>CM049389.1:12923015-14246765 GCA_026937815.1 Etheostoma perlongum
CACTGGTGCCAAAGGAGCTGCAACCATTGGAGCCAGAGCCTGAACCAGAGGACCTCGTGCCAGAGGACCCTGACCCAGAGGCAGCTGAGCCGGTGCCTGAGCGAGAGTCTTCCTGCAGCAACATGTCCAGCAGGTCGCTGGAGGTGGACATGGCATCATTGTTGGACTCATTAGCTTCACCCTAATGAGGGAAATGAAACAAAGACACATTTGAAATGACATGTAATGTTTTTTAAAGCTCAACATCCTGTCTTGAACACCTGTGTACTTACGTTCTCGTTCTCCTTGGAGGTATCATCAGAACTCCTCTGATTGACTGAGCTCTGTCCCGCCGCCACACTGCCCTGCACAGAAGACGTGGCTTGCTGTGATGCTGCCAGGGCCGTGGCCACCTCTAAGCGGTTGCTTGGTGATTCCTCCAGCTGCAACAGGTTGAGAGGTGAGGAGCATCGGGACTGGAAGAGGGGGGACTCTGCACCCTCATGGTCAGCAGGTGTCTGGCTGTAGGACTGGGGGGTGCTGCTACGAGACGGGGCGCAGGTGGCCAGATTGGGTACGGTGTTGGAAATAACAGTGGGGACAGCTGCTGGGGTTACAGTGTATCCTTCTGTGAAGTTAGGGTTGTAAAAGTGTCCGGGGGTTGGGCCTGGCTGAGGGATTGCTGCTCCCATCTGGGGGAACATGTAGTTTGGCAGAACCAGGGCCATCATTGGAGGTATCATCTGGGTAGGTGGGAAACGTGATGGATCTGGGATGGGTAAGGGCTGTGCGAGTGGTGGGTAGACCGGGTATATTGGCAGCATACCCGGAGCGAAAGGGGCGGCGGGAATGCTTGCCTGGGAGCCTACAGACGGCCAGGAAGAAGAGTTTGTTGGGGGTCTGATAGGCATGTCGAGGGGCATGGGTGCTGTGCTGGTTCTGGGGTCACAACGGGTCCCGCTCCGGTTCAGAGAGCTGTGCTGGTCAGATGACTCCTGCTGCTTGAGTCTCTTACCACCGCGACCACGTCTTTTACTGGTGCTGCTCCCCGCGGCTGGGTAATCCCGAGAACAACGCACTCCTGGGAAAGAGGAGACACTGAATTAAGCAAAATGTTTGCAATTTTAACTATCGCGGGGTAACAATTCATGTATTATTGTGTGCACATGACAGTGTGAGTGTGTGTGTTCAGCTGGTGGGAGCAGCGTGCCCCTACCTCGTGACAGAGGGTTGGCAGCTGGGGTCTGACAGCGCAGAGTCGAAGATACTGTCTGATCGAAAACATGCAGCTTGCTGAGGTCCTTGAAGCGGTCAAGGAATGCCTGCTCCTCCTGCTGGGTGTGGGTGGACAGCACCTCCTTTGTGAGACCCATCCGGCTCCCTCCTCCTACACTTCCACTTCTCCGGCTCTCCTTCTCTGGCTGAGTGGCTTGAAGAGGAGGAGGCGGGGGAGGGAGAGGCGAAAAGGTGACGGCTGCGTTAGCGGGAGGTGTCAGACCACTGGTGGGAGGAGTTGGTGTAATTGTAGGAGGAACAAGAGTGGGAGTTGTTGGGGCCTCCTCCATGATGATGTCTGTGATGGAGAAAAAAGCACAAAGGGGAGTTAAAGCTGTGAAGTAAGGCTGTAACTTCTGAATGAAGAAATAGCACATTCCTTTCCTGACAAATGAAAAGTTAAATACATAGAATGCACTCAATTCAATTCACTTATGGATGTTGTTGCTCCAGCCTTATTTGGTCTAGTATGACCAGTAGCTTATGGTGGCTAACGATGTAGATAGACAGTACTGTCAGTTCACTGTACACAGTATCACAGTAAAAGACAAAAAAATAAACAAAGCAAAGCAAAAGAGGCGAGGCCAGGAATAGAAGACAAAATATACACAAATGAACCAAGATGTGGACAAAAAAACAAATCATAGGGGTGCACGACTCAGAAAATGTCACAACTCAATAATACATTTTTAGGCTCAATATTCGATTCAAAATCAATTTTAGATTCAAAAAACGATTCACAGTATGTAAATGTAGTTACTTTTTCCATGTGATAGTAGACATGCTGTTACAAAACGAAAAAAAAGACTTGGTTTTTGGAATTCTATGAGTTAATTTTAATCTGTAGAGCTTGAATCGCGATATGAATGTGAATTGATTATTTTATTTTTTTACACACCCCTTATAAATCAGATTACCTGCTACAGGCTTCTGCAACATGAATAATTAGTTTGCAGAAACCTGTAAGACTGGCAGTAATAAAAACACTTTTTGGTTAGTTTCTTTGCAAAACAAGCAAGGAAGGCAAAATAATACAACAGACTGGTCAACATAAAAAGTAGGGCTCAAAAGAAAAAGAGGATTGTAAATTCAAGCCTAATTTATGTTGAAGTCTTTCAAATTCAGTTCAAAGAAGCACCCTGCTGAGTGACAGACTGCAGGGTTCAGAGAGTGTGAGTGTTGAGGATTCCCACCTGACTCAGGAGGCTTCTTGTCTCCCACATGCACGATGGTGCTGCTGAAGCTACACTGCGACGTGACTGAGGCTACACTCTCTGCCTTTGTGGCCATGGTCAGGGGAGGGAGAGGAGGTGGTTCACTTACAAGGTTAACTGAACCACCTGCAGAGAAAACAAGTCCAACAAGTTGCTGTAAATAATCGTATCTCGTCCAGACAAGCACAAACAGACACATGTACAAGCATGCCTATTGGTAATCTAGGAAGTTGTCATGAGACAAATCAAGGATGTTGCATAAAGAACCAAAACCAAAAAGAATTGGGGAAAAAACAAACTTAAATCTTAAATAAGTGGATCAGAGATATTTGTAAATCAAGCCTGGCTAATTACTACATAATGAACCAAATATGTTGTAGTTAATTATCAAAACGTACCTGTGTTGTTGCTGGCCTCCTGTTGTTTGTCGTCATCAGACGTGGAGGAGGCAGTGTAGGAGCCACACTTCCTTTTAACCGTGTTAGGAATGTTACAGCTATCCAAGTACCTGCGTAGAGTCAGAGCATTGTTGGATGAGTAAATTAATAAAAAAAATAAAGATATGATAGAATCAGCTTTAGGCTTGCACACACACCTTATGATGCTGTCCAGACAGTTGATCTGCTGGTAGGAGTAGCCAGTTGGGGGCTCCTTCGGTACAAGTGATGCAGGGATCAAAGTTTTAGCTGGTATTGTCATGTCAGGTATAAAACCTCTGACTGGGTCACTGCTGAATGCGCTGATGCTTGGTGTGCCTGGATGGAGAAAAGAGAGGAACAGGAAATTAAAACAACATCAACATGCCTCCATATTTCTCATTTCCCTTACTCGTCTTACATCTTCCAACATTTTTAATTACTGGCCCATTCAAGTTCCACAATCATCCATTGTTATTTGACTGTCAAATCATATAACAATACTATATTATGTAACTGTCCTTTTACTTTACCTGTGGTGGTGATTTTTCTGGGTGGTAGCCGGTTACGCGACTCAATGAAAACCTGCTGCCCATTAGTCTTGACCATGTGGACATTTTTGCAGATCTGCTGGAATGTCATCTGGAAAAATAACGACATCAGACTTGTTTTATAGACATGGCCTGACATGGCTGTGAATTACATATATCATTTTAATATACCATATTTCAGAGGATAACCACTACTTGTTTTCCTCTGCTTTGTTTATCTCCAAGTCCTAACAATATCTCAGGTCTATGTTGAGATTTCCTACATGACAGGCTCAAATGTAGCTAGACCTAAAATAACTGGTTGCTCAGACTCACAGGTTTGTGCAAAGGGGCAGCGGCAGCAGCTTTTCTCATGGCGGGGCCGTTGCTGTCGCTGGACGAGGCGGCACTGAGATGCTGTTGGTGTGAACGGCGGGATCCTCGTGAGCCACTGGACCCGAGTGAGCTGTAGCCCTGAGAGCTGCCGCTGTGCACCGGCTGCACCAGGAGCCGGTGGATCTGCTCGCTCAGCTGCACAACGTCAGGCGTGGTGGTCCGAGTGTCGCAGCCCTGCGGTGTCGTGAAGACGTCTTCATTCAGAGGGCTCCTAGAGACGGGTATAACGTTAGAGCACCACTTGAGAGGACTGTGTACTCAAGCTTTAGATTAAAGGACCACTACCCAAATTGAAACTGTGCATGTGCTCAGGCTTTGCAAGAGCTTAAGATGAACTTTTACAAATACTTCAAATAATTAATGCTCGGGCAGCAATTGTTTTTGAATGTGCAAACTAGTTATCTTACGTTCTGACTTTGTGGCGCCCCACGATGAATGCCACCTTCCGGCTCCAGGGGTTGACAAAGGAAGACCAACTGGTGTCGATGGTCACATATTCCCCACTACGGGCACACATCCTAAAGGGCGAAGAGTCAAACGGCTGCCCTGCAAACTGAAAGACTGAAGAGAGACAAGTGCAGACATATATAAGAAACTTGAGATGGAATAAAGAAATGTATATGAAAGACAAGGGTCATGATTTTTTTATATAAAAATCCTATACTTTTTATAGGCATTATGACTTTATAGGACAACATAAATGTAAATACATAAGGGCAAAAATAAATAAAAAGTAAATGATTCCTGTAGAAACCAAAGACAGACAAAAGTCCATTCCCCTGTATCTGACACATTTGGGCAGCAGTTACAGAGTCAGTATAAATATACTCACTTTTCTCATGTATTGCCACCATCATAGGCCTGTCTTCAGGGTGGATGTAGAGCAAGGTGGGGGTTCCCACCAAGTCCTGGGGCAGGTAGCCCAACAGTGGTACTGCCCTGCAAACACAATATATACATATTTACTGTATGTTTGTAACTGTCTTAGAGCAGCTAACAGTTTACAACTAAATATTTGTTTATGAATACAATAGTTTGTGTTTTCACTTGGACATGTTTGATTATTATGAAAACAAATAATCGCCTTAAAGATTTGAAGAAACTGACCTTTCATCAACTTCCTGGAAGAGGCAGCTGGGAGTGTGACTGGTGGTGAAGATCCTTTTGTCTGCAGGGATACGAGGTGCTGAGAGGCACACAGGACACAGATACAACAGATTAAAAGCATGTTTTGAGGACAGACTGACATAATAAGTTTAAATAGATATGATAAACGTTGATTTTCAATTTTGAAAGGCATCCAGTCATTCAGTGTTTGTTAAGACAAGAAGTAGCTTTGTGGCTCCGCTTTCTTTAACTCACTAATTGAACCAGCTTATCTGTGGACATTGGTTAATTTATAATAAAAGGGATAGTCCATTAAAGTGACTTGACTTAAATTAGACAGGAGATAGGAGTTGATTCCATCTTTGCTATCTTTGTCGCTCACATGAATACAGCATGCAGTTGTGCAACATACAGTAAAATGGCAAATACCCTCGTATCCGGAGTGGACCCTCTCTGAGATGAGCAGGCAGCAGGGCTGTGGCTCAGCATCATCTGAGTCTCTGATGGTGAGCTGGTAGGGCGTGAGGCGAAAGGGGTAGTAGCGCAACTCACCGCCTTGCGCCCGGTCGGCACTGATTCGACAGAACATGGACTTCTCCTGAGTGCAATCGACTGGAGGAGAAGCTGAGAGGAAAGAGTTGGAAAAAGTCAGATATGGGCAATACTTTCTGTGAGATATCACATCCCCTTGAAATTTCACTGCCTGTGAAACACTTTCTACAATACCATCTGCCCTTTTTCTAACCCTTTCCCAATTTCACTCTGCCTACTCACCAAACCCGATGCAGGAGGCCCAGTTTGGCAGGCGGCAGGGTGCTGTGCCGCTGTAGAAAGTGCTGACGTCCTGCGGGGCCAAAAGCTCAGAAAACATGGTCCCCTGGAGTCGCTCTGGCTTACAGCGCAGCAGGGACGAGCCCTGGGGTGATACGTAAACGACCTTTCCTGATAAGAATGACACTGCCATGGAGAAAGTGTCCTAAAGGGGAAAAAAATAAACCTTTGTATTGCATGTTTGCATCTTATTTGTCTAACACAACCAAGTTGGATCTCTGAATATAAATCAAAGCTGCAAGCCCTCGCACCTCCCTGTTAGTCTGGGGTGCTGGAGGGTAGCTGCTCAAAGCGGACATCCAGGAATTATTGCAGGAATAACTGTATAAACTTACAGTGTTTTTGAGGGTGTATTCTGATGTGATGTTGTCAAGCTCCTCAATTGTGAAGGCAGACAAGTCCAGACTGCAGCCATGACACTCCTCTACACTCCACTGATGATAGTACTCCTTGTTGGCTGGAATTGTTAAACATAACCCAGTCAGTGTTTGTATATAGGTAAAAATACATTTACATAATGCAGGGAGCATAGGGTGTGTATGTATATGTGTATATATAGGTATTAAGAAGATATAAACAAAAACACCCTCTCACCTCTGACTTGTTTGACACACTGAAGTGCGTATTTTAGTGCATTTATAGTGCTGCCGTGGCCCTTGGCCTTGCGCTCCGATGGTAGGCGGAGCTTCAGCTCCTTGATGGCCTTCATTAACTCTTTCTGGGTCTGGACCCTCGCAGACTGGTTGCTGCTGCAGCCAGAGGTGGAGGGGGGGTCATGCTCTGAGCTGGTCGACAGCAGGCTGTAGGCCAGGGAGCTGCTGGGAGGTGAGGGACTCTGGGAGTTGGAGCTGGGAAACAAGATTACAGTGGATGGTCAATGACAATTTGACACACAGATGAACAGATGCATATGCATGTATTGTTAGCATGCGCAGTGTAGGACGGCCCAGAACAAGAAATCTAATATATCTGATTATATCTAATGATATAGTTGTCTGTATGATGCTGTCTACACTTATAGCGTGTGTTAGGAACTGATGCGAGAGCCTTTTTGGTTTAAAAAACAGTTGCTTACTTTTGTGTAAATGTGGATTTTCGTCTCCTAACTTCTCTTACCTCTTGTTGCTCTCCGTAGTTTCCAGCATGCCAGAGTCTTTGCCGTTTGAAGAGCTATGGGAGCTGCGTATGGACTGGCGCCCACGTGACCCACTTTCCCTCTCACCAGAGTCATTCCCACTGGAGAGTCCATCCATATCATCGGAGTTGGGCCCCCTTTGGTCTCGAGACAAGCCTTCAGACCCCACACTGGGAGATGCGCTGCCAATGGAGCCGCCTTCATTTCCACTTCCCTGCTCCTGAGTGGTGACACTGGCACCGGGCTGACCACTGCTGGTTTTCAGAGAGTTTAACCCTTCTGACTCTGCTTCCTGTTCATTGTCTTTCTCATCGGCCCTTGACACTCTCCCACGAGTGCTGCGGTTGGGCATTGATTTTGAGTTGTCATAACTCATACTAGTGTAGGATGAGGCTGGAACAGCTTTACTAAGATGTCAGCCAAGGTAAAAACAGGAAGAACTTAAATTTAAGTGGGACTACTATTTATATTCAGGTGAATCATGGTTATTTGCTGGTAGTTTAAAGAACTAAGGAGAGAAATTCATTGCTTCTCCAGCAAGAAGAGTTTTGTGCTCTGAGCCCTTCTTTGAAGGTTTTCAGAAAGTGCTGATTTTCAAATGGAAGTAAAAACAAAATATCGCAAATGCCCAAAAATGTGAAGAATGCCTTTCCAAAAAGACAGCAATTATCTTGAGAAAAAGTTTCACTCAAAGTAATGCAAATAAGAGACAACTTTCAGTTTATGAAACGGCCTTGGCACCAGTGCTCCAGAAGATGGGATGAGAGTAAAACAAACACGCTCTCTTCACTCTGTATCTGCTCCTCTTGTCTCTTCAGAGATGTGATGCTCTAGGTGCTACCTGAGAATATAGATAAAGAGAAAGGTGGACAGAGTAAGAGAAGGAACAATATTATCTTACTAAATGCTTGTTATGGTCTTGCATTTATCTTTCAAGGACTATAGCTACGAAAACACTAAAAAAAGGAATGCTGATCATCCGTTTGTGTTGTCGTTCAAGGAAGGTTCAAACATGGCTTTTACCCAGATTATCTAGAATAAACAGTCCCCCCATTTTGAACACAGAATGACAATAATCTCCTTTTCCTATCTGCATGCAGCACGTGCGTATGCATGCATCTAAATATAACAGGTGATCATCTGTTAATGCCGAAATGACATGGCCAATTTGACATCCGTCATAGCTTAGTTAGTCCCTTTTTATCTGGAGGATGCGACAAAGCTCACCATCATAGGGTTGTTACAAATTAAGGATTGCTTGTGTAAAGTATGTCAAAGTATTTATCAGGCCACCACCTACGCAAGTAAAAGTCTAGTGCCATTTAGTATCTTCTAATCCTTTAAGCCCTGCAGACGCACACAGAAGAAGACGCAAGCTAGGGGAGGGGGGGGAATTGATACAGCATAGTATCGCGATATTTTCAGTGGCAATACTGTATCGATACACAGGTGCCAAGTATCGATCTTTTATTATATATGTGTTGGTCAGTTTGGGGACATCATTTGAAATTGGGAAAAATTTGAAGTTGGAAAAAAAGTTAAAAATTGCAATATCGCAGAATATTGCAATATGTTTAAAATCACAATAATATTGTATCGTGATGATATCGTATCGGGAGGCGTCTGGTGATTCCAACCACTAACGTAAGCCAGTCCTCAGTCGTCAATTCTTTCAATTTTAGACACCTAGCTGCCCAACAACCCCATTTACCTATTTTCCATGACCAAAAGCATCATGGCACAGTTTGAATTTGTTCAGGACATGTTATGTTCCTCCACGGACAGCTCAGAAATACTTAAGCTTCCTTTCCTGACGCACTGACCCAATACAGCTAAGTAGACAGGTTCACAGCCGTCACTACCAGCTAGAGATTGATCATTAGATCTGACAAGAGGACACCTGGTGCCACAGCTAATGACAAATAACTAAAGCAAACAAAACAACTTGGACAACCGCTGATCTGAGTTTTAACAATTTCATGTGATGCTGCTTTAATGCAACTATGCTGCCTCCAGCATTTAGCAAAATGCTAATTAGCATTTCATGGCTAGTCAATTTGATCAGATGGATGATGCACATAACAAACAGTAACTGCTACAGTATAGCTGAACTTGACATGGGGAGGCAATTATGATATAGAAATAT
This sequence comes from Etheostoma perlongum, assembly GCA_026937815.1. NCBI lineage: Eukaryota > Metazoa > Chordata > Actinopteri > Perciformes > Percidae > Etheostoma > Etheostoma perlongum. The sequence continues at coordinate 12,932,045 of CM049389.1, forward strand.
GCAAGCAGGGTGTTAGTGGGCATCGAGGCAGGCTGGCATAACTACAAGGCCGTGGGTGGAGGTACTGCTGAGAAACTTTGATAGAGTAATCAAAGGGTGCATCCGCAAATGCAATGGATTTTCTGTGACGCTGCAACAGCCAATCACAGCATGCATTGGGTGACAAGCAGGGCAGACAACATGAATGCTCAAATACCACCTATAGGCCATGTAGTGCTTCCAGTTCACCTAACATGCGTGTCTTTGGACTGTGGGTGGGAACCAGAGCACAGACATGAGGTGAAATCCATGTAAAGTCCACACTGCCATGCCTGAATCAGCTATGTCAGTTTTGAACCCATGATGGTGATGTAACAATGCCAGCCCCTCAAGCACTATACCACCCCACTGGTCAGAGTAGTCACAGGAAATGGACCCAGTAAGCCAATCTCTGATTATGCCAGACAGTGTCTCTGTGTGAAAAAAAATATATGCAGCATCACTTGGTTTCACTATTACTTTCTTTTTTAAGGATAAACCACAAACAGATTAATCTAGAAAACAATCAAAATAACTAAACAATGCATTCACTTGAGCTGATTAGCAAAACAACAAACACCCAGACACCCCTGAATCTAGAGAAATCCCATGGCATTATTACCAGTTAAATGGCCCTCCTCCACTTGACATTGTCTGGGCTCTGCTCCAACAGTCAGTCACAAATCTGCTTACAATGATGCTAATGCAAAAACAAGTGTTCATCTGATGTCTATCTGTAAAGCTCCAAATGATCTCACACAGAGACAAGGAAGTGACTTATTCAGTACAATGACTGCAATTATTACAGTGTAATGATCAAAGTGAAATCAACTGATCCAGTGTATTGTGTTGTTACTCAAATGTAACTCAAAAATGGAGTAAATAAAAACATTTATCTGGTTCCACCTTCTTAAATTAGTTTCTTATTGGGGGCTTTATGTTGTATTTTTAAATATATATTAGTATTGTAGTATAATATTATATTGTTGTGACCTCTGCCAACTCCACAAAATGTATGCTGAACTGTCTATTCAACAAGAATTTTGGAGCTGTAGCGTCCTTTCGCCGGGACTTAGCTGGTTCCTGGAGCACCGGTGTCGCCAATCTTTTTTGTATGTCGATCTGACGGCCACATTCTGCTTAATGATGAATCATCAAGTTTAAGGAGCTGATGAATAACATGTCACTGGATTACAAATACATCCGAAAATGCTTCTCATCTTCATCCACCTTAAGTGAATGTAGCCTTGGCCAGGCGACACAATTTCTTGTGACAAATGAAAATGTATTGCTTGAAATTGACTTCTGCAATAACAAGCAATACAAATATAATAATTAGAAAACTTTACAATGAAAACAAACAGTTGCAGCACCATTTGCAGTCAATGTTATTGAATGTAATATGCCTTGTAAATTGTATTGCATGTACACACACACACACACACAGGTTTTAAGAAATTATATATTATGAAGGACAGTGTGTTGGCCTGTTATTTAAGATCAATAACAGTCAGTTTCATACTACAGGCTATACCAACACAATATCACAAAACAAAAGATACGAGTAAGATGCAACTTGTACAAAACAAGTCACCTTAACTCCAAGATAACATGAGAGAACACACCTCCCTGCTGCAATGAACTGAAGGCTGCAGGACATAGATACTGCAAGAAGGTGTGGCACAGTACCGTGCATGATCATGTGTGATTTTCTCAGAGAACCCACCCCGTTTTGCTCCATCCCAACACCCAGCCTCACGACATGTTAATATATTTCAATCACGTTAAGTAGTACCGTTTCATTTCCTTGTCTGAACATCCGTAGCAGAAACGCAAACTGCTTCACATATGCAGCTCTGCCCTTTTCTATAAACTGCACGTGTCCGCGGCAGTGCTTTCTCCCAGCCGTACCAGCTGCTGATTGGTCGGATCTCTGAACCAATGAGAGAGAGCGCCCTGCATAGTGGGAGTACCTACGACAGAGCTCCTGCTCATAGGCTCTGTCTGGTCTCAGCTCCGCCTTGAGGTTTGCCTTAAAATGACTGGCAGATGCGGGTAAGGGAAAAACCGCATGGCCACATGACTTCTTAGTAAGAATGACATTACAATATACTAAGTATTTCAACCAGACTCAAAGCACAATCCAGACTTAGTCAGCATTAGTATCCTTGGTCTACATCACATATCAAATTTCTAGTGTTAACAACATGATCCACTAAACCAGCTTTTCTATAAGTGACGAGTAGAAAAACAATAAAGAATGCCATCTGGTTAGCCCACCAGCAACATTTCATATTTTGTCCATATAACTTTTTTGAGCAACCAGTGTACAGCTGTACACAACTAATGTGTTTGAAACTCAAATGAGAGACAGTTTAAAAGTAACCACTAGTCCTAGGATTAACAACTTGCAGTGGTAACACTGTATCAAGTTGTATTTGCTTATGCATAAGTAACTACAACTCTGTATAGCTGATTTAAAACTACACATTGTAAGCAGGTTTTGCTAGTGGTGTGTGATGTATGATTTTGGTCATGTTTTGGTATAGCTAACGTACAAAGGAATGCTTAGATGCAGCCTGTGTAGGTGATGTGTAGCAGTGCGCAATGCAAAACAGTTGTTTAAATTCGTTAACTTAATCAAAACAAACTGGAAAATGTTTGCTGTTGCTTCAATAGTTTAGTCAAAGTTGTGAAGAAAAAAAGTAATAATAATAATTAAACAGAGGTTAAGTGGTGTTGCGCCAATAGATATAACAAGGCTTGTCAAACTACTGTTACTAGTGCAATAGTGTCTCGTATGCACAGTTAACACAATGCGTGTCTATCTAACGTTAAGTTACATTTACGCAAAATAATTAATGTTTTCGTGTTGGGACTCGTGATGGTGTCATTTACATTAAGCGACAGCTAGCTAGAGGGTTAAACCAGAGCAGTTTCACTGTAGCTAAATTGTGAGACGTCTGAGTAGCTTGATCTAAATCTATGATATGAAGCCGTTAAAAAATGGGTATTTGCCGTTTGTAGATTACCTAGCGTTAGCTTGCTACACTGATAGCCGAAGTGACAGCTAGCATAGCTAGCTACAAAGCTGCTACGACTAACACGACTAAACCTTATTTACAACCCAAACGCGAACAGCTTACCTTAGATATGCTTCAAAACGATAACAGCTTTGATATTCCACGATGAGGTTGCTTGTAAGTCAAAAAGGAAGCACACAAATAATTGTAGCAACGACTGTCTTTACTGTTCGGTCTGTAATTACAGTATGTACTAGAAATGTTTGCTCTTACACCCCAACAGCAGTTTACACGCAGAGACACACGTGAAAGTACATGGTCTAGCAAGTGGGCAACTACCGTGATTGGACAGCCTGAGTCAATGTCCCCGCCTAAACCCAACCCAGCGCGTTTCGATTGGCTGAGAAGGGCGGGGCTATCTGCACGGGGCTCAGTGGTCACGTTTCAGAGTGACTGGTCCTAAGCTCTTTTCCAAATATACATGAGAGGGCGTAGCCGTAGCCAGTGCCAAAACTTGATGTGGCCTATTTGTTTGACCGTAATACGGGTAAAAGCACCATTATATTGTTCCCGTCAGCAGTTTGTTCAAAGTGTAGCTAGCGTACGTTACAGTTTCACTGGCACCACTGAAACTGTAACGGCTACTCTTTAAGAGGCCATTTTGACTTGAGCAATATGTATATTGTAAGTAATATGAAGTAATATGTATCCTGTAATTCCCTAACTACGCAGCAGCCTTAACTATGCAGTAGCAAGTTTTGTTGATATTTTTAAATCATATGTGTATAAACTCTAAATAAATTTGTTCACAAGCATATAATAGGCAAGCCAGTAGCAAGCTATTTGAAACCACTCATACTATACATTAATTTAATTATATTAATATTGCCAAGAAGTCAAGAAATTTGCCCCATCTTGTCGACTGTATCTCTCTACCATGCAGTAAACAACACGAGGCTATTTCTGTTTCGCGTTTTGCCTTGTAGTTACGGCTGCGGCAAAGTCTGCATGCACAGTTCAACGTGTTCTGAGATGGTGACGTCGTTTGTACTGTGTGGCCTCTCAGAAGGCACGTGGCCGACGGTGTTGTTGGTTAAGGCTGTAAACAGTGCAGGCAGTTGTAGGGCACATGCCAGCCACTGTGTTAAGCATCATCAGTTATTAGTTGATTATATTTTGTATTAATAATATGACTCTGCAATGTAACTAGAAGCCTAACTAAAGCTGTCCCAATAATACAGGGGAGTAAAAAACACAATATTAACCTCTAAAATGTAGTGGAATAAAAGTGGAATACTAGTAAGCCTACCTCAAAATTGTAGCCTACTTAAGAACAGTAAAGAATGTACATCCCACTTTGTATGTTTAAAATGTAACCTAAATATAAATACAAGTGGAGTGAAATATTTAAAATAAACATACATATTGTATGCACATATCAATACATGATTCTTCACAGTGCCACCACTAGGATGCACCATTTTTCAAATTCTTGACAATACTTTAACAGTTACTGGTTTACTTGATCTTTCTTTCATTTGGTGTTTATTAGCTTGCACTTGGCTGGTCTGAGCTTGTTTGCTGGAAACTGCAGTGAGATTTAGCCACTGTTTTTGTGCAGCTGCATAGATATACTTACCAGTAAGTCTGACAAGAGTTTAATGTTAATATATTAAATAGAATATTAAACCTTCATTGATGAATATCTGTAAATTAACATGGAATTGAATAACTCTGAAGAGAAGAGTCTGGATTTAAAGTATTTTGTTGGTTGAGCTGTACAGAGCCATCTGACCAATAGTCTGGTGTTTGGCACCAGCTACTGGCAGGTGCTTGTGTCTACTTCTTGTTGCAAACAGTCAGACCAACTGCATCTCATTGTCATGCTTACCACTTTAAATTTAGCTAATACTACATAATTCAAGCTACATGCAATATTTAATGTATGTCATGTCTCTGAGGAAAAAAAACACACATTAATTATGTGTAAATGTGCGTGAGATATCTAAATGCATTGAACAAAAGATGAAATAAATAGGTCAAAGTATTAATATGCTAGTTTTAAACATTCTGCACAAAAATACAGACAAACATTTCATAACAGAAATCAAATATAGATATGAAGAAACACATTATGAGGAATGCAGATCAGCAGATGCAAATGTAAGCATGAATGTGTCTGATAGAGGACAGCATTGCATACAGTTGATGCCACAGGATGGAAAACACTGAAATACATGACTGAACTATAGTGCAATCACAATTGAAACTGCAATTCATTGACTTCAATTAAATTAGTTGTTGTTAATGGTGTCCAGTTATTCCCAAGCTTGATTCAATTTTTACTGTGGTATCATATCAGATTATCTTCTAATTATAGATAGAATAATAGGTGTGCATCATTACCTCCTCTAAGCAGAGAGTGAGAGGAAAAATGACTTTCTGTCAAAGCACGATAGGCATCATAGGTGCGTATGTGTGCCCAAAGAAACAGAGAAATTGTGTTGTTCTGTTCACTGTGAATGTGTAGCTTGCCCTATTGTCAGCAAAGCAGATGGTGCGGTAGGTTTAAGGTAACAGGCCAGTCATTGCTTTATAGTAGTAGGACAGTAGGTAGCAGGTTGCAGTGAGGCTGCAGGGGTTTCCTCTTTAAACAGCACCTTTAAGTTTTTCATTGTCAACCAATCTACTGCACTTTATACTGAAACATGACACAATTTACTTTACTTTTTGATATAAAACTATTTTTTAATGAAATAAATAAATAGAAAAAATGTACATTACTTTATATTCTAAAATGAAATTACACAACAAAACTTTATCAATGTTTGTATTTAAATAAATATAAAATATACAAAATGTAAAATATAAAAGTATAAAAATTAAAAACATTTAAACATTTTAAATAAAAAATTAGCAAACAATAATTTGGCGATGACATAGCTAGAGTAACTCTGAGGATGGTGTAGGTACCAGATGTCCTCGGTCTGTCGGATCGTCCTGCGTTTTACAGATGACGTATCACTATTAACACAATTTAACTGACTGTACTATTACAGCGATGGCTTTGGGAAAGGCTTTATCCACACATTCTTGCCAACACATGCTGTCACGGCATGGTGTGGCAAGAGTGTGGATAAAGTGTTTCAATTTCACTAATTTAGGCAAGTTTCTTTCAAATTATCTGTAAACACAGGACCCCAAGCCGATGTTGTAGGCCGAGCACATCCGAATTCGCTGGCTGGTCCGCGGGTGTTGTCCTCGTCTCTCGTCTTCTCGTCTTCTCCTCCCGTCCTCTCGTCTCGTCTCATCGCCGATAGGAACAACAAACAAACAAACAAGCACAAAGTTTGTATTGATAGTACTTGGTTTGTTTTCTTTGTCTTGTTTAATGTATGTTGAATTTCTGTGATTATGGATCTTATATCTTATGGTCTTGACACTTAGAAAAGTATTTAGACAATTATGACAACAAAGTCTCTATTGCCTAACAAATTGAATAAAAATGGCATACATGATACCATTAAGAATAAAACAAATATAAATTAACAAGAAGAAGAACATTAATATATTTATGACTCATTATCGAAAATAGTGTCCACAATATTGAAAGCAAGGATTCAACAGTGATCATGTCACATGAGGTGCACCAAGATATTAAAAAGATGTTGCTTTACAACAAAGCAAGTGGTTTCGATCATATTTCTGCTGAACGTCCTACATATGCCAGTTTGAGGATAGTGACTTAGTGTTGTCTGTTCTTTTAAGTGCCCGTTATTAAGGACAAACCTGGTAAAGTAGGCCACCTAAGTAGTTACAGACAGAGGATAAATGTCCAGATTTAAAACTGTCTGATAATAATCTTAGTGTCAGTAATAATAAGGTAAAATATATTGGACATTTTATTACCGAACAAATTAGGATATTTATATCACAGGCAAACAATCTTTTACACAAGTTTAGTGTGTGTACAGATGGAGTGGAGTTGTCTCTGTTCAGAGCATATTGCACACTTGTGGTTAAACTACAGCAAGACACTTAAAGTAGCTCATAATGATGCTATGAGAATATTACTGAAAAGACCTAGATGTAGTGCAAGAGAAATGTTTGTCCCTGCAGGAGTGAATACTTTACAAACTGTCTTAAGAAACCTTATAGACTATAAATGTATTTGCTGAAATTTGACTGAAAATTTGTCATCTTGGTCTTATCAAGCACAATGTCTAACATTACACACTGAAGAGACATTGGTATAGATGTCTCTCATTTGTATATCTTGTTTTTAACCATGTACTTTTGCTTTTGTTAGTAATTTATTGTGTTTTTTTACGCATTTTTTCTATGTAATGTTTTGTATTTTTTCTGGACCCTGAGTCTGTGATAAAGTGACCATCTTACCTCCACTGTGGGCTGGAGAACTGCTTGTCTCCAACTTCCTCATCATCTTCACATTCAATCTATTTAAAATATATGAAACCACATGTGATTAGATATGACAGACACATAATCAGCTGCATTACAGAAAAAATATAATCAAAAAAACATGACAATCGTCAAAATTCAGTGCTTATCCTCTCAATGCACAACGTCAAACAAACAGTTAATTAGGTGTATACCTTCTTTTGTCTGCAAAGTCCGCAAAACATCTTCGCAGGTGATTGATATTTCTCTAAATAACAAATCTTCTTTGTTAATATTTGGAAAGCCCTTCTCTATCAGGCTGTGATACCTATGGTCAGGGTGTGAATGTGAATTTCTGTAAATCTGTTCTTTTATAGATTAGTGTTTAGAATGTGGCCCATTATGACATCATAGTGAATTATATCATAAAGAATTTTATTAAATTAGAATCTGTAATGTCATAATGGCATTCCATTGTAAGGCAACGGCCTGGAACCTTGTTATTTTTCTGTCATATGGTGTGCAACAGGAAATCAACTTGGGCACATTTAGTTTGTGTTTACAAATGCAAAATAGTCTAAAAAAATGGTAAAACGTACATCAAGTTCATAAATGTGATGCCAATGGCAGATTGTTGTTGTTTTTGATGTTCCAAAAGCAGTAAGATAATATGAAAACGTAAAATTAAAAATATCATGTGTAAACCGCACTGTATAAGTCCCTAAAGCAGTGGGTTATTGCAGTTCCCCAAGAAGAAAATCTTATTCCTTTCCATTTTAACTTGAGGCAACATATTTCAATAAAAGTACACTTGGTTTACTTACCTACTTGGATATTTCATATCCCGGTCCCGCCCACTGCATCCTCAAGCTTAGAATCTCATGTGAAAAGCACAAGTTACTGTAGAAATCTCACCACTGAAGGCTCTGAAATTACAGTTTTAACAACTGTTAGCGTACACGGGTGCTAGCCTATTAGCTAGCTAATAGCTATAGTCACTGCTTTAATGATCCAAAAATATTAAAATGACAAATTTGTTTTAGAAAATGTGAAAACATAATCATTAACAGCAAAGAAGAGATCCCGATTTAGCTGTAAAAGAGTCAGAACCATACATAAATAACAGAACACGAGAAAATGCGCTTATATTACAATAATATGGCCAAACTCCATGCACTCAAAATAGACACCACTCATTTACCGTTAGCTAGCTAGCTAACGTTAATGTTAACATCATTCAAAACACTCAGGTATGGTTGTTTTCCCTCAAAATAGCTATTCTTACACTTTGTTTGTGTTTTTAAAATGATTTACCACGTCTGTATTAGTAGGCTATTCAAGTCTTTTTTTCTGTCAAAAAAGTCAAACTCAACGTTAGGACCGTATCCATGCTTCGGGCTTGGTTTTGTCTAACTATCTAGCTAGTTAGTAGGCATGAATGTTTCTGGTTGGAATCTTTGTTCGGGTAAAGAAATGGGATCAACACTATACTTTGCTGCAAACCTGATATTTTGTTGTTTTTCTGGCAACAGAGGTCGCTTTTTTAAAGTGTCTGGTTTATAACTTCATTATCTTGGAGGAAATTGGTGGATAACGGATTTGTGGATCGATGCACAAAAGTCATAAACTTGATATACTTTACATAATCCTTTACTGAAACCTGGTGGTAAAGTAGTACCAGATCTTTAACTTTAGTAGAAGTAATACCACAGTGTAGAAACTGTTACAAGTAAAAGACGTACAATCATTAACTTGAGAAAAAGTATAAAAGTATAAGCCTTATCAAAATTTACAAAAAGTACCAAGTTTTATCTTCAATGATAATCCGTTGATGAGATTTTGTTGTATATGAATCTGCAAAGTAACTAAATGTATTAAATAAATGAAGGGAAGTAAAAAGTAGAACATCTCTTTCTGAATTTTAGTAGGGAAGAAGTATAAAGTGGCATACAATGGACATACGTGTAGCCTACTTAAGTACAGTACTTAAACCATTGACTGAAACCTCTTTTTTACGAAAAGCTAACTAAGACGGAAGTAGCAATAAGTGAACTCTCTTTCCTGTGTACTGTTCTTTGTTGGAGGGAGTATCACTTTAAAATTAGGGCGTATACACTTCGGAAATCAGGAAATACGTTAATGTTTGTAAGGAGCCATGGCAAGTCCCTCCCATGGTTTAGTTTGACCCGTACGTATGTATATATCTATGAGTTTTACTGTTTAACCACGGTTTAACGGTTCAACGGCCGGCTCTGCAGAACATCACCGCCAGGCCTCCCGGTAACAACTGTCCGTCAATGGCTAATTCAACCGCCAATACATGTAAGTTTCCAAGCATTTTACCGTCTGTGATGAAGTTGTAACGTTAGCAGTGCTGCACAGTCCGAGTCCTTTATATTTTCTCATCCCTTTAGAAAAGTATGCTCTCATTTAAAAATTGTTGAGTTTATTAAATCATATTGGCCAGGTGGTTGATGCCAATCTCTTTGAAAAACTATCTAACGTTAGCTACTTACTACACATTAGACATTACATACACATAACACACAAGTTACTGCGTTACAGTCGAAACTTCAAGATATAACTAATGCAGCCTATGTATTAAGATGTTATTGAAGGAAGGAAGGAAGAAAACATATTGAGCATTTAGGGCAAGATACCATAAAAGAAACTGACAAACTGCCATAAAATGCCACTGTAAACATAAACTACAGACACGTTATAAAGATGTTTAATGACTTACACTTTGTTATGTTTTTGTAGCTTGTTCTCATGAAATGTTTTAGGGAATTAAGGGAATATTAAGGGAATTAAGCCCTACATCAAGTGTTATCTCGAGGTTATACGGCACTTATGGCTTTGTATCAGGTAGTTACATATTTTTCAAGATTTTTGTCTAATGAATTGTCCAATTATCTAAGAGATGTTGGCTGCAGACTTTATTTCACCAAAGCTTACATTGTATGTTTCCTTCCTAAAAACCTGTTATTTATCTGTACTAAACATGTAAAATCGAATTTGAAAATCGTCCAGATGACTAACTTAAACATACATTAACTTAATTGCCTCACAAACCAAGTGAACTTGTTGCTAGTATGTATCACTATATAAACATTTCAGTGAAGTTCAGTGATTTTTCACTGCAGCAGCCAAAACCACAGAATATAACATTTTAACGTGGATCTGTAATATTTGAGTAACGTCATGTATTTAGTAACTGTAGAAATATGGATTCTGCTTTAATAACATACTCTAAAGTACATACATGAAAGGAACTAACTGCCTCAGTGTAATCCTACTGGAGTAGGACAAAGAATGTAAATAGCACACATCTTTGTCAATTCAGAAGTGTATATTTGAACAGGCTGTTGGCCTGGTTAGCAATGAGTATTTATTGTCTTGTCAGGATAAAAGCCTACAAACAATAGATGTTTCACAGTACACAGATGTAGACTTAGTAAGAGACTGTGGATAGCCTCGCTTTTCTTTTCTTCATAACCTTTAAAATTCTGGGCCTGTTCAAATTTTCCACAGAGAGTCTACTGGAGTGTGTGGTGTGCAAAAAAAGCCAAGTCTGAATCATCATGCTTATTCAGTTAGACCTAGGCATCCAGTATTTTAGTTTGGTATTGTTATGTGTGTGTTTACAGTACAACCATATTGTATATCTCTCAGATTGTTTCAGCTGTTGGCAGCATACACACCCTGAACATGCTACCAGTTGAGCCTGACACTCATTGGCAGGCTGAAGGACTTATTGTGGTCTCGGTCACTTGTTCACAAAATGTGGGTTGCCTCATTTGTATTTGTTGTGTGTCCGACTGTGCGTGCTTTCGAACACCTGCCCAATTCTACTAGGGCTGCACGATTCGGGGGGAAATATGAATCATTTTTTGGCTTAGAATTGTTATCACAATTCTCTTCCGCCATTTTTTTTGACCACGTCAAAACAAAACAAATTGGCAGTACCAAACAGATTTTTTTAGCACCTATATCACATTGCTCATCACCACACAAGCCTGTAAACATAGAGGCTTCAATGAAGAGAAGGGAGAGCACTGTAGCGCTTCGGAGTGCTTTAAAACCTATTTTATACAGTCTATGTTTAAAACTCACGGAAGAAAGTAGTAACATTTGTGATACAGTTGGCTTGTAAAATTAAATGAGAATCATAGTTATAAAAAAAAAGGGTGAGTCAAGATCGCGATTTTAGAACAATTAATTGTGCAGGCCTAAACTCTACCTCTGATTGGCTTACCATGAACTTTTACTCAGCCTCAGCCAATGGACCTTTTTCACAGCAGACATTGTGACTTGTCATAGTAGGAAAAGCACAGCTGAAATTAATAACCTTACTGATGGCTCAATTCCATCAAGTGTCCTAGTGAGCTATTTCAGTGAGTCAGCACACACACCATGGCTTCCCCTAAGTGGAATGCAGCCATCATTAATGCTTTTGAATACGCCTGTGCTTTTCCTTCTATGACATGTCAACATGTCTGCCGTGAAAAAGGTCAATGGTAAACATTTATGCGCTTGTCTTGTGCACTGCCCACTAACACCATTATTTATATATTTATATATATTATTTTGCCATTATTCCCATCACTGCTAATGACAAATTAAAATGTTCTGCTCACTGATCAGTGTGCAGCATGAGAATGCAGTTGAGCAACTTTTCGCACAACAAGTGAAGTGCACGTTTGCCATGGCTGAGCTGGGCTGTATAAATGCTGACATTCATTGCAAATTGTAGCTGTTTTGTTGTGCCATTACCAGCGAGCACAGGCATCTCTCACAGTGTCAGAGCTGTATCTGCACGTGAAACGGTGATTGAAAGAGATTTCATCTCCACTCGTGAACGAGCTCACTTAGGGACTAAATCGATAAAGGACGGAGGGTTTGGAAAGACATGACTGACTGGTGTAATTTAAAATGAGATGTGATTAGTTTAGGTCAGAGGGTCTTAGATCTGCTTTCTTAGCTGCACGTGATTTCCTGAATACGAGGAAATGGGTAAGCCACAAACTCCTTCTAATGAGTTGTGGTGGTGACATGAAAACCTTTTACTTTGTCACTTTCTCAACAGTTTTGATTGACAGCTATGAAGTATATTTACAGCTATTCAGTAACTTTTAATTGACTAATCTAACTCTACGTCTTGGGGAGATTATGAATAGAGAAGGAAAGATTTACCTCCTGGGGTGAATTCTCTGCGAATGATGGTCAGGAAAGGTGATTGTGGAAATAGATGTTGGAAAACAAGGAGAGGTTATCGACTAGCCAAACGGTGGTCAGTGAGCGGACGTCAAAGCGATTTCCATTTCCGTTCTCTCACCTTCCCGAGATAAATAAATGGAGAGTAATAATGCAGTTACATCTGGTTGAGGATCAGTTACTGACTGGCTGTAGCGGAGAGGTCACGGATCAAATAAAGGGCAAAAGTCTTCCAGACAATATAAAAGGGTGTTTGTGTGTATATATTTATTTATATATATATATACTGTATATGCGTGCACATACATACACATGTACATACATACACGTATACTTAGGATGACATTGCATTGCCTTAGCTTGGTCAGTCAAAACAAACAAAGAACTTAGGCTAAATGACTCTTATTGATATATTCTCTAACGAGTGTCCATGGTCCATCTAACCCATCATCCCTGTATAGTCCCTGTAAAGCAGAGGCTGCCCGTTCCAACATCAACAGTTGCTTCTGATTTCCTAATTTTGCTCAAACTATTATTTAATGCAGCATTTGCCAAGAAGTGACTCGCAAAGTTGGAAATGATCTGAAATAGGGCTGCACAATATACAGTATATACCTATATATGTGTGTGTGTGTGTATAAATAAATTTTATTGGCATTGCAATATCAACTGGTGCAATAAACACTGAGAAAGGCTGTGACATATCATGAAAAACACTGAGTTTTTTGTGTTTGGTAAAAGAAAAAATCATTAAAACACTGAATTGAATAATGTAACTGTCATTCTTTTTTGAGTGGTGGTACATAATATATATATTCAGTTCAATTTGTGCTACCTGTTCATTTATCGCGTTATAGCTTAGTTATATTGTTATCGCGATATTCAACAACGTTATTGCATGTCGCGTATTTTCCTCATATCAGGCAGCTCTAATCTGAAACCTAAATTGAAACAGTAAATATTATTTAGGTTAGGAAACACATGTCATGTGCTGTCTGGTGTCCCGAGGTCTTTTGCTGATCACAGGAACAGTAACATCCTCCTTTTTGCCCTTTGGTGTTGTGGTGTGCTCATCAGCATTATCCACTGGCAGTGTTGGTAATGGGTGATTTCCATGTTCCCATCTGGGTGGTAACAAGAGCAGAAGCAATGCAAAGTTCAAGATTGAAATAGTCCAGCCCACACAAGCAGTGTTCAAATGGACATTTCCTTTACTAACGGCAAAAAAAAAAAAAAGTTCCCCCATTAGTGCATCTGATGTTCAACACACAAGATAAGAGGCCAAGGAAGGGGAAGAACAGCACAAGAAAGGATAAAGGCAAACAATTCAATCACAAATCTGCCCCTGTGTGTTTTGCAGAGATTGATTTTACATCATTCTGTGAAAGAAGCTTTTGCAGCAGAGACGTCGATAGCCTTTAGGCAGATAAAAAACTGCAGGGAATTAAAGCAGCAGAACAGTAATGCTGACCTCCTCAGCCTGCGCTCAGCTCCACAGGATGTTTCAATTGAGGGATTTGACTGTGTCGACAGAAATACTTTTGCTCCTCTATCTAAAATCCGGAGGTTCATTGGATGTTGCAACCTCGTGTGTAACACAGTATGGTGCTGAGAAATATTTTCTCTCGCCCAGATTCACCTCTCATATTCTCAAAAAGTCAAAATAAACACGGTTGTTTTTCTTCTCCAGTTTATTTTTAGTGGACCAAACATCAACACCGCTATAAAATAATATAAAAAGTTATGATGTAAATTGGGTAATCTGATCAAAGAATGTGTTTTACGAAACATGTGATTACCATCGAAACTATTAGTTGATTAGTTGTGTATTCAAATCGATAACAGACAATTTTGACAATCGACCGTGTATGACGTTCAGTACCCAGCCCTATTTACAGTGGCACAAAGTATCTAATTAAAGCTTACCAAAGCCCAAAAGTTCTTTATAAATATCAGAATTTACTGTATCAATTAGGTATGGGAAAAATAATCGATTCTTAGATGCATCGCGATTCTCTCTAGAATGATTCGATGCTCAATTCTGATAAGTTAATACTCTTTGTGTGTATGTTTTTTTTTTAAATATGTTGATTTTTATTTAAAAGTCATTGTCACCAGACATGTACAAATCAGAAAACAGAGTGACTGAAAGATGATGGGATAATAGACAACAAGTTAAAGTTTAGGTAAGAGTGCTGAAAAATGAAATGTTGTGTGTATATACACATGATCTAATATCACATACATAAAATAATTAGGCAAAACACACAAATAGTACACAAATAGGCTGTTCATCTGCTTTATCACATTACATCTGACCACCTCATGTTTGATGTTCTAAGAAGCTGATTCTCCACCTTTAAACCTGACTGAGCCTCTGACATGGTTTTACTGTGTCATTACTGTGAGAGAAGGTGACGTTTACAAGCATGTTTAGGGCTTAAGCATGGAAGGACTACAAAATAAAAACCTCAGTACACAAAACATTTCATTGATTCCCACCCCTATGAATCCACATGATTACTATATAAATCCACACTTAATGTGCATGTGTCTCAGATATCTCTTTATTTTCTGGCTGTCCCTCTGATGACTTTCATCGTGGTAGCAGCGGTGGTTGCTAAGAGATTTTTATGACTCAAATCTAAATCCTCCTCAAAGACTGTTGATTGTACTCAACCCATTTGCCAGTCTCCAGTCTTTTTTTCAGATGGTTTTTAATACAATCCTCTAATTGGCCCGTGATTACTCGTGGAGAGGCATGGGCACGTGCCAGGCCAGCCTGCTGGTGTATAAGCACACGGCCACAGGATCGTCACCGAGCAGACAATTGGTCTTAACCAGTGTGTTCAGTCTGATGCATCAGGGAACTGGAACAATGGGAGAGCACACATGCCTGTATGCATCAGGAGACACATGGTTAGCTATGCAGATACACGCCTACAGCATACGCACTGTGTTGTGGTACATTTCAAAATGGCATCAACATCGCATTTGATTCTGATATGATTTGAGATTCTGTTTAAACTGTGAGCTACCATTTCTGTCTTTGGTTGTCTCTCTCTCTATGTGTGCCCCTCTCTCGCTCTCTTACACACACACACACACAGACACACACACACATAGGTTTGTGGTACTATCTTTGTGTGACCCGTCATTGACATAATGCATTCCCTAGCCACTTACCCTAACCTTAACCATCACAAATAAATGGATAATCTTAACCCTTACTCTCAGCCCTAACCCTAACCTTATTCTAACCCTAATTCTCTCGTAATTCTTAACCCTCAAACAGCTCTTTCAAAGTTGTGGGGTCCAGCATTTTGGCCCCACAAAGCAGTCAGGGCCCCACAAGTGTACCGGACTCCACAAACATAGTTAAACAAGTCACACACACACACACACACACACACACACACACACACACACACACACACACACACACACAACAGCCACAGACATCCTGATGCGAACAGGAAAACAAAAGGCCTCTTGTGTGTTGTGCTGGAATTCCTCACGTGGTGCCCCGACTGCAGGAGCCAGGAGAGCCTTCGCTTTTAGCTGACCACAGGTCACTGTCTATCCCTTGACCTTAAACATCATCATTTTCCCATTTGTTACACTGAAGAAAAGCTACGAGCTGAAACAATTACATTTCATTTGAAAGAAAACTAATTTGCCAGTATTTTGGTAATTTTATAATGGATTATTTGGATTAATTTAAGCAAAAAAGTGAAATATTTGCTGCTAAGTGATTATTTTCTCCGTTTGTTAGGCATTTATTAATTGTAAACTAAATATTCTTAAATTGTGGACTGTTGCTCAGACTAAACGATCAATATGAAGACATTACTTTTGACTCTGGGAAGGTGGGATTGGCGTTTTCACCACTTTGTCACATATTATAGACAAATAATGAATTACCTAAGCTCTTCTCAGTCCTGTTGCACCCTGATGGGTCTAAAGTCCTGTGTGTAAGTGGGGGGGGCAGATGGGAGTGGGAGAGCGAAGCTAGAGCTATAACGTGGTAAAGTTTATGGTCCTTGTGCCTTTTTTGCTGCTATAAGTTTCTATAAAAAAACACTACAATAAGACCGACATGTAGAAGGGGTGTTCATAGTTTTTGGTTTTGCCTTTTCACTCTCTCTGCCTCATAAGCTGTGAAATCGGGGGCATCTTGCACCAGATCAAGCAGTTAGAGGGCAGAGACAGCAGCAGACTCTATTGATCCAGGAAGGGAACATGAAATCTCTGTCATGCAGCTGATGGCATTTAAATCCCCTCAGCTGCTCGGTCCCAAATGCACCCTCTTGCTCACTGTGGATATCAGGTTGCCATCAAGGGGCGTTATGATGACAATCCATTATTTTGATCTTCTCTGTGTTCTGTTGCAACATTTAGAATAATTTCGTTTTTTTTTTTATGTCTCTTCATCTTCTAGCCGGTCAGCCTAAAGCTACTGGAGAAGGTGGAGGTGCAGCAGTGAGCAACCCAGAGTACATCGCTTTCATTCTGGTGCCGGTTTTCTTCCTTCTGGGCCTGTTGGGGGTGGTCATCTGCCACGTGTTGAAGAGGAAGGGCTACCGGTGCACCACGGAGGCCCATGATGGGGAGGAGGGGGAGTGTAAGGAGGAAGAAAAGGATCCTGAGTTGGGCGAAGGTGAGGCAATCTGAATTAAAGAGGGAGGGAGTTGAGGCAAACTCCAAAAACTCTTGGGTGTTTGTGACATTGCAGACTCATAATAATGTGTTGCTGTTTGACACCATTATGACTAGTTTTATGTGTTTATTGCATCAATGTGCTCATTGTTTGAATGCATCCATATACAGTACACACTCAAGATTATCGCTGAACCAGGGTCATGTTTATCTAAGTAGATGGACAATAAGTTACTGAGGCCGTAAAGGAGGGAAGGGAAAATTGTTTGACAGAAAAGATGCTATGAATTGGAAGCATGCAGAATTTTAAGATGCAATACCAGGTCAGATACAGGTCAATTCATTGATGTGTTTTAATAATACTTTTTTGTTTTTTGCAAAAATGTTTTATGTTTATTTGTTTACACACATGAATACAAATCACATTGAAGAATTATAAAAAAAAACAAATGTAAGGGTGTGGAATGAACCTGTCATGGCTTTTATAAATAAACGCACCGGAAAGACACATCAAAGATTACCGTGGTAACATCAAATGCATTTTAATACTACAGGTCCTAGAATTGTAGAGGCAGCAAACGCTTCTCTGTCAGAAATGCAACTGAAGAACAATTGTTGCATGTGTTAACAGTGCAGAAAAAAAAAGGTCAGTCAATTATCAATTATCGCATTGCAATCTGATTCCTTTCTAGAGTTGGAAGTTTGCCACTCACTGGGACTGCTCTGACTTGTTTCGTTACTCCCTTATGATATTTAAAATTCATCCAGGAAAACAGCAGAAAAAAACCGATTTCTTTTCTACAGAAAAATCGTGGTTTACTCAAATGATGGCTTCCTGTGGCTTCCTCACAATAAAAGCCACCTGTATGTCACCAGATGACATACAGCAGCAGCAGGAGGCTGAGTTTGCATTAGCAATAATCTAGCTCTGATACAGCTGTGGAAGAGTAAACAGTGAAACAGATAAAATAAAAAAAAATACGCTAGAGTACATGCTGCCTCGTTTCTTCTTTTCCCCTTGTGCTTGTGAAGGCAATTTGAATCCAGTGCAGGAATGGCGGCTGCTGACACTAACAATGTACACTCACCGGCCACTTTATTAGGTACACCTGTCCAACTGCTCGTTAACACTTAATTTGTAAGCAGCCAATAACATGGCGGCAACTCAGTGCATTTAGGCATGTAGACATGGTCAAGACAATCTCCTGCAGTTCAAACCGAGCATCAGTATGGGGAAGAAAGGTGATTTGAGTGACTTTGAACGTGGCATGATTGTTGGTGCCAGAAGGGCTGGTCTGAGTATTTCAGAAACTGCTAATCTACTGGGATTTTCACACACAACCATCTCTAGGGTTTACAGAGAATGGTCCGAAAAAGAAAAAACATCCAGTGAGCGGCAGTTCTGTGGGCGGAAATGCCTTGTTGATGCCAGAGGTCAGAGGAGAATGACCAGACTGGTTCGAGCTGATAGAAGGGCAACAGTGACTCAAATTACCACCCGTTACAACCAAGGTGGGCAGAAGAGCATCTCTGAACGCACAGTACGTCGAACTTTGAGGCAGATGGGCTACAGCAGCAGAAGACCACACCGGGTGCCACTCCTTTCAGCTAAGAACAGGAAACTGAGGCTACAATTTGCACAAGCTCATCGAAATTGGACAATAGAAGATTGGAAAAAACGTTGCCTGGTCTGATGAGTCTCGATTTCTGCTGCGACGTTCGGATGGTAGGGTCAGAATTTGGCGTCTACAACATGAAAGCATGGATCCATCCTGCCTTGTATCAACGGTTCAGGCTGGTGGTGGTGGTGTCATGGTGTGGGGAATATTTTCTTGGCACTCTTTGGGCCCCTTGGTACCAATTGACCATCGTTGCAACGCCACAGCCTACCTGAGTATTGTTGCTGACCATGTCCATCCCTTTATGACCACAATGTACCCAACTTCTGATGGCTACTTTCAGCAGGATAATGCGCCATGTCATAAAGCTGGAATCATCTCAGACTGGTTTCTTGAACATGACAATGAGTTCGCTGTACTCAAATGGCCTCCACAGTCACCAGATCTCAATCCAATAGAGCATCTTTGGGATGTGGTGGAACGGGAGATTCGCATCATGGATGTGCAGCCGACAAATCTGTGGCAACTGTGTGATGCCATCATGTCAATATGGACCAAACTCCCTGAGGAATGCTTCCAGCACCTTGTTGAATCTATGCCACGAAGACTTGAGGCAGTTCTGAAGGCAAAAGGGGGTCCAACCCGTTACTAGCATGGGGTACCTAATAAAGTGGCCGGTGAGTGTAGACCACTATATAGAGACTGGGGAATTGCAGTATGTAGATGCATTCAATTGCTAATTCGAAAAATGCTTACCATTAATCCATCAAAGATGGGATTTGATTAAATGAACATTTTAAGGATTACAATTTTTTCACCTTGTCTCCCTCTTTGCTTCACAACTGCAGCACATGAACTTAAAAGTTCCAGTCGATTTAAACATGAACTGATAATCATTATCAGTTCAAATTCTCTCGCAGTCAGTCAGACTGTGTCTTAGCCAATGGAAAACTAAATGCAGAAGAAGCATAGATTTTCCAAATGAGTCATTAGTCTGCTGGAAGTTTTCCATTTTCCTGTCATGTGATGGTGAAATGCAGTACAGTCAATCACTCAATGCTCCCACCTGCACTCTAGTACTTACATAGCCTGACAAGCCAGACCCACATCAAGATATCTAATACAATACAAGATATACAATACAATACAATACAATACAATACAATACAAGCATGTATGTACTAGCTTAGAAATATAGACTCACCCTAGCTGCAAATTACATTTGCTGCCACTAGGGTGCGTCTAGATTTCTAGGCTTGTACTTACAGCCTTGTACTACATTTCTGAATCTGATGAGTTTGCTGTGTGCCGGTAGTGTAGGTTATGGCTGCTCGATCAAAATCATCAAAATCACGATTTGTTTGGTCAATATTGAGATCAGGTTTATTTAACACGATTACTCTGTACACTGTAGACCCTTTGGAAAGTTGTTGCATTTATTATACTTTAAAAGCAGTAAAACAGTTAAACATATCATATAACAGTGAAAACACCTAGAACTGTGAAGTTTCCCCTAAAAACATTTCCCATTTGAAATGTTTTTCATTCAGAACATAAGACAAAATAAGAGTTTACTTGCTAAACGTAATGTGCAAAATAATTGCCTTTCCCGATTATTTTGTTTTTGTGATCATAAGGAGCCAAAATGGTAATAGTGATTTAAAATTTCAATTAATTACACAGCCCTAGTGTATGTGCAGACAGATGTTGATAAGAATATACTTGTGTAATTTTTTTTTTTTTTTTTAAGTTTACGTTGAACGAATCTTCAGGAAACATAATCTCAGAAATCTTATATTAACGGTGTACTTACAGTAAGTCATGTGGTGGTATCATCAGCTCTTTGACCATTGTCTTGTTAAGCAACAAGCTTATCTCAGCCTTATTCCTCTATTGCTTTTGTCCATCCAAAGAGTAGAGGCCAATAGAAACCAGAGCTATGGTTGGCATTCATATGCCACTTATAGTAAGTTGTGATACAACGTGAAACGAAGACATCCTCTGCACAGAACCGGTTTCATTTCCCTCGGCTTGTAATGATAACTGCAGATAATGCTACATTTCCAAGACCATTGTGTTCGTGAGGATGAGGTTTCTGGCATCTCACAGAATGTTGTTGACTTCCTGAACTTCAGCATACTGAAAACAAAGGTTAACTCGCCTGGTTTCCCCTCCGTTTGCATGTGTTGTGTCTTTATTTTTTGCAAAGACAGTATGTGGCATGACCACATAGAAAGAGGGGATGTTAGTGCTCCTTTGCCTTTCCTTCTATTAATTGTTATGTGCAGATAGGAAACCTCTGGCATCACTGAGTTGCCCTTGGGTACATCATAGGCGTGAGAAATGTTATGGAAAGAATTAACTGTTTACACCATGCTGCTAAAATGGACGAGAGTTGTTGCCAACTGCTTTTCTCATTTATCTGTTATCATACAACAAACCTCTGCAAATTTTTCCTCCTGACACATCACATCTCCCCTATTTTACATGTTTGCCGAAGCCCTGAACCCCTCCATTGAATCATGTTTATTAATACCTTATTTGTTTAGTGGAGTAAAGTACTGGAAAAGGACAGGCATAACGCTGTTTTTTTTCTTGTGGAGTTAATGTGATCTCAGCAGCTTCCTTTACAGTGGACAGGTTTAAACTCAGCCATGACACACCAGAAGACTCCCATTAATATGCTGTGAGAAGTGCTGTAGTCCAGTCTCCAAATGTCGAGTCCAAGTCGAATCTCCAGTCCCAAGTGTTCAAGTCTGAGTAAAAGTCCGAAAGGTTTAGTCTGTGTTACATTTCAAGACTGCTTACATTTCTCCACTCTGGCACCTTTTAAGAGCTGATATACTAATAAAAGAGCATCTACATTAAACAAAAATGACACCACTGTTACTATTGCAAGGGAGTTTATTTACTGACTTTTTTCCTGCCACACAGCACAACATCTCTGCATTTTCCAAATGTGATCATGTAGTAGGGAGCCCGCGAATCATGCACTACCAGTGTAGTGAAAGTAAGAGCGAGAATGAAGCGTTAAGTGAGTGTGTTGTCAAGCAAGGAGAGCGAGCGGCAGCGGTGTCGGACCGAGAAGCGTATGTGTGGCTTTGAGGGGGGGAAAAGAGATCCCAAAGATGATGCAAAGTGAGTTAACAATCAACAAAAAGCTTCTCAAGACATGGTGACTACATCCTTTGTTAATACTGTTGGTAAAATTAAGGGTGTTACACCCAAAAGAACATCAGCCCTGGATGGAACGTCTCCCCAGCTGCTTCAAGGCCGGTCTTGGAGCCCGAAACGGGAAAAGTGTAACATCTTATATCTCATTTTTATAACCTATTTAATCCAAAACTTCATCCAACTTCTGAGTCCTTTTTCATGACTCCTCAAGTCCGATATTATATATCCTAAAGTCCAAGTATAAGTCATTCCTCCGCGAGTCCAGGTCAAGTCACAAATCCGGAGAATAGGGTCTTGAGTCGGACTTGAGTTCGAGTCCAGGACTTGAGTTCTCCAGCACTGGCTGTAGTCTTACGGAAGAGTATTATATTCATCAGAAGTGAGGAAAAGCTCTTGAAGCAGATGACAGGAAGCCTCATAGGGGTGTGTGTGCTGAGTGGACAGGGCTCATACATAAGGTTAATGATTGTATGTGTAGAGATATGATGATCACATGAGGGCAGAGGTTTGTTGAAACAAAATATCACAATACTTGCTCCCTATTGCTATAACAAATAAATTGATAAATGGATTGAATTGTTGTTGTGTTTAAGGCTTGTTGTGTTGCCCCCAAGTGGCAAAAATATGCCATGAATGCAAATTTAAGACTTTGAAAAACAAACAATTTAATAATATTATTTTTACAGACAATATCTACTCTTATATCAGTATATTGCCAAGCTTGTATTTAAGGTTATAGGCAAAGAAAATGCACACTATATGTGGGTTTCCAATTTAAATAATGAATTGCAATCCTGCTTCAGTGAAACCCATGGGAGTACTATCAAGTTGTAATATTAACAAGTGCTCTTGAATTATGATTTCTTTGTATCATGTTCAGCGTTTACGATGAGTTTTATATTAAAGGGGCCCTAAGGTAATGCCCAAAGAGTGTTTGTTTTTCCTCTCAAAACACCATTCACCAGTCATAATAGTAGGTTACAATAGGTTACTGAGTACTGGACTCCAAAATATACAGTCTAAATATTTGTGACTTTTAACATGTAACAATACATATGACACACTTAATAAGTATTTCTAATTGTGTGTATAATTTTCTGCTTATCTTCCAGATATGAATGACACCATCAGTGAAAACAATGACACAGTCGGGCAGATTGTCCACTACATCATGAAAAATGAAGGTATGTGTCCAGACATAATAAACGACAAACACTAAATCAATTTCTTTTTTTCCACCTTTTAGAAACCTGCATGTCAATTACACAATGTACTGTTTCTGTTTCTTCCATGAAGTCTTTATAACAGCTGCAAGTTCATTGTCACACACTATTCGAGAAGTGTGTGTGCGCGTGCGTGTTTGTGTGTGTGGTGCAGTTGCAGTAGTGTGAGTGTGGGACTGTGGAATGAGGATCTTCATGTTTGTTCAACACTGAGACAATCTAGCTATTACAGGAAATTACTAATGAATGTGGTTTAAACAACATGGGCGCTTACGTCACTGTTGTACAGTGAAGTCCCAGCGATGTCTTGGCTGTCGTTAAAATTAAAATTGCTTTATTTCTGTGAATTGAACTGATTTCACTGAGCTGGAACATGAAGTTAAATTCATAATAAATCACAGCACTCTCCTTACTCCAAGGAATGGCAGTTCTTTGTTCAGCTGAGTTTATAATTGGCAACAGGAGAGCTAGGGATTGGTGCTCGTATTGTATTAGTTTGATTAGTACGAACACACATGCCTTTCCTGACAGTGTAGATTACAGCATTTCCATCAGTGCTAATAAACCTCCCGCAGCAGTGGAGTTGTGCTGAAATCAGGTTAATAGCTGTTCATACTATTTGTAGGTATGTTTTGATATTTAAGTGAAATAGAGGAAGACTGTTTCACTTGAACAGTGTATTTGTTGCATTTTGCCTGGCACTTGGATAGCATGCTGGTTCGGTGTTAAGTTCCATTTTAGCTCCTCTCAGCAGTAGTTGGGAAATGTGTTATGGCAGAAAAGAGCTTGGACTGGCCGTGGGTTTTTATGGCTGTGCACATTGAGAGCAATATGTAGTTTTCAACAACTTTTAATTCTTCTAACATAATATAAATAAATATAAATCGTACAGAAGCATGGAAAGAGACAGAAGTGTAAGGTGGGAAAAAGAAGGCGTATGACAATTACACAGTAGAAGATTAGAGTTTTTTTATTTATTTTTTAGTCATTTTTATTGGATGCCACGCCATCTGTTTAGGATACGGTGTGTAATGCAACACCTGAAAATGTAGCTCTACATCAGAAAAACATGGCTGAAATGCCTCAGTTTTAAACCAAACATGCATACTGTATATCTCTGCAGTAACACTTATACCCCTATACTCTCTCTAGGACCTATTCACAATATATAAACATCCAATAAATAGTCTAAATACACTGATGTAGTGGGACTTTTTAAGTGTTTATTGAGGTGGCTGTCAAGCTGTTAAGTACCTCTTGGTTTATAAACAGAAAATAAATGAGAGTATATTGTAACAGTTGTAATTTATACAAAATATGTCTTCAAAGAAAGATTGTAAGTGTTGACGGATACTGCACATTGTTAGGTGAACACTTAAAAATACTAAACACTTGAAAATATCAGCTTATAACTACATTATTATTCATAGATAATGGATGAAGTACAGTGCTAACACTAGTAATACATGAATTTAGATTTTACAAGAAAACAATTCCTGCAGCTTCCGTTTACCATGTTAATGTCTTCTTACGTATTTCATTTATTTGAAAAATTAATCATAGGGGTCAATTTACTTTCAAAAATGAGACATGCCAAGGTCATATTGTTGAGCTAAAATGTTTTGAAATACAAGAAGTAAACAGACAAAGCTTATCTGTGAGTATTGATCCCTAAAGCTGCAGTATACACCATCCTTCATATCTTATCCTCATGACAGACTGTATGACACAAGAAGGCAGCGTTGTCCTGTTTGTGGCTGTGTTGATTTTTCCTTCCACCATCAAGATGCAAAACTTTGAACTGACTTATCACCGTTTTCCTCGTGACAATGTTTGCAGAGTTGGCGTCACTTAACTGTGACTCATCCTCATACTCATCCTTAACCATTCAACTGGGATAATGTATGTAAGCTTCTCTACTGGCTACTCTAAAACCCTACATTGTTATTTTTCATGGAAATAATTATCTGGAACATGGGAAGGGATTTCCACAAGTAGCAGTTTCTCTATAAATAGACATGTCACTATGAGGAGCAGTAGCCATCTTTGTGGCTGAGCAAAAACTGCCATCTACAGATAATCTCAAAATAAAAGCGTCATTGCCGGCACAGGTATACTTGTTCTTATTGCATGTCCACATAGCATCACTAAAACACAAATTTAAAAATAAAATCATCCTGAAGGATAAATTACCCGTCGCTTTTCTGTTTTGTGTGTTTGTAATTTACTCAACAATTAAAAATTAATGATAAAAAGGAAGATATATTTTTACATTACAAACAGTTGCTTTTTAAAATATGTGTTTAAAGAGGCCATAAAACAGCCACATTTTGACAAGTTTTGTATAGAAGGAGGTGTGTTGGGATACAGTATATTTTGAAAAATAAATGAAAAAACACGATACAAAACAATTACATCAAATTACAATACATTTAAAGGGGACCTTATTTCCCTTTTAAAACACCTGAAACTTTTGTTTGAAATGCTTCTCTATAACATTATATGACAAGATGTATGACCAAATAAACAAAAATAAAAGTTTTAAAAGCCATTCCTTTTTAGTGGAACACTCAATAATTTGGCTAATCGTCTTCATCAGAAACTGTATGAGGTCGTGGTTTGATTTTATTTAAATATTTCTTAACACTGATTGGTGCACAGGAACACGCGATATCATCTTTTTTAAAAATGATCCTTCCCTACTTTCAAACCAGTGAGAAAAGCAAAAACAAACAAAAACATAAACACAAAAAATCTGATGTGAAATAACCATAACCTAGTGCCGCGGTCCTCAAAGGGTAGACTTTTACAAGTGAAATTACCGTCAAAGCAGTTACAAGTTTTATAAAACTCATGGACTGAGGTAAATATCTGTTTAGCTGTTATCCAGGATGTTGTTGTTAAAACCCTGCGCTGCCACATGATGGGAGAATGATACGGGGAGACGAGGAGGACCACGGATTGAGTCAGATGCCTGCGCACATTCAGATAAAATCATAACCTTAAAACCCCAACGTTCACCTACGTGATTCATCCCCTCTCAGTACCATGCTCAATACATCGCCCACCATTATCTGTGCAGGCAGAGTGCTTATGGGAAGTCAGTGAATGCATCAGGGCCGGGCCTTAGGGAAATCTGTGTCTGGGAACAAATTATGCAAATCTATGCCCGAACTGAGTTGATGCAACTTTGTCTGGGAGCAGAAGTTGGTGGTGTTGTTGTTCACGTTTAAAAAAAATCTAAACAAATGTACACACCCCTAGGCCAAATTCTCAACCATTACACAGAAATTAGGGTTTTCAGAGTCATATTCTGGAGTTTGTTTGCTCCAACAAAAGTTTTTTTTCATGGCTCTGGTACATTGTTTTGCGGTTTTTGTCTATAGTAATTCTGCTTAGTGAACTCATGTGTGCCATTTAATTGTGTTAAGGAATAATCAGTTGTAATCATCTTTCAATAAGCGCTCTGCGTTTGAAGTCACTGGAGCGTTCTTCTCGCTAATTCCAACACTACCTTTATCTCCCCCGCTCCCGGTTCCTTTCTTCTATCTGTATAAGTGTGTAACTTTCTCTCTTTCTCTCTCCCTCAGCAAACTCGGATGCCCTAAAAGCCATGGTTCAAGAAAACAGCATTGACTCTGATGGGTAATTGTCCTCATGTTGTTTTTACTAGCTGTTAAGTATTAGCTATCTCAACCACCAGATGGCCCCATAGGCCTCTTTGGAAGCCTGTTGGTGTCCCTGCGGAAGGACTGAAATGAGAGTAACTAAAGCAGGACATGAACACACAAGGCAATCAGGCCACAGTTTTCTTCTGATGCCTTTCCAGATTGGCAAGGTTTGATTGAGGGCGAGCAGCTGGGGACTCTTTCTGAAATGCCACCATGCCCCATATTACTGTATTGTGGGTTTATTTCAGCATATTGTGCACAGTTGTTGATTCTTAGCCAGAACACAGTGAGCGTGACTCCACTTAATAAGTGTTGGGCAAGAATCTATAGGTATTTTTATAGTAGAGGCCTTTTGAATACGGCAGCCTCAGAGGATTTGTTATGCAAAAATCCCAATTGTGTGCCGGTTCCAGCTTCTTAAATGTAATGATTTGATGCTTCCCCCTGTTTTATATTTCTGCAAATTAATAAACTTTGGGTTGTCGACTGTTGGTCTGACAAAACAAGCAATTTGGATGTATCCACTCCGGCACCTTGGGCTTTTTTTTAGACGTAGACTAATTTTTTTAGACCAACATTCATGTAATATTTAAAAAAGTAATCCAAACATTAATCGATAATTTAAATAGTTTGACTTGGCACAATATTTTAATTTCTCAGCATGGTAATATCTGTCCTGCTTTTTGGCTTGCATTTGGATTGGACTGGATTTGGGGAAGTTTACACTCAAGCGACCCCAGACAATTTGTTACCCGAGATGGAGTTTGCAATGGTTAGTCCTCACTCTAAAATACTTTTTATTGTATAACATTAAAAGTACAAAGACAACATGATAAATCTAACCTCTGTATGTAAGCTACGCAGTCAAACAGAACAGTCAGTCTTACATTTTCCCTTATGATTATTATTATTATTATTATAAACTGACTACCTAGTTCCACTCTGCAAAATCAAAATGCTGGTTGTTTATGTTGTCTTACACATGGATCATGCTGAAAATGCTGACTTTAATCCTTAGCTTCAGCCTCAGTCTTAAAGCACAGTGTTCTGTATATTGCTAACAAGTACATATGTAAAACCATTTTATGGGAATTCTGATTCAACCCAAATCATGGATACATCTGTAGCTTAGCCTATATCTTAGCTAAGCTACAGCTGATTATAAAAAGCTAGTTGCCGTTTCAGACTTTTTTCGTTGACATTTTCAAATTGTAACTAGCCACGATCATTGGCTTGAAATGATTAGCTCGTTTTGTCTACCTCTTTGTGAAAGTAAGGACCCATTGTTTAAAAAATTACCATGAATTTCAATGGTAAATCTGCCTGTGGTCATTTGTAAACTACCATGCGAGAACAGAAACCTTGACAGGCATAGCAACAATGACTGAGCGGAACCATTAATAGCAAAGTTTCACTTGTTAGTTGCAGCCCTAGCCTGCATCTTTTTAATAGCGTAAACATTGAATGGGTCTCAAAATTGATTTAATTTCATTCGCATTTTGACGGTCACATCTCAAATCAAAGGCCGCCTGCTTGTCACTTTGAAAGAACCCTGCATCATAACAACTGATGGTGTGAGCGGAGATTAGATGTCTTCGCTTTGCCGGTGAGATAAGAAGAGACGGAGTTAGGCTGATAGACAGATTGGAGGAGGAGAAGCCTGTGACAGAAGAGCAGTGTGAGTAAATCGAGTTAGTGTAGTATGTTTCCCCCCTCGCTCTCTCCTCCTGTCATCTTCCTCGCCCTGCTACATATTGTTCTGGGAGGAAAGGAGAGAGATGAAGTGAGGAAGGATGTTCTCCTTTGTCAGGAAGAATCAGTGTGGATGAATGGGAGGAGCGTTGCCTCTGCCAAGGATTAGCTATTGAGGTATAGTGCCTAGTCACATGGAAAGATCAGCAGAAATCTGCATTTGCACACATTTTGCCCAACATCACTTTTCATTCTCTCTCCAAATCTCTATCCACATACCCCCCCCCCCCCATCTCCTGTTTCCCTGCACTTTCATGTTCAAAATCGCTCCATGTAGTACTCCTCTCTCCCTCTGTTACTCTTCATATCTTTCTTTCTTTTCCCGAGCCAAGTTGGGCAGTTTGCCAGTGGATCACTTAGAGATGGTAGAATAGGGCGGGGGTAATTTATGTGACACTTAATGGGGAAAGAGAGACAGGCTGAAAGAGAGGGAGGAAAAAGGAGAGAGGGATGGAGAGAGACTACCAGAAGGAGAGTGACTGTAGTGTGGCCAGGCGTCGCTATCTGCCTCTCCAGATTTGGTACTTAACTTCCCCTCGCAGCAGTGCTGCTCCCCCCATCAGTACTCCAGCCTCCACCTGTGCACCTTCCATTAGCCCCCTTTCCTCTGTTCACATCAGTTGATCTCTCCATTTTCCTCCTGTAGATCAAACTCCTGATTCATACCTCTGCTGTACACACTGTACATGAGCATAATGCATATTGCATTTCACATGCATATACTCGCACATTGTTTACACCAGTGGTTTCCAACCTGTGTGGCTTGTGAAACCTTAAAGCGAAGTGATGTCTGCTTGTGTATCCCCATCGCACAGGTTGCACTTGTCTGCCAGTTATGACCAGTTCATCAGAAGACAGATTTTTTTCCTCCCCTACTTTTTTTAAAAGGCCTGAAACAACTACACATAGTCAGTAATTCATAGGGGGGGAAGAAAGATTAGAGAAAATCAAGTAAAATGAAACATAATTTTGTGTTGCACAAATATGTTTTATTCTTCCTATCCTGTTTTTATAATCCAATTTAAACATACCCCAGGGTTTTATTTCAGACATGGAGGCACTTTATATCTGCCCTCTGGTGACATGAGAGTTCATTGACCTCAGCATTGGATGAACCCAGTTTTTGCCCCATTACTCTCCATTATAATGATGAATATCTTAAATTCTATCAAAATTCTATTCTTGTTCTAAGTAAGATGCAGTATGCTGCCGGCTACCTAAGCCATGGCCATGTAATATATGGTTCTCCTTAAAATCCTTGAAAGTTTGCAAATGTGAGGGGAAAGTCAAGGCCTGTACCTGGTGGCAAATAAAAGCCCCTGCTCTGTGCTAGAACTTTCCCGTGGTTCAGGAACTGCCGAGTGGCGTTTGCAGGGCTGAACTTCGCTGATTATTATTTATTTATTATTAAGTGCAGACAACAGCAACTACAATAAGGAAGTACTGGGTGCATGTGACCAGGATTGATATTAGGATGTGGCGTTGTTTTTGGTCCGGGAGCCCTCTGTGTTGGCACCCCTGCTGCAAGCGGGCTCCTTCAAATTAATTGGGGGCTGCCGCTGACTTTGACACGAGGCTGAAGCCAGTCTGAATGTGACCTCTTACTTCTGTGGCTGAATGAGAGCAAATCTCCGCATTCAGCCTCCAGGTGTCACGAAAAAACCTTCCCAGAAGAGTGGAGGCTGTTATAGCAGAAGATTAGGTGTTCAATAATCACATATGGGTACAATGTTCAGCTATCCACATACTTGTGGCCATATACTGTAACTTAGCATCCCTCTTTTCCTTGTCCAGTGTCTTACAGTAAGTGTCCATTGCTGTGGTGCCTCCTGAGACACATCGAATAGACCTAACTCGTTATGCGGTCTGTCCCTTGACACACATGAATCCTTCTACATACTGCATATTATATGAGCATGTCAGTGAGTAGAAATGGTGTTTATTCTACCTTTGTGTGTAAACAATGTGAAGAGCTGCTCTCCAGGGTCATAAAACACAAAACAGACACCGAAGCTGGCCTCAATAAGTCGCTGTTAGCACACTTCTCAGAAGAACACTGTGTGAAAGTGGAAAGTATGTGTTGTATCAGTTTGACTTCTTTTTACAGCTAATTCCCTACTGATCACCTGGTGCCTGCATGTACAGGAAATTGCCTCCATTATTACTTTAAACATAATCCTCATTCAGAGTGACCATTTTCAAAGAGCTTGTCACTATTTGTTTGTTTAAAGATGAGATGTTAATGTGTCATTTCTTCAGGGCTGGGCTGCAATAAAAGAAGTGCTAATTCAATGACATTAAATTATTTTCTGTAAAATTAAAATGTTTTGGACTTAATGTAGGTCAGATTGGAAAGGTCTCAGTTCTCAAAAGGCGCACTTTTGGCCACCGACCTATAAAAAGCAAACCTTGTTTAATATTTAAATGGTGAATGGTGCTGCAACATTCTTCTGACCTATACAGTATTTCTTGGTTGATTTCTCTTTGTTGCATAATTATTGTTCAGGGGCTGATTTACATCCTTTTGCTTGTGCTCTGCTAGTAATAATAGGCCATAATCATAAGCAGCAAGCTTGATTACACACTCATATATAGTGCAGTTGAATACTGTAATTTATAATGTCATTACTGAAGCAAAATGTCAAACTTCCAAGTTAAACACAAATTTCTGGTTCTCTGATTTCAGTCCTCCAGCCACCCCCACCTCTCCCGGCACCCCTCCCCCTCCGGTGACTCCCATATCGCCGGGTGCACCCCCAGGAGCCGCCAAGCACACCTGCAACCACCTGCACACCATCGGCGGCCTGGGTGGCCAGAAGAACATCTGCAACCGCTGCAGCCAGAAGAAATGGCCGCTGATGAGGAGGCCGTCGGCCCGTAAGGCGGAGCAGCGAACGCAGCCTAATCGGAGAGGTCACGGTCCTGGCTGTGGGCAGGTGTGCGTGCGTGCGTGTATGTGCGTGTGTGTGCGCGTGAGAGTGTGTGTGAAACAAAACAATAGTTTTTGCTGCTTTATGATGATTCTTTAATATTTCTTAGAATCATACCACACAAGGTGCTTTAATGAATGAAAACTGTTTGCCCCAGAGGCGTATTAGATATTAATTACACACACAACATTAACAATCAAACATTAACCCTAAAAACACCCACACTTAATTAAACCGACTAACACTGCTGTGCACTTTGACACCAGAGCAGTGACCTGGAAAATGCACATGTGGACAGTCAAGGTGAACCCTGGGAAAATAGATGCTGCAGGGTTCAGACTGTTGTTGTTTATGTGAAGATTCAGTAGTTACACTATGTTGTGGTGTTTAAAAAAAAAAAAAAGGCTAAACAGGAGAAGTCCATGCGTT
Source organism: Etheostoma perlongum (assembly GCA_026937815.1). NCBI lineage: Eukaryota > Metazoa > Chordata > Actinopteri > Perciformes > Percidae > Etheostoma > Etheostoma perlongum. Next base: position 12,964,161 of record CM049389.1, read on the forward strand.
TAATGTGAAGCAGCGGGTAATAGGATGTTCTGTTTGCATTAGCAGTAACTTAACACAGCTCTGACACGGTGTAAAGAGAGTGGACAGTAAACAGTGAGGCGGATATCAGTGAGATAACTCTGCTGGATTACATACAGTACATGCATATTCTCCCTGTGATTACCTCGTACTCGTGAATGCAGTCTGAATCTGGCACTAAAGACAATTACTGAACATACATTGAATGGCTGTTGGCTAAAAAAATGTGTTTGATCTTAAGGAATATAACTTTAAGAAATAATTATTGTTTGTATTGTGTAACTGGCGCTGAAGATGGACTTTTCCAATGCTCCCCAGTGTCTGAAAGGGGGTTTAAAACACCCCATTTTGATTTACACCCTGGCAGTAACCCTGGCTACCATAATAACACTGTGTGTTTAAAAGTTTAAAGTAAAGAGAACCTTTGTCAGTCCACTACTGAACCCAGGAAAGTGTTCAGCCTCTTCCCCTCCGTGCAGCACTCTCTTCATCCGTAATGTCCCGCTGCGAGCTGATTGGGATGCAGAGCGGTTGCTTTTCATTCGCAAACCCAGATGAATGGCGGCGTACGCACAGGGTCAGCATGACCGGGATACGAATATTCATTTACTGATTTAATTAAAGCTTTTGTGTGCGCGTGCGTGCGTGCGTGCCTTTAAGTGGGTGAGTGCTGTGGCACAAATGAGAAGGGCTGATACTCACTGAGTATTTATTAAAGGACCATTTTCCGTAGGTTATTTATATTGCTCTTGATATGAATATACTATTTATAAAGTGAATAAATCAGCAGCAATGATGATCTGCTAAGTTCTATTTTATTTTGACCTAAAAAATAAAATTCACTCTTGGTTACTTTTTTAAAAAACTTTCCTAAAAGAGTTCAACAGCATGCAGTGTACATTTTGGCCTCTGGGTTCCCAAAGAGCAGGAGTTTGTTCCTCATTTGCCAGACTGCAAACATTTCAAAACCTTTTCCTTTGTTGTCATTTCTCAGGTTCCGGGTGACTAAGTGTGAAAAGCCAACCAGGGGAGAGGCGGACCCTGTTAATAACGGACTCCAATGGGAGCGTCCCTGCATCTCCTACGGAGGTGGGGCCAAAGAGTCGGACAACGTCCGAGTCCCGGCAGGTCTGTATCCTGGAAACTTCACCTGTGTCCTACTCTCTCTTTGTCTCCCATCGCTTCCTAGCTACCACCCTGTGTATAAATAACTGTTGCATATACAGCTCATAGTGACATTTTGCCGTTTCATGCATTGGCTGACAAATTATTAAAAATCACAAATGTTACAGCTTTGATAATTAATAGCTCACAACATTTAGCAGTACTTTTGATAGGGTTAGAGCTGCAACTAATAACTATTTTAATTATCTCTTAATCTCTGGATCATTTTCTTGATGAAACTTTCAATTGTTTGGTCTATATAATGTCAGGAATTTGTTAAAAAATGCCTATTATGATATTCTAAAGCCCAATGTGACTTCTTTAAATGTCTTCTTCTGTCCAACACACACTCCAAACCCCTAAAATATTCAGTTCACTATGATCTAAGCAGCTGAAACTATGAAATGTTTATTTTATTTCCTAAAAAATGGCATAGACGAATAATCGAGTAATAAAACATAACCACAATATGTAGTCCATCCCTTTCTGTCGATCGATTAAGTTATCTCAAGTGCACTAAAATGTTGTGTGTGTGTGTGTGTGTGTGAGAAAGCGGAATTAAAGTCAACTTTATTGCATATAATCCAACCATCCCAATCTTAAAACAAAGAGAAAAACTGATTTCCAATTAAGAGATGTGAACACAACAAGCTCTTTATTGTTTTGAGGTAAAGTTAATGTGATTCTAGCAAAATGATCATCGTGAAGATCCACTGAAAAATCAAGCTGCAACATTAAATAGCCTCCAGCTATGCTGTTTTCTGTTTACATCACAGGAACTCTGGTTATAAAATTGCAACGCTCGAGGTGGACAGCCACCGCTCGTCTCTCCTCAGTGTTTAATTTATTGTTTGCAAGAGTGTGCAGAACTGCACAACTTTTTTCCAAAAAACAAATTCAGACATTTCCTTAACTATTTGTTAGGGGGTCGTTTTGAAACATTACATGCACAAAATGTTTTTCTATGGCATGTTAAACAGAGTTTGACAAAGGAGAATAGCTCTGAAAACGTGGTTACATTTAGCAGTTAAGGAAACGTTAAGCTGTGGAGCTTTACTGTTTGTGTAGCAGTCGGTTTTGGTTTGTAAGAAAAACAGGCCGAGATGACAGCTTAGCTGTTTGGTAAGTTCTGCATCTTCTGTACACAACAGCAGTAATCCTGCAGCAGGAACTGTGTGTCACATGTTAGACACGTTAAACATGACGGTGTGGATTTATTGCAATGACTCAATTTCATACACCTTATCAACATTATGTATGGGCTTACACTCATACTTACTTACTGTAAGACATGGTGTGTGTGGTAGAAATCACCCTGTGTTCTATCCTAGTTTGTTTTCTACGGAGGGAATATGCAGGGTTAGAGTCTGTTTAGATTCACCAGCCTTGACTGAATACATGTCATAACCAAATTTGTTTTAAGGTGGAGAAACATTACACTCATGTTTCATAGAAGGTACAAATGCAAATAACCCATTCACAAAGAAACACATTTAACTTAAATTGTTTGTTTCGTTTCATACGTTTAGCCCTTGACTTTCAGCTTTCCCGTATTGACTCAGAGAGAAAGGGGGGGGGAAAGGCCTTCAGCCCAAGAAAGTAAACAAACCTGATGGCATAACACGCCTACTCTTAAGATTATTGACTATTTCCCATATTAAATCCATATTATTTCCTTGTACAGGAGCAGACCAACAACATGGACAAAGAGAAACGATAGAAATCCAGGTAACATGTCACGTCTTCATCAGCTACATGTGTGCGTTCCATTTCTGTGTCATAACGGTTCTCCCCCCACCCCCTGTTCTACAGAGAGGAGGAAATCAACAATCTGGCCACTTTCCAAAAACCCCCAAACACGAACATTAAAACATCAGCGCTTTAGGAGTGAAGTGGGCCAGGGAGTCGTCCCCTTCTCATTCCTGCTCCACGGGGAGCCAAAGTGCTGCAGATGATGAGGACAACGGTGGTGAGAGTGACATACAGAGTCACACCAGCCAGTTATTTTAAAAGGAGAAAGGGAAAATTTGTGTCTATTTCTGAGACACTCCATTTCCTCTGAAAAGGACACAGTTGTGCCTTGCTTAAGGACCTTTAAGCAAAGCGGCTGCTTAATGCCAAGGAAGGCTTAGCCACAGCTTAGTTACTCAATATGCAGACGATGTGTGTACATATGTTTTTGTATGTGGAGGCTAGGAAAAGTCATCAGTCAGTTAATTGGTAAAACTACACCACAGAAATAGATACAGCCAGTCTGAGATTAAGTTGTGGGGTTGTCATTCCCAAACAGGAATGAGGAACAAGTTGATAACAGTGGTCAAAGAACCAGGAAGTAGATTGGAATATTAGCAGAGGTGATAAAGCCATATACTGTAATAATGTTAATATGATGTCAGAGGGTGCCTTTTTATTCTCTTCCAATCTGACCTCTAATAAAGAAGAAACATGGTTCTCACTCAGTGTTTTTTATCAAAGTTTTATTTTGACAATAACAGAAAACCATAAGCCCATATACTCAGGCAGGTCCTTCTGCTCCAACCCTTCAAGGTGCCAGATTTCCATTTAGTAATGTCCCATGTGTAAGACAGGTGTTACTAAATTGTTAAATCCTGTTGTTTTTTGACATATCAGCTTATAAAGTTTTTTTTTGTAGTTGCAAAAGGTTGCCTCTTTAAATATCCAGCAGACATTGAGCAATGTTAGCTGTTATGTGTTTTATTGTAGTTTCTGTCCACCTGATGAACTCTTCTTTTACCTGTGTTTTTTTTCTCCACTTAGGCGTTAACCAGGCGGAGAATGTCTCATACAAAGATGCATTTGGTTGCATTGTGGGAAATGTAGAGCCAAGAGTTTTTGAAGCTTGGCCCATTCTTGTGACTAAAAGTCATTACATCTCGGCCTTTGCTGCTTTGATATTTTTAAAGTAAGATCACTCCTTTTTCAAATGTGTCTCCTGTAAGTCCTTCAGCTTTATGGAGGTGCAGTACTAAATCACTGGAGTAGCCCTCATGAAGAAGACAATTAACCAAAGATGTATTTCCCCCAATTTTTCCAACTTTGTGAATGTCATTTCAATGTTACTCGTTTAAAAAAAAAGAGGCATACATATACCTGTTATTCATATTTTGCGACAGTTTGCTGTGTTTGTATCATTTTGTAATGGAAGAAATAAAGACAACTAATGCATATCAAACCATAAATAATTCACTTTATCATTGTCATTTAATCATACACTGTATAGCAGTTGAGACACTGGTGCACGAGAGTTCACTGTCCTGCAGGCTAACTTCTCCCTCGTGTGAGCCACCCATCCATCTTCATATTCTATTCTTTCTCATTTCCATTCCTCATCTCTGCACCCTCCTCACTCCTTCTCTCCCTTTCCGCCCTGTAATGAAAAGATGATTTGTCTTATTCATCTCGAGTAGGTGGTCCGTATCATATTATTTCCAGATAAAGGAGACGAGATGGAGAGGTGTTTTAAACATTAACAATCCTTGTCTCCTTTTGTCTCCTCTTGACCTTGGTTCACTCATGCAGGACACACAAGCGTCTGACCTGAAAGACACCGTAGAACACACTAGAAGAAAAGATACAACTCTGTTAATTTACACTAAGTTACTAACAGGTGCCTAAATTGACAACGCTGCTGGGAGGCTTGACTTTCAGTGTTGACCGGGAGGAAGAAACATTTACATGCAGTGGAAAAGAAACCCTGATAGCACACAAGGTGCAGTCAACCCACCAAAGACACACACACACACACACACACACACACACACACACACACACACACACACACACACACACACACACAGAGAAGATAGCTTTGGGGTGTTTGAGACAGTGTCTGACAGTGCAGAACATACAGTAAATAAGTAGAATGTTTACATGGTGCAGATATTGACTCCATGTGTTTACTTTAGCTCTCTCTGGGTGACGGTGTCACCAGCATTATGAAAGGTTTCTCACACTGCATTTAAGTGACTACAAATTCCACAAGGAAATTAAATATACACATAAAAAAGGCAATAGATAACAATAAAGCTCTGGTCTGTCTCTTTTGCATGACTTCATAAGCAGTAAATTTATCTCGGGCACTGAATTATTCAGGCCTCCAGGCGACAGAGTTCCCATGCCAATGCCAGGCTAAGTGTCCTACATCTTATCTTGGTGGCTGGATATCAGACAAGAGGATGGAGCTCTGTCTTGAGTGGGGTCCAGCCGTGTTTCTTTTCAGGGAAATATTTGGGACCAGAGGGAGTCAGTCTAGTCAATGTTTAACACCTCTTGAACGGCATCAGGCCTGTAAACGCGGTGACCTTCTGAAATCGCTAACCTCCCACCAACCACCCAACCACCTTTCTTTAACTCAATAGTAGGATTCCAGTCTGCTCACATATTTTACACATGATAGCAATGGCTGGAAAATGGCTAACAAAGTATCTGTAACCAGAGTCAAAGCAGCTCTATGTAAGCTTCTGAAAGTACAAAATGACATTTTTATTTTTATATCACATAAGTGATATACTCACCTTTGCTCAATTCAAAACCCTCGATGGTTTTGCAGCTACAGCCTTTCTTGGTCAGGTATGACCGACCAGTAGCTTACAGTATGGTTCCTATTTTTAGCTAATGATCTTCTTTACTTGTGCTATAAGCTATGCTATTTTAGCAATGATCACTGAACCGAATTCAGTTTCCAGGTAAGGAATGTAATATTTAACCAGAGTGAAAACATATGTTAATTCCCAGGGCAAATTCCAAAACAAGGTGGACTATTTGGGCTGTTTCTCAGACATTTTAAAGGGGAAAAATACCATTTAATATCAATACTGATTCACGCATTTTCAGGACAATTATTCATTAGAATGATCCCGTTTTAGCTGGATTTTTCTTCTTTAAATATAGTCTTACCCATTCCTCTGAGACAGGGACGTGTGTGTGTGTTTGGCACAATTAAGGGTGACATCATTAACTCCAACAAAGCCTTGAGAAAAACAAACACGTTAACCGAGCGCACACACCTCAGGGACTCTACAGCAGGCTGCCTAATGGACCTAATAAAAACAACATGAAGGAATCTGACACATAAGTGCTCTTTATTTGCCTCAATCTCCATTCAACACACAGCAGGTTGTGGCACAAATGATCTTGTTGCAAAACTACTTTTGTGCTGTTATCTTGAGGCAGGGTGAGGTGAATTGATTACTGTGAGTCACAGGGATGACAGCTAAAGTGAAGGATACTGAGAGATAACTTAATGGAAAACTAGACTGAATAGGTGAACTCTATTTCCTGCTTTCAGACAGGGATGTCATGATCAACATATCTGTCCATCTCTGATGACACTTTTATGGACTTTCTTTTGGTATTTTAATGCTTTCAAATAAGTTAAAATATTGAAGGATAAGTAAAGGGTAATATTCTATAGTTTTATTATTAAGAAATTCTATGAAAATACCAAAAACCCGCAATGGATTTATCCTGCTAACAAGTCAATCTCTAGGCCCTGGACACCCACACAGGTGGTTTCAGTTATTCTGTCAGATTAGACCTCTGCCCAGGTTAAAGGTGGGCCGGAGTTATACACATCTTCATCTGCCAATGATATTGATGAAAGTGTCATGTGTCCTGCCCTAACAGGTGCAACAGACCCAACAGGAGACTCAGGAAGATCTCAATCAATCAGTCTAGCCACACCCACAAGGTCCAGGGAAGAGGTCTAACCAGCCTGGTTAACTGAAAACACCTGTGGGTGTCCAAGGCCAACAACACACTCGGGCAAGTACACATGTAGTTGTAAATAACGTGTAAATTAGAACCGTAGTTTTTTTAAGGTCCAGATACATGCTAAAACTATGTTTACACGTGGGCGGCTATTTTAATTTCAACCTTTCCAGTTTAAAAAATAACATCGTTCAAACCCAGTTTTCAGAAAACTGTTCCCGTGTATATATGCCGTCTGTCACTACCTGATGTGAGTCGAGTGCAGATGTGAGTTGCGCATGCGTCACTTTGCGACAAGTAGCCTACAAGATGCTAACGAGAGATTTCTGTAATGTCATGGATCTACATAATGAAGTTTGCTCACTGTTGGCTACAAGTTTTCAGTTGAATAGTATTAACGCAAGAGCTAATGTTAGCAATCAAACAATCATAGATGGCTAAACCCTTTAAATCTGAGCATGCTCAATGCTCGACTCACTCACATTGGGTAGTGACACCGCCAATGCAGTCAAGAGCATGCCAAACCTGTAGGTGGCAGTGTAAAGAGAAGCTCAAGCTTTCAGCAAATGTTACACAAAGACGAGGAAATAGACCATTTGATAAGTACTATTTTTTTTTTTTTTTTACTGTGAAAATAACACACGTCTGCTGCACTAGTTCATATTTAAGGCTGCAAGACTTAAATATGAAATAGGGGGTCCTCAAAGTCATTGCAGGGGGGCCTCCAAGTTATTGTCAAATTTTATAATCATAAATTAAAATGTTCTAACATATTGTTAGCAAATATAAATCCCCACTGATGATAGACTTACTGGTGAAAGCCACCCACAGAATTGTAAAGATTTACTGTGCCACATGTATGTGAAACATTAAAATCATGCCAATTATTATTTTAAAAGCTTAGTATTCTATGCAAAAACAATTATGTTTAAAGGCTGTATGCCACCCTACACGTTATTGTTGCCGCAGGTTAATATGAAACTTCATTTTATACAATATATGTAGTAGGGGGTCCCTCCTCCATCTCTCTTTCAGTTAAGGGGTCCTTGATTTAAAAAGACCCCTGATCTAATCAAAAAGCCAGGTGTGGGTCTCTAGACATTCATCAGGGCAAATGTTTGACCAAAGGGAATGATAATGACAACAAATAGAGCACACCTGTGTTTGTTCACCGAAGTTTACATGGGAAATGTAGTTTACAATTGTTGTTCCCAATGTTCAGATATATAGCAAGCTCAATAATTATATCACACAAACTGAGGATGACAACTTCTGTTGCTTATTTCTGTTACTGAGATTTCTTGACTGCTTCCTGTGTTGCTGTAGGCCTATTTTTTGTTTCATGCCTTTGGGAACTGCAATTGTGAACTACATTTCCCATGTGTACTTGTGCAAGATCAAGCAAAGGTGCGCTCTATTTCATTATAGACCTCAAAATTCCCCATTTGTTAAACATTTGCCCTGATGAAAGACTGGAGACTTGAAGCTTTTTAATTCAATACCTGAGTGACTGAAGGTTTTCTTCTTTAAAATGTAATGTTTTCGTTTCTTGCACCTTAGCAAAGAGTTGTGAGTGTGGAAAAAGAAGAAGATATAGCCCTTGTGCTTTTTTTTGTGAGAGTGCATAAGGGGCTTTTAATTATTTTCATGTGATGCATTTTCACAGGGGTTAGATATGTCCTATGAATGAAATTGTAGTGATCTGTTGATGGTCTAGATTGCGTGATCATGCCAGTCGAGATCGATACTCAGGTCCGGGTAATCGCATTCCCAGATCCTCTCAATAGGAAGGGCCGAGTGGCCAGATATCACTAAACATCATATAAAGCGTTGATGCCACAGTTTTTAGGCTGCACAGTAAATAACTTCCGGATAGGATGGATGGGCAGAGCCCTCTGCCAGGGGATACTGCATGCATGCACTGCTGATCTTAATTGAAGAAAAAGAGGAATGCAGTAGGCTGAATGTGTTCTGTAAGTCAGAAAAGGGTAACAAGCCAACCTTGCTAAAAATGTCTTTGAGACAATGATATCCCCCCTGTTCCCATTGTGGGGCTTTTATTGGCCTCCCCCCAATCAAGAGTGCTGTGTTATTGAATATAGGAGTGAAAGTGTGCCAGTTACAAGCTATATGGCAGCATGTTTCAGCCAATCTCCAAGTCTTGATAAGATGTGAGATAATGGGGCCAAAGCACAGCTGACACTGTTTGTTAGAAACATTGGCAAAAAGAACGTCATGGAGTCACCAAGGCTCTGTAAATGGCCAGTATCCATCTGCAGCAAATGTGTCTCCTGTTGCAATGCAATGTCAACATTTCTCTTTCTTAGTAAGCCATGTACATATTTTGGCCAGGAGCCATACCTTAAGCTGCCATCTCTGCCCAGCCGATCAGGTGACTCTCCGGAGATAATGGATTTTCAGAGAGGCGATCATCTACATATTCCTGTGAACAATAAGGCTTTTATGTTTTGCTTGACTTAAAGGCTGTTATTTTGAAGAAGTTGCAAACCAACTTTGGACTGTGGTTTAATGTAACCTGAGTAATTTTTATTATCACACTTACAGTTATTACTTCTATCCCAGCACTTCTTTTCAAGCATTTGAGTGCCAAAATAAATCCCCAGCGGTTGAAATCTTTGTTGATCTATCTACTGTATCTATCTCTCTTTGCATAATTTGTGTATCTTTGAAAGGATCAAAGTAATCTGGTGACGCACAAGCGGCGCTCAGCTCTGTTGTCACTTGTGAATTGATGAAAAGATGAGGCACTATTTTGATTAAGCACTATTTTGCTAGCCGATCCTGTTGTCATCACACTCCATGGAAATATGGAAATGTTCCGTTATCGCATTTTCTCTCATGCACACTCATCACAATCTTTGGTGCAGGTGTGACTTTTTTCTTGTACTGCAAACATAAGATGTCCCTTTAGAACTTCATAAAGGAAAAAGCATATTCTGAAAATTGTCTTTGACCATTTGTTGGAATAGGAACCACCATAGCGTTTGTGTGATTTGATTCTTGACAGATGTCTTGTTGAATCAGCCATGTTTTCAATGTGGTTTTGCTTTTTTGGAAGAAGTCAGTACCGAAGGAGAGCTAATTTGTTATCCAGCTTGTGATTTGACTGCTGACTTAAACAGCCATGCCATTCTATCCAATAGTTATCTTGTCCATCATGGGGGGGAAAACAAAATAAAAAAACAGCCCATAGAGAGACATACCTACTTGTTCACTCATTTTGCATAAAATGCTTAAAAGAACTGTGAATATTTTCACAGGCCTCAGTGTGGCCTGGAGGCTGGCAGTCTGTCCCTGTGACATTGTGCTGTATTGACATGGAATTGGCTTGAAAATATATATGAAAAATCCTCTTGCAAGTAAAACCAAGCACGTTGCCAAGGCTATTTGACCAAAGACTGTTCATAAAATTCCTTTATTTAAAAATCAATATACCTTGTGATAAACATTCAACCAGCCATGCCTAAAAACAAAAACTCCAACTACAAAGAGAACCCAGTTTCAGGCCTAAAGAGAGTACACTGTAATTGTGAGACTCATGGCGAGCAATTACAGACACGAGGGAAGAGCAAGAGAGATGAAGATAGAAGGGAGTGGGTGAGAGGAATAGATAAGTGTCCAAAGAAAATGATAATTTGGTATTACTGGGGCTCTGTTCCACCTCCTGTACTGACAGAAACACAGAGACAGACACACTAACAGCCTCTCCTGCCACGAGGAGCTGGCCTTTTTTCCCTAGTCATGGTTGTTGTGGAAATGTCCACGGTGCTCAGGGTGAGTCTTAATAGTTCAAGCAAAAAGCCCTGCGGTGTTCATTATCCAAGGCCCCGAGGCCCAGGACGCTGCCCGCCGAGGCTCTAAATGCTGTGAAGACGAGGTTTAATCACCGCAGTCCCCACAGTGATTTGCTTATTGTTTTGACATTATAAAGATTTTAAGTGCTCATATTATGCTCATTGTTATATCAGAATATTACATGGTTTAAGTAAAAAAAAGCATATTTTTGTTGTACTTCGCATTGCTGCAGCTCCTCTTTTCACCCTGTGTGTTGAGCTTTCTGTTTTAGCTACAGAGTGAGGCATCTCTCTTCTGTTCCATCTTTGTTGGGAGTCGCACATGCTCAGTAGCTAGGTAAGGACTACTAGCCAGTCAGAAGCAGAGTATGAGGACGTGCCACGCTTGCAGCTAGGCGAGCATTGTGTATTACAAAGAGACACACGTTCATCCCGGCAGTAAAAGCTGGACTACAACAGAGGTGTTTGGAGTAGTTTGTGAACAGTGTTTTCTGTTGGAGATGGTAAGTCCCTTTGGGGGGGACTTTGGGAATTTTCCCTTTGTAAACCTATTACTTGCACAAAAAAGATATATAATACAATAAAGGAAAGGGGAAAGCCCAAAAAAGCATAATATAAGCACTTTAATACAGCATTTTTGGAAGACTAACTCAAAATATAAAATAAATGTAACACTGTCCTCCAGTGAATTTCCAGGGAACTAATGTCGTGTGTGGGGTAATCTCTTCAGGCTTGAAGCAAGAGCAAATCACACACAGCTAAAAATAAAGTTATTTCAGGGAAAAAGTCTGTAATTGAACCAAAATCAGTTTGAAGGCCACCAGCATTTAAAACAGAGAAATTATATGAGAAATTTTAATGGAATCTTTGTGATTAATAGATCCGCTCGCAGGAGTGGAGTAAATGCACTGCTGGAAAATAGCCTCAGGAAGGAACCTGTCTTGGTGGAACATCGTGCCGGAGAAAACTCAGATTGGACAGATAGTCTTGCTAAGTTGTCTTGATTTACCCTGTAGAGATCTGAGGAGCAGTTACACCTAGTCCTCATAAATCCACCAGAGTCAAGAATTTCAACACAAAGGAAGCGTTAAGTAACGGAAATCCGAAAAAAAAAGGACATCCAGCAGAATTTCCGGGGCAATCTTGGGAGTGGAAGGTTGTGGATATAGACTAATATAAACAAACTTGGAAATCAAATACTACATTATAAATATATACAGTATATATAAATGGTTTACTGTATTGAGAAACCAAAACAAAACTTAATAGCAAAAAATAGGGCGGTATTGTAAAGAGCATAGACCGTAAAAATAAGCTGTAGCAGCAGTGACGTGCCCCATTGGTTTGTGGACTACTGTTTTGAAGCCTCAAGTTTGAAAATTTGGCCGTCATCATCTTGGTTGTTTGAAACCGGACATGACGATTTTCAGACAAGAGGGCGGAGCTGGGAAGGATGATAAGGCCAAGCCAGTGTTGACTATGGTTTTAATAGCGCTGCGGTAAGCTAAATGATAAAAAGGGAAAGTTGCCAATTTTCATTTTTTGGGAGCCAGTGGAGTCACCTCCTGCAGAAAATTAAGATAGAATGCAGGTTTAATCCACTGTCACATTGGTTTCACTTTGAAGCGTTGTCCATTACTTTATGCAGTCTATGTAAAAGAGCAAAAAACAATTCAAATTTACCGTATGGCAAACCACTAGCTTACTAGGCTAACAGAGAAAATTACTGGAGATTTAGTGATTAGGCCCAGAGAAAAGTACAGCAACATCAAAACCAATCTGCAGGTCTCTAAAGAAGACGAAAGAGGAAAAAGGTTCAATTAGAGTCTTTTGAAAGTAGCGTGTCCTCCTCCAGACCCAGAGTTAGCTGCCTAGCTAATTCCCGTCACTATTTCTTCTGTATATCCATAATATCCATTCTCTCACATTCTCAACCATATGTATGCAATACAAAGTACCTGACATGGCCAAATTTCTCTAAAGTACATTCCTTTATTTTACAATACATATATAATAAGTAGAAATGATTTGGCAGGCAAACAATGAGTGTAAAGGTGAGATGTGGTGAAAGAAAATAAGAACGTCATAATTCACAACAGCTCATAAAGCTTTAACACACTCTTTTCTCTGCACCATCTAGCCTCAGTTAGTTCGTTATTAGGCACATAAGCAAGCTTCGGATTGAACTAATGTCAATGGCCAGACTAAAGACACAAAGCCTTATAAAATATAAAATAAAAAAAAAATAGAGCTAGTAGGGTAAATTGATGGACTCTTTGTGGTTTATTTACCAATAATTCAAAATTCTGCTAAAGTTGAAAAACTAAGGCAAAGTGAGAGAAATGTACAGGTGGTACATTTCACTTTGGTAACGTGCAGAAGATTTTAAATGTGAATAAATCTGATATGGTCTTACACTGTAATGTTGTGCAACAAGTTACATTATTTTTAATTGACAAAAAAAAGGAAAGAGTTGTCAATGTACATGTGTCTGATGATGTAAGAACAGTGTGTACACACATTTTTCTAAATTTAAAAGTAGATACAATATTGATGAAAACAATAAAATATAAATAAGAACCGCTTTGTCGTTCTCTCTTCAACAACATCCAGTTTCTTCTCACAGTGAATCACAAAAGGATGACAAGTGAAGATATAAATAACAAGAGATAGAGACAAAATAGGTATAAAAAAATGACCTTTAGTCTTTCGCCTGCTCAGTGAAACGAGGGCGAGGTTCCTGAAGAGTAAGCAAGCCATGGCATTATCTGTTTACAAAGGAAATATTGACTCTATGCTTGCAATTATCAAAGCTTTGCTCCAAAAATGAGCCAAAATGTGATAGAGGCAACATGTTGTTTTTTTTTTAAATTTCTAACAAGGGCAGTATGGACATGGAAAAGTAGTGAGTGAGCACATATAGGCTCATTAGGACCGTGGAGTGTTAAATACACTTGATACAAAACAGGCCGATATGGCTGCAGTCTACACATTCGTTCATTTGTGGTATTGAAAAAGTTGCCTCATTCACAAGGCAGACATCATCTTCTGTCAGTATAGCCACAATAAAAAAATATCTAACATTTTGAGTTCAAAAAATACATCTGTATTAATTTTTGTAGGGAGAGTTTTCCTTCATTCGTTCCATGCTCTTTGATAAAAACACAAAGTGGGTTTGAATGCTCCATCAAGTCCCATTCAGGTCTTATTTGGTGATAAGCGAGAGGCAGCGCAGGGGTCTGTCACTCACAGTCCTCCCCGGCAGTGGCGGCCTCCAAAGCAGCGAGAGCCTCGGCCACCATCGAGTCCGTAACGCTGTGCACCTCCTCCTCGTCATCGCTCTTCATCACTGAGATCCCGCTCTCGATGGTGTCTACATCCAGACTCTTTGGCAGTGTGGGCTCATCCCTGGTGTCAGCCGAGGAAAGGCTGGTGGTGCTGGTGTGGACGTCCACCGACAGGGCGCTACAATTGTCCCCCGTGTCGCACGGGGGCTCCGGTGTCCCTCCCACGCCCTCGTCTGTCTCATCTGCTGACAGGCTTTCTCTGCCAATCACACACTCAATGATGGAGCTGTCCCACTCATTTGTCATTACTCCGCATCCCCGCTGGCCATGGCTCCTCTGGTTCTCGTACTCGTCTTGTATGTTGGGGTAAATGGGCACCTGGATTGGGCCTTTTTCCTGATTGACCCATCTCGGTCCCAATGCCTCTGGCTGGATGATGTACAGGCCTCCGTCTGCAGGTGGTGTGCTCCCCTGCCGGAGCAGCTCCTTTGCAGGGGCCGCGTGCTTGACGTAGTTGACGTGGTTGTTGTCCACCTCTAGTTTCAGTGTGCTCTCGTTGGACTTGCTGTAACCCAGGTTGTTGAAGCCCTGCTTCTGCTGGTTGAGGGCTGGGTGCAGGTCGCTGCCGGGATGGCGTTGGGGCTGGTAGAGCGAGTTGGCTGCAGAGTCGGTCTTCCTCGCATCCACCGCCACCGAGGGGTCATAGATGTAGCTGTGAGGGAGACAGACGGAAAAGGGTGTTACAGAGACAGGAAAGGTCAGAGTTACATTTGACTTGCCCATTTGATTTCCTGGAGTGTCTATTCGTCTGACTGAGCTCCAGGAGTCAGATGTTCCCGCGGCGATCAATGAAAACACTCTCATATACACTGACGGAAACAAGGATACCTCATTGTGCAGTCAGTACACCTTTCTAAATGGCACTGTCTTTGCTTGATGTTTACACTGCATCACGCCGTGGCTGTGCTAATGTTTGCACTGCTCGTGTGAATGTCAGATATATTATGCAGACAGTTATTGGAAGGAGCAGAGAAAAGATGACAGGGAGCAGGCCTCTGACTGTAATCTTCTCCAAATTCTTGGTATTTTTGTGCATGATCAACCCCCCCCCCCCCCCTCCTCTGTATGGTAGAGGCTAATGATCACTAGGTCAGTGGTTACCAAACTGGGGACCAAAATTCAATCTTATGATCCTGAATTTGATCCTTAGGCTCATATTTCACCTTGATTTAATGTGCACTATAAAATGAGCTGTTTCCTGCTGTGACAAGACACTAATCAGCATACATTACAAGTGTATGGTCTTCTGGTGATAGTAGCTCTTTTGACTATAGAAAGAAATGGGCAGCTGATTATGTGCCGAGTCTCTCTAAGAACAAAAAAACGAACAATAAATGATAATAAACACAAATAAATTAACATTTAGTTTTAATGAGCCCTAGTTTTGCCAAAGAGTTCAGCTCATTGAAATGAGTGACAAAAGCTGAATGCTAAGGGGCCATTTTCACTCTCTTCACTTCCATTCTCAATCCCATAAATAACAAGCAGCACTGATACATAATTTAACATCACTGTGATGTTAGATGTCTTATGAATCCCTGCTCACTCTGCTGAGTCTTCTATTGTGTAAATTGCAGACCACCATATTCTCTTTCCAAGAGATCCGTGGATGTCCCAATTCCTCGTAGGATGGTTGAGGTTGATGAAGGTCTGAGACTAATTAATGCTCATTTAAGCTCTACACCTTTTTAAATAGTTCCTTGTAGGCTGTAAGGACAGCCTGATACCTCTTTCTGGAGGATTTTCTTACAAGGGCATATAAACACAAGATGACACGTACACACACACCTCAACAGGTATTAGGAGTGTTGGCAGGTGGGCTTTATTGTGTGGGCAGTGTAACCGGCTGTCAGACATCGCCTGCTGCGAGAGCCTCATGTTTCGTCCTTTTATTTGTTTTTTCCTCTGAGCCTCGCAACCCCAATAGAGTTCACTCCATCTCACACCTCGCCAGGTGCCTCGACACAAACCTCCTCCCTGTCTCTCTTTCAGCATCGTTGTTATGTATTTGCAGCTCACAAATCTACTATCCCTTTGCACTTGACTTCTCCTGGGTATAAGCGCTCTCCTTAAAGCTTTATTGCATCTATTGTCTCAATCGCTACCTCCTCCTTCTGTCTTAACTTGTCCTCTTCACTCTTCTTTTCTGTGCTTGCTGTGTTGTTAATCTCACCCCCCTTTTGGATTTTACTTCCCACTTATAAGTATTCATGTTCTTAAGAAGTCTTGAGATTTAAAACTTTCAGATATATATTTTATTCTTATAAATCCCCTCCTGGTACGCAGACACACAATAACCTCCCCCACCTACACATTTGTATAGTCACAAGCAAACATGCTCACCCTTTGACTTAAGCACCTCTCTCTTTCTCTCACCCTGCATCCTTCCGTCTGTCTCGTCTCACAGTGGAAAGCTGAGAAAATGAATGTCTTCCATTTCTTTTGCTCCTGGGCAGCACCGCCGCTGTGCCAAGGTGAAATTTGAGGCTTGCTTTCAGAAAGCACGCATGCACACACACACACACACTTAAACTATGTTGCTGCAATTTTTCCTTTTTATGGTGGAGACAAAACAGACAGTAAAGTCAGACAAAATGTCAAATGTTTGGGTATATTGAATAAAAATAGACCAATTTTATGTCTATGTAAGAAATGAGAGTTTTTGTGGTTATCTGACCTAAATCCAATTTCTCCAAGCTTAAAATGTCACACAGACCGAGACAAAGCAGCCGCTTCCCAGTGTTAGGCTTACATTTGAAAAGAGTATTTTTGCTTATACAGTGAGTACATTGATTTTGGGGAATTCCTATTTTCCGCTCTATCGGGCTTTTGGCCGTGTGTGATGAAGTAGGTTTGTTCACCACTTGTACCATACAGGTCGTTAACTATAGTAATTAATCACACAGTCATACGTTAGTTTCAGTTCCATCAAATATGGTTTAATGGTTTTCCTGTGTTAATACCTACAATTGTTTGTTCCACCATGCAGGACAATTGTTAGGGGAGGGGCCGGCCTAAGCATTTCCTGTTTTATAGGAATAGGGTGGTCATGGATGACATCACTGGACCAAACCAAGTAGAGGGTTGTCTTTCTTTATAGGAATGTTTATTTTGGTTGTTTTTGGTTAATATACAAAAATGTGTGAATAACCCTGACCTGTTTTGTAGTCAGTGGGAGAGGAGTGAAACCTACGATGTTTTAGACTGCCTACCTACCTCCTTCTTAGCCACTCTGGCCAGGCTACATCACTTGGCGTTTTGTTTATGTTAAAGAGTTTATTAAGGAAGCACCTCCACCATGGAAGGTGTTATTTGCATATATTTTAACTGTGATGGTGTACCAGATAAGATGCTGTTTACTGCATCATGTTAAGTCAAATGGTGATTATGTTGCAGGAGAAGATTCCTTTGAGCTAATATACCAACTCACGTCTTGTGCTACACACATTTAAGATGATTATATTGGTTTAAAATGTAATGCAGGGTGCAGTGGTACCTATGGATTTTATGCCACCAAACCATTAAACCTGTGGTGAACAGCCTAATCGCGAGCACACAGCCTATCCTCTTAAGTGAATGGACATTTCCACCCAAAAGTGGCAAAGCTAAAAAGTGTAAAGTAACTCTTAATGTTTTATTTCTAATCAAGTTAAAAAGGGAATAAGTATAAGAATAAATCGTATTGTAATTTTGTGGTACATTCTGCTTTTGTTAAAAAGGCTCAATATTACAATGGGACCTGCTTAAAATGGAACTGTATTAGTTGGGGCACAGGCCCTACCTTCAAGTGTTGCCAAGCAGCTCAAGGTATAAATATGTTTACATTTAGATGAGTTCAATCCACATGTTTTGTACAAACAAGTTCATTTGAAGCATAATGAACCTTAATCTTAATTTCTATTTCAATGAAATATACCTGGTATTTGGAGAAAGCTAAAATGAACTTCTGATCATGTGCCAGAGTCGTAATTAAGTAATAAGTAAGTATACCTTTTAATTTAACTTTTTTTTTTAACCAGTTTTCAAAATAAAAGAAACGCAACGTCAGCCTACTGAGGCCGCACTGTTGACCCGCTAACCTACAGACACACCCTGCCAAACCCCAAACACCACTAAGTCCAGAAATGTGACCCTCCACACAATTAGGGAGGTATGTGTGTGTGCCTGCCACAAGCATTCACATGTGTGTCTTTGACATGGGAAAGAAAAAAAAGTGGAGGGGGATTACGGCTCTGGTATGCGAATCACAGCGTGCCCTTTCATTAATCTGCAATCAGAATCTTGTTTCCCGGCCCTGTGCTGTCTCCGTGTTCACCTCAAAAAGCACAATGATGCTGAGCCTTGTAGGCGTTTAATGAATAGACAGCCCTGCAGAGAAATACAGTTTCCAAGGGTGATGGCTATTGGCATATTGACTCACAGTTTGCACAAAGAGCCCATGTGAGGCTGAGAGTGCAGACATATTATAAATGGACCTTCTCACTATCTGCATGAAACAAGACAAGAAATCATTATGTTGGCAAGGAGACATTTACATTGTCACTGTGGACCTGTAGATAAGTAACTCTACAGTGAGAGGTTGTTACAGAGAAGGTGGACTGGAACTAGTTGATTGATCAGATAGTTGACAAGCAGAAATTTTTTTACAGGCTACAGCCATACTTTGAGAAATGCTAACCTCAACACGCTAACATGCTTACAGTGACAATGATAAAGTGCGAGCAGATAGGCTGAAATAAAGACCACCTCCAATTATATTATAAAAAAATCAATACCTTTCTACAAAATCCAAATTTAAACTTTACAAAAAAAGGGCAGAGGAGTTGTTTCACACAGCAAAGGCCATATATTATTTAATGTGTGTGGCTGTTGTTTTGGCGTATTCTAGTAACTGAACTGATAACTGTTAAAAAAAAGAAATTTGTGTCTTGTCTAGATCGAGGGTCTAAGGATAGGAGCATTTTAGAGAGTAACTGATGATGATTAACTGATGATTAACTGATTAACAAAAAAGGAAGCTTATTAAAGGGTCAGTTTCAAAATAAAAAAAGCACATTACTTTCTATTTCTTCAGTAGAAAGAAATCAATGACATCTTTAAGGTCTCTGAATTACACAGAATGGCAGGGACAATGTTTTTTAGAAAGTGATGTTGTTGTTTTTAGTATACTTTATTTATAGATTTTCTTTCAACATTGTAAATTCCACAGAAGAAAAATCCATTCACCTCCACATGTCTTGGGGTAAACAAAAAAAACCTGAGTCATATATCTCACCGGTTTGAAACATACAACCAAAACTGGCTAGATACCGATCGAAGAAAAAACAGTGATTGTAATATTGTGTCATGACAACATTCACGAGAAGAAACAAACAAGAAGAGGTAGTAATAACTCACCTTTTTATCATCCTGCAGCATTGGCACCCCATTTGGCCAGCTGTGTGGTAGAGCTGTGGAGGGACATTAACAAAGACATTAAAGTTTAATCACACATTAAACTTTAATCACACACAAACCCTTTGACTAAACAGCACTGACAAAATCTAAAACCTCCTTAGAATCATGCACATATTGTTTTCAGCAGGTGTCCAATGGTGCTATTGATCAGACAGTTCACCACCTCTGACATGTAAGTAGTTTTTAAATGAGGGCACTCTTGAACATTCCATCTCATCAGTCAAGTTTTGGCTTTGCCCTTGGTTTCGAAGGTGTTTGGACACAAGGATGAAAACTCTATCTGCCTGTAGCACTGATAAAGATGCTATTGCCATCCATCACTGTTGTGTGTGTGTGTGTGTGTGTGTGTGTGTGTGTGTGTGTGTGTGTGTGTGTGTGAGCCTCTATCTACTGGCAGGATGGGAGTGACCTTTTCTCTCCTGGTGGTGTGTTTCTCTAGGCTCTGGCATTTCATTGCCTGGGTAAATAATTAATCAGTAAGTCTTGAATGGGTTTGTCTGGGAGCGAAGGAGAAAGAGAGAGCGACAAAGACAGAGGACACTGTGTCTCTTTGTGAAATATTAGAAAGGATGTGTGCCCACAACACAGACCAACCGTTTCTATTCTTAACCTTAACTCTCTGACCCTGCAGCCATTACCTTTTTGTTTGAATCTTTGAACAGAATGTGTAAAGTACAATAACTTTTAGCTTCATGTCATTACAAATGATAATAAAGGCAAATAAGGAACTAGATTTCTTTAAAAGGATAAGTCTGGTGTTATTCTATGTTTATTTTTGACAACAAATTTCACGAACGGGAAAATGCGTTAGTTGGTCTCTTATGACTTTCTCTAAGCAAGCCCATTTATTCCTATTGAGGATGTTAAATACATATTTAATAATAAGTCACAACTATATTGTTTTGCTTTATAAAAGTAGTAAATAATTACTTCAAACAACTGGGCACTGTAGTTTTTACCAAAAGTAGCTCAAACAGGAGTAAACACCGCATTTGTTGGGGACTATTTTCAGCGGCGGAATAATACACGTTTGGTGCTCTCGTGAGTATTTACGATAGCAGGAAGGTTTTTCTAGGATTTTAAAATTACTACTTCCCGGGATCATAATGCTGTTTTTGCCACACACTAAGTAAAGCTTGATCTTTAACAGAACTGTAGAAAATGAATCATAACAACATTGCATTCATTCTAATTACTGCTTTCAGGGAAGAAATATCTATTGCTGATGTCATTTTTAGCAGTTTTTTTCATGGTTTGAGGAACGGAAGCATTATGTTCTTTGACATTGTTTTGTAACTTTAGGGCCATCTTTTGCACTCAATGTTCCATTTTTGAATCTGATTAAGATATATCAGGCTTGAGGCACTCCAGTACCTCACCACGTAGAGCACGTACCATTAAAGTATGAGTCCTTACCGCAACTGCCTAAAAAGATAAATCAAGCTTTAGGCCAATAATTGTTGGTTGGATAACATTTTTTTTTATTTTTCTGAGAAAAAGATGTGTACTATGTGCAATAGCTCCTGTAATCATTAGTTTTCTTCTGCATTTGTATCCATTAGTCCTGTAAAATTTCAAGACAAAGTAAAGACAGGCAACAAGAATGTGACAGGCTTTAGCTATGCGGTGGGACTTCATACATCTTTGTGCAAAGTCCTGGGGGGGAACGAGCTAAGAGGTCCAGGTGGGCTCTGCTTGGGGGATTGGTATGGAAAAAGAAAAGCAACAAATATACTCTCGATGTTCAGTACTCATCATGGGCTTGACTCCGACCTGCGGCCCTTTGCTGCATGTCATCCCCCTTCTCTCTCCCCTTTCATGTCTTCATCTGTCCTGTGGAATTAAAGACCTACAACGCCCAAAAATAATCTTTAAAAAAAATACAAATTAAGCAGACACATGTCAAGAGGGTCTGCTGAGGGATATAATATTACAAGGTAAAATACAAAGCTATCAATCCAATGTTGTGAACAGGACCATCATGATTGGGACACTTTTTTTTTTTTTTTACATGAAAGGCGGTATTATTTGTGAAAAAGCAGCAGAGCATGACTTTGCTGTCCCAAGGCGTCTAATTATCCGCCCTACTAGAGGTGGGTGTAGTTGCTGAAGATGCAGCGTGGACACATAACTAATCTCAGAGTACAATCCTCTTGTCTTTGAGTGTCCTCTATTCTCTCTGTCTCCTCCATGGAAACAATCTCTTGTGATATGAGGTGGATTTGACTGTAACCGAGCTGAAACAATCCCCACCACATATTCATCTGCATTTTCACACTGGGACCTCCAACACAGTAACAGCTATTTCTGAAAAAGCCAAGAGGGTGTATCATGACAAGTGTAATTCAGAGCACCAGTGATTCGACAGGATGTGCTTCAAACAGAAAACCCTGTTTTACACACTGTTGCCCTGACAAGCACCCACCCAGTGTCCCTTATCTTCCAAGAGGTCATTTTCCAGCTGACAGAAATATCACATAAATGGCTAATACAGTTTTACAAGCAGGCCAATAATCATCTCCAACTCTGATGCTGATTTCTCCCTCCATTGCCACCAGCTTCTTCCTACTCTTGTTTTCTTGATGTGTTGCTTTGTGCCTTGTGCATTATGTATATTCCATATCTCAGTGGTACGTTGCTGCTGCTTTCTGCTTTCCGTACCCTCAGGGGTGTTTTAATGGGCTTGCAGGCTGCTTCGATTTGTTTGGGAAACATCCTTAAGCTCAGAACTCTGCCAAGTACGACTGCATATCTATTTGTTGCAAATAATGGTCCTAAATCCTGTAGACTTAAGTATCTCTGACTGAACTGTCATGAATTAATTATGAGTATGAATAGGTTTACTTCCTTCCTGGCAACATGTTTTCATTACAGATAAAAACACTTTGACAGTTCACGGATTATTACGTGTTGTGACTGGGAGGTAATTAAGAATTAACTTACTGTAAGTTAAATGACTCACTCCACATTTTTCTTCATAAAATGATCAAATATGGTCATATGAAAGCTATAGACATGCTTCAATTTAAAGGATTTTAATTATTTTTGATTAGAATGTCATTCCTGAACAACTGTACACAGTTCAAATTTGTTTTGTTCTTAGCTGTAGCTACACATTTTGTAGGGAGGCTACAAAATGTGTAAAAACCAAAACTTCCAACAGTAGCACTAAGATATGGCATCTAAAAAATTTGTATTTCTCAAAAATATCAAATCTGCGTGGAAACTATTTTTCTACATACAACACACAAGCATAGGCGTTACACATTAACTGTTATTTCTTTTTGGCTGATAACACTAAAACGTGTTTATTATTAACATAGTCAAGATCATTGCAAAGATATAACATGTCCAAGAGAAAATGGCACAAGATGATCTTTGCCAGAATATTTACCCCTGCGGTCAATCTCATGACTTTCCTTCTCATGTGTCAAATCATGGGAATAAAAAAGCTTTTGCCGAAGCTGGAAAACATGGTTGTGTTCAGTTAAACTGCACATGGCAATGAAGCAGTTAATGTGTGGCAGCAATGCAATAAACAGTAAACTATGACAGAAGTCTGTCATCCCCCCCTTCTCTCTCCCTTTTAAGTCTTCATCTGTCCTGTGGAATTAAAGGCCTAAAATGCCCCGAAAAATAATCTTTAAAAAATGAATAAAATAAAGCAGACACATGTCAAGAGGGCCTGCCTCCAGAGTTCAAAGTTTATGTAACTTTTTATAATTTTTGCGTGTTTACTCTGTTGCTATAGCGAGTTTTTATCATGACAGGCTGTTCCTACTTACTAAAATGGCTTCAATTAAATGTAAAATTATACAAATTCAATATTTTTTTTATTTCCTTCCACCAGAAATATGTATTTCATTGTCACATGTAAGGTGCATATGCATGTTGTTGTGTGTTCGGGCTGACTTCTAACATCTAGTGAGGACACACCATTAGACAGACTGACTGATGGTTGGCTGACTGGCTCGGAAAAAGCTGGTTTGCATCAGCATGGAGCTGGGTTGCAAATTTGCAAGGCAAAAACTGTCTCTGGGTTTCCCGAGTGCTGACAATGTGATTGTAGTGTTACCTGCCTGCCAACCATTGTGCTGTAGGTCAGCAGAAACAGCTCACAGTCAGAACGACTGAATGACACAGTGCCATCTTAGCTCACAACCTCCAAGCAGCACGGGCTCATGACTCGAGTCGCTAGTTATGTCGCTGTACTCATAACTAAGTGACATTGGCATTAAAAGTTAAAAACAAGTCTTAAGCACTATCCAAACACGACTAACAGGGCAGGTTGATGTATGTTCTGGCTCCAGTGTGTCTACTTGCAGATTTGTCACACTGTGTTCACAGAGTAAATAGCTATAGATACACAGTAAGAAGTGGAAAACCCAGTGTGGCGTGTTTTAATATTGATCTTTGGAGTTCCCCGAGGTCCTAAAAGTCATAGCCGAACATCTTTAAGACCCAACCCGGCTGAATGCAGCTGGCTCTGAGTTTTGAACCTGAGTACTAGAGCTATGGTCTTGCTTTATTTCAGCATTGGACTGCAGCTAAAATCCCTTTACTTATTGATCATAGAGTGCCCACACAACAGTTTCAAGCCCATGCTATTATTGGCGTGTTATCAAGACGCATACTCTCATTTTAGCGTGTTTATCAATACCGTTTGACTTACATTATATTGTATTAATTTTACGGATAACGTTTTTGATCCAAAACAACTACATGTGGTTGAATTGGTACTTTTACTGAAGTAAAGTTTCAAAATCTTCCACCACTGCATATTGTATTGTTGTTTATTTAAATGAGCGACAATAAAACGTTCATTAATGCACCTTACATGTAATGAGTAATGACCAAGTTGGATAAGATTAAGGAAGGCAAAAATAATAAGATTAAGGAAGGCAGAATGTACCTGTAGATACAATAATTTAGAGGATTCATGAGAAACTGAGCGCCTTGGAAACCTGTCAGTAATAAGGTTACAGGCTTTACAGTAACCAACAGCAGCTGACTGCCTATCACACCAAAACATTTAAATGACCAATCCTGTTCTTCCCCCGGAGACTTTCCAAAATCATAATGAGATCAAGGATTCTATCTGTGCATCAAATGACTATAATTCATTCAGCTATTGGCCATTGTTGGCCGGCAATAACAGTGCTTCCTCTGTGCCCAGTGCCATTCAATAATATATTGCTCCTGTTTTCTATGATAGGGAAGATTGGAGGACGATTACTGAAGGGGAGAGATATTTTCGCACTGGCAGCTTGGCTGAGCTCCCTTTTTTTTCCCTTTCTGAGTTTTCTCCAGGGGAATTGAAACATTTCATCTTGGAGAAACAGGTGCAATAAAAGTGGAATTGTTGTAGTGTCCCCTAAAAGTGGACTGTATAAAAATCCAAAAGATACCCTCGGAACTGGCAGTCAGTGCCATTTTCGAACGATTGCTGCAGGTGGAAAATTTCATCTGGAAAGATAAGGCTTAAAAGAGTCCAGTTGAAATAGATGTTTGAAAACAGGACTTATTGTGTGGGGGAGAAGTGGTTGGTTAGGCTGAGCCAGCTGGCTGTAGCTTCTTATTGAGCAAACAGACATAAGAGTGGTATCAATAGTGTCATCTAACTCTCTGCGATGAAGGAAATAAGCGTTTTGACGTCAAACACATTACTTCCTGGAAGGTGTCAAAAAACGCAGCAAGGCACCAACAAAGGCAGTAAAGTAGAAGACTGCACGCTTATGAACATGGATGTAAACAAAAGGATCCAAGCATTGCATCACTGAATTCAGTGAAGTAAGAAGCACTGAATGTAAACATAACTTTTGTGGGTTTACAAGAAAACACAAGGCATCTTTAACATGCAAAACTACACATAAATAGGTCACTAAAATTGCAATGATTTGATCTCTGGCCTCTCATACCACCTGGAAACACAAAAAAACAGTCACCTCCTCAAGGCAGTTCTCCTTCAGTGTCACATATCTGATAGTAGTTGTTTTTGTTGTACCCTTAGACGACTGAAATCTTTCCACAACCATTTCTGTGTAACTGTGGGTTTGAGTTGCTGGTCTAAACACTGCACATTATGAAACTACATACAGGTAGACAAGGCTAAGGGACAAAAACAGAGAGCTTGAATAACGTTAGAAACTCGCTAATAGAGCACAAAGATCCATCTTCTCTTATCTACTGACAGTAATTGAATGTGCATTCCGAGAGTTGTTGCATGAGGTGTTGATATGAGTATTTCTCTAGAGACACTTGGTGGACTTTTCAACAGACTGCTGTCACTACGTAGCTCGGTCACTTGATAGATCTGTTCTGCTTATGTAAGCTGTGTGTAACATTATAAAGTCATAATTTATAGCTTGACACCTACTTGGTCAGACTGTGTGTGAGTGAAGGGACAGTGAGAAGGGAGATTATGTTCATGTGGGTGACAAGGGAGAGGTGAGGTAATGGAAAAGTAGGCCAACTGGTCTGCCATCCATCTGATTGTTGTTTGTTTATTGCTCTTTATATTCTTCTTCATCTACGGTGTATTTGTCACATCTGTAGCACTGGGTATTGTTAAAAGATGTTCGATACCGGTACTGATACTAATACCGTGACTTTGATGCCGGTTCCTAAACTATACTGTTGTCAATACCATTTTTCATGAAAGAAAAATAAATTACAACATTAGACATTACGGCACACATCTTATTTAGCTCCTACTATGTGAACCGTCTCTGTGTAACATAGTTTTTCGACGTGTAACGTAATGTCATTATGTTTTGGAATGTTGGTTAGACAAAACAAGCCATTAAAGACATATATTCCCGCTCATGAAAATTGTAACAGGCCATTTTTTGCTGACATTTTATAGACAAAAGGATTAGTTCATTAATTGAGAAAATAATCTGCAGATTAATCATAAATGAAAATATTTATTAGTTGCATCTCCATCAACCACTGTGGTCTAAGTTATTTTCTAAGTAATAACAGTATTGTAAGGATTATTTTTGGGACGTTTCATAGCACGAAGCTACTGTTGTTAGCGGTGGACACTAATAGAATATAGCAGCACTTTTTAACGTCAAAAAGATAAAGGCTTCTAAACCAAATACTACACATAACCAGACATGTTTTGGCCGTAATTTGACCCAAAACTGGGGAGAAATGACCAACATTGCCTGCCAAGATTACAGCTATCTGGCGTTAGCATGCAGCTAACGTTACTGTTATTAGCAGCGGACGCTAATATTATATACCAGCACTTTCTACCGTCAAAAATAAAGGCTTTTAAACCAAATACTACATAACCGTAAATGTTTCAGGAGTAATGTGACCCGGAATTGGGGAGAATTTAACAACATTGGCAGCCAAGATTACATCTTTTACTGCAATTAGCGTGCAGCTACATAGGACAGTGAGTGCAAAAAACACTCCAGTAGTTCCTGCCTGGAACAGATGACCAACCCCATGTGCCATAGAAGGCTGGTTAATTGTTACGTGACACGGAGCAGAGAGTAAAAAAAAAAAATCTTTGAAACTGGAGCGTTCAGAACAGTTGTAAATCTGAACAATTTAACTCACGGGGATTTTCTCTGAAATACGTTTGCCTCGTTATTTGAAGTTTTGGCCACGTTAAACATGATAATCCAACATTATAACTTTGTAGATATGACAGAAAATACGGAAAAGCATAATAGGTTCACTTTTATGTGTGTTGGTCTCTAGAGCTGGCAAAATGCGGGTGACCTACAACAAGCAGTGTACCTGAACAAATAGACAGCAATAATAATAAATAGAAATATGAAAATGTTTTTTCTATGTACGGCGGGTGACCTACAACAAGCAATGTACCTGAACGCATCCTGTGTAGACATAGATACAAGACTGAGGACAGCAGCCTTATACCGGTTGCAACAATGTTGCATGCTTTATCGTGGACACATGCAGCCACTTTCCTGGAACTGCCTGCGCGTCCATGCGACTGACAAAGGTCTGCAGCTGTGTCTGAGCGTACAGTATGTCCGAGCATGTCTTCACCGCATCCACCTTAAAGGTTGTCAGTCAGCTGTGTGTCTGCCTGGCATACTATGTTTGTAGGACGGCCAACCTAACCCTCCAGTCCTCATCAATAGAGACATTTGTCACTTAGCTGGCTGTTGGGAGCACTGTTCAGCTGTCGGCCATTAGAGCCACGAAATTAGCTAGAAAGTAACATTTTGGAGTAGTGAGTCAAAACTTTTTTGTGACCTGTCTGTAAAGATGTTAAAGAACAGAAACCACCTACCATCAGTGATCAGTATCGGATCAGCCAGTTCTAAACACTTTAAATCCGTAATCAATTTCTTCCCTTAAAGACGTGATTGTGTCATCTGTATCGATAATAATCTTTATGAAATGCTGAAAACTTTTCAGAAGGGCTAATACACTGGTACTACTTCCACCAACAAGATTTATCATAATTTAAAATGCACACATTTGGTTAATCAGATCTGCGTTTTCTGATACTGATCAATAAATTCTGAATGGCATCTGATTTGCAATTAATATTGTTCTTTATTTGATTTCAACATGCAGCCTTGTTTTTGTGATATATCTTTCTCTTCTCCGGGTGCTAAATTAAAGCTGATCTACTAATTCCATTTTAGCAACCTGCAACTCATACATGTGCTCATGAACAAAAAGTAAAAAAGATAAAGAAAAAAGAAATTTGACCGGATTTCCTCGTCGTCATCAGTGACTGGTGTGACACTCTGCATTTCTCTACTGAAAGAGAACTGCAGCATTTCGATAAGGCGGTCGATTTAGGCCTCTTATCAGCTCTGAGGCTTTTATAATCCAGCTGAAAAGTCAATACACGATTTCAAAATCTGTGTAATGACAAAAAACATTGGTGCTGTCACACCCACTGCTTTATCCAGCTTTAAATAATCTGCATATACAGTAAATGAGATAACCTTCCACACCTGATAACGCTTCCCATAAAAGAGCTCGAGCTAGTCATCCCAGTGATGATATTGTGTAACTTTTTCAATTGTGGCTTAAAGAAACACTCCTAAATATCTGTTATCCAACAGAAGGAAAGAAAAATTAATTCAATCTGAGACTTAACAAGCTGACCTAGAGTCGTCTGATTTGAATAAGCCTGTTGTAATAAGGCAAGTGTATCTGTGATGAGTTGTCATGGCGACCAATTTATATAAAGTCAGCCTGCGTTATGGATCAATCAACAGCATTCGTTTTTTGAATACTTGGTTTTGATTTGAACTTTATGCAACTGCTGGTGTTCTCTTCGAACTACTCAATGTACATTTATGGAGGTCAATCAATTGACATGATATTGATCAGCTGGTCCAATAAGAAGTGCCAAAATACCTCCTCTAATTTGAGATTATATCATGAAGCGAAGTGTGTGTGTGTGTTTTGTGTAATATGATGCATCCAACATCCTTTTCAGATAGCTTTGGGCAGCAGTCTGATGAAAACAAGTCCTGTCTCCTCTCTATTATCCAGCAGCCTCTTTATTACCCAACAACGATTCTAATCATTACAAAGGCCAACAAAGTTAAATGTAATATGTATATATTTGATTTTAGATGGATTGAAAACAACGCAACCCATACAATAGCATTGAGCTTTATTTTAATGTTCACATCCTGTTACATGTCGAGTCTTCCTACAACAGCAGCCCTGGTGCAAAGAAAACTAGACCATGGGCAAATATGATTTGCATACACTTTTAATGGCTTGTTTTGTCTAATAGGCTGCAACATGGGTGGAGTATGTTACTACAGGTTATGAGGGGGTGAAAAAAATTGATACAGCATAGTATTGCAATATTGTCAGTGGCAATACTGTATCGATACACAGGCGCCAAGTATCGACCTTTTATTATATACTGTATGTGTGTGTCGGTTTGTCTGCTTGACAATCCCATTTTGCAGCAAAAAAATTGAAGTGATATGAACAGATACATTTATCTTTTTAGATAAAACAGATGTTGACAAAGTTTCCTTTTGGGAACATCATTTGAAACTGAGGAAAAATTAGAAGTTGGAAAAAAGGTAATGAATTGCAATATATCGCAGAATATTGCAATATGTTTAAAATCACAATAATATTGTATCGTGATGATATCGTATCGGGGGTGTCTGGTGATTACCACCCCTACTACAGGCAAGACTAAACTTAGCAACTTGTGTCACTCATTGTCAGGATGTTGTAAAAACCAACCTGCCTGGAGCTAAAACACAAGTCAGACAACCATCAAAGGCTTTTAAGAGACACTTGATGTATGATAGCTGCTCGTTCACAGCTGTTTACGTCATGTTTAAGGGTGATAAACGCCAGACAGGACAGGTTTTGGCTCAGGCATAAAGTTTGTATGCTGCCTGAAGCGACCCAGAGTTTAGTGGGGCTGTGTGTTAGATGTGCAAACAAAGCCCAAGGCCGTGTACATGAGTTCTGGTGAACTTATTCAGACCACTCCTCCTCCACCTCTCCACTCCATCCAAACAAAGAACAAATGTCCCCAATAACAGGCCTCCATTCACTCATTAACTTCACCTGTGCAGGGTATAATGGAAACTTTCAGCTTCAGTACGTCACATTTACAGCACTGTGT
Organism: Etheostoma perlongum; assembly: GCA_026937815.1. Taxonomy (NCBI): domain Eukaryota; kingdom Metazoa; phylum Chordata; class Actinopteri; order Perciformes; family Percidae; genus Etheostoma; species Etheostoma perlongum. The sequence goes on from CM049389.1 coordinate 12,994,307, forward strand.
GCGACAAACAAAGAGGTGCAGTGTCTAGTTTTGTTTTTACACAGATGCACATTTACATTAAAACAATTACTCAATTAATTGGTTAGGTATTTGTTTGAGTCACTTTTTAAGCAAAAATGGCAAACATCTGCTGGTTCCAGCTTTATGAATGTGAGGAGTCGCTTTTAGATTAATGTTAATGTTAATATTTACATTTAATATAATTGGATTTCTGTAATGTTAGTTGTACAAAAGGTGGCTCTGGGAAATTATAACGGGTATTTTTCAGACACTTTAGAGGCAAAACAATGAATTAGCTGATAAAATAAACCTTTTTGATAAAGAAATGAATCATTGAGAAAAAACATTACCAAGATTTTAAAATGTACACACGGTGGGTATTTTACAGGGTGATTTCAGTGATTCTTTATTTTTAAATTTCACTATCTGTAGGCTGACAAAAACTTTTATAAAGTCTGTATTTCTTTACTGGAATTGTATTTCAGATAAGGAGTAAGGGTTTTGACACAACATAGACCTGTATGCAGGGAAATAAAGTATAGTACACTTAGATTAATATATAAAATATGAAAAGATACCTTTTTTTTCTATGTACAGCCATGCATATACCTACGGTTCATACATTACCTGTAGCCTATACACATATGGATCATTTGTTTATAGATTGTGTTTATAGCCTATGTTATTGTGCGCAACAGGTGTAAACTCACATCTCCCTAAACTACCTTTCATTAAAACAATAGCTTAAACGATCTCATGCACTTCATCCTTGTTTACTGTGGCACCATTTTAACACGATACATTACCCATACTTATTTAAATCAACGTAATAGCACGATGCCATTATAGTATATCTAGTTATTCAAAGCGTGCACGCGCCATATGGCTGACATCACTACTCCACGTTCACCTGTTGCTGTGAATAGCCGTCGAAGCTGTGCTCACAGCGGTTTAATAACGCATCAGCAACACTTTGCACACTCTTCTAAGTTCATTTAGAGCATTATTTCTCATGGAAGAGAGCTAAACACTAGCAAATGTTGTTTCAACTTACCTGTTAAAGCTGCTAAGCGAAGGTGTGGCACTTTGCCCTAAGGTATCAAAAGTGCACGGCTAACTTCAGTTCTCATTTAAGTTGTCTCTCTTCCGGTCCATTATTGAGTAGAAATTAGAAATACAGGTGAAAAGGTAGTGGCTCCATTGAACAGCTTCAGCTGGATGCCTTCCTTCCTTTAGTTTGACTTGTTGTGGGGAAGAGTCTCTCCCCCCCCTCGGTGACCACAGTCCCATGTCTCCTGTTTAAACAGCCGTCTGATGGTTGGTTAGCCTGGGAAACGAGTAAACCACTGTCAAGTTGCACATAGTTAACTGAAACTGTTTCCTGTCATGACTTTCAAAATAAAACGCATGAAACCTGGCAAAAACTACATTATTTACAATATTTATGATGGTGAAATGTAAATTATAGGTAATTTTACTCCAATACTTTACTTGAGTAAAATTTGGAGATATTTGTTTACTTGAGTTTTTCCATTTTACACTATACATTACTCCACTACATTTTTAGAGGCAAATATTGTACTTTTTTAAGTTTATTTGATAACTTTAGCTTTTAGTTACTTTTGTAGATTTGGATTATTAATATTAAATTGTTATTTATTATTATAGAATACTGTAAAATACCCAGTTTTCAGTTGAAATACACCCCAACTTTACCTGATTGCAACATCAAAGTAATGCACACATTAATGCATCACTAATTAAATCCAATAATATATACATTATTCTCAAATGTTATCTTTGGTACTTTAAGTATAGTTTGATGTTTATACTTGCAGTTTTACATATATAACAATTTGAATGCAGGATGTTTACCTGTAACCTGTAAGTATTTAAACACTGTGGTATTGCTAGTTTATACTTCAGTAAAAGACTTAAATATTTCTTCCACCACTGCTTAGTTGTTATCATAAAGTAACGTCTATGAAGAGCTTTATAAAAAGAAATGGTTAAATAAGTTGAAACAGAAAAAACAAAAGAAAATGAACAATGTTTTGAATATCTCGATCAGCATTTATGGTAGTCAGGATGTTATCCTCGCTAAACGTGTGCCTTCATCTTCAGAATAGATTTTACATTTTGAAACAGACATATATCTTGAAATGTGGAAGGTCCCATGCACAAGTCAAGTCAAACTTTAGTTGAACTTTTCACAAATCCTGTCCACACTTGTACAACCATAACTTGAAAAGAGGGGTTGCTTCATATGCAGAAATTACAAATAAAGAATGTTAGAAACCACTTTGTAAATGATGCAGTATTAATAATGAAGGTTAATTAGGTTTGGTAACAAGCAGCACGCCTAAATTAATTTTTACTGATACTGGTGGATGTCCGCCTAATAACTATTATCATCTATTTAACCATATTAATATTCACAGTACACATCAGGATGATATTGTATGAGACTTTAATATATTTAACTTCCTGTCTTGATGTGGCAAACTGTGTCCAGCTTAACTCAGCTTAACCTGACCGGCCTCTTCACAGTTGATCGTATGGCTTGGCTGCGATTATGGTGGAATCACCCCTTAACACTTAGACCTACTTGGCTTAAACCCAGAAAAGGGAAAAAAAATACAGTAAGTCCTTGACTGAGAGTCTGATTCAACATTGAAACAATAAATCAGTTTTTATAATAAAAAAGGGGAATATTTTGACAAATGAAGAAAACAACTCTGCTATATTGCAATGTCATGCAGCATATGCACTTTTAAAATGTTTTCAGGAATTATCCATCAAAACTGTTCTTGAACAATGTATTTTGTGTGCCAGTTTTGCTGTGTTGTATAACAGACAATGACTTCCCTGAGAATGACACACAACTGAAAAAACATTGAGTGTTTGTAGATACACAGACAACACTGTGATTACAGTTAATGGCTTTGTCTTGCTCTGGGTTGTGCGTATACTGTATGTATAGTGGAAATTACATCATTTATTTAATAAAAAACAAGTGGAATTCTTCTTTTACAGCAAACTAATCTAAACAACTCTGACTCCAATAGGTGTGAGAATGTGTCGGTGTGTCACCTTGTCTTTCTGTATAAACACTTTTCCACAAACACAGGCTTTTGGAAGGAGGAACTACTCAGAATATCATTGAAAAACACTGGAGGTGTTTTCCTGACAGGATGGCAGCTAACATTTTGGGGAAGATACAACACATCAAATGCTAAATAGATCCCTTCTTGGCATTTTCAAAGACACGGCCAGTGGTGCTGCATAAATAGCCTAGCCTACAGGTCTTACTCTGCTGCTTTCTCCTTATTTACTTTCTTCTTTATGCAAAAGAGCTCCTGTGAACAAAGAGGAAAGTTGGGGGAGTTTCTAAATGGTTTCAACAAAAAACATGAATAAATAGTTTAATAGGCTTTGTTGCAAAGAGTGAAATAAGAAAATACCACTCTTTCGCATACATGTCTGTTCAATTTGAACAGCCAGGAGACTGTTAGCTTAGCATTAAGACGGTCAAAGGAAACACATACCCTCCTGTATAACCACAACTTGTGGCTTTTACACTTCCATATTTGTTTTAAAGGTTGACCAAAGAGATATGACATGTTAGTTAGTAAGCTTTGAAAGTAAGGGCAGATTTAAAACCTTTGGACAGAGCCAAACTAGTTGTTTCTCCCTGCTTCCAGTTTTTATGCTAGGCTAAGCTAACCATCTTCTGACTGCAGCCTGACTCTTGGAAAGAAAGTGAAGAATTATAGAATTTTATATATATAGTGAAATTTCCATTTGTTTGAGAACTCTAGGGAAGTTCTTGTCTACGTTTGCTGAAAATTTGATGCCCAAAGTTGGCCTCCGTCTGCTGGTGGTTATGACTGAAATCTCCTAGCCTGACGTTGTCATACTCAGATTCTAGTCAGAATATGAACTTCCTGACCTCAGATGTTGTGGACGGGGCTAAATTTGTCTGGCATCCAGGCTAGAAATCTCCAGAATAGCTAAATAGACCGTATGGGTCAAGAATAGACTTTGAACTTGCTAAAAAAGTTTGACAACAGCAACAACACCAAAAAGATTCAATGTGACACATTGCTGAATATCCTCATAGTTGGACTGGTGCCTTTAAATAGTCTCAGTATGAATCAACAGAGAAAGAAAAGCATGTTACGGTAATGAAAATTTAGTCAATAAAGGATAACACTTTGGATTAAACATGTTGTGCAGTAGCCATGTGTAACTTCCTCTTTCGTTCAGATCAGGAAACGCAGCAGCACAGAGTGGACGCTCCAATCTCTTTAACCTATCACAGGCAAACAGCTCTTCTAATATCTCCCATTTCCTACTGTTCACCTGGAATCAAAATAGAGCACAGAAACCTTCACATACCGGCGTCTCTCCTCCCAGCATGCTGCAGAGGAATTAGGTCAGGGCTTGTTGGTAGTTATCTTTCCAAACTGGGGAAATGTGGGGAAAGACTACAAGATAGAAGGAAAGGAATAAGCGAAAATTGTGTTTCAGCGATTCAATTTGTATGAAGAAGGAAATCCCAAATAATCAACTAATTATCTGTGGATACTCACAAGAGTGATTGCACTGATGAGTTAGAGAGGAGTGTTTTGTGACCGGAGATATAATAATATATATGATATAATGCATTGTGCTCCAGAACAGGATCTGATTGTTTTAAAGAAGGATGATCTGAGGACCCTAATGGAGTTGAGAGCGACAAATTAATTTAAGACCCTGTTCCTCTCACACTCTATAATAAGCCGCACGGTCATAGGGGCATCACAAGACTACTCAATAGAGAATATACATTGTGTTGGCAAAGCACACGCTATTTGTATGACTTATATGACTTGTTTTTCAGTCTTTAAGCATTGTAGCAATAATAGGACTGTTGTCAATTGCTCAAACTCATGTTGAGCTGAACCCTGAAGTCTTGTAAGACTCAAAGACAACAGTAAGTAAAATTAAGGGCAGACAGTCCACTTTACTATCCCCCACAATGCTCCTCTGTGCTTCTCAAGAAAGGGGGAGTTTGGAAGCAGCATCTGAGCATGTGATTTCATCAAAGTGTTTTTTTTTCTGTTAAATTCAAAAACACAAGAAAAAACTCATACTGCTGTTAAAATGTACACTAATTGATATACTACGTTTAACTAACCCTCAACAGGTCCCAAAGAACAGCGTACTGAAGAATTGCTACTACTATGCTATTAGTTATAACTCACCTCACAGATGGTACTTTGTAAAGTTTTAGCTTTGTCTTTAAGCAGCTTAAAATTGGTGTGATTTTCCTGTGCAAATTGTTTAGTTTATCGAATACGGGAAAGTAAGGTTAACGTGTTTAGTTGTGGCAGGTTCATCTGGCCTGTCAGAGTAGAAAGGGAGAGGGAGAAATATGGGTGACTCATAGGCTTAGCCTTTGCTCAAAATACAGGTTACAGTTGAAAAAAAAAAAAGCTTATAGAGTAAACGCAGCTGACAATGAAGAGGCTATTTTAGGGCTGAGTAAATAAAAGGCAATGTCATACTACTACCTCCTCCTACCTATTGTAGGACAACACACACACACACACACACACACACACACACACACACACACTTATATGCAGGTGGAATGTGCTAGCAATAGTCAAGCCCTTGTTGTCATAAGGACTGGAAGCAGCCCCAATAGCCAACAGACATGAGCTCACCATCATTACAATGAGAGGCGTGTCCAAGACCATCACCGCTATGGACCTGATGTTGCCGTGGAGACAGGACACACACACACACACACACACACAACTTGGCTTAGAGTGGCACCACTGGGAAATTAAAATGGTAGCCCAAAGCAACAGGCTTTTATTGGCCAATCACAGCTTGATCCTGAATGTGTTTGCCTTGCAAGTTTGTGTGTGAGCGTGTGTGCGTATGTAGCGCAGGGCACTGTACAGGTGCACTGCACATGCATTGCCTAATTATATTGACAATGACAGCCAGTGTTGGAAAAATATTCACCACGCTTGTCTGGTATTCGGCATCAAGCGCAGAAGAGCAATTACTGGCCTATCAAATCATTTTACAGCTATGTTGTGTTGTTTTGTGTGTGTGTGTGTGTGTGTGCGTGTGTGCGTGTGTGTGAGGGTGTCAGCACTGTCAGAGTTTTCTGACCCGGGAAACAAAACAAAAAACATGAATTACCTGTTTCGCAGCATGCTCTGCTATATCACTTATAGATATATCAGTACGTCAGGACTGGGCTAATTGTAGCCAATTAGAAGAGAGTTGTTCATGTCAGTCATTTTCTTCTCTGAAATCAAAGGCATTAAATACAGTGCTTTCATGCTTAAAGCAGAAACATGATCACAGCATCTCTAACCACAGTGAAAAGCCTGAGGCGATGCAGTGGAGGCAAAAAGTGAACCGATTTATTACATTAAAATGTTTCATACAAACAATGCATACACACTAGTTTCATATTGCTTCAGACATAATTTTTCTTTTCTGTTTGAACTCCAGTTAAACAACTCTGTAACAAAATGTAAGTACAACATTTATGAAAATATAAATCTCTAAACAAGTAAGTCAGTCCTGACAATACAAAGAATACAATAGAAACATTCATTATACCAGTATGTCAACTATGAGTTGCAAACATGTAAGTTATTAAAAGTCATTCAAGTTACTTAACATACAATAATACCGTTTACTGGCTTCCATATGGACACATTCAAATATACTCTTAAACTGGCATTCCAATATATTTTATAAGAGGACTCTTTTCAAACTTTTTAGCAAAGATAGCACATTGTCTCTATCATAAACATAATCACAGTAGAACACTGAAACCATTTGGTAACAATATAATTACAGTACAAGCTTAAAAAAAAGAGTCAACAAAATGAAACACAAACTAGAAACGGGACTTTGGCAATTACATAATATAATTGTTATTTATTTTTTCAATTTAGAAAGAGTTGTAGGGAAATAAAGTATTTTAAAGCCTGATGCTGCTACCCGGTTTGAAATTATCCAAGGGCCATTCTCTCAACAGTTCAAAACTAGTAAACATACAATAAGATGGAATAGCCCTTAAAAAGTATATGTCAAAGTGTAAGTGTGGGGTTTTCAATCATGCCTGGAAGATGATTGGTTTCATCCGAGCTCAAAATTGTGTTTTGGGTTATTACAGACATGCTTAACAAAAGCAATCGCGGTCCCTGCAAGGTACAACCTCAAAGATGAACTCATACTGTATATATTTCATCTATTCCTTTAGATTGTCAGCAAACCAGATCTTTTATTTCAGCCTGTCATGATATTACCAGGGTCACATTTTTGTGACCCTGGTAAAGAACTTCAGAATGTTTAAATAATATTGTGCGGAAAAACTATCAACAGTGAGGAAATTTAAAGACTCAGAAAAAAAGGACAGCTTTTGTTCGATAATAGAGTATAAATATCGATGTGCAAAGTACAAGTAAATGTAAAAAAAAAGAAGAAGTGATTTAAAATGTAAATTTTGGTCAAGTTTTGGGCTATGAAAGCAAAAAATGTAACTTAAATGCGCGTTCATCTGTAACATTTCTGCTTTAAAACAGGACTCGCATGTTCACAAAAGCAGTTTTTCTTCTGTGTAACCTCACAGTTGATACAATTTTATTTATTTTTTTATTTTGCTATTATTATACATCTGTTTATTATTCGTGATATTGTTATTATTATTTTCCTTTTTTTTTGTATTGTATCGTAAATTGTATTGACCCTTATTTGATCCCATATATTTCCAAATGTTCCTGTTTCTGCTGTCAGGGGTTAAGATGGCAGCATCTCATTGTTGTAGCGATACCAGGCATATATAAACAGAGACTGTAGCAGCAAGTGAGCTAGCTGTAGCCTGTACCTGGATAGTCTAGTGTATTTTTGTAGGCAAATTCAATATCTATTTTAAGACAACTCTAAATCACTTTAAACGATTTACACAACGTTTCATATGAACACATTTAAATAATTTCACAAACCACTCATAAAGTGCTTCCACCTACTGTCTAAACCTCTAAATATATTCACATGGCCAAGTTGTTTCAGTGAAACATTGGGCTTATCCCTCCTTCCTTTTCTATCTGACCATCTGAACAAACTCCACTAAACCTATAGTAAGTACACTGGTTAAGGCGTGAATGTGTATGGTGCTATGCTACACTATGCTCAATAGTGGTGTTTCCCTTAAAACAAACAGCACACAAACTGATGGAACTGCAGGTAAATTCACACCAACGTAAACTGTTCCAAGAAATTACACTATCATTACAAAGTGCAATGCCATCGTTCTCTCGTGTTGTTGACTGGATTTCAGTACACTGATTGTGTAGATTTAACATCAATGCAAGTATTATGTAAAGGTGTGTATACTGTGTTTACAAATTCCCTGCATTTTCATAAATCTTGTTATCTGCACATAAAGAACATTTTAAATTCCAGGCACTCACTTTGATTGCATTAAGCACAACATAACATTTTTAAGGAGTTGCACAAATTGCAGCAGCCAGAAAGGGATATGTACATATGTTCATAGTTATTCCTTTTTTGTACAGTACCGACTGATGTTGATACAAACATAAATCTATTTTTAAATATTATGGCTTAATGTGCACAAAGTAAACAATGATAGTGTATAATGAAAGTGGCCTAAGATCACTGGAATGGTGTTGAAAATGTTTGACCAAGACATTTGAATAATAACTTTGTTCTTCAAATGCAAAAGGACACATAATGGCAAACTAATACCTTTTTCTCAAAAACATAGAATTTTTCTAACAGTCTTCGTGTGAAAAATAAAGAGAAACTGTATTGTAAGTTGGAAGTAAGTAATACATAATTTGAGTGCAGTGTTAAAACGGTCGGCCCATTAACTACCCAGAGGGCTGACATCTGCAGCTTAATCACATGGCTGTAAACAAGTATCAACTGCAACCCCAGAGATTCTAAACCTTTTAACCTATCTTCACCTGCTTGTCCTAAACCCACCTGCTTCTTTGATTTCCACCTATCACTGCAGAAGTTCAGTCTTTTTTGTAGGCGTGGTTGACTCACCTTCCCCAGAGTCAGACACGTTGATAGGGCTGTCCCTGGAGAAGACCTCGGTTGACTCCCTCCAAACGCAGTCGGCAACAGTCTTAAAGGAATGATTGCCACATTTTGGCCGCACCTTCTGCGAGGCATTGTTGACAATCTGTCGGCTGTTGGAGGTGGCTATCTTTATCTTGAGAGCTGCATCCACACGATCCACTACTGTGTATGTGCCAATACTGCCGTCCTCGAAGCCAATGATGATGTTAAGTGCTCGCTGGGAGAGAGACAGGGAGGTGGGTGTCTTGTATAGGGAGCAGGTGCCAATGCTCTTACCATCAGCCAGGCGCATCACGATCAAATTGGACACAACACCAGCATCATCGTCTTCATCACAGTTTCGGAAACAGATATACACTAGATAACGTCCATCTCTTGATAATTTCTGACGCCAGATTATACCAGCAGCATGGACAAGCCTCAGCTTTCCGCTGTGAAGATCCAGGACATTAATATTCTCATCACCTTTGGAGACAATTCCTAATTTCCCATTGGGCGAGATCTGGAAATCCTCTAGATTTTTGAGGAAATTGGTTGGCAGCTGGACTCGCCTGCAAACTGACTCATCTGCCACACTCCAGATGAAAACGGTCTCTGTGGATGTGATGAACACGACACAGTCAGGGCAGTCAGGAATGAGCTTGAAGTTGACTATGGTAATGCCATCATCACAGACAAACTTCTTGGATACGCTGCCCGACCACAGGCTGACAGCGAGTAGCTTGTTTTTGGTGGTTCCCACAAGGAAAGTGTTTGCTGTGGTGACCAGTGCATTCTGGAGGGTGACTAAAATGTTGCAAACTTTGTGCCCAGTCCCTAGTCTCCAGACTCTAGAGGCATTCTGCTCGCAGAGGGACACTACAAACTGGTCGTTGTGGGTGATTAACAGCTGTGATATTCTCTGTCCATTGATGCGAAAGATGTTTTCTCCTGTGTTAGTTTGCCAAATGTACTGACTGGACTTATCATCTGAAGTCACCATGATATCCCCTGAGGAGGTTAGGACACAGTTCTCCACTATGCCCTCGTGCTTAAAAATGGTCTCAATAAAGCCAGTGCTGAAGTTCCACTTGTGGACAGCTTCTGAACCGTCCATGGTAAACACATAATCCTCTCTGCCGGTCAGCTGCAAGGTCTGGATCTTCTTGCCTGTTTTGTCAATATTGGACATGGCGGTGATGATATCAATGTCCCAAACAGACAGCACTCCACTGCTGGCAACAGAAAGGAGTAGGTTGTGGTGGGCTGATTTAATGAGTTTGACAATAGCCCCTGAGATCTCAATAAGGCTAGCCATGCATTGTCCACTGTCCCTCCTCCAGACAAAGATGGAAGAGGTGTTCTCCATGGAGGCCACGATGCTTTGTCCATTCTTAGAGAGAACAGCAGCCACAAAGCGTTCAGTGCGTTTGGCCTTGAACTTCTCTACCATTTTCCATACTTTTGTGTCCAGAACCTCGATACTTCTGGCCTTGCAAATGAGAATGGAGCGTTGGTCCTCAGATAACTCAATGCCCACCACTTCACTGTCATCCCCTCTACAATCGTAATCCTCCATCAGACGTGGGTTGGTGATCTCTTTGGTGTTCCATACTGACAAACTTCCTTCATTGTCAACCATAACCATTTGATGAAGGGTGTCCAGAACTAGAATGGACTTCACGAATCCCCCAGAAAACTCAGAGGTCACAGTGGCCAACTTGTCCCCATTCCCCAGATGAAAGATGGATGCAGTGTTGAGGTACTGGCCACAGAAGGCATACATTCCATCCGGAGAGCACTGAACACAAGTCACCTCGTACCAGCAATGAAATTGGTAGAGAGGCCAACCGTAGAGTAGGTCAATAACGTTGACGTCTTTACTAGCTTCAAGCCAAGCCAAAGCATGATGGGTGGACAGAGTAAAACCATTGATGAATGCCACCCCACCCGTGACACCACCATGCTTGGATCCCTTGATTTCAACCTCAGATAAAAGGCAGGACTTGTGATTATCATAGATGAGCAGCGTGTTTTTGGTTGTGGCCACGACCAGATACTTTTCATCAGTGGTTAGCCTGATTCCAAGCACAACGGATTTGGCTGTGTCGATCTGCCTTTGAAGTTGTCTGCTCTCTACATCCCAGGTGCTGACAGATCCATCTTCGAGGGCTACAAGGACTATGTTTGGTGCTAGAGTGGGCAAGATCTCCACAATCTGCATGTAGCTAGAGCATAGAGGAAGCCTCTCTGGACTGTATGTGACGTCCATAGAGGAGTGGAGAGGCACAATTGAGCAGTACTTCGGGCCATCTTTGTCACACTCAAGGAGGAGGTGTCTGAGCTTGGGGAGGGAGGTAACAACTGGCAAAAGCCGTTGCTGCAGCTCCGCAGACAGTGATGCTGGGCTATTCAGCACTTTAACCTTAATGCTACGGAGAGTACTGGCCAGGAATTTTAGTTCTTTTTCTTGGGTGTAGCTGTAAGCTAGGTCAATGTCTGATAAAGCCTTTTCAAATTGCCCAATCTTGATCATTGTGTACAGCCAACTGAAGTTCATGATGACACCAAACATGAGGTCATCAGTGCGCCCACTCCTGGTAAGGTGGTACACCAGCTCTGTCATCTTCCTATGGTTGACAAAGAAAATGTCAGGCTCCAAAAGATTGCACTGGAAGACCCAAGGCTGCTCTGGAGTCTGTCTGTCATATGAGTACTTGTCAGAGGATGTTTTTTCATGGGACTGCTGCTGGTGGGGGTTTTTGTGATGAGATATATTCAGGGAAGTGAAATGGTTGTTATCATAAGTGAAGATCTTCTTCCTGCCTCCTGACCATGCCCCCAGGAAGTACTCAGCTAGTAGGCTGTGCATTTGATGGACGTCTTCCTCGTTGCTTAGATACAGCTTCTGGGCAATGAGATGCAGGTGTCTGTTTGCCCAAACCATCAAGGTGACGTTACGTACCTGGCGTTCCACCAGATAACCATCCAGCTCCTCTTTAAGCCTTGCAACCAAATCATATGAGATCCTCAAGGGGTTTTTGAGGTATGTTGCCACAATGACATCACCAAGAACTATATTATCAAGGGACAGAATATCTTCCAGCTCGACCTCTGTTAGCCCAGCCTTGGCCATGGTAATATACCCCAATGCTCGGACGACAAATCGTTGGCCCAACTTGTTCTCCACGGAGTAGAAAAGATGTTCTATGCTTTCATGCACTGTTGAGCACAGGGACCTGTCATCCACATCTTTGTGAGACCTCCAATGAACTACTTCTCTGTAGATAAGGTTGACAAACATTGGCAATGTACACTTGGCAAGTGCCTCATTGACATAGATCTGCTGGCCTGAGGTGACCTTTCTTTTAACCCCCAGCAACTGCTGTTTTAATGTTTGGCTGCAGACTTTGCGGTCCCTCTGAATTAATTCCACATAATATCCCTCATCATGAATGAGCTGTCGAAGCTTTTGCAGGATGCCATGTTTATTGGGTAACGTTGAGACTACAATACGGACTGTCCGAGGCAGATGTATGGGGAGCCACCACAGCTTGCGTACTTCATCGGCATCTGAGAGCTGCTCCAGTGCATCCAGGACAATGACCAAGGGCCTGTGGAATGAAGATTCTCCAAGAAGGTTGATCAGGAGCTCCCTCATCTCCTGGATCTTGTTAGGCAAAAAGTGAATCAGGCAGTGGTAGTTTATTGCAATCTGTTCACAAATGCTCTGGAGGAGGGTGCGTAGGTCTGTGGAGAGCTGGCTGGAGCCAATAAAACGGACAATAACCACTGGGTCGGTTTCAGGGCCCATCTCTTTCTGCAGCCATGTGTAGGCCTGAAAAACAGCATTGAGAGATGATTGTTAGAACATATAAAGTAATCTTTTTTATACATATTTTTTTTGAATATTCCATATTTGAATAGCACATAGGCATAGGCAAACCAAATCTGAAAAATAAATATCTTAAGATGGAGAACATTTTTTATATTTACTGTGTGCACTTGTATGCTGCTTGGTCTGGTCAAACAAACAACTGTTAAACAACTAGAATAATGAAATCCCTACAGGTTCCCCAAATGTATCACTTCTCTTGGGCATAGAAAAATGTGTAAATCTCAGTAATGTTAATTTGGAATGCCCTTAAATATTCTCAACATAATACATAGATTAAATCCACAAAGTTTGAAGAATGAGCACTACTAATTTTGAGGCCTCATTGATATTATATTCCCACCTTTAATGAATTTTTTAAACGTCTCAGATGAGATTTCATGGGGGGCATAAAGGTGGTATTTGGCACTTTTAGGACAATAGTGATGATGCCTACTTTACATTTACCTGTGTGTGTGTGTGAGAGAGAGAGAGAGAGAATCTTTCTTATTATAATTATTCACATTTTTATTTTAAATAATGTTACATGTTACATTAAATACAGCTCCAACCTTAAGAGCAGGAAGGCAAGATTATAGAGCTATAAAAAAAAGGCAAATATGAACACAATGCATTTTCTCTCATCATAGCTTTTGGAAATTTGTATGCCAAACACCCACCATTGCAATCAAATAAAGGAAACTCTACATAACTTTAATTAACCTAATTCTTACGTGCAGTAATGCCAGCCATTAAAATGGGCCCAAAATTCAATAGGCTCACTGAAGATTGGCAATAATCTCTTACTGTGCCAAAGCAGCCATTGCAATGTTAGGAACCAATTACATACTGCTGTATATTATGCTATAAGAGTCTATTTAACAGCTTTTGTAATTTATCATCTTATATGTATTATTCTCATTCTGCAACTGAGAACAATTTGGCTGATGACATGAAAATCTGTATTGCAACCTAACACACCTGGTATCTGGTACATAGCCTAAGGCTAGGAGTAACTGTTAATTTTGTAAGAAGGTTGTATATACATACTCTTTTCACACAAACATTTTTAAAGTTCATTGCGACTGACAGGCAGATCACTGTGTGACACAAAGCTCTGCCCTGAGTCCCACAAATGTTTGTTGACATTCTGACCTGGATTCATCTTGCCTTGGTGGACTGGTTTGAATTATATATCAAATACCAGACAAAAATGTGTGTGTTAACCTGTGAGTCACTTTTATCTTCTTTACTAACCACACTGAGTGTCCTTGTTTGTAGTTAGTAAAGAAGATTAAAATTATGTCCTTGTTTATTATTTTTTTCACATTTTTTTCCTGTTGTACATATTACAACTGGCTTTTCTTTGTCATGTAGAATATGAATATTGTCTGTATAAAAGTTTATCATGATGAAGAAAATGTGCATGTGGATTTGTCCATTTTTCTTTCGGTCATGAAGCCTTCATGACCATAGGCTTTGAGGAAACCCATTTCAGTCGCTTGTACCCTGGATTCGTTCTTTAGGTCATGACCCAGCCTTCATGACCATAGGTGAGGGTAGGAACGAAAATTGCCCGGTAGATCGAGAGCTTTGCCTTCTGGCTCAGCTCCCTTTTCATCACAACGGTGCAATAAACAGAATGTACAGTAAATCAAACAGGTTTAAATAAAAAAGGTGTAAATTAAAAGGCGTAAATTAGACCCTGTGGACTTAAGCACAGAGTTGTGGCACAGACCCCAGACCACTTCACCCTTTGAATTTTTTGGACAGCACTGCAGCTCTTTTAGTCTTGCCTAAATCTATTAATACCCCTCTCTCCGGACCTTCAAACACCAGGGCAACATAGGATTTCAAACTATCATCTTTTCTTTTAACTTGCTGTAAGTGCTAAATGGCTGGAGATTAATACACAGGACAACACAGTGGTGAAAAACTACAATTGTCATGCTAAAGCTCTGATTAACATCCAACATCTGGGTTAAACTACATCTAGTGGTTTTGGGAGCGTATTTCATGAGCTAGTCTTTTATTTAGCCTTTAAATAAATGGTAAAGTCTGCAGTTTCACGTGTAAAACTGGAATAAATGTTAACTGGAGAGTTTAAACATTCTGTAATTTATCGTTTTAGTTAGTTTTTTTAAGGATAATTACTAGATCAATTTTAAAAGCATTTTTGTGAATTTCTTAAAAATGTGTCTGATGATTTAAGGAAGCAGATTTTCTTTATAAAAATGTATTTCTACTCTCACACAGTGTGACTGTCAGCATGTTACAAGGAAGCGTTTGAAAGATCCACCTGGAATTAAAAACAAGAACGAACAAAGACGTTTATGGCACGAAAATCAGGACAGGTTCTAAAAAAACAGGCAAACTCCCCTGATGGAAACAAGACACATGGTGCTGTAGGAGTGAAGCTTCTGTATCAAATCCCTTTTTCTCTTTTTCCTCCTTAATCCTTTACCACTTTCTCTTACACACCTCCTCCTTCCTTACTTGTCACCTTTATCACTAGGCTCTGCTTTATGAGAGTGAGAATGTACATTAAGTGTTGTTTTACTTTTACTCTTACATCCCCAGGTAATTTTCAATCCTGAGGTTTAGGCTCTGATCATTGTTTTACTGCTGTTGTCGTACCTTGTAACATTTTACACAACTATACAATGAACTTGGATGATATGACTCATGATTTGACTTAAAATAAATCAGTGTATCAATGTGATGTCTGTGTGTGTGTGTGTGTGTGTGTGTGTGTGTGTGTGTGTGTGTGTGTGTGTGTGTGTGTGCTGTGTGATCTTGGCTATGGTGTGATCCAAATGTAACCGGGCAGCCAGATGGCACACACAAAGCCAGAGAGTTAACACAGAATGTGGTGCATGTCCACACACACAGAGCTACACGCATGTTCACTTTAAAAAACAAATGTACACAGACATTGCAGAAATCTCGACAGATGTTATCGCACAAACGCCTAAAAAAGCAAACCTATGTACAGATGTGTACAGTGCACACGGAAACACACACACGCACGCTAGCAGGAACGCACACACAAGCGCATGGCTTTACAGGAAATTAGAGACATGTGCATGGCAATGGACTGTCTTTTGGCAGACACACAGATGGTCATAAAGCGTTTGATGATAAAAGATGAACAGTTACACGCCCCCTCATACTCTGCGGTACAAAGATGGACACATGCTCAGATCTGACAGACAGTCGAGCACAAGCGTGACCACACTGCGAGAGCCAGCCAAAGCAAGAGAGAAAGGGGGGCAGGAATCGCACAAAAAGAGAAAGATTACGTCATTTTTTAATATTCTCTCTATCATGTCTCACCTGTTTGGCCACCTCAGACAGCAGCAGTGTCTTCCCAGTGCAAGGTCCCCCGTACACCACTAGAGGGCTCATTCTACTCCCCTTGGACGTCAGAAGGTACTCTTGTACGTAATCCAAAGACTCGGCCTTGAACTCGTAGAGGGCTGCGTAGCTTTTACATAGGGAGAGGTGCTGCAGGATCTCATCGTACAGCGGGTCAGTCTCTGTGTCAAAGTTCTGCTGGACCGTGGCTTGGATGATATCCACCATGTCCTCGTAGAACTGTTTACACAGACCTTCTACATAGTGGCTCTCCACTTCTTGGGAGTAGCCTAACTTCATGTCGCAGTGAGTGACTGAAGAATAGACACGGAGGTTGGAGGCAGCAACAACTGTGGGGATGAATTCGTCCCGTACTTTTAGAAGGCGTTCGTAGGCTTCCTGGTTGCGCATGACGCGATCGCTGCCGACCACGATGTCCATGTATCGGGTCATCTCAGGGATTTTGGCAAAGCGGTCAAAGTTGGCGATCTTGCGAATGTAGCAGACACATTTCCTGAGAAAGGCAGGAGTTTGTTTTCCAAGGGCAAAGTCTAATTCATCTTCCAAGGCTGAAATAAGACAAAAAATACAACTTAGAAGTCTTCCTTAACTTCTCTATATGAAATCATCTTTTGAAACCTTAGACTACAGCATTGTGTTTGGCCTAATGCAGATAAGATCCACCACCTGGATTACAATGTAAAACGTAAATGTCTATAACAGATGTAGGATTTAAATTTCTTTCAGGAGCAAAGCTGAACAGATTTGAGAAGCCTTTAGTCTGCGATTAGATAGATTTCTCTTGAGCCTTATTTAAGAAGAAATAAAGTAGATAAAAGCCAGCACTACTGAACTGTATCACAGGCTCCCCAACAAAGAGTTTTCTTTGAAATTCTGAAATTATGCCAGCATCTACTGTGTAGTTCAGTTCACATGGTAGCTTACTAATTAGGTGGGAGAGAGAACAGTGTGAAAGTAAAGTTCCAGGAGACGGCACAACTTCTTCTATGCTGTACAAATAAGCTACATAAATGGTGTTTTTCCATTACATGGTACCTACTTGACTCGCCTTTTTTGTTTTGTATTGTTCTTTATTATCACCATAAAAAGCCCAGATGTTGTGCCTGCTCTATAAGAACAGGGCGAGGTGTATAAAACAAGGACTTGTTATTGAATTATTGCTTAAATCATCTCCCAAAATGACAGCCTGAGAAAAGAACAAGAGAGAAATATTAATTCAGTGCTGTTCCAACAGTTACACAGTAATAACTGGGTTATGCCCAAACAGAGTCTTTTACAGACAGGAGCTGATATAGAGCAAAATCAACTGGGAGGATTTGTTAAAATATTGAAGTTGTACCTTTTGGCTTTTTTACATCTGCAGAATTATGACAATCTGCAAATACCGGTTTAGATGCATTTACTTGATTCTCTGTTTTGATGTTTGATCTTAATAGGAGAGTTCAGATTGGTCCCTTTGGTGGAAAATAACTAGTATTCTTTAGAACCATGTTGAATAGAAAATAATAAAAATACAAGTTCGTCAATAATTAGCCTGGCAATAACTGAAAATGTATAATAATTAAAAAAAAAACATGAATAAAAAGGGGAAAAGTGGTCTTGAAAAGTCACTGCAAGTCATTGCAAAACACGGATTGGATGAATTACTGTGAACACACAATGTGATCAATCAATCATTGTCATCTGTTGAGCTGAGTCTGACACATCCTGATTGCGTCTCATCTCTTGTTAACCAGTGACAAGCTGTCGGTCTACAACACAACCTCCCTCATTAAATATATATCGACCACCACTATGTGATGTCTTTTCCTGAAGGTGAATGTTACATATTTTTCAAATCTGTATTTTATTCTCATACATTATGTATATATGTGTATATATATATATATATATATATATATATATATATATATATATTATTTTAACCAGATATACACTGTAACGCAATATTACAACTATCAGACATACTGTTTGAGAAAAGGTATGATTTGTTAGATTTTGTTTAGGAGAAATGAGCTGACTGTATATCAACTTTACTTATTTGATCTACTGTAGAAACTAGGGCTACAACTAATAATTATTTTCATTACTATAGGCCTATATCTAATCTCCCCTTTCTCTCTAATGTCAATGTACAATTCAAATTTATTTATATAACACATTTAAAAAAAAACAGAATATTAAATACAAAAATGATCACATAATAATCAGTGCTGTTAAATGATTAAAATATTTAAGCGTGATTAATCGCATTAATGTCATAGTTAACTCATAATTAATCGCAATTAATAGCACATTTTTATCTATTCTAAATATCCCTTGATTTCTTTTTGACCCATTATTTCTCATTTTAATGCTCTTATCAACATGGAAAAGTGGATCAGCTTGCTTTGTGCAAATGTTTTTTTTTATTGAAAACAACATTGGCATATTGCCTACTGCAGTAACATTCTCACTTGGAGAAGTCATTCACACATGGAGCAAATAATATCTCACACACCGTAACACTGTCCATCAATAAAAGGGTGAAAATAATACTTTGACAAAGGGGTGGAGAATTCGCATCAGCTGTGTGCTTGACCATCAAGTGGTATTTCAGACTGGACGTGCTGCAATGGTAGCTCAGTTCACGACAAAACACACAGATCACTTTGGACTTGTCAATGGAACCATTTGGCAACATTTAAAAAGTAAACCTTCCATTCAGAATCTTGTTAGCTTGCCTGTTGTTTTGTTTCTGGTCTAGCTAGACCCGTTGTGGTGTTGTAGTTTTTCTAATGTTACAAGTCGTTGCAACAGCATGTGAAAAAAACGACAAAGTTTGCTAGGCCAAAAAGAACGTTAATCTCACAATTTGAGACGTCCATACTCAGCTAGGGACAAAGGCCAGAGTAAAAAGATGTGTCTTTAGCAAGGACTTAAAAGTATACAGTCTGCGCATCTTGAATATACAATGGAAGGCTATTCCAGAGGATGGGAGCACCCACCGCAACAGCTCGATCCTCTGTACTTTTTAGCCTAGCTTTTGGGACATCCAAAAGCAAGTGGTTGGTTGACCTCAGTGTTCTGACTAGTGTATAGCAATATAAAAGTTCAGCCAGATACAAAGGGGCCAAACCATTTAAAGCCTTGAAGATAAGCAAAAATATCTTGAAATCAATTCTGAAATGTACAGGGAGCCAATGAAGAGAGGCCAAGACAGGTGTTACATGTTCCTGTTTTCTTGTACCAGTTAAAAGACGAGCGGCTGCATTCCGTACTAATTGGAGCCAATTTAGTAATGACTGATCGACGTAAGCTCCTTGAGAAGGTAGTCGCTAATAGGTTATGTGACTTACTACATAACAATAGTTTAGAGACGACATTGGTGGGAATTACAAATGAGCTTCTAATTGCTTCAGACAGGGGAGTTGTCTCTGTACTTGTCTTATTAGATCTTAACGCTTCATTTGACACTATTGACCAAAGCATCTTATTACAGAGACTGCCCGTTTAATTGGCATTAAAGGAACCACACTAAGCTGGTTAAAGGTTACTTGTCAATTGCAGTTGTTGTCGCTTTTCATAGAATTATATTATTTGCATTCAGAGCTTTACGTATGTGTCAATAAATTAAAGGTCAACTTATTATTTTTCATGTAAAAATGAATAAGTATTTTCAAAAACCAAACAGAAACCCCCGAGAGATAGAAGTCAGCTTCCCATTGGACAGTGAGACTTTTCCCAACTTCAAAAGAAGTTATCAAAAGATGTGACATGAAAAGATGAAAAATAAAAAAAACTAACCAGAGCAAAGGAATTTCTTGGCTTGAGCACTCTTCATGGTCCCCTTCTCCTGAAGCTGCAGCACCGCTGTTCGAAAGATCCTCTTGATCTCCTCAGACACATTCCTCCAGGCCTTGTCATTCTTGGTCTTGGCTGCGCTGCTTGACTCCATCTAGGCAGGACAGGGGCCAGGGAGAGGACAGTCGACTTTACACTTTAGACAGAGACTCTCTCACTGAGGGAATGTGGTTATTTTTTCTTTTCTTAAAGCGTAACTCTCGCCAAAATGCAACCTAGGGTCTTTTTGCAAATGTACCCGAGTCAAACTCTTGTTTAAAGACATAATTAAGACCGAAGCGCAACTTTTAAGATTTACTGTATTATAATTTTTTGGTCAAATGGCCTTTTGAATGGGAAAGCTAGGGACACTTCTATCATCACATTAAAATCACTATTTTTAAAACACTAAGAAGGCTTGACACAACATGAAACTTTGCTCAAAGTATCACCAGGGGCTCTACACATGAATGCAAGCATTGAGAACAGTGTTTGTGTACACAGTGCACATTTTTTTCCAAATTATTTTCAAATTACCTGTTAAAATAGATTTTTGAGTGATTCTATCTCGTAGATAATTTGAGAGAGATTCTCCAAGTATGGAACCTTGATATCTGAATGTTTTTAGCATCCTAAAGTGTGTTAAAGGGCTTCACTGGCCAACAATGTAAAGTGTAGAGTATATGACTAAAGTGAAACTCAAGGCAACATTATCATGCAATTCAAAAAACAAAACTCATTCAGATATTTTTTTAAGAAGGTGGAACTCAGAAACTTAACTGTTTTATATAAAATGAATGACAGAATTTTGGTGAAATTAATTTTATGGGCTCATTTGCATCTATACTAAAACTTTTTTTGGCAAACAGTAAAGCACAAGACTTTGAAAGGGCTCCAGAGCTGCTTGAGACGGAACTACATTGTCACAAGCTCAAAACCAACCTGCTTTTCTTTTCTGTACGTGCATATAAAATATGTTCTTCAAGGATAATTGAATCCATGAACTACAGATCTCAAGGACAATAATCCATTATCAGCACTGTTAAAATCTCTAACACCCACTAACAAATCCCTTTTCTGCTCCTGTAGTGATAGCATGATAGCTGGACTCACAGAGTTCTGGTAGTTCTTAAGCATTTGGGCTTTGGGTTTGAGGTAGTATGCGGGTGGCACAGAGTTTTCATCCCTGCAGTACCACTCCTCCAAAATGTGTGTGTCCAGTCCTGCCTCCACAGCTGCATCCAAGATCATCTCAAACTCAGCTGATTCTACCTCCCCTGGCACTCGGATGCTGCCGTACTTTTCTCCCACCAGACCCTGAAGAGGGGGAAGGAAGGAAAGAAAGATAAAGGGCAGGGAAGGTGAAAAAGAGAGAGACGTGAAATGTGTATAATCATGGTCCTTAAATCTGTTATGGGGCTCTATTTTTTGGCTCAGTGGTGCAGGGTGAATATTAGAGTCAATGATGCACACAGTGTGACTTATTTAAGGCCATTTTAGAGCCACAGGCGCAACTCTGCTGCAGTTGGGACATCTACCAGCCAATTTGTGACATCAGGGGTGTAGCTGCCACCTTGATACCCACTCTGTAAGCCTTATGGTGCATACTGACAGCTCTCTCTTAAATGGAAATTGCTTTATACCAAAGCCACTTTAAACAGTTTAAATAAGAAAATGTTGCACATCTCTTCCCATGTAGAAACAGTCATGGAACAGTAAGTGTTGAAAATAATCGCACACAAACGAGAAAGAAATCTGTCTGCCATAAGTCACACACTAGCACATGAATATCACAACATAATAAGAATAAGAAAAAGGTTTAAGTTGTTACTGTTTGAATTTTGTAACACATAAAAAATAGAGCTGCCTTTGTGCCCCGTTACTCTTTAGAGTGGCGATTACTCAGAAGCAACTCAGACAACCACTCAAGCACAGATGCTCATCCATCTGTCTCATTGCCATTTTCATTCTCATCTCTCAAACACACGCACACACACACACGCACGCACACACACTTAAGATTTAAATAAGGAAATAATAAGTAAACAAGACCAAACATTTTATGCTTTCAGCACTTCAGCACTTGAGGTACAGTCAGTACCTCAAAAGCATTACGAGCATACCAATCCCTGCTCATAATTCATTGTTTTCAGTAAGAACATTCTGATTTGTTCTGTTTAAATGTTATTTAAAATACAAATCCTTTGCCAAATTTTGTGATGCTCATTAATCAGTAGTAATAAGGAAATGAAAAGATTTGCTTTTTATATATATATATATATAGAACAGATTGTACTGTTTTAAATAAAATAGAGATTGATAGAAATATATAGAGGAATATAGATTTGTTAGAATTTATGACATTAATTTAATTGTGCTTCCGTGCTGTAAGTTCCTGTTATTGTCACGATCACTGACATTATCATTAACATCATCAGTCTTATACACCAAAGCCAATACCGACAATTGCTTTCCACCATCTTTGAGTAAGAAAAAAGAACACTGAACACACTAGCTCCATAATTAGGCATCATCAAATTAAAGATTAGCCTTTTTATTATCTTCCACTCCACATGGCATATCTACTGTAAGCTCCAATGAGTCTCCATTCTTCCCCTCGGCATCTACGCACATGCTTTTGAATGACAGCCGGTTCAATACCACTGGAAATGATCAGGGCCATTTCCTTGCTCCGTCCCTGATGTGCTCTATCAGTCACATTCGAGGACAATGGGAGAAACAAAAAACATATCCTTGGAAACCCCCTCAGAAACCCCCCTCAGCTGATCTTTACTCCATGAATCATAATTCACATGAAGCTGATGCCTCGGGGCAAAGACGCAGAGCGAGTGAGGAGCAAGCCAAATGACTGTGAGCTACAATGAGCAGGAAAACTACGCTGGTGCGCTCACGGCAATGACGCTTCAAAGCCATTCCATGCTGGACTCCTCGTTCCCTTGGCATTCGCAGTGGGAACAGATGCAGAGAACAAGCAGAATCAGATGATGGCATGTGGCATGGTCTGCAGGACAGCCTACTCTCAAAACCCACACATGCCCGTGGTGGATTTATTTCCATTTGTACAGTTTTGTGGCGACGTTGCAAATATGATAGCAAAGCTTCACTTTGGAGCTTCTTTTGGATTTAGAAGATAGTTTCCATGTAGGGTACCAGCTGTTTTGGAAGAAATAGGGGTGTCATTTTCAAGGTTGGGTATTGCAATTTGGATCCAATCCCAGCATCTGCATTATATAAACATTTAGCTGACCCACTTATTCAGTGAACAATACTTTATTTGTATGTGTCCTGCACCAGAAAAGATTAAAAAATCCCTTGAATATTAAACTATTAGCAATAAAACAAGGTGGTTAAATATAAAATGAAGCTAGATGCTAATAAATGAACCCTCCTGTGACTGGAATATTCAAATACATCCAGTAAAACAAGAAGCCAAAATAAAACAATGCTTATTTAAGTACAGAATACAAGCCAAGAATCTGTGAGACAAGAAGAAAGAATAGGAATTACCTCTTGTGTGTAACTGTGCGCTCTTCCCATCAAAATAAGGAGTTTAATAGATAATTGGGGCAGGCTGCTCACTATCTTCAGTGATTGTCAGGAAAGGTCATGAGCTACATTCAAGACCAGTGTTTCAGTTTATAACAGACTCTTTTTGAAACAAAAACTTTGTGTTATGTTAAGCACTAGGGGTGGGGGGAAAAAATCAATCATATTGCAATTTTCGATCGATACACAGAAGCTAAGTATCGATATTATTATGTATGTGTTGTCATTTTTTCTGCTTGATAATCCCATTTTGCAGCAATAAAATTAAAGTGAGATGAACAAACAGAAATGTGTCTTTTTAGATGAAGCAGATGTTGACAATGTTTCCTTTTGGGGACATAATTTGAAATTGGGAATAAATAATAAAATTGCAATATATCGCAGAATATTGCAATATGTTTCAAATCACAATTTCGTATCGTGATGATATTGTATCGTGAGGCCTCTGGTGATTCCACCACTATTAAGTATCTCTCTGATTTCATTCCAACATACTATAATCCTCTTTAGCTTCTTATCTTAAATACTTGAACAAGTAAGACAGAGGTTAAATCTATGCTTTATTGTTTGGATTTTGAAACAGAATATTTCACTTCAAGTGTTACAGGAGAGGAGGACTGGGATAGGATGTAGCCTAACCAATGTGTTTGGCAAGAAATAACGCTTTCTCGGGTAACATGGGCTGGTGTTATGTAAAGGTAAACTTCCCTAAATCAAATAAAGAGCACACTAGCCTACACTTTGTTTACGTAACCTGTAACCCAACAAATGCAATGTGAAACGCCCCTATTGGCCTTTGAAATAACGCCAGGTTAAGTTACTACTTTTGTAGTGAGCTAACCGGACATGCTAACATGCATACTTATGGTTGCTTTTTTAGGAAGAGGTTAAGTAAATTATTAGTTTTTCCACACGGATAATCTATTTGGCATTGAACACTTAAATCCTACCATTTTTATGTAATATTAAATCTAACTATATTATAAAATAACATAGGAAACATTTGACTGTTTAGAGACACCTTAGATCTTCTAAGGTCACCTTATCTGTCCTCATTAGATGGCCTATGACTCACTGTGCTGCAGGGATGTGTCCTTAAAGGATGGAGGCACTGGGCTAAACTGCAGTAATGCTAAGAGAAATAGTGTGTGTGTGCATTGTATGTGTGTGTGTGTGTGTCTGAGAGAAAGAGAGACAGTCCCTTTCCAAGTTGCTGACAAAGTCTCTGTCAGGTTGCCTTGGCTGTGTGTGTGTGTGTGTGTGTGTGTGTTAGTGCTAGAGTTTCCTTTCCTATCAAAAGGACAAAATAAGGTGTTCAAATGCTAACACACACACATCCACAGCCCTACACCATTGCGTGTAATCTACTGTCACTTCTGTCATCCACTCAACTTACCAAAGCCAAACTATAAAAGATGTCCAAATATTTGCCGGGTGGTTTTAACATCCCTGAGTTAGCCAGAGAGCAGGCCTGGAATGAGGCCATCTAAAGTGGATTATAGCATGGCAGCTGACAAGCCAAAACTTCACTCTTCTGTGTGTGTGTGTGTGCGCAAATGCACAGTATGTCCATGTGTCGCTTTGAAAAGGAGAATAAGGGGTTGTAGTAGTTCTTATTACAGCAGCCGCAGGTCCAAGAAACACAAGAGGCTAAAGTGACAATAGCAAAGCAGAAAGTGGCCAAATGCGACTTTTTTACCTGCACTCCTTCCTCATTCCTCTCTGCTCTGGTTTTTTTATACCTGGAACAGGGTTTTATACTCTGGCTAAGTGCACTTTCTCTGATGATTGTTGGGAGTGGCGACTGAGATATTGTACACAGCTACAGTATGAATCAACAAATAAATCACTCACGTGGTCAATCAATGAAACACACTGTTCAACTGTTTTGATATTTGCTGTGTAAGCTTTGGCACTGCAGAGGGAGAAATGTTTCTAAAAAGAAACCGATGATCTGATCAAAGAAATATTTAATTTCCAGTGACATGTGCACTCACTCACAGAGCTGGGAGACATATCCTAAAATTATACAGTAGGCTCTAATTGGCATAGTATAACAGTAACAGATTTTTATTAACATGAAATGATGTGAAATGTTACTCATATTTACTCCTTCTTATATACACCATGTTGTTACTGTAAATACTCACAATATCAGCAAATACGTATTAATCCACTGCTGAAACTTGTCCATATCTACTCCTGTTCAATGTTTTTTTATAAAAACTACAGTGCCCAGCTGTTTTAGGAAATAATGGACCTTTTATATAAATGAAACGCCATGCTCTCAAAGATTTACACCTTCAGAAGGAACAAATGGAATTGGGGATGAAAGGGCTGTGAGGAAGTCAGACAAGTATTAGGTATGAATATACTGTATGTACAAACACAGTGTTGGTTTCAGACTTTTCATGGGATTCATTAACGAAGAATAATGTCCTTTAAACATAAAAAGATGAAGAAATAAAAATTATTATTATTATTTTTTTTATTTTCCTATCTTCCATGATCATCCATGAGCAGTCAGACCACCGTTGCCAATTTATTTTGCAGCTATGAGTAGCTCCTCTATTTTCATTGTGCAATTTATTGTGTCCACAGCACACAGGTTAAAAGTTAAAATGTATATGTATATGTTGTATGGATTTGCGAAAAAGCTCCAGATTGGCCAAAATACAACCCTTAGATTAGAGCAATCTTTGCACAAGGATAAAAACAGACACATTTTCCAACATCAAAAAGTCACTCTTTTGTTCAATTCTTCCTGGATCCTTCTTTGCTGGATTTGAGGCACTGACTATTTGCTATGTATATCGACATGCACTGAAGATAAGAGGTGAACCAGCTAGTTTGGGCTATCACATTACCAGATACTTAACATGTTAAGTGAATGGAGGAGAAGAAGAGAGAAAATAAGAGCTACACTATCATCATACCTTCTTACATACAGTAAACCTGCTACATGGCCAGGCAAGTAGAAAAAAAAGTAGAAGAACTGGATGCTGACGATATGCGTCCTTGAGGCATTTATCAAGTTTTAGTGTTTTTCTACATGAGGGAATTTGAGAATGCTGGTTAGAGGAAGAGTGGAAAGGAAAGAAGAAGGGGAAAAAGTCAATACTCATTGTCATGCTTAATCTCCAGGTCAATGACACCATCACCATGCCAACCCCTGCAATCGCCATGGAAACCGGCTTTATTGCATCAACAGGTTAGAGAAAAGCCTCCCTTACCAGGTGTGCTGTATGCTTATGTGTGTGTGTGTGTGTGTTTAACAACCCTGCACTGCCACCTGTCTTGTGTTCAGCTGTACCCTTTGAAAAAAACACTTGCTGCAATTGATTCCGACTCATAAAGAAAGACTGACATATCCAATAAAAAGCTGGTTATATAACAGCTGACTTTGTCTTATAAACTAAGACACCTCAACATCTTGATGGTCACACATGCCTACTAAATGAAAAAAAACGTTACGTTTGTAGTTTCACTCAAGGTCCATTTTCCATGTCATGTAATGAGATAAACAACATCTTTTTAAATCTGAAATAGTGACATTTAAATCCTGCATTCCCAGTGATCAGATGGAAATGAGGAATAGGAATAAGTCTGCCTTTACATAGTAGTTCCAATACCTGAAGGAGATATGGAGGTTGGACTAAGTACTAATGCTATTATTTTGATTCTTGAGTAGAGCACAGCACTGGATGATTTGTAGAGGTGAATGGGGAGAGATGTGTGAACCAGACAGAATATTAAGAGGTTTCTAGTTGTTGCACAGATCCTCTGTGGCAGCAAGAAACCCAACAACACTACGCATGTCATTCCTTTTTTTCTGTTTCCTGTGTATTGTTTCTCACTCACTCATCAAATTGCAATGGCTGGCGCATAGGGATAATGGCATTTTTCCACTGCATGGTATCTACTCGACTTGCCTCGCCTCGCCTCTACTCGCCATTTTTGTTTTTTTTATTACAAAAAAAAGTTCCTGGTACCTTCTAACCGAACCTTCTTCGGTGCCTACTGTAAAGGTGCTGGTTGACAAGGAGCTAATGCTAATGTAATTCTTGGTGGGTAACGTAAGAATACAACATCGTCCAAAACCCTCATTTGTTTTTAGTATGATTGTTTTGACCATTGTTAACAACTCTGGGCTAGCTAACCCACAAATTCATCAGTAATGTTAACTGTATAGATAGATGACTAATCTAATGGTAATTTAGCTAGCTGGCACACACCTGTCTTCTGCCTCAGTCTCCTGGTGCTGAGAGGCTTCAGTGAGCTGACAACAGCCCCGGTCCACGGACACATCCATTCCATAGTCAGCCCCCAGCCAGCTAGCTACCATTCACTATCATTACAGCCCCGGCCAGGGGACACATCCACAGTCAACCCCCAGCCAGCTAGCAACCATCCCGGTCAGCACTTAACTCCGGTGCTAAGGACGCTGACGGCAGTTTAGTGAACTGTCGGGAAACAGACCCAGGCCCCCAAGTCAGAACAGTGGCCACTTGTAATGTTAGCTACACCTCCGTTAGCGTTACCGGTGCCCCCTCTTTCGCTTTTAGCAGTCTGTACAGTTAGCTAAATTTACTAGACAAAACAGGAATAAGGCACCAAAAGGACTACTAGTAATTTAAAGATGTGGTAGCACTGGATCTGGACGAGAAGGATAACTCTGGGTGTGTCGCGATTCTGCCTTCTCCCACCGCGACACTGGTTTGTGGAGCTGAGTGTCGTGATTTTGGTTTTATTTTCCATATTGTTACAGCCCTACTCTCTAGCAATCCATAATCAATGCAGATGTAGTTTTGCTTTTCATTTTTAATCCTTTTTTCTGTTCATCCCTTTTTTCCCCTCTGATCCATGCACTGGCTCTGTGACAGTTGTTGTGGGCTGCAGACCACCAGATCAGCTTCTCTTTGAAGTATCCTCTTACATAAGTGTGTATAAGTGTGTGTGTGTGTGTGTATGCTGGGGGTGACACCTGAGCAAGTAGTAGTTTATTTATGTTCTTTTTCCGTTATAACTGACGTTCAAACTGGATGATAAAAGAAAGTTCTGTGGCATTCATTGTTTTTTTGTTCATGTTTCACAAACAGTTTAGCCAGACCAACAACAAAGATAGAAATCATATCACATCCATACTGGGATAGTAGTATACAGCTGTTAAAACATAATAAAATATATGACACACTGGTATCGGATCAGTACTCGGTGTCGGCCAATACGCAAGTTCAGGTATTGGAAGAAAAAAATGGTATCGGATCATCTCTAATGCACAGTGACACACAAACGTACATGCATGGTACTGTATGTTGTTGCAGAAGCAACAAGACCCTAAATTCGGCTGACGTTTTCCCTGTCCTTCCATATATCTAGGTCTACCACTAAAAATAAACAACGGCACTCCGGAGATGCCCCAGACAACCCAGAACTGTCATAAACAGGGATCCAAGTCCCTGATCAAAGGACCTGTCGCTGTCACCCGGAGCTCCCCAGTCCTGGAAACACGGCTGGCCGGCCTGTGTGGCAGTGACAGGGAGCCGGGCTGCAGGGACTGCAGCAGCTGGCTCTGATAAGTCTGAATGGGATTTCATTCTTGAGATCTATTGTGGGCTTCAAGGCATAAAACCCTTAATTCACCACGAGACAGACAAGTAGAATATGTCATTAAAGATTTAACCGGCCAGATGGGACATGCACTATAGATGCATGCATGTGTGTGTGTGTGTGTGTGTGTGTGTGTGTGTGTGTGTGTGTGTGTGTGTGTGTGTGTGTGTGTGTGTGTGTGTGTAGAGGGATGTAAAGAGTCTGTATCACCCAGAGTCAGAGTACACCCCAACTGATTCTCAATCTTATGACAGAGTAAATGCCACGGGTCAAGATACTCTGTTTGTATGTCCCTGCGTGGGCGTGTTCGAAAGCAAAGCAGGAGAGAGGAAGAAAGGTGAATCAGAGGGAGAAAGAACAAAAAGCTGTGTATGCGCACCAGAGTTTATGTGTGCCTACTTTCCCTTAGTGTGTTGTGTGGTATTGCTTGAGGTCAGTCAGGGTTAAGATGGTGAAATTACAGCAAGGACAGAGGGCGGTAGGGCTGATGGGAATGAATGAAATCAGCGCAGCATGTACAACCCCACAGTAAACACCAAGCCAGCAGCAAAAAGCGGAGGGTGCTTCAGATATGGTCATTTCACTGCAGTTTAATCTGATTGAGCTTACATTGTACAGCCCAATATCGCACACAATGTCTCAATGGGCTTTAGAAGCCATGACATCAAATTCCAATTCAACACAAAAGGACAAAAAAGTACATAAGAAAAATCCTAAGCTTCTAGACAGCCATCATTATCAGTAAGGTCAATACCAATGTTTGTAAGATAAACTTGTAAATTGTTGCAATATTACAGGACCACTGGGAAAGAAAAAGTGGGGACATACAGTAGATTAGACTGAGAGAAGATGGGGCAAGACATTTTATTCTTAACAATATCTAACACAAATATTTAGCAATACATAAATATACTTTTATAGTTTTAATAAAGCAGAGGCCTTTCAGCACTCTGGTGGAGTCTTATGGCCTGCAAACTGGTGCTGCTCATACTCACATGACATACTCTAGTTGCTGCAACATATATCTAACGCACCCTTTAGTAGAGGGCGGTCTATTCAAGCTGTTAGTGCCCTGCCTACTTTTTTGAACCACACTTACCAACTCTGCTGCAAACATTTGCTGCTGCTAACTCTAGCATTCCATATAGAAACATATTTATCTTTGATAATGTGGCTTTGAGGAAGTTTTTAAAGAAAGCCACACTACCCATGCTGTTACTAATATTCCCTGACTCTTTTGGTTGTTACTTCTACTCTGGGCAAGAGATGCCATTTAATTCAAGCCAAATGTGGGATTTTCCTGTCTTTGATGTCAACTCACTGTCATACTTCCCCAAGGTAAGTTCCAAAATGTCCTTCATGTGCTAACATATATGTGACCTGGTGCTATGGCTCTGTTCAGGTGTGTGTTTTGTGTGCATTGGTGATATCAGTATGGTTGATGTAATAACTTTGCTGATTACAAATTTCTGCTCCACCGCTACCATCTACGTTTGTGTAGAGTTTTTGTTAGTGTTTATTGTGAATTAATGTCTTGTGGTGATTTTGTTATTTTGCATGTGCGAGTTTCTTGCTGTTGATTAATACAGTGTTAAACTAGTCTTGACAAAACAAGCTTAACTCAAGGTCCGTTCACTAGATTATTCTGGAGTGTTCAACCTCATCTCATGCTCTACATGGGCAGATGAAGTTTTCTTAGTTGTCAAGGAGATGGCACAGTTCTAATTTAGCACATTTTATTTTTTCTAATACACATAATAGTGGTCAGTGTGGTTAATTTAAATGTGAGACAATTGTCGCTCCCCAAACTGTGCTGTAATGATGTTGATGTATGTGATCAGTTGGGAGCCGTGATGCCGAATAACTACTATGCACGCGCTTCTTTTCATGTCAATAAAACAAAAACATTTTTTTAACTAAGAATCTGTGCAGCAGCCAAACAAATCAACTCATTGAACCTGTGGAGGAGTTGTGCAGGGTGCTACTGTAATTTCTCTACTTTCTGAATCAGTTGTACTTGTTGGAAGAATGATCCTGGAGCAAGTGATACATACCTGATATAAGGAACATCATTCCACTGTAAATAACCTAGAACTAATCATTAAGATGCACAGCTCCTACCCTACCCATAATGCATTACAGCTCCCTGTGACCTCTCACCTCATTTTCAACCTTTAGAAACAGATCTGTCGCATTTGAATAATTGAGCATAAATTACTCTTTCCGTCGTCTTCCCCTCTTCACTTGCGTCTTCATCCTTTTACATCCTCGTGCCAGACTTTTTTTGTGTGACCTAAAATTATCTTAAAAATATCTCTGAAATGTCATCCATAATTACGTGTCATGCCATTTTCTCTCTCTCTCTCTCTCTCTCTCTCTCTCTCACTTCTTGTGGAGGTATTTGCATTACTCATTCATACAAGTGTAATTTTAGCTTTGCATGGATTTTCAGTATTTCCACTGTTGACCAAGATAAGATACTTTTACGTGTTTGCACTCCAGTGAAGATGACTTAGACATCTACAGTCACGTTTGTGAAGAGGTTTCATTTTTGTTATTGTTTTCTAACAGTGATAATATCACCGACCAATAAGGTAACATGAATCAACATATATTATTTACTGAAGTGAGGAAGTTATTGACATTTTCAGCACAAACCCAAACAACTATTAACAAAAAAACTGCCCTTATTAAAAAATAGATAAAAAAGGATTCCACATCATGAACCTAATCCACTGTCAACACTATAGGCACAGATGAAAGGGCTTCAAAAACGGCTGTCATTTCACTTTCATTTTTCAAATGCGTCCATGCAACAACGAGAAAAATTAGATTTCCCTCTTATTAGATTTTTACACAGCTATTACGTCTTCAACGGCTAACAGCCTGGGAACCATCCAGCTTTAATACCACATCAGAGCCATGTAATGAGATAAGGAGGGGAAAAACTGGTGGGGAAAAAAAATGGAAGCAGACACAGATTTTCTGGACACAGCTATTTGAATGTAGATAACACACAAACAGACTTATAAAATCCATTACATGTCAAACTGTAACCTGGGTGGAGTGTCATACTTACAACAAAACACGGTCCCGCGAGGTCTTTAGGCATTCTTCCAGGAGCTTCATCCTCAGTCGCTGCAGCTCTGGACTGTCCCACTCCTCTGGGTCCGTGCCCCAGTACAGGTCCACCACCTGAAAACACACAAACATGGGCCAAGAGTCACTGTATGTTCTAATAAGAGCAAAAAGACAAATTTATTGTATTCAGTGTGGCACATTTTTTGCAGAATCTTTCTCCTACCTCTAAATAGAAAAGGCGTTCTTGCTTCCTTTTCTACTTAAACAAGAATAAATAGTCCAACCTCCTTCCTCAACTCGCAAAAGAGAAAATAAATGATACATTTTTCTTTTAGAAAACAAGGTTATACACTGTTTTACTAAGATACTTTGCTGTTGTGGGCGAGCACTTTAAGATAGAGCTCTTGCAAAACAGCCTGTTTTTACAGTAATATATATTGCAATAACAGCAACGTTTCATTACAACCAAATACAGGGTGGTCAGATTCCATGCACACACTGAAATGTAGCAAATTTACTTGAGAAAAAAACAACAAACCGTTAAGCAGAGAACTGCTGTATTTAAAAGAATTGAAGGAAAACCTGATGCCAAGTTTTTTTCTTTTTTACAAATGCAACAAAGTATAATCAAACAAAAGCTCAATGAGGATCAGCAGGCATACACTCTAAACTCTCATTTGAAGTAATGCCAACACTGACACACACACTGAAAACCACTACACTACTCTGAGCATTGCCCTGCAGGTAGGAGAACATACGCATGCCACAGAGGGGTCTCCCTCAACACATTCCGTCACAAGGTTTGGCAGTTGGGACAATAGCAACTGTAAACACTTAAGAGGATGGTGAGGAAGCACCATCCTCCTACCGGCAGCTACCTGGGTCTCTGATAGTTAGAGACTGACTTATGGCTTACAATAGGATTCCTGATGGCCTTTGCTGCTTTGAGCCTATGGTTTCAGTCTCCAAAATAAATAATGCCCATGGTCGCATAATTCTTCTCTTCTTCTTCTTCCCTTTT
This sequence comes from Etheostoma perlongum, assembly GCA_026937815.1. Lineage (NCBI taxonomy): Eukaryota > Metazoa > Chordata > Actinopteri > Perciformes > Percidae > Etheostoma > Etheostoma perlongum. The sequence goes on from CM049389.1 coordinate 13,027,771, forward strand.
TGATTGTATCGGTTCTGCTAGTCCGTTTCCCTGATGGCAGTGTTTGGGGAGTAAAAAGTAGAGGGTAAAGCAGGGGGATGAGGTGAAGCCAAAGTGATTCAACAGTCCTCTTCCTTCATGCTCTGCTGCTCACCAGACTAGCTAGCTCAAATGAATTTAACCTGGACCCATGACTGACACATCCGCGGTGTGGCAGAGAACAGCAGTGACTGGCAGCCCTATATAACCTGATGGCACTGAAATTGAGAGTGTGGGACTTTGCTTTGACAGTCTGGGAGAAATTTGCGTCTCCTATTACTGGTGGGAGCAGCAGGAGGGCCGGAGCTAACCCTCAGCTCATCTGCTTGGCTGCTGTTGTGCACCTGTGAGCTGCTGTGTTACTGTGGAAGGAGTGCGCTTTTAGCTTCATATTTCTTCCACATCCATGGGCTGCAACTAAACAAATATCCTTATGATCAATTATTCTAGTGGCTACTGAGCTTTTTGTTTTTTGTTGTTGTAAATTACGTAAATTATTTTGGCAGTATGAGAGATAAATGACAAACTGGCCGATAAAGGTTTAGTTATAAGCCTCTTTCCATTATTCTGCACCACCATAAGCTATTACAAAAACCCTCTCCCACTCATACACACATGTTAAGCATCCCTCATAAAACTTGTTGCTTAGCACATCAGTCACTGTGTATCAGTGTCACTAATCTACTTCCAACGCACGTGAGGGAGACTGCAATTGGCCCTGTGTTGACAAGGAGCGGAGGGAGGGGGAATGAAGTGAGATGAGCGCCCCCGATTATGATCAGCACGTGAACGGGAGGATGCACGGTAATTAAAAGCGAAATAAAGACATTAGTCATATCTGCACACTGCGTGCATACAGTGTGGGGAGATGATTAAATTTGCTTCCTCACTCGCTGTGCTCCACTGGAGCATAGACAGATGGATGAAGGAGAAAAGGGAAGAAACAGTCTAGGAATGTTTATCTAAAATAGGCAAGGACACATGAAAGAAGTTAAGAGGGAAAGTATTTGGATGGGGAATTCATAGAAGGAGGTACAGTTACGTAGATGAGGACTCCTGTGGGACGGGCTTTGGCTGGAAGTGTTTTACCGTTGTGTCTTTTCACCCTCCTTTCTTTTTCTTTCATGCCAAGTTCTCCTTCCTTTTTGCTGCTCTCTCTGATTACTTTCCCTCTTCCACAGTCTTTGTCTCTCTCTTCTACTAAACTACGGTAGTGGGGGTGCCATTGCTTACGTAAAAGCTGAAGCAGCTTCTGCTAAGCAGCTTTCTAATGCATAAAGGCATTGGCCCATGGCGGGTCAAGTGCAGGAGAAGCTTTTTTTTATGTATTGAATGACTATTAGACTTTGGGTTATGCCCAAGATGCCCAGGAAGAAAGGGCATGAAATCAGGCGGCCAAAACCCCCATAACAGAAAGACTCTTAGGCAAAAAACAGTAAAAATAGATATGGTGTCAAAATAAATATATTTGAAGCCCTCTACTGCAGGCAATTTCTTTTTTTAAAATCATGAAACATGTAGTAAATCTCTAAGAATGTTTGATGAATACAGCTTTGTTAGTGCTCCATAAATCCTTGCTGTGATGTGAAACAAACACAAAACTGAGTTTGAAAAAAAATAAATAATAGGACAGATCACAGGAAGGGACTTTAAGCAGGGATCTAGACTTTAATATTAGATCCCTGAATGCTATGTTTTACTTCACTTATTTCAAAAGTCCGCCTGCTCTGATAAGAGGTCACATTTGACTTCTGGAATGTAATAGAGTTGATTCAGGTCGTCGATGAGTGCCGAGAGGAAATTTCACATACAGGCCTTTTGAGAAAATCTGTCAAGCTCTGACCCATGGGGGTAATTACGACACAGTGTTTCAGACGTTGCTGCTCAACCATAGCAAGGTAAGGTTAAGAGCTGGTCATGAGGTAATGACATCACGTGACTTGTGCTGGCTATAATGAGGCACCAGCAGAGCAGGAGGCAGGCCTTCAGTGAAACTGCTCAGGGAGATCCTTTTTTTCATGATGATGCTTGAGAGTAACTTTACGGCTGGCAGTAACTTTAATTGAAAGCAAATTTTGTGTTTTTTAGAGGAACACAGTATTGAGATGAGCATTGTTAATGCGAGTGGAGGTGTCCACGCCAGATGCAGGTTCTTAAATGGTAGCTAGTCTCACTTTGCCAGACCTATCTCCACAACGCTAGAGATTGGTCTGACTACACCACTTATCTATTCTGGGATAGGGGAAACGCTCTGGCTTGCTTGTATTTCTAAAACCAATCACAACTCTCTCTCTGAGCGGCGCAAAGCCCCAGATGCAGCATTTGTGCATCTGCGAAATAAATAGCAGATGTAGCTGAAGGGAGGGACTTCCAGTGCAATCCCAGGCTTTATTTCAGAAATGTACATCCGTTGAGCCAGACTAAATGGGAGCAGACACAACTTGGAAGCTCCTCAAACCAACAAGTAAACCTGCAGGGAAAAACTAATCAACACTGTTGACCAATGCAGGTGTGTTGCGGAGTAGTAATCAAAGCGTCTGGCGTGGCCAGCTGGTGCACACTGCAGTGTCGAGAATAAATCAGCTTCTTGTTGATTGCAAATTGCAAACATTCCTAAAACATCTTTGAGAGTGCACACTCAGAGAACAGAGCTTAAACACAATGATGTTCAGAAAGTTCAAGAAAAGACTTAAAATTCAATAGTTCCCATTTTCTCTGCAGTTAATATTGCCTGTGGGACATTCAGTCTTTATACTTGATTGTCCTCTCAGGATACCTGCAGAGTTGATTTAAAATGTTCACTTAAAATTGATGGAAACCAGTGTTTATTATGAGTAGAGTCACAGTGTTCGCAGCTGCTTCCACATATTCTCATCTCTCAGCTGTCCTAAAGCTCAACTGATTTCTACAGTTAACCAAAAACAGTTATGCCAAAATAAAATGTATGCGTCTTCAAATCACTGGAGAACTTGAATATACAGTGAGGAAAATAAGTATTTGAACACCCTGCTATTTTGCAAGTTCTCCCACTTAGAAATCATGGAGGGGTCTGAAATTGTCATCGTAGGTGCATGTCCACTGTGAGAAATATCCAGAAATCACAATCTATGATTTTTTTTTAAACTATTTATTTGTATGATACAGCTGTGAATAAGTATATGAACACCTGAGAAAATCACTGTTAATATTTGGCACAGCAGCCTTTGTTTGCAATTCCAGAGGTCAAACGTTTCCTGTAGTTTTTCACCAGGTTTGCACACACTGCAGAAGGGATTTTGGCCCACACCTCCACACAGATCTTCTCTAGATCAGTCAGGTTTCTGGGCTGTCGCTGAGAAACACGGAGTTTGAGCTCCCTCCAAAGATTCTCTATTGGGTTCAGGTCTGGAGACTGGCTAGGCCACGCCACAACCTTGGTATGCTTCTTCCAGAGCCACTCCTTGGTTTGGGTCTACTTTGGCTACTTGGCTTTGGGTCATTGTCACGTTGGAAGACCCAGCCTTGACCCATCTTCAATGTTCTAACTGAGGGAAGGAGGTTGTTCCCCAAAATCTACATAATTTAATGTAGATTAATTTAATAATAGTTAATAATTACATAATACATAGCCCCGGTCATCCTCTCCTTAATACAGTGCAGTCGCCCTGTCCCATGTGCAGAAAAACACCCCCAAAGCATGATGCTACCACCCCCATGCTTCACAGTAGGGATGGTGTTCTTGGGATGGTACTCATCATTCTTCTTCCTCAAACACGGTTAGTGGAATTATGACCAAAAAGTTCTATTTTGGTCTCATCTGACCACATGACTTTCTCCCATGACTCCTCTGGATCATCCAAATGGTCATTGGCAAACTTAAGATGGGCCTTGACATGTGCTGGGTTAGGCAGGGCAACCTTCTGTGCCATGCATGATTTCAAACCATGACGTCTTAGTGAATTACCAACAGTAACCTTGGAAACGTTGGTCCCAGCTCTTTTCAGGTCATTGACCAGCTCTTCCCGTGTAGTTCTGGGCTGATTTCTCACCTTTCTTAGGATCATTGAGACCCCACGAGGTGAGATCTTGCATGGAGCCCCAGTCCAAGGGAGATTGACAGTCATGTTTAGCTTCTTCCATTTTCTAATGATTGCTCCAACAGTGGACTTTTTTTCACCAGGCTGCTTGGCAATTCATCAACCATTGTAATTTCTGGAGTTTTTTTTAGATTATGTCTCTCACAGTGGATATGCACCTACGATGACAATTTCAGACCCCTCCATGATTTCTAAGTGGGAGAAATTGCAAAATAGCAGGGTGTTCAAATACTTATTTTCCTCACTGTATTGGTGCATACAGGCTTTCTTGTTAATGGTAATGGTGGGAACAGGCTGTTGGCACACTCTGAGCCTATTTATTTATTTATTCAATCAAATTGCCTGCAATATATTGCATGTTTAGTATAGTGTGTTCCTACTGTAGATGGCACTTGAAATGTATGTCAACTATTGTACATTTTATAATTACACTGAAAAATAATTGTCTTCACCTTGAATTATTTCTCTTTTCTAGATCCTTTCTATTCTTATCTTTCTCTCAACATTAGGAAAAAAGTTTCTGTTTTGATTTTATAGTCCTGGATAAAAACACTTTGTCATGATTTCAAGCAATGTCTATTTCATATTTATTTCCAGGCGTATGTGTCCATTAAATGTGAGAAATCGACTCATATTTTCTAAGATATCCTGCTGACAACAGATAAACTGACATGGGTGAAAATATAATCACGGTGGTTACAATAATAAAACTGAATAGTGTAAGTAAAACCTTATATTTGATTTTTGATTATCTACAGTATGGTGATTGTCAACATCCTTGCTGTGGAGGCAGTTGGCATTGTAGAGACTGAATACAGAAACCAACAGGCTCAGAGCAGAACAGTGAATGGAGATGACGGCAGACTGCCAACAGGTAATAGAGACAGACCAAAAGAAGAATGAGAGACACAAAATTAAAAGGTAAACCGATGGAAGAGTGATGAATACATAATGCTTTGAACAGTTTCTCCTTCTGATGTTATTTCAGTCTGAAATCACAACACAAATTTAAAATGAGAATACCTTGAGATTTCCTATCTTGGATAACTAAAGAGATAAAATATCTCCTTTTCAACACCTTTGTATGATTCTGTAGCATTCTTCTTCAGATGGTTAATTTGTGCTTTTAGTAAAAAGTAAGAGACTTCAATAAAAAAAGTGAAGATAAAAAGCATATTCACAGAAAAACTAGCTTTTACATTTTTAAGTGGGTGACATATTCTAAGAGCACTGGGTCTTTTTTTAACAAAGCCAAACTGACAAGTGTATTCCCCTCTTCAAAGGTGCAAGCATAATAGACTACATGAATAGGCTTTTATTTTAATCATTGTGAAATGTCGTCTGACCCGTCATCTCGTCTCCCATCTTGCTGCTTGTGTTGTGAATTGTTAAAGACATCGGAGTGACAGCCGTTGAACAGAATCTCCCCGTTATGGCCAGGAAACTTTAATTTTAATTGCATTGGCCGTGCGTGAGTGCGTGACGGCCAATGAGTTTGGCAACCATAGAGACGGTCCGGCGATATTATTAACAGAGCTGCTTCCAGTAACCCTGAGATTGTTTTGAACTTCTTGTATGTGGGAGGAAATTATTCTACTGTAACAAGACGATTTATGAGTCTAAGATATGCAAGATGGGTTATGATAACGGGAACTGGGATTTTAAAGAGAAACTGACAGTCCAGCATGTACACCGCATTAAGAACTAGACGGAAGAGGGAATCTACCCGGGTTGTAGGTGCGTTGTAGGTAGAAGTAAAGCCATATGTATCATATCTAGCCACTTTTGTACTGCTTTTGCAAGAAATATTTTCAGGAGATCTAGACGAACCTGCTACATGTTTAAATTTAGTTACTGAAATGCAATTAACAAAGTGTATATGTAATCTTGACTAAATTGAACATTTCAACAAAATTTTCAGCTGCACATCACCTGTATCAGGTTGTCCACTAATAAACTTCCAATTTGGGAAAAAACGCTGTCTAAAACCAATTTCTCTTCTCTTGTTATGTGTCCTGGCTGCAAAAGAAGAGAATGTTGAATGATAACTTTATTAATCCCTAAAGGGGACACTAGATGGTCACCAATGCACACATGTCAAAGACAGGCATATTACATGTTGCACAGGATACAACAGATTGAATAAAATCAATTCATTAATAATACAAAATTGTAAAAAGTATACCCAAACCCTATAATAAATGTATAACTCATTCAAAGAATGAGACCCGACCTAATCTGAATACCCTGATGAATAATTATACCCCATGTAAAATCCGGTCGACCTAAACAACCCAAAAAAGAGAGAGAACACTAACACTGGCAGCAGCACGACGAGCCACTAATTAACAGTCACGGTCGAAAAGAGCAGTAATTCATGTCATTTTACTCTGCAAAGCACAGTTGACACACTGCCTTGTGCAAAAACACACTTTTCTCTTGAGATGATTCTAATGCAGCATGCGCCTCACTATCCTCTCCATTCAGGCGCTAAACTTAAGATAAGTGTCAATACAACAGAGTGCCTAACTGATTCAGTTAAATATAATGTTGACCACTTGGCTGGGTCCAATTTCAGATTAGTGTTCCCGAGACTGAATAAAAGGGTGATGACTACCTGAGCTAAGACGGTTGAATCTTCTATATATTTAAGTGGCCAAACAATCATGCATGTAATCCACGGATCGATGACTTACTGATAACATATAAATATGGTCAGAGACTGGATATTTGGTTTTATTAGAGCAAGGCAAACACACACCAACAGTTATCAACAGATGTGCTGAAACCAAGTCTGACCCTGATCCGATTGTGATTGTCTGTTATGTATGTTTATAATAAAGAACTGAGCATACAAAAGAGTGATGAAAAAGAGAAAGGACAGAAAACACAGGGGTAGAAATGGCAAAAAGAGATTATGAAGCCTGACCCCCTTCGCCGCTGCTGTGCACTGACAGAATGAAGACGGGGCTCTCGGCCCCTGGGCTGGATTTCTGTACCATCTTCCATCCTCTATCCCTCTCCCATCCCCCTGTGATCCTTCTTCATCCTCTTAAGGAAATGTTCTGGATAGAAACTAAGTCAACTGGTGTTGGCATATGTGTGTCAGTGTGTGCGAGAGACGGAGCGCATGTGTGAAAGGGGAGGCGGGATTGCACACAATTACAAATCTAAAGGAAAAAATGAACACAACTGTAAATACAATTCACCTGGACCTACAACACACCGTACGTAGAGACCGCATATGATTTTACACTTAAATTGATTCATAATCAAAAAGTGAACTAGTACAACTAGAAACTAGAAAACTAATTTTCGCCAAGGTAGCAGTTCTCACGTTGCGTAGGTGAGGATGAGGAGTGGGGGGGTTTGGATGAGGGAGAGTAAGTGAGTCATAGTATAAACTGCTAGGCCTTCGACATAATCATTTCAGCTCACGCTTCGTCACAGCGAGATGAATCACCAGACAGACACGTGGCCACAGAAACCAGAGCCAAAACATCTCTGCCTGGCTCTTCTTGCATCTTGCACTTCCCTATCACACGCAGACAGTTGAGAGATTCAACGTTTGTTTGATCTTTCTTTTTGGTTCTTTTACCCTTTGACTTAATATATAATTGATGCTTGTAAAAATCATCAGTCATCCTAATTCATGCAACTGGCTGTATGTGCCAGACAGATTTAACATGCTTGTCATTAAACAATGTGGTTCACTGTGGGGGCATCAAGTCTGTGGAGAATCTGCTTATGGTGCTTTGGAGCGATACACTGAATGGTAAATGATTCATCCCTTTCAGTGGCTGGCTTGTCTCCCCACAAACAAATTTCTACGCAGATTTCTGAAACAAATGCAACAACAGAATTAAAAAAAAAGAGCTAAACAACAAACATTTGGTATCAATAATCGCTTTTGAATGTCAACCAACCAAATTTCTAGGAACGAGGGGTTTTATCTCCCCAGTCGTCATATTTCCCCAAATTAGCTACCGCTAGTGCATCCAACTCATGTAAAAACCCAAGTAACACAGTGGGCATTCAACTTGTGCAGAGCAAGCAAAAGAATATTTAGTTTTCTTTATTTAACCTTTAGAAATAAACCAGCCAACTCATTCCAACTCCTCTAATCAGGCCAAGATTATCGACCTACAGACCAATATGTTAAAATACTGATTAGATTGCATTTGACCGCAATTAGGTGTGCTATTGTATTTGCAAAACTCAATTTCCTGTACAGTATATTTTCGGTACAGCCATACTCTACGTGTGTACTGTGTTTTTACTTGTGAGACACATCACAGACAAATGTCAATTGCTTTGTGATGAGCAAAGTCAGATTCAAACTTTTAACTAAAAAATAAAAACACACACAAAATAAAGCATATTCTCTGACATGCATTTTAATGGCGGCTTAAGTCTGCTGAAAACAAATAAGCGTGATTTTGCCTTTTTCAAAGTTTAGTTTGTTTACTTACTCAAATTGTATTTTAAGGATCTAAAAACAGGATTCTGTAAGAACCAGAGTCTATAATCAGAATCACTCAAATCTAACCCCATCCCCTGTAATGGACTGGACAAGCCCTGTGCACATATAGGAGGTCATCTAAATACTACAGTATTAAGCCTTGTTATAGCACCTTTTTAGATTGTATGTGCTTGGAGCTGTTTATAATCCAATACATTCTTAGCATGAAATTAGAATTAGCTGCCGACACCCTGCTGACCACAGCTTTACGAAACAATTCAGAGGTCACAAGTCTCTTCATCGGAAACAAATCTCCTCAAATCCTTCCAGGAACAATCTATGGCAAAAAATATCCCCCTGACTCGAGGGCTCTGCTGGATGTGTTAAACAAATTAACCTCTGATAGCAATCTTTCCATGTACACTGATGCTGATTTGCAATGCAAATGAACTTGATCAGTGGACACCGGAGGGAGAATGCAGCAATTCTCCTACAACAACGAAAAAAAAAAAGGGAAGGCCCTTGCATCATGCTTTATCCACAGCTAGATTTGTGCCAGCCTTCACTGATGGAAACCTTATCTCTGCTGGCCTTCTGTCCGCCTAAAGGGACAGGGACCTCTGCATGCCGCTCTCATGCCCCTCCAGGCACTCTGTAAGCCATGGTGTAGATTTGGAGGCACTTAACAGTCAGTACCGGCAAACTACAGCTCTGGAAATTACAGGTCCCTTGAGCTGGAGGGAGGAAAAACAAAACAATTAGAAAGAAAAATAAAGGCATATAAAGGGGAATGCAGCCAGTTACCTGGAATTCAATCCCATAGTTCTCCCTGCAGAAGTCTCGTAGTTTGGGGTAGACGTGTTCTTTCAGTGCGTTCCTCTCAGCCTCTGTGTCTGGAGACAAAAGAAAGAGGACATACTAAAGTGTTGAACTAACATTTACCAAAAAATCTAACTTTAAGCACTCGTGTATTGGAGTAGAAGTAATGTGTATGTTATAGTAAACCCTGTATTTGCGTTGCCAAATCAATTTAAAGGGAGAAAATTAAAGAGTTAAGCTTTTTGGGAAATATTCACCTCCCAGAGTGTTGGATGGGAAGATCGATACCAGTCTAATGTCTGTGTGTTATGTACAGAGCTTGAGCTAGGGGATGATTAGCTTAGCCTTGCTCTCTATTCTCTATCAAAAATACACCTAACACTTCTGACATTCTCATGTTGCTGTCTGAAAGTTAGCAAATTTTCTAAAATGTTGGAACTATTCCCATATATATGCAGACCAGACTTGACTTTTTTAGGTCTTTGTCAGAGTTAAAACAGAAACAAACACCACAGTTCAACCTTTTCATACATTCATTCAACAGGGGGTGTATCTTAATTGGATAGCTGGAACAACAGGTGGATAATAAGAGCCATTCAACTAATCGATTAATCAACTAATCACCTCTTAAATAATTCATGCCAATATGAATGTCAGCACCATATCATTTTTAAATATGCAACCCCTTTTTTACACAATAAGAAATATGATTACATAGAGTCAGTGCTGACACACACTATTTAAGAATGTGGGATTATGCAGGATTAACAAGTAAGGCAGTGTTCATATTGGACAGTCGGAGTGTCACAGAGTGAGTGCCCATGGCTTGTTGTTGTGTCCCACTTTCTTTCCTCCTGTCCTCTCTTTTTCAAATGGTTACTGTAATTTACTTGGACAGGCCCAGTCTCTTCCTCCCTCTCTTTTTCTGAAGGGTGTGGATGGATAGTTAAAAACAGAACATGCCTGACAGAGAGGCCCTGTGTGACCAAGAAGATGACTTGCTCATGCACACATATGCGCGCACAAAGAACACACATGGTGGACGGCGCACAAACATCCCCTCAGCAACTAACCGTGTCATACGCAGTGTGAGCAGAAGAGCCCATAAATTTAGTCTGACGAATATTCCTCTCATCTATCTTTAGTAAGGCTTTGGGCCGTGACCGTACATATATCCGCCCACGGCCACCCGGGCAAAATGTCAAATCAAAACTGAAGGGCTGTAATAGTATGCAAATGAAATAAACGGCACTTGCTGCATCAGTGGAGCTCTGATCTAATTCCATTAGAGATACTTTACAGTTATCTTACAGTGTGGTAGGTGACATCATAACCACAGAATAGCAGTTTTTATGGAATTTGGATTAAACTTGTTTGTGTTAAAAGGAGTGCAATCCTAATCTGCATGTTGCTGCACGGTGTCTTTCGTGACCTGACAGACTAAACTGTGTTGTTGTTTGTATTGTGCTGATAACTGCAAGACGCTTCCCTCTCTCTCCTTTTTTTGTGGGATGATGATGAGTTATGGCAGCCTGGTGTGTGTGTGTGTGTGTGTGTGTGTGTTGTGTGCACACCCACTTGTAAAGGAACAAAAACTGAATGTTACATTCCCCTCTTTCTCGTTGTGTGTCCCTCCCTCCAATTTCCCAATCTGTTTATTTCAATAGTGTCGACCAATCTATCTTTCCTTTCAGATATACTGTATCTTGTCAGCTCATTATTTTTTCTTTATCCACTCCTTTTCTTTTCTCTATTCCTCCCTCATCCTCCCATCAGGGAACTAATGGGTGGTCATTTGAACATAGTCCAATTTTTTCTCTTCCTTCATTCTTTTATACTCAATGCAATGGCTGCTGCTAACAATTATTTTTATATTCCATTTATTGTTTAGACTTTAATAGGTGAAAATGGAATATCCCAGAGTCCAAGAGGACATCTTCACACTGCTTGTTTTGTCCAACCAACAGCCCAAACGAGACTGTCGTTTGTTCAAGCAGCAATTATGACTCATATTTACGTTTTATTGTGGCAGTGCTCTCGTAGTTATGTGGGAATTATGATGAGAGCAAAGCAGATAGTAAGGTGACAAAGTATAACGGCGTCAAATTCCGAGTAAGGTGGTAGGTTTATGTGGTGGATGGGTCAACCAAACCCAGGACTTTTACCCAGGAGACCAGGGTTCATTTCCTGTTCAAAAATAAAAGTAAACGTGACTTGCTGTTTTTTAACTTTAAGAAACAAACAGAGCTACATCACATTCTGCATCAAGTGCGTAACCGTAAGTGAAGTAACATCTGAATCCAACCCAAACTACCACTTTTTTCTAAAATTAACTTAGTAGTTTTGTTGCCTAAATGTACACAAACTGCGATCATTTCATAGCCCTAATGGCGAGTTTAAAACCGTGACCGAAAATGCTCCTGTGGGTCTTATTTCCTGCCTCTGCTAGTGGCGCTAATTTATGAAACGCTCCTGTGGATCCTGTTATAGGGGAGGAACCCTACAGTACAGAGATACAGTATACAGTCGTATGGTCGATCCAACCCCAAAGATATTCAATTTACAGTGATTTGAATACTCAAATCCTCACATTTGAAAAACTGCAACAAGGCATTGTTTGTTATATACTAAAGTTCTATGGATAACAGGCCAAAAAGCTAAATCAAAATAATTACAACACTATTAAGTCAGTTAACACTGACATCGCTTCAGCTGGTCCTTCAGTCCTCCGATAGCGGTCACTCCAAGTCTCACCAACAAGGCTCTGTCAAAGCAATCACTCTGCTCTCATCAAGCTACGCCAAGTGACACTCCAGAGGCGCTTGGTATGCACACCTGCTAAGAGATATTTGATTAAAAGAGAGAGAGAAGAGCCTCAGAAAATAGAACAAGGCTGTGACACGGTGGTCATTTATATTGACATGGATGCTAGTGCGTGTGGTGTGTGTGATGTGCATGTGTGTATCTGAGGTCCTTAAAGTGTCTGCATCCAAAAAGAGTGTCTGTGTTGGATAATCCACAAAACGCACTAGAAATCTGTCAGTTCTTTGAGTACCTTAATAAAAATCCGCCATTAAATCAGAGGCAGACATGTTTAGAGACATTCCCAAGTAAGGCAGATCACTCTTTAGTGGATATGTTGCAATAGATGGATAGTTACAGTATGCAAACTGTGACAAGGGGGTCAGTAGATACATAAATTATTTTATGTCAAAAAAGGTCAGGAACCACTGGTTAAGAGTATGTTTTTATGCATCAGGGATGTTTTAGGTTTAGATTGACGATATTTCCGATTAATCTATTTAGTCAATGGTCAGAAAATTCATCGTCAACAATTTTTGATTAGTCGTTTATCATGCTAAAAAAGCTATTTTTATGGTTCCAGCTTCTCAAATGTGAATACGCTCTGGTTTTGGACTGTTGGTGAGACAAAAGAATGCATAAGACACTGTTCTGGTATTTTATAAATTCAACAGTTAATTGAAAAATGAACAAATTATCTTTTGTTGCAGTTAAATTGAAATTCAGCTTGTAACCTGCAGCATGTCATTCTCTCTCTCACATGTTGAATGCAACATCTCATCACTGCGTAGTTTACAATAAAGCATTGATGCCTTAAGAAATCTTAAATAAGTCTACTTTACATAAGAATAGACCACAAATTGTAAACAAAACATTTCTTTCTCTGTGTAGGCAGGGCTGTTGCTCAAAAACCTCAAATTAACATTGTGCAGATGTGGATCTGAACCCCAACCAGGATGATGCAAACGTCAGTGAGCAAATCGATTTGGAATGACCTGGACGATACTCAAAACAAATTGTGGCTGTGTAAGTCATCCATCCATAAAGGCCAGATGTTCCTGCATTTCCTGAGCACAGGGAGACCCTAAAGGAGTTTATTCTGCCACCATCCACACTTGATGTTAAGGGAAAACAGCAATTTACCGAGACCCATTATAATATGGGTCTGGATGTAACCGTAATGGGGACTCTTTCTCTGCCAGTAACCTAAATTGTGTATGAATAAATAACCCCAACAGTGTTTGCATAAATAACCTGTGTTAGTACATTTTTATGTTCGGTAGACTATGATTGGGTAACATCTGTGCTAGCAGCTGTTGTCTTAAAAGCCACTAGTGGGGCTTTTAAGGGCTTTGTCATATAAGCAGATACATGTTTAGCTTGGCTCCGCCCTCCTATGTTCTTCCGCTCAATTTTCGTTTTCCTTCAGTACTACGTCTGGGTTTGCGGTATGTTCTTGGGTTTTTTTTCTCCGGCCAAATCTTTAGCGGTCCCGAACGAGTCCCAAACTTACAGCAATGAAATAAAATGTGAAACTTTACATACAAAAATGCAAGCCCTGTTTTGAGCAAGTAATATAAGCAAATATATACTGCATAAAGCAACCGTTTTGCAGAATCATGTTCCGTGTGTGTTTGTGTGCATGTGAGCAAGTGCACATATACTGTATACAATTGTGCATATTGGTCGTGGACAAAACAAAAAAAGTCCCTACCAATGTTTAAACCAAACCTATGCATACCCTAGTTACTTGTTATTATGCTGCTCCTTGTAGAGAAAGTATGTAATAAGTTACGAAAGATTTTTGCTTTTTTTGTAACATAAAGAGCTATAATACAGTTGTGTATAAATTTGGTCTTACTCTGTTTATCAGATCTATATTATAGTGCCTCACTAGGAACTTCATAGCCATATAGTCATCGCATTTCTAATCCTCAGTGTTACTTTTTAGGATGATAAATCTTTGCGTGCAACACTTTATTTCTGTCGGTGTCCTTGATATGGTGGGATCTCGAGAAATGAAGAGAAAGTACTATATTCCAAGGAGAATTGAATTGTGGCAGATGTGTTAAATATTCATTTTCGTAGTGAAGTTGCTACTCTGTGGTTATGGGAAATTCATCAAAATATCTTTTTTTTTTTTTTTTTTTTTACCAATTCTGAAAATGGAATCTGGAAATTAAGAGTTTACAGATTTTGATAGAGCGACATATTGCCTGCAAACTAAAGAATTCAGTTAAACTGTTTGGCAAGACTTGAAGCCTTACCACATTATATTGTAGTGACTTTAAAAGAAGCCAAAAATAGTGACGGGTTCCAAAAATTAACATATCGTCCAAGAAGACCTTGAAAGAAATGTTCATTGGAAGTTACTGGTAAGCTTGTGTTCATTTGCAATCTCAGTTATCAGCAATAAGCCTCCAAACTCTCCCCAGCAGAGCCCTTGATGTGCACATAAAATAAAATGTCCATTAGTTATAAACCACTTGCAGACCACACTAGTTTTTCTCGAGGTTAATTATATTGGTTATAAGTGGATGATCACTATGTCAGTTCATTCAGGTGTATTGGGCCGGGCTGCTTACTATCATCACCATCATTCATCCGATGAGATCTTTTTACAGTGTGCTCCATTAAATGGCTCAAACACCCTGGGAATTAGATGTGTGTGTGAGGGCAACTGCTGATTTTGTCAGAACAGTGTCCTGGGGGTGCAGTCTTGCTTCACAGCACTCTGGGAAACTCCGAGAGAGGTCACTTAAAGCTGCTGCCAAACTAGTGAGAATGAGCTTTCGTGTTCCCTTGAGGAGAAGAGCGGAGGCATGGAGGCCAAGGACGACACAAGAGGGGGGAGTAATAAGCTCGCAAGCACTTCACTTGCTGCAGAACTGGGGCCCTGGGCGCCTGGTTAGCTCACCTGGTAGAGCAGGCGTTCGCCTCGGGATTGACTCTGACCTGTGGCCCTTTGCTGCATGTCCGTCCCCTTAACTCTCCCCTTTCAAGTCTAAACTGTCCTATACAAGTGAAGGCCTAAAATGCCCAAAAAAAAGCTTTAAGAAAAAGAAAGAACTGGGCTCCAGCTTGCTGGCACTCACCAGCCCTTGAAAAGCAATTTATTAAACAAAAGCCACCCTTGACTCTATATTTCCACCTGTCATCTCTCCCTCTGTCCTCCTTTTCATCTCTCCCACTCTTCTTTATTCTCTTTCACCAGACTCAATTCGACATAAATTGGATGATTAGGGAGAGAGAGACATTCTTGAAGTAAAGAGACCATTGAATTGCGAAAATCAGTTAAAAACCTACAAAACGAACTGAAAAAAAATAAATAGAGAAATTTGGAACAATGGGAATAATTGTTGGGTAAAATGTAATGTAATTGGTGGTCTCTGTGGTGACATACTTTAGCCTTGATGATGGTGCGTTGGAGGGGTAGATGATTTTATGCATCGCATCCCTACGGCCTCATGCTTTTATCAATTTTAAACAGCTTTAGTGGTATCTTGCATACAAATGGCTGCCTATTGCACACAACCGATGCCAGAGCCCCTGAGGTGACTACAGCAAGGTAATGGAGTTGTCTTGATATGCTTATATGGATCTCCATGAACACAGACACACACACACACACACACACACACACACACACACACACACACACACGTTGATAGAAGAGGATGCATAATGCATTGAGCGGTAAACACAAAAACAAATAAATCATATGCTTTTCTCTGACTTGTTGATGCTCACTTGCTACCGACTAGAACAGATAGCTGGGTTTTTAAATGATCGACTGTGGCCACACACACACACACACATGGCCACACACACACACACACACACAAATTTATCCACCTGCGCCAAGAATTTGAGTGATTCATTAACATCATGGAAGGAGGATGTGAATCCACTCAAATTAGTAGTTTGGCTTACATTTTTGCAAACACTCTGGAATACACCTACTCTATATCACCGCATTGTGGAGTAAACCTTCTAGTGTAGCATGTGCTGATATCTCACACCACTCTCTTCTGTCAACTTTTTTCTGAGGAAGACAATGTTCTTTTTCCAACTTATTTAAAAATGACATGCCCCTTTTTTATAGACAGCACAAAGAAACACAACAGAGGTCCCTGACGGTGAATACAGCAGTGGCAATGCCCTGCAGTAGCCTTTGGCTTTTGATTAAGAGCATTAGGGTCAATATATTCAGTAGAGCCAACACTATAACCAGCAAGCACTTAAACATCTTGGCGCTGTAGATCAAAGTGGTCATGTCCCCCGGTCAAACAGAAAAAGTGCAGCTTTACCGTATTGAAGGGGAGATTATTACTGCGGATAGCATTGTGTACCTTTTTGTAGTGTCTGGTATTACAAATAGTGAAATTACACTGTTATGTTAATGGAGAGTTTGTCAACGCAAGGGATTCTGCCCAGCTTTCAGCATCTCCTTCACACTTATGCTGCTTCATTCTTTGATGCATATACTGTACATCTTTGGGGAGAAATGTGAGGAAATATGCTCTTTCTGTTCCTGCTCAACTAGGGTTAGAGTTACTCATTCAATTTCACGGTCACAGCTTTCCGGTCACGAGCCTAAATAGACTAATACTCCAATATGTGACAATAGGATTTGGTGGGATTTAAATCAAAATGTTGGAGGAAAATGCCAAAAGGGTGATACTGAAGCAGAGAGGGGTTCTCTTTTACCATCAAAATGTGTATATTGATCCATTTGGGTCATGATTGCTTGTCTGATTTGACCACATTATACATAAACAGTGTGTTGAGTGCTATTAAAAAAGTGCATGGACAGCCCCCTCTAGTGAACATGGAGAAACAATTTGTGCAGCCGGACTGAGGGGTAGATCTTTGTCATATTTAGGAATAAGTATTTCTCATGTGCATGTAGGATTTGCTGCACCAAAAAGGTTTGCAAGAGTATGAAGGTTGTGCAAGTAGTTTGAATCTTTTCTGTTACTGACAATAGCTACAGTACAGCTGGAATACTGTAATGGAGTGAACTCATCCGAGATCAAGACAATTGCAAAGAATACCTTGTTGCAAATGTGATTTGACAAAGGTAGGGGAATCAGCATTGTTTCTGTGCCACTGTTTGAAGTAAGACAGCGTGTGTACCTTCATTACCAGGATATACTAGCACTGGATACCAGTGCCTCGCTTCACTGGAAACAACAGCTCATAATTGGCTCCTTTCACAGCTCAGGCTGCAATGTGTGTCTTTCCATTTGTGTCAACAGTGTGAAAAGAAACTACTTGATATAGCCCCATCATCGTTTTTCTATCCATGTGTAGATTGGAGAGTTAAATCCGTACTGTGAGGCAATGGTGTGAATGACTGAGTCAGCTACAGGTGGCTAAACAGTGCCAGCCTTTTCACCGTCTACCGCGGGCCATAACACTACAATAAAGTAAGGTCAGTGTATTCTTCAATGTATTCTTTTTTGGGTCCATAGCAATTTGCTCAGTGCGGGCAAGCAAATGACAGTGATGTATAGACAAAAGCAACCTCTCTTTTTAATTCTGCCATGCCCCCCTTCCCTTCTCTCCCTCTCTCTCATGGCCTACTCTACTTCCCTTGCCTTGTTTACTCCAGTTTTACGGAGCCTATTTTTACCCCTTTGCCCAGAGGGCATATTCAGATACAGAGCGGCAACTGGGTGTCTTCCTCACAACCCAACTGTCTTTGCACTCTGCTCACACCATGCACTCTATGTCGAGAACAATGTGTTGTTGCATTGTGATATTGGAATAAATCATGTGCCAATTTGTTTTTTGTTAAGTTATTATTTGGCCTAATGGAACTTAATTCAAGATATTTTCCAGTTTTTCTATTAGGTTAAGTGCATCTTAATGTTGCAGCTCAATGCCTCGCAAATAGACTACACCTTAACCTCAGAACCTTGACTTTTTAAATGGGTCTAAATCAATACTGGATCACAAGATCACATGCTTGGAAAGTGGCTGTATTTTATTTCCCAATGCATTAACCTTTTATTTTACAGTGCTTGAGTTACTTTTTTTTTTTTTTACAGCACTAAAAGCTAATAGCTGCAATTTGTTTCATGATAATTTCTCAAGAACTGTCCACACAATGCTACTAAACCGTTACTTAACCATGTTAAATTCCACTGCAGACAATTCAACTCGAACATACTAAAAAGCCCAAGACATCTGGATAATATAGTTAATGTATTTCCATATTTGTAAAATGCATAAAAAGAAGAAAAAAACGTCTTATTTTAACGTTGAAGAGTGTGTGTAGCATGGGGGGGATGGAGGTGTCACACTAAGTCTTACCGTCAGGGTTGGCACAGATAAACACCCGGACGCTGCGGCCGGTGGGGACGTGGTGCGGCAGGGCGTTGATGTTGCCGCTGATGGCCGCCTTGCGCAGCGCCGACTCCCGCGGGCAGGGCTGCCTGCTCCCCACACCCGACGGCCACATGGTGGGCGACTTCCAGCGTGGCTACACAGACACGCACAGAAGGGGCATGTTAGCGCGGCCAGGGGCGCACACGCAGGCACTTGGTCAGACTTGCATGCTTGCGCGCAGATTCCCCTGATCCATCCACACACATGGGGCGTTAATTATGGCAAAGGAGCTGCACGGTTTAATTTGCAGCTAACTTTGGACACATTTACATGCATTGACTTAATTCCTAAGGACAGAAGATGCCTAGGACTTTCAAGACACATTTCAACATTTGCGCAAATGTGACTTTAAAAGAGTTGTGAGTTTGATCTTTTCTCACATATGCACAATATTTATTTAGGACGTTTTTACTGCAGGTTCAAGCGTGACAATACCTCGCTATAGCCTTTAACGCCCATGCCACACACACATAACACACACAAATTAAGTTAGGATGGATCTGCCAAATCTCCAAACACAGGAGTGGAATTGAATGTGTTTGTTGTAACAATATTATGGTAGGGATATAATAATAAGATATTACGCACAGCCTACTACCGTCATGGTGCATGCGTAATTTGTATACATGTCCTTGGACGCATTCATGAATTTTCATGCCACTGTGGGACAAACAGACAAACAGAACGAGACGAAACAAAACTCGAATATTCGAGCAAGGCAAGCATCAGTCGTATTCCCACCCCCAGAGAAGATGCTTGTAAAGGCGAATAACCGCTATACGAATGGTTATTCCGCCAGGAGCAGACGTCAAGTCGCTGGTTTTCCGGAGTTGGTCTGAAATCTTTGTTTCAAAGACGGAAAAACCTCTAAAAAAGACAACAAAAAGCGGGGGAAAGTTGGGTAGTCCACTACAGAACACTAGCGTTACGTGAATCCTCTGAAACAGACCACTAAAAATCACAGAGGCACCGCATCCACAGAGAGGACTTGGCTACTAGTGATGCTGGAGACAGCCACTACAGGACACTTCTTGTTGCTCACATTCATTCGCTTCATGTCGTGGCTTCCGAAAATATCCAAGCGTCGAGGACGGTAAAAGGAAGATAAAAACGCCCATCAGAGTTTATGTGGCCGAGAGACGACGCCGGGAGACGGTAAAACGGACGCCGTGTATCGGAGTGCTCCCCCTGGCATCCTGGTGTTTCTACGAGCCGACCAAGCTCTGAGAGAGGGTGTGTGTGTGTGCGTGTGTGTGAAGCCTAGCAAAATTAAAGCGCGACTACAGGCTGGCAATTTTCAAAGTAAAATAGAAATTTCAGCATACAGATTGCTGGACCCTCACCCTAAAGATTAAAAAGCGTTATAGTGAAAACAAGATGGTTTTTGAAACCAGTCACTATTTTCAACATAAAAAATGACGCAGCCTTCATTTAAAGTGTGTTTTTACATCTTATAAGTTAGCTCCGAATACTTACCTAGCTTGTCCCAGTAATTTGCCCTTTTACGTTGAAGACTCAATGTATAATTCCGGACGTGCTCTAGCTTCTTTTCTGTTTAACTTGACGAAGGTGACAGAGAAGAGCTCTGGATTCTTATGTCTTGCTCTCTGTCTCTCTCCTCTCCGGTGGACTGGTAGGTGCTCACCCAGTCCCCATTACACATTGCAGTGGACCGCGGAGTCAGCAGCAGTGTGGTGTCGTAAATGACGTTACCACTGTTAGCTAGTGTTAAATGTTAGGCTACCAGTCACGAACAAAGTAAAGTAACGTTAGCCTAACTGTAGGCTAAGCGACGGTACTGCAACGTCACTACACGTTCACTTTTTTAACCAGTTAATCGTCGAATAAAGTGGATTTAGCCTATTCACATTAAAGTGAAATTATGACCGATTGGGGTTCACTCTCCTGTTGGTGTTCCCTGTAATTACTGTTAGCCCTGAAGCTGCATCTTTCCTCTACAGTTAGTGGAGATAGCAAAAATGACTAGCTAAAATAGTTATTACGTTGTAATTGTGCGTGGCATTTTTTTCGTCTGGAAAAGCCGTTTCATAGATAATTTTGTAAAGGTGTTATAACAAACAACTGCTACATGCGAGTTTAAAAGAACAGAAATTGGCTTAAGTAACGTGTAATGCGTTACTTTTCCGTATACCTGAGTGAGTAGCATTTGCCGCGGATAGGGGGGAAGCAGCAGCCCGGAGGAGGACGAGAAGGTGGGGGGAGGAGTTTGAATGAATTGCTTTATCGATAACTGTACCTCTGCTCTGCAGCCTCTGGTTATTCGCGCTGAAAGTTTAAGTGCATTGGATTTGTACTAAACGGAATTGATTACTGTGCTGTTCTTGTGAGGGGGAAACGCTGAACCATATATTCCCCCAACCTCTCAGTCTTAGTGTATCGGGCAGCAGCAAGTATTTCTCTGAATCTGATGAAGAGTGAGCTCTCGCTTCAACCTTAAGCTCAGCCTCTGCACTAATGCTTTTAAGTTATGAGTGTATAAAAGAAGAATGAATAGATGCATAAGGTCCCTGGCTAGATATTTACCATCTTACTGACGAAAATTTGCTTTTAACATCACTTTCAGATGCGTACGCCCACATCTCACATATCCAGCCAAGGAAAGAACAACTTCTATCTTAAAGATCAAAACATCTCAAATAATAATATTCATGTGACCTCGTTTGCAAGTAGGCCTAAGAAGCAATTAAAATCATTGTTCCAAATCTATAAACACCATTTAAATGAGCACTGGCTCTTGTAAGAAGTTCCAAATTCTGCTATTTCATATTTCATTCAACACATTAATTTTTTATTAATTTATTCACCTTCTGCACACACACTTATTCACCTTCTGTACACACAATAACATTTAAAGTTAACTTATCTAACTTATTCCTGGCATAATTTTAAGTCTAGAGGACACATTACCATGACTACAATTGTCAAATTTAACACATTATTTACGTAAGATACAAATATTTTGGCGATAGATGACTTACTGTTCTGCTGCAGGTCTCACGGAGGATTCTAGGGCTCTGCAGGCTCCCACCAACCCATTTAAGGCAGTCTGCAGGACCACTGGCTCACACCAGCACAAAATGTAACACTCAGACAAAGCTCAAGTGGTGCACAGGGGACCGGAGCCTTGTTCCCAACAGTGTTATGACCTTTCTTTACTTTATTGTTTCACTCCCTCTCATAATCCCTAGTCAGTTAATCATGTGTGCACCTGCACTGGATTAATGCACCACAGTCTTTCGAGAGGATGAACTTTGCACAGTGTGTTGGCATGATGTGATGTGGCAGGCAAAAAGTGTGTTTTTGGATGGGCATGTGTGTGCGAGCAGGGCTGCTGGTGCTACAGTAGAATTTCTGGCCCCTGGGAAAACAGCTCAGGGGGCCTTAAAACCATAAAAAATGTATAATCTTATGAGCTCTGTGCAGCATCCTAAATCATTTAGCATCTCTCTTCCCCTAAGTCACCTTTGGGTGAGTGTTTGAACATGTGTGCATTCAAGCATGGTTATAATAATTGCAAGTTGTTGGGTTTATTGCCCTGCATGCCTGTAGATTTGCTCATGTTCCTGTCCCCCAAACCCTGGACCACTCCAAGCTAATGTGAGTCACTGTCGTGACAAGATGCGATGTGTCACCTGGGAGACGCACAGACGCAAAAGGACAGACACTAGCTGTTCACTTGGCAAACGTCCATGTACACACTTACATTCATTTTATGACCACAAACACACTGGCTGTACATACACGGCTGGTGATGGATGGTTGTTTCTGCACAACAGCTGGAAAGGAATGGAGGGAGTGGGAGTCAGGGGAGACAGTTGGGAATGTCTATTCCTGTGTGGCACCCTACATTAACTCTCATTATTTGGAATGCCCACTCTGAGCTGGATTTTTCTAGCTAGCTGACTCAGAGATCAAGGGCACATGGCCATCAGTTTTAAGTCATTATAAAGAAATCTTAACCTGGGCAAAGTCCCAATGATATGATTCATGCTTTCATTAACAGTAAACACAAAGTACATCTTAGGCTGATGGGAATGTCATTAGTTTTGCAGGTACCTATGCTCATATACCAAACTATAGGACAAACTAAACGTGTTACCTGATGGTGGCACCATAGAAAAAGTAGGGATTACCAACATTATTAGGTTTCATCCTCTGGGGACCACAATATCTGTAAAAAAAGTTCATAGCAATAATCCAATAGCTGACGACAGCCACCAGACAGTATGGCTAAAATCATTAGCGGTTATAGACAGTCACGGCCTGAAGTTAACTTTTTGCCATTAGCCACTGTGGCAGGTGGATTTTAAAATCCACTAGCCAAACAGGCTTTTCACCAGCCATTTTCTTTTGCCTCATGAAGGTAAAATACAGAAAATGCACAAACCTCGTTCTTAAACATGTTAAGAATACACATTTAAGTACTGTTAAGTTACTAACAAAATCAATTGGACCACAATGGTAATAAGTCCTGGACCTTATTGTGTTTTTATCCTCGATTGTATTTTATGTCTAGTTATGTGTAAGGTATTATTGATACAATTAAATGAATCAAATAAAAAACTGCACTATATAAAACCATATATTCAAACAATATAACTATAAAACAATACTGCACTGCTGTTGATTTGTTCTGTACTGTTGTCTACAAATCAGCTACTCACGAACCTTGCCGTTGTTGCCAACTGTTTGCTTGGTATTAAACATAATCTTTTACTTTTCTTTGAATCATCCTCATCTTTTTGTTGGTTGCTTGTTTCAGCTGGTCTCTTCACCCAATTAATGTAGCGCCACATTTTTTAGCTCAAATCCAAGAAAATGGTGGACTTGGTTTGAATGAGAAAGAATAACAGTGGCAAAAATCGACTGCAGAATCACTCAATTGTCATTGGTTACCTGCCAACGTGGCAGGTAGATTGACAGTTTCACCTGCTAATGGCAAAATTCAGCTGCATTTTGCTCATGGTTGGGTGTTCATTTCAGTAGACAGTGTATGTTGTGCTCGAGCTATATTGGGTATACAGAATATCTACAAATAAAATGTTTTCCAATTAACATATTTAATTAACTGATTACAAAATAATTTTCCTCTTTGAGATTCATTTCCAATTTGCTTATTATTGCATGTCTAAATTCTTTTCAGGTAGGCTGGAAAGTTCCATTGTATAAGACGGAAGAAAGAAGAGTGAATTCAATCTGGAATATCAAGAGATGTTCATATGTGGAACTGGTGATTACAGATCCTTTTGAATGTCATCCATTTATAGAAACTCTTATATTATGGCGATTACTGTGATCCTTTGATCTTCCTTCAGCATGTCCTTGAATCCCAATCTGCTCCAGGGACATTGCTCTTGTGAGACAATGCACTCTGTCCCCACTTACTTCTAGTATTGGCTACAACATCACTGATTGCCTTTGTAACCACAGATCCCTTCCAACTATCCCTATCATGACACCTTCACATCCTCAACTTATTTGCCTTAAAAGAAAAAGCCCTTTTTAATGATTTAATTTACATGTGAAGGTTTGTCAGTAGTGTATACAATAAGATCATTTTCTGATTTCCTGACCTCCATTTCAAGCTTGTAGAAGGAACAGATGCCGCTTACCATTTAATTTATGCAAAGTAGATTAACTTTTGCACCTTGCAAATCACCGGGTTTATTCAAGAGTGAAAAGTCTACAAAATCGATTCAATGACAAAAGTAGCTCTTACTGCTTTGATTGTGATGTGTAGAAATGATTCAGCCACTTGTTATTTTTACTATGAACATATCTGTCCTCCACATTTCCTCCTGACAATGTTTACGTTCAAAAATCTGATACTCTCTGCTCCCAGAAGACACCCTGGCTATAACTGAAGAAAAACCCAGCAGTGCAGGCTTAGCAGGACTCAGACATCCATGCATCCATCCATCTTCATCCGCTTATCCGGTATCGGGTCGTGGGGCAGCAGCTCCAGCAGGGGACCCCAAACTTCCCTTTCCCGATCGACATCAACCAGCTCCGACTGGGGGATCCCGAGGCGTTGCCAGGCCAGTTTGGAGATATAATCTCTCCACCTATTCCTGGGTCTTCCCCAGGGCCTCCTCCCAGCTGGACGTGCCTGGAACACCTCCCTAGGGAGGTGCCCAGGAGGCATCCTTACCAGATGCCCGAACCACCTCAACTAGCTCCTTTCGACGCGAAGGAGCAGCGGCTCTACTCCGAGCTCGTCTCGGATGATTGTGCTTCTCACCCTATCTCTAAGGGAGACGCCAGCCACCTTCCTGAGGAAACCCATTTCGGCTGCTTGTACCCTGGATCTCGTTCTTTCGGTCATGACCCAGCCTTCATGACCATATGTGAGGGTAGGAACGAACACTGACCGGTAGATCGCGAGCTTTGCCTTCTGGCTCAGCTCTCTTTTCGTTACAACTGTGCGATAAATAGAATGTAATACCGCACCCGCTGCTCCGTTTCTCAGACCAATCTCACGCTCCATAGTCCCCTCACTCGCGAACAAGACCCCAAGGTATTTAAACTCCTTCACTTGGGGTAAGGACTCACTCCCTACCTGAAGAAAGCACTCCATCGGTTTCTTGCTGAGAACCATGGCCTCAGATTTAGAGGTGCTGATCCTCTTCCCAGCCGCGTCACACTCGGCTGCGGTGAGTGCTGAAGGTCACAGACCGATGATGCCATTAGGACCACATCATCTGCAAAAAGCATGCATGAGATCCTGAGCTCACTGAACTGCAACCCCTCTCCACCCCGACTACGCCTCGATATCCTGTCCATAAATATTACAAACAGGATTGGTGACAAAGCGCAGCCCTGGCGGGGGCCAAACCTCACCTGGAACGAGTCCGACTTACTGCCAAGAACCCGGACACAGCTCTCGCTTTGGTCATACAGAGATCGGATGGCCCTGAGAAGGGACCCCCTCACCCCATACTCCCGCAGCACCTTCCACAGTGTCTCCCGGGGGACCCAGTCATACGCCTTCTCCAGATCCACAAAACACATATAGACTGGTTGGGCATACTCCCAGGCCCCCTCCAAGACCCTTGCAAGAGTGAAGATCTGATCCGTTGTTCCACGACCTGGACGGAATCCGCAATGTTCCTCTTCAATCCGAGGTTCGACTATCGGCCGTACCCTCCTTTCCAGCACCTTGGAGTAGACTTTACCAGGAAGGCTGAGAAGTGTGATACCCCTGTAATTGGCACACACCCTCTGGTCCCCCTTTTTGAAGAGGGGAACCACCACCCCGGTCTCCACTCCTTAGGCACTGTCCCAGACTTCCACGCAATGTTAAAGAGGCGTGTCAACCAAGACAGCCCCTCCACACCCAGAGCTTTCAGGATTTCTGGACGGATCTCATCAATCCCTGGGGCTTTGCCTCTGTGGAGTTGTTTGACTACCTCAGCGACCTCCACCAGGGAAATGGGACGACAATCCCCCATCATCCTCCAGCTCTGCTTCTACCACAGAGGGCGTGTCAGCTGGATTTAGGAGTTCCTCAAAGTGCTCCTTCCACCGCCCGATTACCTCCTCAGTTGAGGTCAACAACGTCCCATCCTTATTATACACAGCTTGGATGATTCCCTGCTTCCCCCTCCTGAGGTGGCGAACGGTTTTCCAGAAGCGCCCTAGTGCCGACCGAAAGTCCTT
Source organism: Etheostoma perlongum (assembly GCA_026937815.1). Lineage (NCBI taxonomy): Eukaryota > Metazoa > Chordata > Actinopteri > Perciformes > Percidae > Etheostoma > Etheostoma perlongum. The sequence goes on from CM049389.1 coordinate 13,054,024, forward strand.
CTCCATGTCTTCTCCGAACTTCTCCCACACCCGCTGCTTTGCCTCGGTCACGGCAGAGGCTGCAGCCCTTCGTTGCAACTGCCTCCGGAGTCCTCTGGGATAACATATCCCGGAAAGACTGCTTCTTCAGTCGGACGGCTTCCCTTACCACCGGTGTCCACCAGGGTGTTCGTGGGTTACCGCCCCTTGAGGCACCTAAGACCCTAAGACCACAGCTCCCCGCCGCAGCTTCAGCAATGGAAACTTTGAACATGGCCCATTCAGGTTCAATGCCCGCAGCCTCCACAGGGATGCCCGAAAAGCTCTGCCGGAGGTGTGAGTTGAAAGTCCGTCGGACAGGGGCCTCCTCCAGACGTTTCCAATTTACCTGCACTACCCATTTGGGCTTACCAGGTCTGTCCAGAGTCCTCCCCCATCCCCTGACCCAACTCTCCACCAGATGGTGATCAGTTGACAGCTCCGCCCCTCTCTTCACCCAAAACATACGGCCTCAGATCAGATGAAACGATTATAAAATTGATCAGGCCCAATGATGAAATTGACCTTTGGCCTAGGGTGCTCTGGTACCACATACACTTATGAATATCCCTATGCTTGAACATGGTGTTTGTTATGGACAATCAATGACTAGCACAGAAGTCCAACAACAGACAACCACTCTGGTTTAGATCAGGGAGGCCGTTCTTCCCAATCACGCCTCTCCAAGTATTTCCATCATCACCCACGTGTGCGTTGAAGTCCCCCAGCAGAACTATGGAGTCCCCTACTGGAGCCCCATACAGGACTCCATTCAAGGTCTCCAAGAAGACCAAACTCTTGTTTGGTGCATATGCACAAACAACAGTCAGAGTTTTCCCCCCCATCACCCGCAGGCGTAAGGAGGCGACCCTCTCGTCCACCGAGGTAAATGCCAATGCAGTGGCGCTCAGCCGGGGGCTTGTGAGTATCCCCACACCCACCCGGCGCCTCACACCCTGGGCAACTCCGGAGTAGGACAGAGTCGAACCCCTATCCAGGAGTCTGGTTCCAGAACCGAGACTGTGCGTAGAGGTAAGCCCCACCAGATCTAACTGGTAGCGCTCCACCTCCCGCACAAGTTCCGGCTTCTTCCCCCACAGAGAGGTGACATTCCACGTCCTCAGAGCCAGGCTCTGCCGCCCGAGTCTGGTCTGTCGAAGCCCCTGACCTTCGCCGCCACCCATGTGACAGCGCACCCAACCCCACTGGTTACTCCCACAGGTGGTGGGCCCATGGGATGGAGAGAAAGGAGCCACGTAGCTTTTTTGGGCTGTGCCCGACCGGGCTCCGTGGCAAACCCGGCAAGCAGGCGCTCGCTAACAAGCCCGCCGTCTGGGCCTGGCTCCAGACGGGGGCCCCGGGTTTCCACCGGGCAGGGTCCCTTGATCTCTTCCTCGTTTTATCATAGGATTTTTGAACCATTCTTTGTCTGGCCCCTCCCCTGAGACCACTTTGCCATGGGAACCCTACCAGGAGCACAAAGCTCCAGACAACACAGCCCTCAGGTTAATAGGGACCCACAAACCTCTCCACCACGATAAGGTGATGGTTCCCAGAGAGGAGGACTCAGACATAATCTGGCTATTAGCCAAGACAGGATTACAATCAGAGCTCAACAGTTTTCCTGGGTCTTCCACTCTTTCACCAGCAAAACACAGGATTAAGAGGTGACAGGCAACCTCCCACCCCTCATACAGAATGGGATCAGTGCAAACACAAAACAGGTGTCAAGCAAGTCTGTTGAGCCAGACTACATTAATCATATCTTTTGATGGTTTTCAACACATTTATAGTCTGTTGTTGATGTATTCTTGACAAAGACACTAAATCATAGCTGCTCACTCATTTGAAGTCACTCTGACAAGACTATCAGCCTGAAGCCAAAATATGGAATATTATAGAAAGTTTAGCCAGATTCAAACTGACTTTTACACAACATGAACAAATCTCCTCCTACTCCTCTTGCTTGCTTCCCTCAGTGTGAATCCTACAGCACAACAAGCATCAGCCAAGAAACTGTAGTTATATTTGGTCACTTGAAGTGTGAGATGCATTTTAGCTTATCCATTACCTTTGTGCCAAATTAAAACCTTGGTGAGGACCGCAGCTATTTATGGCCACGCCAACTGTGGCACCTTTCACCACTAACCAATTAGTGCTTTTGTTGTGCTCCCAATCTGACCTTTGGTGTGTAATTGATTTAAATTTATGTTTTTGTTTTTATTCAATTGTGTGAAAGTGGAGGTGTAATTATTGCGATACCAAATTTAACCACACAAACACACAGGCACAAAACACAAACACGCATAGGCTTGTTGTGTACTGAACATGCACGCTCATTGACGCAAGCATACAGGTATTCCAGTATGCACACATCCACACCATAGAATGTTAATATATATACAGTCTATGATCCACACCAAAACATATGCACACAAATGGAGAGAGTAGAAGAGTGTGTGCGGACTTTGGCAAACAGAAACACCCACAGTGAGAAAAGTATTTTATTCAACAGTTATGTTTAGCCTTGGTGGACTATTTAAATGGAAATCAACACTTCAGATGTAGTTGACACTTGTTGATTCAACATACAGTCAAAGTCAACTTCCTGTAGCATGTTTTGCTGTTGACACTCAGCTCATACGTGGGATGATTTGATTGCGGCCAAATGTCCATTTCCACTCCATCTGCTGGTATTGTACTAATCATGCATACTAGACAATATTATACCTTGTTCTGGATAAGACTGCTGCTGAAGTGTGCTAACTCGAAGTCCCTTAAAACTAGTACACATAATAGATGTGCATGCACTTGCATTTACATTAAAAAATGTGATTTAGAAATGGCTTTTACCAGAGGCATGATCAACAAGGGATTATTAATTATAATTGTAATTATTAGGATATGCTGTTTGTATATTTCTGTGCACGTATACTGCATAACTCATATTACACCCTTTAAGTTGAATAGTTGAAAAATGAAAATAGGTGTAATTATTAAATATAAAAAAGATTTAATTCAGTTAGCTGATTTAGTTTTCAAAATATTGTATATATTTGCATAACATGACTACTTTTTTTGTTGTAACTTATTTAAATTTTTTTCCCAAATGGTGTTTAGATGTATAGTATATGACTAATATTTCAAAGGACAAAAAATTCCAGTAATCACTGATACACAGGAAGAAGAAATAAATGAATCTATTACTGCTTATTTCTGCAATAAGAACTTGTATACTGTGGTGAAATGGAAAAAAACCCTGCATGGACTCCATGACAACAGTCAAATTGGACCTGGTTCTCTGTAGTTCTTCTAGTTAGTACACCAGTGAGCTGGCTGATGCCTGTTTGTGTGTGACAGAGACAGAGAGGACTCTCTATTTCCTCATTAGATCTAACTTTACAAAGATGTTATTCAGAGTGGACAGGCTGCATCTTTCGTCTGCTTCGTATGCTCAGTCTGAAAAAGCTTAGGTGTGTGATTGTGTGTGAGAGGGGGTCTGCTCTTGTTCAAAACCAGTGAGGTAGTGACAAACTGACTTAAACACGAGATACGATTTTGTGAGGCAGCCACTGGGAAATGTAGCATAAATAATGTAAAATGTAGTGGCTGTTTCTCTGGTCACAATTTAAACTGTCAAGCTGCCAGCTCTAGGGATGGCAGTAATGGCTACATATCTGCTGGTGCATAAAAACAAAGCTCTCTGCTGAGCCTTTTATTAACTAGCAGGATTGAACTAATCCTGTATTTGCTTATTGTTTGTCTTATTAACTTGCCATCATCATCCTCTTTAGCAATTCTCAACAGCCGAGCGAAAATACGTTTGTTGTACATTATTTATAAGCTAAATAGAAGCAAAATATAGCTGCTTCAACATGTCACATTCAATAAGGGCTCAGACTTCCATACATTTACTTCAGGAAATGTATTCAGTATAGGAATGTATTGTAAAAACTCTCCTTAGTATGGAGACACATTAAAAGTATGTTTCCAAAAAAAGGACGAGTAATTAGGAGCAGCACATAAGGGTTCAATTAGACACAGAGAAAGGGACAGATGGAAAGTGCAATTAAAATGGTGAAAGACAAATCATCCATAATCTAGAGGGATCCATACCCTTACATTTTGTCTTATGTTCCTCATGATTTCAACGAATTATTCTGGTGGAAAATGATCCACTGATGTTCCCGCCATCCTGCTGACAACAGTAGAGAAAACAGCTTGACAGATTTAAGAGGCGGAAAGATAGGGGGAAACTATGGGTACAATCTTAAATCTGCGACACTTGGTTTGGAGTTAATTCAGCTTACTGGAGACTTTACGGAGCAGAACTATGACACCAGCATGGCTATAACCTATTGTCTCATTAATCTAAAGATGATAGGTAGCCTGCTAATTCTCCGTTCATGTCTCATGTGATTAATCTGATGTCAGAACAGGAAATATGACCCTCAATCTGGTGATAATTGGTCATATCAGCTGCTATGACTTTAGTCTGTCTTCCATTTAACCTGTTGATAGAGCCATCAAATATCAACAAACAATGTTAGTATCAAGAATGCCATGCATTTCAAGAATGAAAATGTAGTATTTTACGGCCAGGGCCGAGCACAACCCCACCTTGCATGGTAGCTGGATTCTCGCAATATCACGAGTCATCACATATCACACAAAAATCCATCTTGTCAGTCTTTAAGTAATGCATTTGTGTCTGAGCCAGCAGCTAACAAAACCAATCAGTTCCTGGCAGCTATGTTTAGGGGTGTGATGACCACTACTATTTATTATTACAATAACGGGAGATGTGATAGACAGATGATTCATGCAATCACATGCCAGGTATTTTTTGAAAGTGCCTGCCCCTTCTCCAAACAGTTTTCAATGAAACCATCCGGCACTCTACTCTTTTGGTGAGATTTCTGAATAAGACATGGACATAGCTTCATAGACAATGAAAGGGGAGCTGTCTTCCCCAACAGTTAAATACAGCCACATGCATTTATAACTGCAAACAAGCACCTGCGTAGGTTTCCGGTTGTACTGTTCAATCAGTAAAAGTTAATCCACACTTTCAGAACCGATACGTTTAGGTGGCTATGCATGTGAGAAATGAATTATGCTAATATTGCTAACATTAAACACATTTGAATATAACAACTGTCCAAAACTATGATTATCACCCAGTAGCTAAGCAGTCTGCGGCTGGAAACATGGTTGATGAGTGGAGTGACAGTGAATCAAACTAGTAAAGTTTCTGTTTTTGGTGTAAAACCAAAACAAGAAGCTGAAAGCCCCTAAAATGCTTTAAGTTTGGTGTTAATTCTCTGCTACTTTGATACTGCGAGAAATCCCTTTTAACATTACACAATCATTTAATCCATCGTTAATAAAGAAATATTTTTGAGTGCAGCTTTAAAGTGGGTATCATCACCATCCAAGCACACCATCCTGCTCCTTATGAACACATCCTCTAGGTAACACTGTGTGTTTAAGTGTGTGTTATACTTGCTGGTTGATTTATGCTGCTTTATGTTAGCTTTATGTTATGCATGTAGCATGTTGTAGTAAACCAATTCTATTTGATTTACAGTTGAATGCTCTATCATTGCTTGAGCTGAAAATAACTAAATCTCTGCTATATTTGTTTAGCGTTGTTGAAAGAATGGAAGGTGTTTAAACTGTGATGTGAAGCATATCAAAGACATCTGGGGATGCATTTTTACAGTCTCATATCTGTCATATGTTTTTCCTGGTAGCGTGAAGAAGCCTTCAACATGAATGCATTTGAGATGTTACCCAACCCTCCCCCTTTCAGTTAGAACACAAAAGCAAAAATTATAGTTGTAGTATGTTCCTTTTTGGATCTGAGTCTCTACTTGAGAATTACATGTATGGTAGGTTATATAAAATGGGTTGCAGTTATGTCAAAACACGAAATAAATCAACTTTTTTATAAAGCCTGTTTGGAACATTAAAGGGTAGCTTTGAATAAAAAATTATTTGTTCATAAAATAAATCTCCATGATTAGAGCTCTATTATAATTATTACTTTTTTAGATATATGGATAGACGTGGGAATAGCGGGGATAGAGATAAAATTGATTTATTAAAAAATGGCTGGAAGAGACAACCAGAAAATATGAATTCAACTCACAGCCAATCACACGAGGGCTGATAGATGAGGTGAGGTGATGTGTGCATGTGTGTTCATAATTTCCCCCTACCCATCTGTGAACATGCCTGCTCCACAATTCACTGGTTGAAGAGCCTGAACAGATGAACTGTTTGAATTTTAAGCAACCTGCAGGAATTCAAATGAGTCGATAACAAGAATTACAATGTATACAATTCCCTGCAGACATGCAAAGAGCTAGACAATACTTCCTGACAAATTCTGAATTTGAATATATAGAGCTTTTGTTTTGTATGATTCTCAGGTTAATGAGAACATAAAAATTCTTTCACATCTTTGGACAGGCGTCTGTCAAGGTTTGGCCTTTGACTGGCCACAATTCCCATCACATGCATCTGTGAGACCCAACAGCAGCTATGGCAAACACTGAATGCTATTGCAATATATAATAGTCAGATAACATATACTGTACATATAGTATTTTTAAAGTTATGTACTGTGTACAATTCAGTGCCCAGTGAGGTTTTCTTGAAAAAACACTAACATTCTGTCTACATTCCATTTTTCTCACAAAAACGCTGTGTGTGTGTGCGCCCATTGGTACGCCTCTTTGCAGGTTACAGCCACCAATTGCCAATCATTAGACTTGCTTGAGATGAGCCAGGCCTGCACAAAATCGATCACCGGTGATCGCTACCCATTACATGTTGGTTAGATTTGTGTCTGACTTGATCCCGACTTGCTTTGAAGCCATATGTGGCTCACGTGGGCAACGATAACCTCACGAGATCAAGGTGGTCTCAATTTTGAGAGGCAGGCGCTGCAGTTACTTTCCACCGACTGCAAGACCCAGTCAGACCCAGGGCATGACTGGAAACAACTTGACATTTTGTAAACTTTTTTTTTGTTTTTGAAGTGGAGGGATTTAAATGGCTATTTGTCTTATACTGTACAAAGCATGTGTGGCTGAAAGTTACATTTAGAAGTCAGAGACTAAATCCATTCAAATGACTGATCATCCACAGTCTGTTGTTTATTAGCATCAGCAACAGATCACATGTAGAGCAGTTTGACAGCAACTCTGTCATAATAAAAACAACTGTAGACTGTGTACAAGCTGATGTGGCTATGATAACATCTACAGTGAAGAAAATAAGTATTTGAAGACCCTGCTATTTTGCAAGTTCTCCCACTTAGAAATCATGGAGGGGTCTGAAATTGTCATCGTAGGTGCATGTCCACTGTGAGAGACATAATCTAAAAGAAAAATCCAGAAATCATAATGTATGATTTTTTAAAACTATTTATTTGTATGATACACCTGAGAAAATCAATATTAATATTTGGTACAGTAGCCTTTGTTTGCAATTACAGAGGTCAAACGTTTCCTGTAGTTTTTCACCAGGTTTGCACACACTGCAAAAGGGATTTTGGCCCACTCCTCCACACAGATCTTCTCTAGATCAGTCAGGTTTCTGGGCTGTCGCTGAGAAACACAGAGTTTTAGCTCCCTCCAAAGATTCTCTATTGGGTTTAGGTCTGGAGACTGGCTAGGCCACGCCAGAACCTTGATATGCTTCTTACAGAGCCACTCCTTGGTTATCCTGGCTCTGTGCTACGGGTTATTGTCATGTTGGAAGACCCAGCCTCGACCCATCTTCAATGCTCTGAGGGAAGGAGGTTGTTCCCCAAAATCTCGCAATACATGGCCCCGGTCATCCTCTCCTTAATACAGTGCAGTCGCCCTGTCCCATGTGCAGAAAAACACCCCCAAAGCATGATGCTACCACCCCCATGCTTCACAGTAGGGATGGTGTTCTTGGGATGGTACTCATCATTCTTCTTCCTCCAAACACGGTTAGTGGAATTATGATCAAAAAGTTCTATTTTGGTCTCATCTGATCACATGACTTTCTCCCATGACTCCTCTGGATCATCCAAATGGTCATTGGCAAACTTAAGACGGGCCTTGACATGTGCTGGTTTAAGCAGGGGAACCTTCCGTGCCATGCGTGATTTCAAACCATGACGTCTTAGTGTATTACTACCAACAGTAACCTTGGAAACGGTGGTCCCAGCTCTTTTCAGGTCACTGACCAGCTCCTCCCGTGTAGTTCTGGGCTGATTTCTCACCTTTCTTAGGATCATTGAGACCCCACGAGGCGAGATCTTGCATGTAGCATCAGTCCGAGGGACATTGGCATTCATGTTTAGCTTCTTCCATTTTCTAATAATTGCTCCAACAGTGGACCTTTTTTCACCAAGCTGCTTGGTAATTTCCCTGTAGCCCTTTCCAGCCTTGTGGAGGTGTACAATTTTATCTCTAGTGTCTTTGGACAGCTCTTTGGTCTTGGCCATGTTAGTAGTTGGATTCTTACTGATTGTATGGGGTGGACAAGTGTCTTTATGCAGCTAATGACCTCAAACAGGTGCATCTAATTTAGGATAATAAATGGAGTGGAGGTGGACATTTTGAAGGCAGACTAACAGGTCTTTGAGGGTCTGAATTGTAGCTGATAGACAGGTGTTAAAATACTTATTTGCAGCTGTATCATACAAATAAATAGTAAAAAAATCATACATTGTGATTTCTGGATTTTTTTTTAGATTATGTCTCTCACAGTGAACATGCACCTACGATGACAATTTCAGACCCCTCCATGATTTCTAAGTGGGAGAACTTGTGAAATAGCAGGGTGTTCAAATACTTATTTTCCTCACTGTATCTAATAAAGTGAGACGTATCTGTGTGTATGTACAGTATGTACAGGTTACCTTCCAAGGTAACCTGCATGTCACTTTATAGTATTAAATAGTATTTACTTGTTGTGAGCTGTAGCCTTCATTCACTTCTAAACAGAGGCAGAACATAACTTAATCTCAGAGATTATTCCGTCACAGCACTGTGCAATGCCAGAAAATCTCAGAGCATAACCGGGCAGACACAGCAGTTTTCATCAGACTCACCCTGGGTTGGGTAATTAAGTCTACTGCTAACTTACACTACTACTACTACTACTACTACTACTACTACTACTAACATTACCCTTGCCAAAATACCCCCGTGAATCAAACTTCTACTTCTTAGTTAACCGTCAAGCACTAAATCTGTGTGGACATTAACACCTCCGCTGAAGTTTTCATACAACAAGAGCATACACAACATATCTCTCTCTCTCTCTTTCTCTGCGGCTTTTTGTCACCACCCCTGGTTGCTACCGCTTGCTCTCGTACACTTTACCAGGCAAGGTGCAGCTCATCTTGTACGAGCCTATTTAAATAGCATCAAACTGACCGCTAAAATGTTATCACATCACAATTTGGCATGTACACGACGCTCAAAACTCATAAAATATTCCCAGCTGAAATAAGAATGTCCTTAAAACATTAGAAGAGGTAAATTAGTCCTGTTAGCATAAGAGCAAGTACATCAGTACTAATGGGTGAGGTCCGAAATGTGATGTGTTGCATCTTTAACCACACCCAACAATGATGTCTCTTTGTCCTGACACACCCTGAGTACATGTTTCCATCTCTGAAACAAGACTTTCTGTAACAGTGCTCTTGTAGGTTAAAGCGGTTTTGGGCTTTTAGGACATTTATCAATTTAATTTAATGTCATTGTAAATGGATTTAACCTGTGCAAAAATAACCTGGAACTTTGCCTTCATTATGGCTCTCACACTACAGCTTTACAAGTAGTCAAAAACTCACCAGGGCACCTTAGTTAGTTAATATTTGCTTAATTTTAGAGTAAGGTGTTTCTTAGTCTGGTTGGTCCAACAAGGTCCACAATAGTTTGCATTTTAAACAAATCATAGACATCCAATTCCCTTTTTGTACAAAAAAAGTACTTCAGTTTTGGCACAATCAGGCTCCATAACAACATCTAATGATCTGGGTTGAAGTGTGTGAGTACCAAAAGCTTAGGTGTGTAGCTTTCTGGTTGCCCCAGGTAGACGAACCCTTCAGTACTGTATGCATGTCAATCACTCTTTTCACAGGGAGCAATAAACACAAGGAATGATAACTGGAGGGGATAAAGAGGATAAAAAATTTGTATTAAAGTGGGTGTGCTTTGATGTATCCGCACTTCAAAGATTTCCTTGCCAGGGTGCGTGTCCCTCCACTGTACCTCGGCTTGTGCTTTAAAACTGACAGGATGTCTTGCCCCCTTTGTTCCTTTGCAACTGCCTGTTCTCATCTTCTCTTCCTTTCAGCCCCTATTCTCAGTGTGTATAACATCTGACAGTTTCAGCGGAATGGCAGAAATGCATGTGAAGTATGTTGGAGAGGATTGGGCTGTGATCCCCGGTCCTCCCCTTCTGATCCTGGCTGGTTCTGCTCATCCTTCAGTACTATTCTGTATTAACAATCGCTCCGATTAGACACAAACGCTTGGTGCTGGAAGGGTTTTAACTGCACGTTTAGTCATGTAATGTACAGTGTGAGTGTGATCATTTCAGTTGGTATTTTTGTTTGTGTTCAAATTTGGGTGCTCAGGCATTTCCCCACAGTGCAAGCAAAAGTGACTCACAAATGGCAAATCTCTTGATTAATAATCCAGCTGCCTGCTGTAGTGTAGATGATAGGTGTGAATGTGTGTGTTGCGTAGAGTAATGGATGCCATCCTGTGATTGTAAATGATCAAAAGCATTTCTTTTGATGAAAGGAATGCAGTGACAACTTTCCCTCCTGAAACGCAAAAAAAATTCCCAACAGTGGAGGGGCGAGGGCTTTGATCGATTTTGCCGCACTCTGAGATCTGCTAAATAATGGGGGCGTACATTCACATAGCTCATACAATTGATATTTCTATGCTCTTTAATTTTTTACGTCTCTCGTGTCTCTCTTCTTTTCCTATGGTATTATCTCAGTTACAGGTAATCACTCAGAGAAAGCGTCACTTTGGATATGCACCTAACTGGTAGAATTATTTTGAAGCCTGATGTCACAAAGAACACTTTCTGTAAGAGGAATCCAGATCCTAGAGTGCGGCTTGATTTCCACAGAGGTTGCATGCTCATTACTTATCATTAAGACAGTGCAGGCAATCCCATCTTAATAACCAGTCTCACACAGTCAACATCTCAGTTTAAAAGCCTGAAATTAAAGTCTATTTATCAGACTCCACAAGTGGATCTGAGTCATTGCGGTCAAAGAACACCACTGACATACGGCAGAGCCTCATTTCCAGTTAGAAGCCGACTATCACCCCTGCACGTCTGTTAAAGGGAATCCTTGATTGTTGGCTCTCCTGTGTTTTGTAGCCGGGGAGGCAAAGTGTGACGCCTCTGCTGCAAAATGGAGATGTAAATGTCGGACTTGCTGTCAGGCAGAGAGGGCTAATTGTACAGGAGGAACAGCAGGTGCACTAACTCTTTGACAAAAAGGAGAAAACTGTTATGCCTGGGAAAACTTTTTTTTTGAGCTGCCATTTAAAGTGAAACAAAAATAGAGAGGAGGTTGAGTGAGGTAGCTTCAGTCGGAGGAGGATCTCTTTGGTTGCCTGCCAGGTTGGGAGATTTTGAAAGGATTGCTTGGCTCATTGATGGGCTCTTGTGAGCTGACATTAGAAAATCATGCCTAATGCTTCTGAAAGAAAGTGAATGGAACAGTTTCAGAGGCGAATGATGTGGAAGCTACTGAGTGAAAAATGTTTAGATGGGAAAGTAAGTGGATGGTATGAAAATAAAGTACAAAAAAGGATATAAATAAAGAAGAATGATTTGTGGGAGGCAGCACAACTTGTATCTTCCATTCATTCAAGGCAGGAAGGCTCAGGCAGAATGCTAAGCTAATGAGCTCCCACAGGATAGAGCCAGTTTGGCATAATGGCAACTCTCTTATTACCAGCTGGCTTAGAGCAGCCCAGTGTAGCCTTAGCTTAGTTTAACTTGCCAAATCCCCCAGCAGATCATAGGCCCACCCTAGTTTTCTGAATTATACAGAAACGCCTCTTTGCTCCCATTCTCTTTTTGTATTAGGCTAGCTCAGAATGTTAAATATTGCAAAATAATAATAAATAATTTCTCTGCCTCATCCAACACTGGCATAATCTGTTTACATTACCACATTTGTATTGATGTTTATTTCTGCCACTGGTGCCATTTGCAGAAAAAAAGCCCAGGTACACATATTTCTAATCTTATTTAGCTTCTCTGCTCTGTTGTCTGCTAAAGTATTAATCACTTTCAGCCTCTGCCTGTGTGTGTAGACACACACACACACACACTCTAAAATCCACCTGGTGTTCTGTCCCTGTGCTCTGTCTGTGTTTTGTCTGTAATTTGGCCTTTACTTGGACCGTATGAATCCGTGATGAGTTATTAGCTCAGGGAGAGGCTAAACTAAACACAAACACGTTTGTACAGTTGATATATTGGCTATTTGAAGCAAATAAACACAAAGTGCACACAATTTGACAAATAGCTTTGCTTTCTATGGAACATTAACTTACCACCAACCTCAGATAAGTCATGTTACTGAGTAGTTGTGTGTTGCCTCAGCAAGTATGTTGGATCCCGCACTACTTTTTCTTTAATATTAGGCATAAAAAAGGTTTGAAAAGGTTTAAACTGTAGAGAAAGGATTTAGAATAAATATGGTGTACTCGCCACTGGTTGTGGGAAATGTTGCTTCTGTTCAGACAGCAGAGAGGACCAGCGAGGAGCATCTGGAGACTTACAGTAAGGATGAGTTATGGAGGAGAACAGAATTGAATCTCAGGACTGCTCTTAAACATAACAAATGAAGATGGATTCCACTTGTGTGTGTGTGGGTGGGTGTGTGTGTGTGTGTGTGTGTGTATGTATGTGTGTGTGTGTGTGTGAGTGTGGGAGAATCCGGTAGAGATAGCAATGAAAGTGAAATCTCCTTATGAACGATGTGATGGAGAGTGTTTATATGTCCATATTAACACGCAGAGCATATATTTGAACAAGTTCACTGTTTCGCAGAGTGACATTATGGATTCCATGTTCCATGAAGGCCATTAGCTGCTGCTTCAGCCCGTTGCCATGACAATGTATCTTCCGTGGAGAAAGCCATGGCACCTCAGGTATCTTTTATAAGAGAAAACATTGCGGTGTATGTGTTGTACGGGACTGTGTTTTGTGTGGCTAGTTGGCAGGGATTTTTAAAATAAATAGATGATAAATTCCAAAATAAAGCTCCTATCAAATGTCACTACCATAACAGTTAATTAATATAACTCACCATACCCGTGTGTGTATTTACACACAATCTGCAACAGCATGTGTGCTTCTTCAACGGTTTTCCAACATCTGGACCTGCCGCTCAAAGCATCTCCTGGGCATAGGTAACATCTGTACATGCCACTAGCCATCCGATTGACTGAATAAACATCTGTCTGTTGTAATTTAACATGTGATTGGCAGGTGGTGTGAGGGGAGGTCACGGCTTGCATTTCAAAGCTCACATTATTGCTTTTAAGTGGCTGCAGTAGAAGCTTAAAGGTCAGGGATTCTTGTGACTAGAATGTTGCTCATTCTGTAACGGAGAATAAGTATGAAACCTGGGTGGGAGGAAGAGAATAACCAATGTGTTCTCAATCTGCCCTTTAGCAATGCAAATCTGCTTTTAAATTGGCGCTCAGTTGCTTGTGAGTGTGGTAGAGTCTTGGTAACTGACTGGAAATTGCGAGATGAGCTGTTTTCAGCCTAACCATGGAGATTAATGGTTAGCAAAAAGCATTTTTCATTTTGAAAGACCAAATATGTGCATATATAAATACTGTATGTCTAAGAATATCTGACAACGACAACACAAAAGCAACCCTGAGAAACATTAACAGTTATCCCACAATCAAGCTTTTCTTCAGGGTTAGCAGGCTTTTCAAGACAATGTACGGGGTCTTTAACCTCTATCAGTAGTAACCCGTCCCCCCTGCCATTAAGGGGAATCCTCACTGCATCAGAGAAAGTGACAGATCATTTGACAGAAAGATGGAGTTAGATTATTGGCAAGGAGCTAAATGACCTTGTTGAGGAATTGAAAATTCTCTAAACCCCTTCCAAACAGACATTGTGCAATCATAGCTTAGCAACCCATAACTAGGCGTAGCAGGTCTGTCAAGCTTTGGATTTCTGCACATGTTGAAGCGGTGTGCATGGGCCTGTAGTGAGAGCAATACTCTGTGAAAACTGGAGGCTGGTTTCTTTTTTCTTTTTTTAAAGTCTTTTAAAAAACCAAAACAAGATAATAGTGTAGGCTACTGAATTGATTCAGAGGTTTGTTAGTCTGTTCTAACGGTAGCTGCAAACATTAGCATGTCCGGCTAACTAGCTTACCACCAACAGTGGTACCCCAGTGTTACATCAAGGAACATGCATACATGCATTCAGTCCACAAACTGATCTGAGCTCTTATTTTGTTTGCATGTTCTCTCTGTGTTTGCAGGGGTTTACTCCATGTGCTCCAGTTTCTTCTCACCACCAAAAAACAAGTTTGTTAGGTTAGTGCGAAATACAGTGCAAATACAAGCAATTACAGTATATTTCAGATATTTTTAATTCACTGTTACAATGACTGATTGTTTCTGTCCACAGTTTAAATATTTTTACCAACATGTGTGCACACAGTTATCTTCTCTTCCATGCTCTGGCAACTTCTCAGTGCTCTTAAATTAATCAGTGCTTTAATGGAAGCTGGTTAAATATTCAAATTCAATAGGGAGTTGCTCAACACATATTCAGCTGGCCTCTATCTTCTGGGATAAAAGCAGTGGAGCACTATACATTTATACATCGGGGCAGTTCAGACGATGGAGTCATTAAACATAGAAATGATTGGCATTTGTTTTCAGCTTAAATCATCTAATTAGCAAATGCTACAGTTACAGGATGCAATGTTTCTGTAAATGAACAACCAAATGAGCCTTCTGTCTCTGAGCTATATGGTACACAATTAACTGTAGTGGCTTATGACTACTGTATATAATGTGCATTGCAGTAATTGCTAAATATTTTTTTCCTTTTTGTCTCATTATATTTGCAGTTTCTGAAAACATTTGAACAAAGTCAACACATAGGTTAATACACATTTGCCATACAGTATTTGAGGTCATTAATGAATTTATTTAATAAATCATGTTTTGACATCTTTTGACATTTGAAATAATTCACCTTCAAATCCTCTCCATGTTTTCAACTGTTGCCACTATATCGGAGCAGCAAGTGGATATTTTAGTCGCTTCTCAGCAAATAAATTATCAAAAGAGTTATTTTTCACCATGACATGTGACAAATTTCCACCTACTATGGAGAGAATAACACTTCCTGCACAAATGAGTAGGTTTCACACCTTTTGAGCAACATGTACTCTACCAATCACTGGCTCAGCTGACCCTGCTGCTGTTGAAATCTCCTGAAATGGCAGGGTTGGCGTCGGTGCCACTGGTGATGTCAGCCGTCACTGCAGCACCTATCATTTGACGGGTTTGTGAGGGGAGCGTCTGTCAAATAAACCATGACCGATGCAACCTGTCATGAGCCCTTTCCGCTTTTCCCGTTAAAGGTTGTGCTGTGTTGAGAACCCTGTCACTCCTAGAGAGACGGAGAGACACATACACACACACACACACACACACACGCACACACACAGAAAAACCTCACACACACACACACACAGACAAACACATACCCAGTCAAGTGAAAGCACAGCCTCGGCCAACAGCAGTTTGTTCTGATTGATGGGACTATCAGAAAATAGTGCTGGTTACACAGTGTTGCTGCATGTATGTACTGAGGCTGTTAGCATCATAATGCATGAGCAATAACAGTCTCTAATTTTAAACTGACCTTGACATGAATTCTATTTAAAAATGCATTTATGCTTGCATAGTAAATATGCTGAAATTAGAAACCAATCCTTCTCAAGTTGCTAGACTAATGCATTGCAATTATTCATGTGGGTCTAGAAACTCTTGAGACTCACGGCTGATACTAAATGAAGATCTGTGGGTATCTAAAAATAGCTTAGCGATAAATCAGAAGTGTGTGGTGTGTGTGTGTGTGTGTGTGTGTCAGTGTGGTTTCCAGTATCTGATAAAAGCCATTGATTGTCCAAAGCTCAAGACTTGTAAAAGTAGATCTGCGGAGTGAGCAAAGAACTTGTGCATGTGGCATTGTTTGCACGTATTTAAGTTTGTGAGGGTAATGTACAGTATTTGTATTGCTTATTTGTTTTTCTTATTTTTTATAGATGTGGTTATTATACAATTAATAAACTTAAAATTGGGCACATCACAATCAACACAGTCCAAATTAATACAAACTTTGGACACATTAACAACAAACATTTCAGTTTCAGAATCCTGATTTGTTTTGGTGGTCTGAAGGTAAAATGTTGAGCTGACTTTTATTTGAGATTTTTTTTTTTTTTTTTTTTTTTACAAAATGTATCGCAGGTTGCCAACAAAATGTCAGTATTCTAACATTTTTCCAATGGCAATGCTAAAATGCTGGTTTGGCAGGTATAATGTTTACCGTGGTCATTATCTTAGTTTTGCTTGTTAGCAAGCTAATTAGCACTAAACACAAAGTAGCGCTAAGGCTGATAGAAATGTGGTTAGTTTTGCAGATGTTTGGTCATAGACCAAAGACTTGGGTAAGGTGAAAATCTGGCCTGATGATGGAGCTAAATGAAAAGTCATAGGTCATTACTTAAAGTCATTACATCTGACTAAAATCCAAAAATGTCTACCTTGTTGTGGTGCTATAGGAAAAAGGCGATCACCAAAGTCAGTAGGACTTGACCATTAATTTCATATAAATCCATCCAATAGTTATTGAAATATTTCAGTCCAGACCTAAGTGGTGGAAAATGGTCATTGCCATCCCTACACAAAACACATCAACAAAACACGTGCAGCAAATTGGAAACTGTTGCAATGAGTAATTTTCAAGTTTTGAAATGTCAGGCAATAATTTGGCAACCTCTTTAAGGCGCTGGCACACCATCCCGATTATGGTTGGACAGTCTGGCGAGGTCAGTGACTTGAGTCTGTTGGATGTGTTCCGTGCCGTCGTCATTGGGAGGAGCCATCGGCCTTCATTTGGGCCGATTGGACATGTTGAATTGGAAGGCGGGCAGTCGGACTCAATGACCAATCTAATTGGTGGAGTGCTAACATGGAAATGATGAGCGTGATAAGTGTGACAAAAGCCTCTCAAAATCTGACAAAAATCTTTTAAACTGACTTTTGTTGATCTGAAATAAAGAAAATTCAGCAACTGCATGGCCTACTTCCTGCTTAAAATGTTTTCAGAAACACGTTTTGGTGAACTATTTTCAAAAAATATGAGATTGCATTCCAAACAAGCCGCCATGACAGTCTGGCTTTGAAATTCCAGAGAAGCCAGACCCATGTGACGTGATCCAATCAGCTGCTGGTTTTCATTTTTTGGGCCAAAATAAAGATTAGCGCTACTTGCTGTTATGGAGACGTATTACATCTTGCACACGCGCAGAATGTATGCTCAAGTCAGCGTCGCCTTGGTGTGTTCCGAGGCACTTTTGTGACCAACTCGGGGAGACTGTCAGTCCGGCTGTCTTTTCTGCCAAATATCGGCCGTTGGGTTGGTGTGTCAGAGTCTTTACACCAATCCCTAATCTCCAAAAAGAAAACAAACAAATCAATCAAAACACAAAAGGACATGGCAGCAGAAGCAATAAGATGCTTTAAGTCTTTACGATGTGAGTAACTTGTCCTCTTCTTGCATTGCTAAAACAAGACCAACTCGCATTCAGTTCAATGATAATCAAATAACAGAATGGTGTAAAAAGCTGTTTCAGTTCAAACTAAGAGAAGTGACAGAAGAACTGCAGCCAACTTTGCAATCAGCTGGCCAGAAAGCATATGAGTCCTGCTGGGACCAAGATGAGTGCTTTGAGTGCAGACTTAAGGGCTCCAGGATATAGGAATAATCAGTGACCAACATATTTTGCATGCACACAGGCACACACATAATTTCTCTGTCTCCTTGTTCACATTAGATGGAGAGTGATCTCTTTTCTGCATGCCCTTTTTGCGTTTGTTAGGGAAAGAGTCTTTACCTCTACCTAGGCCTACAAAGCCAAGCTCTTGGGTTCTTTTGTCTCTGTGAGACATGCACTAAGACTGTGTGTGTGTGTGTGTGTGTGTGTGTGTGTGTGTGTGTGTGTTGATCGACATTGCGATTGTTGAATATTAGCCATTGTCTTTAAAATAGCTATGTTTTTACCCTTCACATTCATTTCTATAATATAATCTGCTATAAATTGTTGTGTCCACCTGTGACACAGCAAGCTTAAGTGGTAACTTACCCATGAAATATGAACAGAAGTGAAATATCCATTGATGTTAAAAAAAACCTTATGGGTTATTAAACACACATTTCCTTCTCCACTGTTCTGTTAAGGGATTCTACCCTATTGTCCTTGTTTTCTATTGATAGCAAAAGTATATTGCAAATAACACCAAGCTATCCTGATATTATTATCACACCTTTCAGCTGCCTGAGCTATTGATGTTTCCGTGGAATGCATTGCACTCATCCATTGTGCATGTGAGTGTGGGTGATGAAAAGAGATTGGGTGGTGTGGAGGTGACTATTTTCTTATCATGTGTGTCTAAACTCCGGTCGATTCGGGCAACATCCTTCGAGCTTGAACCAACAATCAAATTGTGTTTACCTTTTTAAAATTTTCAACCACACAATCGGCAGCCATTTTAATTCCAGAGCTCACCTCCCTACGTGCATATATATTCCCCCAAATCAACTTACTTCCCGAGACTATTTTGCAAAGGTACAGTTTCTGTGTCCGGCGCTTAGATTGGTTTAAAGAAATGCCAATAAACCAGAACACGTTTTTGTCCTATCCAGGAACGTTGTGTGGAAAAGCCAGACCTTCCTATGCAGCACTGTGGAGATAGGTCTCGTAATGTTATGGTGACTTACACTGCAGTAGGGTTAAAGATACACAGAAGGCAGTCGTATCTTTGTATATTGTGAACAAAGTGTCTATCAAACAACTCTATATTTATGTAATAATTAACAGTAGACTCTCAATAATGCATACTGTCTTTAATAACATGATTTTACACAGTTCCTAAATGTATCATAAAAATAATAATTGAAGGACAGCATCGCTAAGGGGGAAACAAATCTCTCTAGTTAATGGCTATTACATGATGCAAACCAAGCTGAAAATTAATGGGAGGCAATCATGCTTGGCAATGGACCTAACAACATCCGTGACAATAAAAAGCCTAATAATCCACGGCCCCTCAATGATCATTACATAATTACATGACATTACATGCTACAATATGGAATTTCTTGTTGATTTCATTCTCAATTAGTCCAGGCAAATGGGAACAGCAGAGCAGGGAATTGCAAGATACACTTTTCATTCAAACCAGCGATATTCTCAGTGTAATTTAACATTTAACCACAGCTGAGTTAGGACTTTTGCTCTCACATGTAATGTCAGCGGATTTTCCAGCTGCTGTGGGACAGAGTCTTTTTGAAAGTCTCGGTGCTGACAGCTGTGGTCTTTGTTGTGGAAGTTTCTGTACAGCGAGGGAGGAATTTGAGTGCCAGAAGAGACCTTGACCAGACCAGGGAAATCAACCCACAGCATTCTCCAAAGGGTACTGTCGCCGTTTTTTAAGGTGGACAAATTCTTCCTTTCTTTATTTGAAACAGTATTATTTATCAAGTGTCCAGTACACTCTCCTTCCTATCCATTCCAGTAAACTGTGCCTTTATTTTATTTCATCTGTTTATTCGTCAAGGACAATGCATTGATCAACAGATATCTCTGGCAAGATGTTAAAAAGTTAAAAGAACACGTTCACCAATAAATAATGCAACAGTAAAACACACAGGAGTTAACCAAAATCCTTGGATTTAGATTACACATATATGTTGTTAATGTTAAGCCATGTAGCATTTATTTCATATTGACCAATTGGAAGTACAGGTTTTTCTAATTAACAGGCCTAAAATAATGTCTTATTATTTAAAAATGATATTTACATTATTTTCCCATCATAGAGTTTTGCTAAATTTAAACATATTGTATGGTGCTCTTTTAACATGGAATGAGGATAGAGACTCACAGGGACTAAAATTAATGAATTAAAATAAAATGTGTGTGTGGGGGGTTGGGTGGTAGATCCCCAATGCAATCTAAGTCGAGGGACCTCCCCAGGTAATCAACAATCTACGGAATTCTCTCTCTGTCCCTCCCTATACACCAAATCCAATACCAGGATGCTCCCCATCTTCACATACTCACTCACACACACACACACACACACACACACACACACACACACACACGCTCATGTATACTCGCTGACATAGAGTACATATCTTTAAACACAGACATGCTTGCACTGTGTCAGCAGTGGGAAAGAGTCCAGCTGCGAGGTGCCCTGCAAATTGCCAGTGATTTTAGCAGTTTCACCAAATTCAGTGGAGCAGAGAGAGAAGGGAAGAAAGTGCGGGTAGATGGAAAGGGAAGGCAATCAATACATTCTGAGCACAGTGTCGAAGAAACTGACTTTCTAATCCATTTCTCTTCAACCGTCTGTGCTTTGTGTTTTGATTAGGCAGGGCTGTGCTGCGCATGGGTGGAAGCAAATGCATTTGTTGATGGATGAGATTTCTGAGATGGCTTTTCATGTTTTCAGCCTGAGAATATTCCAAAAAGATCTGTTCTAGAAAGCACAGATCTGTGCTAAATATGTGCTATTTTGGTTTATATATATATTTTTTTTGATATATTTTATTAAACAAGATGATAACGACCACAAGTCACTAATATGTAAAGTAAAATCAACTGACCACAGTGTGAACTCTCCTCTTGCTGATTCTGCTAACTGGCTAGTCGACATTTTCAAATGTAAACATCAAAGAAAAAGGGGAAAAAGTAGGAAAGATGAATTTCACTCTTCCACTACATGGACAACCAAGACCATCTATGGTTTCATCTCTGAACATCTGATCAAGGATTACATCTGTTTCTCACTACCCAGCAAAGTGGACCCATTACAGTCGAACCCACACACCTCGAAAACAAAAAGCTACGTGAGATTGCTGTTTATTGACTACAGCTCAGTGCTTAACACCATAGTTCCCTCCAGGCTTGTGACAAAGCTCAAGAACCTGGAATTTAACACCTTACTGTGCATGTGGACCCTTGGATGTCATGATTGGTAGTGTCTGTATGTTCTGTTTCTTGTTTTATTTTGAAGTCTCTTTTTTCTCCCTTGTCTTGTCTAGTTTTACTTCCTGTCTCGTGTTTTCCCACCTTTTGTGAGTCTGCCCAGCCCTGATTTGTTTCACCTGTTCCTCATCCCTAGTGTCACCTATCCCTTGTTAGTTCTCGTTACCTGGTGTATTTAGTCCTTGTGTTGTCTTTGGCTGATGTTGGATCGTTGTCTGCTTCATGTTGTGACGTGTGCTGTCGCCGTGGCGTGTCTTTTTTGTTATGCGTCCTGGCCTTCATGTTTTTGGGGATTATTTTGGTGTGTGCCTGGCTGCCTACCTCTGGGCTTCTTTTGTTATAGTGATTTTTGTTTTATTAAATCTTTGAACGTCCCAGGGCTCTGTTTTTAAGTCACTCTCTGTACACACACGACTGTGTAGCCACTTTCGACTCACCATCACCAAGACCATCATCAAGTTTGCTGACAACACAGCTCTCACTGAGAAAACTGAGGCTGAAATAGACAAACTCGATGTGAATTGAAATGCTGATGTTTTTAAATCAAAGTCAACAGACATTTTCATTTCAATTTGGACCTTTGCCCACACTCTATTCCCATTTCTTTTTCTTGTACTTTTCCCTCACTTTTCAGACGGTTACTCATAAAAGAGCCTCATAAAAAGCACAAATGGAAGGAAGAGGCTCACCTCTGTGTGATATCACAAGGGCGGGGGGCGGGGATTTGTATGGTATTGTCATTTATGATAAGGCGGAAGAAAGAAAAGAAAAATCAAAGGCCATCAATTCACATTTTTTGCTGTTGCTCTTTATTTTTTTCTGCACACTACATTTTTCTTTTTCCCCTGCTGTCACCGTCTCTTTGTCCTTGTTGCTCGGATTCTTTATCTTTCATTTTTAATCTCTGGCAGACTACTTTTCCCCCCTATGTCCTTCTGTTGTATACATGCTCACATGATTTAACTAGTCTCTCATGGGGGTCCTGTCCACTGCCTCTCCACCTTTTACTATTTTTGCTTTCTTTCACTCTATCCCTCTTTGCACGAGAAGCAGAGATAGACTCATACATGGTGGGTTAAAGATCCTTGTCAGTCAGACCTGTGTGATTTCTTTTTTTCTGTGTGTGTGTGTGTGTGTGTGTGTGTTCCCTGGAGCCCAGGCCCTGAGGCAGGGTGGGGATGAGCTGTCTGTAACTGGGTATTGATCTGAAGCGTGCACACACACACACACACACACACACACAGAGCCATGCTTTGCTGAAGGTAGGCAGAACAGATCAGGCACTGATTCAGCGTCCTTCTGAGATGAACACGCCTTTGAGTTTCTGCGCTGTGTGTGGAGGCATGTGTCTATTATGATGTGTGTGCGTGTGTTACAAGGACAGAGCGGGGTAATCATGGCTGCTGGTTGTGTGTCCCAGAAGTGTGTATGTAAAGAATACACACCAAAGACAAATATCAATCCACTGACCTTTCTTCTCCAAAATGGTAGCCTTTAACAGTATTGGACAAAGCACTAGGTTTTCCAGCTACTGACTACATGGTCAATAAACTGCCCCAATCTGATGTTTAATAATATAGTCACGTATAACTACAAATACTTGAGAAAGGAGTTAAATACTCAACAATAGTTTGTTCATTCAAATTGATATTTGGTAATTATTATGCAGAGGTACAACATATTTTCTATGAAGGCATTTTCAAATACTGCACATTGCTGCAGCTCCTCTTTTCACCCTGTGTGTTGAGCTCTCCGTTTTAGCTACAGAGTGAGGCATCTCACTTCTATTCCATCTTTGTTGGGGGGTTGCACATGCACAGTACCTAGTTAAGGACTACTAGCCAGTCAGAAGCAGAGTATGAGGATGTGCCATGCTAGCAGCTAGACAAGCATTATAACGTGTGTTAGAAAGTGACACACGTTCATCCCGGCAGTAAAAGCTGGACTACAATAGAGGTGTTTGAAGTAGTTTGTGAACAGTGTTTTCTGTTGGAGATGGTAAGTCCCTTTGGGGTGGACTTTGGGCTTTTTCAATATGTAAACCTATAACGTGCACAAAAAAGATGTATAACACAATAAAGGAAAGGGGATAAAGCCAAAAAGCATAATATAAGCACTTTAAACTAAATGACAGCATTTTGAAAATAATCCATATGCCGATGCTGTGGTCTTTGTTAGGGAACTGGTTAACAAAGAGTTGCTTATTCACACATCCAGCAGTTATGGAGCAACATTATTATTCATTTGGAGTTGCTGTTTCTGGTCAAGTCATGAATGTATGACCGATGTAAGTCCAACATTCACTCTCTTTTAGCTCGGTTTTTGGTGAAATAAAAAGGTGTAACAAAAACATGAGTCGCAACCAAATTTTTTGATTGCTGTGTTTTGAAATGGCCTTTTTAATAATGGCTGGTAACCCTCACTGGATCTGGGCTGTAATTGTGCAACCTGGTACACATGACTGGATCTTATGGTGACCCGTGAGGATAATTATTACTTGTTTTGTCCTTGCGAGCACCATATACTGTAATTAACTCTTGGTCTGCACACAACAACCTTTCACACAGTAATATTTCTGTGACCACGAGAAAATATATTTATAGAAAACAGTTCAAAATTCTTATGTGATTCATTTTGTTAACATTTGCGACATGAGCAAACTGAATCTGATTCGGATTTCAAGAAAACAAGCCAAATCCTCATTTTCCCCCCATAGGATTTCTTTCTTGGATCTGAACACACTTTTGTTAGATAATTAAGTTGACTTCACCATTTGCTAAATGCATTTGGTATGGTTACTCTGTGTTTTCCTTCCTCCTTCGTTCTTTTCTTCCTTTCCATCGGGTTGTCTTGACCTTGGACCACACTGCTCACCACACTTTCCACTCCACTTGCAAAGCCATCATAAACAATCCTCAACTGCTAATTATGCGCTGACAACAGTGTTCCATAAATCAGCGGCCAGCTAATGAATTCCCACAGACTGTGTGTGTGTGTGAGAGAGAGAGAGAGAGAGTGTGAGAGAGGTGAAGTATAAATGGAAAAAACACTCTTGCTTTTGCTTAAGACTCTTTCTGTATTTTCTTTTATTGTGCTCACCCCAACACGGAGAATGGCTGAGAATGAAAAAACGATCATTGCACACTGTGGACAGCAATTAGTGTCTGGAAATGAGAACATGAACAAGGAGACTAGAGGGAGATATAGTCCATGAAGTAGAAATCATTACACAATGAATGGATTTTATTTTGATTACTGAATACACTGAAATAACAGAACTCCTGAAAAAACACTGGCTGCACAAACTATTAGAAACCTAATATAAAGTTTTATATTACACCCTTAATATTCCAGTAAGTATTATAACATATTATAAAGCTATAGTGACATTAAAAAAAAAAAGTGGACTGTGTATCAACAAGTGTCTACAGACACAATCTTCTGAACATAGCCATACTGAGAAATACAGAGAGAGTTTGTGGAGCTGATAGTCTCGATCAGCTTTGTATCCACTCATTTGGCAATGTCTTGAAGCTAAGGGACGTTCATTAAAATAAAAGGTTGCACGTTAAAGCTTTAACCATAGTCCTCATAAATTGACCGGAGTTTAAAATTTCAACACAAAGAGAGCGGAAGGTAATAGACATGCGGCCCAAAACAGTGAAATCCGGCAAAATTTTCTATAGAAAAAATAGACTATGCTGATGTTTAGAAAGTGTAATCTTTACCAAGATCCACTTCTTAGTTTAGCGTTTTAGCATGCTGACGTGCCAATTAGCACTAAACATTGTAGACTAGTGGGAATTAGTTCGACAAACAAAAAAATTGACCAGAAGAAGATGCTAGAACAAAAGTTAAGGGATCACCTTAATAATTACTTTAAAGTATAGTAATTATTTATCCTGAGATTAAATTTCAAGGCAATCCATCCAATAGTCAATCTGCCGGTGGCGCTGCAGAAAAAGTCAGGGGATTACCAAAATCATTAGGGTTAATCATGGGGACAATATATGTTTGTATCAAATTTCATGGCAATCCAACTAGAAACTGTTAAGATATTACAGTCTGGACCAAAATGGTGGACTGCCTGATTGGCATTGCCATCCCTAAAGCTATGCTAGCAAGATATACTAAACATTTTGGACATTTAACACCCTGACATCCTCTGCTGAACGTTTTTGAAAACATCAAATACAATATAATGGCATTCCACCTCATATACTTGTTATACTTCCCAGTGCACAAACAATTTGGGTTGATGCATATTGCAGCGCATGAAGGGGTAGATGGGTTATTGTATGTCTATGCTAATAGTAGGGAGAGCATAAAAATAGAGCTGTTAAAGTGCAAAGGCTGTCTCATACAATGATTTATTCAGATTAGATACTAGTACATAGGGGGCCTTGTAGGCGCTTGCAGGACAGAGCTAACATGCAACTGTCTCTTTATGCAACCTTCACAGAGCTATGATATATACTGTATTTATTTGTTTTCCCCAGACAGTGTGCAGGGGCTTCAGGACATTATAAATCAAATATACACAGGAGCCGTGTTGTGAGTCAAACTGTGCATTGCCTCGCAAAGGCCAGTCGTTATTTTCAATTCTCTGCGTTGCCAACAACAATTGCTTTGAGGTTGCACATCCCTGTCTTCTATGAATGAGCTGCAATCCAGTGGCATTTCTGCAAATGTCATTGATTAGATGAAGTGTATTATCGGTGGACCGCCAATAGTTTTAAGACACAAGTCATTTACATCTTAAGAGCTCAGAAAAATCCTCTATAAAAGGCGCCTATTCAAACATTGCTGCCCAAGTACAGCAGCTTCTCGTCTCTCTTTGTCTTTATCTCTCTCCCATTCTGTCCCCCCTCCCTCTCCATCTCTTGACATGAGTGAAGAGGCCCGCTGAGATAAAACACAATGTCAGAGCATACCTCAGCTCTCTCCGCTGAGTGAGAAAATTGACTGGGATTGTCTGTGGCAGTCTCCATTCGCAGCAGTCTGTGGCCCGTGATGCTTAAAGTGCTGTGCTAATTAGTTTTCTCTCAGTCCCTTCCTCCATCCCAACACACACACACTCGCTTGCTTTTTGTTTCACACACACACACACGCACGTTTTGTTTTGTGTGTGTGCGCGCGCACACACACAAAACAATATTCTCCCTCTTTCTTTTGTGCTCCCTTCGCCATAGCCTATCTATTATTTAACAGTATGTGGAATGTGCGGCTGCACTGTCTCAAGGTTTTTTTGTGTGTGGCTTTGCATGTCACACAAGCAATGTCTCTTTCTATATTTGCCTAAGCAGCACATGAAGGCAGCAGAGGGGGCAGAGGCTAGCACAGCAGAATGACATAACATGATAGTATATGACAGGGCACAGTACTTGTTGGAGGGGGACTTAAAGCTAAAACAAGTGTGAATCTGCTATTGATGTGATAAAGACTCATAAAATAACATATAGCAATCAATTATGTACTATGTAAACATAACAAAACATTTTACATTTACAAATTCAAAGCTGCATTCATTTGAGTCTTTTGGGGCAGTGCAACAAGCTGTAAACACTACACTGACATGTGAAATTGTTTTATTGCGAGCCATTTTTCTGGCCATCTGATGATAAATCTAATGTTTGTTCACCGTCCACTCATGAAAAAATATGTTTCTTTAGCTGCTAGAATTGCACTATGTTCCCCTGATAGTTACTAACCTTTTCTGTGGAAGTGTACAGGGAGTTTACCAAAGCTTTTTTAGCTGAGAACAGCTGCCTGCTGCATCTGGAAACAACACTGAGGAGAGCAATGAGACTGAATCCAAACAGATTAACGAAATGATTATAACTGAGGTTTAGGGACAAACATCACACCTCATTGTCATCCCAATTTCCTGTCCACCCCCAACCGGCTCACCCCCGCCACCCAAACGCCACCAAAGCGGCTTCTTCACTTCCTTCCTTCTCATTACAAGAACCGCATGGGGGACGATCAAGATGCTGCCCCCATTCCTGGGTTCCTCACCATGACATTTTCCAATCTACAAGCATTATCAAGCCCTAGTCGACCCATATGGTTCATTCTTCAATCTCAACCTCATTTTCTTTAACGTTTTTATTTACATGCATAAGGTTTCAGGTCCCAAAATTCTATTCTGTTGTGCTATCAGTACATTAGAGTAGCAGGTTAGTCAAGTTAGTTGTAGTTATTTTCATTGAGAACATCAGTGTGAGCTTGCTGTCAATCACAGCATCCTTAGCGGAGTTGAAATCTCTGTACTGGCAGCCTTTCTTGATCTTTAGGGTTGACAGGTAAAGCAGGAATAAATCCTCACCCTTTATTCGTGCTGAATCCATGGTTTGATAGAAGGCTTGGTGCCGCTTGACCATGAAGTTACTGTAGTCCGGAGAAAAGCAAATCTTTCTGCCCCTCGACAACCGGCAAAGATTTCCGCGCAGCCTGTAGAATCGCCTGCCTGGTTGTGTAGCGGAGGACGTAGAAAATCAACGTGCGGCTAGTAGTGGTGTTCTTCTTTGGGCTATCACTCACTGTAAATTTGGTTGGCTCTCATAATCTTGATCTGAACATCTGCCAATTTCGGGAACCACTTATGCAGGGAGCACGAGAGAGATACTGAATAGCATTAAAGTCTTCTAGCTCCTCTTTCAGCCCGACGATGCGGATGTTGCATCTTCGGTTTCTGTCTTTCATATCTACTAGCGTCACCTCCAGCTCTTGAAAAGCGTGGCCATGGCTGTCAAGAGTACTTGAGTTGCTTTCCACGATAGTGTTTAGATTGTCCACATAAGATCTGTCATAGATGCTAGCTGAGCATGGATAGCACTTAGCTTCTAGTCATTGTCAAACCCCAGCCTTGTTCAAGTATCATACTTGGCGTTCTACCACATAAAAATGCAACTGTAGTGTTTTGATCAATATCAGAATAATGCCCATACAGATTGTTCCTGTTGTTTCCCGTAATGAAGCAGCAAAGCCGGTTGTCAGGCTTATTCTGGTAATGTACTTCCTTTGATCCAGACTAATGTCATGGTGAAGACAAGACATGGCAACCCCATCTCCCACAAAATACTTTTGGGAGTTGCGTTGCAGTCTGACGGGCGGAAATGGAGACCTTTGGAACCATTGACGCAGACAGTGTAATCGGTTTGTCACTTTCTGTTGTGTCTATCATTGTAGCCTACTTTAGTCTAATATGCCATGTAAAAATCATTATGGGAATACATGCAGCTGGCACAAATAATTAACACATTATTGACTTAATTGCAAATTTAGCTCTAACTGACATGTACAACACAACTACACACATGCACGTTTCAAACTGAGTTGTTCCATATGGTAAACTCTCCTGAAAGCAACAAAATAAATAAAAACATATAATTCAATTAATAATAAGCAAACACAACCAGCGATAAAGTAACAGAATGGGTACCACTGCAATTACTCACTGTTAACCCCTGTACACATGCTGCTCTGTCCTCTGAAAGCTCTTCCCTCCTGTAATCACACCCAAACCTCCAAAGAGAAAGCTGACACATTTTCCTAACACTCTCCCCCCTCTCTGTCTTTTCCTTTGCACACACACACTTGCCGCTGCGTCAAAGCACTCTGCGTGAACAGGCAGACTGCTGCGAAAGCTAATGAATTGTGCTGTCAGAGAAGTTACAGATTTATTTACTAGAAATGAATATCTCTTCCAGCCGATCCTGGAGAGCTTGTGGGGCTTTATGCTATAGGGCTGCTAATGGATGAGGCACAACTAAATTTAACATCGAGAAACAGCATGAGGGCCGGACAGCATTGCTGGTACGCCGCAATACTGAAGATTGGAGAGGAAATAAAATAGCTAGAGGGTGGGGAGAAGTAAGTTTAAACGTATTAGTTGAAAATCCACTTTAAGAGGTGTTGCACTGTAGAAACGCACACATTGATACACACACAGAAACAGCCTGGGAGGCAGACCGAACATATTTCTGGCTTATCTAGCCAATTTAATGGCGTTGAAGGAGAAAAAATTGAAGGAAAACACACACTCTTTCTTTACTGTAGCTACCGTTTCTACAAGGCAACTAGCTGTATCTGTTTGGAGAGGGGAAAACTGGTGAAAATCTTGATGTAAATGCAAAATATAGAATAATTGCTGGACTTAAAGTGTGAAAAAAACAAGAAGGTCGAGGTTGATGGCGACTGAAGTGGTGTGTGTGTGTGTGAGTGGGGGGGGGTGTGCGTGCGCGCGGCTGATGTCATCATCAGTCAGCTGTGCTCAGACCTGTCACAAGGGTTTATGTTATGCAAACAAATGCTCGCAGAAACACCACTGGTAGCACAACACACAACCCAGCCGGCAGAAAGAACCAAAGAAAGAAACGGAGAAAGTGTAAGAGAGAACAGGTAAAAATGAAAGGCCAGTCGGAGGAGAGATAATCTGTTTTTCATCTCTCTCTCTCTCTGGAAATCTCAATCTATCTTTTGATCGGTTTCTTACATTCCTCTCTCCCTCCCTGTCTGTCTTGTGGAGTTTAGGGGTTTTTGGGCATCGCTGTGTGTGTGTGTGTGTGTCTGTGAAAAAGAAAGAGACAAAGCTGTGTTTGATGCTGAAGTGTAGTTCAGCATATTTGTTGTGTGTTTGTGAAGTTGTTGTTGGTCATTTGAAGAAAATGAAGCCCTACTGTACCAGTTCCCGCTCAGCTCAGTAGTACAACAGACAGTATACTCATTTTACATATTTTTTCATCTGAAGAAGGTGCAAAATTAAACCCTTACAACACAGTGAGAACAGTGTTGGAAAGGACAGGAAAGGACAAGCCTCTGGCGGTGTGTGTATGTGTGTGTTTGTGTGTGTGTGTGTGTGTGTGTGTGTGGGGGGTTCTTGGATGTTATCAGTCATGTCGGTTGCTGGCCACAGATGAGGTCATTAGGCCCTTTAGCAAGGCAGATTTTTTCCCTCCTGTCCACTTCGGTTAATAAATCTCTTAAAATGCTTGCATGTTGGAGTCAGTTGTGTGTGTGTGTGTGTGTGTGTGTGTGTGTGTGTGTGTGAGCATGCAACTTTGTGTGTGTTGTTTGTGTAATGCATGCGCAAATGTCTGTTTGTGTGTGTCTGGGGAATCCCTCTCTTTGCGTGTGTAGATGTACATGCACTGTATGAGTATTGTGCGTGTTTGTCAGGCGAGGACTTTGTCTAGTTGCATTTCCGTGAAGTGGCCTGGGGATTTAGTGCAGCCAAGTCTGTCTAACCATGGCGATTTGTGTGTGTGTGTGTGTGTGTGTGTGTGTGTGTGTGTCTCTGTGTGGACGTTTGTCTAAACCAGCATGGAGTCTTGCAAAAGGCATAAAACACGCAGTAGGTGTCTGAAATAAACAAATTAGAGAGAGGTTATTTATTGCTAGCTGTGGTGTTTTCATTCGTAATTTGTTTTGTTTGCGAAAATGTACTGGATTTGTTTGAAAACCAGACTGAGTGAGCATTCTGAGTGAAATCGTTCTGTGTCTCGTGCTGTGTGCTAATGCATTTATAATACTAGAATGGCACTTGAACACAGAAACCTTTGCCAAAAGTGTATTCCCGTGCTCCTCCGATGGTCCCATTCCCCGAGTTTGGAAGCCATTCTTCCAACTTCAATGTTAAGTTGTAATGTGGAAACAACATGGACAGCACAAAGAAGATGTGTTGTATTTTATTGCTCAGAGCGTTTGAACAACACATTGGTTTCCAGTATTTTTTTGACAACGAAGAGCAAAGAAAATAGAAATGGTGAAGACGCATGCGCCATATGTTTCACCCAATGAGCAGCAGCTTCTAATGGAAAGTAACGAGGAGGGGAAGAATATGCAAAAAGGGAAATCCGGCTCTTATCAAACGGAGAGAAAAAGCCCAACAGACTATAGCGGACCGACTGAATGTGTGAGGGTGTAAACATATCTACTTAGCCTATAGTCACTCCACATTTTTACAAAGTTGTAGGCTACGCTGTGTTTTAATTGCTAGTTTCATGTTTCTGTTTTATGTGATAAATGTGCTGGTTTTACTGTAAAGTGTCTTTGACTAGCGTACCATGTAAAGCACTATATAAATAAAATGTATTATTATTTAGCCTTTGCCTTAAAAGTGAGCAGAGGGTTATTAATGTTCCTCGGGAAACTGACCCTAATGACTCTAAATCTCTTAAATCAAACTTGCGACAACAATAGTGACAAGTAGGCTAATGTATGTTTTAATAAAAATATTCCGAAGACAACGGAATAACTGTTAAACACGTTTATTTCGGATCAGACAGGAGACACATGAGACTCCAGGATTAATCTTAGCCTGGCTGTTAGCCTGCTCTGGACCAGGCTAGCCGCAATGGAATAAATCTCCATGGTTACTTGGCTGGGTTTAATTCAATCTGGTTTCGTGCAACCGAGTCAAAGCTAAATTCATCAAGGATAACTTGAATATCCCGGCTTAATCCCTTATCCTAGTTTTGTGGAACAGGCCCCAGGTATGCAAGTAATCTTTAAAACTGTTTGTGGATTTCAATATAAAAACATGGTACTTATTGTCCAATGATTACATTATATTACATTCCATGTCACGTAGCTGATGCTATTATCCTCGCTTTTACCCGACTTCCAATTAAAGCTTTCAACATTGAAGGTACAAACTCCGGGCCGCAAGAATCAAGGGCAAGCACAATGACTTCAAATAAGTCAAACTACAAAAAGCCACATGAAAGTGCATTTTTATTTTCTCTTATTATATTATTTTCCCAAGGTGCAGTCGGAAGATATGTGCTTTAGCCTGCGGCAGAAGATGTATAGGCTTTCAGCCTTCCTTAGGAGCCAGCACAGCAGACATTGTTGAGTGATTGGGAGTTCCTTGCTGTGAGGGGGCAGCAAACAGGTTGGCAATGCAGAGCAGAGTGGACGGACTGGGGTGTAGGGTCCTGGATGTAAGCTGGGCCGGATCCATTCGTGTCTCGGAATGCAAGAACTAGTGTCTTGAATCGGATGAGAGCAGCACCTGGTAACCAGTGAAGGGAGCAGAGGAGCGGTGTAGTGTGAGAGAACTTGGGTAGGTTGAAGACCACATGAACTGTGCCATGAAGAACCAGCAGAGGGCCAGTTCAGGGAGTTTTGAAAGAAGGACTTCCAATTTCTCATCAATTTCTTACTTGTGTAAAAATGTGCTTCTGTGTGATGGTATTCTGCAGGAATTCAGCAGTTTAGGAGAATTATAGATGAAAAACTTCCTCAATAAGGACTAAGTGCTGCATGTACCAAAGCTGTCAGACCAAATTAATGAACTCCAATGACTAGGCAACAAAATGGAGAGGAAAGGGAGGGAGGAATAGGAAAGGAAAGGAATATATAGTGGGACTGCTGATAAGGAGGAAGAATTAAGACGAAGACTGAAAGAGAGCACATAAAAAGCACACAAAGTAAAATTCAGCCTATAAATGTAGCAATGCTGTTAACACTGCTTATTATGCCACGCTATCTCTATTTTCTCTGCACATTCACTTTTGGCTTTAATCTTTCATTTTCTTTCCCTCCCGTCCCTCAGCTTAATGCTTCCATCAGCCATTGCTTTACTCTCATTTGTTCTCTACAACTTGTTCAGAAAAGTAGCGGTGTGTCTCTTTGAGAGTTGTTGAATGATGCAGTGCTCTGTCGCGCTTTTGGAACCAAAATGCTCAGTGTGTTTTAAACAGCATCAGGAATCAGTCAATACTTTACTGTAAGTGTGATATGGCGGGGGAAAGGGAGGGAAATTAGAGAGTGGGAAAGAGATTTGTGCATTCAAGTTGTCATGAAGGAAGGAAAAAAAAAGAGTGTTTATATGTTGTTTGTTGTTTGGTGTGTGTGTGTGTGTGTGTGTGTGTGTGTGTGTGTGTGTGTGTGTGTGCGCGTGCAACTGTAGGTAGCTGCACTGCCAGAAAAAAAGCTCTTTTTAATTAATCTCTTTAATTAATTTTATAAAGATGAAATTCCCACTTTTCAGAAATAAAAAAAAAAAAAAAAGTACTTGGATAGTGGTATAATTTAACTAGAGTTTAATTCACATTAAAGTAAAATGTCTTATTTAGGCTGGCTTCAAGATTCAATAATTCATGAATTGACTCTAATTTAAAGATGTCCTAAATCTGCATCTGAAAGAGAAGGACTATCTCACCAGAGTAGAAGAATGTATTACATATTAGAGCAGGAAAAATGTTTGAAGAACTCAAAAATTTTAAAAATCCCAAGACAAACTTCTTTAGATTAACATTTTATGGCAGCGTGGCTTAGACAGTCAGTCACCTGACGGAGGCACACAAGGAAAACGCTAACTCTAAATGACTCTGTAATCCTTTGATGCACAGAGCAGGAGAGCGAGAAATACAGTAATTCTCGGAGAGGAAGCGGTGACAAACTCCGGCTGGTTGCACGGTGGCTCATTAACAGTGTGCACTCGGTGTGTTTGTGGCTGGGCGACACTTCTCCTGGATCACATATTTTAATTGGATTTAAAGTCATGTAGGAAACCATGTGTGCGCTCATGTTTAAAACAAAAGCATTTCACAGCGCATTCAACTGCATGTGCAGTTGATGTGTTTTCTGCTCACATATACAGATAAAGCTTTGGAAATGCTGCGTGTCATGTCCCTCTGTCTGTCTAATGAGGCGTAGGTCAATATGCGAGTGTGTTGAGTGTGTGTGGGAGGCCGAATCTGGAAGATGCAGAGAGGCGATGTCTCTGAGTGGTTGAGAGTTACCTTGATAAGATGAGGAGAATGTTCTTTCTGGAAATTCATCTTCCACTTCAACATTCTGCTCTCCTACTTAGACTCACTTTACATGCAAAGTGTTGCTCAGGCATGCTACTCCTTTAGCATGAATCTACGTTGGGTTTGTCAGTTGTTTACCGACAGAGGTGCAAGTTCAGTGCCAAGGCTGAGCAACAGCTAGAGAGAAAGGGGGAAGAAACGTGTAGTAAAGTCCATTTTATCATAGTGTTTTTGTGCTTCTATGAGTCTTCTGTTATGCACTAGATGTGATCCATAACAGCTCAAGAGAGATCTTCAAACTTTTTTAGCTTTTGTTCAAATTTTAAGGAGATTAGCAAAATTACTTTCTATCACACAAGGTAATACATTAAACAAGATAACACTAAAAACTGGATGAATAATTTCAAGTTTATTTGCCAGCTAACAAGGCATCTGTCGATCTGGTCACCTAAAGATGCACTAGTCAGCTCACTACTGAGAAATGAAAGGTGTAGCTTATAGTGACAAACATATAGAGAACTCTGGGGTTCCTCTTAGATCCAACATTTAGCTTAGAGTTGTTACAATACAACAGCGGAGAGTGCAACCAAAAACATGCCATTTCTGAACTGTCTCTGGTGAAATGTTGGTCAGAGCTGGTGGTAGCAAAAAGTATCAGGGAATTCGCATGGAACCGTCGAAACTCTATCGTCCGTATGTTAAGCTCGTCCACCGGCTCTATACACAATGTGGCCTTACCAGAATTTAGTTTTTCCAGCTTGCAACGGAGAGTTGCAAGACTGACCCTAGCAGCAAATTACATTTCCTGCCGCTAGGGTACGTCTAGATTTCTAGGCTAGGTAACTACATTATGGCACATTGCATTTCTGGCACACCATTTTGTTTACATTAATTTTCAAGCACAAGCACACAGAAACAAACACAAAACAGAGAACCCTGTAGTGAAACATTATCTGACAAGTGTAGTGAAGTAACTCTGTTGCGAGGCTAAAGGTTCACCAATTGGCACGCTGACAACATGTTTGTAAGCACAGCCGAAACAATATGCCATAAACTCTGCAACGTGTTAGCCACCATGCTAACAGCATTGCTAACTTAGCCAAATGGTGCTGGCACTAGTTTTTTTTAGCAGTTTATCAGCAAACTTTTTTCTGCAGATTGTCACATTAATAAGAATACTGCTATTAAAAGTTAATATATAAAGTCAAAGTGGATTTTGACATCTGAAGTGCAGCTAACGTTAACATTGCACAAGCTGTCTCCATGAAGCTCCCCGCTGAGCTCCTAGAACGCGCGACACAGTTAGGAAACAAGAACAAGCTAATTAATGGTAAGAAGCATTTTGACTCAGCGGCCGTTCGCAGCCACCCGCAACTACACACAGCCACCCGCCATCCCATATCCGTCTTCGCGAGAAGGATAACAAGGCGCACAGGTAACAAAAACCTTGAAAAAATGATATATGACCTCGCCAAATCACAGAGATGTTGATTTGCATGAGACTAATACTATAAAAGGACTTTAGTGTTATATGGTAGGTCATTTCTGGGGTAAATTACCTAATAAATTACAGACGTGGCCGATTTGCAACCTCTGTAATTATTAAATATGACTAGAAGTCACCAAGTAATACTAATACGCGTGTAAATAGTGTTTTTGTCTCAGTGCATGGTTGGAAGTCTAAAAATATTCTGGTCAGGTTTTATTTTTTTTAGAAAAAAATTTAAATGATAACAAAGTTTATAAATAGTTAATTTAACTAAATTCCTATATAATGTTTTACAGTGCATATAATAAAACACTTAAAATAAGACATTTTAAAATATGCAAAATATTACAAGTATTTACATAAGAAGGAAACATAGTAAGCATGTCTGTCTGCTGGTAAAAACTCATTAACTGGATCGGTAGCATACAGGACTTGTAATAGGATAGTACATGCATGAAGTAGTCAATGAATGAATGACAGGTGATTGTCATTTTTAATATACACTAAGTACCTGAAAAATGCAAGGCACACAAACCATGCATCAGATTAGATTTATAATACATACCTAACTAGATAAATGGAGACAATGATGCATGCTGTACAATGGGGCAACATGAATCTTCCTCCAGTTTCTTCCATGCAGTACAGCAACATCCTGAATCACAAACACTCCATACGAAACGTATATTCAAACTTTACTGTGGTTCAACAACTTGTGCAGACTCTAAGTTGCTGGACAGTGACAGATTTTGTACTTAGTAACAGTTGGATTTAAAATGTTAAGGTTAAAATGTAAAGGTTAAAGTGCTGAATTTTGACTTTAAGAGTGTTTGAGGTCTTTTAGAAGAATATTGCTGCTGCAGACTGCTACAGTAAACCACTATTCATAATACATTTTAGTTAAGGTGACCAGATTTTTCAGACAAAATCCGGGGACATTTTCAGCTCAGAAGCGTATATACCTCCAAAACACGTCATGTTTTTCATTTTTGTAAAACTTAAAACGGGGACACTAGACCTAGAGCTGAGTATCAGATACAATATAAACTATTAAGGAAAGATTTTCCTTTGACATTGATGCAGTATGAAACGAGATCGCTGCAGTCGGCAGCAGAGAAACAAGCTACAATGGAAGTTAATGGGATAATTGTCCAGCTTGTATTTACGTTCATAAAGTGCTCGTTTTCCTTCTGACAGACTCAGATTAATATTCTAAGTGTCTGATAACATTATGGAAAGGATTTCTAAGGAGGTCGACCTTTCTGTTAAAGATTAAGATCATTTTTTAATACATAAAAGTCCACGAAATTGTGTTCGCTAAACCCACCAGACTCCATGTAAATAAAATATGACTTTCTAAAACATGTCTGAGCTCTGAGCAGCGCTGCTCGATCGGCTCCGTTTGGTCAGAGTTTTCTTTCTTTCATTCCAATTTTGGGTCTGACAGTCACAGTGAAAACCGGGGACATTTCCGGGGACAGATCCACAAGGGGACAGGTCACCAAAATCGGGGACTGTCCCCGGAAACCGGGGACGTCTGGTCACCCTAATTTTAGTGAGTTTTAGCTATAGAATTAGCTTATGCTAGCTAGTCACTAACAATTGTCACTAGCTAGCTAGTGGGAATTGTCATTTTAGTCACTAAAATATGCATTTTTTTTTAAACTTGAATTTTGAATGGTAAATCTGCCGCTGTTGTATACATGTAACTGCATACATGTACTGTATGTGCCTGTGAAATCAAAAAGCTTGACAGGCATAGCAACAAAACCAGGGGGAACAAGGCTTAGCTAACGGCCCATTGTAACCCCTTTTAGACATTTTTGTAAACAGCATTACAATCGACAAATTGTAACTCAAAGTTGTTGTAAAATCCAATGTAAATCCAAAGTACTTAAAGGCAGCACCAGTTCGGTCAGTTTCTTGAAAATGAACTAACTGATTATCTTTAAAGCGTGCTTAAAATGGAAACAGCCACACATCACCCCTCACATTTCTACACTCTGAAGTAAAGGTTGCAAGTGTTATGCCAAATGAAAACCAAAATTTGACTGTCCCTCTCACAGATTTATTTGAAATTGTTGTAATTCCATATTGTATAAGGCTGGCACTGACAAAAACATGTCATACTCAATTCTGTTTCACTGATGGACTTTTCTGGACTGTTGGAGAGGCTCTTGTCAAGATTATTTCCAATCATGGTAGACCATTTATTATCGGTGACCTCTTATCTCTCCAACCCTGATAGATAATGACAGTCCTAGAGAAACAACCGGTGACCTTCATCCACTAGGGAGAGGCTGACAACCGTTGTGTATATATACAGTACATTCATGGCATTTCATGCTTGTGTCACTCTGATAGACGTTGGTTGCAATGTTGAGGAAATCAGTGTTTATTGCAAATGTAGCGTTTCCCTTTCTGCTTTATTACCTTGTTTCACTCCATTTCTTCCCCCCTCTTTTCAGTGATTGTTTTTTTTAGACAATTCTCAGAGTCAAGCTTTAGATTAACTTCTTTCATTCATTAACAAATCCAATATTTTAAGCTGAGTGGATTCCCATTATTTTTCTGCCGAAGACTGAACTCTGTCATGCGTTCATTTAACTCCCCCATGTATGAAACAATATCCTGCCTAGCACAGCCAAGCCATTAAGGCTAGTTTTGCCATGGCATGATAAGTGGGTGTTTAAGGATTAAATGATTTTAGCAGCCTTCCTCCCACTCTCTCATTAAAGGTTTCCCCTCCCCCTCTCTAACACAATCTTACCAAAGACCTTTTCATTACATTTGATTGGAACTTTCCATGGATTTTTTCCATAGAATCAATCAAAAAAGAAAAAGACAGTGTTTTCAACAGCGGACCTTCCAATTAGACAATAAAACCTGCTTTTTCTTCTCAGCTTAGCCTTCCACTTAAAGATAAAATTTGTTTTTTGTCAACATGAGTCTTATTCTCTTATTTCTGCCCAAAAATGACCAACGGTCGTAATAACTTCAACTTAAAAATTATTTTACTTACCACTTCCATTGTAGAGATTTAGAAAACATGGACTCAAGAGCATTCTAAATAGGAGCTCAAACGTCTAAAAGCTTTCACAAACATCAATTCTCTCAAACACTTATGGTCACTTGTCTCTGCAAAGTTTCAAATTGCAAAAAACAACAACATACAGTGCAGTTTTCAAACACAACTTTTACACATTTAAAATAAACTGTGTCTAAAATGAGGGTCCCTAACAACTCTAATGACCAAGATGCCAAAATATTAAGATACTTGACAATTGTATTGGTCATTATAATCACTTTTTCATTTCTGTAGTGCAATTTCTTGTTACTTCCTCCAAATAAGGTTGACAAATACTGAAATATCTCTTTAATTATCAAGGAAACCTACAAGCCTTCAAGTTTGTAATGAACAAACTGGCTTGGTGAGTCAGTGTTCAAGCTCTACACGTCCCTAGGTCCCTCTTGCTTGCGGATTTGTTATTAACCTTTAACACAATTAAAGTGTTCAATCTTACGAGGCTGGAAGCAAAGCAAAGCAAACTAAACCCCAAGGATGAGATCCGACTCTCAGACATGCTGATTCACTCCTCCAGGACTCTAACCATAGAAGTGGGCGCTTTGTAACTCCCATTGATTTTTAAAGGGTCGTTTATTCCACTGAGTCTGAGAATGATTTACATTATCTCCTCAATTAGCAAATGAGGGTGAAATCTGCTGCATTTTCCTTGTCACCCATCCTTTCCCGACATCTCCCCTGAGTTAGCATTTATGCAGCACTAGGCCAGTGTGTTTGTTTTCCACTCGGTTTTATTCATTCAGTTTTCAATCACTTTCGATTAGATTTTTGCCTATTAGCTTGGGTTTATATACAAAGGATCAGGGGATTTTTCCTCAATGAGATGCTCATACATCAGTGTCAGAATGGCAGCTATATTATCTCTGGCCTCTATAGAAAAATAAATAAAGAGCTGTTGAGGCCTATCCTGACTGAGTGGGAGAAATGCATCTATGAATAGGTCGTCTCCCGCCAGCAGAACTCCCTGTGGAACGTTTACTGAATGTACATATTACATGTAAATATGATAAAGATATCAGTGTTATGTTTACCTCCTAGTGGCCAAAAAAATCAGTAATTGCAGGTTTAAAAATTTAGGAATTTAAATACAATATTAAGTGATCATTGAAAGTATTTTAGTTGCTGAGATAGCGCCCTCGAGATGTGATACAATTATCCATTGTTAGGTGTTATGTCTTGCTCTGTCTACAGGTACAGTTACCTATGATGTTATACTGATATTAACACAACCATGTTTTGGTTGTGTTGCGGTGGACCTCTCATAAAACTGCATAACACTGTCAAAAGAGATACGAGTTGATGGATGGAGAGAATATGTGAGAGAGGCAGAGAAAGCAGCTGTGAGGATGCTTGCTGTGTGAGCATGGGGACATCAACATGTGGTTGTTGACACATAGGAAACAGCATTTTCTGGATTTTTTTTGCTTCTACAGTGTATCTCACTTATTGTTTTTTTTAGCTTTCGCAAATTCTGTTCTCCAAACCAATTTCAGGGAACTCAAATTAAACTTTTTTCACACTGTATATAGTTAGCTAATTGTTAAAACAGTGAAAAACACTAGAACTCATTGAGAGCACAGAGTGAGAACAATGCAATAGTCACAGGGATGTTTTTTTGTGTTGATTTCAGTGGCTCCCATGGGACTCACCTCTGTGCCTGACTGGTTGAGATATGTCTGGAATTATGCTATGCTAGGTTGAGGATAGACATCTCTGACTTGTCAGGATAACTGGACCTGTTCACTAATGAGCAGCTGGGCCCAGCCAGCTACATCGTCTCCTCTGCCGGGGCTAACTGGATGTCTTTTCTAGCCTGCAGCCAGGGCTGTTATTATGCTTGGGTATTTATAAGTATAGCCGGCAATCTTGAGATGTCAATCTTGGACTCTAGAGAGCATTGGCTACCTTATTAGTGCTGTAATAGTCAGCCAGGCAGAATTCAATAAGAAATGGAAGGTTACAAAAATGGATAAGAATTATAAAGCAAGTGTCTGTCAACCTTTTACATTTCTATATGTGCAGGCAGAAAGGGCTTCATTATGTATTGTGAGAGCTGCCAACTGAAAATGGACTTTTAAGCATTCTCTTAGATATTTATTGGGTTCTGTGTTTGATATAGGGTAAGAATCAAAATCAAGTTCAAAAACACCCTCAGAAATGAAAACATTATTCAATTTTGGGGAAAAAAAGGTTTAAATGGCAGTGTATTCTAAAGCCCAGTTCAGACCAAAGATTTGCAACAAGATGAACCCATTTTAGAACGTTGCAGGGAAAAGTTGCAGTGGTCTGAACCAGCCCTCCCAGCGCAACTCAAACCAGCTGATCGTTGAGGTGCGACTCAGCTGTTCAAGTCACAGATGCTGGTTTTAGAACATAATGGACGTCTCCTGTTTCAACAGCCAAAAGAGAAGTCAGTTGGTGAAGTCAGCTACAAGCTATAGAAATAAAAAATCCATAATCCACTTAATTTTGTGTTACAGCTGGTCAAAATGTCAGTTTTAGACAGAGCTTCAACAACCGCACAAAAGCACAGTATGCTCAAGTGAGATAGAGAATTAAGGCTGATTTATGCTTCTGCGCCGAATTGACAGCGTACCCCCGCAGACCCGTCTGCGTCGCCGTGAACCCCTCTCCGAGCCCTCCGCCGTAGCTTGACGTGCACCTCCAAATATTTGTAACTTTGCGTCAAGGTGACGGAGAATGCGAGGACTGTGATTGGTCAACTCGTCCTGTGTGTTGATAGTCGGTGTTTCAAGAAGCCTACTGTGGGTAGTAGCATCGTGCTAGTTCACTGACATAAGCTTTGCAAATAAACTCAGACATATTTTGGTTACAATGATGGGGTTATTCGTTTGTAAAGTGTCTATATGTCGGTACGTTTTGAAATTATCACTTGGCCAGCAAGCAGTACTTTGTGGGCAGTTGTGCTAAAATTTGCTTGCTAACATACTGTAACATAAACTGGCTGGCAGACACCTCACAAATAGCCTCAGACTTATTTTTTGGTTACAGTAATTAGGTCATGGATTTTACTGTCTATCTCTGCATATGTTTTATAAAATCTAAGCAAGAAAAGGTGAAACAAAAAAGAACATTTTAGCACAACAGTCTATGTGTGGGGTGTGCCATTCTGAGTACCGTTTTGTTGGTGAGCGACACAGACACAGGCGACACCCCTAGCATCATGGCAGTGAAATGTCCCGCGATGCAAAGCAACCCCAATGCAGAACTCCGAAAAGGGTCCTGACGGCGTGGAGTTGACGCAGAAGCGTGAAACAGCCTTAACTGAAGAGAGGGAGCACCTAGCGGCATTAGAACAAAGCAATGAATCTAAGTAATAAAACATGTTTTTGTCAGACTCACTGAGCTACATCTACCAATGTCATCACTCAAGTCTGTATGTACCAAGTTGCTGCCAAGTAGATACAGTATGTGGGAGTCATGGGTGCTGTCATGCGGCATGTCTGGCGGTGATGACTAAGACCATTCAACTCTTTAGATGTCACTGAGCATATGACAGGGAAAGTGGAGTTAAATTAAAGAAAATCATACATGTACACCCCCCCACACACACACACACTTCAGAGCTATGAGGAAAGCCCCATGGCATCAAGCAAGGCATGCTCTCAGCTCCCAACAGTAGGATATAAATAATACATTTATTTCATTTCATCGTCTTATTTTTAGATTTCATCGTGAATTTGCTGAGCATAATTGTTTTTGAATTACATGAAGGGAAATATTGAAAAAGGTGGGTGCAATAAATTCCTAAGATGGCTGATGATTAAAAATGCATTCATCTCGATCTAACCATCAGGCTACTTCTTGATAGCATAATATTAATAAGTTGATCATAAACCCATATTAAAAAGTTTTTATCTGCTCTATTTTCAATCATTGAGGTAATTGTCTTGTGTGTGTGTGTGTGTGTGTGTGTGTGTGTGTGTGAGTGAGAGAAGAAGCATCATGGCAGGAAAACCTTAATAGTATTTCATCAAGATTGATTCCATCTTCGTGACATGACATTTAAATGGAACATTTAACTTGCCCTCTTCGTGCTCTCTCATTTAAGCAGTTATGCACACACACACGCACGCACGCACGCACGCACATACAGAGTCACACTCCCACATGCACAACCCCTTTCACACAATTCCCAAGAGCAGCAGCTGGAATCCTGTTAATTGCAAGCGCTAAATTCAAACGCTATTGTTATCTTGGTTGGCAAGGGCATAAATATTAATATATCATAAAGAGCCATAAAAAGCTTGCTAGCCTCATTTGGATCCATATATTTGCAGCTGTTAGTGTCAGTCAGGGAGAAAGCGTCCATCGTTTATTGAGAGCTGCCAAAAATGGAGCTCCAGCAAAGAAGACAGGAAATTACTTGCTCGCCAGTTAGAGAGTTCTGAAGAAGGACGATGCTGAGAAATGGAGCTAACAGCATCATCAAGGGGCCCAAAGAAATCTAATGTGTGTCTGT
The DNA here is from genome assembly GCA_026937815.1 of Etheostoma perlongum. Classification (NCBI taxonomy): domain Eukaryota; kingdom Metazoa; phylum Chordata; class Actinopteri; order Perciformes; family Percidae; genus Etheostoma; species Etheostoma perlongum. Next base: position 13,097,236 of record CM049389.1, read on the forward strand.
AGAGGGAATATGGAAAATCTGCTCTCCAGGAGAAGTTTTGACCCAATCGATGCAGAGACTTCCTGCCTTACTTTTCTCTATAGAAACGTACACACACACACACACACACACACACACACACACTTGACCTGTCCTTGGTATACTCAGCTGTCCAGGGTGCACCAGACGGTAGAAGTGCGCTGCACTGCTGTGCTTGCTGTTCCTCTCTCTGCCCCAGCCTGGTGTCTGCCTGCATCTGCTGAGAGCAGAGGGGAGATGGCAGGTGTTGACAGAGTTTCACCTGAAGGGATTTTATCACTCCCATATCCTGCCGCTCCCCAGCTGCTCGCCGTGCAGCTTAATCAACGCAGACGTCACAAAATAAAGAAAAAGAGCCAGGGAAGGTAATTCAATAGTGTGTGTGTGTGTATGTGTATGTGTGTGTATGAAAAGAGGAGGGGGAAGAGGTTTTGTTGATGAAAGACAATGCTGCTTTCTTCCCAAAATAAACACAAATGTAATTAGCTTTCAGTAGGCTCATTAGTTGTAACGAAGATTGCAAACATGTCTGGCAAATTCCCAAACCAGTACATCATACTAAAACTACAAGATTATGGCATAAGATGATATGAGTTATGTTAACTTAAGATAAAAACAAGTGAAGTAGTGAATTACCTCGCTCATCGCTGCCTGGAACACATCACATGTGTAAGGGTTGTGTAGATACGTGCATGCGTGTATAATTTCTGTCCGTCCATTGGTCTCTGCACTGTGGTCTACCTGTATATGTGATTACCTGCCTGGCTTGACACATACACTTGCGTATCACGCAAGAAATAGAGGATACATCTAAACTATCTAGGCAACGCCCGACTGGACAGATTGGATAACAAAAATAGCTGCTCTCAGCTGCTACACCCAACACTTACGGTGTGTTTCAGCTGTTCCAGTACCGTTTTCAACCACACTAATTAGCCTAGCATCAGTCACTTGCTTAACCTTTTGACGGCGGGTGAGTGGAAGGGCTGGATTATTTCAGGCAATGTATTTCAAGAGCCCGCTTTTTGACACTTGAATAGGCTGTGGGAAATAGAGACAAATTATTGCAGCGTTGTTGATTGACTGGCCAAATCATATGGAAAGGCAGACAGAAAGAAAAGAAGAGTGGGAAGGGGACACGGGTAGAAAACAGTAAGAACGAAGGAAGGATAGAAGGAAGACTTTAGCTTGCTGTATGAAGGTCTATTTTGTCAGCATAAACTAATATAAATGTTTTCTTTCAGGGTTACGGTAAGGCCAACCGGAAACAAAATTAAACCAAAGCTAGTCTCACAACTTCACCAGTGTTGTAAAAACCAACTATGCATCACCTGCACGGCATCTAACAACAAAGTTAGCAACTAGCTAGTATAGAAAGTAGACTATTTATCAGCTAAAGAGACAAATAGTTCTTTTAAGAGTTGGTGGAGACCAAAACAGAGCTAAAAGGAGAGTAAATATAGAAATATCACTCCAAATGCTAATGTTGCTCCTTAACTGCTGGATGTGTAAATAAGCATGTTATCTATATTACCTTTTTGTGTTGTGTTTACAGTTTAGAAGCATCTGTGTATAAACACACAGTGGACTGTTTTTTTTTTTTTTTTTTTTTTTTTACAGTGTTTTATACTTTAAAGCAGTTTTTAATGTGTACCGCACATTAGTCTAATTGATTTCTTTGGCACAAAGAAGCAGTGTTGTTCCTCACAGCGACAGCTAGACTTTTTTTATCTTACTCCCCTGCTTCACTTTCTCTTCACCATGGTGATTTATTTGTCCCTGTGTTGGAGGCGTCACTGCCTTCATAGTCGCGTACACTCCCAATCAGTCACAACGAGGTCCAAGGCTCTCAGCTGTCTGCCAAGCTTTCTCTTAAAAGAAAGGCCTTGTGTATGTTTAAATAAGAGAAAGAGAGATACATTTGGATGACAAGGTATAGCCAACATGAATGTATGTATTGTGGACATGCTGGTCTGAAAAGTAATACCCACAACAGAGTGTCAGTGTGACTTGCTTTATTATTAAAGCAGTTTTTCTCTGCATCCCTTTGCTGGAAGCTTGTTACGACTAATTTGTTTATCTTATACCGCTGTTGCCAGAGAACCTACATCACACAGCCCAAATGCATGCTGGGATATGGGCGCAAGTAGGCTGCATGACAGCTAATTCCAAACATTGGCATAGCACACACAGACACTCACACATGATGCTTTTACATAATAGAAAAAATGCATTATCATGGACTTTATATTTTAATTAGTGTGTGTGTGTGTGTGTGTGTGTGTGTGTTTTAGCCTTCCCATGCCAGCAACTCAAATGAAATGAGCAATGAAAGAGGTAGCAAGAGATTTCTAATTGAAAAGCTGTCTAAATCAAATTGTCTTCATGTATATGCACGCCACTGTCAGCGATGTTGCATACAGTGAATATTCAAAAACGAATTGCTCTCAACAGAATAGTGCTGGAATTCTGTCATGATATCTTCAGAAAGCCTAATGAATGTGGCCATGTCATTGCTGGGCTCCAGCCTCTTTGTTCCATGCATACACACACGTGTGCACAGATAGATGGGAGCCAAATAATCTGGGTGCAGTAGAAGCATGGGGGCTGGAGAGGTGTTTTGAAGTGCAAAAGACAGAGAAAACAGGGCTTAGTGAAATTAGCTGTGTTTGGGTTCTATTGTGTGGTCTGGGTTGGCTAATGTGTGGCAGTCAAAGGAAAAGCAGGAGGAAGGATAAGAGTGAGGGAGCGAGTTGGAGAGAAAAAGGGAGAAAAGCCTTCATGTGCAGAGCTTATTAGGGCAGGGCTGCTGAATTGGACTTGATCACTGGGGATTCTTCTGCAAAGTCAATATATCAGCAGACGCTCTTGCTGAAATACTGCAATGTAACTTTCCTCCTTATGCTGTACACAAACACACACACAACATTTACAAAATAGAATACATATTCTCACGAGGGTATATATATATATATATATATATATATATATATATATATATATATATATATATATATATATTTCCACACACATTTACACATACAGATAATCACACACATACATCCTCTCAGTAGCTCCAAGTTGATTTCACTGCCTTGAGGTCGAGGGGAAACCATGCCCAGCAGAGCCCCATACTCCATCTCTGCTTCCTGAGCAGAGACAGAAGAGTATATGCACAGCTTTCATTAGTCGCAATATGTCACACTAACTGGCATCCAATCGAATTATGTTGTCTTAATCTGCTTTGTGTTGGAAGAACCATAACCTTCAAAGCTGTTTTGACAGGAAATTATGTGAATATGTCTTGCTTTGTTCGTAAAATGTAATGGTGTATTTGTAGTCAGTTCAAGCACAGGTACTACTATAGTTAGTTTTTATATCTAGGTACATTTCTCAACAACCCACTTACAGGAAGTCCCTTTGACTTCAGTACAGTGGTATACAGTAGGCTGGTGGGAATCTCAATAGGTTTGTAGGTATTTGATCATAAAACAATGTTTTGGAATATTTCAAATGTTGACCTGATAATGACACTAGAAAAAAAGGATAACCAAGCTAAGTGGGATTTATTCTCTTGGTACCATTAATGCCTGTACACAATTTAATGTATGGCAACTCTTTCAGTAGTTCAATTAGTAGTAGTGCAATTCAGTCTGGACCAAAGTGGGACACAGATATCCATAGAGTCACATCGTTAGCATGCCTTAAAATGGGAAGCATGATGCTGACTGTATTAAAACTAGCATAGCATTGAACATGCTAAATACAAACATATAGACAGTACTGTTGGTGTGGATTATACAGTATAGGTGCTTCATCATGGCTCTGTCATAAACATCATCCCTTCCTTCCGATTTAAAGTAGCAATATTCCAGCAAAGCCCTCCGTAACACAGCACACATTAACTGTTTTCATGGTGATGTTTTAACATCCCGAATCAGCAGTTAGATGATAGTGGAGCTTCAAACTCAAACACTCTGTCGTCCAAATGAGGGACACAAGGAGCTCTGTAACAGGGCGCTGTTGATGAGCCGAACATAGGCAGAGAACTCTTTCTCATTCTCTCTCACCCACTCCCTCTCCCTTTTATGTTTTAAACAAGGCATCCTTTAATCACTTTGACTTTGAACACAAGCCCCTAATGGCTCCCAGGGGTTCGTTACAGCAACCTTCTTAACAAATTCTTTCTGACCGCAATGGAAAGTGATACAATTTTAATAGGAATCCAATTGTTTAAATATCACACATGCGATGATGGAAGAATGATGTAATACTGCATTGTGGGGAAAAAATCAAGAGAGAGGCAAGAGTCTAGTAAATAGAACATGACATCCAATGTGGAACATGTAAGCATTATATCAGTAGTCACATGATCCATTGTTGATATAGAAATATGAATTATCGCAGCTTTAGCCATAGAGGTGGCAGATCTGATCATTGTCAATTGTCAAGATCGGTGACAATCAGTTTTTCGGTCACAATGTGTAAAACTATGTACATATTTGTATACAGTGCACTAAAAGTCCCATCATATGGCCAATTTTATGGATATTCATTATGTTCATGATGAATTGCAGGAATGGTGAAACTTGTCTGTTTTCCTTGTTTTAATTCACATCACTCTACAATAAACTACATCTCAGAATCGGTATCAAACTGAAAAACCCTTTAACATACCCTCCGGTATTCCAGCTGTGAACTATTAAAAAAAAGACTCCATATCCTCTAACACCTCAGTGGATGCTGTCATTTTGTCCTAGGAGTTGTTTTGTTACTTACTGTCAATGGATTATCTGTTGGCAATGGACCTCAAAGTTTGTACTACCATTATTTATAAAAGAGAAATACATTTCTCAAGAAAACTGATGTTTCCGGGATCACCATATGTTTTCATTAAAAAGATTTTGTGCATGTGTACAATGTAAACATATGCACACATCTGTTGAAACACGCCCACTCTATATCAGAGATTTCAGTCCTCTGATACAGCTGCAACACACTACAAGGTGCTGCTTCTGACATGTGCCAATCTGACTTGTTTACACTTAATTGCTTAAAGGCGACTTCCTCCCATCACAGCAACAGGAGACAGGCTATGATTAGATGGTTCTTGTTTGTGCTGCTGGAGAGAAAACACACACTTCAGACAAAGAACAGGGCACTGCAGAGCTTGCTAATCATGCTTGTTTGTGAATTCAAAAAATGGACGTTTGCCCCTTAACCCCAGACACTCACATCTCTCACATGCTGGGATGTCCATGCACTTCTGTCATGGCAAACAAGGCTGAAAATAATGGCTCAGATTTACTTAGTTTAGCTTTGTCATCATGTTTTTCTTGTTATTTAAACAAGAGGGTGAAGCTGGTTTAAAAACAGAACTGTTTGGCGGGGATTCCATTAAGCATCCGGTATACTCGCCACAACTGACCTGTTATGCGCCAATGTGATGTCAACCATCTTAAGTATTTATACTCACGCGTGGTGGTCGCGACACTAGTCCTGAACAGAGGTGGTGTTAATGAGGAAACACTACTGAGTTTGCTATTTCTACGGACTGGAAGAAGAAGAAAAAGGTAAACAATGGCAGAACTGGCAGCAGCATGGGCGTCAATGTTTCGATATGATTCAATGACCTCCTTCAAGGGTTCAAGCCTTTCAATCCCATAAAAACTCATCTTAAATAGACTTGCAGTCGCCCTGAGAGTCCTAGCATCTGGTTACCCTCAAACTCGTCCATGCCTCCTGTTTCTGCTTTGTCGGAAAAGAGAGTGGTGGACGAACCTCTGGCCGCGCATTCAAAATTCTGGTGTGAATGGTTCATGTACTATGTACAAGCGTTTTAAGTAGTCGTTCAGACTAGAAAAGCGCTATATAAATCCAGTCCATTTACAATAAAGACTGTCCATTTTATTATTGTCCCCAAATGATGCTCAGATAGCATAAATGGATTGCACAACCCAACAGGTAATGTCTCATAGGTTAAAAAGTTCAAATGATTAATAAAAAGTGATGGCATGACTGTAGTGTAGTGACTCTGATGTTTGTTTAGTGCTTATGGCATTGACCTACTGATGTGCATGTCGTCATCTTAGGTGAAATGTTATAATGTATTAAAGGAGTGAATTAACCATTTATGAAGCAGATTGCCATGTGGGGATGCTAGAATGAAGGTCAACTCAGTTATTTTATCTGGCTGTATTATTTCACTGACAGTTATTGAAGGTATGACGTGCTTAGTTTCAATTCTGCTCATTTGGAAACAAATTGCCACCCAGTAGATTTGTTAATTACTTCTTGAACTGTTTTCCAGGCAACTTAATGTTCTCCATTCACGCAACATTGTTGTGGCCAACAGCACAATGCTTCATTGACTGTTTGCAAATGTGCTCGGATTAGAAACCGCTGGACAAGCAATTTATTAAATTGGAGGAAATAAATCAGAGATTAAGCTCTGCAAATGTGTCGGAGCTTGTTTTCTCAGAGTTCCAACTGGGCTTTTTAATCCATAATAATAATTAGCATCCTTAGGTATTCATGCTAGCGGTGCAGAGCCAGAGAATGTGAAACAATAATTTTATGGTGATGAGTTGAAATGATTCTTGATAGATAGATAGATAGATAGATAGATATAGAAGTGGTTGCATCATGAGCAAAAAACACTCTTAATGGTGCCAAAATTTGCTTTTGGGAGCTCTGATTTCTCTTTTGCTGGATCTCAGGAGAAATGTGACAGGAAAAAAAGCTAATTCTCTGTTTTGGATCATCTGATGGGACATTTTTGGTTCCTCCTACTGTAAAGCAAAACCACATTTTCAGTATCCAACTCAGGGTTTATCTTATATGGACCCAGTCTGAATAGCAAGAAATAAAATTTGCCTATTTATCATAGAGCAAAGTATGGCAGATTTCCAAGGGTTTCAACTGTACTTTCACATCCACAGTGTTAATAAGCATCCTGTGCTAGCCTCTGTTCTGCAGTACTAGCTTCTATAACTCAATGCAATCTCTTTTTTAGCATTTCTCTATTTCTTATATAAATAAGTGTTTCTATGGGGTTTACTATCCGTATTTTAAGACAAATTGGCTCCACTACCTGTTATTATTAACATGGGTGGTTATGAAACACAGCACAGACATACAAAAGGCCCCACCATCTTTCCTACACAGGAGCAAGACACAGACTTTGTGAAGCCTTTGCCTCTTTTTGTTGTTGTTTTGCATCTCTTTGTAGTCGTTGCACATCTCTCTGTGGTTTTGAACCCCGGGCTCACGGCAGTTTGTTAATTGGTCACGAAAGTTGATTTATAAATGCATAAATGTTGATGGATGTAGCGTCAAAGTTTAAAAAAAATATCAACACACAATAAAGCAATCCAGTTTCAGGAGAAGCTTATTACAGTGCTAGTTAGCAACCTAGGCTATTCATGCAAGAGGCAAAAAGCTAAATTAGCCCTTGGACAACAACTAAACACTGATTATCACTTTGTCATTATTTTTATAAAACCAGTAATAGTAGACATATTTAAGAAGCTGAATTATAAGCACAAATTTGCTTCTGACAGACAATCCTGTTCACTGTCTGATCAAAAAATCATATGGCTTTAATGGTTAAAAAAATGTTTTTCTAGTGCAACATTTATAACATTAAAGCTGAAGATTTCATGGAGGCAGACTATATAGGGGTAAAAATAAAAATGTGTGCCTATCATAAAAAAGTGAGGAGAGGAAGGGTGCGCCTTAGGGTGTCATTAAAAATCCTAAATGATGTGTTAATCTGAGGGGCAATGCATGTGAAGGGCTTGTCCACATTGAGATGCAAAGCTGTGATGGAAAGTACTTTGCCTCTCCGGATGACGCTGGAGCTTTCCTGTTTGACACAAGATTAATAACAATCAGAGATTTATTTGCTTGCATAAAGCTTGAGTTCTATGTTTCTCTCTCTCTCTCTCGCTCTCTCTCATATGCTCTCTTTAGTGGCTTTAATATTTGACTAATTCCTGCACACTACCACAGTGTTCAGGCAGAAGCAGAAGATAGGAAGAATGCTATGATAGTGAGTGCATGTTGTAACCTTTTGGAAGTCATTTATTCCCTCGAGGTCTTTGATGTTGTAGGTAAAATGGTCTTTGAATTGCACAGAAAAACTCGTCAAACACGTAAAATAAACACACTCCGACAGAGAATAAAATATCATTGAGATGCGTCCTTGTGGACCAATGCACTCGAAGAGGCAGTGCCGACTTTCTTTCTTTTTTAAGAGCGCGCCATCTCTTCTGTTTTGCCTGTGCACAACTTAATCAAATTTGTCGAAGAAAACAACAGATGAAAGCTTGTCTGTGGCATTTCCTTTCCGTGTGTGCTTCGCTGTGCTTCTTTTTTCTGTATGTGTGTGAGCATGCATCCATATCAATCCATCCAATCTCCTAGCCAACCAGCCTCTTGTGAAGTGCTGTGGTAGCTCAATTAGTAAAGCAGCCAGCAAATTAGGGAGCTTTTTCCCCCTTCCTTCTTGCTTCCATTTGATTTTGTTTTCCTCTAATATACACTTTTTATATAACAGGGAAAGTGGAGTTAAATAAAAGAAAATCACATGTGCGCTCACTCTTTCTCTCACACACACACACACACACACACACACACACACACACACACACAGAGCCATATCACCTTTTGGCCTCAGCCATCCACACCTCTATACTTTGTCTGCTCAGACTCAATGAGCTGTGAAGGTGAAAGCCAGAGGCAGCAATAAGAGCACACAAAACTCTTCAGGGCCCCTTTCCTTTCTTCTGGACATCACCTGTATATCCAGCTACCCCACTCAGCACCTTACAGAAAAAGACTCCGAAGAACCTCTTCAATAGGATATATTGTCCATATTGTGGGCATGATTATTTTTTACTTTTGTCCAATTGTCTTTTCATACAACAGCTTAGGGGGGTCTTGATTGGTTATGATCCAGCAAGCTTGACAACCTTAAGACACAGGATGCTTCAAGTGGTGTCACTAGTGGCTAATCACTTCTGTGGAGACCATTTTCAGGTGTATTTAGTTTTGAGTGCATGCTGGGGGAGTTCGGGTGGAACTGTTGACACCTGGTCCACAGTTATTGTGTAATTCTACTCTGTTGTACAAAGAGAGACAATCATCTACGTGTTTTGAGAAAGGTCCTTGTGAGCAAAAGGTTGATCGACAACAATGAACCAATGTAGAGGTGACCAGTGTGTGAGGGATTTTTTGTTCTTTTTCTTTTGTAAATGCTACGCTGTTGTGAAAAAGCAATTAATTGGTGTCCAAATGGATGTGTGTCTTGGTCTTTGTAATTACCTTTTAGGTTGTTGAAGGTGATTCAGAATCTTCCACTTCTGACAGCTGGCACACCTCAGCAGTTTGTGGTCGACTCGAGTTAGATAGGTTAATCGATTCCACTCTATTCAGTAAATATGAGGCTACAGACAAAAGCTGGTTAGCTTAGCTTATCATAAAGACTGAACACCGGGAAACAGCTAGCTTAGCTATGTGTAAAGGCATAGAATCTGCCCAACAGCAGCACTAAAGCTTACTTATGAACAGTTTATATCTTGTTACTTGAATCTGTACAAAAAGTGTAAAAATGACTTATTATTGTTTAACAGGGAGTTAAGTGCAGGACAATTTCTTGGACTTTTTCTACTACGCCCAGCCAAGGAATAGTCAAGCACATGCCCTTGAAAAAAGTGTTTGGGTTAGTAAATACTCAACGAGCAAGATCTAGTGTGTTAATAAATGAGCTTTATGGGCAGTTTTAAGTTTTATTTAATTTTAGTTTGTCTGTTTAATGATTGCATGACTTTTCCCTATTGAAATGTGACTTATAGTGTATGTGTGTATATATATATAAAAAGTGGCATAGACATCTGACAGCATTTTTAATTCCTAGTCCCAGAGAACAATAAAGGCAAATTAAAAAAGAAACCAAATGTCATGGTTATTGCAAGACTATCGAGAGAAGGTCACTACCACTCTGAAAAATTCAAATTCTCATTTACATACTCATTGTACAACATAATTAACATAAAGAATATGCTGTGAGAGAAATAAAAAGGTTTTCAGTCTATATATGCAAAAATGGAACTCCATGCTTGAGTGCCAAGTGTTTTTCCTATTTCGGTTTTACAATGGTTACTTTGTTCGTGCATTTTTCTTTTTAATTATATTACTAATACAGTGCTGATTCAAAATGTAACCATTGTAACCAATGTAACCAACCACAACCATTGTACCCCTAAATAACTTACAGAATGACCTCAAATCACTTAATATTCAACCACATTGTATAGCCTACTACTGGCTCATTGTGTATTTCTACTTTAGAGGAATACATTGTACTACCACATTTACCTGACAGAGAAAAGTTACTGGTTACGTTGCAGATTTTACTCCCAACATATTACAATTAAAATGTAGAGTAATCATAGACATTTGCCTCATGGAGGAGAGGGGGAGAGTTTTTGTTTATAACTATATTTGACTGTTTTACTTTTTTGTCAACAATATTGCCTGTTGATATTTAATGACGGCAGTGCTCTCTCGTCATTATTATTATCGTTTTTATTAACACATGTAACACTACAGCAGAGGTGTTCATTTCCAAACAGGCTTAGTGGCTTGACGGTTATGAAGTAACAGTAAAAGGATGGATCTAATTAGCGGAGGTATTTTGTCGACGGTAATGTTATTAGTGTTATTAGTGGGCAGCAACTTCAAAAATGGAGACGGAGCCCGGTCAGCTCAGAGAAGACATTATGTTCTGCTGTCTACTTAACAGCAGTGAATGTACAGCTCACAGCAACTCAATAGGATATAGTGTCAGGGTTTTTGTTTTTTTTTAGATCTAGTTTTCTGCAAAAATGCCTTTTTATTGAGTTTTGTTTCAGCTAAAATGCATTGAGTCAATTTAAGTTGAGCTCTGAGTGAATTTAAGCTTGGCTTTTACTAAGAAGGGTAGAAACGGAGGAGCCAGCGTTATGGCAGTGTTTTTTTTTTCCTTAACTTTTTTTCCTCAACCTTTATTGTGTGGTTATTTAGTTTGTTCACAGTTTATTAAAATCCAATATCCAAGGAAGCCAGGTGTGAAGTAGATTGGATGAACGGTTCTCAAAGTGTTTGAAAGACAACAGACACAAGCGCACACACACACACACACACACACACACACACACACACACAGATCCCTCAATTTATAGTTTAATTCATTAATTTCTAATTTAATCAACATGATTAGCAATTTAACTTTCACAATTGCAAAGCAAACCCAGTTTTTGCAGAGTTGGGGTCTTACAGAGTTGGTTAATCACATTTCAAATAGTGTTTTAAAGTTAGTCGGATTAGAAAATAAAACGGGGTAGCAGGGGACAGGGGTGTAGCACAAAATTCTGGGCCCTATAAAAAGGTATTTTCTATGGGCCCCACCCATCCACAGCTATTCATTCTAGTATCTTTTTGGGCCCTCCTCCATGAGGGCCCTGGGTACTCAGTCCCCCTTTTCCCCCCAGTCCAACGTGTGGGTGGGAAGGAGAGACTGGGGCTATTTTTCTTTTTCCCACGTTTGCTCTCACAGTCTGATAAAAACAAACACTGACCCCTTGATGACCCCACTTTGCTCGGTCCAGCAATCAGAACAAGCGTATACGAGCAACAGTCGCAAATGAGAGAATCGCCTGGAATCCTCATGAGGTATCGGGTCAATCAAGCCCACTGTGGGCAAGACGTGGGGGGGATGCCTGAGGCTAAATGCCGTAGTACAGAGCTCAATAAGCGCCTATTGGCCTAAGGAGCGGTTTACTAAATGAAAGAGGATATTGGGGAGATTGTTTAGTATTATAGTCGTTTATCATTGTTGCTTGGTTGGCCGTAACAATATGGTGCTTGGTTATTGCACTTCCCCTGAGGAAGACTAGCAGCTGCCACTGATAAAGATATATGAGCTGATTGTGGAGATTGCAGGGAGATACAAAAATTGTGGCCAGTAATGGAAGTGAGTGGGACGAAGACGGATTTGTGACAGAACAGGATGAGGGAAAAAAGAAAGAGAGTTTGGATAGAAATGAATGTGAGCATAGATACTGTAGGTGTTTGTGACTTTGTGTGTTGCCATCCCCCATTGCTACACAATGTAGTTCCAATCAATTAGTTGCGGCTGGTCTTTGCTGGCGACAGTAGGACAAATAAACTGGTGAGGGGGAACAAACATTGGGCTGATTCAGCCTGAACACCCTGGAGGCAGCAGCAGAAGGGTCTAGGATGAGAATTAAACTGAACTCCATCTTAGCCCGCACCACCCACTCTCTCTTCAGTGAGCTGATGCAGCTACATCTCTGCAGCCACTGCCTCCTTCCTCAAAAGATGCAACCTTGTGGCAGCTGCCCTCACACTGTAAAAAGCTTTTAGTTTAATTAAGGCCAGCACAGTACAGTATGGTAAGCTGCTATGGTCAAGATGTAATCGTCAGAACAACAGATTTTCCCGTGTGAACGGCTCTGTTTAAGGATGGTGTGATAAAGGTCATGAGCTAGATTTAAGTACAGATATAGATGAGTTGAATTCTCCGTTGACAGAATCAAATGATTATTTCTATGAAAATTCAAATTGTCACACAACAGCTGGTCCTGGTTGGCATTGCAACTGATTTTAATCTTCCATTAATATTTATTGTAAATGTGACGTATTTGCAGACTAGCGTATACATCCAAACACACAACTTTAACCTATGATATTGCTCTGTTAGCTACTACAACCCACATTCTAAGTCCAAGACTTGTATACTTGAGGAATAGTTAATTAGCCAGTTGTCCTAAATCACATTTGATTAGATAAAGATATGTGTATGACGCCAAGTTCAAGATCAACAATATTTTTATGTTCTAAAGGCAGAGAGAAGAAAGAGATTTTGATATATACTGTATATATTCATTTTTACTACATATATTTGGCATATAAGAAGAGATAACAGAAATTTGAACTGATATCTATGATTATCTCACTCTTAAATAAATAAATAAATAATGTTAAACTCTTCCTTTAAGAAAGAGAATATGAACGCGAACGACATTTATATGGAAACATCATGAAGCAAAATGACAAGAAGTGAATCACACAGGACCCTTTAAGATGTCCGTTTGTCATGCTGTTAGGCTAAAGCTGCAGGAAAATGACATCATGATAGAGAGGCAGAAAAGCAACCCACGATCAGTGACATCACCATGCGCCTGTGTGATGTCACTGGCGCGAGGGCACACAGTCATCCTTTTCTCCGCTTTAAATACTCCACTGTCTTCCTTATCTCTCCCCCCTCTCTCCCTCTTCCTTTCTTACTCACCACCTCCTGTCATTCGTCCCCTCTGCCTTCTATCCTCCACATTATTCCTCCACTCACTGGACAATACAGCAGCAGCTTATCTCCCTCTCTTTCTCTTTTCCCCTCATTTCTCTCTCTCTGTCTTGCTCCTTCTTTTCCTCCCTCCCTTTCTTCCAAGTCTTTTAGCAGGAAGCTGCAAGGGGGTTGTCAAGCGGGGGGTTCAGTGCGGCCACATCCCAGGCTCTTTGCTAGATTAATTTGCGGGGGCTCTGGCCTGCGCTGCACTGCTTACTGTATGCAGTGAAAGTCACTCAGGGATTAACGGCAAGCAGGAAGGCAGCGGCCCCCACCCACTTGCTGTCTCTGCAGAAAAAGAATCCGCCCCCCCTCTCCTTTTTCTCCCTTGCAAACCTAACATCCATCTCTCTTTCCTCCGTTATTCAAAATACCTTTATCTATCTCTAATATTTCTTTATTTCTTTCTTTCTTTCTTTCCATTTCAACCCCCTCTCGCCCCTCTATAGTTAATTACTGTAATGGGCTGGCTGTCCTTGGGGGGGTTGTTGGAGGGCAGGGGTATGACCAGAGAAGATGCTGCATGGTAAAACACTGTCATGCTTCTTGCCTCCAGCACTCTAACAAACACACACACACACACACACACACACACACACACACACACACACACACACACTTTCAAAGACCTGCATGCACGGTCATATGTACTGTAGACTCTCCAACATGATTTAATTCACACAGTTGCACAGAAAGTACTGGACATTGAAAAACACACATCACAAACAAGACAAATAGCATGAACTTTGTGTAAGCAAACCAATGCTTATTTAGGACACATCCCAGCAGTTACGGAGTAACATAAGCATTTATTTGGAGAATTAAAAACCAGTTCACAATTTCATGCATGCCTCATTTCCTGTGAATCCCTTGCACGTGAAGCCAATTGGAACTCAGTTAGAGCATTCACTCCGCCACTAACAATAAAAACTACTGCATAGAGATCATTACAGAACGTAGATCCATTAAATGACTATTGCTGAAAAAATGCTAACTATAAATAGTATCATATACATTTTAGTTATATAGCATTATTTCACAGGAAATAATTCATATAACCATAGCAGTCTAAGAGCAAATTATAGCGGAAGAAAGGAAGAAATGGTGTAAGGAATAGAGTGGGGAAAGAGTGGATAGTTAGAGAGAGTAATCAATGGCAGGATGAAGAGTGATGTGTGAGACAGATGCAGCAATATACTCAAAGTGTCCAAACGCAGGGAATGTGGGTTTTTGTGTGGGAACTTATTGGCCCAGTTTAAAGATCAGTCAGCTGAAACACTTTGGCTGAAGCTGACAGCTGTTTGAGAACTGCCAAATGGTGCTGGCAGAATGCTTACACACACACACACACACACACACACACACACACACACACACACACACACACACACACACACACACACACACAGAAACAGACTTTTCCTTTTGGTCCATCTTTCATACAGTATGCAATACAGACTCTCAAATACAGCATATCTCACTTAAATATGCACAAATAGACACACAAATACAGTCTGTTTGTACAAATGCAATATTTGAAAGTGTACGCTTCAGCGCACATGAGCATACATCTCCCCCCCCAGTCCCCCAACTACATACTATATACTACTGACACGCACACTCATTTGCAAATACACAGACGCACACACACACACACACACAGGATAGTAACCACTGCTAATTGCAGATGAGGGAGCCTAGGTCTGTGCTTACAATTTACACTAAGCAGACATGACTTTTCTCAATCAAGCCAGTTAAATTTAATCATACGTCTGGCCGACTTCCGGAAGAAATCCTTTTAACTCTTTCAGTGACTGGACTATTTATGGCAACACATCAGTGACACAGAATCAACAAATACTGTACTCATTTCATTATCTTCAATTCTGTCTGGAGATTGGTGTGTTTTGTGTGTACTTTACTTAAACGCACAGGAGGGAAAAGTCAAAACACTATTTTATGGAACGGCTCCAGAGAGAGACTTGGACTGAAAGAGGGTATTTAGCTGAGAGGTTCTGGGGGTTACTGAGTACACTATCAGGCCATAATGGGAACATTTCTGAAGGGTGCTGGGTTCATTTTCCTAGAAAATCTCTGCATTTTTATGTGTTCAGAACTATTAGTGACTTAAGGCTGTGAAGCTCAACTATTCTGTTCCTCTGTGAATGTGATTTCACGATTGTAGTTTCATGGAACAGTCTTGTATTTCTTTATGGGGGAAGTGAAGCAGCTATAGAGAATACTGAAAGTTAATAGTGAAGTAGAGCTGAAACATTCCGTCAATGAATCGATTTGTATACAGAAAAATGATTTGATAAATATTTTTAAATATTCCAGGGTTGCATGCTTTTCAATTGTATGGGAGTGTTGCTTTTCTTTGTGTGATAGCAAATTAAATATATGTACATATGTATATATATACACACACACACACGACATGCTGTGTCGGAAGGCGGGCACTGCCGGCAGTTAGACTCAAATGACCAATCTGATTGGTGGAGTGCTAACCCAGAAGTGACGAGCGGGATGAGCGTGACTAGAGTCTCTCAGAATCTGACAAAAATCTTTGAAACTGACCTTTGTTGATCTAAAATGAAGACAGATTCAGCCACCGCATGGCCTTGTTCTCGCTTAAAAGGTTTTCAGAAACACGTTTGGGTGAACTTATACAGTAAAATATGAGATCACATGTTGAAAAAGCCGCCATAACAGTCTGGCTTTAAATAACCGGAGAAACCACACCCACGTGACGCGTTTGTCCAATCGGCTGCCGTCGCCAGTCGCCATCCCTTTGGTGTGTTCTGAGGCACTTTTTTTGGTCCATCAGTCCAGCTGCCTTTTCTGGGTTAGTGTGTAGTGTGGCCAATAGAAGGACAAAACATTTTAGAATTTAAACAATCAGAAACATTACAAACAACTGTATTTGGTGATAAATCAGAAAAAAAGTGTCTCTTGCACAACTAAACCAACTGTGGTAGGCTAAAGTTGAACTTGGGGTGCCCATAGAGCTCAGTTGGTAGAGCGGGCGCCCATATTTAGAAGTTTGACTCCTCAACGCAGCGGGCCAGGGTTCGACTCCGACCTATGGCCCTTTGCTACATGTCATTCCCCCTCTCTGTCCTCTTTCATTTCTTCAGCTGTCCTGTCAATCAAGGCCTTTGTTAGTTTGTTAACTGGGATAGATTGTTTATTACAGACAGAATTGGTCATGGTTTTACCATTAACCTGACTGCTAGTGTTTCTTTCTTATACATATATATTTGGGTATTTTATTGTTATTACATTTTTATCAGTAAGTGATTACAGGAAACAAGGGGAGAGAAATGGGGAATGACATTGAACAGGTTCCAGCCAGACTGGAACCAGTGCTGTTGCTGTTCACTCTTAACCTTAACACCTGCTGCTTGTGTTTCTTACCTTCCCTACCTCCTACTCACTTTGCAAAGTTGCAGTGTTACCATGATTTTAGCAATTTCTTTGGTGTATGTCATACACGGCTGTAGT
This sequence comes from Etheostoma perlongum, assembly GCA_026937815.1. Classification (NCBI taxonomy): domain Eukaryota; kingdom Metazoa; phylum Chordata; class Actinopteri; order Perciformes; family Percidae; genus Etheostoma; species Etheostoma perlongum. The sequence continues at coordinate 13,114,169 of CM049389.1, forward strand.
CAAGTCCACCTTTTTTGAGTCCAAGACAAGGACTAGTCGAGACCAAGTCCAAAGAGGTTCAAGTCCAAGGCAAGACCACTCACTTACCTGTTCATAGTTGATGTGATGTGAGAGACAGTGTGTCCTCTACTTAAGATGATAATTTGCTTTATTATTTGTAATAATCAAAAAGCAAGATCAGAGTAACATGTTCCCATTCTTGAATTTATTACTTTAGTCCTGAAGAATTCATAGAACAAAGTGCTTGCTGACATTGTGTCTTTGTTGAAAATAAAATTGATTGATACCGGATGATTGAGGCATATGGCGCAGCCAGGCATATACCAGGCGACCAGTCTCGATGCTCGTTCAAGATGGATTTTGAATTAAACTAATACCTGTTTTCTGAACGAGTGTGCTTCATCATTGGTTTTGTTTTGAAGGAGCAAGTTACTTTTGAACAAAAGCATATACTGTAGTGCTGGACTCAGTCGAGACAAACTAGAATATTTTCCGAGTCCAAGACAAGTCCGAGTACAAATACCAACAAGTCCAAGATGAGTCAGAGACATCAGTCTGAGTCCGGACTCAAGTACTACAGCCCTGGTGTCGTAACTGATACAAATGATGACAAAAACCACAGAACTAAGATCCAAGATGTAATAAATCAGAACCTGCAGCCAAAACTGTTCTGTGTTTGGTGTTTTTGCAAGATTACCAGTCACATACATCTCCATAATGGATCTGATTATTTTCTTCCTAATGTGGGATCTCAGGCACATGATGCAGATTTGGAAATTAATACAATCCAGATCTCATCTGTAGAGCATGCATACAGAGACAAACCCAGCGCTAAAGAATATGATAATTTAGTAGCTTTGACTCTTAAGATAAAACAACATGCGTCAAATCTTTTCATATCTAGTCATGATCGTAAGGCTAGATGTGTGTGTGTGTGTGTTTATGTGTTCTTCATTGATTTCTGATCCTGTCGGTACTCAAATATAATTTCTACAATTTAAAGGGCTGTGCATCCACTTCGATGGAGTAAGAGAAGATAAATTACATCTTAGTAATTTGGAAGGGAAAGGGAATAGAAACACACACTAAAATCTGTGTATAAAGTGTGTTAGATTATCTGACAGGAGGGAGAGACCTTACAGCACTTCCAAATTACTCTGGTGCCACTACTCATTAAGATGATATTGATGTGAATATTTAATGTTACTACTACTGTGCTTGCTGTGCGGTAGCCCACAGCTGTTAACTTCTTAACTGAAGAAGCATACACACACACACACACACACACACACACACACACACACACAGAGAGAGTAACAAAGTAACTTAAGTACTTATTTAGCCAATTACCAAAACCACAGCAGATAGGCATAATTTCCCCCCAATACTACATACATCCATGTAATTCAGGAACTCTGGCTGAAAATCTTCTCTATCATCATATTTTAGGAGTCTATATATAACTTTCAGTTTGTGTTGATTCCAGCGGCTGCTTTGGACAAAGGCGGTAGTGCTTTCACCGCACCTGCTGCCGTAAAGGTCTTTTCTTTACAGTGCTGTATTGCTTAGTTAGTGTTACCGGGAGGTCATATAGTTGCAATGAATGTTTTGCTCAAACCGAAAATCATTAATTTACAATAAGAGAATAAGTTACAGATGGACTGATGCATTTAAATTGTTGCATCCGGTAACTTAGCATGGGTTTATCGTGAGCTAAAGTTGTCACTGTTACTGTGTCAAGAGCCAAAGCATTAAGACTTTGTTGTAGCAATCAACTTAATAATAATAACTTAGATTAACATTTCAAATTTCATGAAACCCAAGGACGTTTTATACAAGTACAGGGGGAAAAGGAAAAAGAAAGTAGTAGGCCAACAAAAACCCGAACTAAAAGGAATAAGAACCAGGTGCTAAATGGGAAGGGGGACATAATTCAGTGTTGGCTGACAGACAAACACATCGCCCATTGAAAAGTTATTTTATGCCCTATAATTGAAAGGGTGGGGTTTGAATTATTTTTCCTGTAATTGTCTCTATCTTTTGACCCGGGTTTTTCCCTTTCCTTTTGTTTCCCCTTGCAACTAGTCTTTATGCTAAACTAAGCTAATCACCTTCTGGATAGAGCTCCATATTTAAAGTGTAAAATCTGTTGAGTTTTCCACTCATTAAAAATAATGATTTTCTTGGTTTTAACATTATACTGAGAAAAGTTAGAAACTTTCAAATGCTAGGCTTGGAGCTACTAGTCCAACAACGCAACCACAGAATACATAACTAGCTCTAATACAAAGAAAATAGTAGATTGACCACACATCTATCAGCCACACCTACAGTGAGTATTTGCAGGCTTGCTTCATCTCTCTTTGAAATTCTTGTTCTGAATGCCGGCTAACGGCTAGAGATCAGAGGCCAGGGAGAGATCAGCCAACCAGACAGACTGTTGGCTGTCAGCGGAGAGACTAACAAGATGCTTATGCAATGTTAAAGGCTATATGAAACCAGTTTCCTGGGCAGAACCAACCCAGGACAAAGCCAGAACCTTCTACTTTACCATGGAGCAGGGGTCAGCCTTTAGATCTTTGTGAAACCCAAAGTAGATTGTGAAGTATTTGGGGGAAATAATGATTTTTAAAAAGTTTAAAGTTTTTTTTAAATGTTTCTCTTAAATCTTGCTGTCGCAGCTTCTTACTTTGTTGGCATGCTCCTGCACACTGAAGTATGTTGTTTGAGTCACGGCACAAAGAACTGTTGATTCATGATTTCTCATACAGACATGATGGCTCAAACTGAATAAGCTCAACTCTAAATTGCAGGGTTAAGATGATTAGCGCGGTAATCATCTTGCATTCAAAGCCAATGTGGGTCTATGGACCTCTCTGGCACAGAGAACATTCATAACTTAGAGGACATTGTCAAATTCATCACAAACCCCTATTTCTTTCTATTGACATTGATACTGCAGCTGTCTGTTTGCAGGATGCATTTCCTGACCAAATGAAGGGGATATTCAAAGTAACACGGAAATGCATGATAGGGCAAAGGAAGCTATCTTTTGGGGATTTGTATGTGGGGGGAAATTTCCTATCCTCTTCTCCACTGCACTGAAAGCTAAAGTCATCTGACAGGCACCTTACTGACTGTGCGAAACTAGGTGTCTTGAAATATGAACCCCAACTACAGAGGACTAATTGATAGTGTGTAGTTAAGCCATCACACTGACGTTGGGGATTTTTTATAGTATAGTTTCTGATAACTCATTTCCCTTCTGTTGTCATGTGGCTTACCATCTTTGAGGGCATGCAGCAGTAGTTACCAGTACTGATATTAATAGTTAATAGTACTCAACAATAGTTGTATTTGAATGTACTGCTTGCCATAGAGTAATAACCAAATGCTCAAATGGATGTAAATATTGCTTGTGTATTCAAACATTGCAGCCCTTATTTTGCAGTATGAGAATATAGTGTTTTTAAAACATAGTCAAACCCATGTTGTTGATTGGTTATAGCCTGTTGCACTGTGACCAGGAAGTCACATTATTGCCTCTGGTTGTTTGAGGGAAAGTAGAAAGGAAAAAAAAAAAGTGAATCATTGTCTTCTGGGAGAAGTGTAGCATGTCTCACATTGTGATTGTGTGCTCATCTTTTGTTATTTTTCCTCTTCTTTTCTGTCACAGTGTGTCTTAGTGTGTAGTGCCACCAGGGTCAGTTCCACAATAACAGTAAACATACTGTCTGCTTAATGCTCATACAATACGTTTACATGTATATATATCAGTGTTGCGTTAACTTTCAAGCAAAAAAAGCATAAATTGAACTCTTGGAGAATTAGAAAAATGGTATTCCTACAAACAACTCTGGGGTTTGTGGTGTCCTAGATACTACAGAATTATATATTTTAATTTAAAATACCCCCTGACTTATTGTTTGACATCTAGGAGGCATACTTTGGTCTGCAAAGAATCTGTACCACCCAACTCAAGTTTCAATATGGACACAGCAACTAGATGATACAGAGTCATTGCAAAATGATTTATTCATAAGACTAAATTGTTGTAAACCCTAAAGTGGCATTTCATAATAGATGGTGCATGTGAATCTACAGTATGTGATATGAACCAGGTGAGGTCCAGTGGTGGAAATAAGGTGTGTATAGGCTACTGAAATATGAATATATGAAAATATATATAATTAAATACATTTAATGATTGGTTTGGAAACGGCCTCAGGTGAAGAGATAGATAAACAAACTGATGCTGCCTAATGTGGTTTTACCATATACATACAGATAAAATGTGTAGGAAATGCAGTGCACATTTTTGTACCATTTTCATTGCTATTTTTGTTCTTACATTTTTTATTTTTGATGAACCAGATCTTCTTCTTACCTAATCCTAAAAATCTTGAGTATGTGGCCTTTGAAGTCCCAGAATCCATAGGCATTAATAATTACGAACAGTATAAACTCAGTGTCGATCCTGCGAAAGGCATTTCATGGTCAACACAGCTAGCTGTGTGTTTTAAATCATTCATGTCACAAACATGTGGATGGCAGTTGAATGACAATGGCATCTGACAATGAGTTGAAAATTAATTCTTAAGTCTGTTTATATGCTATGCAGGTAGAATTTGCCAGCCCGCTTTAAGCGATTTCAACAGACATAAAGGCTTTTTGAGCAGACTACACAAGAAATGTAGGAATTTCTATAAAAGATTCATTAAATGTCATATTTCAGAATGGGCAATCTTTGTTGTGGTGAGTGAGGGAAGGAGGACCCAAAAGCAGAGGAGTAGGAGGCAGGAGGGAGCTTCAAAAGGGCTTTATTTCGTCAGTCCAACAAAACACAGGGAACAAAAGGCAAAATCCAAAAATCCAAAATCCCAAAACAGGCACAGGGTAAGGCAAAACTAAAACAGGGTAAACTACACAGGGGAAAACTCACGAGGGGATAAAGCTGGTACAACTCGCAGGGAATGTCGGGAACAAGGCAGGGACGTAGACACGGCCACATTGGCGAGACATAAGGATCTGGCAAGAGACAAAAGGAACACTGGGGTTAAATACAAGAGGTAACGAGACAACAGGGAACAGGTGAAACATCAGGTGAACAACATTAGAGCGGGGCAGGACAATCAGACCGACAAACGTAAAGCTGGGCAAGACGAGACAAGACAGGAAACCATACTATCAAAATAAAACAGGAAGCAGAACAAACAGACACAGGTGAACACAAGACAGGACCAACAACACAAGACACAAGAAACCACAACAGTATGACAGTATGTCATTTTAAATGAGATATTGAGTTTTGCACCAAATTAAACCAAGCATGCCTGGAGCTACAGGGTTTGTCAGACACTTGGAAATTAGGATGATAGAGCACATTGACTTGCTTCTTTAAGTGGAAAAGACATACTGTGACAAGGCAAGAAAGTACCTTAAATATCTGTAAAAATGAGAGAGGCTTTCTTGCTTGATGTATAATAAAGAATGTATAAGAACACATAGTAGTTGGCCTCCAGTGCACAGTGCTCGCTATGTGTGAAACATAACTGTCACGGGAGGTCGAGCCATGCACTAACCCTGAAAAGATCCTCTCAGACAAACAACAAGAAATGGAGCCAGTCTCAATGACTTGCAATCGCGCTTGCATACACACAATCACACACTCCAGATGTCAAGCCAGTTTTACACACCAGCAGACGTGTTGCTACACCTTCTCTCCCCCACCCACTTCCATCGCATCACACCCTCTCATCCGCTGTGCTCTTCTTCTCATCCCTTCTCTCCTGTTTGTTCAGTCTTCCATCACTCCTATCACACCTTTTCACCCTTGCTGCCGCTCCCTCCGGTTCTCATGCCATCATTCTAACCTTTTTTCACCTCTTCTCTCCTGCTCTGTCTCACAACATCTCACACAATCCTGGAGGACTTCCAGAGTAAACAAAACCAATTTAATTCCATTAGAAAAGGGTCAGCAAGCACATGGATGTTGCTAAAATTGCATGATCTGTGTGATCATATCTCTGTGGATGCACATGGGTGTACACTTTAAAACCATGGACCAATGCAAAAAGGGCATCAAATATAGGCTTTTGTGTGTGAAGAAGAGCACAACACATCAGCTGCAACTGCTGCAGAAACCACAGCTCAAAATGTACTTTAAGTTTATATGAATGGGGCTTACATCTAGGTTCCAAGCTCTAATGATTCAGCTTCGGTTGTGATATGCTGCTGCATCAGCAGTTGTATCATTAGTTTTGATTTGGAAAAGAATGGCTCTGCTGTTGCAGTTATGTGACAGGTGTCAATGGGCAGAGCTTGCTTGAGAGACCATGGTCAGAAATACAGAGGAAAAGACATCTACAGTACATTTCAAAAGTGAGTTTTTTAGCTAACTAACCTAAACAACTAAAGCTAAATGCACTTAAAACTAGCTAAAAACTAGCTATATTTATCAAACTAAAACACTCCTCAGGTTGTTTTCAAATTTCGTGATAGGATATGGAGCCCTTTAAGGCTGCCCAGCTGCCCTGTCTGCCGCTGAGATGAGGGACAAATGAAGAGTTTGTCATGGACCAATGAGCAGTACACCTGAGAGTCTCTCTCTTCATCAAATTCCCTCCCCACCCCACACACTCACACACATATCAGGCTGGAGTCAGGCCCTGTTGTGAGTCAGAGAATCCCCCCTGAGATTTGATCCATCCTTGTTTTTGTATGAATGGCAACCACACGGGCTGGTCCATTTTTCACTCATCACAGGGTTAAGGACCACACAGTGACCCGAATCACCCACAGGACCTTAGGGTGCTCTAACTCCATTTTCCATGGTACATTTAGAAATGTATGTCCATTCTGATTTAAAACAGATTTGTTAATCCAACTTGACAGAAGATCGATACCACGCCTAATGTCAAAATGAAGCTACGGTCAGCAGCCAGTTAGCTTATCTTAGCACACAGACTGGAAATAAGGGGAAACAGGAAGTCTAGCACCCGTTAAAGCGCAATCTTTTTTTTACACTTCAGCAGTAGACCAGCAATTCCAGTGTTTTTCAAGGTAAAATAACAGTTTTTGTCTAAACTCTGGTGGCTTTGAAAGGAGTTTTCAGTCACTTTGGAAGAACGGAATTTAAGAAGTTCATATGCAGAATTTGTTGACATAAGATCATACGTGTGTCTTATTTACATATTTTTTAGAGCATTTAACTGTTGTGCGGACTATTTGAACATTTACTTTTTGTCCTGCACCAGCAACTACATCCACACATACATAGTAACAACTTTTTTTAACTTAAGATCATATGAAGTCTTTGTATGCGTAGTGGAATAACTTTGACTGTGTTGCTTAGAGACTGCAACCAAAAAACTCTATATGCAGTATGCGTTTTTACAGCCGCTTAAAATTAAATCTTTATTCGGCTGTGCTTAGATCTAAATTACTGTGGGGCAGTCTGGATTGTGTAATTGCCTAAGCAGTATGGTGGCCCAATAGTTAGCACTGTGGCCTTACAGCAATCCAGGCCTTTCTGTTTGAAGTTTGCATGTTCTCCCCATGTTTGTGTGGGTTTCCCCCCACCATCAAAAACATGTACCAGGTTCTACTGTCAGTGCCCTTGATCAAGGCACTGGCTCAGATCTAGAGTTGGTCCCCGGGCTCTGCCCTCTGCAGAGAATGAATTTCACTACATGTATGTGTGACAATAAAGTATCTTTAAATGAGTAAGTAAGAGCCTGGGTAATAAAACCAGCCTTGGCTCAAAAATAATCCCACATGCAGTCTACTTAAATAACTAAAACTGTCTCCACTGAACAGCCAATTTAGCAACAAATCAGGTTGTCATGTGAGAGAAAAGAAGTCTGTATTTCTCCCAGTTATAATTCCACAGTCTGATAACTCTTAGGATGAGCTGTAACAGTGCATATTCTCATTCATGGCTGTTTCTGCATCTCAATCACATCAGACTGTTTTACCTTGACAGCTAGAAGTGGCTGGTGGTGGTGAGCAGTGACTGATCGAGGCAGCAAGGATTCCTGCTCCAAAGAGCTCCAAATGAAGAAGATGATGAAATGAATGATGAAACAGTTGAGGTTTTAATCAGGATCTCTTTATGCTGGAACATCGTGGGAATTCTTCACCTTATCAGCCCTATGTATCCTCTCCGACTGGACGACGGGTGACCTCCCAGAGTGCCTTGCAGCATGGCCTTTTCAATAATGTATAGGCCGAGAGAAGGGAGACCAAATAAGAGGGGAAATGATTTTCTAACGCTGTAGGAGCCCCCTCTTTGACATTTACCTCAAGCACTGTGTGTGTGTGTGTGTGTGTGTGTGTGTAGGAAGAAAAATGACAATAACGAAGGGCTGTAAAGCGTTGAAAGAGATTTATATATAAGAGCAATAGTTCCATCTAAGTGTGGCGCTGAGGAACAATAGAAATAAATAAATAAATAAATAGGAAATAAGAAAGAGAAAAGGTTAATAAATGGAGGTGACAGTTTTTTGTCAGACACAATTGGAGGAGCAGGAGCGATCATCCTGTTTAACCCATAAGCTACCTGATACCATTTCATACTTCATTAGCTGCACCCCCTGGTTTGCACCGATGGTTGTTCTCCACAGGGAGTGCCCTTCCTCCCACCTGGACACATGGCATCTATCATTACCCCCCTGCTTCAGCTCTGAGCCTGCAGAATGTCACACAGCTGGAGCGTGAGGCTCTGAAGAAAAGAAAAAACCTGGCGAATGTCATTAAAAAGACAGAGCATGCTCTTCCGCTGCCCACATTTCAGTTATATACAGGATTAACCGTAGCACTGTATGAACCCACTTCAAGGATAAGATTTTTACATAACAGTTGAGAAAACAATCTCATCTCAAGGTGAATTTTGTGGCTATTTTGTATTATCACACAATCTTCATTTATATGGAGGTTTTGGTTAAATATGGAAACATGAAATAAATGTTCAACTTTCTGTTTTTTCAGAGCATTGAAAGACTTAAAGGCTGAGGTTCCAAGTTCGATCTTGACCTCAGAAACAACAGTTACAAAAACACTGTACTAGCACTTGACCCCATTTGATACTTCAGCTTTTAAACCAAACATGGACAAGAAGTCCTTCAAGTGCTCAAAAACAAGATTACATACAATTGACCTTTCGCTAAGCCCTTCCATCCTTTAGTTACTTTTGCTACAACTGCTTTCAGCTTTCCGCTGTGGCATGGCCAACCCGGTCTTACGCCAGTTTGTAAAATGTTATTTTGATGTATTGATTTGTGTAGCCTACAGGTCACGTTAATGTTGTTTATTTGTGTACAGCTCGCGATTTTTAAACGTGACCATTTCACGAACTGCCATGACACTGGGCTGCTCTGGGGGACACAACAACGGTGAAATGAAACGCCGTACGCGGGACGCTGACAGTAACTCGCTCCGGGACACAATCTGCGGCCTCTGGGGGACGCAACAATGGGGAAATAAAACGCCACAACAACGAGACGGTTACAACAATGACATTAACGTGACCTGTAGGCCTACACGAATAAATAGATGAAATAACGTGACCACGACTGCCATGAGACTGGGCTGGGCATGGCACACTTTCAGCTTACAATGATAACGGTGGCCGGTTTACCATCAAAATTCTTTGTAACTTTTGTAACACTAGGTCCTAGATTTTAGCTTATTTTAGAAAGACAGACAAAAGCAGGCCTCTCATATACCATTGACAACTATTAATTTTTCTTGCTAAATTGTCAGCTGTAGCAGTTGTAGCTAGCTAGCTAATTAAGCTAACGATAGCGCCGTGACTTTGTTGAAAACACCATCTCCCGCTGACATTTTTATGTTTGCTATGGATTCATTTTAAAAGGAGAATCCTGTAAAAGAGGTCCTTGATGGCTAACCGTTACGGTAGGCTACATGCTATCACGCTAAAAGACTGAGACTAAAACTGCATGTTTCAGGCAAAAAGTCAGCATCCTCAAAAGTTGATTATCCATAATACACATACAGTATAGCCTGAATAAAGAAACAGTATTGTTTTTTTTCATCATAAAATGTTAACTACAAAAAGTAATTGGCCTTGGAAGTAATTACTAGCCTACTACAAGCCTCTTATTTACTATTTTACCATTCCATGACAACTGGGAAAACTGTATATAGCGCTGTATAAATGTAGTCCCGTATGTGATGATCATGTGATATGTTGATCATAAACTCCAGAATAGCTACTAAATGGACATTGTGGTGAGATGTTTTCTCAACACTTTTAGAACACATTCTCACATCAGTGTTTTATTTTATTTTAAAGGCATAGGCCTACCTTCTTGTGGATGTAGATGTTTTCCCTGCTTGTATCTAGAGAGAGATTTATTGCATCATTGCATATTGTCTAAATGTCTCACTCAGTGTCTTATGTGGTTATCTGCAGCTATTTGTGCTTCAACTGTGTCACAAGAAATGCTTAGAAATATTACCCACCCCACTTGTTCCCAGTCTGTGGTTTAGGACCTGCCAAGGGGTTACAAGAAAGTGAAATTGGTCATGAGACAGTTAACAGCACAAAAAAGTAGATACAGTTTCAGATATTTATCTTTTCTTTTTTACTGAATAACATGAAGTCCTCGGGCCTCTAAAAATTACTGGGTTAACTTAGTCATGACTCGTGTACATAAACAACTCAAGTCTTGAGGAGAGCACGGAATCTTGCAGTCCCATGCTGACCTCTTGTGGATAAAACACAACACTGCCACCAGTTTATTTGGCAGGCACACATGATCCGACTAAAAGTAACAATTCAAATGCTGTGTGAATTCTACTATTTCAGTGAGCCCTGTCTGGTGGTTGCAGCCTGTCGCAGCAGCAGCTCCCTGGCCAGGTCCGGCCTGCCGCTCTTGGCCAAGCAGTGGGCCAGCTGAGAGGCCTTGGGTTGGTGTGTGGCAGCAGGCAGCCCCCTCCTCCACATGGCCAGGGCATGGAAGGCCTGAGTGGACAGGCATTCCCCAGCCCGGAGCTTCACCAGCTGAACGGCGCTTCGACGGAGACGCAGGGAGAGCACTAAAAGGGCTACATCCTCCTCTGAAAGCTCCCCAGACAGCCAGAGAAGAAGAGAGTCTGACAGGGAATCTGGTGGGTGGGCAAGGGATGAATGATGGAGACACTGGTGACCTGAAACTGATGCATTTATATTTTCAACACTAGCAACAGCTCGTTTGGGAAAGTTACAAAATCTTAGAAGATCTGAACCTTTGATATTAAAATATGGCAAATGTAGGCAAATACATACATATTCAGGTAAAGTATCTCAAAACTTGTCACTCACCTGTCTCCTTCCATAACTCCCCCCTAGCTGTGATGGGCTGATTAATAGTTTTCACTTTCTGAAATGAAAGAATAAAATGTAAGGATCTTCTTTGATTGTGAAGGTCAACTTCTTTAGCACAATGCATAATGAAGAATTCCTTGTGAATGCTTCTGCACCTTGGGTAAAGTCAGAGACAGCTTACAGACGGGCTCTCCCAAGAGATTTGTGTCCATTGGGACTGGTCTGTCACCTCGCCACTCCAGCTGACCTCTGGTTACCTTGTAAAACATGGCAGTGCCTTTGTAGTGGGGGGAACTGTAGTTCCTAAACGGATCCACTTCTGTTAGACACACCATAAGGTGATTCTTCTGCTGGCTGTGGAAGGTGATTCGCTCATGTGGGACACCATGTTGGTCGTTGTGAGTTCCTGTTGTAAAAAAATGGACATTCAAAATCTTATCACTTCAACTAACTAAATCCAAGCCAGTCAGTATGTCATCTGAGCAAACATACCTGAGACTGAACACACTGTACATGCATTCTGCTGGCTGCCTGTGCAAACATATTATTAAATGTAGTATATGGTCTCTGCCATCCAGTTATGTGACGACAAGCAGAAGGAAGACAGACCTGTTTAGACCTATGGTAGGTATTTGGAACCTTCTGATTTCCCCAATAACAACGACAACTGTTTTATTATGTTGTTGCTTTAGCTACCTTTAGGGCTACTTTTATGTGTTTTTACTGCTTGTGGGTTAAAACACACATAGTTTGATTTGCTGTATACTGTCAACCTGCTAATAGATTCTGACATGTAATTCTTTTGTAAAACATTATTTATGCTTTTGTCCTTTTTTCCCTCCATAGGAATGCAAGGGTGCAGATTTAACGCATTACACCACACTGTTAGAATACCAAACCCGGCCAACTTTTGATGCAATATATTCCATCTCGAAGCATAATTCCAACTTTTTTAAATCGCAAATGTAAAAGTGTTTGCACTCTGGAATCCAGGCTTCTCAGGAAGTAGGGTCAGATATGTGTAGCCAAGGTAAATCATTTCTTATGACAGAAATGCCCGCACAATGACAAAAAAAAAACCTACCAGACTTTTCAGATGTAAAAATAATTATTTAAAAACTGTGACATGTGAAACAAGACTGAGAGCCTATAACCATGCTAGCTGCTCAGTGAAGGGTTTACTTTGAGCTAAATGCTAACAGTGCTGATCCTATTGTTGACATGGAGCTTCTGATTTACTGTTTTGAAATAGATTTTGACGTGATGTTGGCGCTTAGAGGAAAAGTCAGAGATTCACCAGGTATTGAGCATGAATGCCTCGACAAAAGGTTACAGTAACCCATCCAATAGCACATTATTACCACAAATTACATGTAATCCCAGGGATTTAAATAGGCCAGTGATGGCCAATCAGGACAAAATATGTTATGTTCTTTTCTGACATAACCAAAACATTCACTGTTCTTCCATTTTTCCCCCACAATTTTTGTATATTGTGCAATCTTTTCTGCATCTAGGGAGCTTTTTTTCAGTGTGCAGGCAACCTTTTAAATAAGTTAGTAGCTGAACATCACACCTTACCTGTGGAGGTGATGTTGCCACTGAAACGAAGGAGAAGCTGGTCTCCTTCACACATAGAGATCTCTGCCGAGGTTTCCGAGAGGCCGCTGAAGCCCCGGGCTCGCAGTTTGGACAGCTCCCAGCTGAGGTCTCTGCTGGGCAGAGCAGCCACCAGGACAGCGTGAGGCTCGTCTTGTCTCCGCTGGAGGAGGACAGTGGCCGTGTGGCAGCAGACCGACTCCTCCAGCTCCTCTGCCAGGGAGGTGATCCGGCAAGGCTGTAGTGGAGACAGGAGACGAACCACCAGCAACCTGAGAGGTAGACCGTGAGAGACAGGAGAAAACTAAGAAGTTCAGCTCAGCCAAGAGATTAGATTGTTGCTGAATAAAGAAAGGGAAGAGATGAGTCTATTATCGTGGGCCCGAACACAGACTAAAGACAGAATAATGAATTCATAGTACTGACTGTACACATATTAAACCCTGGGGAAGCTGTTTTAGATAAGAAAGAGAAGTACGGCACAGGAGAGAAATAATGAGAATATATCCTTATTAAAGGAACAGTTAACAATTTAAAACTATGGGCCCTATTTTAACGATCTAAGCGCACGGCGTGAAGCATATGGCACAGGTGCATTTAGGGCATGTCCAAATCCACTTTAACTAGTTTGACGGTGGAAAAAAAGGGTCCGGGCACATGGTTCAAAAGAGTTGTACTTAGTGTCTTCATTAGTTAACGGGTGTGTTCTAGGCGTAACATGCAATAACCCAATCAGATTGTCATCTCCCATTCCCTTTAACAGCCAGGCGCATTGCTATTAAGATGGCGGATTTGATTTGATTCATATTTTTATTTGTCATCTTTTGCATGTTTGTGTTCTGCTGTGCTGCCCTGTGTGTGTGTGTGTGTGTGTGTGTGTGTGTGTGTGTGTGTGTAAAACAAGCATACTATGCGCACCTGTCCATAAGCCTAGGCACTTTTTTACTAATGCGCTGTTAAGATAACAATGAAATGCTGCGCTACTGGCTTCAGACAAGGTTTTGTTGGTTAATGGCGCAATCACTTTTTGCTGCCGCAAGATAGCAATACGCCAAGAATTCACCTGAACACACGTCCCTGTAAGACTAGCACGCCCATGGGCGCAAAGATGGGCCCAGGTGCATTTTCTAATTAAACGACGTGGGCGCGGATAGTCTTAAGATAGCAAAGTCACTTGCATTGGGCTTTGCGCCGCGCTGCACCGGGGAAGAATAAAAGCATAAAAGCATAAAACTAAAAGCTTAAAATAAATCAGATACCTTTATTTTTAATTATCTATCACTTTTTTAGAGATTAATTAAAATTCTTAGCATGTACTTATGTTCAACATAGAAATGCTAAAGCCTGGAATTCAAAGCATTTGGCTCCCCCTTTATCCATACTGCCTTTCTTAAACCCCTTGTGTAAAGAAAATCTCACTCTAAGTCTGGTTAGTTGTAATGTTCCACATTTGTTCTCATATGCCCATAGACTGAACATGTCTGAATGAAAGGTATAAAACTCTGGAGAGGTGGAACAGTAGTAGAAAAAAGTATTGTCTATATGTTTGACTCTAGTTTAAACAAGGCAAGAATACCACTACCTCTGACTTTTGCTTTCACTTCAATTAATCTGTGATGCCTGAGAGTAATTCCTGTTCTGTGGTCAGACGCAGGATTTATTACATCCTCATTTGTGGTGTGAGTGGCCTGGCCATTCTGACACTGCGTATAGGAAACAGCTGAAAACATTCCGTCCTTCAAATCAAATACAGTGGTTGATCAACCTTATCAGTAAGGCACAGGCAAAAGGAGATGTGGTAAGGGACATTACAACACAACTCATGTATGTGTCGGATAAAGGTCTTCTTTTGATACAATACTGTATGTTTTTCTGATTCTTATATTACTGGGTAGACGGACAGAAATATTCGCAATGGATCTGACACAAATGGTGCTTTAAATGACAATCTCCCTACAAGTCTGACCCTGGGCTTAGCTCTACTGCCTGTAGTCCTTCCATGGATGTGTCTCATATTGTATATTAGGTTGGAAGGTACAACAATATATCCACTGAGTGTTGCAGTCACAGAGAAAATCATCCAGGCTTTCATTTTTTATCCACTATAACTCCCGAGCCTCTTTTTGCAGCTTCCAACTAGCTCCAGAGTACTGCACCAAGGATTTTAACAAGATCAGAAAACCATATTACCTCTCAATGGCTTCTTGGTAGCTTTATAATTGACTCTACCATTCTAATCTTCATCCACAAAGCGCTATGTGGTCTTTGCCCTAAATATGTGCTGTATACCTAAGCTCCTGATGCCATAAAACTGGCATAAAAACCTGACTGAACCACCAAAATCCACTCCATCCATTTAAATTACCTAGAAACAACTTTGCTTTAAAGTGTACACACAATGTATTTGGATTCTGTGTTGTGTGTATGCATCTTTCTTGAAATGTTGAAATAAGTATGTCTGTTTGAAGTTTAAAGGACTAGCCTCTCATTCTCAACAGCCATGTATATATTCTTAGCAGCCACTTAGATTTGCATGAATGCAAAAAGAGACATTATTGTGCAAACCTGTCAAAGTTCTCTGTCAGCTCAAAGGTCACCAGTCCGTTCTGCTGGTTCCTGACTGTGACTTCATCCAGGATGCTCCACTGTTTGTGTCTTGAACCCAGAACAATCAGCAGCTCATTGGACATCTCTTCAGACTTCACAGAGGCGACCAAGACTCTGACAGAAACATTAAAAACACAATATCTTCATCTAACAAGACCAGGAGTCTCTGTGAGGCTGTGATTATGGGCAGGGCGCTGCTTTGATGCTACTTTACATCCCTACATTAGCATGCTAACATGCTCACAATGACAGCATGTGGATGTTAAACAGTAATATCTACCATGTTCAGCATTTAAGTTCAGCGTGGTAGCATGCTAATTCATGAAGACAACTGAGGCTGATGGAAATTCATTTGTTTTGCAGGTAATGAGACATAAATATTATATTTGTATGGGACAAATTGCAGGTTTTTTCACTGAAGACAAAGTCAGCCACCCATGAGAATGCATTGTCTGGGAGTCATGAATGTCTGTACAATATACAGTGTGTATATAATAATAATAATAATAATAATAATAATAATAATGCAATAGGTGCTATTTCTATTTGGACCAAGGTGGTTGACCAACTGACAAACAAACATGGCCATCCCTTAAGCCATGTTGCCCCACCTTACTTTAAAAAATAAAAATAAAATTATATTCATTATAGATGGTTTGTACAACACATTCTTCAGTCGTTAATAACGAATCATACTCATCTGGGAGCTGCCATCTGCATTTCTGGACTCAGATTTTTTGGCCATTGATCCTCTGATGTCTGTATTTCAATTCATTAACTCACCTCCTTCTGTGGGAAGCAGGTTGATCCGATGGTGGAGAAGCACTAACAGGCCGAGTTTGATGGTCTTGCTCCTCCCGTTGTCCTCTTGTGTACCTATTCTTTTCGGGGTTCAGGGGACAGGGAAGGGTGAGAGTGAGGGGTCTTCTCAGTGGCTTAGAGGATGGGTGGGTGAGATAGAGTAGTGGACTTGTAGACACCACTGAGTGATAGGCGTCGCTCCTGGACTTGACAGCCGCCAATAGGACAGCATCTACCGGCTGGATCTGAAGCAATGGAGGAAACAGCTGTTCTGCATTATTTAAGCAGCAGTTTGGACAGAAATGCTGTGTGATATGAAAATAGTTTTTCTTCCCACACTTTTGTTTTGCCAAAAGCATACTGTTTAATCAAAAAGAGCTGTGTAGAGGGGGAGCTGTTGTGTGACGTAAGATCAAGCAACAAACTGTTGAACGGTGGAGTTCGTTCACAGATGATTGGACTCGGAGGTTGATTCAAATTTCCGCCACAGCTGTTCATTTAGCTTACAGCAAACATCTGTGAAAACTCAAGTCAGTGAATCATAAGCAGCCTATCTTTGCTTCTTATGGCCCTCTTTATCTAACCATGGCTTGGTTTTTACTCTCATTTTGTAACAATTTGAATATTTTAAAGATTGAGTTCTTTTTCAAAGGTTTGATCTCAAATTGACAAAGATGTTTCTACCTAACAAATTAAGTAAATATATTCGCTGTGATTATACGCTTGTGTTAAAAGTATACTGGGAGATAGGTGGATAGTGATCAAATACATTTCTCCATACCATGGTTTGTGCCATTACTGGAGCCGTGAAGGATCCTGGAAGGTAATTCAGACAGATTCGGGGGTCCATGGGGAGTTTGAGTGACAAACCCTTTGTGGGAACGGTGTAATTTTCTCTTTTTAGACAGGAAACCACTGCAAACAGGCCCAGTGAGTACACCCTCACCTCTGCAAATGAGCTCTTACAACAGACACAAACAAAACATAAAATAAATCATCTATTATGGCCAAAGTATTTGAATCATTTATGAACAGAAAATCAATATTGTCCTTGATGTCAATTCTGGCTTTCCATACAAATCTCATGAACATTAAAACAATAACTTTTGTAGTTGATGGCATTGAAAAAATAAACCGTAAAATATAAGTTAGTGTCTTTAAAACGTAGAGAACGTTACCCTCTGCCCTCCATACGTGCCCTCTGTGGTTACAGGAGTGATGTAGCTTGCCTTCCTCTCCCCATCAACTATCTTCACAGCAACATCCCTATAGCTGCCGCGGTAACGTGCGCAGAAAGGCAAACTCACAATCACAGGGAAGTGGATGTTAGCTCCATCCTGAACTTTGACCCTAATCACTCTGCTGACCAGCTCTTCCGAGGCGGTCACCATCAGGCAGCTCAGGGTGTCGGCCACCTCACATCTCAGGACTTCAGCCACACCCATGGGAGCTCTGATAAAGCATGTGTCTGGTAAATCTGAATGGCTGTCCTCCTGTTCACCAGTGAGCCTTGAAATCATTTAAAATAGATCACTTACACAAAGATAAAAAGCTCATAATGTACAGATGACATTTTGTTCAATATAAATGAATGATCATTTCCGCACTAAAGGACAGCTTTAAATTGCATATTTTTGCAATGGGTAGTTAGTAGTAGTAGAAATAGTGTTCATCAAGTTTAAGCTACATTTCTAGCAAAAAGGCAACCATCTGAAATATTTCTGAAATGCTGGAGCATGCACATGTCCACATCAACTTCTCCCAGACTCTGCCTCTCCTTCTGATCTGATTTTTCCTGATTTGTTTGGCTTTTGGACAAATCTGGGCATTGACCTGACAGTGAACTGTATGAAGTAGCCGGTTATGAGGAGGCCAGGTGGCAATAACGTGTGCACCCTTTGATGAAAGAGTTTGCTTCTCTATCAGTGAGCAGGGGAAATGAGGGTAAGGAATAAAATCATGTGGGATAAAGAACCGGGGATGCGGAACATGTGCAACGCTACAATAATGTTCCAGCTCTTATCGTGCAGCCAAACATTGTTCAGACAGACAAAACTTTATTTTAAATTGTAGTAAAGGTAATGTAGTAGCCACAAAAACAATTCTTGGGTTTGAATATTTTACTCAGTTAAACATCATATACCTTTTAATAAAGAGCTGAAACAAGCTCTTACAAAATATGACACAGTCAAACAGTGTGGACAGTGTAACTTGATTTCGTCAACTTACCCTACAGGGATCCATCCGATGTCCGATGTCTTTTCTTTGCACTTGTTATAAACTCTATTTGTGTTATTTTCAGTCTCCAGAAAATTAGTTTGACTTTCTGGAGAAATACAGTTCTCACTTTCACTTCCTTGAATTTTGACCACTAATTTTTTCCCTGTCTCTTTCGCATGGCTGCAGTCAAAACCGGAGTGTGATGATTGTTCAATTTCTGGTGATGGCATTGTATGGCTTTGATCATCTCCATCCATAACATCCTGTTTATGCCCGGAGTCAGATTCAAGGGGATCAAGGGAGCTCAGGTGATTGTTGTCATCTTCAGGTTGCTTTGGTGCTTTTGGATCTCTGGTCTCCTGATGTGCTGAGGCCTCCTCTGCACATAACTTGAGGATTTCCTCATCCAGCTTAGATATGACTGTGTTTAGTTTGTCCATAATGTTCTCTATGTCCTCCCCAACACTCAGGAAAATTTCATTGAAGGAGTCTGAACAAGGTGTGACTGTACATTCCGTATCTATAATAAAACAGGCATATAGAACAGGATAGAATACTATAGGCGATTGTGTGTATATATCACAACAATAAAACAAAACTTTTACTTGACAAACTATATTTTTGAGAGCTAATTCATATTCTTAAACTACTCTCTAAAACTATGCATCATTTTGCATTGAATGAACTAATCCACACTTACTGACTCATAAAAGTGCTAATAAACTATTTCTGTGTAATTTAAAGTTGTGGTGGTTTATATGTATTTAATGTTTACAGGGCATTTGCCTCACTAATAGATTTAAAATGTACGCTTAAAATAATAGTCCTTCAGCCAACAATCCAATTTTCATGCTTACATTTCAACTTCACTGACAATTTTTTCTTTATGAAGATTTTTTAACATTAATATGCATTCCCTCAGCCTGCCTATGGTCTAACCAGTGGCTAGAAATGGCAATAAGTGTAAGCCAAGCCCTGGGTATCCTGCTCTGCCTTTGAGAAAATGAAAGCTCAGATGGGCCAAGCTGGAATCTTATAAAAGCATCCAAAAAGCACCATGTCATGGGACTTTTAAACTGACGTCCAGCAATTTGAAAGATGGTTCCAATTCCACTTTTCTTCAACAGTCCTTCAACATCATCCACCACTTCAACTGCTTACATTGTTTGAACTTTAACTGACATTTCGACTTTATCTCAAACTTACATATCATCTTAAACTGAAAGTACTTTCACTTCTTTGTCTTCACAAAAAAAGGTGAGGAAAGACATGCATCAGTCAGATCAACTCACGTACCTGTTGTGGACAGATGTTGTTGAGAACGGCCCCCTGGTAGAGACTTGGGGGCATATTCTCGGAGAACTCCTCTCCATGCTGTCACTCTGTCAGAATGAAAAACACTCAGCTTCCTCAGCACTCCCAGAACTCTCTGCTTGTACGCTCTCTTCTCCCGCTCTTCATCAGCATTTCTCCTTCTCTCTTCATCATCCTCCATATCTTCTGCTGGACTGAGCATCCCTTCTTCACTGCCTTTCTGTATTTCCTCTTCTTCGCCTCTACCTGGTCCTTCTTCTATGCATCTCCTCCAACCCACTGTTCCATTTTGATGATCTCTGGAGCATCTGACAGCTTCAAGCCCTCGAAGAGTTTCAGTCAACATGTTTAGGAGACTGTGTTCACTCCTCCTGCCATGAAGAGACTCAGCTTCATCCATCAGTGTATTCACATGCAGATTTGCATCCATGCTGAGCTGAAAAACACAACAGATCAGGGTCAGAAGTATCTAATCCAGCCTATTTTGTGCCCCTTTTTCAGTCCGTGTTGCACATGGCTAAAGCAATTCACTCTTTTAACAAAATAATGGTGAAAAATATCAAATATTCCCTAAAATGCGTTGCATTCCCTTGTGTACCTCCTTTTATATTTGAAGCTGAAGACCCCTTGTTTGCTGTGTCCTTGGCATTGAGTGTTACTGTGTACAGCTTTTTCAGTTTACAAGAGCCAATGCTGTTTTTATATGGCTGCCAGCAGTAAAACATGTTGCCAAGGCGACCCCTGGAGGCGTAGCAGGAAGGGACTAAAGAGGAGCCACAGACCAATAAGTTCACAGAAATCCTCCAGACATCTCATTCCTGTCCTCTATTCTTCTGTCACTCATTTTACTGCATAGTAAAATACGTCAGCTCTTTAAATTCACCCACTCCTCAATGATTCAAAAAAACATTTACTCAAAGATGAATTTTGCTTATTTCTTTCAGTTTAAGTAGCAGAAATGACACTGCCCATGTTTTGAAAGCATATGTATGTTGAGGAGGAGGTCGTTAGACTTACATAGTGGCTTCAGTGCATTTTTCCGAAACAAAGTCTACAACAACACAAACAATGTTTGGGGTGTCGTTTTGTGGGTTGTCTGTGTAATTTCTGGTCTTACAATCCTTAAACATCTGTGTTGGAAGTGTTCAGATCCTTTACTTAAGCCGTACCATAATACCATAGTCTAAAAGTAAAAGAAAATATGACAAAATACTTTATTATCAGCATAATGTACTCAAAGTAGCAAAGCCTGCTGTACTCATTATGCAAAACCATTCCTTTCAGAGCACTAATTGAAAAATGTAATTTCCCCCGAGGATGAAGTGGAAGAAATGTAAATTGGATACAGCTAAATGCTTTGATTTACATTACTGGTTTAACAAAAATAAACTGCATCCTATTTGAGTTTATCTTATGTTTTTGCATCTAAAATCTCAATCAGAAAAGTAATTAAAAAGTGGATGGACTGACAAAAGGTCTTGCTGTCTAAGTTACATCACATAATGATTTTAATTACCATAGTTTAATCTGGATTCTAACAACAGGCAAATACCACAATTTTTTATTTTACAAAGCGGATATATTATTCAGAATCCATGTGAATCTACAATTAAAAACCACATGTAGACCATACTTATTTATTTGAATATAATGGCTCTGTTCTATTCAAGTGTCCTTTACTGTCATTGTGCAGTGTACAATTACACAGCAAAATGCAGTTTGTGTCTAATCCACACAATTAGACACAAACTACATTTGTGGGGATGCAAAAAAAAACAGAAAAGTGCATGAAATATACAAGTATAGACAGGTGGTGCATAGGCATGCACAATACCAGGACCCTGAAAGTTTAAGCATCTGAAGCAACAAAATTAACTATTGCCATCATTCAAGTTATTAATTGCTACTGTGCCATGTAAAAATGACTTCACCCAGAAAGGCCTATTTTGCTCTGACATCATAGTCACAGTTGCCTAGAAGCTACAGTGCTGCAGCACTCTGTCACCATCATGTGGTTGATGCTGCATACTGTACCTTGTTATTTTATTACTTATTTTTAGCACTATGATTTTATTAGTAGCAATAGTATCCATCTGAGAAGAAAGAAAGTCACATATTAAAATATGATTTAAAAAAAAAACTTTAAAAATTTACTAATAATGATAGTAGGGTAGAACTGTTGAACTGGATACTAGTCCTGAAGAAATGGTATTTTGTTCAAACTATATTCTTTTTATGGTTTGAAGGACACATACACTTTGAAAACGTATTTGTTATTAATTATATTGTATGAATAGTATAGGAATAGTAGCCTACTGTATTTTACCACCCCATTACAGTAATCTCATATAAATAGAGATAGATGAAAATAATGAAACTAAATATGTTCTTTATTTCCCTCAGGACTCGTATGCAAGGCATCCTGTTGCATTCCTGTCGTGTTGAACGCGTAGCTACTAGCCTGGGGCCTTAAGGATCAAGCTGGGACATGCAAGGGTTCGCAGCAAAACATGACGAGCTGCACTTTCCTAGTGCAGAAACAGGCTCAATTATTGCAACTTAACATGTCCACCACAGCACTAACACTATTAAATCCTTTAGTTTAAGAGTTTTTAGGAGCACAAATGAAGATAAGGTGACTGTACGTCACAGCGGGCATTGAAGTCCTTGCCCTGCGATGAAATGGGCGTGGAGTTACCGAACACAACGGAAACAGACGAGTGTGTAAGCACGCTGTGAGCGGCTCGCGACAGTCAACAGAGACTCCGAGCGGAATAATATGACAGAAACTGGACGCAGCGAGTGCGCAAAGATGTGCGAATGATGCTGGAGGTTGCCTCCTGTTTTTAATTTTCAGGTAAGCTTTTGCAAACCACCGGACCCACGACGACGTGTAACGTAAAACACCCTTATGTCAAGTGTTGTGTGTGTATTTATCCAAAACCGACTCAAGTGTGCACGAGACTGAAATGAACTAGCTTAAAGTTAAATTAGCTGTTTTACACGAGTCAGAGCTGCAAGAAACAATTTGCATCACCTACCGGGTAATTTAGGCACATTCAAACAAGTGTAAACTGCGTCGCTAACACTTTAATTGACAAGTCACATTAATTACTTTTTTTCTCCCAAGTGTAAATACATTAATTAACACATACGTCCGAACCTCTCTGGCACTATATGCCTTTGAAAACACACTTCTGCCCAAACAACGCAGTGTAATTTGTAAAATGATAGCTTTACAAATGAGCCTTTATTGAACTGCAATTTTCAATTACATTCTTTAATAAATGTTTGTGTGACGGTATCCTCAAAACAACACTTAATATTTAAGTAGAAAATATGTCCACAGGACACACAAAGTGCAAAGCATTAACAGGTATGCTTTCTTAAACCAGGAAGGGGATACAAATTGGACTTTGCTCAAAGTTTGTTGGCTGAGCAATGAGCAGAAGTATGTGTAGGTGTGCATGCATGTGCGTGCATGCTACAGTATGACTCATTCCCTTGTTCAGTGTAACCATACCTGTGGTACGTGGGCCTAGTGGGTGTAACACATCCCTTGTGCTGGCTGGCAGCATTGCTTTCAGACAGTTTTATTTTAAACAGAGGACACAATATCTAGCTCTAATATATTGCTGTCAGTAGGTTGTGTAGACGTGAGTTGCCTCCAGTTGTATCTTAATGTCCACACACACACACACACACACACACACACACACAGCTTCATATGCCCATGTGGGATGTGCAAGCTGCTTATCTTGTGAAGTTCTCTTTTTGCTCTTTTCTATTGATCTAAACACTCTGTAAGCTTGGACACGGGGCAGTAGCTGTGGATCAAACCTCCTATATCTAGCCATTAATAATGTTGGATGAATATGTGTGCTCTTCTGTGGGTAGTTTAGTTTGTATGTGTGTACACTGTGTGAGTGGGTGTATAAGCGCTAAAAAGCAGAGATGAAGTGCAGGCCAGGTCAAATGTGCGAGCAAGCTTTGGTGTGCGCCTGTGCTGGCAGTTAGCCGATACAGGTCCCTGCATGGTAACACTGCAATACCCAGCTGGGCAGGCCTGATAGTCTATAGGCCAACAGTCGTGTGGAGCTGGGACTGTTCTCAATGCTCAAAAATGCAAAGCAATGTAGCAGCTAAGGTGTGACGTGTGTGCTCACAAGGTAAAAAAAAGTCTGCTTAAAGGCATCTGAGCATACACAGAACTGATTTCAACCTAACATTTTGAGAAAATTGACCTTTGTTTTTTGAACATCATATATCATATCATATTAGTTTGTTGTGCATAAATATATGAAAGCAGAAGATATGCTATATTCTCACCAGGCTCATAGATAAGATATCTAAAGGTAGCTTTCGGTTGATGTTTATTCTTAACTACTTGCACACTAAAGCACTCAACTGTAAACACATGCATGTGCCACAAGAGCATGAGTACTTGAAAGCAGAAGTAACACTTCATGTCCCCTGTGTACCGTAGGTTTGTAACGCAAAAGAGAAGTGGACAATGCAAGATGTTGCTGTATCTTCCCCTGAGTTTAAAGTGGGAGTGTGTGTGTTTTTAAGAGAAAAAAAACAGCGGTTCTGCCACACAATTCATCATTGCTTGACTTTGAAGAGAGGGTGTGAAAGCATGAGGAAACGGACATTTAACAATAGCTTGCCATTTTAAGGGTGCTATGTTGCTAGGCAGTGAGTTGTGATGTAAAGCTCTCATTTTAAAACTAAGAGCTGGAAAAAAAGAGACAAATATGTCCAATGGCTTTTCTGCAGACATCCAGTTTGTGTGTTATTTGATTCAAATATCAGACCTTAAGGTAAGTATTTTACCAAAACCTTAGCATTGAGCCAGCCTTTAATAGTGGCTTGCTATTGCCTCATAGCTATAGCTGTTTCCTACTGTTTCATCCAGGAGTGTTGCAAATTTAGATCAGGTTTTGTTGGCTGTCATGTTTGCTCACTTGTTGATTGTACAGCACACGCATCTTGGATTGTTACAGAGTAAGAAGAAACAGGCTTGTTTGATATATTGCTGATATTACATGCAAGATCATGTTGTTCTCTAAGGTAAATGTGATGCTACAGCCAGGGGACCGTTAGCTTTGCTCAGCATAAAGGCTTGGAACAGGGGTGAAAAAAGAAAAAAAACAGCATACCAGCACCTTTTTCAAAGCTAAGGAATAAATATGTGTATTTTCTTTATTTACTTGTACACACATTTGTGGTTTAACTGGGGAATATGTGTCAAACTATTTCTTGGCCTGTCATGGTGACTTACTGGAGTCTAAACCATAACTTACATTTACACTTTAGTTATTGTACGTGCTACATAGTTGTTTCATAGCTGTTTCCTCCTGTTTCCAATGCTTCCCTTCTGCTTTATGCTAAGTTAGGCTAACCGTCTGCAGGCTGGAGCTTCATATTCATCATAAAGACATGAGAGTGGTATCGATCCTCTCATCTAACTCTTGGCAAGAAAGCGCTTTTCCCAAAGTGTTGAACTTTCCCTTGATGAGGTCCATTAATGTCATCAAAGTGGTATAAAGGTAAAATCTAACCCTTAAATACATTTTCACCTGCAGATCTTTGTTCTAAGATTAGATCAATATCCACTGTGAATCATTTTGGCTTGTAGAAAAATACGCATCATTAGAGCGTAACCGATATTTGAAAGTAATCCTGTTAGAGTTAATGGATGTTTCAAAGGTTAATCATTTTGTCTATGGTACAAGTGTGGAGTCATGCAAATATTCTGTTTGAGGGCACTTACTGCCTCTTAACTTTACAGTATTGTTCTTGGCCCATCTCATATTTAATTTTTTTTTTGTGTCTACAGTTTAAAGTATCTTCTGAAAGTCCTCCAGATGTGGCAGAGTTGAGACTTGAGCATCATGTTGGAGCCTTCAGAGCCTAGCCAGAACATCGCGGAGTGGCTGTCCACCCTCCGCCTGTCCCAGTATACCACATGCTTCCAGAAAAGGGGTTATCAAGTTCTGGGAAGACTGCAAGGACCTCACAAATGAGCTCCTCCTGGAGTTTAATGTGCTTCCAACAGGCCATCGTAGGCGCATCCTCCGGAGTTTAGAAGCACTAGGGGTGAAGCAGCCGAGCGATGAAGAGGAGGAGGGAGGGGTAGAGAACGGGAGGAAGCCTGTGCTTTACCCGAGACATGTCTTCTTGAAGGATAAAAAGAGGGGGACTTCATGTCAGCACCAGCAGCCAAAGGAGACAAGCCAGTACGAGTGTGAGGGCAGTCAGACTTTGCCTCCAGGAGCAGGACTGGGAAGAGAAATTCCAGACATCCCAGAGAGCAGATACTTTCGCCCGCCTCAACCGGCTCTGCGCAATCCCCAGAACATCCAAAGGTTGCTGCCTAAACCTAGCTGTGTCCCTGCCTCCGTGTCCTTCAGAAGCAGCAGCTGCAGTAGCAGCAGCAGCGAGTCCCTCTCCATATCGGAAATGCCCTCAGACTGGGAAATTTCCTCAGAGGATCCCTCACTGTCTAGCACCGACTCGTTCCTCTGTACAGCTGAGGTCCACCACCCAACGCTCACTGAAGGCAATTGTGGTTTTCAAGGTGACATGGTGGAAAACTCCATCTATGAGACACATAGCAGTTTCAAGGTTCCTGTAGGTACACAGCTCACTCGCTCCTACCGGCTGAGGCACCGGCCTGTCCCTGAAATACCGACTCAGACCATTCTGCCACTTCTTGACAGGTAACGGTTCAACTTGGAGGAACAGGTCAACATTTGACTGGGGGTAGATTCATATTTACCATACAAACATGGGGGTGGTGTCATCTTCTCACTTAACTCTCAGCCAGAAAACAAAGAAGGGTATTTAACAAAACCTTTTCTTTGAGCATAAAGTTTGACTTAATATAAGTTCATGAGCAGTTGAGAACTAATCAAACAAGTTAGAAGAGCACAGTGAACAGCACCTGGAGAAATAAAGTTTGCACGCTGCCATGGCATGAATGAATAACAACACGACTTTCCCTCTTTGCATTCATATTTACACTGGTGGAGAACCTGAGGCCTCTAATATCTTATTCAATTCTGCATTTCAAGTTCATTAATACACCTCATGCTAGACATTGTTCAACTTTATGAACTGTGAAACAAACTTTCCGAGTTCCACATCTCTATTCTGAAAGCCTTTTCGCCTAAATGGTGTTACCTATTTTTCCCACGTGCTGCATTTGTGGCTCTAATCGACTGATTTCTCTTCCTCCTCAGGAGCGAACCATCAGCGCAAACAACCAGCCCTGAACACCTAACCGGCTCCGAAGGTCCCATCGGTGCAAGCAGCATACAGAAAGGTACACTGTCTTTCAGCTGCCTCTGCTTCATCTCTGCCATGAATATTTCATTCGGCAGTAGAGTCAACGGTGCTGTTGTTTGCCTGTATGAAAGAAACGAGAGGAGATGTGGGTAGTGTGTGGGTGGGGTGGGGGTTGTTCCGCCGCCGCTTCGTGAGAAACGGCGCCCCCGTTTCAATGCACATCTCACACGGAATATGCTCTCTCTCATCTTGTCCCTCAGAGAGACCCTTGTGTGTATTCCTGTCGCCCAGCTCTCCAAAGTTTTTCAGAAGTTGTTTAACTTTGCTAACAACACACAGGCTTGTAGTACAACCATTACAAATATGTGTTGAATTTTTCCCTTTCCCTTGCTGTATTTATTGGGCTTAGTCGACCCTCATGTCTTATCTGACGAGATACTACGTAAGCTGATTTCTGTGCTGAGATTGATGTGTTCTCCCAGGATTATTTGACTCATTGCTTTGACTGTAGTCTGTATAAATGTGTGCGTGTGAAATGCCTGTTAACATGTCAGTCTTTTTGGGACAATTTCTGACCACATTGTGACATTTTCTTTTGCAGTCAGCTGCTGCATATTAACAGTTTTCTGTTCATTTTCTACACTTATTCTCCCCTCATGCTCCTTTTGTGGCTACCCCTTCCTTCCTTGTTCCGTGTACCTTTACTGCAGCAGTCTCTTGGTACAGTAGGCCTTGTTTTTCTAACTTTTTCGCTGTGTGGAACAAGACAGGGAGTGAGACTTGAGAGAACGGCAAGACAGTATAGTGGATTGGGAGGAAGGAAGAGATGATGGATGCAAAACAGGCTGAGAGACAGAGGAAGAGAGGGAGCCAAGACAGTCCCAGAGCAGGGTAACAGGGAGCTCGCATAGCAAGCTAAATTTCCCTTCACAGCAAGGTCTAGCAAGGTGTTATTTGACTTATCATTGTACCTGAGCATATTGGAAAAGTTTATTCAGAGATGAGATCCAACACTTGAAAAAAAAAAAAAAAAGCAGTGTAGTCTTACAGTATTCAACCAAAACCTGCTGTTGGACGCTAACAGAATTTTAGTTATCACGCCCCCAAAAAATGTCCATGAGAAAACACTTCTCTGTCTAGTGCTTCTTCAGCAGCTCTGCAGCAACACAGCATACCAGGCAAATCATCATTTAATCAACAAAAACTAAAAAAGTAATAATAATTGCAGTTAAAAGGCTTTTTGGTCGTACAGTGGCATATGCAGACTACTCAATTTAATGCACTTTCTTTTGTAAGCACTATAAATGTTTAGGGTAGTTTCTGTGGCTGTGCTCTGGTGTTGACAGATCTCACCTTGTGTGTGATGTGTGTGCACCACATCACACTGTTGGCACTAATTCACTGTTAGTGCTAAGCCACTCCTTGGAACAAAGAAAAGACTGTATGTACTAGTGCTGAAAAGATAAGTGAACTGAAAGTTGTTATAATCATGTTATATGTACAACTATGCCCAGCCTGCAGATCTAGAAAGCTTACTGTACATTTTCAAACAATACTTTAAACAACTGTTTTTGTTTCATGAATTCATTAATTGCTGGCAAAGCATGCGTTAATATAATACTAGAGACATCATAATAGACATGCTAAGATTTTTTAATTAGCACCACAAAGTACAGCTGAGGCTGATGGGGAATTTTATATTACTGTAAATTATTTTTTATATTAGTAGTTCCTCATGTTTTTAAATATATATACAGTATATATATTGCATTAGCTTTCTTTCTTTCTTTCTTTCTTTCTTTCTTATTTACTTTTACAAAGAAAGAACAGTCAACCTTACAACATGTTAGTTAAAAGGAATCTAACAGCAACAGTAGTAACATTCAAAATAACAATCCTTATAATTGTTCTAATTGTCATCATTTAGATGACTGAAAGTTTTTCTTAACTAGTCAACAGTTAATTCAGAGAGCCTGTGGCTGAAACAATAAACAGTTTGGTGACTAATTTAAATTCAGATGGTGACAGTTGGGTCTCCTCTATGCTCAGTCTGGGAGTGACACAGAGGACTGATAATAACAATCTGACCTGTACCTCCCTGACTTAAAAGAGCCGAGACTTCATTCACAACAAAAATCTTTTCACTAACTCCATACTGAAGGCATCTAGTTTTCTTCCCAGTTTGCGGCTTTAGAGAGAGCCTGTTCAGGAGCAGATAAAGAAGCAGTGTGGTCGACTTTAAGAAATAAAGGTAGAAACCAGAGGCAGAGCTAGTGAAGGAAGAATAGAAGGAATCAGACAGGAATTGAGTACAGTAGCGTCTGGAAGGCACTCGGAGAAAATCGTGAGTGGCCTTAAGGTCGGCTGATAGATGATGACTGATGGTTGCTATCTGCCCACCAAGCCTGTCTGCGGAGAGGGTGGCTGTGTTGGAGTGGATTCTATCATCAAGTGAACTGACCCCCTCATAAAGCTTACCAAGCCCAGTACATGCCCTTTGTGCCCTTCTGTAATGGCCTGCATTGTTTGAAAGTGTGTGTCAGTAAAGCTTTAAATAGTAGTACATTTGCATCTGTATGTGTGTGTACTTATTTCACTGTCTATCCTTTTTATGTCTGTTTGTCTCAAGGAATGTTTATGCGAGTGTATTTCGATCTTTGTCTGTGTGCATTTCTGCCTGTCCGCCAGTGTCTATGTGTGTGTCTAGCCCCATGGCTCTGTCTTTTGGCCCTCACAATCCTCAGGAGAGGGTGGTGTCATTTTTCACAGTGACAGGCAGTAGCCCACGCAGGGTGGCCCCAGGTCTCCAGACTAATAGTGTCTGGCCAGAGTCTCTCCGCTCTTCTTCGCTTCCACCAACCACGGTCCCTGCAGCAGCCAAGACAGACAAATGGCCTTGGCAGGGACTGAGGAGGATCGTACTCCCAGTTGGGCAAGGAAAAGGCAGAGGCAGAGAGATAGGCATGCTAAAACAAAATTTAATTGGTTTACTGCTTACATGGATCAAATGTTGGCACATTTATTCAGATCAATGAGTTGGTTTAATCAAAGGGCACTATAACATCTAAGTGATTTAAAATTAAACTGGAACAATCCTGTTAAGCTACTTACTTTCATGCACCATGTTTAGGCCTTCACACTGTGTTCTGCAAGTTTCAGTGCAATGAGAAAATTACATTTTTGTTGTTTCTGTGTCCTTTTAGCTCCACTTCAAAGAACCTTGACGCCGATTGCTCCCTATGGAGAAATGTTCCTGTACAACAACCCAGAAAGCACTCCGGTAAGACAGAGTACACTTCCACTAGTGGACATTGAGTAGCAGCTTACCAAAGAGGAACAGACATTTCTCAGATCTTCAACACTATCAGCGGTGTTTCAACCACAGCCTGCACACCAAACCTCCCTCAGTGTTAATGTTGTCACTATGGACACACAGAGTGGGAAATGTGCTTGTTTCAGTTTGCCTCCTGAGGTTAATAGAAATGTCACCTAGCCACTAAAGTCAACATAGCTTAGTGCACCAACACGATAACAGTGTCTGACTGAAAGATGGACACTTTCTTTTTATCTGATGTTAATCTATTTTGTGCTCTATAGGACCAAGGCGCTAAAGATGGGTTGCAGAAGGGTTTTAAGGGCAAGATAAAACCAAAGAAACAGAGGTATGGTATACTGATGAAATTCTGCTTTTCCACACTCTGGTTGTATTCAGATGTTGAAGAAAATGAACAACTGACCATTAATTCTGTTGTTCTAGTTACTGCTAGTGTACTACTACTAGTGTAGCACATTATTACATGTAGAAAAGAAAAGAAATGTTGCCACAAAGAGAGATTCTAACCCTACGGTCACACATGCTACAAGAGACAGAGACATAGCGACAGGCTACCATTCATTTTCAGTGGGAGTGGCTGTTTGCAAGCGATGAGCTGCCACGAGCAAGGCGGGACCAAAATGGACAAAAAGTCTGTTTCATGCAAATGCTCAGCGATACGTCAAAGCTAAGCTAATTGCCTTCTGGCGATGATAATATCTTCTCATCTGTCTCCTGTATAATAAAAGTAAAACAATTATTAGAATATCCCCAAATGTCAAACTGTTTCTTGCTATCTATGCTTCTCCAGAAAAAAGATGAATAAACGGAAAGAATCCAAGGAACAAAGGTCTCCCTCTGCTCCAACTATCCCAGACCCCTACAACGAAGAATACTCAACAGTGAACAAGTGTGCCAGCATTTTGCCACGAGCCAGTTTGGACCAAAGTTTTCTAGTGAGCCCTGATCGTCAGGCTGTGGGACCAACTTCCTCTGGACCTAAAGATGGATCTCTAACCATGGTGGAGTGTGATCTCTACTCGGAGCCTGCAGACGCTGTGGGTGTTGTGACTAAAAATGCACTGCCTGATATTTCTCCATACGCATGTTTCTATGGAGCCCCCAAACACCAGGTGCTCAAAGTGGGTTGGCTGGACAAACTGTCGCCTCAAGGGTAGGTTACAGTTCTGGCGAAGATGATAATTGTGGTTAGGGACTCAGATTATCAGATATTCATTTTTAGTTGATGAAATAATACATGGATCTTCATGAAATCCTCATGAATGCCAGTTTTACTGCAGGTTCACATTGTATAAGCAATGTTATGCATACTTCTTTTCTATCAGTGCATGTTCTCACTCAGTTTTACAAGCTTACAACCAAACAACCTAAAATGTGCCTCATGCTACTTCCCGTCAAGTGGCAAGGACAGTCGTCACCACAGTCAGTCAACTACTGCTTCCTGTTTTTTTTACAGATCTTTTACACTGCACTTTTTCTACTTCCCCCTGTGTCTTTTATCTTTGATAACCATTTAAAACTGATAAATTGTATTATAAACAGAAGCCCGAAGCAGATACATCCAGGGGCGGCTGTGGCTCAATGGTAGTGCGGTTGCCTGCCAATCGGAAGGCGGTTCAATCCCTGGCCCTGCACTCCCATGTCGAAATGTCCTTGGGCAAGACACTGAACTCCGAGTTGCCCCCGATGCTGCGCATCGGAGTGTGAATGTGTGTCAGTGTTTATCTGATGAGCTTGTACGGTAGCCTCGGCCACACTGTATGAATGTGCGTGAATGGTGAATGTTTCCTGTATGATGTAAAAGCGCTTTGAGTAGTTGTGAGAAAAAGCGCTATATAAATACAGCATATTTACATTTACATAATACATGCACCATTGAAAGGAAAGGAATATGGGATATGACCTTGTAGTATTGAGACAATATCTCTGCTTTGACTGCCTTTTCTGGCAGCACTAAGTCTCTTGCTTCACCATTGTTTAAAACCGGAGCCATCAATCATTTACTCTACTCTACTCTATATTCTCCTTCACCACCTGATTTGCATAGGTTTGGCAAACTGCCCCTGGGCAGCTGAATATTCAAATTAAAAGTGCCCATTTGTTTTGATTATGCTAACTGACAGATGTGGATAGAACTCTTGACATTAATGAATCAATGGCACTCTTGATGAAATATGAGTACCTGTTCAGAGCAGATTTAGTACTGGCTTACTGTCCTAGTAATTTAGATTTAGATTTGTTTTGCTTATTTCACTCATAACTGGTTTAGTTTGGTTGAACAATGAATTGAATTTGCACCTCACCTTCTCTTTGCAGAAATTGTGTTTTTCAACGGAGGTGGGTGAGATTTGATGGCGAGAGTCTGGCGTACTACAACAATGACAAGGTAAGTGCGAGAAAAACACATGCATGTGTTCACACTTAATTTTTCTCCTCCTGCTGACACACCCACATTCTCCACCTGCACACTACCAAAGTCATTCTCCCGTTACAGAAATCTATACCTTGAGCAGCTGAGCCAAGATCTGAGTGTTCCCTTCCCTACTCCTCCATCTCATTGTCATCATCATTATCATTAGCTTAGCAGGGTAAAGAATGGGGGCAAGGACAGAGCGACATTACGCCATGCATGCCAGGCCAGCATTCTTTGTGCCCGCCCAGCCATACATTGATGTTGGCACTTGACCAGTTCCCCAAGAAAGAAGGAGAGGGAAAGTGGAGGGAGAAACTCTCCTTTCTTTTTGCTGCCCTCAGCATCTCTAACTCCCTGTACCTCTCTTCATTCTCCTTCTGTCTGACAGTTGAGTTTGAAATTACGCTTAGCATTGCCTGCCTCATCATCAGAGAGGGAGAGGGATGAAGGGAGAGAAAGGGTTCAGTAACTGAACCGGAGGCAGATTTAAATGCAGGCAAGATGGCAATATAACCTCTACATGTAGGGTTTGATTAATCTCTTGATTATGTTCTCGATTAAGTGATTAGTTGTTTGGTCAATAAAATGACAAAACATGGGGAAAAAAACAGTGTTTCCCAAAGCCCAAGATGACGTCCTCAAAAGTCTTGTTTTTTCACAACTCAATAATATTCAGTTTACTGTCATAGAGGAGTGAAGAAACTACAACATATTTAAAATTAAGAAGTTTGAATCAGATAATTTGAGCTGGTTAATCGATTATTAAAATAGTTGGTAATTAATTTATTTTTGACAACTAATTGATTAATCATTTCAGCTCTATCAGCCTGTTTAGTCTGGAAAGGCTTTAGTATATCGCCAACATTTACAAACTGTACAATATCGTTTTATGTGACCATGTGTGTCCCTTGGAACAAGAGCTGGGCAATATATCAATGTGGTATTGATATTGCAATATGAGACTAGATATTATCTTACATTTTTGATATATCGTAATATGGTAAGTGTTGTCTTTTCCTGGTTTTACAGGCTGCATTACAGTAACTTACCAGACTGTTCTAGCAGTTCTATCATTTACCGTTACCCACTAAGTCATTAAATCATTTCTGGAGTATATATTGTGTATAATTAATTTTCACCAATAGTCAACCATACAATATCGTTGCAATATCGACATCAAGGTATTTGGTCAAGAATATTGTGATATTTGATTTTCTCTATATAGCCCAGCCCTACTTGGAACTACCGTGCTTTTTTTTTTTTTTTTTTTGAATTTGTAATTTTGCTTATTCCAATCCATTTTCTACAAACCACTACACTTCACTACATTACAGGTAACAATTTTTAACACTATGTTAGAAATGTTTGTCTGTATCCTCCCTTACCTTTATTTATTAATTAATGTGATTTGTAATCCAATACAGTACATATCAAGTTTGCATTCATGTTTTTAACCCTGTAGCAAAATGTGCCAAACTGCTCAACTCAACTTGCATCAGTAGGTGTGGGAATCACCACAAGCGTTACAATACAATTTCATCACGATACTTATGTCACGATACAACATTATTGTGATTTTAAACATATTGCAATATTCTGCGATATCTTTTGCAATGTATTACAATTTTTCCAACTTCAAATTTTTCCCAAATTCAAAATGATTCCCAAATGATGTCTCCTAAGGAAAACGTCAACATTTTTTTTTTTTCTAAAAACATACATTTCTCTGTTTGTTCATCTCGCTTCAATGTTATTGCTGCAAAATGGGACTGTCAAGCAGAAAAACTGACCAACACATATTAAAATATTGATACTTGGCACCTGTGTATTAATACAGTATTGCCTAGGGACAAATCGCAATACAATGCTGTCTATGTTTTCCACCACCCCTAATTCATTGGTTTTAAATATAGAACTACCTACATAAAATTAAATTAGAAAATGTTTATGATTTATATTATGAAATGTCTGATTAAACAGTAGGTTAACAAGAATCAGACCATGCAGTCAATGCCAACTTTTAATACTTGACTCTATTTAATACTTAATGCTACGAATATTCCCTGGTGGAAGTCGCTGAGGTAGTCAAACAACTCCACAGCGGCAAAGCTCCAGGGATTGATGAGATCCGTCCAGAAATACTGAAAGCTCTGGGTGTGGAGGGGATGTCTTGGTTGACACGCCTCTTTAACATTGCGTGGAAGTCTGGGACAGTGCCAAAGGAGTGGCAGACCGGGGTGGTGGTTGCCCTTTTCAAAAAGGGGGACCAGAGGGTGTGTGCCAAGTACAGGGGTATTACACTTCTCAGCCTCCCTGGTAAAGTATACTCCAAGGTGCTGGAAAGGAGGGTACGGCCGATAGTCGAACTGAAGTAAAAACAAGTTCGGATTTAAGAGGAACATTGCGGATTCCGTCCTGGTCGTGGAACAACGGATCAGATCTTCACTCTTGCAAGGGTCTTGGAGGGGGCCTGGGAGTATGCCCAACCAGTCTACATATGTTTTGTGGATCTGGAGAAGGCGTATGACCGGGTCCCCCTGGAGAAACTGTGGGAGGTGCTGCGGGAGTATGGGGTGAGGGGGTCCCTTCTCAGGGCCATCCAATCTCTTTATGACCAAAGCGAGAGCTGTGTCCGGGTTCTCGGCAGTAAGTCGGACTTGTTCCAGGTGAGGGTTGGCCTCCGCCAGGGCTGCGCTTTGTCACCAATCCTGTTTGTAATATTTATGGATTTATGGATATTGAGGCGTAGTCGGGGCGGGAAGGGGTTGCAGTTCGGTGGGCTCAGGATCTCATCACTGCTTTTTGCAGATGATGTGGTCCTGATGGCGTCATTGGTCTGTGACCTTCAGCACTCACTGGATCGGTTCGCAGCACGAGTGTGAAGCGGCTGGGAAGAAGATCAGCACCTCTAAATCTGAGGCCATGGTTCTCAGCAGGAAACCGATGGAGTGCTTTCTTCAGGTAGGGAGTGAGTCCTTACCCCAAGTGAAGGAGTTTAAATACCTTGGGGTCTTGTTCACGAGTGAGGGGACCATGGGGCGTGAGATTGGTCGGAGAATCGGAGCAGCAGGTGCGGTATTACATGCCATTTATCGCACTGTTGTGACAAAAAAGGGAGCTGAGCCAGAAGGCAAAGCTTTCAATCTACCGGTCAGTTTTCGTTCCTACCCTCACCTATGGTCATGAAGGCTGGGTCATGACCGAAAGAACAAGATCCAGGGTACAAGCGACTGAAATCGGTTTCCTCAGGAGGGTGGCTGGCGTCTCCCTTAGAGATAGGGTGAGAAGCACAGTCATCCGAGAGGAGCTCTGAGTAGAGCCGCTGCTCCTTCGCGTCGAAAGGAGCCAGTTGAGGTGGTTCGGGCATCTGGTAAGGATGCCTCCTGGGCGCCTCCCTAGGGAGGTGTTCCAGGCACGTCCAGCTGGGAGGAGGCCTAGGGGAAGACCCAGGACTAGGTGGAGAGATTATATCTACAACCTGGCCTGGGAACGCCTTGGAATCCCCCATTCGGAGCTGGTTGATGTGGCTCGGGAAAGGGAAGTTTGGGGTCACCTACTGGAGCTGCTGCCCCCTCAACACAACCCCGGATAAGCGGATGAAGATGGATGGATGGATGGATGGATGGATGGATGCTACATATGTTTTAATCAGTATTCAAAACCTCATTTAGAGCTTCGATACCCAGCCCTAGCGGTAATGCAGTGCAGACTTTTCAAATCAATCTGCCCTTGCATTATCACGCAACAATGATGTAACAACTGACAAACATGAATAGTAGATATGGTTGTACACTTGATGTTTAATATCAATGACACAACTGAAGTACATTTCAGAACTCTGATTTGAAACCAAACATAAACGAATAGTTTCCTTTGGCTTCCTGGAAAGGAAGAGAAAATGCATTTAAAACTTTTAGTATACATTATTTATATTTGAGGATCTAAAACCTTCATAAACCCAGGTATTATCCTTCAAAAAAGGCTTTCATTGCATTAATTCTGTGTTCTCAAGCGGCCACAACCTTTCTGACATAATGTGCTTTACCTTCATGTTCTCGCTAATTTGGACGTATCTTGCACTAAGAACAAACACATTGCTGTGTGTGTGTGTGTGTGTGTGTGTGTGTGTGTGTGACCTCGGCGCCCCTTCCCAGGACCAGCTCGCTTTTGCTGCAGCAGCATTGCACAACATCACAATCAATGATGTGGGACCTGTCTGATGCTTGCTCGTTAATCACTTACTAATTATAGCCCTCCATGCTCTCTCACTCCCTCTGCCTTTCTCTCTCCCCTTGTTTTCTCTTTCCATCGAATTTGTTGCTTTATTTATCAGGACACGCTCTGTCGCCGGCAGAGTGTGAATCGGCAGGGAGGCCAGCAAGTCAGCACTTTATACTGTTCGTCACTGTCGGTGTAGGCACAACAGTTTTTTGAAAAGATGAAAGTTTGCCTGTGTGTAAGAAGGAGAACAGAGATTGTTGTTTAGACTTTTTAAAGTCATCCTGCCAATGTGACTCACGCCTCTCAGAAAGCAGAGGGCTTCACCATGTTTCGGGTGAGCGCAGAGGTCAAGTACAATCTCTCTGTCATCCCTGCTTTTTGCGGCCAGCTGAAACTAAGTACCACCCTGTTTGCCACCCAGTGCCACCTCCACAGAGTGAGTGCGGGGGTAGAAGAAGATTTCATGGACAGACAGGAAGTCTCTCAGCACCACTTTATGTTAGAAATTGAAATATGAGTTGTTGGCTTTCTCTCCCTCACAGTGCAGAGACATACATGTATATTTGTGCAGTCTGCAAGAAGCGCTGTACTGCTCACATTACAAGTTATTTTTATCACATATTGTTATGTGTACGTACGTAGGGGTGCAAAACATATGCAATTGATCTCAGACCAGGTCTATTGATTATAGGATTACTCCATTTGGAGAGTTTGAAATGGATTGGATACGATTTATCTTCTGTCTCTTAGGTGCTCCAACTTAAATCAGTTTTTGCCAACTAATTTCAATGGAAAGTAGCCAAAGCCTGCACAGTTTGTAAACGTTGCTAAATAGTGTCATGCCGGAATTAACATAAGTATGATGTCATCACATATTGAATTAACATATTAAGAACAAATAAATTGAAATTAACTACACTCTATAAAAAGACACTAGGCCTTTTGTTTCAAATCTTAACTGCAAGCAGTTATGACGGTGTCGGCCCCTGACGCGAGTTGCCCCTGACGCGAGTTGCCCCGACGACCCGGGGAGCGTGCGGAAGCGGAACCCAAAGTGTAACGGTGGGGAGGCAAACGTCAAGAAATATCAAAAGCTGTGAGCTGCAAGGTCTGTGGTATGTTGCCATTAAATATCTCATTAACATTGATTGAATATAAGGGCTCAAACTGGTCTACGTTGACTATAGCAACCCATAATGGCCGATCTTTACAAAATTTGGTACAAAGCGGCAAGCCGAACACGCCAGTTTTGTGTTGATAGCACTTACTGTGGCAGAGTTATTGCAATTGCAAATTTCCCATTTAAATGCATTGAGTTATTGGCAAAAACAAATAACATTGATTATACTGCCCCCTAATGGCCTACCTTTGCCAAATTTGATACAGAGCATCGTAGCTCCCAAACCGTACATTGCACATTCAAAAACCTATATCCTCATGTTTGCTGCATCCAACTGAATTGCCTGATATAGGCCACAGCCCATTTCCGCCTTGACTTTGATGCATGAAAAATTGCAATTTATCAAAAACCTACTTTCTCCAGACCAACCTGACAATAGGTTATTAAAAGAATTTCTATTGGATAAAAAATTTACAAATTATGGACAAACTAATTTAGCTAATTATAAAAACATCAACTTTGCTATTTCTTGACCAAAATAAATGCTATAAATGCAAAACTTTGAGTTGACATCAAGACTGATTTTAGCATGGTTTTATCAATTTATCGTCCAATCTTTAATACCCGTACACAAAAATAAAAACGCCGCTACACTGAAAAATTCCCATGCTTGTTCTCTTTCTGAAAACTTTCAACACCCCAAAAACTCTCTTTTAGTTTAAAATCCTCTGGGATCTGTCAGCCCCAGACAGAACTAATCACACTTAATCACAGTCACAGCTTAAAGGTCTCTGGCCGCGGTGATGTCATCATCGGGGTAGTGGAGGTGGCGTGGGAGAGTAGTGAGATCCTCAGTCTCACTTCTCCCTCTCTACATGGTTGTATCCCACTGTCTCATCAATCACCCCTTTCGCCTGATTTCGTCAACACCGGGATTGACTTGGGAGAACGCTTTGGGTCTGAGATGTAGTCTTTAGGGGGCCCGATGTGGTGACGTGTGTGTGTGTGTGTGTGTGTGTGTGTGTGTGTGTGTGTGTGTGTGTGTGTGTGTGTGTGTGTGTGTGTGTATGTGTGTGTTTGCTTGCGAAAACTGTCCAAAGCCTGGTTCAGCCTAGTAGTGTGGGGAGGAAGTGAGGAGAATGGCTTGAAGGGATGGGGAGGTGGGTGGAGGCTGAATAGGAGGCCAAAGGGGAGATGAGGTTTTAGGATCGGGGATCAGTCTCGAGTGTATCAGTCTGCCTGATTGTCTGTCTGTCTGACACGGCAAAGCTCTCTCTTTCCAAGCCTGAAAGCTCCTCTGCTTGCTCTCTCCTGTGTTTTCCCAAGATGCCTTTGCTGCAGGTACTATATTTAGGGTTCAAACTGCGAAGCGGTAGAACCCTTCTATGTTTGTTTATTTTAGTTGTTGTTATTATTATTATTATTATAATAAGTAGTAGGGGGAATAACTGGAAATAGTGTGCATGTTCTTCTATAGAAATATGGACGTCGAATGACACAAATCAGTGTTGGAGCTTGGAATCGCAGCTTGCAGCTTTATTAGCAATTGTTTTTGTGTTGGTCATCTGCTTTTCGCCAAAGGCTGCGGCCATATTTTTATTTTCTTCTGTGACAAAAATATGCGACATATTTAGACACAATCTGTAGTCGATCCAACTCTTTTCTTTCATGATTTCATACATTTCCAGGTGTTTATTTTGCTATGCATAGCATAGCCTAGTTGTTCTGAAACCTGCTAGTTTACACCAATGCAACTAGACATGGCGGTGTCTAATCTCCATAGAAATGACTCTCTGTACTTACGTCTTTAACTTTTGGCTTTTTTGTAGCTGGATAGAATTTGTAACATCTTCAAATATGAATGTGGATAGTGATAGTGAGATACTGCTATTTATTGCACCATTGTGACTAAAAGAGAGCTGAGCCACAATGCAAAACTTTTGATTTACCAGTCAGTTTTCATTCCTACCTTTACCTATGGTCATGAAGGCTGGGACATGACCGAAAGAACTAGATCCAGGGTACAAGCGGCCGAAATGTGTTTTCTCAGGAGGGTGGCTGACGTCTCCCTTACTGATAGGGTGAGAAGCTCAGTCATCAAGGGGAAGCTCGGAGTAGAGTCGCGGCTCCTTCACGTTGAAAGGAGCCAGTTGAGGTGGTTAGGACATGGATGGATGGATGGATGGATGGATGGATGCTATCATCAGCTGTCTGTTTCAGCCTCAGAAGCAGCTGTTTTCGGTTTAAAACACTCCAAAAACACACTGTACTCTACATTTTGGAATATGCAGGATGAATGTCAGATGAACAC
Organism: Etheostoma perlongum; assembly: GCA_026937815.1. NCBI lineage: Eukaryota > Metazoa > Chordata > Actinopteri > Perciformes > Percidae > Etheostoma > Etheostoma perlongum. The sequence goes on from CM049389.1 coordinate 13,154,731, forward strand.
TAACATGACTTACTGTATACCTATAAATAAGCAACTGTTTGCTAACACGTTCACCATATCAATGTTATTAGGCAATGTGTATATGTTTACAGCACTGCCCCCAAGTGGCCAAAAAATAAGGTAGTGCAGATTTAAGCATAACCCAAAACTTGATACCGAAATTCTCAGTTTTTGAACTCCATAAAATTCTGGAACAGTAAAACATGAATATGTATAGTACCAGGTTGGCCTTGCATGACACACACCCTCAATATTTAATTATTAGAATGAAATTATTTTCTTGTCAGATAATGTCTGAAAAAAAAAAACCTGTTGACACACCTGTTGAAATGACAATGTTATGTCACATTTTAATTTTCACCTTTTAGAGACCTGAAAGTCTTGCTGACTACCTTTTAATAAAGAGCTGATTTGGACTTACTTGGACATAACGGCTCTGCCTGGATAATTCATCTTTAGAATCCGTAAGAAATCCCACTTGGTGAAACAGTAAGGATGCATTGTTAACCACATGCATTTTCTCAAAGGTGCAGTTTTCTGCTCCAACCAGTTGGTGTCCTCATGCCTCCATTGAATTGCACTGCTTTGCAGATGCCAGAATCTTAACTTCATACTGACAGAAAACTCTTACCACCCTCTTTACCCTCCTCCCTGCTTTTGCCACACGCTGCCACCATTATTGTAGGCTTTAGCTCATTGCTCTGCCTTAATTGTTTCTTGAAGTTTACCAGGTTGTTTTTGAAAAGAAAGTAGACATAGCTATCCACGCAGGATAGGCACTTCCACAAAAGAAAAAGAAGTTGCACTGCCATGCAAAATGACATTGGTTGACAAGGGTAGTGATATGAGAAGGGCCAGAATGAAAGCAAGTGGGAGTGAGGGAGTTGAAAGTGGGAGGGAGGTCAGCATGAGGGGAAATCAGTGTGGAGGAGATCTTTGGCAGAGGGAGGTGAGTCAGGTGTGTGTGTTATTGGAGAAAGAGAGATAGTTAGGGCTCATTGCTTCCTTGGCAATCCATCCTCTTGAGATTAGTCTATAAGTGTGTGTGTGTGTGTGTGTGTGTGTGTGTGTGTGTGTGTGTGCGTGTGCGTGTGTGTGTGTGTGTGTGCGCGTGGGGCTGCAATACATTGCGTTGTGTCTGAATCCAAGGTTTTAAAACTGACCGCTTCTTTTTATCGTCTCTCCGCAGAGTTGGCTGAGTATTTACAGATGCACAACTCACAATTAAACAACTCTCTCCTTCATGACCCCAAAAGTAGAATTAAAACAAGTAATTACTGTTAACTTACAGTATACTGTGGTATAATTATCAGCACACAGCCACCAAGCTTATCCACATCACACACACACACACACACACACACACACACACACACCCACCCACACACACTCTTACTTTCTCCTTTCCTCACCTTTCTTTAACTTCTGTCTAAATTTAGAGAGTGAAAGGGGGAGGGATATTGGTGTGAAACTCCCTGGGAGAGATACGCACAAGGCTGGCTGTCGGTAATTAGGTTGAGCCACTTCTTGCCATTGTTAACATCCTGTTTTAATAGGAGAAGGACCCCTCTCTGAGCATCTTAGGCATCTTAATTTTGACATGATGTTGCTCTTTGCTCTTTCTTCTCCTCCAGCTGCATCTCCTTCTCTCCCTGATTATGGAATTCCACTGTTCACTCTTCTTCCATTTTTATCCCTTCTGTATTGTATCTCTTATCGTTCTTTTTCATTTTCTTTCTCTCAGTCCTCTCCTTGGCCCTTCACACAAACCTAATTTCTCCTTTTTTTCAAATTTCACGCTCCCTACATCCATCCATCCCTCCCTCCGCCCTGCTCTCCCTAACTGACTGTGCCGGCTGTTATATTTTTGGCTGTATGGTCTCTAGAAATAGGCTTTTGTGACTGGCAAGGTCACTGGCTTAATTAAGGATGGCGAGAGGGAGTCAGAAGTTCACTTCCTTTTCTTCCTCAATTCATCCTTCCTCCGCTTACCTCGCACTGTGTCTGTGCTGGATAGGATCGCGGCAGTACAGTAGCGCAAACGTACAATAGTGGGCATGGCAATCCCCACAAGCCGTTCCATTGTGCTCAGGACTACAGAGAATCAAAATTCAGGTCAAGCTGGTTGAAAAGCTACAGAGAAAAAAAAAGGGATGTCAGATTTTTTTTATACTTTTCAATGATAATGACATTATCAACATGAATAATGCAATGTCTGCAACAACCCTTTTCTTTTCCTTTTTTATTACTCTGTGATTTTCACACAGCTACAGAAGCGTAATGTACTATCCCCTGGTTCACACTATTGCGAGCACATTACAATACCTGACATGTTCTTAGCTTTTTCCTAGTACTTTAAGGGCATTTCTCTGTTACACTCGCCACATTATGATTTGAATACTGATTTGCTGGGGGTACCATTCTTTCCTTGATAATATTGATGTTTGATTTCTGTTTTTTTGCCCCTTCTGTCTCCTTTTCTTGTTGACAGTGACCCAGTACTTTAATTGCCATTGTCAAGGGAGCATGTAAAAAGGGTCATGAAGCCTCCAGTGTAACATCCTCCTTATTTAGATACCTCCACTAGAGCTGCAGGGGAAAAACATTGGGGTAATGAAACAATACACACACAGCCCAATCCCACTTTACCCAACAAGCTCTTCCTGTGCTTTACCCAAATCCCCACCACAGCGTGCCTGTCTCTTCTTAAACATTTGTGAAGTTTGTTTTCAGCTTGTAGATTTGTTTTATGATGTCTCCTAACACCCACGACTGTGTTATGCATTTGGGCTTCTTTAATGATATGTGATTCACTTTTTTTGGTAGTTTCCTGCTCCATTTCAAATCATACCTATTTCAAGTCTACAATTTCAGTTAATTGTGTTAATGATGACAACATCAATGTAAATCTGTCCTGGCTTGCCTAACTGTATGCAGCTCATATGAAAACATAATATGAGGCTCCTGTTTGTATTTTTGATTGAAATGCTTCTAGTCCAAGAGCTCTGTACCATTTATCAACGTTAATTCTTGAAAGGGAACAGGGAAGCTATTTCTGAAAATAAAATTTGATGCTGTATTGATGGGTAATGGGTCTGGTCTGATGAGGATGTCTGTCAAAGCCGTTTCAAATTGAATACGGTCCTAGTGGACGGTAATATAACTCAGAATTACACATGTATTGATTGAAACAATGCTCTTGAAAATGGTAATTGTGGGTCTACACATGGAAAAAAATAAGCAACAATTCAACATTATTAGTATGCATGAAGCTGTGTGTGTCTGCTTGTGTTTATATACCTTTTAAGTATGTGTTTTTTCATCAGCTCTTATCCTTTTGTTTGTGTCTCTCTGTTTAGGAGATGTACTCCAAAGGAATGATCCTGGCCAGTGCTGTCAGAAAGGTGCGAGGGCTGGGTGACAACAAGTTTGAAGTCGTCACCTCCCTTCGGACCTTCATATTCCGGGCTGAAAGAGAAGGTACAACAAGTGCATCCTTCACTTTTTTCTTCTGCATTTTGTAGCCATTTATCAGCTGTTGGTTCTGTTTAGCTGATCAGTCTGCGTCTGTTGCTCTGATCATCTGATTTCCTGTCTAGCATTGTTTTTCTCTCTCGTTCTCTCTGTCCTTCCTTCTCCCCCCATCCCTTTCTGTTTGTCTGATCTCTCATTCTTACCTCACTCTCTCTAAATGTGGTAATCTTCTGCCTCACCCTTTCCCCCTTTTTTGTCCCTCTCCCCTCATGCAGTTTACTTTGCCATTTATCTCTCAAAGGACATTTTTTCAGTGTGATTGACTGTTTTGCATCATTCAAAATCATTTTGCAAGCTACCCATATGTAAAGAAAATAGTAATTTGCCTTCGTTCAGAGTGTGATATGAGAAGATTAATACCATGTCTGTGCCTTACAGTAAGTACAGAGTTGGGGTGTTTATCCTAGCTTAGCATAAACCTGCCTGACTTTGTCTGAATTAAAATATACAGCTTCTAAAATCTCAAAAGATCACTAGGTAACATGTTGTATTTTAAAAGATTGTGGTAGTGAGTTACATGCTGAAATATTAGTGACTGTGTGCCCAAGACTTTTAGTACCATTGTGCCTGGCCAGAAACCAAAGCAAAATCTGTGCTCACTAGCCAGGTTTTTCATCCAAATACATTGCAAATTTCGAGAAAATCGGCAAAAGAAAATGCGAATGATTGCTTGTTTCCACGCACTACCGTTATGTGATTATTAGGAGTTAGTTCATGGAGATAAGCATGAGGTGGTGCCAATTCTCCAGTCGGAAAACCATTATACTACTGCAGAAGAAGAGGCCTCAAAAAGATGACCAACTTAAAAGACATTTCTGTTTCTTTCACTCTTTGTTTCTCTCTGTTTATCAGACCACAAATGAGACAAGAATTAGCTAGCTGGCTAACGCACTCTAAGGTTCATGTACTCATTTAAGAAAATACACATTAGTAGGGCTGTTTTTTTTTTAAATTTAGGTAGCGCAGACTAGTTGTTTTCCCCTGCTTCCAGTATTTTTGCTAAGCTAGGCTAAAGAGGTCCTGACTCCACTGTCTTACTTAACACACGTTTCATCTAATTAAATTTTAATCTCAGAAGAAAAGCAAATAAGCATTTTCCTCTAAATGTCAAACTATTTCTTTTAAAGCATTTTTCAGAATACATAGTTTCTTGTAAATGCTCTATGAATATTATGCTATGTAAATGGTGCCGAGGGAGATCTTAGTGGCAGTAATGACTTCATGTCCCTGTCTGAATCAATGCTATTAAGTTAATCTAAAAAAAAAAAAAGAACAAATTCTCTAATCTCCCAGGAACTGTCTTTTTAATAGTCTTGTTCCTCCTTCCTCTTCCTCTCTTCATCCCTCTGTCAGACAAAACGGAGTAAGAGTTGTATTGTCTTTCAGCCCGAAGCTTTCTCTGTGTCGGCCTTAATGAGAGGGGAAAGAGACACCTTCCGCTCCTTACCTCCTGCCGGCTTGGTGGCAGACTATTAGGCAGCTCAGGTCAAACTGAGAAGTCCGTCTCTAGGGTCAGATGTTGGGCAGCAGCTATCGATTCTTTTAGTAATCGAGTATTCCACCGTTTATTCCATCGATTAATGGCGTAATCGGATAAGAAATACTTTTGCTTTATAGTAAACCAATACTATTGCTGTATACTAAAAAAAAATACATATACGGCGAATATACACAAAAGACATGTTTCCTTTTTTAGAAAAGGAAACATTTTTATTGCCCAATTCCAAGACCCTTAAAAAAAAAAGTGACTGTTCAAAGCTTACAGGCAATCCATTCCGCTATACTGTTCTGGGGGCAACATTTTCAGAAGCCTAATACTGAGTGAGGAGAAAGAATAAAGAATGCAGACATCACCGGCATGGTCCGATGACGTCACTCACGTGCATATTAAGTAGCCATGCACAAGGGGGGAGGGGCGGGTTTGTCTCCGGCAGCAGCTAAATTTTCAAAGATTAGTAGCAAACTAATAAATAGATTACAAACCGACAGCTTTTGTTTTAAATTGTTTGTAAAACATCGCTATTTGCAGAGTTGCATGCTGTAGCTGTGTAAAACAGCGTGGTGGACAGCAGGCGAGCAGCAGACGTTTGTTACCTTGTGTCGTGTTTTCTACTGAGATGATGTAGCAGCATGTTTGCAGCTTAAAATGATCCCAAACTTTCTGTTGTTTTCTCTCGGCTGTCTCTTCTCTTAGACTCCTCACTATTTTTCCTGTCATCCTTAATTTGTAATCTGAGCGAGGAATAGGATTATCGATATTTGACATACAGTACTTATCATTGATATTGAGCATCTGCTTATTGCTCTTGATGAGTTCAACTAGTCATTTATTGTTTATTGCTCAGTTAGAAATAATTGTAATGCTCACTTGTTCAAGCCGGCACTGATGGATAAAGTGTTTCTGGACTGAAGGGGAAGAGGGCTGTGTAGTATGGGGGATCTTTACACAGATAATACATTTGCTTCATTTCTAAAGCTCCAAACTAAGAATCGCCTTCCCCAACAACATTTTTATCGCTACCTTCAAGTCAGGCATTTTGTACGGGAGTGTATCCCAGAATTCACAACCAAACCAATGAGTCACACTTTTAATAGTTTACTCCTCTATCAGCCTGATTCAAAAGAATTTGATCTCCCGTTTTGTCATTGCTTTTACAACACCAGTAGAAGGGGGTCATTTCAAGGAGGCCTGGGAAGCAGAATTGGTGCTCTGGTGTCAGATGAACTGCGGGAGGAAGGTTTGTCCGCTATACAGAGCAGTTCCATTAGCTCTAGATACAGATCAATTTAAAGTCTTACACAGTCTGCATTATTCCAAAACCAAACTTAAGAAGATTTTTGAATCAGTTTTCTTCCAGTGTGACAGATGTGTTATTGCAGAGAGATCACTGTCACACTTACTCTTGCATTGTCCAGTATTAAGTCATTTCTGGAGTTACATATAACATTGTCAGATAAATATCCAGCCGTATGGTAATCTGGCTATTTTTGATTAGATTGGCAGTATAGAGGCCCTTCTGTCCCATCAGAAGCACATTATTAGAGCAGGCATGCTTGCAGCTAAACAAATAATAATTTGAAGTCTCCACTGTTCCCATGTTTTAAGAGGTGACTCAATATAATCTTTCCATGGCTAGGATGGAACAGATTCCTTTAGGCAGAGGGTTGCAAAGGGTTTCTTCTTGAAGGTGTGGAAACCATTCTTGGTGTTGCTTGATTGGACCTCAATGCCTTTTTTCATTTGTGTGGTTGCTGCTGTGCTAGGCCCTCGATCTGAGCAGATTTTAAACTTTTACTTTGTTGTTCTGGCTGCTATCCACCTGTGTTTTTCTATTCATTTCTTTTTTTTGTGTGTCTGTTTGTTCTTTTTTTTCTTGCTGTTTTGTCTGGTTGTTTGTGTGACTGTTGAAAAAAAGTATTTAAAAAAATAAATAAAATAAATGTAATGCTAAAGCTGTTTAAGGAGATTCTAATGCATCGCTGACAAAATATCTCATCAGTCAGCTGACAAAATGTTCTTGACTCTAGTGTCTATACTTCAGAACATTTTTAAGGAAAACTTGAGCTGATAAACCCATAGCATTGTCTTAAACTGCTTTTTTTTTCACTGACCCAAGCTACCAAAAAATCAATCAGTTACATCTTTAAGATAATAATTTACTAGACTGCAGTGGATGTATTTGATACAAGCTACATCTAAAATCCTTGGACTCATTGACACATTGTACATCTGTATAAAATGCACCTTGTGCTTGGTGGCATTAGTCCTTTATTATCATCTAAAAACCATCTCCAATCTCCTTTTCCTACAATTTTGCATCACCTCCGGTTTATAAAAAAGGCAAGGCACCAGCAAGGAGAGGCAAGGAAAGAAGAACCAGCGGGTCTTCCTTCTCGCCCTGTCGATTCAGTGCATCATCATATTGATATCTGCCAGCCTTTTCTGTCCGTTTATGACACGCGGGTCCTCAGCAGCATCATTTATCACGCTGTCTGTTAGCTGATTGTCATACGTCACACCCAGCTGTCCTGACAAGCGCTGGGAGGGGAGAATGCTGTCTGATTTGGAGGTGGCCTCTGACTGCCTGGGATCAGTGGGGAGCCTCTCGCTGAGATGGTTGCTGCCGTCAGAAGAAAGGGTTGGAAGGAGAGATGGAGAGGTAAAAACAGAAGGAGGAGAAAACTTTCCCTCATCATCTCATGCATCTTTAAACAGGCCCACTCGCCTTGTGGCGGAGAGTCATCAATCTTTGGGGAAACGCATGAGAAAGAGGGAGACATGAGGAGACAGAGGGAAAGAGGAGGAGTAGGTTAGTGAAGTGGAGGTATGGAGCTGCTGTGCTGACGCAGTATGGGTGAGAGGGGGAGAAAATGGTAGAGTGATGGTCAGAGGAGTGTGCGAGAGTGTAAAGGCACCCATGAGGGACATTAAAAGAAGGGGATAGGGGAAAAAAGGGAATGAGGTGAATAATGAGGGAATAACAGGGATGGATAGAGCGAAAGAGGGAGACACGCAATCTCGGTGTGATCAAGCAACAGAGAGGTAAAGGCAGAGATGGCAGCGACCGATGAAAAGGGCAGAGTAAAGATGGAGAGAGAGAAAAGGAGGAGGGAGAAGTGAGTGAATAATTGAAGGCCACCGGAGAGAGTGTGCACACAGCTGTCGGCTGATTCTCCACTTGGTCCGCAGGTGGCCTCTTCCCTCAGGTACTGTCAGCTAGAGAGAGATGAGATGGAAGGAGGAAGGAAGGCAGGCAAGGGGAGAGAAGGAGAGCAAGAAAAGAGGGGGAGGGAGTGGCGTGGAGAGCAGTGGCAGCAATGGGAGAGAAGAAAGCGAGAGGAAAGGAGAGTTTGCCTGGAAGAGACAGGGCGGAGAGTGATGGAAAGTGGTCAGGACAAGAAAGGGAGTGTTAGAGGGAGGATGCAGACAAATGCGCTACAAGAGAGAAGATGGGATTTATGGTGTAAAGAAATGTTAATGATTTGTATTCTGATGCTTTGGCAATTGCCTTTCAACAAAGCCTGCTCCTAACACATGTTAGTTTAGTTTGAGATGACAGGAAAGAAGGTACAAGAGAGATGTAGAGATAAAAACAAAAGGGTTGGGAACAGGCCAGAGAGAGACTGATGCTAGACATATAAACTCAGGAGGACATAGAGTGGGTGTAAAGTATTATCTGTAGTAAATACTTCAAGTTGTATCATTTCATATTTCACTACCCAGCGGCGGGTTTTAACATTTAACAAGTTAACAAACACATAACGTAACATCAGCTTGTTATCTGGTGTTGAGCTTAATTACCAAGCAATGAGACAGTTGAGCCGAGGTCCACTATGCCAAGATAGCAAAGTTCTGACATTATTGACATAAGCAGCACAAATACATTTTAATTAGATTGTAATATATCAAAATATGTAACATGCACATTTTTGATAAGGTTCCCATAAATTTGGTTATTAAAGAATTCTGAACTGTGTAACATGACAGTGAATCTGAATGACCTCAAATGTGCAGTGCTGTATCTTTGGGATTTTTGGGATTATACTGCAATTTCTTGCTACTTACTTATAAAATATAAAACAACATTGGCTGATAATATTATCTATGTCGGTGTATTGGTCAGGATCAAGTAAGACTCATTCAGTTCTATAAAAGGTAGTAATATATGGCCAACTTACTGTAGATCATACATCGAAGAGTAATGTAAACGTTTATTTCTGTGTTGTGCATGTGTGTTGGGTGAGAGGACTGAAATGACGGATAACAAATCGTAATCCCTCTACATAGGCTTTTTTTTTATTCCTCTTGATGGAGACTGTGTGGGAGGCTTCTAAGATCTCTGTTGAGCACTAAGTGGACCTGGCTCTCATCTCATCCTCTTTCAATGTGGATGATCTGCCTCTCTCCTGGTCTCTCTCCATGTAAAGTGGTGGAATAGTCTTTGAAATACATAGTTTTACATATAAATCCCTTAACAAGAGATGAAGCTAGATGTGGCTGTTGGGTTGCCGTGCACTCTTTTTATGTGCATGCAGAGGTGAGGGCATGTTGGCACACTGAGTGAAAATAATTTTTGGAAGCATGCTGGAGGTTCATGTACGAGACTGTGTGCACTGCACAAACAAACAACATACACTCAATCATATGCAGGACACATGCAGACGCACAAGTCGGATGCACACGTGCTAACACGCAGTTGTACAGACATGCCACATCTCCTTGATTTCTCTCAATACTCCCACCTCCTTCCTCGGTGTAGCCTTCCCTCCTGCGCTCAGATTGACAGTTTTGGCGAAGACGAGAGCGGAGGGAGAGAGGAAGGACCTGAATAACTGAACAGGCAAAAAAGTTAGCGCAGGACAAGTAATGGAACTCAGAAAGCAAGGGTGGAAACGGAACAGTAAAGTTCTGTTGTAAAGAGCATTCAATAATTAAGTATGCCATTAATTTTTGATACCAGCTCTTTGTAAATTCATAAGAATCTGGGGGGTAGCCAGGCCAGTGCTGAGTTCAGGACCAGGCAGTAGATACAGTATTTGGGAGCTCAGGAGGGTACGGTAGTTTGTGTGTAGGAGTAGGAAACTCATACCGAGTCTGCTCTGATCCACTCGGGTAATTGCATCCTTCAGGTGTTTCAACAAATATGATTGGAACTTTGCCAAACTCTGATTCTTGCTTACCTGGGCAAGTGGACCCATGAAAACCTAAAAAGGTCAGGGTTGCCATGAAGATCCATTACTGTCTCAAACAAATTTGCAGTTTCCCACTTGCCCTAAACACATCATGAAGCCAAATGTGTGGCTCTAACCCTGCGTTCATGGGCATCAAAAATGAAAATGTCATCATTCACGTCACTTCATGTGGGAATCAGCGGGGGGAGGTGGACAAACACCTCTGCCAAAAAACATACACAGACATAATATGTTTCATATAATTCATAAGTAGGCCTATGTATAAAAAAAAACAACAACTAACACCTTATCCGTGTCCTTTCCTGTTCATACTTGTCGATGTGCTGTTTGTATGCTCGTATAAGAAAACAGCAGCAAATCTTTATCGTGGCCTCCATGGTTTAACACTCCTTATGTTCTAGGCTATGCCTAACAGTTGGTGGCATGCAAGAAGTTGTTATGCTAAATGCCAATATAACAGAAGAAGAAGAACACGCATCCCGACCATGTGAACGCTGACAGTCGGAAAAACAACGTAATCACAGGGGTGGATCCTTATATTTTTTCTATCATTTTTTTTCCTTGATATATTTCAACGGTTGCTCGAGATGCTTGTAGAATAAATTGGTAACCACCACCACAGGCATCTGCCGCTGATATTTTAAGACTTAATTATACTCATAAACCAAACAAGTAATCATAGCAAATGTTTGTACTTACCCTTTTGTCTAGGAATGAAGGCCATCATTGTGTTTCAGCCTTTAATTTTTTCCGCATGTGCACAGTATTTTTTTGGATGTGAAGCTGACTTCCAAACTGGTGCATACACAATTTACTCAACCAGAATCATGTTGTGATGGCAGCTGTGATTGATGCTTACTTTAAAGGATACAAGGAATGGAGTATTGCATGAAGCAGGGGAAGGATGTCATATTTACTATATTATACTACTATATTTACTATTGAGGCAGTCCACGGCATACAACGGGGATCAGTTATCATTGCAAGTGTGAAAAATATGACTCATATTAACACTGAGTCCCTACTAGCTACAAGGCTTTTTGTTGTTGTTGTTGCTGTGGGACAAAAGGGAAAACACACATTTTTTCCAATGTGGAGATCAATAAAGTAACAAAAAACAATTATTCACTCTATTCTTAAATTGACATGCCTCAAAAGTATAATTTGTTAATCTCCTACAAACATTTACCCATGCTTCCTTAATCAACATAGCTGATAGTACAATTGATTGTGGTGACATGATTTGTGTGTCTGTGGGTTTTCCTATTTTGACAAAGAACTAGCCCTTAATAAGCATAGTAATGGATGAAACATAGAAGCGATTAAACCAAGTAAATGCTTCTTTTCTGTACCTTGAGCATTTCGCATAAAATGCTAGAGAACCAAATACAGACATCAAGTCCTCTGTTTGGAGAACTATTGTGAGATCCTCCATCCTTTTGTTTACTCAAATTCATGGGTATCCAAAAATACATTTCCTGTGTGATGCCCCTGTGTGACCACACAAGTGCTCACTGTTATTCTGAGAGTACCAATTTGTGACTTTGTGTATTTTAGAAAAGTGTCTGTCATTCTGTCAGTGTATTTTTTTTTCTTTCATTGATGAGCTGAGAGCCGCACACAGGTTTGAATTGAAGTTGAAATTGAAATCGTGACTGCACTAATTTTTTTGTTTTGATTTCCTTCTTATTTCTTGTATTTAACAGTTACTGTGCTATGTATGTGTGTGTGTGTGTGTGTCTTTACAATCCTTTGGTTTTTCTTGTGTTTTCACTTTCCTGGCTTTGATAGCACAATGTCTTGGGCTGTAGGGGAATGGGCTTCATAGCGCTGGTTTTCATGTCTTCTTTTATATCTGTTTGAAAAGTTGCAGAGGAAGATATCTGAGAGGCCCTTTGAGTCTACTTCATTTGAATGTAAATGCTGGTTGTAATGTGGTGCATTGTGCTAAACTTGTGCATATTTAGCTGTTAGCTAATCTAGGATGATTCACAATAAAATGAGATTTAGTGTTGTGTTCAAGGACAAATAGTTTTTGAAGACACTAAACATGTGAAGTGCCAGTCATAGAACCTTCCCCCAATCTGAGATTTTCCAGTTATATCTTAGCAACTTTAACTAGGCACAGCAGGCCTGTCAAGCGTTGTATTTCTGCCTCTGCATGAGGCTATAGCTGCAATAATCTGTATATCTAACACTGCGTTCATATCTGTTTGGATGGTGGTGTCTTTGTTCAGCCTTTCCAAAAACAAAAACAAAGGACAAATGTGTCAGAAATGGATTAAACAGTGTTCGTCTGCTCTGATGTAAGCTGCAAATATTAGCATGTCTGGCTAAATTGCTTGCTACCTACGGTAGGAACCTAGCGTTACTTCCAAGGCCAAGAGTTAGCAAATCATTAAACTATCCAAATTAGATTATGGGGTTACTTCACAGCTAGTCACATCTGCTGTAACGTTAGCATATCTGTCCCACACTTAATTGGGTTTGAGGTTTACACTCAAAATACTGCAGCCAGTTCATTAGCCTTGATAATGTTACTTTTTCCCCGACACACTTAGTTTCCCTAAAAGCCTTTTCTCTTGTAAAGTTAAAAGTAAAAACATAGGGTTGGAAAATTAATTTGTAAGCTAATCAGCCAAACATGGTTATCTGAGAATGAAGTAAAAGGATCTTTGATATAATCAATCCTGCTGTGTACGTCTGTCTGAATTCAAGGGTCTGTTGTTCAAAAAACTACAAATGATTTCCAGTGGTAAATCTGCCACTGTTATCATTGTAAACGGCACATGTGCTGTTTTACTTTGCTCCATTGTTTTCCAAGTTGAGACAAATGAGTGGATATACTGTGGCAGCGTCTCATGAGAAGCTACATTTTTTTAATTATATACTTTAATTTGGTGGTGTGTTTGACTCAAGTTACCCCGGCCACATCTTGCTTAAGGCTGGCAAATCTCAGAGTAGCTGCTATCAGTATCTCTAGTGCTAGACTTTGCACTTTTCAGCTTTGTAGGATATTCTTTTTCCAGGGGCTAAGTTCATTTTCACCAATTGTAGCTCATCCCGTCTTTCAATTACTTTTCTTATAGCCTTGGATTTTCTCTATCAGTATGCAATGGAGTTTTAGCAGCCAACGAGCCAGTGTACGTAACTCACTGAAGGGATGTAAGAATGATGAATTAACATTATAATTCAAAGGCTTCTAAGATGCCCTGATCTCTCATTGTCTAGTTCACTTTCTGGCCTTTCTTCATTTCTTTTTTTTCTTGCTTCAGTCTTTTTTTATCACACTCACACTTGTATCTCTTATTCTCTGTTCCTGTCTCTCACTCACGCATGCGTCCACAGGGGAGCGCCAGGAGTGGATGGAAACTCTTCAGACGGCCACGCGCCCCCCTGCCTGCGGCTCCCAGAAGCGCTCCGACAGCCTCTCCCACCCCTCCTCCGCAAACAAGCGAGGCTTGCTGGAGCTCCGCGGTTACAAAGGCAGAGTGCTGGTGTCCCTGGCGGGGAGTAAAGTCAGGATCTGCAAAACAGAACAGGTACTTCCAACACCGCCGGGACTTCTCACAGGATGACAGCTTCCTTTGTGAACAAAGGAAGATAATAATCACAGCCTATTTGAAGCAGATGAGCCAGAGATGGAGATGTTCATGAATGTGTAATCCAAAAAAGTAAATATATATATGTGTGAAAATGCTTTAGGGTTCAGGGTCCCGAGATATATTGTGCTCTATTTTTGGTGGGTACAAGCACATGCTAGCGCATAGCAATAACTTGTTGTAGCCAACTTACTATTGAACTCACGCAAGTACAACTATGACCATCAATCTTGAAAGACGTGGGGAAAGGATTAATGTATAGTCAATATATATAGTTAGTGGAAACCCAACTTTATTAGCAGATGGAATTTGGACTGTCTTCAGTAACAAACAAATCGTCTCCATTCCATAACCGGATTTGGAGTTTGGAGCCAGGAGAAGAAAATTTGCTGTTTGACCCCAGTGGCCACCTCAGACAAATTGATGTGTGCACGTAATGTGAATTCTGACTCAATGTTTCTCTCTTAGACAAGGAACAATTTAGTACCTTTAGGCCCTCATCTTTTTTAGCTTTAGTGGTTGATATTCCCAATCAAATTTAGTAGTGCAGTACAGGACTTTTCTGTGCTCTAAAGAGACACTTTCAAGCATAGTAGTTGCCAAAATGTCACACAGTTGGAATGTCTGGGTAGCTCTCCTGGTAGAGCCTGCGCCCATGTGCTAAGGCTCTCTCCTTGACACGGTAGACACCGGTTTGGTTCCCACCTGCGGCCCTTTGCTGCATGTCGTTCCCCCTCTATCTCCCCTTTCATGTCTAAATCTGTCCAGTTGGAAATAAAGGCCTAAGAATGGCCCACAAACAGAATCATAAAATGTCACAAAGTAAACATCAGATGCCAAAGTGACACCAGGTGATCCTTGGGTGTGCCAAGTGCCCTTTTGGTCCGCTTCCTCAGTCCTGCTATTGTTTGACCTAACGGGCAAACATGAACCCAAACTTGTGAGCAGTGGTAGTGTCTCATTTTAATTTTCCCTAAGAGATGCATGCCACTTCTGGCTAATGCCACGCACATCTCTGAACAAATCCATCTCCATCAGAGGATCAACCCTTGTGGTGTGGGTAACAACACTGTCTTTCTTCTGGAACTACCTTTCAGTGGAGTCTCCCTTTGAATTGCTGCTAATGTAGCGTACCATGCTTACTTATCAGGCTTTGTATTAGTTTAAGAGATAATTTTGGAGTTTGTTGTTGACACATGACCAAAGGGCCCAAAGAGACTTTTAAGTAGCTGACAATTAATTGAATTTTTAAATGCGTCATTTCATAGAACGCTCTGGTTTTTTTTGCATAGCGCAGCTACCGCTCCGTAAACCCCTGTCTGCTCATGTGCCAGTCAGTTGTTCCCTGCATCGCGCAGCTTAGTTTCTAGATGTAGACAGTCACAGAGGACAGAGTAACAGGTGGAAAATTCAACAGATAGCAGTCGGTTATACGTTGGTCTCAAGGTTTACCAGTTTACCAGTAAACGCAACATTTTGTCCCGTGTGTGTTATTCAGACAGCAGCGAGCAGTGCTAGTCGGTGGCGGTGCTAGTTAGCTTCTTTTAGCTCACAGGCTCTAGGGCGCGAGTAATATTTTTCTTCTAGGACGCACCGGTGCACATAATGTCCTCGCATTCGCTGCAATGTTGTTATATGGATATGGTTTAATTTTGCGTCACATGACCCATTTCTTCTGTAAAGCCGTGCCTGTGTTTGGATTTCTCTCTACTCTCTCTCCTCTTACTCTCCGCGCAGCCCTGCCACACAGCGCCGGTCCACACTTCTGACATTTGTCTACATTTTTTATTAACACAGCTGTATATTGTTAAATATGAGGGGCAAACCTGTATTTGTACCATTGTTTCCGCGGGTAACAGCTATCGCGGCCGCCACGGCGAAGGACACAGAAGAAGTTATTGAATGCAACTAACTTCAGTTGGTAGAGTAATAGCGTGTGAGACAGAGGCTGCTGGACCTGGAACTGGACCTGGGCCAGAGATGTGACCCATGGCCAGAATATCATAGTTCATAAAAATGCAGCGCAGTGACAATACAGACATTTCATACACACGACGTGTGTATCCGGCGTTCGACCCGTGCTGGACCCGTTCATAATGAGTCAGCCGTCTCTCTGAGCCTATGTGACAATAAAATTTGTTTTGGTTAAAATCAACAAATAATCGTGAGAATAATCGTGATTACAATATGGATCAAAATAATCGTGATTATCATTTTGGCCATAATCGTGTGCAGCCCTAGTAGCTGACCTAGTTAGTATTGTTGCATACTTAGAACATGTTCTAATACATTTTTTGGATAATTTATCTCCTCTTAACTGCAGAATAAAGAAGAGATACATTTTCACTTACTCATAGTTTCTCTTGAGTCTTTCTTATTTGATGTGAGTCCAATTAGGCCCTGATAGTGCCTGCTCACGTACGGAGACTCTGTTCTCTGCCTACTCCTGTCCCGGCAGCAACATATCCAATCTGTGATTGAAAGATTTTTCATACACAGTGATACTATTTCTTAAAGTGCCTCACACATATTTGTGTGCATATTTATTAATGCTACACGCATTCAACTCATCTCCATTTCTCCTTGGCTCTCATTTCATTTCACTCTATCAGTTTTGTTGTTTGCCTTTCATTATTTTCTTCATTAGCGTGAACAAACATCTTTGTTAGAATTCTCTTTTGGGTATCACTCTATGTCAGCACATTTCCACTTCCTTGATCTGAGACAGCAGGAGAAATGGAGAGAAAGAAAGAATCAGAGGGAGGACAAATTCATTGTATTATTTTAGCTTACGAGCTAAATCCCCGGCATAAATGTAACAGCAGCAGCAGTGCACTTTTTGCAGAGAGAGAAAGGGAGGCGGCAAATGAAAGACAAGAATAAGAGACAGAAACAAAGAGAGGTAGAAAGATGAAGTGTAAGGGGTGGAGGTGCAGAGGTCACATGAGTAAGAAACGAGCATTGGTGGTTTGTAAGAAAAAGCTGAGAGTGATGGAGAGTAAGAGAGCGGGGAGGTAGGTAGACCGTTGCCCTGTTCAAGTTCAGTGGAGTGGAGTATTTAATCTAACATGATGAACGAGCCTTTAGAAACATCATCCTCCCAGCTCCTCCTATACCACCGCAACCGCATTTCTCATGGTCCGTAAGCCCTGTGATGAAGCTGTGTTTAAGGTCATTTAAACACCAAGGTAAAGAAAGTCAGACGGTGCACAAAGTGTGACACACACACACATTTACTCTGAGAATGATCTCCCTGGCATGGGCTGCATACTGTAGGCTGATTGGTCCACCCAGAGCAAATTGTTTCATGTCTTATCATGTCATAAATCACAAGTGTTTTCTGGTGTGTGTTCACTCTGGAAGTTGAAGGATTGATATAATCGTTCGATGATCATAGTTCCTTCTGTCATCTTGTATACAATTTAGCTTCCTACTAGCTTGGTTCAGTTCTGTTTCTTGGCTAAAACAAAAAATGCTTGCAAGATATCTTTTTCTCTGGCTTTCATTCCTACTTAGCAAAAGTCACACATACAGTTGAGCCTCTTGTAGTGGGAAAGGTATTCTGAGTATACAATAACAGCGAGACTGAGGATTTAATTAATCTCTACTTTAATTAACTGTCTTTCTCATTTGCTCTTCTCAAGATCTTATTCGTAACAATTAACATCATCCCAAGACTACAAGGCTGTTTTGTAGAATTTGTGACACAGTGAGTCTTGTTTCATTAAGGCCATCCTCTTGTAATGAGTTCTGTTTCTTTTTGCATACCTGATGCAACTAAAAGATAACCAGCATATTTTAAACAATCTTTATTATACTGCTGAATGCGGTAAGTGCAATTTGGTGTTGTGTTTCTGTTCACATGTGAATGTAAGTGTAATATTCTAGTTGTCAACTTTGTCTGTTTGATGTTTGGTGCAAAGCACGTAGTCAACAGGACATTTATTATAGCATTTTTATTAAAACAAAGTGCCTGCTGCTGGGAAAATATGCTGATTGGAGTGGTATGAGTAAACAGGAAAATTAAAGTCCTTAAAAAACAAACCAACAATGAGCTGAAAGATGCTGAAAAGGCTTCTACGCACTAAGGGTAACTGCAGGGTTGGGTCTGCAGTTCCGAAGCTTTGGCACAACAGCGCTTGAAGATATTAACAGACTGTTACTACACCACTGTAGTTGCAGTGTAAAACATCTCCTAACTTTAGTACATAATTTTCAGAGATATTTTCAGAATATCTGTTTTAGTTTTTACCTTAAATATTGGACTGGAAACTTTTACTTTTGTTTGTTGTTTGTTTACTATTAATGCATTTATAACTTGCCTCTTTCTGTTTCTTTCTTTTTTTCAATAACTTCCACCAAATTATTTGTCCTCTTCCACTACTCTTTTATTATTTATCATTATCTATAGCTATTCACTTTCCTTTCCTCTGTCTCACTGTCTGATGTTTAAAAAAATCAAAAGTACGTATATTGAGTGCGTTCTCTTTTAAACTCACCTAGCCCTCTGCGAGACGGTCTTAGCCTGCATGCTTTTACAGCATTGTAAGCAGTTGAGTGGACATGGAATTGGAGATAGAAGTGGAGGCTGCCTTTACTTGTCTGTCTTCTCTCAGAGCAGCTGTGGAGTGACTGACTTGCACAGTAAGAGTTTGAAAGAAAGAAATTGTAATTGGATGCATGACTGGAATATTAAGAGTAGGCCTTAGCTTAGCACTTACCAGGTTATGGTTATTTATTTTAAGTGCTGGAATTTGGTATTTGTTTTCTTTTTGACATGATGAATTCTTTCTTTCTCTTGTTCTTGAATGCTTTATGTATTATAATATGTGGACAAAAAGGGCATGAACCCACGCATGCGTACGACCATTTGCCATAGGGCTTTTCCCCGCTTGCCCACAAGCGCCATTATTGCCACCTACCACTTGGCTGATGTAATTGGTTGAGTTATTTTTTTCCTCTAATGCCTTCCATACCTATCCCCATCCCTCCTTTCCTCCATCCTTGGTGAATTAATTGGAGAGGTCAGGAGACCACGGCGCACATTGAGTAGGTAACGAGTGGCGAGGGCTGGACGGCTGCTAACACCCAGTGCTCTAATTGGCTGCCTGAGAGGGATGAGGGTCATTAGGTAAAGGTGACTGCTTTGCCCTCTCAGCACAGCCACGCACTCTCATGCACATGCATTCAGTACATACAGTACAGACACGTTCCTCCTCCATGTGCAGTTATACAGTAATCCATTTGTCCTGTCTTTAAATTACAGTCGTGCTTTGCATTAAGATACTGAACTGAACTGAATGGTTTGTAAGAAAGTGCTTTGAATTTAGCTTTAAACACCGCACGCTCATTGTCAGGTGTCTTTAAACCTTGGAACTTACTGCATTTTAAAGAGCAATTGCTGTACTTACTTATAATTGATTGAATAGAGAAGGCAAGTTTCTGCTGCTTCCGAGCCCTCACATCAAAACTTTTTTGCTCAATTAAGATCTGGCCATAAAGTGAATTCTTGTCTCAGTCATGCTCTCTTGCTCCTTTTCTATATCTTTCTCTGTCTATCTCTTATGTCACCCTCTTTTGAGTTCACAGTGCCTTAATTACACATAATGCTTCATAGGAACTCCACACTAGCCTGTCGCTATGTTTCCATTCCACTTGCTCTGCCTCAATATCATTGTGTAGAAGTGTTAGGAAAGGAGAATAATTACTTCAGTCTTTCCACCACAGTTCTCTAAATGGGTTTGAAGTAGTAGTAATTGGGGCTAATGATGGTCAAATGAAGATTTTGACATTAGCCCCAATTGGACAAACCCAAACAATACTGAAAGATCAAGTTGGAAGTTGGAAAATACTGCGGCACGCTAATATTTCAGTAACTTCCTCGTTATGATGCAATCTGCAACATTTGGCTGCATTGAGAAGTTTGTCCCTAATTAGTTGAAGAATTCTCTAAGACCCCACCCAACACACATACGTCTTTCCTCAGCTAGGCCATGTATTTCCAAAAATCATCTAATCAGAAAAGATGGTGTCCTTCATTTTCTTCATTGTTTGGTGTAATTAGTGTAAATTGTTTTGTATCATTTAGCACAGAAAACACATGCTTTTATAGCTGGTACAGCATGGCAGGATTTAGTGCTCCTCGCTAAGGCAGTATTCTGTAATTTGCTGTTGAGGATTATTGAGTATTGGCGCAGCTCCCCAACACTTTTTTTTACTTATACGTTCTCCCTCCTACCCTTTCCTTTGTGTTCTTGCTGTCTTTCTCTCCATGGTCTTTTGACTCATATGTTTTTGGCTTTGTCTGTGTATTTTTCTGCATTGTAATTTTAGATGTGTCCTGTTTTTTGTTTTATTTTGATGTTGTGCCTATACGTGTGTTGGTGTTGGTGCACTTCTTCTGTCTTCCTGTCTGTTTTTCTGTCTCCGTTTGGAGCTCTAGGCTAGAGAAAATGGTCTAAACTGCTGTGAGTGTTGAGGGTGAAGAAGAGAAGGAAAAGGTGCGGTGTAATGCAGAGTTACAGTGGAGCTTATGAAAGCGGTGCTTCTGCTTCTAACCCCTATTTCTGAAATGGGCCATGGAAAACATTGAGGCTGAAAGCTTAGGTTGCTTTGGATTCCCCGGATACTGTTGTTTTGCACAAGTATACACATACACACACACAAGCTTTCCTGTCTGTCTTTCTTTAACACACACGCATCACACACAGACTTGGCTTGTGCGTCATTGGTGTGAAGGAGAACAAAACGTTGTCTGTTGCGTTATTGGTCTGTCACAAACTATTTTCTGCACGTATAGCTCTATGTCCAGTGCTATTTCCTGAAACACACAGCAGTTAGGCTGAAAACGGGGCAGCAGAGACAGAGGATGTCTCTGCAGTGATCATGTGTCCTCTTTAGTGTTTGCTAGTTTTCATCAGACCAAATGACATTCAAGTCCAATGTAAGAAACTTTAATGAGGCGACCTGTTGATCCCACCTTGTAAGGAAGACGCAGCCTGAGGTGATATCTAGTGAAGGACCCTAACATTCCTTAAGGCTCGTAAGGCTTGTAATAACAGTTTGGTTGTTATTAATTAGAATTCGTCATGGGAGCGACAGAAACTACACACTATTGCTTTAAGGGCTGTGGTAATGAGAAAAAAACAAGGCCATTAGTTGTCGATTGATTAATAATAAATCTATGGATCTCCATCTCTCTTTGTGTTTTTCCAGGATTTTAAAGCGGGCCTGGCTATTGCTGAAGTGGAACTGACTGCTGCCAACATTAGAGACGTGGATCGCAGGGGCTTCGAAATCAACACACCCTTCAAGAACTTTTGGTATGTCTGGTCTTATATGTGTGATGTGTGTATGTGCATGCATGGGAGTGTGTGTGTGTTTTTGCCCTGTTTTCACACAACAAAGAGCTATTCATGCTAAAATGTGTCTTTTTCTGTGTGCGAATGAGAAAAGTGCACCATTTCTGTTTGATTTTACCCTAACACATAGTACTTTGATATTGCTTTTTCCATCAGTGAAAAGATGAATGTTAAGTGAAGGAATCTGTCCTTGAACACAGACCCCTCAGACTGTAGTACACCTTTCACTGGGCACAGCAGCAGGATGCCAAGACTTCATTCAAATGAATTCCTTAAACAAATCTCCCATCATTTCATTTGAACCAATCTGTATAGTTTAGGAAATGCCTTTCACATACACCTAGCCTCTTGCTATACTGTATTATATTCTTAATAATCATATTTTATAAAGCATCCATCGATCCTTAAAGGCGAGGGCAAGCATTTTGGTAATCTGCTCTTATACATGTGAGGCATTAAGAGTCTTCTAATGCGATAGGAGTTGTGGTGAAAGAATATTTACATTCCTATCAAAGTTGGCCTATGTTAATGTTGGCCAAGCCAAAACCATGGCTTGGGAAAAACCAACCTTAGTCCAATTCAACAGGACTTAACAAAGCAAGCAAAGAAACGCCTATGCATAATCTGCTTTTTCTTTTTGAGGTTTTAGAATTGGTATTACCCACGTTTGTCCATGCAACACTCATGATGCAGGGTCACCCAAACAGTCATCTAAACTGTTCAACCAGCGAGTTACCCAGCAGTCCATCTGTACTTCATGTGTACAGCTCTTGGTTCTTTTGTAAAGTGCAATAAAGTCGGCAGGAAATTTAAACTAACAAGGACTAAAAAGCAACAATGTAACATTTCTTTCATTGGTCTAGGCCACCTAACTGAACTACTAGGTGTGAATGTGAGCTTAATGTCACAAACAAAAATAAAAGTTCCTCATACCCGGGGGCGACCTGCAGCCCACCCAGTGGCGTGTGCGCTCCATGTGGGCTCGGTCCTTGGCGGTTTGGATCCAACCTGCGGCCCTTTACTGCATGTCTTCCCCTCTCTCCCTCTCTCTCGCTCCCCCTTTCCTCTCTATCTGCACTGTCTAATAATATTGAGGTAAAAAGCCCCAAAAATAAAATAGATAAAATAATCTTAAAAATTAAAGTTACTAATACACTTAGTTATTTTGAATTAGTCAGTGGGATTTATACACTTCTGGCCTGTATGTTTTCCTTTGAGATGTAAGTTGTGAAAGTAATGAGCAGGCATCGTCACAAAGTTAAGACTCTAATGAGACAAAGAAAGTCTTCGCATAAGTTTGTATTGACTGCATTTCATAGCACGCTGTGTTCTCATGTCAAATCTCTTATTGTGAACCACCGCACGCATCCCAGACTTATTAGTCACTGCAGTAAACGTGCTACATAAAAACAGGGTCCTGTACAAAAATCACAAATTTTGATCCAGAGTTCTTTTTTATGAAGTCTCCCCTTGGAACTTCATGCAGGTATCTCTGCCTCGGTAGGGCACAAAGCCTTTCAGGTGACTCTAGTCCCTGAGGGCCTAAAATCAATGAGCGCACTGCTTGTTTGTGCTGTAATGGCCCATTTAGAATACAACCATCACAGCTGCCTGAACAAAGCATGGCTTGTTTGTTTGCATGCACTTGTTCACAATTTTTTTTACCACTTTCTTTTTTGCCAGTTGCCTTGTGTAAAGATTTCTTTTCCCCCTCATTCCTCTACGTGTCTGTATGTCCGATCGATCTGTTTGTGTCAGCTCCCTTAATAGTCCCATCGTTTGGCAGCTTCGTTAATACTCTGGACGTAATTGCCATTTTGTGCGGAACAAAAAAGAGGTGGAGTTGAAATGAGCTCAGGTCTCCTGAATTGTTTTGATGAGGTGATTGCTGAAAGTGTGTGTGTGTGTGTGTGTGTGTGTGTGGATCAAATCGATTGGTAGCCATGGGAGCGTTCTCCTACCTGCTCAAGGTGGGGATTAGTGAGAAACTTATCTAATCACTTTAAGCTGTGGAGACTCACTTTGGCTTTTCCATTGTTTTGTGGCTGTTAAATGGACAGAGCATTCAGCCCGCTGTGGTAGATGCAATAGCAGACTGTTATGAGAAGAGAAAATGGCAATGAGGCAGAGAGGAGGGCACAAACAAAGACACTCAGCTTTAAAGGAAAGGAAAACCTCTGTGCTTGATCAAAAAGCACCTCTACTAAAGTAAAGCTGCAGATAAATGCCTAGCTCAAGGGCATATTGGAGAAAATCCATGTTTGTCTGGTTTCTTGTGTGGTTGTCTGGTGTATATTGAAAACTGTGGACGGTTTCACAATTATTTTTTTACCTTGGACAGAAAGTGTTTCCTTATGAAAACTCTCGACAGTGTGTGCAGGGCATTGTTTTATGAAAGACGTGTTGCTGTTGAGTTTTTCAAATAACAGTTTCTTCAAAGCTTTCAGCAGCACAAACCCACTGCTATCCTTCAACTCCATTGTATCAAGGTGATTGCAGACACTGCAAACACTACTCATAATATGGCTGTACACTGAAAGAATGACTGGTGGTCGATTAAGGTCAAATGTTTGATTGATTTTTCATTTTTGAGTATCAGCCACATTTGGTTTTTATCTTAACACCTTGTATATTAATCGTGAAAGCCTCTTTTAAAAGTGCTTGTCGGACAGTAATGGAGATCACCTTCGTGTCTGTGTGTGTGTGTGTGTGTGTGTGTGTGTGTGTGTGTGTGTGTGTGTGTGTGTGTGTGTGTGTGTGTGTGTGTGTGTGTGTGTGTGTGTGTGTGTGTGTGTGTGTGTGTGTGTGTGTGTGTGTGTGTGTGTGTGTGTGTGTGTGTGTGTCCGTCTGTCTTTGAAAAATCTCATGAACCGTTCATCCAATCTACTTCCTACTTGGTTTCCTAGGTACTCAGTGAACATGGGGTTTGGAATTTGGAGCAATTTGGACAGCATTTTCTATTGGATATTAAAAAACTGTTAATTGAACTAAACAGCCGAACAATAAACAAGGTTATTGTAGAGCAGTGTTTCCCACAGAAGTGTTTCTGTCTATATTTGTGGTGGTGGCTGACCATAAAAAAAGTTATGTAGTTAGTTGATATTTTATATTCACTCTTTTTTCAGTGTCAGTTTAACGTCTCTTAATATTTTAAGTTTCATTTTAAACAAAAATGTCTATCTAATTATATAAACTACTTTATATTTAACTCTAACTATTATGTACATTTGCATGCATGCAAAAGAACACGTACTGTATGCCTATTCATGAAAAATAATTCGATTTCTTACCTTACATGTAGTATGTCAAGTAGTAGAACATAAATGATTTAAACAGCAAAAAGGATGAAGGACACCAGTGGAAGTAAACTTTTAAATTTAAGAGTTAATGCCCACTTTAACCGAGAATTATAACACAAAAAAACGTCAAGCTACCACACACCAAAAATGGATTTCCAAATTAAATTTGTCGTTTTACTTTTTATACATTTTCATGAGTGGGGACTGATGCTAGGTCCTTGGGTGAACAGGGAACCCTGAATCTGACTGTAAAGAGTAGTATTCTCCACTCCACACCACGAAGGTCATGTTAGATATGCCTTTTTAATAGAAAAGATAAGAAGAACAATTCCACTCTCAAGTCTGTCGGTTAAATAGGAAAGCTACTAAAGCTCTGTGACTGGGAGCAGTGACATCCTGGAGTCTCTGCTGGTTGCCTGGCAATGTCATGGTGATGACGAGTTTCCAGGAAGTCACTGCACCTTGCCAGGAATTAATTGGTGGATTTTCTTACCATTTGACAGCTAAGGCTAACTGTTTTGTCTTGTTTCTGGTTATGCTAAGCTAATTTCTGGCAAGAAAGCATATTTACCAAAATGCCAAACTATTCCTTTAAGCCAGAGATCTTTACAGGAGGTCCAGGACCACCAGGGAGTCATCAGAGCAGGGGGGCATTTTTAAAAAAAAACAAATGTTTTAACATAATTCCAACATAATATTAGCAAATATAAATCCACATTATGGATAGGCTTACTGGCCTATATGTAAGGTAGTCACTAAGGCCATCCACCAATACAGTTAACCCTAAAGATTCACTGTGCCACATGTACAGTATGTTTAACATTAAAACATGATTTATAAAATCATGCCAACAATTACGGTATTATTTTAATAGCTTAGTATTCTATTCAAAAAATGCTATATATAAAGGCTTGAGGCCACCCCCACGTTATTGTAGGTCCAGTTTATTATGCAAGTTCATTTTATACAATATATGAAGTAGGGGGTCCCTGTTCCATCTATCTTTCAGGTAAGGGGTCCTTGTCTTAAAAAACGTTGAAGACACCTGCTTTAAACAATCAATGAGTCCTGGGGTTGCTCAGGACTTGCTATATATTCTTCATATCTGTGGATCTCATTGCGCAATATGCTTACTTTCAGATTTTATAACTTTCCAGATAACTTCAGAGTTGCAGCGTGGAATAACATAAGAACTCTATCCTGGGATTGTTGTGAGCCGGGGAAGGAGATAATGGATTCCTGAATCCTCTGGCTGTGAGGATGAATGCCATATTTCAACAAAATATATAATTGCTTTAAAGTTGTAGCAACAATTTCATTATTTAACAAAGTAGTACAGCAACTGTACTTATACTCCACTTCTCAAATGACCTTTTAGGATTCTTTATTTTATATTTTCCTCTTCATCATCTATATAAGCCTCACCTGAGACCCTCTTTTACGTCATAGCTTAAGCTCTGCAGCTTGGGAAAACCACATACTCTGGTGCTCTCCCTTTGCTCCTCAGTGGTTTTGGAGGGCGTGTTGTGGTTGAGCCGACAATGTGAGCAGTCATCTCTGTAGGCAGACCCTGGACAGAGACGGGTGGGCACAGAACGGCTGAACCCAATCAACCTATCGATCTCTGCTGGGTTACTTGGGCGATGCGGGCACAGTGAACATCCTCAGCTTCGGGCGAAAGCGGTCCCTCTCCTCCTTGCCTATCCTCTGTCTTACTTTACACCGGTCGCCAGGTTGCCATGGAGACCAGTGGTCCCATTTCTCCTTTCTAAGTGCTTCTTTCAGTCAGGCTAAGACTCTCTCTCTCTTTTTCCTCTCAATTTTATATCTCTGTCAATCTTGCTGTCTGTATTGTTATCTTATCCTCACTCTCACTTAAGCTTACACATGCGCACAGATTTATTGTTTCATACATTTATTATACACCTATCTAACTTGCAACTTCTCCAAAATAAACACTGCAAGGTATCTTTTATCAGTGTTTGTCAGACAGTAATGGAGATCCCCTGTGTGTGTGTGTGTGTGTGTGTGTGTGTGTGTGTGTGTGTGTGTGTGTGTGTGTGTGATTGAGAGACAGGTGAATAAGTGCCCTGAAAGACACCCAATTTGGAGCTATGGCAGTTCAGACATTTACTGTATGTGTGCGTGGTGTGCATGTATGTTTATTTAATATCAAAAATAAAAATATGGCTGATTTGACCTCCCTGGTTGCATCAGTTCTAAATAGTAGATGAGGCGTAGTTTAAACCTGCTCTTAATTAACTCGGTTACAGTCGACTTTTTGCAAAAATGTTGTTTCCGTAATTTACTATAGGAGATTCGAGAATCCTTGTTTCCCCAGCTAGATGTCTCCTGGAGAAAGCCCGTTCTCATTGGCATTTTTACTGTACATGAACACATGTGCATGACAAAGACTGAAGACGGGAATTATTGCTGTGACTGCAGAGCAGCTGGAAAAAGACAAGATCATTAAACATAATGATGCATCCTTGTATTTAGAATGATTCCATCTGATTTCAACTAAAACTAAATTCCCACAAAGTAGCCTCTATTAAGTAAGTATAAGTCAGTTACTTCATGCAGTAAGAATCCAGACGGAGCCTTTATCTCACTATATATCAGGAAACAGCATATTGTATCACCACAACAGTTAAAGAAAGTTATTAATTCTTCCAAAATAAGGTCAGGGTAGGGGAGAAATGTGATTTTATTTACCTGCTACATGGATTTACAGTAACTACAGTGCATGTAAACACGTTGTCTGAGTAACCTGGTTTCGTATGTTCTCGTAAACACGCTTTTCTACTTCTATTAAGATGGACAAGATTACGATTAATTGGACAAGAACAGCCATATCATTTTGGCCATATAGTTTAATTGCTGACTTGAAAGTGAGGTACAGTCATTTTAAATGATACAGTATTTGTTAGCAAATTATTCTTACAGTGTCTACTTCATAATTTGATTAGTTGAAATTGACAAATTACCTTAATATGGCAATGCTTTTAAAACCGACTGTATTGGAATGAGACCTGCACCCATGTCAATAGAAAAGCAACATCAGATATTTTACTTTTTTCCCCCCTTCATTTTCAGATTGGCAGAGGTATTATGCAAGCCCTGATGGAACAAGAGTGTTCTATTTTATAAATGTATATTGAAGCTGTAAATGTGGTCTATAGTCTTTTCCATTACCACTGCTTTACTTTCCTGAGTCATATATAGAAATAATATCCTGAAAAAATTTCCTGCATTAGCACTTTATAGATTTAAGTGGTACAAGGTGAGACAGATTGATTTACCTGCCCTGTCGCCCCCCCTTTCCACTCCTCTATCAATTTCACCAAATCTATTGCAATCACACATAGGCATACTTACTCAGTAACCCCCCAAAACTACTCCAAATACTGCACACCGACATAACCCTGCCAAGCGATACTATGCTGTTTAATTGCTCTCTCAAATCAAATCAATAACTGTGAGCCATGTGTTGGGTTGGGGGGCAAAAAATCGATTGTTGCAGCTTCACGGCCGAGTCAGAGCAGGAGAAGGAGGAGTGGATTGAAGCGGTCCAGGAATCGATTGCTGAGACACTCTCCGACTATGAAGTGGCAGAGAAGATCTGGTTCAACGAGGCCAACAGGAGCTGCGCCGACTGTCGCGCCCCACAGCCGGAGTGGGCGTCAGTCAATCTGGGTGTGGTCATCTGTAAGAAGTGTGCAGGTAAGGGGCTTCCATATATTCTCTAATGCAGACACACACATGCTGCATACAGGCATACACACCGATAAACAACATACTGTACCTTCAGTGAACTCTGATAAACAACCCCCAAACATGTAAACACCCGCCAACACTCAGCATTGTCTGAATAGAAGTGAGCAGCATGTCTAAACACCTTTTATATTGTAGTTTTTAAAGGCCCCCTAGTTGTCCCAAGACATATCTAAACAAGACAGGAAACACTTTTTTATACACTTTATCATTTTTAAAATGTTTTCTGGGAAAGAAAAATGTAATTTGGAACTATTATAATGATATGAAAAATAGAGACTGGTAGTTTTGTTAGGATTCATTTAATTATGTCAGCTTATGTTAGAGACTTAATTCAAATGAATTATTATATAGTGTTTTACAGCAAACGTTTGAGGAAATTATTAAATTTTTCAGACCCATAAAATAATGTGATCCCAAAATCTCCAAATTATGTGTATTTTATCCACTTGGGTCAAATCTTATTGCTTGTTATTTGCAGATTTAGAATTCTTCCCCTTTTAAAATGAAATGCCATACGTACTGTATGCAACCTGTGACGAAGGATCACGAGTAGTGTCACAAGCCAAAGAGGTTAGGAATCAGTTACAAAGACAAACGCACATTCCCTTACTCATATTCATTTATATTATTTACTCTCCCTTTCTGAAGTCATAGTGAGCAACAAATAGAGAGAAACAAAAAACAGACACAATGGTGCATTTGAACAATTGCATTAACCCAACTTAAAACCCTGCTAAGGGAAAATAAATAAATCTACTCTTTTTTTCTACTAAGTATTATGAGTGATCTGGTGTTTGTGTCTGTGAGTGAGTGATTTGACCCACAGGATGAAAAAAAGTTCTCAGGTGATAAGCCACTTATGGGAGGTGTCTGGCCTCTGGGCTCCCTAATCTATTTGGCAATGCTAGATGGCTCAAATGAAATGACAACAAAGATTAAGCCACAGGCGAGAACTTGAGGGATCCCAAACTGCTTCTTGACCCGCTAAACATGATTAGAGAGAAGCAGCAGCAATGCCTGATGTTAGAGGGATGTATATTCTCCCATATACTCCTTCCCTCTCCAGATTTTCTCTAGGCCTGGGATTCCTCCCAGAGTCATACATTTTAATGTGATTCTTCTCCCCACCTCTGCAAAGCCCATGTAATTGGTACGCATCAGATATCCAACATCCCTTTTCAAACGCCCTTAAATGATTTCATTTGCAGGGGTGTTTAATATTACATTTTGTCGACACAGGAGCGAGTGAATATCTGCAACGAGGAAGCTGTTCTCACTATGCTCTCTTTAAATTAGGCGGTGGTCCATTTGGAATACCAATGACTGTTCATGCTTTTAATTAGCGCTCCTATGTCACGGACAATAAAGAGAAATGCTGAACAAGAGAAAGAGGAAAGAAGTAATGAGAAGGCTAATGGTTAAAATGATCCCAGATTGTCTTATCTCCTTTTATGCCAAGAAAGAATTAATTTAAAAGGTCTGTAGCTTCACTCTCTGATGTGGAGCAGTTTGATATGCTAATATATGTTATGTTATGTTGTCTTTTTATGTATAGACTTGAGAGAATGTCCATTGTTTCTGTTTAATGAAAAAACATCATCAGTGTCATTTGTCACGTTATTAAAAAAAAAATACAGTGAATCTGATAAAAAATGCAATCATAAAAACACCTGGGTGAAAATGTTGAAGCACAGACACGTCAATATAACCATGTGTGTTTTTCAAATTATTTTAAATGACAAACAATTCCTAATCAGTTGCTCATTTGCATTTTGTTCCATTATTCTTCCCTTTCTATGAAAAAGTGAGAATGCACATAGAAAGTTTTCATCCGTGGAAGCATACTGAGTTGTCTTTGTCACAAGAGGACGCTGAAACAACAGTGTCTTCTTGCAACAGGAACCTTGACTGTGAATTATCAGTTGCTAACTTATTCACATTAAATTTGAGTAGCATTTCTGGTCAAACCATCAATCTAAATCCAGTATTCACGCTCCCTTTAGCTCTCTTTTGGTCTCCACCAAAGCCTGAGGGAAATATCTGTTAAGCTGCTAAATGTCTTTCTTTTCCTCTCCTGTTGGTGTTTCTCCGCAATGGTTTCAAGACATAAGCCCTTGTCCAAAACCTTAAACTAGTCAAACCCTCATTCCTCAGCAACTTTACTTCCCCGACAACTGAAGTTGTCCCTCTATCTAGATCGATTTGTTTTTGTTCCCTCTCTTTGCCCTTTCTCCCACTATGGAACCCGACCAACCAGTGGAAATGACTCTACTTCAAAGACTGGGAGTCCCCTCTCCACACATGTAATTGCAACAAGCTGCTCTTAACCAGGATGCAACTTGTAGACTCGTCTGCTGGCAACAGTTGCCATGGTAACACACAAATGCAGTGCTCTTTGCTTTGTTTCCTTCTGGTTATGATTCGTTGAGTGAGGGGAAAATGGCACACAAGTACAGGGGGTTGGAAAAGTGCTTCAAGAACTGTCACTGGGAAAGTTTTTAATTGGGGGGTGAAAGCCTTAGTGTGCTGGGCAGTTGTTTTGCCAAAGATGCTGTGATGGGAATGTTTTTTTGTGTCTTGTGTTGGTTTCATTGCATAGATGAAGACATTTACAACAGGACTATTTATATGTGAAGATCTCACCATGTACCTGGAGGAATGTGTGCATGCACACTTTTTCCAGCTTCATTACACTTACACAAGTGGGAATGGTCCTGTAAGGCTCAGTGGATGGAGTTTGGCTGAGTTTTACTCTTGGTCACATATAATTTTCAAGTTGGACTTGTGTGACAAAACAGATTTAAACTAAAGTCAGAACTAATGCATCCCTATTTGATACTTTATTAGAGATAGACTATATTAATCCCAAACTGGGGAAATTCCCTTGTTGAGTTGTAAACAAAAATGCTGCTGATTGTTTAAAACAAAACCACCACCAAAATCAGTTTTCACCACCATATTCAATTGCTCCTAGATCTTTGTTAAAATATGAAAAGAAATCTCTAAATTATTTAATGAGAAAGTGAGAACATGTGATCATGCAAAACATCTGGGCTGCAGCAAGAAAGTAGTGTCTCTCTACCTTGTCAGGCTTTTATGTTTAACTGCACTAGTTAGTCTAAAAGAGAAATGGATGGTGAAAGTACACAGTGTAAATTGTCATAGCGATGCAGACGACACACAACTATATATTGCTAGTGCCAAATGATCAACAATTTAAATAGTTTTACTGCCTTAAAATATACAGTTTGGATTTATAATCACATGATTACAAAACCATAATTATAGCTATTGATGCTGATTCTAATAAAAAAAAGAATGTGGACAACATTGTAAATAGAAAACAATAGTGGTAGTAGTTAGCAATTGTTTTTGTGTTGGTGATCTTCTTTCCTCAAAATGCCATGAGCTGAACTGAGTTACATATCACACTTAATTGAAAATAAATGTTTTTGACAAATCAGTTGTAGGCATTTTAAATAAAGTGCACTGTTTGTCCACTTGTTACAAAGCTTGCTTTATATAGATGTTTTATAACGACGTTGGACCACATGTGTGAAATTATTTTGAAATCGCTATTGAGAAAAAAGATTTGAACCTGCAAATCGCCGCTTGCGGCTATATTTTAATGTTTTGTTCTGCTCAGTATTAACATAATGAAACTAGTATTTATATACTAGTATTCCTAAAGTAGGTAGAGTAAATCATAATCACTTGTCATCAAAAAGGATTTCCTTGTTAGTTTCTCTTTTTAATATCTTAGATGACAGATAATCCAGTGATTTCTGATGTCCATGCTCTCATGGTCTGTGTCAAGGACAGCTTATGACCCCACTTTTTCATTCCCAGCTGCTCTACTTGAGCATAGAAGACAGTAATGAGATCATGCCCATTCTAAATCTAAAATTATCTGCCTTTACACACAGGACAATAATTCACATCACACATACAGCGCGTTTCTGCTTAATGTATTATGCATGTATGCTCTGTCTTTGGCCATAAGCAACCCTAGAAGCCTCTCGTTCACCCAAATAAACAGGCCGACCCACAAACACAATGAATTACTCATGATTCATTAGCAATTAATGGCCCTGGTTCTGTGCTTTCATTTCCAATTATGAGTGCTGAGGGGACTAAATATGTCTGTTGTGAGTGAGCGAATGAGCCTCCAGTCATGCTCT
Source organism: Etheostoma perlongum (assembly GCA_026937815.1). Classification (NCBI taxonomy): domain Eukaryota; kingdom Metazoa; phylum Chordata; class Actinopteri; order Perciformes; family Percidae; genus Etheostoma; species Etheostoma perlongum. The sequence continues at coordinate 13,187,178 of CM049389.1, forward strand.
GTTTCTCCGTCTTGTAACTGCCTATTTATTCCATCACTGACATGTGGTGTGTGTTTGTGCGCACACTGTGGAGATTTCTGTGCATATATATGTACATGTTAATTGAAGACTTTTTCATGTGAACCTTTCCGAAGCTAAAAGTGCAGCCTGACAGCCATGCATTTATGAACAAATCCAATTGAGAAAGCTTTCATAAACCTAAAGGTTGTATACAATATCTGAGTGTATGTGTTTTTGTGTATCTGTGAACTCATGTTGATGGCTTCCTGTGTACCAGGGCAGCACCGTTCCCTTGGCCCAAGTATTTCCAAAGTGCGGAGCTTGAAGTTGGACAGCAGGATCTGGAGCAATGAGCTAGTGGAGGTACATAATGTTTTTCATCAGTGAGAACAACATGAGTTCCCACTGGATATGAAAGTTTTTGCACAATAATCCAATGCAGTGTAAAAAAAAAAAGGTTTACCATGACTCCTATTTGACCACTTATATTTTCAAAAAATATTCAACTGAATTTGTGGTAGTCAGTTTTTTAGTGCCTTAAAATTAGCTACTGTTTCTTACTTACCTTCAAATGGCTCAGATGAACTGAAAAACTAATTTAAAAAAAAATGCTAATCACTTTATAACATTTTTGAAATGCATTTTTCTGGATTTTTTTGTTATTCTGTCTGTCACTGTTCAAATAAATCTACATTTAAAATTATAGACTGATCATTTCTTTGTCAATGGGCAAACGTACAAAATCAGCAGGGGATCAAATACTTTTTTCCCTCACTGCAGATCTACAAATGATTCTTTGTATTTGTCCCCTCTCCATATTGCTAACCCCTCAGCTCTTCCTGGAGGTGGGGAACAGGAATGCTAACAGTTTCTGGGCTGCTAATCTTCCCTTGGAGGAGGAACTCCACAGCTGGGCTTGGCGGAGCAGCGCGCCACGTTCATCCGCAGGAAGTACAGAGAGAGGAAGTACAGCAGGGTCCTGGATGGCTTTCATTTAGAACAGCTGAACCAGGTACTACTTTCATAAAGACTCAAAATGGACGTTATAGAAACTATGTTTTGGGGTATTAGCCAGTATTCTGCAACCATGTGGACTTATTAATTTATTTTAGTTTGATCTTATTCACACTTAGGAGTTTTTCTGTCATCTTTTACAGAAAGTTGAGTATTGCTTTTTCACCAGTAGTTGTCAACGGAGGAGTAAATACTTTGCCTTTGACTCTACACCCACTTTCAGCACTTTTCCAAAGATATGCCAAACATGTTTGTTTATTCACTACAACAGTATACTGTCTGCTTTTCTGTGTAAACAAGTAGAGCAGATGTGGTGCAAGTACAGTCGTTCTACAACTTCCCTCAACACCGTCAAGTTATCCTCAACATTAAAGTTGGGGTTAATAGTTCATTGACTGTCTTTAAGTGTTGCCTTGTACACACTAACTACATCGGTCTGCTGACTTGTGCCAGAAGTTTTTCTTTCTAAATCCTGCACAATCTACCTGGAAGTTGTACGGACCTGCATTTCATATCAAAAATACTTTGGATCTGTCCGATGTGTGCATACAATGAAGGCCATTGAAAAATTATAGTTGTTTTCTAGGTTTTAATCCAAAATACCACAGATGTGCTGGGTAGTATAAACCTGGCAAGCCAAAAACAATTCTATGGAAAACTATGAAAGTCAGAAACAAATCACACAAACTAAAATGCAGATTGCAGAAATATAAAAACAAATATGTGACTTTACCACACTTAATAGTATTTAGATTATTTGATTATTATTTACTGCAATAAACATGTAAACATGTGGCTTGCACTTTTTAAAACAATGTCTTTGAACTTTACTAGACAGTTAAATAATTAAAAATATAGTGTGTACACACACAAACACAACGGTGCATTTTTTTTACAGTACACACAGAGGAGCTGCCCTCCAGCCCCTCCCCCTCATGAAGTTGCATACCGCGTGCATGACAACGTCAACGTTGCACGTGCTCAGACAAGATATTGTTATGTTTGTAGTAGTGAAAAGCTCCCTGAAAGCCATTTATGAGAGTCTGGTTGTTACCCCTGTCCGCGGCAGTCTCCTCCACTCCATATCTTTATAACGGAGGTAGCTAACTGGAGCTAACCGCACAGCTAATCCTTGCTAACCGAGCCATGAGTTTTCCGTGCCTGTATCCATTAACTGCATGTATGGACTTGAGCAAGAATAAAACCCTTCTTTTTATTAAAACGGCTGTAAAAGTTTTAAACTTGAGTGACATAAATCTAGGTAAGGAGTAGCATTAGCGTGCCAAGTTGCTTTCTCTGCGGAGTGTAGACTGATTTGCTCTCGCGAGTCACGTGACCAAATCACAGCCTTTGCGATTAGGAAATTACATTTTCACATATCGCAATATTATGGCAAATGCAAGTGGAGCAGAAGTTTGGTGATAAGTCAACATCTACAAAAGCTCCATCTGTACTTCTTACAAACATGGCACATGGCGAACTCTATTAGCTACATCCCCTGAACCTGAAAAAGTCCACATTCTTCTGACATTTTGACCATCAGTAATACTGCGCTATGTGTCTGATAATGTCAAATGGGGAAGTCCAATTGATCTGAAGTGCGAGCAGGTTGGAGCTAAGGCCTTCTTCCGGTTTGTGGTCTAGTGTTTATTGCTGCGGTTTTTTGGCTTCCTCTGAAAGATGCTCTTAAAAGCACCATGCACTGAGCCTCCAAACAGCAAAGTTTTCACCTGCATCAGCATTTACGCAGATTAGCCCACTTGTATTGTTTTCTTGAGTAGAAAGAGAGGGATGACAATGTGGAGGGAATGAAGGGAGGGAAGTAAGGAAGAGATATACTAGCTAGCTAAGTGGAAAAGTGGATTAGGATCCACAACAGAAATGCTTAGGTTGGTTTTATTGCTGCTTTGTTGGCCTTTCCAACTGTTGGCCTTTCCTGTGTGTGTGTGTGTGTGTGTGTGTGTGTGTGTGTGTGTGTGTGTGGGCTTGTGTGGTGTGTACATCTGTGTGAACATGTATGCTATACCACTAAGAATGTGTGAATTTGTTATAGTGGGAGTTTATTTTGCAGGAGAGGAAGTGTGACAGACAGAGAGTGTGGCTGCCTAAAAGGGTTTGATCAGTGCAGAAGAAGGTGTCTGTGTGCTTGTCTGTGCGTGTGTGTGTGTGTGTGTGTGTGTGTGTGTGTGTGTGTGTGTGTGTGTGTGTGTGTGTGCGTGTGTGCGCGCAGGCAGCATGAGAGCAAGAGAGTGAGAAAGAAAGAGGAAAATGCTTGAAGTGGGTGGTTGTTTGCTTTCTCCCTGTCTAGTCTGCTTTTATAAATGGACTCAACAGATTTGATAGGGATCAATGTGTCATAAAGCCATTACATACACCATGAGACAACATATGTGTGCGTACGTGTGCTAAAATAGTAGTACTAACAGTAATAAAACAGTAGTAATTTAGTACAGCTTCATTTATCTTAACAAACAGTAATACATCACAAGCAACCTATACAAAAAAAAATAAAAAAGTATTTTTAACGTAAACAAGGACACTGAGTCTAATCTCATTGGACACGTTGTTCCAGTTCTGTGTCACACTTACTTACCATTACACAAGTATGAATATGAAAAATAAAAGCTATATAAAACCTATTCCGTTGGGAGTCTTCTCTGGAACAAAGACAATAATACTAACAATTTCCTCATTGACATTCATGCAAGTTTGAAACCATGTGATGGCATTTTAACAAGTTTAATGGGCACAGGGTCATGAAACTCACTCAACACATACAGTAAATTACCGTTTAAAGTGTCAATTCAAGTAATGAAATGAAAATAAAAAGGTAGTGAAGTGATTCATGCTGACTGCATCAATATGTCTTCAACATACTGTCAGCCGTGCGTGATTACACTATTCTGTAGAGATGTTTTCGCTCTCTATCCAGTTTCTTTATTTCATGGCCTCTCTTTATCCTGCTCTCTCTGTCGCTTAGTCCCATGTTTCCCATTAGAAGCTCATATCCCAGTGACCTCCACAGAGTCTCCACAGACCACATGACCTAGAGAGGGGGGTGTCAAAGGACCTTCTTATATCATTACACACACACACACACACACACACACACACACACACACACACACACACACACACACTTGCAGACACACACACACACACACACACACACACACACACTTGCAGACACACACACACACACACTTGCAGACACACATAAACCCTCTAGTGGCTGCAGTAATTGCTATGACATGGAAGGTCATTTCCAGAGATGATACAGAATAAGGCCAGGTTGCATGGGACTCTTTTGCCATAATCTGACCCTGTATTGTGTGCCTGAGTGTGGATGTGACAAAGACAGTGAGTAAATAAACTAATCAAATCTTGACATAATTTCTTTATTTTAATGTTTTCTGTTGATATAAATGAATCAATTTCTTTGCAAAAACTGTGCACATAGATAGAAATAAATGAATCCATGTTCTTGGAACACACACATCTTTGGGTGGAGGTCCTTTGTGTGGGTGGGCAGGTTATATTTGATAGGTGCTTTGTTTGTGTGTGTGCTTTGCCTGTGTGTATATGCGCAGCCTCACCGTGCCTCACTTTCAAACGGGTCTTGCTTGTTTGTGGCAGATCGATGCAGCTTACTGACTCACTCCAAGTCCGATGAAAGGAGAGGTTGCTCGTTGAAATTCTGCCATTTGCCACTCGACTTCTCTGTTGATCCATTTTGTTGCGGGTCATCGTGCACAATGTAACATCAATTGACTGGACTGATAGAAAGAGACAGACTGAGAGAGAAAATATTTTCCTTCGTCAGAGTTTATTCTTCTGACTCTTTAATCTTGCTTCTTTGAGCTGGAACACCATGGGAAACAGGTATAGATATAGTTTTTACAAAGCATGTCTGCATGACTAGACACAACATATAAGAGTATGGTTTTCAGCAAAAAGAGGAATTCAACATCATGTATTTACAGTGGGTACGGAAAGTATTCAGACCCCTTTAAATTTTTCACTCTTTGTTTCATTGCAGCCTTTTTCCAAAAATCAAAAAAGTTCATTTTATTTCTCAGTAATGTACACTCAGCAACCCATCTTGACAGAAAAAAAACAGAAATTTAGAAATTTTTGCATATTTATTAAAAAACAAAAACTGAAATATCACATGGTCATAAGTATTCAGACCCTTTGTTCAGTATTTAGTAGAAGCACCCTTTTGATCTAATACAGCCATGAGTCGTTTTGGGAAAGATGCAACAAGTTTGTCACATCTGGATTTGGGTATCCTCTGCCATTCCTCCTTGCAGATCCTCTCCAGTTCTGTCAGGTTGGATGGTAAACGTTGGTGGACAGTCATTTTCAGGTCTCTCCAGAGATGCTCAATTGGGTTTAAGTCAGGGCTCTGGCTGGGCCATTCAAGAACAGCCACAGAGTTGTTGTGAAGCCACTCCTTCGTTATTTTAGCGGTGTGCTTAGGGTCATTGTCTTGTTGGAAGGTAAACCTTCGGCCCAGTCTGAGGTCCAGAGCACTCTGGAAAAGGTTTTCGTCCAGGATATCCCTGTACTTGGCCGCATTCATCTTTCCCTCGATTGCAACCAGTCGTCCTGTCCCTGCAGCTGAAAAACACCCCCACAGCATGATGCTGCCACCACCATGCTTCACTGTTGAGACTGTATTGGACAGGTGATGAGCAGTGCCTGGTTTTCTCCACACATACCGCTTAGAATTAAGGCCAAAAAGTTCTATCTTGGTCTCATCAGACCAGAGGATTTTATTTATCACCATCTTGGAGTCCTTCAGGTGTTTTTAGCAAACTCCATGCGGGCTTTCATGTGTCTTGCACTGAGGAGAGGCTTCCTTCGGGCCACTCTGCCATAAAGCCCGACTGGTGGATTGCTGCAGTGATGGTTGACTTACTACAACTTTCTCCCATCTCCCGACTGCATCTCTGGAGCTTAGCCACAGTGACCATTGGGTTCTTCTTTGCCTCTCTCACCAAGGCTCTTCTCCCCGATAGCTCAGTTTGGCCGGACGGCCAGCTCTAGGAAGGGTTCTGGTCGTCCCAAACGTCTTCCATTTGAGGATTATGGAGGCCACTGTGCTCTTAGGAACCTTAAGTGCAGCAGAAATTTTTTTGTAACCTTGACCAGATCTGTGCCTTGCCACAATTCTGTCTCTGAGCTCTTCAGGTAGTTCCTTTGACCTCATGATTGTCATTTGCTCTGACATGCACTGTGAGCTGTAAGGTCTTATATAGACAGGTGTGTGGCTTTCCTAATCAAGTCCAATCAGTATAATCAAACACAGCTGGACTCCAATGAAGGTGTAGAACCATCTCAAGGATGATCAGAAGAAATAGACAGCACCTGAGTTACATATGAGGGTCACGGCAAAGGGTCTGAATACATATGACCATGTGATATTTCAGTTTTTGTTTTTTAATAAATATGCAAAAATTTCTAAATTTCTGTTTTTTTCTGTCAAGATGGGTTGCTGAGTGTACATTACTGAGAAATAAAATGAACTTTTTTGATTTTTGGAAAAAGGCTGCAATGAAACAAAGAGTGAAAAATTTAAAGGGGTCTGAATACTTTCCGTACCCACTGTATATAAGATTTGTTTAACAGGCATCGGGGGACCAAGTGCCAACCTCAATAGGTGAATGCTGAAGCCAGTGCAGAGGTGCTTTAAGCAGCAGTTTTTCTTATAACCACTGGATGCTTAAAGAACATTCACTCTGTATGAAAGTCGAGGCTAAAGCACATTTGTAAAAGAAGACAGATATAAAATGTAGGAATATAAGAAGAAATAAATAGTCAGAAATGACTATTTATGTACAGTGCCTTGCGAAAGTATTTGGCCCCCTTGAACTTTTAAAGCTTTTGACACATTTCAGGCTTCATTTTTTGTGAAGAATCACCAACAAGTGGGACACAATTGTGAAGTGGAACAAAATCTATTGGATATTTTAAACTTTTTTAGCAAATAAAAAACTGAAAAGTGGGGTGTGCAAAATTATTGGGCCCCCTTGCGTTAATACTTTGTAGAGCCACCTTTTGCTGCGATTACAGCTGCAAGTCGCTTGGGGTATGTCTCTATCAGTTTTGCACATCGAGAGACTGACATTCTTGCCCATTCTTCCTTGCAAAACAGCTCGAGCTCAGTGAGGTTGGATGGAGAGCGTTTGTGAACAGCAATTTTCAGCTCTTTCCAAAGATTCTCGATTGGATTCAGGTCTGGACTTTGACTTGGCCATTCTAACACCTGGATACGTTTATTTGTGAACCATTCCTTTGTAGATTTTGCTGTATGTTTGGGATCATTGTCTTGTTGGAAGATAAATCTCCGTCCCAGTTTTGGGTCTTTTGCAGACTCCAACAGGTTTTCATCCAGAATGGTCCTGTATTTGGCTGCATCCATCTTCCCCTCAATTTTAACCATCTTCCCTGTCCCTGCTGAAGAAAAGCAGGCCCAAACCATGATGCTGCCACCACCATGTTTGACAGTGGGGATGGTGTGTTGAGGGTGATGAGCTGTGTTGCTTTACGCCAAACATATCGTTTTGCATTGTAGCCAAAAAGTTAGATTTTGGTTTCATCTTCCACATGTTTGGTGTGTCTCCCAGGTGGCTTGTGGCAAACTTTAGACGAGACATTTTATGGATATCTTTGAGAAATGGCTTTCTTCTTGCCACTCTTCCATAAAGGCCAGATTTGTGCAGTGTACGACTGATTGTTGTCCTATGGACAGACTCTCCCACCTCAGCTGTAGTTCTCTGCAGTTCATCCAGAGTGATCATGGGCCTCTTGGCTGCATCTCTGATCAGTCTTCTCCTTGTCTGAGCTGAAAGTTTAGAGGGACGGCCAGGTCTTGGTATATTTGCAGTGGTCTGATACTCCTTCCATTTCAAAATGATCGCTTGCACAGTGCTCCTTGGGATGTTTAAAGCTTGGGAAATCTTTTTGTATCCAAATCCGGCTTTAAACTTCTCCACAACAGTATTACGGACCTGCCTGGTGTGTTCCTTGGTCTTCATGATGCTCTCTGCGCTTTCAACAGAACCCTGAGACTATCACAGAGCAGGTACATTTATACAGAGACTTTATCACACACAGGTGGATTCTATTTATCACCATCAGTCATTTAGGACAACATTGGATCATTCAGAGATCCTCGCTGAACTTCTGGAGTGAGTTTGCTACACTGAAAGTAAAGGGGCCGAATAATTTTGCACGCACCACTTTTCAGTTTTTTATTTGCTAAAAAAGTTTAAAATATCCAATAGATTTTGTTCCACTTCACAATTGTGTCCCACTTGTTGGTGATTCTTCACAAAAAATAAAAATGTTATATCTTTATGTTTGAAGCCTGAAATGTGTCAAAAGGTTGAAAAGTTCAAGGGGGCCGAATACTTTCGCAAGGCACTGTACCTCTTTTGTTCTTGGTGGAAGTTTTGAAAAGTAGTCTTCCATCAAGGTGATATTAAAGTAGAAGTACTAATGTAAAAGTATTTGAGATGTATTTGATTGACCTGTGTCTCAGCCTCCAATTTGACTAAATTCATATTTTTGTAAATTAGATAGAAATGTAAAACCCAGAATGCGTTTAAGTCCACTGGGACAAAGAAGACGCACAGAACGGGAGCGGCTGTTACAGGTCTTATGCATTCATGAACGGGAGTGGATGGCTAGCAGAACCGATGCTCCTTGAGGAGAAATTGATAAATAAAAGGTTCTTTTGAATGGCAAGTTGAGTTTCTAAGCCCTTCCAGATGGTTTTCTCCACAAGACTAAAGCTATGTGCGTGTTCTGTCAATATGAATCAAATTACTAACAAGTGTCAAATACCACTTGAGCTTTAAAAACCTTTAGAACAGATTAAAGGACACTTATACTTATACAATACTTGCGATTTAAAAATTGTAATCGAACCCAAACATAAATATTTTGTAACATTGTCTTGTCACTTTAATATTGTACAAATCTTGCACATGGGATGTTTTCAGACAGAGTATTCGCTCCATCCATTGCTCTGCTGTTATTTGTTCAGTTCATTGTATTTCATGCCTTATTCCCACATTTCTCTTTAAAACTTTTAGTTTCATTATATTTAATAAGGCCCATTTGTCCTGTTCTTATTTGCTATATTCCCTTTTCATAGGCGTTAGAGATTTAATGATTCCCCTGGGGAGTATTAAAGTTTTATCTTATTTTAACTTCTTTTTTGAGATCAGCGGGTGGAACTCAATTCTAAACTTTATAGGGTTTTTTGATGCCACTTTATAGACTCTTTGTCCTCTATCAACACAGAGCGACCACAAGCTGTTCCTCCTACACAAGGAAGTGAGACCATGATCACATTTCCATGGATTTTCACTGGCTCATTGTCTGGGATGTGACAATTTTAAAGGTATAAATGCAGCTATAGAAGGCTACTTAGAAATGCAATGAGCCGCGACTGCACTTATTCAGTCTTTTATTAGTCTATCACACTAGGAAACTTTAAGTGACAGGTGGACTTGCGTGAATAAGATTTGTGACCACTAAAAATCACCCTTAGGAGTCTGAGATACTAATGTGTCAAATACAGTATTATCCTACACATTCATTATTGAAGAATTGTCTGAATGGTTGCGAGCTCATGGGACCCATAGACTGAGTGAAAGCACAGGACAGAGAAGCTGATCATGTGCTCTTCTATCATGGTTTTATGTGTGTACAGGCGCTGTGTGCAGCTGTGGTGTTGCCTGACGTGCTGCAGACCATGGCTCTGGTGTTCAGTGGGGCAGATGTTATGTGCTCCACCGGGGATCCAACCTCTTCCACCCCGTATCTCTTGGCCCAACGTGCTAGACAGAAGCTACAGATGGAGTTCCTGCACCAGAACAAACTCTCTGGTAAGCAACTATAGATGGCCCGTAAAAGTTCAGCCCCCTTATTGCGGTTTGCAATAACATCTGTTGCACATATACCACTTGGAACTTGTTTAAAACAGTGGGTCTTTGATTTCATTATAGCTGATAACCACGAGTTTTGTTTGCTGAAATGACAACTGTTGTGACCAGTTTTTATTAGCTGTAGCTAGCTAGATAATCCATGCTAACTCCATATTGGCTTAAACTTTCTCTCCTGCTGATTTTTTAAATTTATTTTTACAGTCTTAAATATGCACTTGATAGCTTCATTAATGAAATAAAGACTGAGGACTACTGTATGTTTTAAGCTAGTTAGCTGGGCATGCTAACGTTTGTGTTTTACATTAGAGCAAACAAACACACCGTTTAATCAACTTTTGATGGTTTGGCTCTTTGGCATATAAAGTATAGATTTTTCACAATTACTGTGCATGCTCTTTCATTCAATAACAAAAGGGAAAAAGAGGTTTAGCTAAAATACTGGAAACTTTTTTCATGACCAGTGTTCAACCCAGGTGAGGTTTTAGACCACATAAAGTAGCTATGAAAAAGAATAACTTATATTCTTCTCGACAGACCTTAAAAAGGAGCTAACACACACATTAATCTGTGAAAAAGGACTTTAAACTAGGTGTTCGGCGCCATGTATATTCCGCCCATTATCTTTGTACTTTAACAAGCCAATCATGTTTAAAACGCATACTCACCTCTGCGCTGCCACATTTATAAAAGCACAATGGGAGTTTTTTTCCCCCACTGCCATGAATCGGAAATGAAGCCAGAAAAAACCCACAAACTTGAAGCCAGCGAGTTTTAAGTAAAACAATTCTCTTTCTCTTTTTCTTTGTTCCTGTCTCTCTGCTACTTTCCCCCAACTCTCCTTTGTATTACTCACCTCATGTTCCCGGCGTTGGAGGCACGGCACAGATGCGCTGTGTCGTGCGGCTTCCCTTATGACGGGTATGTTTTGTTTGTGTGGTTGCACACTGGGATGATGATAAGAATGTATTAGATTTAAGGAGCGAGAGGCCGTTGGCTAGGGCGGGGGGAGACTTTCTCAGGGACTGTATTTTACATAATGTATGCGCTGCATCTGTGCACCGAGACTGTTAGGGACTTCTAATTGCTAGCATGGGTCACCTGGTTGCCTTGTTGATGGCCATTACTTGGAGGTGTGCTAGAAGACACACATCCAGAGAGAGAGAGACGGCCATGCACGCACGCATGCACGCACGCACACACATGTTTTGTCCTTAAATGTGTAGTATACAGGCGATCACTATAGGCTGTGCTCATTATGTGTCTCGAGGTTGTTGGGCTTTATCATTAACGAAATGACAAATATGGAGCTAGCCAGACTTCCTATAAAGATGGGTGTCCAACTAAACTGACCAACTACTGCAGGCAAGAAGGACTTATATCAGGGGGTTTACCAAGAACCTTGTCTCACTTTGCCAGACCTTCCTCCATAGAGCTGCGGAGGAGGTTCTGGCAAATCCACACAGCATTCCGGGATGGGAGAAAAACATGCTCTGGTTTATTGGCATTTCTTTAAACCAATCATAATCGTCTTGGGCGGTGCTAGGCACCAAGACGAGCCAGTGCTGGGCGGTATACCGGTCTGTATCGTATACTGGTATTAATTTCTTTTATCATATGATTTTTTGATAGGCTACAGATATAACACTGATAACGGAAAACTTTTGGAAAACACACTGACGTTTGCAGTAGCCAATTGTGAACAGGCAACGACAGAGCCACCTAAATTGTCATTCTTAGTTCTTGCAATGGCATCACAAGTTAATTTAGTAACAGTACAACATGGATTAAGTGTATTGAGATCTGTTTATATTTCAATACAGTCTGTAAGTAAATATGAGGTTTTTACACCCAGCTGAATGCAGCGAGGAGACAGCTGTCAGCTGTGGCAAAATGTGATCCACTCAGATATTGTGATACATCTGTAGCCATTTAAATTAGAAATGTAATTATATTTCTGTAGGCTACGTAGATGTGTTATGTTAAAAGCTACAGGCTCATCACAACCACATTCTTTAAAATCCATTATGCCTACTCATTTATCCAGATAAGACAGCATCTCTCTATTGCAACAAGTGCATATTACATATTGCACCATGGGTCGGAGAGAAATGTATTTTCAATTGTTCTGTATGTCTGGCACATATTACAGAGTTGACATATAAAGTGGCAGGAGTTCAATCCAGTGTGGGTTCAATAAAGTCTATCTTATGTTATTAAATGTCTGAATATCTGCAATATAATTATTAGGAAACACTATAAACACAATTTCAGATATCTACAATCCAATTTGTAATAGTTATCTTAATTTATATATCCATAATGAAAAAAACACATTCCAGATATACTGTAATTTAAAACTATTGCTAGTAGAAATATCCACAAAGTGGAAGCCGGGTTCCAACTTGTTCTTTTATTGTGTTGGCATATTAGAGTCAAAGGGTTTACAGAGGGAATTTCATTTTAGATATATGATAAATATACTGTATATGGTGCCATAACAAACAGCCATAAAAAAAAAAAAAGATTGGCAAATGTTTAGGTATAAAATATTACATAAATTAGGCTAGGAATGATATTTGAACAAACCCCTCTGCCTTCAGAAGTAGATAGGAGTGAAACTGGAAAGTTTGGTGTATGTAAGTGCTACTGAAGTTGAGATTCAAGAAAACGGCCTTTAAGATATAGATTACCAAATCCCACTCATTTTTCAAGACATTACATGTAGATACAGTGTTGTTTTAATGGTGAAGTGTTTACTAATGTAAATGTCACAAGTCGATTTGAGTGTCTCCGTGGCTTGCAGTGTGTGACACACTCGCCACACAATGGATGACATTTCATAACGGCAACGGCTAATGTTTGCTTGCATGTCTGTTGGGACCAGATGCTCAGCAACTCGTTTCTATCGTCAAGTTTCACAAGACATCGACAAATGAATGTGAAATAGAGGCGAAGCGATCAGCATGTATATTTCCTGGTTAGTCTGGAATAGGTCCTGAAAGGCCACGCCTACACCACATCTGCCTCTATCACCAGCTGAACAGTACAACTAAACAAATTTTCATATTAAAAAAACGTTAGCCATACAAGGTAACAAGGTTTTGATATGATCTTTTTGCAAAAGATCCCCCCCACCTAACATTACATGATTGATGAGTGAGTATTGACTGATCCAATAAGTGTGTGACATTTACAGCATGATCAAACATTAAGGGTGGGACAAAATATTGATATGGCAATATATTGTTGTACTTCTTTGTGCAATACGAGAATTGATATGCTGGTGCCAGATATCAATATATAATTAATAAAAAAAGGCGCTCTAAATAGATTTCTCTGCTCCTAGCGTTGTTACTTAATGGCCCCTTAAGGTGGCGCTCAACACATAAATGAGGGAAACTTAAACTTACATTAACTAGAGGAATAGGATAGGATTGTTTAATTTCAAAGTCTGGACCCATAGTTGCTCTGTAGTTTTGTTATTTTAATTTACAGACTGAAAAACTTGTGCTGCAGAATTGTGCTGTTTTCTAACAGTTTGGACTTGCAGTGAATTACAGTAAAAGAGAAAACCTGCACTTATTTTTCCATGGGCATTTTGTAATCATAGTTAGATTGATATTGTGATGTATCATTATGGGATTGTCTAGCAATATATAGATTTTTTTCAGAATTGCTGTGTAGTGATGTTATTGGTATTGTAAGCCATGTGTCTTGTAGGGGTGGGGGGAAAAAATAGATACAGCATAGTATCGATATTTTCAGTTGCGATTCTGTATCGATACACAGGCGCCAAGTATCGATCTTTTTTATTATGTGTTGGTCAGTTTGTCTGCCTGACAATCCCATTTAGCAGCAATAAAATTGAAGTGATATAAACAAACAGAGAAATGTATCTTTTTAGATAAAACAGATGTTGACAAAGTTTCCTTTTGGGGAAATCATTTGAAATTGGGAAAAATCAGAAGTTGGAAAAAAGTTTATAAATTAAAATATTTTGCAGAATATTGCAAAATGTTTAAAATCACAATAATATTGTATTGTGGCATAAGTATTGTGAGGACATCCTATCGGGAGGCGTCTGGTGATTCCCACCCCTAGTGTCTTGTATCGTATCGTAATCCGCTCCTCTATTGAACATGTTTTCAACACTAGTGTAAAGGTGACATATTTACACTGCAATCCTTTCAAGCAGGATTAAAAAAAACTGGTAAAATAATATTAAAACAATTATCTACCAATACAGTTTGTGAAACTGTGAAGAAATAGACTATTATGGTATGCTGAAAAGATTAAGGCTCTGCACAAAACACTATCCAAATTCCCTATTTGACATTTTTCTACCGTCAGACACATTGTCACATCACACAAAGCTGTGGAAAGTCAAATCTGCATAGTTTTTGTGCATGCAGCCCCCAGAGTTTGCAAAAAACTCTGAAATTTTTGATTAAACAAAAATTGAACTTTTTCACTTGTTGTGTCTGGCAGAAACTAGGAACAATTCAATACCCATATGACACATCCCTACTGTATAGCGTGGTGTTGACAGAGGGAAGATAGAGGGAAGAATAAAGGCAGCCAATATCGAGGACAAAACAGAGTGCAGAGTTGTGATTTTCAGCCTTGGGTTACAGTTGAAGTTCCATACAGGCAAGGTAAAACAAGGACAGATACAAGTAGGCATGAGCCGGTTACCGGTTTCAAAGTATACCGCGGTTTGAAAAAAGTCACAGTTTCAAAACCACTAAAATTTTCTGTTATACCATTCCTAAGGTATGAGCTTTTTTTTATGAGTCTTCAAGGACAGAAAGTGCACTTTAGGATTCCCTCTCCCTGCAAGTGTGCCGTGTGTTTAAAAATTAAATAAATTGTTGGATAGAAAGTTGTTGTTTTTTACCCAGACATTTAAAAAAGAATACATTTATAGCTGTAATACCGAAATACCATGAAACAGTGATATTTTTGCTGAACGTTATCATACCGTCAGAATCTCATACCGGCCCAGGCCTAGATAAATGTATTTTTTTTTTTTTATTTGTTTGCTGCAATGTCTGCTGTCATGGCAATATGTGCATGTGGTGGTACCTGTCGTGACTGTGTGCTTAGTTGTTCTCGCTTTATTTTATCTTATAAAGCAAGCAGTGCACTTCAGGCCTTCATTCAACCACAACATGGTGCTGTTAACCAGAAACTATATTGAATAAAATGACGGCAAATATGGTTCTTTGCCAAATTCACTTTCCTCGTGGTGGGAGACTGGGATAAGTCGTCAATAAACTATTGTCTGACACCCAGAACAATCCTCACTCTTCACGACGAGTGTAAATTGGAGTACCTCTTAGTGTGAAGAAAACACTGCAACTGTGTCTCTTCACAGTGTTAATCACGCTCCCACTTTGTAGAAATAAAAATAGGAAGACCCTCCAGTTCCCCTGGATACAGTGTATCAAAACAAAGCTGTCAGCCTGCGTCTCCCAGAACCTCTCCACTGTCCTTTCTCTCCACAGCAGCTCATTTGTAGCTCCAGCATTAGGACATCTATGTCAGAGCACAATTACCTCATTACCTCCTTTTCTCTGCGTACATGTACATGCGCGGGCCTCGATGGACCTCGTTGTCCCGCCCACACCAGCTCTCCCCAAAGCACCCTGGTATACTGCAGGAGTTTGTTCGTTTACATATCCCCATCCCAGATTCCATTAAAAGAAGCCAATGGCAGCTCTCTGAGGCATTGTCTCTTCGCATTTTAGGAACCCCTGATGGCAGCTTCAATGATGAATCTATTCCTTATATTCAAAGGCCTCCGCTGAGGTGGTTTCTAGTATACTTTTAGGTTCCTTTATCATTTTTCATGTCTAGTGTGTTCTAAAATGTTACACTCTAGAGGCTACATGAGCCACATAGTTAAAAGTTAAAAATATGCAGTGTTTTCTTTAGGATTTCTTTTAGCAGTGGGGGCAGGCCTGTCCGAACAACATTCAATGCATTTGGCCTTCAGAGCACAGAAACTGAGAATTACTTCACAACTTCACAATAACCTCTTACACTATGTTATAAAAGTTAACTTTAACATATAAACACTCAGAGAACAAACAGAGTGTGATATAAACCGGCATTATCACATATTAACGGTGATGATTAGCTAAGTAGACTAACGAGTGTGCGTGGAGAAAGGAAAATAAGGATTTCATGACAACTCATGCCATAACTTTGATCTAAATAGTTAAACTATACTGATATATTTGTCCTGCATGGTGTCACACAACAAACTCCACATGTACAATACTCACGATTTCCTCAGGAACGCACAAACAAGAAAGAATGAAGAAAAGGAATGAATAAAAAGTCCACTGCGTCTCTAAACAGTGCTGCTCACCACTAAATCGACATCAGACTGCAGTATTGCCATCCACTTGGGGTGGGGGTGGGGGGGGGGGGGGGGGGGTGGGGGCATTTTTTGTCATTTAAAAAGCAACCACGACTATATTGTGCATCTGCCCTATTTGAAAACTGTGACAATGTGACTGTGGACCAATCAACATGGAGGAAACACTAATGTGTGTTTATAGTACATAGTTTGATTTGAAACATTTTTGGCGTTGTTAAAGCTGAATTTTAAAAATGAAAAAGCAGTGCCAACATCTATTATTTTTGTGTCTTTAATTCTAAGCAAAACATCTGACGATAATGAATACAACTTTATTGAGTAAGGCCTCACTAAGCCTATATGATTCCCATGGCAAATTAGCTCAGTAACGTAGCTACAGTAAGCCAAAGTTACTTGGCATGGCTAGCATTTGCTTTAGCAGTTAGTTAGCTTATGTTAAATGCTAATTTACAGAGCTTTACTTGCTAGCTAGTACCGTAACACAACGAAACAACAAACGTCTATTAACCACAGGGCTTTGAACCGATTTTTTTTCCCAATCGGTTCGTTCCGAACAGAAACAGAATTATAACGTTTCCGGTTATGAGTTCCACCAATAAATTGACGTTCAAACCGGTTAGAACAAAAATACTGTTCCCGAACGGTTAATTTAGTTCCTGCCAGCTGTTTAATGCTATAGAATTATGTCACATCTTTTCTCATTTAGCTTAAACCAAATGTAATAATATTACAACCATTATTAAATAATAATTATATTATTAATAATAATAATTAAAAAGGCCTACAATTATTTCAAATGTGTAGTTTATTGAAATTCCAACCTGGCATTTTTAAACAAACAACAAAAAAAAAAAACAAAGATTTGTGACTGACATTAGGCCTAACGAGAGTAGGCTAAATTGCCCAATGCAAAAAATATGCCTAACAGCCAATAATAAATAAAAATAAAAGAAATCATGCAGTCACAAAAAAGCAGATTACTCCCCCATATCTGACGTTAACCAATGCAAATGGGATATGCCTCTGCAAGTTCCCCCCATGGTTGCCCGCTATTTCGTTTGTTGCTGGGTAATTTGGATTCTCTGTATGTCTTCCCATCTACACAAACAGAAAAGGTGCCACAAATGAGAAAGATAATCTGTTTAGTGTGTTACCAAGAATAGTTATCTGTGCATTAGGCAAACAGGTGTTGGGCTATTTAGCCAAATGTTTAGTCCATCATTAACGTGGATTTGACAAATATAGCATTGTGTTTGGAATGAAGCTAGTAATTTACCTCTTATTTAAGATGTGGAGTAGAGACACTAAATGCTGGGTGTTACGCTCTCTCTCCATTCAGTCAGACAGATGTCTGATGTGATGTCACACAGGAAGTGAACCTCAGCCGTCAGCTAGGAAAATAATTACTTTTTTTTTTTTCGTTAATTAGGCAACGGAAACTTTGAAACGAAATAAAACCGGTATTAACGGTTACCATTATTTTTAAATAAGTGTTCCTGTTCCAGAACATAAAAAATAATAACGTTTCGGTTTCGTTTTCTGTCCCTGTAAAAAATACAAAAAGTTCCCGGTTTTCGTTTTCGTTCCTTGAACCGGTTCAAAGCCCTGATTAACCATGCTTCCAACGTAGAACACAGACTATATATATGATCAGTACTTACACTTTTACTATTAATCTTGTTGAAATCCTCTGTTTAGACTGGTTTGTGTATTCCCCAAAGTCTCATCAGTCTCAAACATTAGCTGCACTGAAATGTCAGGACAGGCAGGCAGGCAATGAGCTGTCAGTCACTACTCATTAGCCAATGGGGACGCACCTCTGTTAGACCCACCCACTCAAGAGCATTGAGAAAGAAGCAGAGGGAACTGTAAAAAAGAGGACATATTATCAAACGAATAAAAGACCAATAGTTTACGACAACACAAATGTTTGTTTACATGTTTTACCTTTTGATGTGACAATTTTATAAAAATTGTTTTAAAGGCACAAAAATAATCCCATACAACTCATGTCTAACTGGTCTGTCAACAGTGTCTGTCCTATAACTTGCCAGTGTGAACATGGTGATGGATAAGACACCTGCCACCAATTTCTGTGGATACTGCACTTTATATTTACTAATATAAAGTCGTAGTAGATAAGGAACCAAATCGGTAAGTGAAGAGCAGGAGGTTTGAAATTCCCCCAATAATCAGTGTCTGTGCAAAGTTTAAATTGGAAGTCATTATTGACAAAAAAAGCGTTACCTGATGGACTGAAACACCAAAATGAGTATTATAAATCCCAAAATGTGTCCATTTTCCAAATCGTGTGGGCTTATTTAACAGGTACAGAGTATACTGGTGTTGCCAGATCCTTAAATGGATGACACAGAGGACTGTTTTTGCCAATGAGTAGTTTATTAACATACAAAAGAAGTTTCAGTCCTTGGACAGACTCTCTGTGTTGGTACCACTGGTCTCTGCCTGACTGGAAAGACAAGTTGGCAATTGGTTCTCAAACGCTGCAGGTGGGTAACATTAACAAATGAACTCCATCTGCCACGTTGCCTCGCTACCAATACACGGATGTTTTGGCTTCATTTATACAAACTATACACCTACCAACAGTGCTGTTGCATTTTTGCACATCTATACGCACTACCACAACACATCATATCATAAAGTTCTTGTGTTTTTGTCTTGTAATATTGTTTCTGTTTACTGTCTTAGTGTTAAAAAATGTCCCTATCAGTTGAGCACTTTTTGTGCTCTTGTGGTTGGAATGTCTTGTCTTATCTGTTGTGCTTTTATTTTTCATCTTTTTCACCGTGGGACGGTAAGAAACATACTTTCGACTCCTCTGCATATCCAGTATATGTGAAGAAATTGGCAGTAATGCTGACTTGCCTTTTTGTAATACATTTGGAATCGTCAGAAATAGACATATTATATATGGTTCCCATTATTGGGTGCTCTACAGAAGTAGTCGCTCTGAAGTTATTATTTACACAGTAATGTTTTGGATTTAGTTTTCTGTGTTTATGTGGTATTATATAGTATTAACCATCTATATACTGACAAATGTCAAAGATTGTTTTTGTTATGAGTCACTTGTCACAATGGGCACTTGGGAGCAGTGCATCTATCAACTTATAAACTTGTTATAGTACATACTAAATAGTGCCACTTTAAACCAACTGTGTATAATTCCATACTTTGGTGCCTCTCAGAAGAAAGCAGTGCCATACTTGTCAACAAACTTATGCCATAAGAACTATTTGTAAAATTCTAAACTCATAAAAATTCTACAATAAGATTTCTGCTGTGAACAACTTGTGTATTGAAGCAAGACGGTGAACTCCTGCCAGCTATTTCACTGCAAATCTCTGGATAAAAGCATCAGCTAATGCCTAAACTGTAAACAGAGCAATGTAAACATGTAAATTGTGTTTTATGGCGGCTCTTCACTTCACCCAGGTGGCCATTGTACTGTAAAACCAAGCTAAACAGCAATGCCTCTTACTGTTGACATCATTCTGCATCTTCTTAAATGACACACTACGGATTTAGAGCCAAAGAAGTTTTATTGTTGCCACCCTAGCATCCCTGATGCCTTGGATCTCTGAATCTCGCGGCACATTAAAAATTTATCCAGCAGGCTTTCTGTGTGGATAATAAAAAGATACACACACACACACACAACACACAAACATGCACACACTAAATCAGAGATCCTGTTTCATCTCAAGTCTCCATTCTGCTCTTTTGTTAGCAACGTTGCAAGGCTCTGCTAGTTTCTTCAATGCTTGTAGTTGTTTAAGGGTTATGTTTTTAACCAATACACAAATTGTACGCTGGACTGGTAGAGGGTCAGGAGGTCACTAGTGTTTTTAAGTCCAAGGTGTTTTTCCCTGGTTGAGTGTCTATATGTGGCTGGTTTTAATTTGGAAGGGAAGTTACTTTTGGCCAAAAGCACTTCCCTTGCGAATACATTAGTGACTGTTTTTTACACTTGGAAATGTAGTCTTCGGGCCTCTTTAATATTTATCTGACTTGTACATGTTGCGTGCATGCGTGCGTATGTGCGTGTGTCTGTGCGGGCGGCTCTGATTACCCCACTGTCCACTGCTTGTCGGGGACCACTTTGTGACCGTTGCCGTGGGCGACCAGATGGCTAATTGAGCACTCTGTCATGTCACCTCCCTTCACTGGGGACTGAGCCAATCAGCACAGGCCAGACTTCTCAACTGCCGCCCCCACAGACATCACAGTCCCATCTTAACAGAGTCCAGCTTTAGGGGCCTAGAGGGACGGTTTAAAAGGCTCACAGAGAGAGCCTTGTTACAACTGATACAGCATCAAGCCATTGGCTTATTTACATTCTTTCAACCTTAGTGCTTGGAAAATTGTGTGTGTGTGTGTTAGACTTATTTCCCTGCAGTTTGCTGATTAAATTCTGTTACATTCCATGTATTTATGGTGCTGCTATTGGCAGACACATTGTCTGTGTTAGATTCAAAGCTAGATTACAAATGTTTCTACCTAATGACACCCAGGCTTTATGTCACCCGGATCCTGATTGGTTCTGCATCCTTGGCATCACATCAAAAACATATTTCACTTGTTATAAATGGCGACAGTGCATAAAAATGCCTGTATCACGCCAGATATGGTGGTGTGGTTGATGCGATTAGTTGCTACTAGCTAGACCAATCATGGATGATGGTGCAGTTTTGATGGTGCAGTGTTTTTGAATTTTGAATCGATCCCTTCAGTCATTAATAACTGTGTTGGGGAAAAAAAGAATACTTTTTGAGTATATCAAATTCCCTCTTTTCTTTTCATATAAAAACATAAAATATTTTTGATGACTCATCTGGACCTTGGGGGTGGTAACGTGAATGTATCTAATCAAATGTGATGTGGGCTGACTAGTTAATTTTGCCATAGAAAAGAGAGGGATTGTAATATGGTATGGTATTTGTAATTTTATTTCACAAAATCTATACATTTTGTAGTATAATATATTTTCTGTAAAATCATCTGTTACTGTTACTCATCTGTTATTGTTAATGAATAATATATAACATTACAAAATATGTGTTTTGGGCTGATCCATTTTATCAGTTTAATATCAGACAAATATAAGTGATAATACAATATGATCGTCAAGCAGCCTGGCTCACTGATCGGTGCGATATTAACAGGATGGATTACACGGCATAAACTAAAGGACAAATTTGTCATCCCAAGGTATATATTGTCATATTGTCTACCCCTATTCTACTTACTTAAGATTTTAACCTTAAAAATATTATATTCATAATGGGGCTTTACTTTCATGTCATCATCATTTAGTAAAATTAGACTTTAAAAACATATTTCATTCTGATTGTTTTTCTCTGGGGAAAGATACGCATCCCTGAGATGGGGCGTTGGTGGTCACAGTAAAGGGTGGAAATGTCCCTTCAATTAAAAGTGGTTTCAATTAAAGTTATTTTACCTTGCTTGATGAGAGAGCTGGAGGTAGTGAAGATCAAATCTGTAACATATTGCCAAGGCTCTGGCAGAAAATTGAACCACAGAATTGTAGCTAATTGAATTTGAGAATGATAAGGTTGAATATGGGGAGCTTCTAAAGCAAGCAAGAAAGGATGAGAAGAGGGAGTTTAGAAGGAAAGGAGAGAAATAATGGAGGAAGGCTTCTAATTTAAATGGAGAAAGGACAAAGGAAAGGAAAGAGTACATAACATGAAACTATTTTTTAGGAGATAGGGTACATGGAGGTTTGTGCCTTGAAATTCTTTCAGAACATCTTATCTTTGTCCCTGAATGCCCACGGGGCCAGGTCATGACTAAACACACAGTAGCTTTTATAATATAAAAAAGTTTTATGTTTTTTTGTGGGAAAAAATGAAAATAATGTGCAGCGTCATTGAAGCCCACAGGGAAATACTCTCCACATGGAGGTCAGAGCTCAGGTTTAGGATCAACAATGACGAAGATGGTAAGGATCCCGAGTGTTGCTTAAGGGCACTTCAACAATGGGGAGCTGTGCCCTAATTGAGCCATAAATCCATGTTTTCCGGTTGACAGATCTTTATAGTGATTTTAAATATATAATAGAGTGGGATAATAAGAATCTGGGATTAGTGCTGGACATCTTGAGAGAAAATAGATGCTATATTCTGTATAATGCTGTGTCCCACAAATTGCACTGTGGGATTGCATACTTAATTTAACAGATTTACTACCATAGCTGGAGATTAAATATTCTCAGGGGAATCGTATCATGATGCTATGAAGACAAACTTTTGTTTCCTAAAGTGATGCTCATGCTTCTGAGCAATTTTACATTATTAACAACCAAAAGGAATTTTTACATTTGAGTTTTTCTTCTATGAATACACAGCACTGAATTACAGTTTGTTGTATTGGACATCAAACCGATTATATACGATATTATGTTCGTCAAGTAGTTTCAAACAAAACAAGACTAGCTTCCCCCTCCCTCCTCCTCATCCCGTCCCCTCCCCCTACTTTCTCTGCTTCCGCACACTAACCCCGCCAACCCCCACCCCCAAATCCTTCTTGTCCGTTGTTGGCTGGAACGCTGGAACACTGTTGGTGTATGCTTTGTGGTGCAGGTGGGCACAGTTTGTTTTTGTTGCCGTTTGTAGACCCTGGGCTGTCTACAGAGACTGTGTTTTTTTACAGTGTGTTCTGGGGACAGGCAGCTCGCAGATAGTGAGGAGATATTTGCTGTATGTGACAAAAATAATGTTTAACATTAGTACATTAATATTAAAGCTTCAGGTAAAATGATGATACATAAGTTCAAATGAAGCATCAGAATGGTGCCACCATTACATTCATTGGGGAAAACCATTTCCTTGCTCATTTACTGTCTCCCCCTCACTGTAGATTTCCCCAGACTCGAGCAGTGTTCGGAGAGCACCTTCCCGTCCGACGCTTCCCTCTTCATGGATGGCTTCCTCTACATCTCCACTGGCCCTGCCAAGATAACGCTGGACCGTCGCGGAAGAGATGGTTAGTGTAAATTCTGTTATTGCAAACCTCCGACAGGGCCAATAAATCCATCAATCCATTTGTAAGCAATTTAAACTGGGTCTTTGTCAGAGGTCTACTCCAGTTAAGCGCTGAACGATCAATCAGTGTCAGTGTCTGTCAGTTGTCAAAATGCCAATCGTTTAATCCGTAGACCAAACAGTCCAGTCAAAACGATCAATGAATCTGTCTTTTAAATGCATCATTCCTCTGGGAATAGTTGTCAGACAGAAAGATGTTCTTAGACAACCCAGCAGTGAATGCTCTACGGAAGTACAGGGTAAATTAGGGCCAGGTTACAACAATTTAGATAAAAATATTAAAACAATTTTGGTACAATCTAAATCAACCTGAGAGATGCTACATCCGAAACTTCTGAATTCTCCTTATTTTGTCTTCTAAGGCAGTTTAAAACTTTTTATCCGGTTCCATTTCACACCATACTCCTCAGCTGCTGCTGCTGCACCTCCTGCTCTGCAATGGTCCCACTTCTCCCAACAGCTGGAGCGTTTCTTGGGCCCATGGGTAATTAGGAGAAGGAGCCAGCTTTGGATGCTGCCCCTGGGGAAGGGGGTTATTGAGAAGGTGGAGAATGAGGGGGGGATGCAGGAGAAATCGGGGATAGAAGCTTTCCGGGTTGGGGTGACAGCTTGCAGCTACCTGCCACTTGGAAAAGCTGTATCTCTTACGTCTGGGCAAGACATCCATCTCCATTTCCATCAACCCACACATGCTCTGCTCTTATTGGTGGTTGTACATCTGGCTAACAAACAGTGCTGAGGTGTAGAAAATTGCCCCTTGGACGAGAACTTCTTATCAGAGTCTATTGAGATTCTTATTATTTGTAGAGATGGAATTCATTTCCATTTCATTTGTAGGATCATTTCAATGTATTGCAATTTGGGTCTTAATTTTTATGCTTGTTTGCGGTTGGTTATGATAATATGGCACTTACTAATGTAATTGCTCAGATCTAGGAATTGGCAACCACGCTACAACAAAGTCTGATGGGTCAAGAAACATGATTGGTCAGTCGATCAGACATATTTCAAACCATTTTTTGTAAAAGTCGGTAATAAATTCCTGATGATTTTTCCTGTTCATCTTTTTATCTTTTCCATAAAATTCGCTTACCTTTTGCATTTCTTCAAGATCTTTAAACCTGCTTTGGTTTCTGACATTGCAACCATGTTCTTAGAGTTTAGCAATTGACTTGGTGAATGAAGTGTTAGTTTAAGACTATTGCTGGCAAAGAAAGAAAGAAAGAAAGAAAAGAAAAGTAACCGAATTGTCCTTTGATCACTTGCGGGCAGCAAAAACAAGCTGGAAACACAAGATTGCAAAAGTGTCTTTGAAAGTTAAGAATTACGTGAAGGGATAATATGTAAGACTTAAACATGTAAATAATGATGTGGGGGAAAAAATCCTGAAACAATCCTTAAAGATGAGGGGAGCTGCAGATTTGGGTAATATTTATCTGTTGGTTTATCAGTATGAGCAACCTCTTTTACATTACAAGCAGTAATTTAATTCATCGTCGATATAGAAATATTGATTAGAGCAGCTTTAAGTAAGCATTTGTCTTTACAATGTGGTTCCTGCAGTTACAGTGATTGCATAAAAAGAACTCCATCAACTGTTTGTATAAAAACTCTTTGGTATGACAATGTGTGATTTGTACTTATCCCCTCAGATAAGTGCTTGTAATATAATAATATTTCGACAGATAAACACCCTGTTATGTCATCTATTTAATATGAAGAGCCGTGCAAGTTTGACCTTTGTGCTTAAATGGCGCCTTAACTGCAGCTGCAGCTATTAAAAAATTCAGAGGGGTTTGGTTTAAAACTCAATGCATTCCAACTTCTTCAATCCCGAGGAAGCGCTGTCAGGACTTTCTGAGCACGGAGGGATGAGGTATTTTTGAATGTACTCTGGGATGCTTTTTGCTCTCAGGCTAATGGTTAGATGGTCCATAGATGGACCCAAGTTCTTAATTATTCATTGGTTGTGCTCAAGGCTTAATAAAAGCACTCTGCTACAACATCTTAAACTTTTTGTCTACAAACAACTCCAATAGGCTTTCATGCTTCCGCTGATGGCAGCTAAATTGAGATTACGACATAAATTAATTTGGCAAGCAATTTTTGTAATGGTCTTGACTCAAGTAGGTGGCATGGGGTTTCATTGTGCCAGTTCACCATAATCAAATAAAATACTGTGCTACTTAGCATTTGGCAAAACATGTTATTGTAGATGCTGCTGGGAATATAGATTAGGATTAGAAAAAACAGTCCTTGTTTTATTTATGCTGAAATCAAGGTTGAACAGGTTTATTCTCCAGCGTGGCACCACTTTATTAGCTGTTTGCTGTTCCACTCCATATCAGCTTCACGCAGTTGATTCTAGCGTAAATTAAGTCTCCCCCTAAACGGGTAGTGCTACTTTCACATTAAAGAGTATGGACATGCTTTGCGTGCATTTGAGTGTGTGTGTCTGTACACTCATGAGAGTCTTGGGAGGAAAAGAGAGACAGTAGGCAGTTAATGTCTGAAATGGTGAGTGGCAGCACGGAAATGGCACCCCTAATTTCTGATTAGTTTTGTCTTTTCCTCATCAGCTGAGGTCTGTTTTTGCCTGCAACAGTAACTCACAACTGCCAGAGAAAGAAGAGGGAGGAGGTGGTGTGGAGAGAAACAGAGAGAATTATGTTAACAGTTTTATTAAGGACACAAATCTGAGCCCATATGAACATTCAATTACTTACATTTACAAAGCTGGAGTCATTTTTTTTCATCATAAACCAAATATTCTTTATAGTTTATGCCCAAAAAATAGTTGTCAAAGGATGTGAAATGATGGAAGTGAAGTTTATAAGCAGTCACATTAATGTTATTCTGGTTTATATTTTACAAGGAGTACACAAAGACTGTATAAACAATTTGTCTTTATCTAATGTGCTTATATTACTGTGCCTCTGCTTGCCTAAATGAGTGACTAGTTGCTGTTGCTTCTGCCAGAAATACATTGCAGATAGCGTTTTTTTTTCTTTATCATATGCCATATCTGTCCATTTCTCCCTGTAATGAAGTGGGCTGTAATTCTGGCACAGACAGATCGTTCAGATCCCTTCAGTTTCTCGATTTCCATTTCCAGCCCCCCTGACAAGCTGTCCAGCAGATGTCTCCATCACAGATATTTTAGTCTGATGGCAAGATAGGCAGAAGATTGGCGGAAGGGAGAGAGGTGGGAGAGCGGGTGATTCAATGGAAAGGGGCACAGTCTGCTTTTTCGATGCATACTGAAATGGGTGCCTGTGCCATGTCGATTAAAAAGTTTAGGGGGGCATTGGGTATATCTGGAGCAGTGCAGTTAAGAATAAAGCTGGAGACAGAGTCACAACTTTTAGAGTAAATATGTGATTCTGTAACCTGGGCTATTCAGTCATAGACTGGGTAAACTCCGCCCACTCTGCCGGCGATTTGATTAGCCCTGCTGCTCGGTCTGGAAACCTGCACGTTTAATTCTTGTGCTTCAGTTCACGATTTTGATTAAACCAATCACAAACTGGCTTATCTACCTGGCACACTATTGGCGGGTTCAACACAATGACGTTAGAGAAGTGATCAAGCAGCTTCATCTTTACATTCAACATAGTGGCCAACGAAGCACTGCAACCCGTTGGTGCCACTGTCGCTTCTACGTCACCCGGAATGTTGGTCTGATTGAAGGACTATCCAATTGTGTACAGAATCATTTGTACTATGCCCGTTGGTCACGCCTCTTGTGCAGAAAAAATACAGAGCAGACTCCCCAGACCAATGCTTAATCTCAAATCTATTGAGCTTGGCTTGCTCTGGTGATAGCCAGACTAATTCAGTCAAGGAACAAAACGACAGTTTAATTGCCACATTGATGACGTGATTAGACTAATCAACCTGCTCATCTTGCATACTTGGAGCATTGAGCATATTTGATAAATTGTCAACGCGAGAGAGGAGGTGAAAAAAAATGCTGAAAAAGAAAGATTCCACATTTCCTCTGAAAAATGCTATGCAAGGAGCACTCTTGGCGTACAAGCTAATTGGCCCAATTTAGCTGGTGGAGGCATATACCACGGTGGGCTAGCGCTGTCTCTGGCGGCTTGTTGTGGACTCCCGCGGAGAACGGCTGGGCTGCGGGGCCATTGCTGAGTGTGGGGAGCAGCTGGCAATGGACGCAGCTGCTTGATTGTAAATCAAGCACTATTGTTACCCCCCCATTGCATGGGTGTTTGTGTAGAAGCTAGTAGTATCCCGCCCGCTAAGAAAATGCTGCACCACAAACAAAGAAGAAAGAAGGATGCGTGCGATTCGGTGATGTGCTGGTTTTTGATAAAGCCAGTTTCCTGGTGGAATATCTTGAATGGATCCAAAGGCATTCACTGCTGTGTGGGAAATAGATCATGCCACACGTCCCAACATAGCTGAATAAAAGTTATATTCAACTGAGTAAAGCTCATTGCTGCTATTCCACATTTACACTGTAGTCATTATGGAACTGAAATGACAGCCACTGCACTGGTTAAGTGTTCTATATTGGGTGATATGGGTGCATCTTCCTGCCTTGTTTGAGATATTCTCTTACCTTCAGGCCTCCATGAAAATGGCTAATTCCTGTCATCATAGGCTCTTCTGTCTTCTCCTCAGTACCAAATCCCTTATTATTTTCATTTACAATGCAAACCCAAAAGGAAAACTGTATCTGAAATTACATTTGTAGTGTCTCAACAACTTTTGCCCCCCCTATATTCCCTCTCCTTTCCTAACCTTCAGTGTCCTCAGTCTGATGTGGGCATCTGTTCTTTTGACTGTGCTGCCTATTATTGGGATAATTCTTCAGAAACGGGTTGGTTAAGTAGTGAGCTCATTCACGTGTCCACACTGTCTGGACCCGGGGTCCCGTAGCAATTTGTGTCCTGGATTCACAGTGGGATTTTTAGTGCTTTTCTCTTTGGGGTTGAGAGGAAATTAAAAAATGTTTTTGTCTCCCTTCTATACAGTGATGAATTTGTTCGAAAAAGTTCAAGGAGACAGGATCTGTATCGCCTACCACATGAGGCAACATGAAAAAGAGATGTATTAATATTCCTGATGTTTTAGGACAATTGAGACAAAGTAATGTCTTCTGCCACTCCTTGTCACTGGATTTCCACTGCTTGTGACTAGTTCAGTCTGAGAGGTATTGTTGGGGTTGTCTGGAACGGAACGTCAGGAACGACTTGAGGGAATTTCTTCAAATTTTGCAAAAACTTCCTTTTGGACTCAAGGATAAACTGATTAAATGTTGGTGGTCAAGGTTACTGTCACTTTATGTAACAAATTTCTTTGCCATAACTCAAGTATTCATACCCTAATTATGACAACATTTCACACAAATGTTAATAATTTTAAATGACAACAGGTCAAAAACAGGCCAAATGATAACCGGAAGTGCTTTTCTTGCCATTATTCAAGGGCATGACTCAGGAACAGAAGAGGAGATTGTGACCATATCTCACATTTGGTCAGATATTGAATTATTGACAGTAATCTTAAAACCGTGATGATTGTATATATATTCTGTGCTGCCGGGTTGACAGTGTGTGAAGCATCATGTTTTGCCATACAATACACATAATGCTTTTTATTAAATCCCTTCTAAGTCTTTGCTACTACTACACTATACATGAATGTAAACTGCAATTGGGCTAGTTGGCGGAGGCAAACAACCACCAGGCAATAATTCTAGTTTAAAAATCGTTTGTATTATCTATATTTATCTAGTTATCCAGTAATTTACAATGAAAAATAGAGCAGAAACTAATTTTAGTTTTTTTTTTTTTTTTTACTTCCTATCATGTTAATTACCTTGGGTTCCCATCTGATTTTTACCTTAGGGCACCAGTTTTAGGAACTACAGGTCTGAGGCAGTGGTTTCCAACCTGTTTCCAACTTTTATGGCTTGCAGCTTTGTGAGGCTGTGATTCCCTTTGTAAAGACAACCAAACTGTTAGATAAGTAAACCAAAGTATTGGAAAAAATTGAAAGAAAAAAAAATTGTCAGCTCAAAACCACAAATGTCAGCTTGCTGGTGGCGATAGAGGAAGTCAGGGGATCACATCCACAGGTTATTAGGATTTATCCTCTGGGAAAAATGAATGGCTATACCAACATTTTTGACAATCCATCCTAGATGTTGAGATATTTTACTGGATGAGTCAAGAAGTTGACCTGCTGGTGGCAATAGATGAAAAGTAAGAGGGATCATCAAAGTCATTAGGATTTCTCCTTTCGACATCATAAATCTGTATCAAATTTTATACAGACTTTGCCATCCGTAAAGCCATGCTGGTAGCTGGGCTAAAGAAAGCAGAGATAAACGGAACATATTTAAAATAATTGTGGCAGAAATGTTTTTTTTCTCCTTTTCTGTTGCACTAGTCATCTTGTAAACCTTTAGATGTATCTCGTGGCCCTATGTTGGGAACCATTACACTAGACAGTACCTTTTTGGAGTTGCCATTACCCCACTCCACACAAACCTCTGCAACCACAAGAACTATTATAAATCTAAATGCCTAGAAAATCAATGGGATTACAGTTTTCTAGCAGTTTATGATAGCAGTTGACTTCAGTGAGGAAACAAAGTGTGCCTCTTAAGAAGATGATTGTGTGAGTGTTTCCGATGGTACAAATGAAACTACTGTTATTACCCTATTATAGGAAAAACAAGCAAAGGAAGGAAAAATTACAGAAAAATATTACACAAAATGAGACTTAACTATCCCTTGGTGGGAAATGATGGACATGACATTTTCTGACTAATCTAGGCAATCCAGAGACACATTTGGAGCGGAAGTGAAGTGCATTATGATCTTTCCCGTCACCAAGACAACAGTGCGTCCTGTCAGATAGATTGGATTGGAAATTACTTTAAATACCAGTCTGTCTCTCCCACAGAGTCTCTCTCCCACACACATACAAAACTGCTACATGCACGTTTGGTCTCAGATGAAGATGATTCTTCAGCTGCTGGAATGATTTTTTTTTTTTTTTTTTTAGCAAAGTGGGGTCAGAAGAACAGTATTTTCTAAATGCCACAGTAAGCAACAATATATTAGTCATTTTGCAGTGTTAAAAGCTGTTTGTGTCCAGATTTTTTTTTGACAGAAAAGAGTCAGAGAGAGCCATACAGAGAGGCAGTGCGAGGGTGAATAGGGTGAAACTGACATCCTCCTTTCCTATGCTTATCACATCCTTTTTCTTTTAACAGCCAGTTGTAGACACTTCCTTTTTTATTGGAACTATATCTGTTCCTTCAGAAACATCATACACAGTTGGCAGAGGAATGCACAATTAGCATATTCATGAGATGAATGCGGTGGAAACTTTGGAGTCGCAAGCGACAGGGGGTGCGGGAGGGGCTGTGTGTGTGTGTGTGTGTGTGTGTGTGTGTGTGTGTGTGTGTGTGTGTGTGTGTGTTTGTTCTGAAACACAAAAGCAGATGGCACGGTGACTTTGAAAATCCAAAATTAGGTATGTTTTCATGAACTTCATGCTCATTGGCTATGTAAATCGCACAGTCAGACAGTCATGAAAGACAATATTGTGTGTTTTCCAGCTTTTCCACTGAGATCATGTTGATTGAAATCTGCTTGGTACTTGGAGTCTCTTAACTCTTTTAATTCTGTCTGTCGGTCTGTGTGTGTGTGTGTGTGTGTGTGTGTGTGTGTGTGTGTGCCTTACATACAGTTTAAAATAAGCCTGACTTAGTTGTCCTCTAATGGACAAAGAAATGTGGGACTGTCTCCTCACATAAGTCACATCTAATTGGCATCATGATCTTCTGGTCTTCAACAGTGAGATGTTTCTTTAGATTACTTTTACTGATTACAGTATGGCTGTTGTTTTTTCTCTAGCGTTGTATCTTTGATGTTGATTCTGAAAGAATGATCGCTTGAAACCCTGGCCTTCAGGTGGTGTGATCTTTTTGTGTTTGCCTGGTTTGGCTTTGGTTTTTAATTTCAAAGCACCGTTAAGAAAAAGAAGACTTAACTACATGATGCTTAAAGGGTGATTAGGTGGCTTTTTCCAGAAAAGATAAAGACTTATTTCTCAATTTATAAGCATTACAATGCACTTGCTCGATTCAGTGTGTTTTTGCTGCTACAGCCTTATTTGGTCTATTATGACAAGTAGCCTTTAATGGACAATATTAGCAAACTTTAGGTAGATACTGCTCTCTAACTGGCATTACCGAGTAAATGTGCTGTATTTATGATCCTACCATATGTTCCCCTATATTAGTAGGCCATAAAACACAGAAGTCCTTTGGTTTGGTCTTGCTCTATTGACTAATAATGTCTTCAAAGTGACTGAGAATTTTTTTTATTAATTAAGAAATGTAATTTGCCACTATAATGTAACACCACTCATGACCACAGGGCCTGCAGTTCAGTAAAGTTCCATAACATTGCTTTAAGATCTGCATTTAATATTAAGAAGATTTAAGGTTTAAAGGATACATTGAAATCACATAATAATTAAATGTTTTCTCATGACAGTAGAGACTGACCTCAAACAACCTTGTACGTAATACAAAATATGTAAATTCTTTTTTTTTTGTGCTTACATTATTTTTGTGTGTATATTTCAGACATGGCACGTCGTTGGTGTACATTGGAGGGCAGCTTCCTGAGTTACTACGAGAGCGAGCGAAGCCCATCAGCAATCGGCAGGGTGGACGCCACTGAGGTGGTTAGCCTTGCTGTCAGCAACACAGCAATGATGACTGGAGCCGGGTATGAACACACAGATACTAACACCCTGCTGTATGTACTTATTGCTGCTGTCTCGTAAAAACATTTTACCTCGAAAAATCTACTGTCAACTTTTGAGGCCAGATCAGAATTGATTTTGAGTGCTAGTATTTTTTTCACCTAAACATTAAAGGATTAAATGGTTTAGGATAGATTTCCACAATTGAAGTCAAACCTTGAAAATCACCTAATTGTGGTTGTGTTAATATTAGTATATAACTTTTAATATTGCTCTAAATCCTGTGCATTAAATGATAATTTACACGTAATTCGTACTTAACAATAGTGCAGGCGGGCTATAGGGCTTTCATGTGCACTCAACATTCAATTCACGCAACATGCAGTCACTGTCATTCACGTTAGCCTGGATTGATTATTATATGAATACAATGGTGTCATGCTAGTCAACCAGCATATTTATACCTAATTTCCCTCTCCAAAACCACTTCAGAAGAGTAACATTAGTCACAGCGCTTACTTGCTTTGGTGTTTGTAAAGCATTAAAGTTCAACAAAGAATGGTTCACATTAGAAAAGATCCTTTTTCATTTTTCTTCTATGTACAGTAGACTCCCGTACAAAATCACTGCAATAGTCTTGTATTTATTTATTATAGTCAATGCTTTATTATTTCCAAATAGAACTATTTATGTCATCTTTTAAAAATGACTTTTTCTTTTTTTCATATCGCAATATATATCGCAGGGGAAAAAAATATCGCAATGTCAGATTTTTCCAATATCATGCAGGCCTAAATAAGACCCATCCTAAAATGCAAATAAATAATGCATAATTTATATGTAATTTTTCTTTGAAGACACACAAGCCATACATACACAAAAGCATTTCATATGATTTATTTTCTTTTAGTTGGTTAAATTACAATATGCTGTAATCCACATACTAACATAAACACACAGACACATAAACACAGGCTTCTGCCTAGTTTCTCCACCTCGTCATATGTCTCATTAGCATAGTCTTAACTCTAGCATTATTCAATTTAACAGAACCTATCATGGCTTTATGGGTGCTATATTTCCTGTTTACTTTAGCGGAGATGCAGGCGAAGGGCCCAGCTTTAACTGCCCTCCTAGTCACTTTATCGTGCCACCTCCCCTATCGCTTCTCTGATTATGATTTAGTTAAAAAGTTGCTCTGACAACAAACTTTTCTTTATTTGTTCTGGAAGTGTTACAAATACACTAAGACTAAACAGATGTCTCAATCCTTTTCTGCTCACCCTCTCCCATTGGGTCGTTCTGTGTGTGTGTGTGTGTGTGTGTGTGTGTGTGTGTGCGCTTCAGTTCCCGAGCAAAGAGTCTGAAAATGGCTTTTGATTAAATCATAAGCCAAGTCCTTAATGACAGCAGCAGATGTTATGAAGAGGAAACAATGCTTTTATTTGTAAATGTTATGTATAGAGCCATTAGAAACACATCTGGCCAGCTAAAACTATGACCTTTCTAATGAGCTGGACGCAAACAGTCATGACAGGTTACAATGATGATATTGTGTGTGCACAGATGCTACGAAGCAACAGTGACATGTGCCATTTTTAGCATAGCGCATACATCCCAGTTACAGGTCATGGCATTGCCCCCCAAAACGCTATTATTTCTCTGTTGCTAACGGTCACAATGGCTGTACATTTCAATAGATTAAACTTTGCCTCACTCCCTCTCACTTCTGCAACTTCCAGCGTTCCCAGCATGCCTGCGCGCAGAGCGAGCGGGGACGCCTCACCTCTTGACTGTCTACTGCTCATGAATATTAACACATGCAGATGACACACTCCCACCAGCAGCCTATCGCCACGCTACAGGAGGCTGTAGGTGTCGCTTCCATTAAGCACAACATTTGGGTAATTTCACCGTGGCAGAGGACATCGTGAATTATAGCGTGGCCCCGACACATTCGTCTGCTAAAGTTGAATGAATATTACAAACCCACTCCTAAGGAATTAATGCAAAGGGAGTATGTTGGCTGGTGATAAGTTGAGGTTTTCACAGGACTTTTTTTTGACTCACCCCCCCTGTCTTGACAAGAATATTTCTAAGTCAATTTTGACCTTCAAATTCAACTCCAAACCTTGCAACTAAGCCTTTTATTCTTTTTTCCTGTTTTTATATTATGTCTTTTTTGGCTTCTTTTATGCACACACATTTCTTTCTTTTTCTTGCTGTCTTCTTCTCTCACACAACAATACATATAGCATAGTTTTTAAAATACTTTTAGAAGGTCTCAGTTGCTAACTTTGCCAGCAAGATGGGTTATATATATGAGGGCTAGGGAATTAAAACTTTCTCAGAGCATGCCAAGCCTTAAGTAGAAAATAAAAGTCTACAGAAATACATATAGATAACTTGTGCAGCAGATTCCTCCACTAGGAACAGTATGTGTAAACTCTGTCAAACTTCACTCAACAATAGAAAGTACTTTTTCAGATTAGCACATGAGAATGTGTACTGCAATTTGCCTTTGCCTTAGCCAATATCAAATCCAGTGAAGTTTTTCGGATACAAGGTCAATACGTAGTCTGATTACAAAATAAATTACAATCTAAAAATCTGTTTCCACAGCTGAAAAGTAAGTTATGTTTCATTTTATATGCATCGCCTATTTTTCTGCTCTTGTGTTTAGCTGCATCACCATTGATCTGCCTTTTATTTAATAAATGATAAATTCTTGAATTTACATTTTAAGGTAAGGGAGAAACCTCATCACTGACCAGTTACATGTAAATGCTAATTTTACAGTGAACAGGTTATTGTAGTGCACCATTTCCTGTGTAAATGTGGATAACATAAACAAGATGAAAGAAGGGGAAAAACAAGTACTTAAAAGATGTAAAGCATCTCTTACAAGAGATATAATGTTCAGAGACACAAACCACTTACAGTGGCACACAAGTACATGTGTCCTGTGTGATGATGGCCATAATTCGCACATTATTGTTTCAGCACTTCTCTCTCTCTCTCTCTCGCTCTCTTTTTCTCTTTCTGTTTCTAGCTTGATTTCTTTCTTTCTTCCCTTTCCCTAGCCACTCTCACTTTGTAATGCTCATAATGCAGCATTCATCTCTTATCCATCTGTCTTCTCGTTATGTCTTACAATACCATTTTTCCAGCATTTTGCTGTACCCCTCTACCACTCCATCCCTCGTTCTTACTCTGGGACCCCCTCTCTGAAACAATCTCCCGCACCCATCGCTGTAGCATTTAGAGCCTCCGGTGAGATGGAAAGGAAGAAGAATAGGGTGGGCAAGGGTCATGCGAGTGTGCACAAACACCCCTGTTTCACCTGTTTCCCTGAAATGCTTCAGAAGAGAGCAACTCAGCAGTAGATTTGGGTGCTTGTGTCCTGCATGCATGTATTTGTGAGGACACTTTCCATTCCGGATATCTAATAGTGAGCCGTGTGTCTTTGGCAGGGCTGTGTTTACCGTGGAGCTGTACCTGCAGACGGAGCGAGTACTGATTGTCGGTGCTGAAACACAGGAAACACAGCATGACTGGAT
Organism: Etheostoma perlongum; assembly: GCA_026937815.1. NCBI lineage: Eukaryota > Metazoa > Chordata > Actinopteri > Perciformes > Percidae > Etheostoma > Etheostoma perlongum. The sequence goes on from CM049389.1 coordinate 13,222,951, forward strand.
TCAGGCACTAACAAAGGTGACACACTTTGCATATAACACACACACAAAAACACACTTATTTCCTTTGCCTCCTTTTTAAGTTTGTTTTTCACTAAAATTTACAAAGAAGAAACTGTGAATGTGCTGCAGAAATACAGCACATCTGTACTTTAACATTTACTCTGCTACTTGGCAACACACACTCAGTGAGCCCCATGCTGCCTGTGCTTCTTTCAATAAGACAAGTGGTCTGCTATCTCTTCCCCCACATGCTGACTTGATCTTGTAACACCCTACATAATTATGTCCCCTATTCCCTTCTTTATTTCTTCAGTCCCAAGCAACCCAGTCACAGATAGTGGGAGGTCTAGCTGCGTTAGTCCAAATGTCTCTCCATCTGTACCATAGGCCTTCCACACCTCCGTATTTCAATTTGAATCACTTAACCAACGGCCAGCCAGAGCTGGCAGGAGAAAGGGAAATTAACATGGAAAATAATTCAACAAGAGACCATAAACTGAGCAAAGGTCTATCCCTACAGGAAGAAGGCTGTCCCAGTTGTGTTGCACTTTGTTTTGAGGTGAGACGCCACAGTACAGAAATGTCTTATTCCCAAACCTGTTCCATCTTTTTGTGTGACTCACAGTGCTTCATCCCGTCTAAAGTCGAGGGACTGGTGCACAAAGACGGTGAGCTGATTGGCAGACTGCACTACAAAGAAGGCCATGACTTGTACCACTGGAGGGTGGGCTGGTTTCTGCTGCGAGGCTCTGCCCTGCACTTTAGCTCAGGAGAGGAGGATGGGGAGGAAGTTATTCAACTCAAACAGCTACAGGAGCTCAGTAAGCATGCTTCTCGTTTGCATTATTTTTCCATTTCTCACTTTGTCTTGCAGTCCTTGTTAACCAGATAATAAGTGAGCACAGTTAAGTTTCATTCCTCCTAAAAGTGGATGTTGTGACACACAATATAATAGCTGCCAAAGTATCTCTATTCCCTAAAAGGTCAGCACAGTCAAGAGAGAAATATCTGTTTTTTTTGCTGTACTTTGTGAGCAATCCAATGATCGCGGCAGTTCCATTGAAATCCATTTATTTTGCTCTGAGACTTCACAGAGCCCGTACCGAACTGAGCATGATTGACCTCTTGCATTATTATATACATAAAAAACATGTTACATCTCTTTTTTGGTTAATACATTTATCTCAGCTCTGCTCATGTAAACTGTGGCAATATGGAACAAACTGTTTCTGGTTAAATAGCTTCAGTGGAGCTTTTAACACGCAATAAGTTTGGTTTTAAAATCTCACAGCCTATGACCATATCTGTATATGGTTTAATAGCATCAGTGGTCAATTGCTGAGATTTTCGCTTTTATTAAAATTCACTTTCACTATTTTTGATATACTGTGTAATTTCTAAAAACAGTCTGACTTAACGGACTGGTTTGCACCTTAAAGATGTCAGTGGATGTATAGAAGCAACCAGTGTTATAAGATATTTCAGCTCCTCGCCCCAGTACACATTTCTGTTGGATCTTTGCTCTAACTGGCTAGTGTAGTCTCATTAAAATGATCATTCTCAAAGTATGATTAAGATTTCCTCTGCCCACTAACATTGATTTTGCCAATGTCTCCACATAACTGGCAAACACCAGTTATTTTAAGGATAGTCAGTGGAGAGAAGCTACCAGGGAAGGCTCAGAAGTTCACACATACTTTTTTGCGGATTGATCGATTGCGCAAGTGTGATGCAAACAGGAGAGGAGAATCAATGAATATTTTTAATCCATTTACATCTTGACATGGATCAAATTGCACAAACTGCAGGCGTGTTCATTTTTGTTCCCGGCTTTCTCAAACCATAGTTGTAACAGCTGAGGAACCGTTAGTGCCAGAAGGGACTGTGTTATGTCAGGGGGATGGAAGGTTCTAGAGCGTTTGAAAGGATCCCTTTAGGAATCACAGTCTGTGACATGGGATTAACTGTTATTTTCTCTGCAGTGACACCGCCACATGAAAGATGCCCCTGCGTAGCCGTGAAGGATTTAATAAATACACTTTTCAATTAAAATCACTACATGTTTCCAACATGGAGCTCTTCAAACTACATAAGGAGTTCTTTTGCAAGTGTTTTTTTTTACTTCAGGCTGGCAGAATTATGATCATTTTCTAAATCTTTTCACAAAACCTACTAAAGGGTTTTCATACTGGAGGTACAGTGAAAGCTCCCATCTTTTGCTTTTATTTATTTCATCCTTAATTGCCTTGTCCATCATTTATTTTTTGTTTTTCTCAACCCTATGATTGGGACACTTTTACACTTTATTTAGCTTATCGTTCCAATTACTTAATTGATCTTTGTCAATTGTTTAGTGTTCATTTGTCTTGGCTATAAAGCACTTTGTAACTTTGTGTTCGAAAAATTCTATAAAAATAAATGAAATAATAAAAATCCTATCTCCAAAGAACAAAAGTGCACTACCTCAAAATGACTTCTTTGGGGCTCAGCTGTGTACTTGACAGAGGATTGATCTCTTTGTGATGTCTTGTGTCAAGACGTCTGCCACACAAATAACTAGAACCAAAGTATAAATGAGGGGTAAATGACAGATACAGTTGGATAATCATTAACTTGTCACAGTGCACAAATCAGCCTTCCCACACAGAACTTTCTGAAATGAACAGTTTTCAGACCAGACAAGCACATTAACTTTGAACTAACTTTAAAAAATATTTTTGCTCTGCTCAATCATCTAAAAATGAAGATAAGCATCAGTACAAAATTTCAGTCCAGCATATTTAGTAGTCGGTGTGTCCACACTAATGTTCATTTAAAGGTATAATTAATTTAAAGATATATAGCAACCATAGCTAACATGTTGAGAGCTGTTAGTGGAGATTCATGTTCATTTGGAAGTTAACGTCATACTGAGTAATTACTAATACCCCAGTACACACATTAACGGTAACCGTAATAAATGTTCCAACTCCTTTCAAGTAGCCTTGGTTATCTAACTATTACCCTGGTCGGCAAGAGTTTTGATTATTTTGAATTTTATTCATATAAATTGATAGGTTAAAACTTCCATGTGGTGCTTTTGACCTTGAGTAGCATTATGGAGCTGTTTTTCTTGAAGTGGATCCTGTTAAGTTTTTTTGTGCACCTGCAAGACGCACATAGCTAGTGGATGTAAACAATGTGGGATTTAATGGTCAAAAATGTATTCAATGTGCTTGTGTAAGTTATGCAAATGTTAGCATAATTTTATTTTGTTTGTTTACAAAAAAGAACTCCACGTGGCATTCTCTTACTACTACTAACTTTTCTCAGGACAACATTATATTATGGCGTATGCTGTATATAGTGTGGGAGGTTGCATGAAGCGACTAGGCGATATTATCTAATTATAGATAAGTTTCTGCAAAGATGTGCAACAGGGCACGTAATATTATGAGGTATTCGTATAATACCTGTCAAGCTATCCATACTTAATGCGTCCAATGGAAAAGTTTACCAGCACCCTAAATGCCCCTGATTTTTTGAGGGGGGAAAAACGTAAATCTCTTATAGGACTCCCAGTACAAATTCCAGAGAGAACAAGGCTGCAGACTTAGTTCTTTTATCACACAAACATATTAAGTAATAATAAATGTCCCACTGAGCTGTAAAATGGATAAAAGAGGATTGCCGTGCGTTTGTTCAGACAACAATGGCAAGTGTTTTGCATTTACCTGATAACACTGTTAATAAACCTCTCAAGTCAACATCAATCTCTGAAGTTCTCTGCTTTCTTGTTGTAGTTTGGATCAGAATGAAATACTGTGCCCTTGAAAGTCTGCCAAAGAAAACAAAAGGCAAATTATTTGTTAAGAGAGACTTTTGGGGATTAATTGTTTCTGTTGTTTCACTCAACATACAGTACAAAGGACTTGTTAGCCACAATAACACTGTTATGTTTCACCAATCCTCTCTTATTAAATTAAATTAAGTTTCCTGTCAGTGCCGATAGTTGATCAGTGTGTTTACTAAAGAAGCAGATGCAGAGGTTGCGATATTTGGTGAAGGCAATAGAAAACTAGTTTCTCTTATTTGTGATGTGATGATTGTAAAAGCATTTAAGGTGTAGAAAATACTGTCCATAGATACATTTTTATGGGAGTGCTACTTCCAATAATTGTCCAATAATAAGTTTGGTAAATATGTAGGTTAACCCAAGTTCACGGAGTCCAGAGTTTTCTAGAATTCTAAGCTCAACATAATAGTTTAACACTTTTCGAAATTTGCTTAAGGTCAATACCACTCTGATGTCTGTTTGGTGAATATGAAGCTAATGCCAGCAGCCAGTTAGCTTAGCTTAAACTACAGTGTGCAATTTTTACACTTTTTGTTTTTGTCTGGATTAAACAAACAGGATATTACATAGCTAGTAGCAACTTATCTTCGTTTAGAACGAGGACTGCAAACACTGGTAAACAGCTAGCCTGGCTATGTCCAAAGGTAAAAGCTCCTGGGCTAACTAATTCATGCTATCTTGTTTGTTTACTCTGGAAAGTGTAAAAACAACACATTATGGCTGGAGCTAGGCTAACTGGTTGGTGGTGGTTGCTTCATATTTATCATGCACAATAAGAGTAAGCCAGTGTTCTCTTTGAACTCTTGGCAAGAAAAGAATAAGCGTGCAATATTTCTCTAAATCCAATAAATAACCCTCCAAAAAGAGCATGAGACACTTGACAACTCTTTATTCGGGTAAAGAAAATGTTCCCTTTTTGCTACTTTCTTATTTGAGCTGAACTAGTGACAACTTGAGTAAGATGAAAGTGCCAGATGTTGTTGCTTAGAGATTTGTGAGTTTGTTGGTACTTGATCTGTTGTGTGTGTGTGGGTGTGGGTGTGGGTGTGGGTGTGGGGGTGTGTGGGGGTGTGTGTGTGTGTGTGGGTGTGGGTGTGTGTGTGGCCATGATCCGAGCAGCTGCTTGAACCCACAGAAGTGATTATAGCCAAGCATTTGAGTCCCTACACCTAGTTGTTTGGTATCCTTGCACTGTTAATTTAAAAGATTGATTGTACAGATAAAGAATGGCAGGTACTGTTTTAAAACTTTATATAAAGCTTGATGTCCATTGAAAGTAGTGTTTATGCCCCACTTCTCCCTTTTGTTTAAACTAGACCTACCTTCAGAATGTCAGTGACACAACAACTATACCCCGGTTTCCCATCACAACAAGAAAAATGCTATTAACATCAATTAGATGCATTTGCCATTCCGCTACTGTACAGCACTGTTCCCTCACTTTTCTTTCCACTATATGCCTGCACATTTGAAAAGATTAGTCAGATATGTCTAGACATATTGTGCAGTGTACTATTTGCAGTGATTGACTTAAAAAATAAATGAATACGGTACTTAAGAAAACAGAGACCTTTTAGTGACAGGTAATGAAGGTAATTTCAAGTTTCATAGTGAAAGCTTCTAAGCGTTCATGTTTTTTATGTAGATTGAACAACTGCAAATGTCAGACATAAACACATTAGCATCACATATCACACATCAGAACATGTTGCTCTCTGAATGTACAGAGTTTTGGAAGCTGCATTTTCTACAACTTGTTGGCCTTTTCCCCCCAGCTGTCTCCACACATACGGAGGGTGAAGACAAGATCCAAGTCCTGCTGATGGTGGAGGGAGGAAGGTATGTCAGTCTTTGAAGAAAAAAAAAAAAAAAAAAAAAGGTGTGCCAATTGGCAACATATTTGATACGATACAACAACATGATGCATTATTCAACACTGTAAGCTTTGATTTTGCCTTTGTCTTGTTAGTCCAAATGCACTTTACCTACTGTAACCATCCGCGGTAATCAAAGTCTCGCTAGACTGCCTGCTTCATTTACAGAGAAGGTGAAGCTGCACATAACACAAGCCAGCAGTTTTAGTCTCCCTTTTAGAGTTATCTAATGAGACTTTGTGCTTACTCCGTTAATTGCTCTTCTTTTGTGTGTTTTTGATGAAACCTCGTGGGAAACCAGTGGCTGTTTTATATATGTGTGTTCTGCAGAAGCAATTTTGGATTCTTTTAATCTTGTTGGTTGTTTATTTAATGACTTGTAAGGGATTTTTCAAATACATGAACAACTTGAAATACCATCTTGAAATACAGTATGAAACACCGTATTTTTACTGGAAAATATATCCTTGTGTACTTAAAAAATGACTTATTTTTATCTCTCTTTTTATTAGAACAGTTTACATCCATGGCTTTAACAAGATGGACTTTGCACTGTGGCACTCTGCCATCACACTGGCTGCTGGCACAGATGGCAAGGCGCTCAGCGACCAACAGCTGACTAAAAATGGTGTCCCTATTACAGTCGACAGTTGTATTGCTTTTGTCACCCAATATGGTGAGTAACATACTGACAGGGAGAGAAAAGTTAAAAAAACAAACATTTCTGCATAACTATTATTATGGTTTCCCTGATTCAGGACATGATTCATCCAGTATGCTGTGTCTTAAAGGAGAATTCCGGTAGATTCCAACACATAACTCTGCTGTTTGTATTTGGAGTGCTGTCAGTAGAGAGAAAACAATCAGTGCTGCCTACACCGTGTTATCCTCCTGCTAGCGTTAGCACCCAACAGGCTTAAACAGGGCAAGTTCTAAACGTGTTTTTAGCCTCTTAACATGTTCAAAACGGCATTACAAGTGCCTACCCACCCATGTGCAGTGATTCCTTTTGAGTGAACACAGTGAATCTAACTGCTGTATGTGTGAAAGATATGCATGAAAGTTGTGCTAATTCAGCTGTGTTGAAAAAAACACATTTAAAACTTGCCATGTTTAAGCCTGTTGGGTGCTAACTCTAGTAGGAGGATAAAAGGGTGTAGACAGCACCAATTGTTATCGTTTTTCTCACCACTGACACCACTCCAAATTTATAAACAACAGACCTACATGTTGAAATTGACCGGAATTCTTCTTTAATGACAATTTCATCCTTCTACTGTTTAGCATCATGTTGTGACATTATCCCATCCTCTCTCTTTTCACATACTATGTGTGTGTGTATATGTATATATATATATATAAGGCATTGAACATTTTGAATTTAAAATATATATATATATGACAAAAATATATATATATATATATATATATATATATATATATAAAAAGCGGGCTTTATACATGTGTCATTAGTATGAGAAACAAATATTTTATATATATATATATATATATATACTGTATATATCATTTTATTTTTTTAAAGTAGAAAATTTAGTCCAACTTTTCATTTTTTACTGCAGAATCCAGTGTTATTTGCAAAATATGAACACACATTTATATACTATATATATAAGAAAGCAATCCATAATAAATGCAAAAAGGGTCCTTATGTACAGTAGTATTATTTAGTGGTATGCAATATAATGAGGGAATGGCCTAAAAGTCATCTCTGACTGAAACTGTAAAGTAGTACAGAAGGGTAATATACCTTGCTGCAACAATTTTATTCCATCTGCAATTTAGATTCAAATGTGCTTATGTAACATTATTACATCCCACAACTTAGCATCCATAAGGTTAGTTATTGCCCTATAATTGTATTTAGTTATACAGAAAGCTATGCATTGCCAATTGCTGTTGCAGGCACGATACATCAGACAGTAACTTTCCGGCACAAAATAAGTAAAAAAGTAATGAGTTGATTGTCCATCTATTTACCCATGTTTTTGACTACGTAACCAGGTTTGTGCCAGGAGGGGGTCTACCAGAAGCAGGGGGACCCTGGTCGAGTGGCCCTGCTCCTGAAGGAGTTCACCCGCGACGCCCGTAATGTGAAGCTCAGGGAGAAGGAGCAGCAGCTGGAGGATGTGACAGACACCCTGAAGAGATTCTTATCTCAAGCAGAGGATGCACTACTGACCAAGGAGCTTTATCCATACTGGGTGTCAGCTCTGGGTATGTGAGGCGTCTGGTGGGTTTGGGAACACAAGTTTGCTGGAGTGACATAATAAAAAGAAAAAATATGCCTGTGTTAAACGTTGGACAGTAGAGACGATGATGATTGCATAATCACGGATGAAAAAAGCAAAAGTTCAAATTTGCTTCAATAATTGAAAACGTACAGTAAGACCCTTATTTCCTTTGTGTGGTATAGTCGTGTCAGTTTTAATTTTGTTATATTTGGCATTTTTTCAGTAGTTCTAATCTGTGTGGTTATGTAGATGAGAAGGACGAGAGGGAGAGAGTAAAGAAGTACTCTACTTTCATCGAGACTTTGCCAAAGATAAACAGGTCAACCCTTGATGCTGTGCTACAACATCTCTACAGGTATACACACACAAGCTTACACATGCTTCAAACTGCAGACACATTTAAAGCTTTGTATTAGTGAGGCTATTTCAAGGTTGAGGTCACTGTGAGAATGAAGTTTATTATCCTGAAGGAGAAATGCCAAAACAATGCGGTTCAGAGTCAAAATGTTTTACTCCACTACGTGTAACAGTTACTGGTTACTTTTGAGATTAAGATTTTATATAAAAATAATACCATAAGGTTATAAAATGCAACACACTGTTCAAGATTTAACCAGTGGTTGACCTGTTAATATCAGTTTCTAGTTGTAGCCATCTTTCAGGTTTCTTATCCTTTGGCAATTCCACCAAAAGGAAATATCCTTTTTATAACTTTTTGAGACCCTAAGATGTAGATCTTTCCAACATTTTACCCGAAAAACACAAATTATAGTAAAAAGAAAATAATTTGTGTATCAGAACTTTTTTTTCTTCTTGCTCCCCCCTTTAATGTTCTCACAACCTCTCAGATTTATCTTGTGAAAAAAAGTAGGACGAGATTCTCCACCTCAACCAGACATAACAGTAAAATTCACAGCATTAAAACCAGCATAAGCAATCTAATAGTATGTCATATTTTATAATATATTAGTCACAGGGGACATTTTACTGCAAAAGAATCTGAGTACTTATTTTACCACTGGTATATCTACGTGATGATTTGAATGAATTGTTAGATAGCTGTCGTCTTCATTATGTTTTTGATTGAACTCGTGCTTGATAGAACACGTGTAGCTGTACAGATGCCACACTGCAGCACAGACGTAACAAGTGTGGAGACTCTAAGGTCCTGCACTGTGAGTAGCTCAGAGGTTGCTATTTGTCACCTGCTGATTAGCCTGTTGTCCCTTCTGCTCTGCTAATGACCCACACTCGCCTCTGTGTTTTCTTCTGTGTGGCAAACAAGCTAGATACTTTCTAGTCAGATCTCTGATTTAATCAAGGATACTGTGCTGCTGTGGTGTGGATATGGTGGCAAGTCCTTCAAATTACAAGCTAAAAATTAGAAGACTGCTTGTTTTTGTCACCAAAGCAACAGCCTCCATGGGTTGAAACTGATAAATCCCATTTATGTACCATTTGTTGGCTTTTTGCAAGTAATAAAATTAGTAAATACACAGTTGAGGCCTATGGCAAAAATAAGCTATTAGATATTTTTTTTCTATTAAAAAAATAGTATTTGATATATTTTTTGATATATTTTCGTTTTTGGGTATTGTGATCAATCAATTTGATGTGCAGACATTTCCAGTAATTACAGAATACAATTGTGTACAATCCACAGTGTCAGCAATACATATGAGGTGCAGAGCCTAAGAGAGGCTAAAGCTAGATTCACAACATCCTATCCTGCAACAGCCCCGCACCCCAAACCTGTTTCCCACCTTGAGTTGCTATTCGATACAAACACTCTGTCTTGATGCTCACATTACCCATTGCACCCTCAGAAACTTGTAGTGGATAGTCATGGTTTAGCTTATTATGTTAAGGATGTAGATTGTTTGAAGAAGACTTAATTGGCCCTTTCCTGAATTTGGACTGTGGCCTAACATTTCACAAAATTCCCTTTGTGTTTGTGTCTGAGTGTACAGTATGTGTGGGCATGAGAGATTGAGAGAGTTATTGAGCTAGAGATAGAAACTGTTTGTGCTGATTTGTGTGTGTGCGTGTGTGTGCCTGCAGTTACATTTTATTTATTCTAACCACGTTTCTTTCTGTGATTCAGGATTCAGCAGTGTTCCCACCTCAACCACATGTCAAGTGAAAAACTGGCCTCTGTCTTCTCCTCCTGCTTGTTCCAGACTCAGGGACAAACCCCACAGGAAACTACTGTCATCTGTGACCTCATCAGCAACTACATTACACTCTTCAATGTGAGTCGACATGTTTAATTTATTTATTTTTTGACATACAGTATGATAGTGTTGAGGAACTGATTGAGAGACTATGTGGAGGGTGACAAAAGACTTAGCTGAGCGTGGTCTTCCACCTCTAAGTTAGATAACATCGGATTTTTCTTGCATAAACACTCACAAATATACACAAATTTGTGAAAATATACTATGTATGTGTATATATCAGACAGGTAAACAAATTGGTATCACCTGCTTACTTTATATCTTACATAGTTACCAATCATGGAAAACTAGTTGGTTAATTGAATGTCAAGCTGGAAGCTACCGTCTTTGCCAACTGTGCTCTGCACAAAACAACACACATCTCCAGGAATGAAAGACTACATTTTTTTTAAAACAGGTCACCTAGAACAAAAAACACCATCGGAATCTTGTTCAGGACATCCTTTGCTTTAAGCGAAATGAGGCCAGGCTTATGACTCTGAGTTTGTTCTTTATGCGAGGAGCCGTTTTCATAGCTGAAAAATATAACCTAATGATAAAGGAAGAGAGAGACATTTTTACAACACGTGGTTTGCAGTGTAGTGGCCAGTGGTTTGAAAAGTGGGGGCTGGGGACCCCCAGGTTTCCTTGAGGGGGTTCCAGGTGGTCCGCAGCAAAAAGGGTAATGATTTATCTTTTATGTTAATCCATTCATATGTAACAGACAGAATGTATGACTATAAATTTGGTCATGGGGTTCATGCTCTTTTTGTGATAAAACCTCTAAAAGCAAAAAGTTCCAGGACCCTCGGACAGAAGTTTATGAAATGATGGTCCGTGAATACATTTTTTTCTTCAGTTTAGGATGTTTCTTTGTCGTAAAAAGGTTTGGGAAGGGCACCCAGATAGCTCAGTTGGTAGAGTGGGTGCCTATATATAGAGGCTTTCTCGTCGACGCAGCAGGCCTGGGTTTGACTCCGACCTGCGGCCCTTTGCTGCATGTCATTCCCACCTCTCTCTTCCCTTTCATGTCTTCAGCTGTCCTATCAAAATAAAAGCTGAAAATGCCCGAAAAAAATAATTCTTAAAAAAAAAGTGGTTGTAGGAAACACTGTTCTAAGTAGCTGAGTTATATTTCAACAAGAGCAAATTTCAGTTTTATTGTCAGGTGTGACCAAAAGCTCTGTTTAAGTGGCACTGCACAAAAAAAAATTTCCTTTTCCATGATGAACCCGAACCACCAAAATTAAAGATGTACATATTGTTCAATAACCTAGAAGATAAATTTAGATATTTCTGCTTAAATCCACTGTAGGAAAGGTGCAGTACATGCAGTCTTATATAGTCTCCATGCTTGATTAAGGATGACTGTCCAATCAATGACAGGTTAAAGAATGCATTTCTATATTACCATATTGCATATCTAAACTAAGCTGCACGCATGACTTTATTTATACTCTCTTACTTTAACCATCTGGAGAGCAGAATTGTTGTTGCCAAATCTCCACAATTGGCTTGACTTTGCTGATGTGCGCATGGGCGGGGGTGTGGGATCAATGTTGCCCTTGGAGAGATGCCTGGCTTATGGGGTATACAGCACTGAGCAACTGCTAATTCCCAACAGAACGCCTGGATCCCTCTTGTTCTGACGTTAAAGGAGGAGCATTCACTCCAAATTGGTTCGGGACGCCGTCATTCGCATGACAAATAGCCATCAAGCTCAACCAATCATGTGCCCAATTGCAGTGAATACACACGCTGGGACATGAAACAAGTGAGACATCTCTCTAATTAAAGCGCCAGTTCTGTGCTGGATGTCATAGACGAGGCCCATTATCAGGACTAAACACACACACAACTCGATGAGTTTGTGAGGTTTTTTTTTCTCCCCCAATCTTCTCTGCCATTCGTATACTCTCACAAAGCAAATTGTTCTCTGAAAATGATAATGGTGTTATAAAAAAATTTGAATAAAAAATCTAATTCCCCACACAGAGCTTTGTGAAAGAAAAGAGTATTCACTTGGTGCTGAGCTGTGTCAAACACCCACAGCCAACTTCCTTATTAAAAATTAGCTTCAGAATTGTTAGCTGAACGACCCAATTCTACAGTTTGTGTATGATGCATTTTTACTGGTTTAATCCAGTCTTCCATGTATTGTATTTAAGCGCCGGACTTAATCTTACCTTTGTAAATGGTTTTCCGATTTTATCAAGCAATTTCTCTTCATTGGCTGAGTTTGAGTTGATGTGTTTGTGTGTCTTTGTGTCCAACAGGTCAATGAAGACCGGGTGCAACAGATGGAGAGAGAGAATAGTTTCATCACACGCTGGAACGACAAGAAGGACACCACAGTAAGTCGACCCAAATGAAAATCGCCAATGGGTGTTCTATTTGTTTGGGTGTGTATTGATTTGCCTGCATGTGTCAGGGTCTCTCAAATCAGGGATCCATTTGAACTAGTTTCCTGTTATTCTGGCAAAAGTGAACGGAGTGGGGGGGGGTAGGCGGAGGAGCAGGTGGGTGAGGTAAAAGGACTGTGTTCCTGTTAACCTTTACAGCAGGTACTTTATGCCTGGATGCCACAGCTGAGGAAAACATTTGGTTCAGATAACTGGGAAAAAAATTGAATCACATGCCGGTGCTGAAATCTGAAAATAAGTTGTTTATGCCCACTCCTTCATGCTCCCTCCCCCCCCTTCTCTTCATGTTGCCCGTAGGCTTTCAGAACATGTCTGCTGTGGGTTAGCAGAGTTACTCAGTGGAAAGTCAGTGCTATTATAAAGCTGCCGGACGGGGTAAATTGGGACGTCATTTTGGTTATGTACATGAATTTGGGGTTTAGGGTTTTAACATTACAAAACTATGGTAAAAAATATAGAAAATGTACTAGGTTTTTTTCATTTAGAACAATCATTTTATTCAGCATGGCAGCAGAAGTCAGCATGGGGAAAATTTCTCTGTTGAGATAATGGAAGGGATTAGCAATGGTTTAGCATTTTAGCATTGCAAGCTTTGCATTTGTTTTACATTGATCATCTTCTTTATATAGGACTTACTTTGTTTTATTTACATCAGTTATGATTCCATTTCTGTCGTGGCAATTTTGCAATTTTCCACTTTGACAAAGGAGGTTTGAGACATAAATCTTCTATTGTCACACTTCATTTATGCTCAAAGCATGAAACACAAAACAAAGGTTAGTTCGTAGAGTGCACACCTTAGAGAAGCTGCTCACCTCCTTTATACCATAGAATACAGCCACGCTAATACGTTTTTGTTTAAAAAGAAATATCGTTTTCTTTGTTTACGGCTTGTGTCCACACTACTTTGGTGTTTCCGAGCTCCTAAAAGGAGACATTTGGAAACACTGCTGACCCCGTTTAAATTGAAAACTTCTGGGTTGCATTGTAGTCCCGAATGAGCAGAAACGGAGACCCTTAGAAACGATGACGCAGACACCTATGTTAGTTTGTCTTATTGGTATGGTTATTCAATAACAGTTCCACCTCGTTTGTCTGTCTGAAGATATAAATCCCAGTTAATGCTTTTTGACATTGATAGTATTTTTTTGTATTTGCAACTCCATGATTTTCAGAGTAATGTTAGACAATCAGCTTCCTGTTTACACTGCAGGTGCATGCCCAGTTTATGCAAATGGTCAATGCGTGAAATGCATTGTCAGACATGTTACAATGGACAGAGATCCTTTCTGATACTGAGCCTCAATGCTTGTTTGTACGAAGATCATTTTTGTTTCAAAACCCTTTTAAAAATTAACACTTAGTAGTGTGGATGTAGCCTTAGCGAGCTCCCATGTCTTGTTTTTTTGGTCAATCTCCCTTTAGCCAAAGTCTTATCACCTTGGCCTTTTTGGTTAATACCTGACCAAACTCTTAGCTGGCACTTCTAGGAATACTTCTCAGGAGATGAGGCAGGCTGCTTCCCTTGGTTGCAACTGTCTCGTCTATTTACATCACTGCTGACAACCTGTTGATACCTTCTAACAGAGCAGACTCTCTCAGGAACTCTCTTTTATATTACTGTGGGGAACAGTCAGGCAAGGTTGCTTGACAAGTTTATTCCGGCAAATGTTCACAGTACAGAATCAGAATCATCAAACATAGTAGAAATAATACACAATTACACTTACAGAGGTTATATGTAATTATTCAAACATAATTCTGCGTAATTGTTTAATTTCCCTTACAATTTAAATCACTGGCTTCATGTAGAGGCCACTGGCTTTACAATGTCTACAGGGTCGTGGAACACATGCTCTGGAGTCAACCCAGTCAACGTGACCATCAATTCAAAAGTTGAAGTGATAGTTAGTCTGTAACTTGAAATGTCCATTTTATTCATCATTCATTCATCCAGTCCATGCAGAGCCTCTTTCTAGTAACTCTCATCCTGAAGAAATAAGAAAAGAATACATAAAAGCTGCACTTACAGTATGGTGGTAATATATGCATGCAGTTTATTGATAGTGCTCATGTGGCTCAGGTTTACATAAGCTATCATGTAATAAATCAACATCATTGGATTTTTATTCAGTAGACTATTGGAACTATGTAAAGTGTAGCTATTTTGGCCTGGGCTGTTAGCAATAGAGCAAAAACACATTTTCTTTTCCACATTCAGCATATTTTCAATAACAGCCAAACATGAAAATGTTGGATAGTAGTGAAAACATGTCTCACACAATCAGCATTAATTCTGTAGAGTCTCTTGGAGATAAATGGCTTGACAAAATCAGGAATGTCAATATAGAGCCACTTCCTTCACTGTGCAGAATTAAGCAAATTGATGTCTGGATTGGCAATTTTACAACAAGGCGAAGAGTCTCAGGGAGGCTACTTAGGCACAGCAGTACTTTTAGCTAAATTGCCAAATTGGGAGGAAAGTACTGTACAGTTAAGATTTAAGGAATATAATGTGGCTAAACAAATGGCTCTTGGGTCTGCACTTGAATACCAAAACAACGCACACTTTTGACACTTGCAAGAAGCTTGTCTCAGAGGGCTCGTGCCCTGCAGGTGAAGGTTCTGACCTTATCCATTTTCCTTTAAAGGCAGAGAATGACAAGGAGGCATGCACACTGCAAGTGGAAAGTATGGCTAGACTGAGGGAGTCAGTAAATCAGTGATATAATGAGGTGCAAGGCAATGTCATGCCTTGTAAGTTGGAAGTGGCACTTTAAAATCAATACTTGCATTTACAGCCAGGGCTAGTGCAGTGAGAGTATGACTTTGGTAGAGATTAGAAATGCCTTCATTTCAAATAGAACATTACTGAATTTCTTTCACGTTGCTGAGATGTCTCCCCATCAGCTGTAATGCCATTTAACACTTCTTTTTGTTGCACTTTGCTTTCTTCTCCAGCAAATGGTCAACATCTTTATTTCCTGTCTGTCTGTTTCACTTGAAAAATGCTGTGTGAAAAATGTGCCTGGTCTTCCTCACATTGCATAACAATGAAGGAAAAGAAAGAAAAGTCTACTTAGCAGTCCAAAATGGCTCCATAATTCTTTTGCTCCACTGGTTTGAAAGACTGTAATTTCTGTGTCATTTTAAGGCCAAGAAGGTTGAAGTGTAAGTTAGTCAATAACTTGAACGTGTAACTTGAAATGTCTATTATATTCATCCCGTCCATGCAGAGCCTCTTTCTAGTAACTCAACCTTATCAGCCTAATTGATGGCCTGTTGGGGTTTGCCACTCCCTTCATACAATAGTTCTGAAGCCAATAATGGACCTTTCTTCACCAGCACATACAAATGACAAAGGGAAAGTAACTGTAATTCCCAGGTAGCCAAGGGAAATGAACCTTTTTCGCACTCACTTAGTTCCTTTTTATAGAGATAGATTTTTTTAAGCTAGATTTTCACTCCCCCTTAACTTCTCTGGTCATTCACACCCAACAACTATGTATAATTGGATGCAGAAAGGATTATAGCTCAAACACAAGGAGAAAGGTGCCATGATTTGCTGGGAGTTTGACCTCCAGATTATCAGGCAAAAAGGCCACTTACAGTAAAAGTTTTCCTTTTATTTTAACATAGGTTACATTAAGTTAAAGAAATATATAATTCTCTTTCATCTTTTATTGATCTGTGAGTGAAAAATTCAAATAGCACTGTAGGAGGATTATCTTGTTTTATATTGTTCACTTGTTTTTATGTTTTTTTTATGTTTTAACACTATCCCCATTCTCAAATTCAGTCTATTCTAAGGATATACACAGGCTTGTGTTTTTAGTTAATTTATTCACTTTACTGTAGTTAGGAAAGAGGATAAATACTACTCTGTCTTTGCAGCAATGTTGCTCAGTGTAACATGAAGACTGAAAGCAGGGGAAATGGCTAACCCACGTTCTTTTTACCATTAATAATGACTTTTCTAGTTTAGGTTAACTTAAAACCTCAAAAGGTTAAAGCTTGTAATGAACCCAGTTTAATACATATACAAGCAGAAATTCTAGGCATGCAACTACCTCAAACCATGACCTTTTGGCTTTCAAAAAAGTATCAAGAAACAACCTGTTAATTAGTGAACTTTAGAGCTTCTGGTACGTGTTTTTTTGGCTTGCTTGTTTGTTGTTCTTTAGGGAGGAAGGCAAACTATCTGTTTCCCCCCTGCTAACAGTTACTACGCTAGGCTAAGCTAATCACCTCCTGGCTGTAGCTTCAGACTTAACAGAAAAACATGAGAGCAGTATTGATATTTTCATCTCATTCTCAGCAAGAAAGCAAATTAGTGTGTTGTCGGTTTAACTTTAAGGGTTGACTACCTCAAAGGCTATAAGGAACTCATGGTACATTAACCCTATAACATTTTGTTTAGTATACATTCTTTGTGTAGCTTCCAGATTTGAATGTACAAACAGTAGATTAATAAAAACAAAGTCTTTGAGATTTGATTTACAGAGAAGTAACAATTTGTAAAGATGGTAAAAGGTAACATTGAATAGAAATATTGCCTGTTTTGCATAATGGCATGCATTGTATTTTAAAAGATAGAGAAAAGACTTTTACAACCCATATATCCCTCTTGACAACTCTGCTTTTAATTCCCATAATACCCTCTGAACAATTTTCTAGGTGCATCTTCAAAACATTTTTTTAAACTGACAGCACACTTAAAGTTAACACCAGGGGAGAGCATATGAGTTTTAGTGTAGGTGAACCATGCACCACAATGCTTCCACCTTTACAAATATGTCTCACACATGTTCTCTTTATTTAGCCTGGTTTTGCATTCCGTTAACACAACTGGGATTTAGTTTGCCTCTAGCTCAGAAATCAACCTTTGCTTTCCACAAATCCTGTAACCATTTCTCTCACTTTTCTCCATTTAGATTCATGCCACACTGGAGTACGAATTTAGAAGAAAAGCCAATTAATCCGGCTGCATTGTTTTTTGTAATTCAACTGATCTCTCTGTCTCACTCTATTTCATTTCTTACTCCCCAGTTCTCCCCAGCTGGGGACTTGATCTTTGAGGTGTACCTGGAAAAGAAAGAGCCAGAGAACTGCTGTTTAATCAAGGTATAACTGTGTGTGTGTGTGTGTGTGTGTGTGTGTGTGTGTGTGTGTGTGCACGCATCTGTAGGTGAATGAGGGATGATGGTTGGTAGAATGAGAGGTGGAGAGGTTGATAGAAAAAGGCTGAGACATTCATGGTTTAACCTGATGGGATTACCGCCCCAGAAATAAATCAAACTGGAACTAATCAAAGAAATGTCTGATTTAATTGTCTGAGTAATTGCATTTTACAGGGCACGCAGGCCGCTGCAGGTTACGGACTCCTTTCACAGGTCGACAGCAGTGGCAGAATAGGGGTGGGGTTAAAGAGGAGCGCTCAGCAGCACAGTTTTATTTTAATTCTCTGCTTCCTCTCTGTGGAGTTTAGTAGCACATTTGTTTGATTCTGTCCTGTTCAGGCACACCTGATAACTTGACAAAGATGCAAGTATTTAATCAGTGCACCGTATATATACATAGCTGTAAGTCAGATATCTGTGCTGTTAGTGTTAAATGTTAAATATTGAGTGGCTCTTCAAAGAGATAGATGGTTGAAGGCATGATATTGATCCAGATAGCTTATTTTCTGAGCTTTTATATGCAGGATCTGATGACTTTGTTGGATTGTTGAACTTTTGTATTCCTTTTGTATATAGTTTTCTGTTTGTTGTGTTGTCGGTAGGTCTCTCCCAGCATGCGATCAACAGAGCTTGCAGAAACTGCACTGAATATGAGGAACGTCACCTTTAGTGCTGAGGACTTCTGGACCACCTTTGAAGTAATTGAGAATGGAGAGTTAGGTACGCAGGATTTCCCAGTCCAAGAGTCACCTCACGAAACATATTCAAATCATAAAGAATCCTGCAAACACTGCATTTCAGACAATGATATATCTGATGATATATAAATGAGTTCAATACAGTATGTTCAACAGAGTAATATGGACTGTTCTCACCCTAATAGATCACATGATGTTCTTTTGCTTGATGTTATTTGTATTGTATTCTATGATACAAATACAAACAAACATTTGGGTCACAAGATGGGGTCACAAGATGAATCTGAGGATTGGAAATTACTCTACTTTGAATGGTCAGAATCTGGAAAGGTTTTGAAAGACTACTATAAATGCATGGCTTTCCTGCTAGCTTCCATTGCTGATGGAAACATTTTTGTGGCATTTTGCCTTAATTCTATATTAATAATGGAGACAGGAAATGTGGCGGGAGAGAGAAGGGGGTTTGATATGCAACAAAGATCCCGACTAGGAATTAGATAGATAGATAGATAGATAGATAGATAGATAGATAGATAGATAGATATTTATTTATCCCAAAAAAATGGGAAATTACGGTGGACGTTGCGGTTTTGTCTAGTGCTACTTTGAAGACATTCTGTATTAACATATTACACAAAATAATTCTTGTTGAACTTTTATGTTGGCTTAATGGTTAAGAACACCTTCTATAGGGAGTTTTATATCCATTAAATATGTATAAATAAACTATTCTGATGATTGGCATAAGCTTGCTGGCCTTTACAATGCCTAACACTACACTAAGTGTTCTTGTTGAACTTCGTGTTGTTGTTTTTTTAAATGTCCATGCATGTCATTCCCCATCTCTCTCTCTCTTAATAAAATAAATGCAATAAAAACATAAAATGCCCCCCCAAAATATGTATTTTAAAGGTGCATTCAGAGGTATGTTTAATTCCAACAATATCTGTTTGTTGCAACTAAAACAATTACATTATGGTAAGGTCTTACTTTAAAAGAGTAATAGTGTCAAGCCTCAAGGCTCAAGCCTTAGACTCTCCACAGGTGCGTCTTCAACCAACTTTAACCAAGTGAACTCCTCTGCACTGGTATGCAGTTAATCCACATTGAAATTGAAATTTCTTTTAAAAATCAAAATGTGTTTCTTTACAGTAGACAAAAACAACCTCTTCAGTAATTAATGCATCTTAGAATCCATTTGAAGAAATTAAACCATCCTTTTCTTTTAATCAACTGTAAGAGCATCTTCAGTAACAAATACTAAATTATTCCTTTTTGTTGAACAGGGGGTCTCATTTTTACATTTTAATTTATTCTGTTATTGAAGGTTTGAAGGTTTCTATATACTGATCTCTCTGAATATGATTGTATGCACAGCTGTACAAACTGTACTTATAAAAGGCTCCTGTTTATTTTAACCACAATTAAAAACAATCCCTTGTAATTAGATGCCCAGGTCCCTACTGCATGATTAGAACTGATGAAGCCGTTTTCTGTTGACCATTTTAAAGGACTAAGAAGTAAGGTCTGTAATTTATTTATAGTTTAATTGATTTATAATTAATTTAAATTAATTTAAATCAAAAGTGACCCTGCTGTCAAATCCCACATCTCACAGTAGTGAAAGCCTTTATTTTGTCAAACCTTCTACTGTCATTGACAGTGTATCCAATTAGTGATTTCACCATGCAAATCCAAAATATATACAAAGATCACACTTCCTCCCATGACCTCATGATTAGAACATTATGTTATCTCTCTAATGAACCAGTGTCTGCGAACATGGAAGCACAGTAAGAAATTAGCCAAGCATTGTCGGTTTGATGATATGCACATTAATTAATCATCTTCACTGTCATATGTCATAAATTACCTTCATCTTCCTTGCATGATCAACCCAGGGAGCTGACCCACCTCATCTTGCATAAATATGCACTGATCGCACCCCGTGCCTCACACGCGCGTGTTTGATCCTAGCATGGAAAACAGCGAGCAAGGGGAAGTCAAAGTTGAGCTTTGCCGTGAAGTTGCATTGCTGGCGGTCCCTGTGCACTTTTCATCAGTTCACTGGGAGTTTACACTGCGCTCTTATGTTTGTTTTTCAACTCACAAAGTTCTAGAGGACATGCCGTCCTCTTCTAAAAAATGAAGGTGTGTTGACTACTGAATATATTTGCTGACGGTTCAGTATATTTTCAATGCCAAGACAATATGTCTGTGTAAGAGTAAACAGTCAAGCTATTTTGAAGGCGGTAGCGTGACAGTTTTTGCTCATGAAACCATTAAGAAGGGATGGAAAGAACGTTAATTAGCCATTTTGGAGGATAGCTACAGATAAACACTGTTATCGAGGACAATAGGCAGAAAAGGGGAGCTAATATTTGTTGGGAAATGAGGAACTAATTCCATGACCTGGGTCTGCAGAGATTCCAGAGAGAAGATAAGCCTACTGTTATGAATAAGTTATGCCGTTGTGGTTCTTTTACCTCCTTTGGTTATGAAAAATGGGGGAGTGTAGAGATTGAGGCATCAGAGCAGGGGTTGTGGTACACAAATTATCTACTTTTTTTCCTGTGGCTGATAGCATGTACCCTGTTCACCAATTAGGAAGAGATAATAGGTCTATTTTGCACATGAGTGTGTTTTTATAATCAGGTCTTGATATGCTGGAGATAATTTAAACTGCTCTGTGATGAAAATGGGGAGAACAACAACATCATTTGAGTTAACTAGAATTTGTCATGGATTTTATGATGTGAGGCTCTGATTTTGTTTCATGCATTTATCATTCATGTAAGAAGAAGATATGGCTTTGTTGATGGCGGTTGACTATTTTGACCATTGCTAATTGATCATTGTTAATTATTCCCGTCAATCTGACCAGTGACCTTTTATTTACAACAGAGAGGCCGCTGCACCACAGTGAGAAGATTCTTGAACAGGTGCTGGAATGGAGTACTCTGGACAGCCCTAGGTCTGCTTTTCTTGTTATAAAGAAGTTTACAGGGGCCAAAAGAGTTGCTGATGGGAAAGGTACAGTATGCAATCAATGGTACAAAACCATTAGAAAATTTACCTTTTAATGATGCATTTTTAATAGAGTACGTATGTTGTTTTTCACATGTACTGGTTTTTCTTTCTCTGTTTTAAATTATATTTTAATTTTGTATCGATCGTTTAATCTATACATGATTTCCAACCAAAAATGCAGCTGTTACTTAACTAATAACTAGCTTAAATAATTGAAAAGAAAATGGAAAGTAGTGATTTTATTAGAAATACATTCATATAGCACAGCAAGCATAGCATCTTGAGATTCTATGAAAAATATATAGCAAGAGAGCTGAGAATTTGAAATAGTTAGCTAAATGTAATGTGTAAACAGAAATATGCAGAAAACAGCTAATTGTTGGTATATTATGTGATAAATTATTAATCGATTGTCAAAATTGACATTGGTCAAAGCATTGATATACCGACTAGAGAAAGAAAACTGAATATCTTTGGGTTTTGGACTGACAAAACAGGACCTTTCAGAAACTGGGATGGACATTTTTCACTAATTTCAGACGTTTAATAGACCAAACAATAAATCTAGAAAATAACTTGCAGATTAACCAATGATGAAAGTAATTGTTAGTTGCAGCACCAATACTGACTAATCGTTTCAGCACCAGTTGATAGACATGTGCTGAGCTCACTTTCAATCTGTTTTTACAGTAGACCAAAGGCAGGTTATAAAAGCAGACTATCTGAAGTTCAACGATGGATCCACCAAACTGCTGTCGGGGCACAAATTTCAGGACAAATATGTTGTACTACATGCAGAGAAGCTGCTGCTCTACAGAGATATCAAAGTAAGTAGATTTTTATTTCAGGCTTAATCTACTTTCTACTTGCAACCACTTGCCACTATGGCGTTTTGCATGCAGACACAAAGTATCGGGCAGTGAGTGCTTTGTATCACGAGGGAATTGAAAAGGTTACAGAACTGATTTAGAGAACGGATGTGTTAGAATGGTGCCTACGTAATTGCAACCAAATAGACAGAACTCCACCCAAACTCTCTCTGATTCATCTCCCTGGTGACATGTCTGTCTCAGGGTTGCAAATCTTCAAATAAGTAGGAAAATAAACGCAGCAGAATACAGTGTGTGCTTCAGAGATGACCAGCAGGCCCGAGTTCCCTGGAGGCCTTTTCTTCCCAGCATGTTTCTGCAGTTGAAACATGGGATTTGTAAAGGAGTGTGAATAAGTGTTAATAATTGATGGAGGTGCAGTAATTCTGGCAGTAGGGGGGATGTAAAATGATGAGAGGTGTGTGTGTGTGTGTGTGTGTGTGGTGTGGGTGCGTGCGTGCACATGCATGTGTTGTCGGGTGCTTCACTCACTGAAAGCTTCTCTAAATATCAATTCGCAAAAGAATGTGGCTGATTACTGTGTAAATGTGTTGATTTTTATTAAATGTAATTGATATTCTTTGGCCTCTACAATTAATGCCAGGTCTGTATTTAGCGCAAATGATGTTGGATGAAACGGAATGGGTGGTCGGTTGTGATGTGTAGGTGACAGAGGAAAGCTTCCACTTTGTTCTTTGTTGCTTTGAAGAAGAGGTTTGCTGGTACTGATTCAAATTAATTGTTGTGTTGTTAACAACACAGATAGTTTAATGGCATTTCATTTTGGTTTAAATAGTTAAGTTGACTGTAGTGTGTTTTTACCCCTTATTAAATATATTTATCCAAAACATTCAATTGTTTTTGCAGGGCACTAAAGCAGAGAAAGTGGTCCAACTCAACTCTGTGAAATGTTACCTGGGCCTGAAGAAAAAACTCAAACCTCCAACCGGGTAAGCTGCACTCACATGCATACTGTAATATTATTCTAGTCTTTTCCTAAATCTGAATGTATGTGAATGAGAGAGCGATTCAAATCTCTGTAGTAGATTCATTAAGACTACCAAGTAAACAGCTTTTGTTGCATATTTTGCACTGCCACATGTTTTTAGTTGCATTGGAGTCAAATTTGAATGCACTGCTGACTAAGGCTGCCTGGAAAACCATTTTTGTTTTTGTGTGTGCGTGCATGCGTGAGTGTGTGAATGCGTGAGTGCGTGCATGCGTGTGTGTGTGTGCGTGTGTGCGTGAGTGTGCAAAGCCCTGCCCTTGATGAAACCCACATCAAAGGAGAGGAGAAAAACTAGTGAAGACTCTCCCACTGAGTGTCTTTTGGTTTAATTAAAGGCATTCATTTTTTTAAGTATTCTGTTATTCTACATTATAAAAAAAAAATTCCAAATCCCCAAATTGAAACCGAATACCTACCCAACGAATGAATATCAGAATACCGAATTGGAAAGATCAAACATACTCTCTGGTTACACCAAGAAGAAAGGCTATAAGCAAGAGAAAGGTGATAAATAATATCCTTTCAGCTGAACATGAAGGTCAGAAAATAAATTTAAACTTCTTGAATGATAAAAAGATCCACCAGGAAGGTTTTTGGTGATTCTGTGTATATGTACATGGAAGGAGTATTTTGAATCATAAGTCTAGGTCCAAATAGATTTTTTTTTGTCATGTTACTCCACCCACTGTCGAAGACCATGATTTGTGGCTGAAAGCTTTAGAAATGCTGGTAATTGGATAATTGTTTCAAACTGCTGTTTGTTAGCATTGAGCTTTCAGATTCAAATGTATTATACTTATATTATGTGATATATTACAAGATTACTGCTGTAAATGTATATAAACAATCTAAAATGTAATACGTATATTGCTGCAAATTAGCGGAGGCACAACGTCTTAAAAAACCTTGCATCGCTCACATTTGGTTGTGATAATGTTATAGATAATGTCTGATAAATAAACAACAAATAAATAAATATAAATTCAGTCTTAACGCTTGATAGAACTGAAATGTGGATGATGGCTAGTCTCTCCCCTCTGTGAGCAGCCAATAAAACAGCGCCACAAATGTTCCACCTGCTCCTTCTCAATGTTAAATCAGACACAACTGCCTCTGCAATAGCTGTCAATTATGACAATTATGAGCCAGTTTTCCTGGTCATTGTTATAAATTTCAATTCCCTCCTTGCATATTTGCTGTAATAATTCCATTGCAGAAACTCGGTGTGGCTGCATAATGAATGTGGTCAAACGTGACTCATTAAAACCCAAATAGCCCAAATCCACCCCTCTGTGTTATTAAGATGAACAAGTGATTATTTAGCTTTGCTACTGTCTTTGTTTGTGTGTAAACTATTTGTCCCCAAAGATATATTGGCCTTTCTCTTCCCTCCCAAGTTTAGCGTCACCAGGTAATAAGCCACTCCTGACCCCATCTTATTTTTCACAGTAATGAAATTGATTAAATGTAAATTTTAACAAATACAAATTATTCTGCACATATAAACCATTGCTGCTGCTGTTTTATTTTAATGATGGTTTATTATAATTTATGACACACGCCAAACCCTCAGCAGTTCTTTTGGGTCAAAAAAAAGGAGATTTTTGAGCAGCCAAACCCTGTATTTCACACTACCCAATTCTAATTCCCTATAATTTTCCCCAAGTTGGAATTTGGAGTCTGGGGAAGCGTGAAAAATGAGTCCAGTAAGCAGTTGTCTGCATTACGGCGTCCTTCAGGGGACAGAAATTGGATAAGAGAACAGGAGTGGGAGATGAAGAGAGAGGGGGATAGACGGACAGAAGGAGAGGATGATACTGCATTGTATCATAGATATAATGTTGAGTGGGCTGTGGGAGAAGTGATACGGTGAATAAAGAAATAAAGACAGAGTGCTGAAGAGAACGGAGAGAGACATAGTGAGAGGGTTAGGAGAGGCAGTGTTCCAGTACCTCATTAGGCAGAGGTCTATCTGTGAGCGGCCTATTGTTGGGTTGGATCGTTGGCAGTGGTGCTCCAGGCTGCGGGCTCTCTATCTCTGCACTCTCTTTTGCTTTGTTCTTCCCCCACGTGTCTGCTCTTGTTCAGCTACAGCTGTGAAGGGTTTCAGAGAAGGTGTATTTTCCAGGAAGGTGGTCTTTTCATCTTATGCAGCCTCAGTGCAGGTTAATTCACTCCTAAACACACATATTTGCATGTATGTATACACATTTAAGCACACACAAATCTGAGTGTGGGAAGAATTTTCCTTTATTTAGCTTGCAGCATTATACTATTTCATAAGTGATCATTTAATGAAGAGTTTAAGCCTGAACTTGTGTATTGTACACTTTGGCCCAGAGCATATTGAGGTCTGCCCTTGCATGAACATGTTGTCTGTAACACCATTGATTGATTTAATCAATTCCACTGTTTAGCGCCTTGCATTTGTAGTGAACACTTTGCATTTTGATGAAATGTTTTTAACCTTCTGCTATCTTTAACAATACTTTCTCAACAACATTTTTCATTTTCTGTAGTTGAATACTTTAAAATTCCACTTTCCTTTCACAAAAACATGTTTAATAACCTCTGTCTTCAAATGAATTTGGGTCAAAGAACATTACAAGTTCCAAGTATCCAGTTTTGCAGAAGCCAAATCTTTGATGTGTGTCCTTCTCATTTAACAGCTGGGCCTTCACAGTCTCCACTGACAAACAACAATGGTGAGTGCAGAAGTCCTCCAATTCAATAATGAGTTCTGTTAAAATATATTAACAATGATCACATGGTGAGAGGCTGCTGTCTGGTGGCCTCGTAGTAAAATAAATACCATATAATGATTTTCTCAATTTAAAAAAATATGAAATCTCTGTTTAGCTTCCTTCTAATCCATTGTCTGCTGCCTTCCAAATTGACAATTGCATTTTCTTGAGAAATGCTAGCTATTCTCATAACTTTTCTGATACCAGTATAAACTTATATCATTTTAAAGCTATTTAAATGAGGCCTTCCTGAATAGCATGGGGATATTTCTGTTGTTGAAAGAACCACACCTCTCAGAATATTCAGGTAAAAGAGAATACTGGGCATAAGTTTTTTTAGCCATTCTAGCGACGAGGCTCTGGGGATGGCTATGCTAGATGGTCGGTCTTTTTCAGACAGGTAGTCTTTTTGAAAAAGGTAACTAGTCATTTATTACTCTTTCAAAAACAGTAACTGCCCTATTTTTATGTACCTTATTGTAAAGTGTTACCGGAGATTCATGTAATTATAGTGGATCGTCAAGCCTATTTACAGCGATCAGAAGAAAGTGTCCAATGCTGTGACTCACCAAACAAAGTCACCTGGTTAAAATTAGTGTGAAAATAATGAGGTGAAAATCTGTGACTCATGCTACTGAGCTTTCCCTCCTCAGGCATTTCTGCTGCGAGACGAGGGAGGCACAGGTCAGCTGGGTGACGGACATCATCAGGATGAAGGTAAGATGATGTGCAACAGAGATCTTAGAACTAGAGTGAGGTATGCACTCATGCAAACGCTTGATGAAGGAATTTAATAAGCAGAGCATGCAGTGACTTTAAGAGTGCAGGAGAAATATGCGTTTCTATCTTTTCTCTAACCCTTTTACTGTTA
Organism: Etheostoma perlongum; assembly: GCA_026937815.1. Taxonomy (NCBI): domain Eukaryota; kingdom Metazoa; phylum Chordata; class Actinopteri; order Perciformes; family Percidae; genus Etheostoma; species Etheostoma perlongum. The sequence continues at coordinate 13,249,952 of CM049389.1, forward strand.
CTGCAAACCAAAAATATCAGTGAATGTGACATGCACATTGCAGAGAATCCTCCTTTTCCCCTTCCTTATTTGGAGAAAAAATACATGAGATTATGACCGGAATAAATCATCTTTTCCAATCTATATCTCAAAACAAGGAGAAATGATAAATCATATTTTCCCCAATAATCCATTTCCATTTTGCTGTTAGGCAGATGAAATACATAAACAGGGAAAGAACTGTAAAGTTTTCGAGGTCACTCAGCAATAACATAAATCATTTTATGTGGAAAAGCTGTAAGAATAAGGTCAAGGCAACTGTAACAATCACATTGTGGTACTTAGGCCCCAGATACAGCTAAGTGTTGTTGCTGTCAGGCGCTGACACAGCACATATGATATAAATAATGCAAGGCAAAGCAAACACAGGCAGAGCAGCTACAGATGTCAAATGTTTCTGTTATTATTTTTCACTCTCATATTCATCTCTAACTACTCAGTGAAAAAAAATCTTGTTTCCTCATTAGACTAAATACTCATTGTGCCTATTCTGCTCATTTCCAAGTAAATGACTAACTTGAACATCACACTCATCTAAACGGAAAGATCTAACCGTGTCTTTAGATTTCACCGCTCTGTGTTATATGCTCAGCACATTTAATAGGTATTAGCCCTCTGCTCGGCTTCCTTTTATGGGAACCTGTCTGCAGCATGGTGTTGTTTATCACAGGTGCTTACTGTAAAAGCCTTTTAGTGCCTTAGTTTGGGTTAGCAAGTAAAAAGGGCAACACTGTCAGGGGGAGATCGATCTAAAGGGGAAGGCAATTTTTGTCTGGTGTTTCAAGGTGTTTATTTCAGTGGGCTCAGTGACTTTTCTCCGCTCTTCGCAGAAGCTCTTAGCTCCGCAACAACTTAATCTATAGCAGACTGGAGCCGGCTAAAAATATTAGGATTCTCCTCCCAAATCCGCTAAATATCAGGATTGTCAGCTTCCAACACAGGAGCTTGTGGGAAGGACACATGACTTGTGGGAAGGGCAGAGAGAAAGTGTAGATGAGAAAGTAGACAGAGAGCACTTCAGTGTTCTTTATTTCCTTTCTCTTACCTGTTAGTGAGCATTGTGCTCTGTCAGTTTCCATAGCAACTGGGGATGGAGGACCTTGTTTTGAAGCAAGGTGGAATGGGTGGTGGTGGTGGTGGTGGTAGTGAGTGTCTGTCTGAGGGTTGGGGGAGGGTGTAAAGGTCCAAGGACAGGTCCTAGCAGTGATGAAATACAGATTTGTTAAAGAGAGACAATTCTATAGGTCTAGGGGTCACACTGATATAAAAGGCGAAGTTGTTAAAGAGAAAGTTCAGCCAGAGATCAAAACATTGTTCGACTGTTGCGATGGCACAGAGAACCATTGCCCTCTGACTTCCCCTCATTCTTCAAGGTGCTTATTATTTAAGCCAAACACAGCAATTTCTACCTATACATCTTTCTTATAGTAGTTATTTATTAGTCACAATGAAGGAAATATCTATGTAATTGTGGAGATTTATGTTTATGTGTATTACCCTTCGCTTTGATATCTGTAAAAGCCATTTACAAACAGTACTATTCCAATTCACAACTTAATGGTTCATTTGGTTACTTTTATAAAAATACATTTTTGTCATATTTTTTTCAAATTGTCACTATATCCAGACACTTCTACATTAGATAGATAATCTGTGGGAAAAAATCACCTTCCTTTGCCTCCTCTTAGTGGTCATAAAGTTATTTGCAAGATTCCACTGCGCCCCAAAAAAAAACAATCGGAGAAACGGAGTCTCTAACTCGTGAACTTGAATCAAATTGTCGACCAGGCTGCTTCAATCAATATAATAAAAAGCTAATAAAGATTATGTTGCTGCATTGCCTATTTTTCACTTTAAATGTACTGTTTAGTTGTTTAATTGACACTGCGTTAGAGACTCACCGACTTGCGTTCTTCCCATTGAATCACCATCAATTATTATCATACTAGTAATTTCTGCTGAATGCTGTGTGTGTTTTCAGTATGGTTCTGACCTCTGTTCAAAGACCGGTGACTCAAAAGAAGCTGCAGATAACAAATTGTCTGGAGGGAGGGCTTTAACACTCAACCACAATACCAACAAACAGGTGAGAAGTCAATGACAAAATGCATATATACAGTGTATATAAATACAATATAAATGTGTGTGTGTGTGTGTGTGTGTGTGTGTGTGTGTGTGTGTGTGTGTGTGTGTGTGTGTGTGTGTGTGTGTGTGTGTGTGTGTTGTTTGACCCATCCTCCACCCTGACCAACTTCCCTCCGCATATTTTCGGCTTTTCAATACAACTCACTACCGTAGTCGTTCTGTTATCATGAAATAGGCTTCCCAATGAAATACATTACTTCAAAATTTGTAATCAACACACAAAAATAACAACATTAACATGACCTGTACGCAAATCATTAGATTAAATACTGCCATGAGACTGGGCTGAGTTTTTTACTGTGCTCAGTAAATATTAACAGTACTTTGCTACATTCAAGTTACATTGAGAGAAGCAAAGGAATATGTTTTCAATGCTTTGGCTCAAGATTTTGTTAAAATGTTTTACACCTGCTCATTTTCAGTCACTTGTTAACCCCACTGTGATGTTGATGTGAAAATTTATACTGACATGACGCATGTGTTATGGTTGCTCCTGTAGTCTGTGGTTGACCTGAATCCATTCTACTGTAATTCATCTTTATCTGCCATATTTGCCCACAGCTGTCAGACAAGAGGATTTATCTTGTTGATGGCAACCCAAGGCCCACCAAGGGCGCTACTCTCCCCAACAAGACAATCACCACAGCCAGTTGCCTGAAGCACAATGACATGCTCAAGGCCCCAGAAGTCCCACTCAGAAGAACCTCTGTGGATGCTGGCCAGCCTCGCCACCTCCCTTCCCCTTCCCCATCCCCATCCCCATCCTTATCCAGACACTCCCAGCCTTTGGCTTTGCCTGTTCCTCCTTTGGGTAGCAATAAGACCCTTGGCAGGAGACCTGTTCTGGGTGGGGAGGTTCTGATGCCGCCTAATCTGATGAATGAACTTAACTTGGTGTTAAGTAAGACTAATCGCAGTGCCAAGAGCAATGACTGACAGGAAGTCAGGAGAAAGAGAGGTCAATTTGAAAGGTAAGACAAACATTCCAGGGCTGAGTGTGGAAAGAAAGACGTGGAGACCGACAGAGAAAGACCACACTATGCAGATGGAGCCAAAGGATGTGGAAAACAGGTGCAGAAGACATTGGAGGTCAGGGAGACCTCAGCTGGACATGGCGCTGGACCAAGCACTACAAAGCATTATTTACTGTAGATGCCACTTTTCTAAACCTAGAGAATGTTACAAAAATATGTTCAGCTGTCAAAGAAATACTCAAAAGTGTTTGCTTCATGCATATAGTTTCTTTGTAAAGTCTATTTTGACTACATCTGAAAAGTATCGTGATTATTTGAATCATTATACAGGGACGTTTATTTTTGGGTAAGACATTGTTTACAAGCACTTTTGTATTTGCACATATATAATACAATTCCCTATATATTTTATTAACAGTGCAAAGTCTGCTGACACCACACAGAATGGTATAGGCTATATATATATATATATATATATATATATATATATATATATATATATATAGAATACTTTTTTACAGGAATGCAAAGGAATGATGTATGTTAAATTCAAAAGGGAAGAGCAGGTTTAGGGCCTGCTAGCCATTAATGGTGGATGCAATATTAGCTGGTAGAGGTGGCCGATCTTACAAGCAATCATTTATTTGTAATTATTTTGTAATATGTTTTTTAACAGTTAACAGTTACCCTTCATTGTAACCATTAGCTTTATTGCTAACTAGCAGTGTTTGTATTTCATTATTCTGTCGACCACTTCTTTAAACTTTGCCCTGGCTGCCACCACATGTCCACCACAATGTACAGTATAAATATAGTAATAAACATTGTAAATTGCTTTAACATGCTACATTTCTGAACATTTTAGTCCAAGTTCAGCGTTATCGTACAATCACAAAATAATTCATGCTAAACGCCACATATATAGCGAACACGCCTCCACGCTAGCTTGTTTTTACATGTTTATTGGTAAAAGAAACACCTTAAATATGAACAAAATATTGCTGCCCTGGAAAAGAGTGAATCATTAATGATTTGCACAAGACTTACAAAAGTTCCAGGAGACGTTAGATTTCTGGTTCAGGTTCAGTTTTGATTGAAAGTTTAAGTAAACACGATGAAAATGGACTATGAGTTACCAAATGTGTCACCAGATGTATAGTAGTAGATGATATTTGAAGAGAAAAACGTTTATCAGACACATTTTTTGCCTCCTCTTACCCAGTTTGTAGTTTAGTACATTCAAACTTTAGATATAATTGATGAAAGAGTCTTCTGAAGACACCACTCCACAGAAACACTATCAAACATCCACAAATAATAACACCATCAAATTTATTAATGTCATGCTCAATCAAAGGCAGGCCTTGAGAGATAAATCAACCTGAACAGAAACATAATTTAGCTTTTCTGTTTAGGTTCAGGTGTAAAATAAACAGTCCTGAACAGATTACAATCTAACTTTTTTGAATTTCCCACTTAATGGTCTCTGTTAATACTGTGTGGGCACGCATGCTTTTATATTTATTATTGATTTTCACTTCAGAAAACGTCAACAAGTTGAGGAGAAATACTGTGCTCAGCTCTCTCACTAGAGCAGTGCAAATAAAACATTAATATCTTTACCAAATGCACTGGCTAAATATGACCTTTCCTGTGTTTTCACAGAAATGCAGATGATGGGAACAATGGAGATGGTAAAGGTGTCAGTGTGTATATCAGAAATAAAGATACACACAGGAAATAGTTTTTAGAGAAATTGCCAGTTTTATACCTTTTCACAAGAATGAACCTACAAATAAACCCAGATCCCTTAGATAATTACAGTTTGGTAAATATAAAATACTGCATAAAGTAAAGCCATTAAAATAATATGAGAATGAAAGCATCGGTATTAAAGGATAATTACCATCATTGCTTTCAGGTTTATTATGCTTTTTTTCTGTTAAATTGCTAAGAGCTCTATATCTGCGTTTTATGCCCACTTTAATATTGCAACTTCCTTCTGCAGGTTTATATAATTCAGCGATTTGGGCTTTTCTCCAGGTAAATCTGCTGATCTTTATATATATAATGATATAATTATTTTTATCAAATTTTGCATTGTCTCGAGTGAAATGTAAGAATAAACTTCCCGTTTCGTGGCACACGCTGTTGTTGAATAATGTAAAGCCACTGGAAAATGCACACGTAGGCGATTGTCACACAGGTTCCTGCATGAAAAATTCCTATTAACATTTTATTTTCATTATGCCAGCTGCTTGTCCTTTGTTTCATGTTCTCCAGTTCTAATCACAGAGCTGCCACATTTGTGCATCATGGTCTGAGCATTTCTTATTAGAGCTTTGTTTGCACTGTGCAAATATGTGTTTTCTTCCCTCGCCCATATTAGTTATATTACTGTGTGCATTGCACTAGTGGTAATGAATATATTTCTACTGAATTGGAGAGTCATTTTAGTTCCATCTAGACTTGCTTCCTCTGGCAGTAACAGTATGATACAGCATAAGCTTTTGGTTCTAATGTGCAGAAATATACCACATGTTCCTCTCTGACTTATTTGTTGAGCACTAAATGCTATTTCCTTGTAATCCCTTTACAATTCTGCATTTCACTCTCATTTCATGGCTCCTGTATATTCTTACACTGACATATCATTGCAAGGTCCTTTCCGTCTTCCCTCGGACTGTCCCCTCTATGCACTGTATTATTAACCTCTTGTGTCCTCTGTGTCTGTACATCCCAGCATTTTTGCCATCCCTCTGAGGCCTATAGTGTACGATGGTCACCATATGGTGTAAGAAAGGTCAGTGAAAAGCTCTGCAAAGTCATTATACACATTGACCATATCACTCTGTTGATGTAAGAACTTGTGTGGCTGCAGTGGTGGAAAATTACTAAGTACATTTGCACAAATATTATGCATAAGTACAATTTTATGGTACTTTATTATTTTTTATTTAATGCGTTTATTGTAATCCACTTCACATCGTAGGGAAGTACAGTTATGCTCATGAATTTGCATACACTGGCATACATTTTGAAATTTTGACATAAATTTTGAAAATATGACTCATCATGCAAAATAACTGTCTTTGATTCAAGCATAGTGATCATATGAAGACATCTTTTTACATAGTTGTTTGGCTGCTTTTTAAACAATATTTCTAACATAAATAACCCAAATAGCTGGATCAAAAGTTTACATACCCTTGAATGTTTGGCCTTGTTACGGGCACACAAAGTGACAGACACAGGTGAAAATGGCAATTAAAGGTAATTTCCCACACATGTGGCTTTCTAAATTGCAATTAGTGTCTGTGTATAGTCCATGAGTTTGTGTGCTCTCATGTGGATGCACTAAGCATGCTAGATATTGAGCCATGGGGAGCAGAAAAGAACTGTCAAAAGACCTGCGTAATAAGGTATTGGAACTTTATAAGATGGAAAAGGATATAAAATGATATCCAAAGCCTTGCAAATACCAGTCAGTACTGTTCAATCACTTATTAAGAAGTGGAAAATTCTTGGATCTCTCAATACCAAGCCAAGGTCAGGTAGGCCAAGAAAGCTTTCAGCCAAAACTGCAAGAAGAATCGTTTGGGATGCAAAGAAGAACCCACAGGTAACATCAGGGGAAATACAGGCTGCTCTGGAAAAAGATGTGGTGTGGTTGTTGCAAGGAGCACAAAACGACGATACTTGAACAAAAATGAGCTGCATGGTCGAGTTGCCAGAAAGAAGCCTTTACTGCGTCAATGCCATTAAAAAGCCTGGTTACAATATGCCTTAATAACACCTTGACGCACCTCACAGCTTCTGGCACACTGTAATTTGTAGTGACAAGACCAAAATAGAGCTTTATGGTCACAACCATAAGCGATATGTTTGGAGAGGGGTCAACGAGGCCTACAGTGAACAGAATACCATCCCCACTGTGAAGCGTGGTGGCTGGCTGATGTTTTGGGGGTGTGCGAGCTCTAAAGGCATAGGGAATCTTGTGAAGATTGATGGCAAGATGAATGCAGCATGTTATCAGAAAATACTGGCAGTCAATTTGCATTCTTCTGCACAGAAGCTCTTGGACTTTCCAGCAGGACAATGACCCCGAGCACAAGGCCAAGTTGACCCTCCAGTGGTTACAGCAGTAAAAGTTGAAGGTTCTGGAGCGGCCATCACATTCTCCTGACCTTAATGTCATCGAGCCACTCTGGGGAGATCTCAAACGTGCGGTTCATGCAAGACGACCAAAGACTTTGCCTGACCTGGAGGCATTTTGCCAAGATGAAAGGGCAGCTATACCACCTGCAAGAATATGGGGCCTCATAGACAACTATTACAAAAGACTGCACGCTGTCATTGATGCTAAAGGTGGCAATCCACAGTATTAAGAACTAAGGGTATGTAGACTTTCGAACCGTGGTCGGTTCATTTTTTTCTTTGTTGCCATGTTTTGTTTTATGATTGTGCCATTTTGTTAGGACCTACAGTTCAATGTGAATCCCATAACAGATACAAGCGTTGTGTTTTGCCTGCTCACTCATGTTTTCTTTACACATGGTATATACACTCACCGGCCACTTTATTAGGTACCCCATGCTAGTAACGGGTTGGACCCCCTTTTGCCTTCAGAACTGCCTCAATTCTTCGTGGCATAGATTCAACAAGGTGCTGGAAGCATTCCTCAGGGAGTTTGGTCCATATTGACATGATGGCATCACACAGTTGCCGCAGATTTGTCAGCTGCACATCCATGATGCGAATCTCCCGTTCCACCACATCCCAAAGATGCTCTATTGGATTGAGATCTGGTGACTGGAGGCCATTTGAGTACAGCGAACTCATTGTCATGTTCAAGAAACCAGTCTGAGATGATTCCAGCTTTATGACATGGCGCATTATCCTGCTGAAAGTAGCCATCAGAAGTTGGGTACATTGTGGTCATAAAGGGATGGACATGGTCAGCAACAATACTCAGGTAGGCTGTGGCGTTGCAACGATGGTCAATTGGTACCAAGGGGCCCAAAGAGTGCCAAGAAAATATTCCCCACACCATGACACCACCACCACCAGCCTGAACCGTTGATACAAGGCAGGATGGATCCATGCTTTCATGTTGTAGACGCCAAATTCTGACCCTACCATCCGAACGTCGCAGCAGAAATCGAGACTCATCAGACCAGGCAACGTTTTTCCAATCTTCTATTGTCCAATTTTGATGAGCTTGTGCAAATTGTAGCCTCAGTTTCCTGTTCTTAGCTGAAAGGAGTGGCACCCAGTGTGGTCTTCTGCTGCTGTAGCCCATCTGCCTCAAAGTTCGACATACTGTGCGTTCAGAGATGCTCTTCTGCCCACCTTGGTTGTAACGGGTGGTAATTTGAGTCACTGTTGCCCTTCTATCAGCTCGAACCAGTCTGGCCATTCTCCTCTGACCTCTGGCATCAACAAGGCATTTCCGCCCACAGAACTGCCGCTCACTGGATGTTTTTTCTTTTTCGGACCATTCTCTGTAAACCCTAGAGATGGTTGTGCGTGAAAATCCCAGTAGATTAGCAGTTTCTGAAATACTAAGACCAGCCCTTCTGGCACCAACAATCATGCCACGTTCAAAGTCACTCAAATCACCTTTCTTCCCCATACTGATGCTCGGTTTGAACTGCAGGAGATTGTCTTGACCATGTCTACATGCCTAAATGCACTGAGTTGCCGCCATGTGATTGGCTGCTTAGAAATTAAGTGTTAACAAGCAGTGTTGGACAGGTGTACTGGCCGGTAAGTGTATATTACCAATTCTTCAAGGGTATGCAAACTTTTGAGCACACCTGTATTGTACTTCTCCACTAGCTTAACTTGACAGGTAGAGTTACTAGATACTTTTCAGATTAGCAATTTATACAGTATATAAACAAACAATAAGCTTATAATGTACAATGCATTGTTAAAGATTAAACCAGTGGTCCCCAACCTTTTTGGTTTGTGACGTCTTTCAAAGCTGCAACCAGGTTTAGCCCGTCCATGAGTTGTTAGCAGTTTCACCAATGAGACATTTCCCCTCTAAACTTCTCGATGATGATATTATGTAATACATTTAAAAAGAAAAAACACGAGAGAGTCCTTAAAGTGAATGAAACCAATGTCACATACTGTATAATATGATATATAAAAAGAATTGATTCAGATTGGACAGATAGTCTAGCTAGCTGTCTGGATTTTCCCTGCAGACATCTGAGGAGCAGTTAACAATAGTCCTCATAAATCCACCGGAGTTTAAAACACAAAGAATTGAAAGGAAACAAACTTTGACGAAAATACATACATCCAGCCGAATTTCCCGCGGCACCATAGCAATCCCGAAAGTGAGACTTTGCGGATATAGACCAGAGATAATATATCAGTCACATGCGCTTTCGGATCCTTTTTTGTAGTGACACTTTCACTTGTTAAAGTATCTGAGTAAATCTTCCACAGCACTCATTGGCTACTTTATTAGGTACACTTGTACATCCAATACAACAGCTGTGCAGTTCAATACATTTTACCTCTATAAAGCTCATGAATAATATATTTGATGGTATAATTGCTAGAAATGCTTTAATTGAAATGGATTGTATAGGTGTACCCACTTACAGTAATGTGTCCACTTACCAAAAGTATATATATATATATAAGTGCCAGTTGCAGTAATAAAATGCTGCCTCTGTGTTAATGCATTCAAAAGTATATTAATCTAATAATATAATATTAATAACAATAATATAAATGTCAATTCTGAAGAATTCATATTTATACTTTTCATACTTAAAGATCCTTACCTGTGGTTCTGCGTGTCACTCGTTTTTTATAAATCCCATATACTTTACATCACATTTAACACATTTAGCAAACCATGCTAATGTGTTTAAGAAATGTTGATTTATTATTCATAGGCAGCTATTAGCTTCCATTCATATTCCATTCCAAAATATGGAAATGAAGTAGCAGACTCTTAAAGCTTGCTTGAGTTGTGAAATCCCTCGCTATGAAGTCTACATACATTTTTCTCAAAAGTTACATTAGAATTATTAGGTAATTCCCTGCAGAGTTTGCATCAATTTGCATTTAAGGTGCAGTGCCGTCAAGCAGCAGTCATTTTTCTTTGACCAAATTCAGTGTGTTCACTGTGATGCAATAAACAACTCAAAGTTTAAAGAGGCAGCTAATTGATGAACTCATGCCTAGAGCAGTACAACAATCCCAAAATCTAAAACTGTGCAGCATATATTTAAATTTGGTCAACAAAAATCTAAAAACTAAATGATTTGTAGTTAAGAAGCTAAAACTTGAAAACACAGGTATGGTGTTTTAGTGATAATAATGCCGATGTTCATTCGTCTAGAATTTACTTAAGGAGCACTTTTATATTGTATCATTATTTTTAGTTTTGGAGAGTGAAAATCTGAAGCTGTGTGCTCTGAGTCATACAGTGCATGCATTCAGAGGTACTGTATACAGTAGCAGAGTATCTGAGCTGTGCACTGTCCACAGGGAGTGATGAAAGTGAGAGAGGGAAAATAGGGGAGGGGGATTAGAGAGAAAGGGAGTGGCTAATATGCTTGAGTAAGAGAAAATGAAATGAAGTTATTTCAAAAGAACAGACACATGAGCTCTCTGACACTTAACGTGAGATGCTTCTCAATTAAACCCTTAAGTCTGTTTTTATGGGGTTTTTTTTATAAATGAGGCATGTTGGACTTAATCCAATGCAGTTTTGAAATGTAGAGGTTATCGATCAGCCCTCGGCCTTGTGTCCACCATCTTTGGTGTTCCGTCACTTTGCCTTTGTCTGTGAATAATATAAACATGAAGGGCAGAAATAAATAAATAAAAAAGCAGATGAATGGCACGTCCAAAAATGTCTGAAATGCCACTTTAGGCTTTTGAATTATAGTCTGCTAAGCAGCATGTCCTCATGCCCCCTTTTTTGAAACCATTGAGCAATTTAAAATATATATATATATCCTTTGCAGCCATAGGCTTAGTCATTTTCAGAGGTAGAAAGATACCATATTGACTTAAACACACCAGATGTCCACAAGGAGAGAGAAGCAATCTTCTTTGCTTTATCCCAGACCACTGTAAATCAGATAGACTGTACTGTTAGCTCTGACATACTGCAGCTGTATAACATGCACGTCGAGCCATGGCCCCGGTGATTTACATTTCCAGAAAGGGTAAGCCTTATATTAATGGAGCAGTCCATTTTAGCAGCTATAAATAGCTCACTATATAAAGTTGTCCCACTGCTGGCCGCCTTTTTACGCTGATCCACACATTCTGCCTTCTAATCTCAATTCTATTAATGTCTCGGGTGATATTTACGACAGATGGACCCTTTTAGCCTGACACGGCTGTAAAGGATATGTTCAAACCAGTCAAGCTATCTAATTAAAAGCCTCTGCAATTGCAATTCAACTGGGATTGAGTCTTTAAAACCCTCCATCAGTTTTTTTCCCCAACTGGTTGAGGGAGGGAGGGAGTGAGTCACCACAGGGTGAATAAGAAGGAATGTTAAACTGTATATGTTGGGTTGGTAACCTTATTGTATTGTAGCATGTTCCTATTACCAAATAGGTTAGCATATCACTGTATAGTAGGCATAGTTTTGACTTAATCAATTGGGCTGCATTCACATGGACCGCAGCGGTCCTCATGTGGTCTTTCATTCATTTTGAATGGGGGGAGGTGCATTTAGGGCGTACTCACACCTGGCCCAGTTAAACCCTGACCGAGCACGTTTGACCCCATGGTCTGATTTGTTTGTCATACTAATCCGTCCCCTGGTCAACTTGAAGGAGGTGGGCCACGGCACAGTTTGGTTGGACTAGGGCACGGTAGGTATCAGTGTGATCACTAAATGTGCCCTGGTCTGGTTCTTACCTTACAGATAAACGGGAACACATTTGTCTTTGGTTGTCATCTACATTACCCGCAATGCAATGCCTTGAACAGCTGTATTCAAGCAGAGATGAGGAGCATGCTAAGATCTGGTAAGTTTACCTATTTATAAATCCACAGCAGTTTTTGCTTTTTGACATTTTTGTGGCCAATGTTTTGTTACTGGCACAGGGACATGACGTTCCCACTCTTAAGATTGCATACAAAGATCTGATTGGCTTGGTAGTATTAACTCAGTAGAGTGACTAAAAGTAAGAATAGCTTGTCCTCTGCTGCATTGCTTTTGACCATTCTCTTTTTTAATCTGTCTCTTGCAAGTCCACCACCTATATTGGCATCCAATAATAAATCTCTGGAGGTGTATGCTGTCTCTCCACTCTGAACATTGTGCACTGCAGTGGAGGATAATGATTCTAATATTGATACAACCACAGATGGTGGGTTCAAACAACCAGAGGCTGGCTAGCTGTAAATGAGGGTCTTTGGGACTTAGTGAGGGTTCGGCACCTTTGGAAAGGGAGAGGGTTTGAGACAGCCAGAGAGAGAGGGAAGGAGCTGTGAGCTGACCAGGGTGGACCTGCAAACCCTGTGGTCATTTCCATTTAGTAATCCACTCCGGAGTTGGAATGAGAAGTGAGGCCAAGTTGACCTCTGCATACCACCATCCAATGGGCTGCCTTATTTCACAAGCATGAGCGAGTACAGAAATAGGCAGGTGTAAGCAGGAGGAGAACAAGGTGCAAGGAAATGAGTGACAAAAATGAAACTAATGGAAATGGCGAGATTGCATACGTGAGCATTTAACATAGCAAGAAAAAAGGTGCATTAGCAAGAGAAGGATAATCCTTAATGATCTTCTGACCCCTCTACCCAGATTCCCCATATTGGCTTTCTGTTCATGTGGGGGACCTTGACCATCCTATTAAAGCATGCAACCAACACCCTGAAATCACCAGCAGCACACCACATGAGACAGTCAGCAATTTGTTGTGCACCATCATGCCCCCCAGCTCTCCAAACCCCATCATCCCAAGGACAAAGCTATAGATTAGGCACCACTGATTTGGGGAAACGGGCATAATGTGTTGCCTCATTCTCAGTCCATTATTTATTTATCCCCTTCTAATTTAGAATGCCAGTCCATTCACAGTAACCTTCATCTTGAGACTGTTTGGTCTAAATTAAATCATCAACACAGGGTAGGTACAGAAGTGGCAAACTGAATAGGGATTTAAACATTTTATTGTTAGAGATGCATAGAGTGTCTATAGAGTGGCAGAGTTGTTGTCCTCTGAAGTTTTGGTGTCCTTTACTGCTATTTGGTATTCGTAATATCTAACATACTGTCTGTAATATGTCATCATTATTGGATAAAACTTAATTGGTGATATACAGTATGAGTCCATATTAAAAAAAAGATTATTTTGCCTTGTTTAGATAGCTGTCAAAAAGCTGCTTTTACATTTCAGCAGCATAGCACCAGTAACACACAGGTCATACAAATACTGCATACATTTCTTTGGAATTTTCCAAATATTGTATATACATACTTCCAGTGTGTTTAAACAGTGTTGGAGTGAGATAAGTCTCTTGGTTAAGACTAAGATAAGGTTGTTTAGTCACAACCTTATCTTAGTCTGGTATGACCTAATATGGTGGCTAATTTTAGTACACTACTATTTTTCCCTAAATTAATGTGGCTACAGTTGCCACTATTAAGTCTTGCTTTAATGAGTGATACAATGTAACTTCAATATCACATTGTTCTTCTTAGAAATGTCAAGTTTAACTAAAAATAAAATGCACTTTTGCTCAATTCAATACAAACAGGGGTTTTGCTGTTATATCCTTACTGGGTCTGGTGTGACTAGCTTAGCTAATGTTAGCTAACTTTAGCTAGATGTTGCTGTGTAGTGAGCACAGTTCTCTCATTTAATCATTTGTGCTATAATGTTTGTGTTACCTATTGTAGCACTTACATTTTTCCAACTTTTTTTGTGTTGCTTTCAGCCTGTTTATCTTACATAGCATCTTTAAACCCAGCCAACACCTGATATTTTGTTTTGCTGAATTTCTCCTGGCTGCTATCAATTTGATGTTGTCTCAGCTTTTTTTTTTTAAATTCCCTTTTTTCAAATAGTGGCCTAGAAGCATGTTTCTTCTTCTTCTTCTTCTTCTTGCAGGTTTTTTGAACTTCACCACTTCTTTGTTCACAGTGTAGCTAGCCTCAAAGCTTTTTCACGAACTGTCGAAAATTAGGGAGATTTCCGGGTGCTTATGGGGATGAAAATCCCACTTTTCATGCAGTGATGTGTCCACAAATCTGAAGGCGCAATTAGTCAGAGGAAGAAACAATCACAGAATTCCATCTATAATTGTTATTAAGCCCTTTTTTATGCAAATGATTGAAATAGATCCAATCTTGCCCTTTTATTTGATAAGGCTGTGAACTCTATCATAAGACATATCACATAACACACACATCTCTCTGCATCTTCCCTTAGCTAGGCTGGTATTTTTTTTCCTGATGGTGAGATAATGACCCTCATTGGTGTGTGAGATTACTGATTAGCAGAAGAACAACAATGACTGCTAATTACCACCTGAAAGAATAAACTGGGCTGGTGTGTGTGTGTGTGCGTGTGTCTGTGTGTCTGTGTGTGTGTGTGTGTGGGTGTGTGTGGAGGGGGGGTGCATCTGGTTGATTTCCCACTAGAGGATATAAAAGAGATCATAATAGACCATGGATGCAGGACAAGTGCTCTAGCGAGACATAGTTAGAGAGGGAAAGAGACAGAAGGGACGGATGAAAGGAAAAGGCGGTGATCCTCACATCAACAGTTTTCTTTTTTCCAACTCACCACAAACTCATTTAGCAGAAAGACGCCTTCCTTAGTCTGACCAGTGGACTTATCTGTATCTATATGTTCTGACAAGAAAAAGCACACCTCACTTGACAGCAGATAAGACGGTATTTACAGTCAATGTTGTTTTTTGTGTCTCAAACTTTAGAGTAGGCTTATAGATTGTTAAAATCTCTGTCCTTTGCACTGCAGTGTACCATGTACTAAGAACATTGCCCTCTAAATTCATGCTTTCCCGGTTCTTCTGTCTGTGCGCCGCTTCCCAGCTTTGTTGGCTTTGATGTGTCTCTGTTGTCCTGACTGGGGTCGTTCTGTGGCCTCCAGCAAAATGTATCCCAATGAATATTTGATTCACCTTGATTACCTATTGGTTTGGTTCAATATGGTATGCATAATGAAGCCCAATGCAGCTGCATCCAAAATGCAGCCTGACAGTTTGCCAGAGGAGTTAATGCGCACCTGTATTTGGTAGCTGGTTTCTTTTCATCTTTGCTTCCACAGCTGTAGCGCTAGCCCCATCTCACATTGTCTCTTTAAGTGATCTTCTGTTTTCTTAAAGTTAAAAGTAGGTCTCTGATGGAGATGCCTTGACGGGAATTGGATTATCCAGTGGAAAATGGTTAAAGACAGAGTCGTCATCCAACCCGTGTCGATGTTATCAGACCTCCAAATGGATACCTTCTGGTTGTGTATGCTATAGTACACCGGTTCCCAACCTTTTAGGTTACCGTGTCCTTAAATCTGCAGACGGTGTATATATACAGTATATAAGATAAAAAAGTTAAATTCATAAGCAATGAAACACCATTTATCAATTCAATATAGTCAGGGGCTGTTGTGTTTCTTCAAAACTTGCCTTTTCTTTTAAAGCATGGAAGTTTGCCAATGTTTTTCTTATAACTCCCAACTCCAATCGAACGTTTCCTTGCAGCCGTCCTTGGATTAATCCATTTTCTTTCTCCCTCTCTAACGAGCCTCTCTGCTGCTTAATTAACATTAGTCAGGGCTTGTTTGTGCATACTATTCAGGTCATGAATAAACTAGAGACTGGAACTAGTTTCTTATGCATTCTGAGAACTGTTCAGTTCCTCCATATTCATTCTGGCTTATCGGGTGCATTTTCTGCGTGTGTGTGTGTGGTTTCCTAATAAATAGAGGAATGCTAATGGTGGTAAAAAAGTGATTTCTCCAGCTGATATGGTGTAATGGATGGTCCTCAGAGCTCCTTCATAATTGATAAGGATGTCTTGTGGTTGTCCCACTGCTGTTGTGCATTGATGGTGGTATGCGTGCGTGTGTATTTGTCTGTGGAAGCGCAGTGCTTTGGGTGGGGCCCGGCACTCCGGAGAAGTCTGTTCTTGTTATTTCTGCACTAGCTCCTGTCAATTCTTATTAACAGAAGCATGTGCCTTCATCTCCATAATGTATGACTGCGGATTGCAGAAAAGAATGGTGTCAGATTCTTTCGTGAAATCTAAAGAAAAAAAGGAATAATCTAATTGTTTACAAAGGGACAATGGGATTATTAAATCTGATTGTTTTCCATCTCTCTCAGAGAAAGAGACAAGAGAAAGAGATGAAGGGGACCCATCACGGTGCCGGAATCTATGAAGTAGTGAAGACAGACAGACATTTTGTTTCTGCCTATACAGTATGTATTCTTTATCATAATGAGAAATGGTGTTTATAGGTCTCTGCTGCAGATATTTGATTTATACTGCTAGCCAACACAGGTAGAGACAAAAAAATTGATTTGAGGAGCAAAGCAGAAAATTAAAAAAAGAAGCTTTTACTGCTTGTTTTTATTGAAATAGGTACATTTTGTGAAGACAAGATAAAGAGCTGACTACAGGTGACTGTGTGCAGTGAAACTTTATGCCTAGTTGTTTATCCTCTGTGTGCTTGTATGTATTTGTGTGCTCGTGTGTGTGTGTGTGTGTGTGTGTGTGTGTGTGTGTGTGTGCAGAACAACAATTGTGACATCTCCACTGCAGTGTACCTGCGAGATCCTGGAGAGCTAACGCACAAACCTGCAGATTACCTCGGGGCCCCGCAGGGTCTCCCATCACTCCTACACAAACTCCCGCAGTTAAACACATCTTACTCACTCGATTCACTCGCTCTTTCCTTCTTTTCTTGCTTTCTGTCCTGTTGTTATGCTTTCATTTTGCATCATTGGGACTCCCTCGGCACCTTCACCGCCATCACATTTTTCACTTGCCCTCTCTTCTCACTCCATCTCTTCTGCGCTTGTCTCTGTTTCGCTTCTCGCTGTTTCCCAGGCATCGTGCCAACCTGAGGCTTCACTTTACACTCTTGAAATCTATCGCTTTCAAGGTATGACGGAAGGAATGCAGACAGGCAAGCAAAAGTACAGATTCAAAATTATATTCTTTGAAAATTGGGGAAAAACGCCACACAAATCCACTAAACCAGACCAAAAGAGCAAGTGTTAAAAGTCAAAATGAAAATAAAGGTGTTAATGCTGATACTACTTGTGCAATATCTGCGTGGCCAAGTATCTAATATGAGTTTCATTCCAATGGACACAGATGCATTTATTATTCTTTTATTGTTATTGGTACATTAAGAAAAAGCTGCATTAGAGAGCATAGAGTTAACTTCCCAGATCTGCAGAAGGAGGTACCTTGTTTATTAAATGGGAATGAAAATATCAATAGAATAAAAGAACAAAAAACATGTCTTGAAGGGCCCTGTTTTTTATCCATGCTCTATAATTACACAATTGTCAATTGTCAGATAAAATCATTTGTCTAGGAAGCATCTCACATTGTTTAAACAATCCATGGGTCAAATGTAGCTTTAATATTTAATTGTTGGCTTTTTAGCTAAAGAAAAGCAATCGCTGCACTGCCAAAAGAAACTAGTGATTATTAAGCCACTGTTGTAATAGCTGATTATTATTAAAAGGGCAGGGACAGACCACATACTAACAAAAAAAAAAAAAATGAACTGTCACTGAAAGAGATTTTGTTTCATTCTCACTTCTGGATATGGGGAAAAATCAATTTGGTAAAACTTGTGGGGAAATTCAATATGGTCTTTATTGCACCCACTACATGCATTGGCTGCAATTATTATCAGCATGCAAGCCGGACATCTAAGAACATATTTCCGTTAGTGATGACCCAGATGAAATGTACCCATCAATATTATTCAGTTTCATTCATGCACTGTTTGCAGCAAGCTGCAGTGAAAAAAGTAATGAAATATCCAGAAAATAGTGTCGCAGAGGCTATTGGCTTGACAAAAACCTGATCTTGTAAACAGAGAAAATGAAATAAGATCCGAGTTTGCCCTTTTCCTTAGTCTTCACTGGAAATCTACTGTACTGTAAAAGACCCTGTAGTGTGATATAGGTAGAGTTGTGACTAGAATGACCCAAGATTAAATGGGAC
Organism: Etheostoma perlongum; assembly: GCA_026937815.1. NCBI lineage: Eukaryota > Metazoa > Chordata > Actinopteri > Perciformes > Percidae > Etheostoma > Etheostoma perlongum. The sequence continues at coordinate 13,268,324 of CM049389.1, forward strand.
AAGATTTCTCGTTGAGTTAAAAAGTGTCTCGCGATATTAATACACAAGCATCATCATTGAAATTAGCATAGAAAATCCCCCGTCCATTCTCCAAAGTTGACTGCGAGTTTACTTTTGCAGAGCGATAGCGGAAAAAAAATGCTGCCTGTAAAACCCAACATTGGAGAGTACCGCCTCTCTCTCAGTTCAGTTCATTTCAATCTCTCTCTCTCTCTTCTCTCTCTCTTCTCTCTCTCTCTCTCTCTCTCTCCTAACCTAACTTTACTTTTATTGATATTAAGCAAAGAAAAATGGTCTCCCTTTGTCCTACAATGGTCATGAATTGATACTAAAGTAGACTACTTCCTTGTTTGGTGCTGTAATTATAACATGCAGAGGAGGAAAAATTAGCATCCGTCTTCACAGAAATCCTCCGTTGAGTGTTAGATAGTAATTTATTTGTGCTTTAGAACATAATCAATGTGAAATAATAGTAACAAAAGCTTTATTTCTTTCAGTCTACTGTACAATGATAAGTTCAAGTACAAAACATTTGGTTTCAATGGTCTCAACTACTGCCAGAAAACGCTTAGTTTTGTTGTAACCTTGGTTCTCTGAGTGAGGAGACTTCTCTCCACCATATACTGTATATGGAATAAGTAATAGTTGAGTTGTTAGAAGAGACAAGAGAAGCCATTCAATTATGTTTATGGCAAGGTTTTCATTTTGTGTCTTTCGATTGAATAATAATAAAGTTCAATGAAGAAATAAGACAGGGAAAATAGTTTTCCCTGTCTTATTTCTTCATTGAACTTTCCTGTAAAATAGCGTTAAAATCTTGTCTCGATCTCGGGAACCCAATCTCGTGTCTGGTCTCGTGAGCTAGGTGTCTCGTAAGCAAAATGTGAGAAAAAGTCATAAAAAGTGATAAGATCAAAAAAGTTTGAGCAATGATTTGAAATTGGAGTTGGAATGGCAAATAAAGCATCATTTTCTTTTTTACTGACAACACTACCGTTCTGGGTCCTGACTTCCAGACGGATATCAAATTTGTTCCCGAATGGTGAAATGCTTTCATGATTCACTACCTCTCCCCAAATTGAATCTGGTCTGCTCTTTCCCCTGCTGATAATAAGGGGGAAAAATGTCTCAGGTTTTAAATTACAGAGATAGAAAATGTACACATTTACATCTGGGACGCATGTTTGAAATCGCAGAAACATGTTTAATGAAACACTTCATATCTTTGGAGAATAACTTATCCCACCGCTTCCATAAAATCAGCTGAAAAGAGTTGAAATTCACACTTTTAGTATTCAGCATCACGGAGTTTCTCTTACATTTGTAATGTGTATCATGGGAACTAATTTACAAACGCATTCTGACAAATTTATGCTTACTCCTAGTTATGATATACTATATAAAATGTATCTAATTGGCAGAATTCTCTGTTTATACTGATTTTCTCTGATTAATAATAAAAAACTGAAATTAATTACAGTATTTATAAGCTCCAAATACTGCATTTATATTTCCATGTACTGTATTCTTTAAAATAATTATAACTTTTAACTAAGTCTCCTTCATCACCACAGTTGACTTTATCTCTTGAAGCCTGAAGCAATTAAGATTTATCTCCTTGCTTTTCCCATTTATCCCATTTACACTATTTCTAATGCTTTTCCAACAGTAATGGAGTCCAATTTTGGTCGAAAGAATCTCTGAGGATTTGGGTAGGATATCCAAAAGTCGTCTGCAAAGAAGTAAACTAATATTTGAACGTTTAATAACATTTATACTATAAGGCAAAGTCCATGCATCTGACTTCAAAGCAGGCCAAGACAAACCACACACTGTATTTGTTTGTCCGTTCACAGTGTGGCTGTATTTTGTTTGCTGTACAGTACGGCTGTGGGCAATCATGTGGAACCCAGACTGGATCGCTGGCCATGTTGTGTGTGCTGTCATCTCAAATGTGCACAGAACTTTGAGGAGTCACAGATCACTACCCCTCAGGGAGATGGATGGTGGTGTGTGTGTGTGTGTGTGTGTGTGTGTGTGTGTGTGTGTGTGTGTGTGTGTGAGAGAGAGAGAGGCGGTACTCTAACGTTCTAACGCTTGGTTTTATATGCAGCTTTTTTCTTCTGCTATTGCTCTGCAAAAGTAAGAGAGAGATAAAGACAGAGAAAGGGCTGGTTGTTATTTTATTAGTTGTGTACTTCTCACCTACCTTCTTCAGACTTGCTGGCTCGCATGGCACCCTTATCTTACTGACTCAAGCCACCAGTGCTTCACCTGACAAACTAAAGTCCCATAAGCACATTACCTGTTCATCTAAAAAAACAGTTATATGGAGGCTACCAATATTATTAACATGTTAACAATACTGTTGATCTGTTGTCTTGACTGCCTTGATTTGCCCACCCGACGACTGTTGGTTTTCTGGCCATTAACTCTGCTCTCATCAGCCCCATTCCGAGCAACAAGGCAGCTGTAGATAAACTGCCACATGCTACTTGTCCAGCACCTACAAGCAAACAAAGTTAGCATCTATGTGGTTAATATACTGGAGAATTTAGCAGTTAAGTCTTTTTAATATTTTTCTCAAGAGATGGTGGAGACAAAAACAGAGCTAAAAGAAGAGTTATTTTTGGACCTACATTTGTAAGTAGTATTTTTTAAGTTGTCATGTGGCCAGTAACATGACTCTAAATTAATGCTAATGTTGCTCCATGTTTGCTGGATATGTAGATAGTTGTTGCTAACAACTTTTTTAAGGCCATGATCTGTTAATGATTTTTGCTTGTTCCACTGCCCCCAATTGTCCAAAAATCAAATATAAATATTGAATCTCATGAAGCTAAGTAAACCATAAAATATATCCTCTTGATTAGAGTCATCTACCTTAGTATGAACACATATGACTCACAGGAATTTGCGCTCGAAACAATACATGATTTTATAATTATCTAGGCGTTAGTGATGTCACTCCTTGTCAGTTAGCCTTAATGATGTCGAAAGTTGCAGCATCCTAAGTGATTTTTTTCTTTTTTGGGGCATTGGTCTTTAATTTTCATTTGGGTCTCTGTCAGTCTTCACGACATGACATGTCGCTGCGCTTCACAATCTGTCAGGCAAGTTAAAGTCTGCTGATGGTTAAGTTTTCTTTGCCATGACAATCTATATGTACAGCTCTGACTGTGTGGGATGGTGTCTTGCTCTGGGTTCACGTGTTTAATTTTAAATGATGCCATTCACCAGGGCAGTGAAGCAAAAGCAGGGAAAGCAAAGTCAGTGTCTGCACAGTGCTTTGCAGCATTCATGCAGTGACTTACCAAGCTAATTAATTACCACTTTACCTGAATGTGATCTCAGCTCTCTGCCTGAGAAGTTGATCAGCTGCAGAGCTTATTTTGGCATCAACAAGTTATTAGTAGCAAACATACAGTACTTTACAACACATTAATACAATATCTGAACCAGTTGCATATAAAAGGTTTTTTGTCTGTCTCTAACTGTCCATCAGTATGTCTTGCACATAAACAGATACATGTACATTGACAATAAAGACCAGGCAGTGATGGGTTTTACATCACTGTGAACACGAGATATGACTAATCACGATTATACGCGAGTAATCTATTCCAGGCTGAGTGAGCCTATCACTGCATAATCGGGGAGAGGAGAGAGAGCAAGAGAAACTCTTGTCACCAGATATTCGGGTGGAACCTAATATTTGCATAACTGTGTGTCAGATAAGGAGGGAACCATTATAGCGTGGCACAGCCATAACCAGGGGCCATACAGACAGCAAAGCATTATGGGGGCTGATTGGGGATGGTATGTGTGGTGATTCCATTACAGATGGAGAGGAGATGCGGAGGATTGAGAAGTTGCAGTGAAAAGTGTGTCAGACTTTTCATGCAGAAACATTGAAAGTATTTCTACTGTATCTGGCTTTATTTACAGTGAATAATGAGCAGTTTATGACATCAGTTCTGCCTCGTGCTTTGGAAAACGCCCAAAGTAGACACAGTGGGGTATGCATACAGTTGATAGTATTGTATTGAATACTTCGCAAGCCTTATAATCATAATCCCCTTAACTCATTGCTGTTATGTTTGTTGAGTGTTTTATGCTGAAAAGCTGATCTTCACTTTAAATCCCTGAACTGCTTTCATTTTTTTTTAAAGTTCTGCTGCAACTAACTTTTGGGTCTCTGTCACAGCAAATGAGTGTCGCGGAGAATTATCAACACAGGCAGCTTTCGGCATGTCACCTCCTCTCTCAGTATGCAGGCACATGACTCTGTCTAGACAATGGCAGACAGGCAGCTGCCTCTGAGCGTGCGCGCACGCACACACACACACACACACACACACACACACACACACACACACACACACACACACAGAGACTCTCATTGCAAAAGCATTCTGTCCCTTTCATCTTGAGTAGTTGCTTTGGAGGACCAAAACTAATAGATGAATGCGCCTGGCTTATCAATCAAGCCGAAGGAACAGGAAATCAATGGGTGCAGGCAAACATTTAGAGGAATCTGACACATAACGTATAATCTAAGCTGTGTGCATTTCCGTTTCATAGCTTCAATGATGTCCAGCGAGATGGCAACATGTTGACCCAAATATCCTTTGACAAGCGTTCACAGCTGCCACTTACACACTCACCCTGTCACCCTCAACCTGATAACCAGCAGGTTGCATTCCTAATATCCTTCTTTTTTATTCCTCTGTCTCTCCTTATATGCCTATCTCTCACCACACTCTGACACTTCCCTCCCTCCTTCCTTTCATTCTCTTTTTTTTTTTTAACTTTCCCTCCACGTTAACATCCCTGCTGCCCAGACGAATGCACAACACCATTCCTATTATGGGTACCAAACATGGCATTTGTGACACATAAACACAAAGCGGAAAGCAAACAATAATTAATGAGACAAAACTTTTGGCTGTTTTCTTGACAACAAAGCAAGTGGATTAAAGGGCAGGGGGAAACATCTGGAAAGCCTGATGAGGGCCTTTTAAGTGGGACAGGGGATGACACTTCTTCTGCCTTCTGAGCATATAAACAAATGCTTAAAAAAACATCTCAGTAACTTTATTTTGTATTGAGGAGAGGTCTCTGTCAGTGGGGCCGCTTTACTGTGTGGATGGTTTTCACCACGCAACAATCAAAGACAATTTGTAAGCCTTGCTTTATAAAAATCTGGGCCTATATTTAGAGAAGGGAATGAATCCACGGGTGCAGGCAGTAATCAGAATAATTAGGAAAGCAAATCAAAATAGACCGATACAGTCCGCTTGCTGGAGGCCATGTTTAAGTTCCGCCTTCCCCCCCCTTTTCTTCCATTTCTTATTCTTTTTACTCTGGGATCTGGTCTCATGTTCCTCTGCAACTCCAGCTATAACAGTGCAATCTATACCAAAGTGCGTTCTGACAGCACATATTCACTTCTACAGATGATGGTAGTGGATAATGGATCTGTGTCTGTGTGGATTTCTTTTTGTGCACAAGCAGAACTGATGTGGTGTTTCCATTATACTATACATGTCTCCGTCCAGCTACTTTGGCCCGTGGCGTTATTCGCTCTGTAGTCCGTCAAAGTCACAGGGTCAAAACTCAAAGATTTGCAGTCAGCCATACTCTCTTTTTTAGATTCAAACTCAGAGGAGCAGACTCTGGGCACTAAATCAGTCTTAATCATGAGGTGTCCGTCATTATGTTTTTTTTTTTTTTTGCTTTTTGCTTTGCTGTTATTGTCCATCATCATTTGTGACATTTTTTCCCTTTCCTATGCAACACCTGCAACACCACTGATATTTTCAGTATCTGTCTATTCATATTCACCAATCACTGTTGATGCTTTCCCTTGGTCTGTTACAATCCGCAGACATTTCATCTTGGTTCTTTAGCAACAAGATTTTTATAAACTAGAGATAAATCAGACATTTGGGCAAAGTCTTAGATGAAGATGGAAAACTACCATCTAAATAGCAACAAAACACTGCTAAAGTAGACAGACAAAACTAGCAATCCTGGGATTTCAACACTTTAATGCCCCTGAAAACTTGGTTTCACATGTCTTAATAACATTGAATATGAAGGACTAAATAAGCAACATTCATCCATTTTCGTCCGCTTATCCAGGGTTGGGTTGCGGGGGCAGCAGCTCCAGCAGGTGACCCCAAACTTCCCTTTCCTGAACCACATTAACCAGCTCTGACTGGGGGATCCCAAGGCGTTCCCAGGCCAGGTTGGAAATATAATCCCTCCCCCTTGTCCAGGGTCTTTCCCGAGGCCTCCTCCCAGCTGGACATGACTGGAATACCTCCCTAGGGAGGCATCCTTACCAGATGCCCGAACCACCTCAACTGGCTCCTTTAAATGCAAGGAGCAGCGTCTCTACTCCAAGTTCCTCACGGATGACTGTGCTTGTCACCCTATCTCTAAGGGAGACGCCAGCCCCCCTCCTGAGAAAACAGCCGGCTGCTTGTACCCTGGATCTCGTTCTTTCGGTATAGACCCAGCCTTTATGACCATAGGTGATGGTAGGAACAAAAATTGACTGGTAGATCACAGGCTTTGCCTTCTGGCTCAGCTCTTTTTTTCGCACAGTGCGATAAAGTAAATGTAAAGGCTCTGACACCCGGACTGACAGCCTCCCCGATTTGGTCAAAAAAGTACCTCAGAACACACAGAAGCAACGCCGACTTGAGCGTACATTGCGTTTAGACGTAGAACGTATCCATAACAGCAGTCGGCGCTAATCTGTATTATCGCCAACCGGCAGCTGATTGGATGAATGTGTCACGTCTGGCTTCTCTGGAATTTCAAAACCAACCAATGGTGGCTCGTTCTCAATACAATCTTGTATTTTACAAAAATAGTTCACCAAAATGTTTTTCTGAAAAAATTTAAGCAGAAGGTAGGCCATGCAGTTGCTGAATCTGTCTTCATTTCAGATCGACAAAGGTCAATTTAAAAGATTCGTCAGATTTTGAGATGCGTTTGTCACGCTCATCCCGCTCGTCATTTCCGGTATAGCACACCACCAATCAGATTGTTTTTTGAGTTTGACTGCCCGCCTTTTGATTCAACATGTCAAATCGACCAAAATGAAAGGCGACGGCTCCTCTGGCTGACGACGGCACGGAACACACCCAACAGACTCGTGTCAGCCAGACTGTCAACAATTGGGTTGGTGTGTCAACGCCTTGATACCGGCTCGCACCGATTTGCCGACCAATCTCCCCCTCCATTGTCCCCTCACTCGCGAAAAAGTGACCAAGGTACTTGAACTCCTTCCCTTGGGGACAACAACAATCAAACTTCAAATTCGAAATTACAAAAAATGCAATACAATATGTTTTTAGTGTTTACTTATTAAGATTTAATACCACTCAAATAATTAGCTAATTGGCTTCATCAGGACTGTGTGGGTGTGGTGGTTTGATCAGATTTGATTGATAGGGTCCAGCAACATAAGTACACAACCCTTAAAAAACATGCAAATATGGCTAAAACCTGATTGGTGCACAGAAGTCTGTGACATAATCACAACACAAATACAGCTGTATTGTTGTAATTCCAACTAATGGCATGGTGGATAGGACTTTTATTAAATATTGTATATGTTTTTTGCTATTTCACTCAATGTAAGGCACTTTCTATATGAGTGTTAGCTCCCTCATTTTAACTTCCACAGAGAAGAAATATGAAATAATAATACCGGATCACATATTTTGCACCACTGAAGTTTTAGCTGTACTTGTCAGTCCCAGCCAATCAATGTAATGCAATATATTCCTGAGCTAGTTTAAGAACAGACAAACCTAAATATAATTATCTTTTGATCTCTTTAACAAGCAGTTAAAGAGAACAAAGTCTGGTTATGACTTCTCTATGATATATACATATACACACACACACTATGTTCAACAAATCTGGCCATCTAAGCTTTTTTTTCCCAAGCTTTTCAACTTTTTGGCAGAAGAATACCTTGGACCTTTCTAGGGCCCATTTTCACTTCACCACTACTTTACTTCACATACTTTCGACACACATTGTGTTATGGACATTGTGCATCATAAAAAAATGTACTCTATTTACCATTCCTATGTTGATATTTGAGAGTTGACCTTTGAAATCAAACGGTCGCGTAGGCAGGGACCAGGGATGGCATTAATAAGGGATTTTGGCTCACAGTGTCGATTTAAAAGTCCATTAACTTTGCAGAGCTCTCTGCATACCAACTCTGCTCTGTGTTTTTCCCCAGTCTACGGCAGCTAATTGCCATTCCGGGTAGGGACGGCTATAAAAGTTCCCGTTTAGCCATGCACAGAGGTTCCTAGGTGCATCTTGTGGTGTATGAGACAATATAACGCTTTCTCCAAATAAATAAGATAAAGAGAGAAAACGGGTCTATAGAGGCAACTGATTCTGCATGCTGAGCGGAATAGTTAGTAACAGATGTTATTAAGAAGTAAATTCCTGATCCCCTCTGTGCAGTTTCCATGTTTTGTCTCTTAAAACCGCAATAAATCATCAGCAGAGGGGGATGAAGCAGTGACAGAGGGAAATAAATTCACAAACAAAAGTAATGATGGAGGCGATTAAAGTACTTTTTTTTTTTACATGTACTTGCAACTTCTTGCTTAGAGAATAGATAACACTGGGATGGATTTTTTTGTTTCGTCAGAAATGTGGTGTTCCTTTTATACAATGATGATGCAACCTTAACTCAATATAGTATGCAGACCAGTCAGCTTTTAGATTTTAAAGTCAATCTGTCTACACTTAAATCCATTTTTTCACTTTGCTACTCACTTTTTGAACAACGTTTTAAATCATTGACTAAAACACATCTCATGGTACACAGTCAATCCTCATAAATAAAGCTTTACCAATGGATAATTTATCACTTTGAATGAAGACAAGTTCAGAATCAAAAGACACATTTATTTTACACGTAGGTAAGAATAGAATCTTAGGAAATTGTAAATTCAATGTCCAATAATATTTTTCTCCCCAACGGTGTGAGAGTAAAACGTATGCGGCATTAGAGCACAATTTGCTCAAAAAAGTTACTAAAGCACTGACTAAATCTACATCACTAATACTCCCTTCTGTGTTTTAGTCGGCATTATCACATAAGTATATTGCTAATTTATGTTGTTTTTACATTTGGATTTCACAATGTACAACACCTAATGTATTTAATACTAGAATCTCAATTCTGGCAAACGTAACATAGTCAACCATTTTTGCTCTATTAATTTGGGATTACCCTCAGATAAAAGAAAAAAGAAATACAATCTGAATTATGTTTTGCAATATTATAGAACTGGAGAAGAGGGTCTGATATAAAATATATTTTGTAAATCAAAAACATACTATTATGATCATTCTTAGTTTTTCACAAGTACACACTGATGACTGACAGATTGGTCGTGTTGAAAATACATAATGTACTGTATAGTATAATTGGAGGTGCTGTCCATGGTGCTGAAGAGACTGGGACAGTAGCATAGACAGTTAAAGAAATGGACAAATCGACAAACCGTAGACTTCCACGGAGAACAGTGAAGTCAATTAGAAGCTCTTTTCCGGTGATGGCTGAGCATTGCTGTGCAGCTTTAAACTGAGCTTGACAACATAGATGTGATGAAGCATCATGTCTGAAAGTTGTATGTCTTCTGGTAGCTGTTCCAAGAGAAATCTCAGTCATTCAGTCCTGTAGAGACGAAGAGCATGAGTAGGAGCGGTCCATGAGAGAAAGAGCAGGAGCAATGTTTTCTAAGAATTCAGATTAATTATTTTGTCATTTTGACTGTATGCCTCCACGTCCCCCCATTGCCTGCAAGCTTCTCTTGACTATATGGTAAGTTATCTATTGTGCAACAGAAAGTACAGGGCCATAACGTGAGATAAAAGATAATGGAGCCTTTTATAAATTGTTGTGTTTCTTTAGAAATAAACAATGGACACATAGTCTTTAAACTCTTCAGATGTAAAGTTATTCACTGTCAAAGTGACGCCAAAATAAATGGCAGTCAATGGAATGCTAGCAGAAGATGATGGCTTGTTAGCCTATGAACCCCCCCTTTGGAGCTAAACTGCTCCCTTACCCCCTTGGACAGCAGCCTCCCCTGTGTTTGTTGTGCAGGGGAGGCTGCTGTCCATGGTGCTGAACAGGCCATAACAGCTACCAAGTGCCAAGACTGAAGATGTTTCTTATTGTGTGTCTGAGCATGCATTTGAACTTGCTATTTCATCCAGTGCTTTATGTTTACGTTTGTGTCTTTTTTTAGTGTGTGTCTGTGTGTTTATGCTCATCTAAGGCTCCTCCAGATCATCCTGCCTTTGTGTTTGCCCTGAGGGCTCCCCTTCATTTCGTCTTCACTGAAGGGAAACCATGTGTAAAGATGCCGCTCACCCCATTCTCACAACAAGACACACAACACAAACAGCAAACACTAGCTTCCACTTCCATGAACTCAGCTCTATTACATGACAAACTATGCCACAGTCATGAAAGCATGCACTCGTCAACACTCTCCAATGAAGATATGACATATATTGTTTTCTAGGAATTCACTGTTGTCGGATATCAGCCTTGTAACTGATTTTTGCAGAGGGAAGCTTAAATATAATTGTGAGTCAGTTTTAATTCTGAAAGACTTACATAAACACCTGTATAATAATAATAATAATTAATAATAATAAAGTATGTTTTTCATTTCTTAGAATACAGCTGTATCCTGGAAGTCGAACTTGTAACTGACAGCAGTAAATGACACCAGGTAACTTTCTTCATATTCCATTAAGCTTTTGGGTATCTTCTCCATCAGCAGCAGATGTTTGTTTGTGAATCCACATAGATGTCTGAATGACATACCCCGCTCACTTTATTTGCCACACAAATAAAACAAGGAATTGAGTCAATCACTTCCAAACATCATCCTAATACCCGATGTGTGTTTTGGAACTGATAGGATTTGCAAGGGATAATGGAAACCTACAGGGGACCTTTGTGACTGAGGGGATGTGGGGCATGAAGAAAGGAGCACACAAAAGGAGGACTGAGCTGATCAACACAGGCCCACCATGACGACTGAGGATGTCTCATAGTTTGCAGTGTCTGTGACTGGGAGCCAAATCTATGGCAGCAAAATGGCTATATTTGGGTCTTTCTTTTTCCCCCAGATGGAGTTTGGTTTTACCCCGTAAAAGCCCCTTCCTCCTTTTATCTCAATGTGAAACACTGAAGAGTGACAAGTAATTATGCTCTTTGGGGGAGTTTTTTTAATTTTTTGATAGTGGTGTTTCTTCCTTCCGAGCCCATCTGCTGCTATGAGCATACATTTCTTTCAGATTAATGATCCTTTTGAACCAAAGTGAGTAGTGAAAAAACACTAAACTCGTCAAATGTTTTAAATAGAATAATATGGTGCTGCACGTGATGGGATGTGGATGCCATGTAGGCTATGCACTCATCAGACCAGGGATATTTGGACCCCAGGGGGTATTTCTGCAGTTGCCTGGGGGTACATGGAACAATTGGGAAGTAACTTATTTGTGATGTGCAGAGCAGTGCAAAAAGATAGCTAAAAGTAGTCCTAATGGATAAACAATTGAAACAATTTCCTAAAAGAAACAAGTGAAATAATAGCTAAAAGGGATAGACAAAAATACATAATTAGCTAATAGTAAACTGTTAAAATAGTTACCAAAAACTACAGTTGAAATAATGAATAAAACATAATGATTTAAATGGATAGTTGGTGTTATAAATAATAGGGAAATTGTAAAAATAGTTAGCTACAGTTAAAGTAATGGATAAACAGTTGAAATAGATTAGTCTGGACCAGCGACAGTACATTTCCAGGATAACTGCCTCAAATCCTGCTCTGCCATATGTCCCTCACCTTTTGCTCTCTGTGTGTTGCAGTTCTTAAACTCCATTTCCTTCGGGAAAGAAAAACAAACTCCTAATTCTGCCCAACACCATATTCAGATATCAAATATTAAAACTGCTCATTTAGTTCATTTATGCAGTTGACTTACTGCACCAGGCTATGTAGGTTAATGTTATTGGCTTCTATCACATTCTTGGATTTGACCATCATGCTGTCTGGGGTATTGGATTCAAAGACTGAAGAAGAGGGGAGGAGGAATTGAAGTGTGGGGGGTTTAGACAGAAATGGTAAGAGGTAGAGGAATAAATTGCAGCTAACGGGAGAGGGAGAAAGAGACTGAGTAATGGAGGGAAACCTGCCGATAACTGATAGAAACACGTTGAGGCCTCCGCTGTCATCGAGAGCCAATTTAAACCCCACACATCCATTAATCCCATTGCTGTGAAAAGCCAACCATAACCCCCTCCCTTCCTCCCCCTTGTCTCTCCCCATGTCTTTCCCTATTGACGGATAGGATACAACACGCAGTGAGCCAAGAGGGCCCTGATAAGAAGGCTTTCATATCAAGTTGCTCCATTATTGAGATGCAGAGAGGTATCAAGATCGCTGGCTTTCTTGTTGAAGTTTGTCACTGTCTCAGATTCACGGCATGATGCTGAGAGGAGAGCAATGCAGGGATGAGAGGGTGGGATAAGAAGGAGAAGAGGGAGGGGAATAGAGGATACTTAAGAGAAAACAATGCAGCTCAATTGGTGTTGAGACAATTTTTTGGGGCTCAAGAGGTGATCCTGTTCGAAAAGAAATGTTGAGGGCTTTTAGAAAGTCTTGTTTAAGGCATACCGTGTTTGATGTGCTCCTTCACAGAGGTGGGGGCGGGGCGGGGTGGGGGGGGTTGACAAGATCAGATAAGGGATGAATATCAAATTCAGTCATAAAAATGAAAATTCTGTGGCTTGAATTATTTATTCATGGAGATCGGGGGGGGAACAGTAAGAAACACAGAGTACAGAAAAGAGAGTGAGAGGACAAAAGGGAAGGGGAAAATCTCTTGACAACAACAGAAGAAAGCGACTCCATTTGTCATCTGTGGCGATGGAAATGATTGTACTCGCAGAGAACGCAGCTGACCTTTGTTTTACATGTCCCCAAAGTCAATGTCAGAACATTCATCAATGTGAACCAGGAGTTCTAGGCTAAAAATGGAGACATTCAAATGCACAACTTGTCTCTCTGGAGATGGCAACATTTGCAAGCATTTACAGTTAACAAATGTGATTAAAGGTGCCACTATATATCCACATAAGCCGGCGTGGTCGCCTTAGAAATCCCGTCTACCTTTGTAACTTTTCTGCCACCTCGCTTGCTTTGATTATCATGAAGCATCACGAGAACACTGTAGATCATTCAGAAATGCATTGCGGATGTAATGGCGGCTTTGTCCCTTGAGAAGGCCCATTTAAAGCGGATTATTGTGTGCTGACAGGATCCTCCTCCCACAACCCTTTGATGCCTAATGATGGGCGGGCGTTTAGATTGATCTGGCACTGTGTGGGCCAGATGAAAGGGAAGTTTTAGACAGGGATCTGCTGCTTTCCTCTAGAGGTCTCTCCTCTCTCCTCCATCCATCCATCCATGTCTCTGCTGCGGATCTACCGCTCACTCTTCATGTATAAATGTTGTACTGGTATTTATCCGCTCCCAGGCCTTCTTTCCAGTGCTTTACCACATCCATCATCCATCAATTTATCCAGTCATTCCCAAAAGCCACTTCTCTTGAGCTACTGATTTGCTTTACAGTCATTAACAGTGCTATTAACTTTATTATCATCACACTTTGTTGGCCAAGTATCTTGTTTATTGCACATTTTGCCTCCCAAACCCTTACCTTACTCTTCTCTTTATCTCATTTCCCCTTCTTCTCTTCCTCATTTGTTCCCCCAACCTTATTTAAATAAAATATCCTGGGAATTTCCCTATTTAATTAACCGTTCAGGTCATGTTCAAGCTCTTGCTCCCTCTGCTTACTCTCTCCTCTGTTCTCTTGATCATCCTCTCTCTGTGGGGAATATTATGCTTCTAATCCATCTATTAAGGATATCAGTGCATCGCTTCTCTGCCCCATTAGAGGCTGTGTCATCATATGACTGAGCATATATCCCCTCCACTCGCCTGAGCCCTAACGAATATCACATCCAATCTGCTTCTCTTGCTATCCGTCTTCAGCTTCACACCCTGCCACGCCACATGAGGATGTCTTCCAAGATGCATGTCAAAGTTCACATCATGTCTATTTGAGAACTTTTTTGAAACCCCAATTTGTAGGTCTGGAATCTGTTGAGGTATCTTTATTTTTTTTTTTTAACAGAGTAAGAGAAAAGTCAGAACTAGTTTTGCCAAAACATTTTTCATTCAAAGTGGTTTATAGATCCTTTACAAGTTTCTAATGTACAGCCAAAGCTTTCCTTTAAGCCCTCAAACTGGTTGTTATCGAGATGAAGAAACAGCCTGCTTTACTCTTTTGTTAATGAGCAAAAATAAAATCGCTCAGCAACAACCGCAAACTAAAACCTAAGATAAAAGTTGAAGGTTTTTGTAAAAGAGTTAAGGTTTATCGTTTTCAGATGTTTGGTCCTGTTCATTTGTGCAACACATGAGCTAGTGCAATTACCAGTGCAGATCTGCTTCTCATCCCTGATGATTGCAGGATCACACAGTCAAAAAATAATGAGGTCTTGTTTACTAGTCGTCACAGGCAAAACGCTTTGATTCCTGCAAAAGTTGCCCTATCTGAGTTCACATGCTGCATGCCAAAGGTAAAATACAGTAGATGGATTTGTAAAACTGTACAGATCATGAGTAGGCATCCCTCGCAGGCCGTGGAAGAAGCATAGAGAGACATGGGATTCATCTGATCGAACAAAGACCTATTTGTTGTGTTACGGTTGTAAAAGATGAATATGCTGCTGAGTAAGAATAGAGAAGTATTTTCTGAGACACTTTTGATTAAATTTAGTGCAATCCTCTACTTGTGCGTCACTACACGCCCACTCGGATCACACAAATAAATCACCCACTCGGCTGTCTGCTGTAAAAAAAAAAAAAAAAACACACATAAACTTACCCAGGGGAATGAAGCACAACGCGTTCCACTCACTCCTGAGAAGGGGCCATCAATATTTCACGGCCTTAGCCCAGCCTTTAGGTGAGCATGCCAACCTGGCAGACTGTGTGCTAATTGAAAAGGAAAGGGCTACACTGATTGTGCTAGGCCATTCCTTTGAAGTTGGCCTCCTTCTTTTTAAATGTTTAAGTAGCGCCTGTCTCAGTCCTTCCGCCTCCAAAGTCGCTGCCGCCTCTCAATTAGAGCAGAAACACCTTGCTAGCTACTCAGAGAGGGCTCTGCATTGTGGCAGAATGAATTCAAAAAGGCAAGCCAGACTGTTGTAATGAAATAAATAATTCATATTGTTGGAGCATACAATCCACGGGGACAGATAGTCAATGACATGTGAGCAATGGGTGAAGGGGTGATTGCAGCTGGGGGAGCAGAACAGCACCTTTGGGTAAAACCTACAGAATTAGCACAAAGAATGAGAGAATAGCAATAAAGAAGCAAAGAAGAAAAAACACAAAGGGTGTATGGGCATATAGAGCAGATCACAGGTCAGAGATCGGGGTCTATTGCTTCTCACATATGAACTGTATATTTGTACAGTATGTGAAACTCATCATTTGATTTAATTCATATCATTCAGTTCATGACTGCATTTCACAGTATTCTATGTGTGTCCTGAGTGCCGACATAAAAAGAGACACAAACTGGATAAGTATGGTTCCAAGATGATAACCTTTCTGGTATTGTTGCTGCTGTGTGAAATACTGGACAATTGTTATCCCACCGCATCAAATTCAAATGGTATTTAACTGGCGTGACTATAATGAAGTGTAGTACTGTAAAAGCATGTTGTTGTTATCACCAGATGCCCTTTTGTTACCATGATCACCACATGCACCAGCACACCTGCCTCTCATTTCTCCCTAATCATCTGCCTATTTACACCATTCCTCTGCTAGGTAGTTAGTGTTACGTTCCAGCCACTGTCTTAGCCTGTAACTGTTCAAGTTATTATATTTCATAACTTGCACACGCTTGTTTTCACCAGCTGCCTGTTCCTGACATGTCTAACATCCTTGCCCCACTGGACTTCTTTGAATGCCCTGCGATTGGTCTTGGTAAGCCTGTTTTATTTACAGTTCAAGTCAAGTGTCTGAACTTTCTCAGCTTTTCCCGTGTCTCTTTGTTGATCAATCCTGTTGCTGTGTTCACAAAATGTTAAAAGTTGTGCAAGGTTTACAATGTAAGTACTAGTACTACAGTGCAACTCTAAAATAAACATGTTTTTGCCTTGCCTTATTCATGTTAATTTGACCACCAGGGTGTTTTTTCAGTCTGTGTTAACTCAACACAAACACCTTTTGTACAAAACTGTACTGATTTTAGCTAATCTGTACGTCCTCATGAAATAGGCGGTTGCAGGACTATTTGGTTGATCTACTGTACTGGACAGACTGCTCAGATGTTAAGGGACTATAAAGTCACACTGTTTATTTGAAACATGTATTTATACCAACAACACCTGTCTCCAAACCCAGCTAATAAGCTAGCTTCTTCCATGGAAGGTCAGTGCTGTTGAGACGGTTTGCTATTGGTAAAACAATCCAGTAAAGTGGCAAGGCAGTATTAGTGTTTGGAACTGATCATCAACACATTCAACCTGTAATGAGGGGTCACATGTTAAGGTTAAAAAAGATTAGGAACCACTGATATAGAAGTTCAGGCCAACAAATGGAAGTGCAATGAATGTCATGGTAGACTTTTCAGACTGCATCCTTGTGTTAAATTACATCCGTTGTTGTATCTTGCACTACTGATGCCACCTAATGCCCAATTCTACACACACACACACACACACACACACACATACACACCACCTTAACAATTGTATGGTTACCACCACCCCAGCTGTAAGCAACTTCCTCTCCTCGGCATAGCAGTTCTGTAAAAAGATCTGCTGACAATGTGCCAGCTACCCCTCCGAGGCCAAACAGGGGACTCTATCTTCCAGCTCTCTCTGTCTCTCAATGTATTTATATCCTCCATTCACCAGCTACTTTATCCTTATACTTTACATTGTCCTCCACTTTATTCTCCTCCTTTCACTCTGCCCTATTATTTCATTCCTACTTTTGGTTTTTCTTTCTCTCCCACTCTTCCCTGCCTTGCAGAGATGTGTGTTGATAAGGGCAGAGGATGGGGGAATTTGTTGAGAGGGGAGTCAGGGATTTGAGTTGAGGAACATTTAGTGCTGATAAAGAAGAAGCAAGTTGAGTGAAGCATCTGTGAAGAAGAAAAATAGGCAGGTGAGAGGGGAGGTGTTGGCTTTTTTTTCTCCTTCCCCCAACATAGGTAGCAGGCTGAGTTGCCAGAACCGTATAGAGAGTGTAGTCTTTAAAGGCTCTTTTTGAAGTTGAGCCCGAGGATTACCACGGTTGCTTCCTCAGCAGTGGCAAACCTCTGTCTGATTCCTGAGACGGGGGAGAGGCAGGGATGGAAGGAGGCAGGGTGCTGAGAGAAGTGAAGTTAAAGCCCTTGGGAAATTGCAAACACATGCAGCTGAAAGCAACCGGTGTGCAAAGACAAAAGCAGGAGAAGGATACAGAGAAAAAGAAGGTGGAGATGCTGACAAATGCTCATGAGGTTCCTCCAAAGCGAAGATTCATGAGTCACTCATTAGTCTCAAGCTTGTTCAGTATTGAACACCATTCCCCAGCAACTCTGGTGAGCGAGTTCCTATCCAGGGCTCTTTTATACACATCATGCTTAACTTTCTGACCTTCCACCATAAGTTACATGATACAGATTAAGAAATGGCACCAACTAAGGTTCTGAATCTATTAGACCTCGTTCACATATTGGTATTGAATATACTGTAGATACTCATTATGAAATTGTCACAGGCCTTCAGCGTTCTTGTTCAGTCAAATGTGCGATCAGATCTCAATTTGATGCTGCAGTGTGCGCTTTTCTTTTCTTTACCAAGGTAGCTTTTTGACAGGCTTGCTTAAAATAGCAGGAAAAGGAATTTGTGACCTTTCAACTTGCGACCAAAACGGTACACGTTGCAATTTTACACCTTTACCCCATTACACCTGGGATCAAAATGTGATCTGGTTGTAAATATTCTATCTGGGTAAGGAAATGCTAAATGTAAATGCATGCAAAACCTGATGAGATATTGCCAGACCACATCTGCAGATGGTCTTGATTGCATTGTGATCTGATCTAAGCCAGGTATAAATACAATCCGTTTAGCTTATTTCAATCAATCACATAAATTCACAACATCACTTACACCACAACTTGTTTACAATCCATAATGATAGTGAAGCATTTGCTTATTACACCTACCCTTTGTACATTGTATTTTATTCTCAGGTCCCTCAAAATATTATCAATCTTATAAAATATATTATGCATTTCTGTATTTTAAATACATATTAACTAATTAATGGACAAAGCAAAATACATTCCCATTCATATTCCCATTGCCAATCATGCCTTTTGTGTTTGTTAATCATCCTACATTTTAGTTTCTTTGTTTTTTTAATCTTTGTAGCGTGTAACACATTTTTACTTCCCCATCTAAAAGATTCCACATGTTTTACTCCTTATAAATACGATCTGTACAGCATGATCTCTTTTTCAAGATATAAATTACACCAGCTAGTTGAAAGGTAACCATAATCTGAGCCTGGTAAGAAACAAAAAACTGATTTAAAAACGATGGCTTCCTTTTTACCTGGGATCCACCATGTTTGTTGACTAGTCCGCCAGCCACGGCTACCTAATTTGCATATTGAGATTTAATCTTAATTTGGGTAGAATCAAGATTACAAATACCATTATTAGTACCAGGTGTAAATGCATTGGATGTCATTATCCAGATAATGTATCCAGACGTTGTAATATCAGCAAGCTAGACCACTCTGTACATTTACACCTTGTATTAACTTATGTTTCTTTGTCCGGGTTAGCCACATACAGTTCCTATTGCACGCTAAAACAAGGTGTAAATTGGGTCAAGACCTATGTGGGTAGGGTGGAGGAAAGTTAGTTAGCATCTTTACCTTTTTATATCCATCAGCACTTGTACACTGAGGCAGGTGGAGAAGTGAGGGCTAAGGGAAGATAGAGACAAACAGAGAATGTATCTGTCTGACAGAAAGACAGAGGCGGTGGGTGGAGGAGAAAAGGGGTTCCTGAGATGGATTGAAATCATCCAACAAGCTGCTCGCCCCCCGGCGTTCACGGGCACGACACAAAACAGAGCGTAATGGGCTGGAGGAGGCCATGTGTGACAGGGTATAGAGAAGCCACAGGGAAGGGGCAATGGATGGAAGATGGTGGATGGAGAGAATAGCTATAACTCAGGAGGAGACAAGCAGGGCATCTGGAAAAAGTTTTTCTGAATATTGTACTCCGCCTGATAACATCAGTAGACATCTGTTAATATCTGTTCTGTCACCTTATTTTACATTCCTCACCGCATCGGCAACATGGCAGCAGAGCTAATGAATTCAACTGTGGAAAGAGAGCGAGAGTCATCCTGTGAGAAGAGCACATTGCATACTGAAGCAACTCCTCCAGTTGCGGCGGACATGGAAATGAGTCACAGTACTCTGCTCGACTAATAAAATCTACAGCAAGTGTTAAACTGTTTCTCCTTGTTTAACACTAAGGCAGAATGTGTTGGGTCATAACAATGAAGTGGTAAAGACTTTTTAAATGGACTTCTCTTGTGGATCTCACAGGGTTTCCTTTACTCACCAGCAGAGGGGGGTAATGATACATTAAAGAGACATAGGCTGCTGCACAGCTGCAGCTTTACAGCTCCAGAAAAACTCATAAAAAAGCAACTTTGGAATAAAGTGAAAAATAAACACGCGCCCTATGTGTTCTTAAAGCTTTTGCACTTTTGACTTTTAAGATTGCATTTAGCGGTGTTTATTAGACTTGTTTGTTTTGCTTGTGTTAGCAGCTCCTTTGACTTTAAGCACCAACAAGGGGGTTTATTAGTCAATAAGCCAGCAAGATATCAAGAAAAAGGAAGGGCATTTTCCCCTAACTTAAAGCTCTGCAGAGATGAGGTGGAGTTAGGATAATCCAGTAAAAACACGCCTCATACAGTGGCTACGCTGAGCCCTCATGCTGACTTTCTCCGCAGTGTATACAGCATGTCTGTTGGAAACGGTGTGTGTGTGTGTGCGTGTGTGTGTGAAGAGAGGGTCTTAGTGTATTTGCAGAGTGACTGGAGTGCATAACACAGACAACATACTAGACAGCTTCAAGCAAAGCAGCGCTGACATGCAGGATTATGTGCGGCTCAAGCTCCATAAACAAATCAACACTGAAGTGGGGACTCCTTCACCGCAACCATACAATTCAAAATGTGGCTTTAATGTTACTTAGGAAATATCTTGGTTCTCAATATAGAGTATTAGGGATACGTTTTAATTTCAGAAGTCTATCCAGCAAAGTCAATTCTACCTTGGTTTTATCTGTATGCTACTAGTGCTGCTGGATTCTTTCGTGGTAAAACAGGCTGTTAGAGATCTGCAGATGAAAAGTGCCCAATGCCCAAATGAGGGGTTGTTGAACTTTTTTATGTCAAGGACTAATTCATGGTATTAAGCTTTTTTCCCCCTACATTCTTATTGAAAAGGCACTGTTCAGACATTTTATCATGATAAAAAAGAGGTTGTTTCCATAACAACCAAGGTCCACTCTGCACAAAGCTCTCAGACACTTCTTAGTCCATGAGTCTCCATACTGACTGTTTATGATCACAGCAACAACCTATTCCATCATTATATCCTCTTTTTATTTTGGTTAGTGGTGCTATAGGATGCCTACATAAGCCAAGCATTATTCTTATCAGAGATGTAAATATTTCAAAATGAGTAACCAATACTGTATGTATTTAAAAAAATGGCTGGGTCATTTCCTGAAGACTTGGGCACTATAGTTTTTAGCAAATGTTACGCAAACTTATTGGGGACTATTTTCAGTCGTGGATTAATACAGATTGGGTGCCCTTGCAAGTATTTATGTAAATCATAGCCTCAAAATGAACTGCAGTGTTCATGTTAATGAAGTATATTGTCTATGCTATGTAAAAATGCATTGTTTTTGCTCTTTTCATGGATTTATTTGACATTAGATTATCCACAGGCGAAACCCCACCTTTGTTTGTTATGGTTCAGCTCAAAGAATGGTAAAAACATGAATCCCTCAAATCCTGAAAAGTTCTTTAATTTGATAATCATCTTAATTCAAAGTTAAACTAGTCTTCATGTAATATATTTTCACCATGAATAAAATAATGAAACTAATGAGCCCCTTAGTAAACATCTGCTTTCTTTAGCTGAAGCTAAGGAACCACTCAGCCTGCCCAGAATGCTTTTTGTGATACAAATTGTAGCTATAGAGCAAAAAAAAACAACAACCATACAATGTATTGACTGTGACAGTGATACACAGGACATGAAAGGGACAATCACTCAGAACAAACTCATGAGGAAATATGTGCTCCTTCTGGACAAAACGGCATATTTCTGCTGAGAGTGCATACACTATTCATAGCAATGTGAAATGGCAGCATAAGTGGCACTATTCATACAAGAGGCAGCCAGTCATATCTTTTCTTGAACTATTCTCCATATGGGATGTAGCACAATGAAGTAGATATCAATTGTTAAAAAAAAACAAAAGGCACACATGCATGTAGATTTAGCTTTATACGGGAGCAACACAAAAGATGTCCAAATAATTGATTATTTCCGCATGTGCAATTGTTGCCATATAAATGTTTTTATTAAGCATGTGGAGAAATCAGCAGTTATTAACATGCAGTAGGACATGGCAAGCTGTCAATTTTATTAAGTGGTGTCAAAGATCGACATGTTATTTTTCTGAAAATGACTGAATTATTTGTGCAGTCACCGTTAGTTGTTCCACTTTCCTGTTGAACTTCTGCCAAGCTAAACTCAAAAAAATCCTTAACTCGCATGCGAAAACAATGAAAATCATTGCTATTTTTGAACTAGTGAGACACACAAAGCTGACAACCCTTCTCTGCACACTCATACACACACACACACACCTTCCTCCTGCTGAAAAATGATAGAGAACCCAGCACCTCACAAAACTCCATCTCTGCATTCTTAAATCTTCTCTTCTGTATAATAAATTAGGCCTGTGCTTTATATTGCAAAGGTGAAACCTGCATAGTTGATGATTCTGTGATTAGCCCAACAGGTGCATGTTACATGATGAAGGTAACAGCGGTGAGTTAATTAACATTAGCATATAGTACAGCTTGATCATGTAGGAGTGTTGTTTTCATTGCTCCTGTATGGGGGAGGGGGAGAGGAAGCTGGCGTGTAGCCTTAGGATATGAGGTAATTAACTTATCTAACAGAGACATGTTCTTGGGGCTCCACTTCCATGGAAATTTGGCTTAAACATAATTTTTTTACGCCCCATATAGGCAACTGGAGCAGTTTGAAATAATACCTCTGTAATGGGGACAATATAAGTGTGTATGACTAAAATAGATAGTCATTAAATATTAGTATTTCTGCTGGAATGGGTGGAAAAAGAAGCAAGCCACTGCTTTAAAATACATTATAAAATATTTGCCATATTTGTTAATTAATTAAACCCTTATTTGCTATTCCCCCCCCCAAAAAAAAACAACGCAGCAAACAAGCCTAAAATACGGAGACCAGCAACAGCAGAAAGGCATTTAAGTTAATATGCTCGCTCGCTACAGTGGCTACAGTTCTGCATCAAATTCACATCAGTGCACTCCACAACTACTGTGGGAGGTTGTAAACAGTGAACCCGGTCCGTGGGGGGGTACCGGAGTATGATGAATGTATTGGCACAGCCGACTCTGTGTTGCTCTTGTTCTCTCCAGTCATTCGGAACATCAAGCGCTCGCTGGTGTTCCCGATGACTTTGCTCCAGCGGATATAGGTGTTCGCCGGCGGCGAGGTTAAGCCACCTAAGGAATTCCCTAAAGAAGGGCCAGGTCGGGGTAAGTCAGATTCCCTTTAAGTTTTCCTCCTCTCTGCCTCCTTAAAAATAAAAAGTTTTGCAACAAGATTTATTAAGCACACAAGTCAAAAATATTCCAGTTATTTTAGCCAGCCGCTGTCCAGAAACATCCCCTACAAAGCTCACAGGCTTGAAACCTGCAACTGGATTTTGTTCACTCTGGGTGTCCTTGAGCAAAGCAGTGACCTTGATGTGTTCTCACATTGGAAGCAGAGTGTTACAGTGGTGGAAAGTGACTACATTTACTCAAGTGTAACTTTCAGATATTTGTTCTTTATACACTTCCTGGCAGAGAATTCGATGAGAAGAAAAGCTAGTTAGGTTAGCTTAGCACAAAGACTGGGAACTGGAACGTAACAAAATCCCCCTACCAGCACCTCAAAACCCCACAAGGATGTTATATCTTGTTTATTTTAAATCCTTACAAAAACCAAAGATTTGGTTAAAGGGCTTATTTACTGGACTTTTTTTGTGGATGGTAGCAGCAACTTCCTGGAATCTCTACTGCTACGATCCAAGAACAGGTCTGGCCCCTAACCCCTGTAAAATAGCTACTTTTTTTCTCTTTACTTTCTGTGCAGATTAATATAAGGACTGATTGATTAATGTGCCGATTGGTGAGCCTTTTGTTACCTTTGGACAGAGCCAGGCTAGTTTTCTTTTCCATTCTTTCCAGTCTTTGTGCTAAGGTAAACTAACAGCAGCTAGCAGTTTCACAGAAACATATGAGAGTAGTATTGATCTACTGTAAAATGTAACAGAGTAAATGTGTACTGGGGTATTTATAATTGTGCTTTAGGGATTATACGCCTTCCACCACTGTAAACACCTCAGATACAAATGGATTTTCAGAAGGCTCAGAGCGCCCAGCGAGCAATTTGTCACGCTTAACAGTTAACACAGTTACACAACTGGTGATTTCAAAGAGTAAATGATAGCAAAGAGCTCAGGTAAAACTGCGGTGCTGAGGGCATCCAGCTGCCTTTGTGAGAGGTTTTGTTGTCCCAATTCTCTCATTTGTGTCTCTTTTCAGTGATGGAGTCACAGGCCTAAAGAAAGGTCTGGCATTAGATTTGAGGAGACTCATTCCCTTAATTGTAATTAACTGTCACTGTTGTTTTTTTTTCTTTCCTCACTCTTTAGTGAATAGCAAGAGCTTGAAAAGCTTCCCAATCCTTCACACCTCCTGCCAGGTGTAGCTGATGTGCACCGGAGGTAACCTGGGACCGATACATGATATTTTGGAACATACAAAAGGTAAGATGGGGTCAAGAGCCACAGCTGTGCAGTAGGGTACACGCTTACCTGTACCCAGCTGTCATCTATCATCCGACTCTGCTGTGTTGTTATAATGGACCTGGTATACCGGTGCTCTTACAGTGTTTGGCAGCTTGTCTCATGTTACAGAAAGGCAGTGTAGGAGGCGGATGGACACCCATGCTGCTTTGCAATCTGAGCAGGATTTCCATCTGACCGTGCACGTTAACCCTGGATTACTCGACATCTTCTTGGTCATGTTCAGATTTTCAAGACACACCGCACCGGCGGGCCACTGTTGCCTTGCTTTTGAAGAGAAGTGAGGCAGAATAATCCATACTGCTGCGGTAAAGTGAGGACAAACTGGGGGGACAGCATTGGTTGGAGCTTCAATCAGAATAAGAACAATTGGAAATTTGTGATTTTCAAATAGTTATTAGTTTAGTATAATTGTCAAATAGTTGTTATTTAAATCATTTATTTACTGATATGTGGATATTGTTTAAAATGCTCAGGCAGCATGAATGCAATGGGCACAGCAATGACTGGCAATGTATTGTTGTGTTTGCACACAGAGACAGGGAGGTCGAAAGCTGATGCCGAGGCAAACTGATTTAACACTAGCCGTAATGGATCTAAGCAATGGACCATCTGAACAGGCTGAAAGCAATATATACACTGATTCTTCAAGGAAACACTTAGAGAATAATTTGAAAGATGTTATAAATCACAATACAATCTAAACACATTGTGGTTTAAAGTGTTGTAGACTTCCCATCCAATAGGGATGTAAGCAAGAGTGGAAGCTGTTTGGTGGATGCCTGGGATCTCAAAGCGTTCAGGTCTGAGCTGTCCACAAAAAGGATTAGTTATATCCATGTGGGATTTTGCCTGCTGTCCCTACATTTTCTCTGGTGTCTGCTTGCCTTTCCATTAATATGGAGTCTTCTCGCCATTTTGCCCATCCCTATGGCCTCTCCTAGGGGCTTACATCATCAGCTATGGCTGCCAAATTAGATACCACACAAAGTGTAACAGAACATCCATTTTCTGGCTTTTTTTTCTCCGTCAATATGTAAAAACATGGTTTTAACTTGGAAGCTACCCAACACTGTGTTGCTCTGTATACTGAAGATTTGCAGCAGCAAAGACGTATTATCTTTCTAAACAGTTTTCTTTGCATCCCCAGAGGTAGTCTTTACGTTCCAACATGAAGGAGCAATAGTTGTTATCATTCTGCTCATTTTGGTGCAGGGTTCATGTGTCATAAGCTGTTACTTGCTCCTAGCAATCCTTCACACACAAACCCTCCGAACTAGCATCAGTATATGGTATTTACTGAAGTTTTACTAAAGTCCTTGCGGCAGTGCTCAAGATATTGCCAACTAGAAATGGAAACCTAGAAATCGAATGTAAGAAAGCCAAATATAACAAAGCACACATTTGTATTTAGCTTTCCTTATTTTTACTGGCTCACTGTCACCATTTATGTCGTAGAAAGGGACTTGTTCCTTCTTCATCCTCAGTCTCCACACTTGGTCATTCCATCCCCTTGTACCACAGTAGCAAGGCTTTTGGGTTAAGAAGGCAGGCTTTGTTGATGCTGGAGGTAATCCTATCAAAAATCGCCCTGGCTTTTTACTGGAGGCAGACGACTGACCCTGATCATCCCAGCACATATGGAGCCGATGTGTCAGCAGCAGGTCCGCTCAGCAGCAGGGCAACGCTGGCCAGTTGCATGTTTACCCATTTTAATCCCTCCTGCAAGGCACGCTCGAGCACTGCGGCCGACTTTATTGGATCCATGCGTGACTGGCCTTTCCTTTGGGACAGTGCGGCATCTTGGCAAAACAGGTCTTCACATTCATCACTCTTTTCAGCTCCTTTGGCCTCCTTAACCAGACAGGGTCAGATAAAGTTCGTTGGATTCTACACACCTACTTCTGCAAATCTTTCTTCACAGTGCTGGCTGGTAATCTGGTCTCTCCAGGCCTTTCTCATGCCAATCTGACCTGCTTGAATTGGTCAACATGCATCAGACAACCCTCTTTCCTGACTACTGCCACTCTGGTGGGAATTTGCTGGCCTGCTGATGTGGCTCAAGTTTGATTCATGACTACAGCTCCTAGAAGCACACGTTGAATGAACCACCTGGTAGGCAAGTACGTCAGTGGTTCCTGTTGTATTTTTATTTGAAGATACAAGAAATAAAGTAAGGAATATATAAAATTGTCTTAAAAAGACATTGAGCCCTGTCACTTCTTTTGACTTTTACATGACGGAGATCTTAAAATGGACACATGCTATCAGAGTAGCTGTACATGTGGTCTCTTGGACCACCAAGTAAGGCGGGGTCCTGTTCAAACAACATCTGCTTATTTATTAGAATGATCAAAATTCAAGCATAAAACTCACTTGGGTTTTTGGTTGGTGGATCCAGAGTCTTAGCTGAAAAAACTACAAGTAGCGAGTAAAAGTAAAAAACAAGTACATCAAAACAAGTTTGTAGTGTGACAGGCAAGATACAAATTTCTATTTTAAAGAGAGAAAAAGAAAGTATTTTGAAACTATGAGTTACTTTTCTAACACTTGTAATAGTTTCAAATGAATTGTGTGTTGCTCCAGGGAACTGGCAATTATAACTTGCTGCAGTTAATTGGGTGTTGTCTAAAAGGATAATGTGAAATTAGAGTATTAGAGAGCTTGACTTCAAGTCGGGAAAATTCTAACTATGAAATTTGCTATGTGTTTTTACACATGAATATAATTACCTCATTTAAGGGTCACAAAAGACGTGATCATGCTGTCCCTGTTACAAATAAACATGTCAAATAATTCTCAGCCTAAACGAAACAGAGACACTTCATTAAGTCTATTATAAATTCTGATTACGTTTCTTTGTAACATTAAATTAATGAAGCATGCATCCACAGATAATTGAAAGCTATGCAGATCTGACTAATACACAAGTAAGTAATCGTGAATGAAATTGATGAAGGGAATTAATTATAATTACTAATAAAGCATCTCTTTTTAAGCATGTGTGAAATATACAAACATGAAAGATATTGCCAGAATATGCTACAAAAATTTAGGATTGGGGACCTTCTCATTAATTAGACTTAATTGAAAGTACAATCGCACAAGCACCCCTTCGCATGTATATTACTTAATATTCTGATAACCCTTAGGGACATACAGGGGTTTCTCTCTAGGTAAATCATCACTGCAGTGGGGACATTCCTTCTTCTTTTCCACCAGCTGAAGACCAGCAGTCTTTAAAGTTGGATGCAGATCTGTTTAATTTAAATTTAGTTCAAAAGGAATAAGTGGTTCAACCATCAAATATCTGTATGCACACTTACACACACATGTACACCCACTCTCTCTCTCTCTTACACACACACACACACGTACACCCACTCTCTCTCTCTCACACACACATACACCTCTCTCTCTCTCTCTCTCTCTCTCTCACACACACACACACAGCAGCTGTAGTGTAATTGGGAATGTGTTTTAATGATCTGTGGACTAAATAACAGCAGGTGGTTGAGCAGTAGGATTGAAGTTAAAGAACTAAATGTGTTAGGTTAATCATTAAAACTAATTTTGAGGTGGATATTTTTGTCCAACTTGGAAGTACTGAACACTAGATTGCAGTATGTACTTTAAATGAATAAGTCATGGTGAAAATGGTAATTACAGACATTAGTTGAATGACTAATGATGCCAGAGGGCCTACTGATGGCCAGGCCCGACTCGAGCTCAAAGTCTATTTAAACACATTTCTGTGTAGCAGCTGAGAACAAGGAGAACTCACATCCCAGTGGTTGTCTTGACACTTCATTGAGATAATTTTGTGGAAATACTATTGTTTGAGAGGTTGCAATTGAAGTCAAATTTTTATGAAAAGCATGCACGGTAAATGCTGACGGCTTTGATTAAAGAACTGTGAAGGCAAGAGGTCTACCTCTGGTAGCATTTGCTATTTGATTGTGATTTTAAAGCTGCACCTATTTTAAAAAATAAAAGAAGGGAATCAGAATCTGCAGTTCACCACTAACCTATTCACATCTTTGAGCTTCTTGTTTTGGTTTACCAGCCCACACCTTTACCGTGTTAGTTTAACATCACAATTCTCATTAGCATTGTTTTCAATTAAAAAGCTGTGCACTACCTGCCCAGCACAAAAAGGCATAAAAATAAAGTTAGCAACTAGAATAGTGTGGCATTTAGCATATGAAGACCAAAATACATGTCTTTTGAGTTATTGAAGACCAAAACAGAGCTCGGAGAGTCAATATTGGACTTGAATTCATTAGGTGGCCCGAGACATGACTCCGCATAAATCTAATGTTGCCGCGTGTCTGCTGTACAGTATGTGTAAATAGGCAACTGTTTGCAAACATTTAAGGCATATCCTATTGATCCTATTGGTGCTATGTTCTCATCATGTTTTTTGTATTTTTCTCCAGACACACTTCCTGTTCCTTATATTTCAAGGACATGCATAACTGCCATGTCCAAGTACTATGTACCTCACTGTAGTAACCCTGAGGGAGAACTCTTAACCCTAATACAGTTGTGGTTTTTGTGCTGTTTATTTCATAAATAAATGAAGCCTACTAGTAGTTTTGCAGAGTAATTGGCATTAATTTGGCATTGCTTCACGTCATAAACATTATTACTTACTTTGATTCAGTAAATTGATCAGGCATACATGCTCTTAATGGACTTAATATTTTATTTTGGGTGCATCAGGCTTCTTTTTAGTAGTCCGATTTCTACTACATACTGCAACACTCTGTTAATGTAGTTTCTACTGGTGTTTTTCCCACAGTGGGTTTGTCTCCACAACCAATTTCCGAATTAGATACTATGCACACACTATTTGTTCTGGTCTCTTTTCTTTGACCAGTTCGATATTCTTAAACCTGCCAGTAGGTCTGGATTTATGGCTAATAGAAACCCCCTTCTTCTAATAAGCGCTCAGCTTTGCTGTAATATTTGGCCATTACTTTTTCATTCATTGTCTAAGTTATGAAGCTAATTAATCTCATTGTTTTCAAGGAAAATTGAGTCTGAAATGGAATTTCAGTGGCATCGCCTCAAATGACACTTGTTTACTCCTTCACTTCTGAAGACAGAGTCCATGCCACTATGGGCGACTACAACTGTGCCTCTTTCATGATAAGCACCATTATTGGGGATAAAAGGTGCACATGACCTTTCAGCTTACCCAATGCAACTTTTACTTTACCCACCTTTTCTCCCCACATCAGTGCCTAATGGCTTTGCAATTGTCTTTTAATACCTGTCAGGTTTTGGCCTTTACCCCCCAACAACACCCATCTCGGTTTTTCATTTAACATTGTATTTCCTTTACTCTTTCTGTCGCAGCACTTTGTTCCGAAAACGCAATTAAATTTGTTTGACTTGACCAGTAAATGGTGGAATGGGTCAGAAAGCAAATCGCCCTCGCATGCTGAAGCGCCCCAAAGACAGACTGTGAACTTAGCTACCTGGGTTGTTTGTCGTTGCAGTGCTCTCTGGGAAGGCCATTAGCCGCTCTGACCTGTGCAGCTAAGAGGTGTCAACTAGGATTTGCTATTGTACATCTTTGCGCTCCATGGTTCGGTGCTGATGGTCTTTAAAAGCCCTCACTGGGTATCTCTCGATTATCATCTATTTACGGACCGTCACTGCCCTTGGCTCTCTGTCATTCCCTTCACCTGCTTTAGTTCTTCAGATATAAGGTCAAGCATGCCATTAGGGCTTTATTTCTGAGTGCTTTCTGACTGGGCCTTTTGTGATCACCATCAGATTTGGGGCAGTTTACCAGTTCACATAGAGAACTGTAGTAGATGGCTTGTTGAGCACAAACGGCTTTCAAACAGAAGAGCTGGCACAGTTTTGTCCCATTTTCCCAAAGTAGGAGGGAGTTTCTGGAACTGGTGGTTGAATGTGTAAGTGGGGTCATCTGTGATCTTACCTGCTTACTTACCTGCTTACTTCCTGCTTCTGATGTCATGCAGCTTTTTGAATGAGAAGAGCTGCTGTTGCTAGCCATATAGTCAATGATGTTTTTTGTCAGTGTTTACACATAACACTGGTGCAGCATTGCTTTTGGAGTTGCATTATTCCACATCTCTGTGTTTGTGGCTATGTGGTCGCCTACCTTGCAAGTCCACAATAAACTCTCTTCATTGGCTGTTGCAGAAAAATTCCAAAAGTTGAAATTAAAATGTAGCCAGCTGATAATTTGTCACTACATGGCTAATTAACCATCAGCTGGCCCTTTCTAGACTACGCCTTGTTTTCTAGCCTTTAAACACTCTTTGTTGTTACAACATGTGTGTGTTTCTCTGTGTGTGCGTACATGTGTGTGCAAACATTAGTGGTTCACATGCACAAGTGACAACATGAACTAACAACATGAAGTGTGAGTGTCTGTCTGTCTGTATGTCTCCATGTCTCCTGGATAAAAATCATACTCTTTCCCATGTGATAATTTTTGACTGTAAACAAAAAGTTTTACCAAGTTGAATGAATCACTCAAATTCAAAGAAGGTAGTCACCAAGAATTTGATGTGTTCAATTGACTTTTACGAAGGATATCATAAGGTCTTGAGGCAATCTGATGAAAAATGCCATATTTGTGGTACAGGGAATTGTAAATTGGTCATTTTTGACCAGAACAGTGTTAGAAGGTTAAGTTCATAGTCTGAATACAAAATACTTTATAATGCTATTGCTGGTTGTGCTGATATATGGCTTATTCGACCTGACCTTTTTGTCATTGTGATCCTAGGTTATTATGAACCATAAAATCATCCAGCATTGTTAATACCTTTATTTATTTTTTTAAGACTTCTGCACAAGTTCAAATTACCCTGGTCAACATGGTGATGATTAGGCTGTCTCCTTCCCTTTGTGCTACGCCAATTACACTTCCCGAGGTGCAAGAATTGTCAACTCTTAGCCTTTTAACACAATGGTTGCTGCCCTAGATAGTTAACTCCCGAAAGGAATTCTTTAAGAAAGATGCCTTGTCTTTAAAATTGCACAATTTTCCTCAGCTCGTAAAGATTGCCGATAGAAACACTGGGTTTATTTTCAGCAGTGTTGCCACTTTTTATTACAGTGTCACAAGAGAAATGCATTCAAATCAAAGAGAATTAATAAAATTATCGTTTAGGACTTTATGATTTGAGGAAAATGCATTTATTCTGACCAATAATTCAATTGTGATTTAAATTAGAACTGTCTTGCAAACTTGAGGCCTATATTTGTAGTCTAGATTGTTTTAAGTAGAAACGCGAGCATGAGCATGATGACAGGATGAGGTTTTTACCTCCCGTTTATACCTAGGCTCATCCCCTTTGATTTGACAGGATGGGGTCTTTTACCTAGACTTGTTCTGTTTCTGTTACCTGTTGTGTGGAGACGTGTCTGGACTGGCACCAGCACACCTGGGGCTCATCCCCTTTGATTTGGAGCAGGTGGGGGCTCTATTTAAGCCTGTGTGTAGACTTGTTCTGTTTCTGTCTTCTCCTGTTGGGTGTGGAGACGTGTCTGGACTGGCTTTGTTGTAGCCGTGATGTCCCCGTGTGGATAGATGAACACCTGGGCTCCTGATGTTGGGTGCCTCGTTGGGTGCTTTGTGGTTCTGGATATGGGCACAGAGTGCTGGATTGGGCACAGAGTGTTCGTGTTCTGCGGGCGGGGTCTGAGGAGGGCGTGTCCTGTAAAGCGCTGCACCGAGCTACAGCCTTGTGCATGCCACTGCAAAAGCTGCCAGGGGCCACAGCTAGCTAGCTACAGGCACAGAGTGTTCTGGCTACGGGCACAGAGTGTTCTGGCTACGGGCACAGAGTGTTCTGGCTACGGGCACAGAGTGTTCTGGCTACGGGCACAGAGTGTTCTGGCTACGGGCACAGAGTGTTCTGGCTACGGGCACAGAGTGTTCTGGCTACGGGCACAGAGTGTTCTGGATATGGGCACAGAGTGTTCTGGCTACGGGCACAGAGTGTTCTGGATATCGGGCACAGAGTGTTCTGGCTACGGGCACAGAGTGTTCTGGATACGGGCACAGAGTGTTCTGGATATGGGCACAGAGTGTTCTGGATACTGGTATAAAAAGTGTCTGGATGTATGGGACTGTTCTGGACTCACAGAGCTGATTTGGATCAAAAAGTGTTTGAACGCCCAAAAAACGCTTTGTAAATATTGGTATTAACTGAGTATATATTGCATGTGGATTTGTTTTGTCCTTCTTTTCCATTTTGTTTGATATTGGTTCTCTAATTATGCATGCTGGTTTGTTGATTTGAATTTTGATTACTTTCCTAATATTCATCTTGTGCTTCCTTTTACATGATATATCCTGCTATTTAAATATATAACATTTGAAGCATAAAAATATACAATTCTCTGACCCCTAATGTTGGATAAACGGATCTGTATGCTTTAAAGATCTTGGGCCTATCCCAAGTGGCATTGTTGAAATTTTAGATTCTCAAGTGTCATAGGCTGCTCGCACTGCATCACACTCAGGATCACACTCAATGCAAAAGTGTGCTATATAATTACGTGTAACTATTTACATATTTTTTTTTCCTTTTAAATTTCAAAGTAATCTATCTCAAAGCCGTCCATGACATGGCAGAATCCTTAGCTTTTACTTTTTTCTCAGGTGCAT
The DNA here is from genome assembly GCA_026937815.1 of Etheostoma perlongum. Taxonomy (NCBI): domain Eukaryota; kingdom Metazoa; phylum Chordata; class Actinopteri; order Perciformes; family Percidae; genus Etheostoma; species Etheostoma perlongum. The sequence goes on from CM049389.1 coordinate 13,301,385, forward strand.
GCCTACTTCAGCTGCCCCCACCGCTGTTACACTGATAGATCTAGAAGGTACCTGCGCTGTAGGAGAGCTCCATCTGAGGGAGCTGAGGGCAATGCTGAAATGAATGCAGGTGGATGAGAGTGGGGTGAGATGTTGATGAAATTTGCCTGCAGCCTATCCTCGCACATTATGAACTCATTACTCCAATGAGCTGTTGACCCCCCCCCCCCCCTTCAATAAATAACCCATCATTGAAACTGTGCCAAACTGACATGCTTCAACCCCTCCATACCCACGCTGTGGTGTCTGAGTGAAGAATAAAAGAGGTGGGAAAGAAATCACTTTGATTTCCAAACTACATTTTGTTTTCTTTTAGTTTGAGAAAAAAAATTGATTATAAGGCATCAACAACATTACATTGAACTCTGAATAGGCCTCTGTGCAATTTGTGGAAATCCCATTCCCTTCGACCTCCTCCCCGGTATCCCTCATTTTTCGCCCACCTTCCTTTTTCCTGTCTCTCTTACTGTCATTTTCCCCCCATGGGCTGAAAATGCTAATTCTTTTTAAAGGAGTCATGGGATTCTGCTTGGCTTAGTAACTCTTCCCGCATTGGATATTTTCCATAATGTGTTTTCATCTGTGACGGAGGGTAAATTACATTCTGTATAAAACAAATCCAGTCCATGGATAGGTCACAGCAAGAGTTTATTTGTTAAGCGGGCACACAGGTGTCTCTTCTGCCTCTGTGTTCCTTTTTGCTTTTCTTTCTCTTCCACTAATGGGGGTGCATGCCCAGCCATCTGTGAAGGACAAGGGTACCTTTTGGCCGAGACTAATCGCTTTGGAGCAGGGCTGTAGCCTCCCACCACCTCCCCATCCCCATGCTCTCCACACATGTATACACACAGACGAACACACATGCACCCTGTCCCTCTCCCTCCGGCGTAACAAGTGGAGAGTCTGCGTTGGGTCCATAGTGTTCCATCAGGAGTCAGCCAACTGAGCCACCGGTCTAATCCCTAGCAGCAGCCCACATGGCTGCAACGCCAAGTTCCAAATTAGACCCATAAAAAAAGTTATCCCTTTTTTTTCTGAACGAGGACCTTTATATGAGGGGTGTGCCCAGCCCTCCATGACCCACCAACCACCCAACATAACAACGCAGCTATAAAAGCAAGACAAGATGGACAAACAGGCCAGAATTATAAGACACCCCGAGGGGTGACACTTGTGAGCAATAACAACAAAGCCCTCACCTCCCAGTGGGAAACAAAGCAGTAACTGTCTGCTCGGCGAGCTGCACCGGCTAAAATACTGAGAGTTCAACCTTGGAGGCTCTGAAACCCATAAACCCTTTTTTTTAAGTTGGTGGCAACTGGTAAGTTTAACAGGGTACTGACGTACGCAGATCTCCCATTTTCAAAATGACAGGGCTGGTGCATCGCAAGAGAGGGGTCAATTATTTGTTGGTAATTCTTCACTGCATGGAATGTATTATTTCAAGCGAACTGATCGTTTTATAGTGGGTCAGACAAGCCAATAAGCAAGTCTTTGTCAACCATTATAGTTTATATTTCTTGAGCTGGCATGGTGACAATTTAAAAGTTTTAAATTTCACAGCTCGACAGTTGGTGGTTTTACTCAATCCAATCTGCAGATGCTGTCATGTGGTGGGTAAGGACCACTGATCAGAAATTGTGACTACAGAGATTTTCTCTAAGTTAGAGGCTGACAAAAAGCCATAACAATGGATTTATAACTCCTATCTCTTATAAACAGGACCAATATACTGTAAATGGAGACAGGCTTTTAATAGTGCTAGCCATTCAGAGGTAAAGAGTTCTGCTGACAGCAATGTTATCGATAGTGTCTGTGTGTATATGTGTGTGTGGGGCGTTGCATTGCCTGTGTTTAAACTTACTAATGTCCTGAGCGACCTTGCTAAATAAAGACCAGTGGATTTAGCCATCCGCTCTCACTGTCCATTGCTGAAGCACTGAGGCTTGAAGTATACATTTGCGCGCTGCATTACACTCTCTAATAGGCAGTCAGTCAAAATAACACACTAGCCGAAATGTCAGCATTTACCTTTTGTAATGACCGAGCTTCCACTGAAATTAATAGATCCTCAAGCTCGTCTCTGTAGCTGAGTAGCTTCGAAACTGTCAGAGGCAGAGACCCTGACACCACCAACACACACATAATCACACATGGCTGTATTCCTACACATGTAAATCATGGTTGAAGATGCTGGATTAAAAAAAAAAACACTGTGGAGTGCTGACTGTGTCCAATACAATCCTTTCAGTGGTGCCTGTGCATTATTGGGAGGATTATGTGGGACGGCCATATTGTACCAAAATTCTATCTGAACTATAGAACATATAGAAATATATTTAAATATTAAGCATACTTGATGTTAAAATCAAAACTATACTTAATGTTGGAATTAGACAACACAATGTCAGCCCGATAATGGACCCCTGCAGAAACGTTAGCTGGATTATTGCAATAACATGAAAATCCATCTCGTCAGGATTCAATCAAGCTTGATTGGCTTATCTGACAATATTAATGTCTAAAAAAGGAAAAAGAAATTACATGATATCTGATTCCAGCATTAAGCTAACATTCAAGTTTTGCAAAATATCCAGAATCTAAAAGCGTATGTTAAATTATCAAGAATAGGGTGTGTTGAAAGCTTAAGTGCAGCTATACCCAACTGTATGTATCCATTTACCCTTGTGCACGTTTACTCATCCCAATGCGTCCAACTCTTTCTAAAACTTTCAATAGTTAACGGCCCCCACTTGGCTATGTGATCATATGCATAAACAGGAGCTGCTATTAGTGTGCCACCAGAGTACATTCATGTGTATTCACGGGTCAATGGGAAAATGCAGCATCTGCCCTCACCTCCTCTACTGTTGCTTCCATATACACAATGAAATGAAATGTTAATGGATGCTAATGAAATGGCTAATTGTGGATTCTGTGCAACCATGCGAAACTCACTCTCTAGGCCTTGCTGTTCATCGTTTATCACACAACCACCTCTTGAGAGTTCGAGGGTGGAAAAAACAGAAAAATAATAATGATAATAAACATTAAAAAACAATGAAACGACAATTATTATGCATGGGAACTGGTGCCGTGTTGACCTGCTGTGCAGCGTGCGTCACGCCAGCTCAGAGGTGACATTTCTTTGTGCTTGTCCCACAGATTGTGGAGGAACTTTTTGGATAGCAAGATGGAAAGGGAGCTCGCAGTAGGCTGGCCGGCGGCGATTTTTCACCTCAAACAGTCTTGCTTGTCAATCCCAACAGAGACAGCCGCTGAGGCCTGCTTAAGCTGAATAAAGCTCACGGCTGTCTTTATCTCTCGGCCTGTGAGCCCAGAGTGGTTTCAGGCAGTGATTAGTAAGGCGGATCCCACGTGGGTCACCCTTTTGCTGGAGGAGATCAATGCTGGATATTTGAGGCATCTGGGCACCTTTGTAGTAGGAGCATGTGAGTGACAAGAAAAGAAGAGAGGGAGAAGAGAGGTGGAAGCAACATAAACTGGAGAGAAAGTGAGACAGCCACATGGAGAAGAGGTCTGGGTAGCAACAGGAAGAGGTTAAGGCTGTATGATTAGTTTGCCCAGGGAAAATATGTGTTTGGTAGTTTAGGTGGGCGAAAAACAGTCTGCTAGAGTTTCATAAGACCTGCTTATTATGTAGCTGTAGGCTATTTTAGAACACCTGAATATAAATATGAGGTAAAATCACACATTTATCCATTAGAAATGGTGCATAGAGAAAAGCATTGATTATTAGCCACACTATTGTGGCTCTATTGATGAATCAATTAAGTCAACCACTTTGGTCCAGACTGAAATATCAAATAACAACTATTGGATGGATTTCCTTGGAATTTATTTTAGAAAAGTATGGTCCCCAGAAAAGGAAGCCCTCTACGTTAGATAGTTGCATGACTTTTCCTCTAGCACCACAATGAGGTTGACAAATTGGCGTTTTGAGTGAAATGCCTCCACAACTAATGGAATGATATAATCACAACATCATAACATTTTCAAAAACATTAATGTACCCTCTGAACATTAATTTAAGCCAACCTACAACATTTTGGGAAATATGCATATTTGCTTTCTGATGGAGATTTGAATGAGAAGATTGATATCACTCTAACAACCATGATTCATTATTTAATGTCTTGTCTCTGTTTCCAGTCAACCATCCGTGACCCCAGGAAGTTACCAATCGCATCTAAGAAAAAATCAGGCACATAACCTCCTGTAAAACATTGAACTGTCATTTAAAATAAAAAGTTTTATGGATAAACATGAGATATAACGTGTTAATTAGTGCACTTTAGACATGCAGGTAGGCAGATCGCATCACCATTTGACAAAGCCAGGCTAGCTGCTTAGCTGCTGGCTGTAGCCGTATATTTAATAGAGCGCAGCATCAATGATCTGATCTAACTCTCCAACAGAATGAAAATAAGCATTTTTTATAAAACATTAAGCTATTCTTTTAACTCACACCGCCTCAATGTCAAAATCTTAATTTGTTCAAAACTTTGTAAATATTAGCATGCTTGAATGCTAAACTGAGATGGAAAACATGGTAAACATTACATCTGCTAAAATGTCAGCAAGTTAGCATGGCCACTGTGAGATTGTGGACATTAGCATTAAGCTCGTGGACGTTAGCATTTAGCAAGAGTAGAAAAAAAACTGTTGAAAACGGAGAGGGCTCCCTATTTCATCAAAATTTCTGCTTTAGGGTTTGTGTAACATAGAAATTTATATTTAAGTGTTTTTAAAAGACCTCTTCAGACAACATCAAATATTAATTCAGTTATGAATTCAACCTGCATGTTGCAACATTTTTAGCTCACAATTTGAATGTTTTTAAAGACTCTTCAGACAAATCATAATTCAAAATTCAACCTGCATTTATCATTATAGATATGACAGGAATTATGGAAAAGCATAACATTTTGACTTTAATACAAAAAAATGCAGTGATGGTCCTTATGCTATACGCATACTGGTTCCTCCTAAATTCTGAATTGTGCTGTCAAGCCTTGCAGTGTCAAAAAACTGTTAAACCAACCGCACAATGCTTGAATAAGAGCAGAGGGGACAAAGTGTAATTATATTTGAGCAGCAGGGATCTTTGTTTACTTTTATGGCCGATTGTAGATGCATATTCGACGAGACTCTTATCATCCAGGACAACTGATTCCACAATCTGCTTAAATGGCAGCAAAAAACTAATGGCCTGCAGGAGATAGCCCGTGCCTGGTAAATGAAAAATGTCCGTATTGTAAGAACCAAAGAAAGAAGATGGTATCTGAGAAAGTGTAAAGGTGGTTGGAAAAACATTGCAGTCTACGGAGGTAGAGATGAGCCCACATCTCATCACACTTCCTTTCATTAGGCTTTCTGAGAGAGCTGTGGTATACTTACGTTTTTTTGGCTTACTTTAATTACCATTCTGAACGTGTTGAATAACCTTTTTATAAGGATGTAGATCAATTTTGAGGATGTAAATTGAATTTAAGCAGGTCGTCCACCTTAAAAATTCTGTACATGCATAGTTATTGAGGGGAGAGAGAGAAAAAAAAAAGTTTAATTTGATATTTTTTTTTTGTCAGTCAGATACACTTTCACCACTTTTCACTCACTCATGTGGTCTTAAAGGTCCTTTTGTATGTGCAAAGAGACTTGACTTCCCAGTGTTTAGAGAAATGGGGCATTTTCAAGTTTTTAAATCTACTACAAGAAAATTACTAATCCTACTGAAACCCTGTCTCCAAAATAAAGGACACTAATTCCACTTAACAGGTTTCTTGGAACACGTAATAGGAATATGCTTCAAGAAGTAATTTATGACATTAAACTCAGCCTTCGTTTCCATATTATCATGGCTCTTGCTTCGACTTTATAGTGCTAATTATGCCCATTGTGTCATTGATCCCCTCCATCATCCATCTTTGCTGGAGCAATAGGAAAAACCCTGCCATTTGCTTAGTAATGAAGAAAGTTGTTCCATTTCAGTGAACTAACCTCCAATCTTCTTTTATGGTGCTAAATGAAACAGATTTGCCTTTAAGACAATGCATCTTGAGTCTGAAAGAGAGGGAAGTGGGAGACAAGAATCATAAGGGGGCACTTCTGCATATGTTTGATACAGATAAGTGACGTCCCATCTACTGGTCGTTAATGAGATCTTTTGCAACAGGAAGATGTATGTGGCTCTGCCGTGGTGCGTACTAGTGGGAAATGACTGCTGAGGGGGACTGCTAAGGGAGCCACTTCATCAAGTATAAGTGCTGCCTTGTACATACTGGGTCCCCGAAGGCTCTGGCTTTCCTTCAGACACCCAGGACCTTCCTCTTTTAACTTCCCTTTTGCTCTTCTTCCTCATCACTCTGTCTCTCACTGCTTATCTTTTCCCCGACTAACCCTTCTGCCCCCTTCCTCCCCGAGTGCATTATTTTCTGTTAAACAATGCTAATAGAACAATGTCTTACTAGTGAGTCTAAATGCAGACTTGATTAATCAGGCAAAGCACATTGACTTCCTTTTCTCCATATGTCCGCTGTGTTCCCTTCAGTTTCATGTGTAGGACGTTTTTTTGTCTATGCTGTGCATTTATTTCTGGGAAACAAAGTTACTTAAGAAAACAGGAATAGCAGCCCTTTTATCTTGCATAAGCTGTAATGTTTTGCTTTACAGTTTATTTTTAACAGTTACATTTTTATAAATTTATATTTACAGCTTGTTATAATTTGTCAATACAGCATCATTTCAAATTGTGATTTTCAAAAAAATAAACTTAAGCAGCACTGCTAATCAGCGATATTATATTGCAATCCCCTTTTTGGTAGAAGTTGCTGTGTGTTTATCACTTAGTTAATAAAGGTAATTTAGCATATTCTGGTAATTAGGGCATATGTTTGAGTGTATGAAAATGAAACTGTAAATTTAATGGCACAAACAGCATATTTTCTGTAAGCCTGTTATGTCTCACTACTATCCATCCATCCATCTCCTATCAGCTTGAGGAGACAGTAGAGTTGGTTATTATAAATAAGCTAATATTAGAAATAACCAGCCAATAACATATTGTTAGAGAAGTCTACTTCACTTGCAGCGGACGGCAGCTTCAACAATGGAAAAACCAACTGGCGTATTTCAAAGAAGCACCAGCAATTGTGGCACAATACCCTCACGGCCTTTCAAGGGATAGTGGGAACACTGGCACATAATGTAAAACATTTCCAGTAGGGGCCTGTTCATGTTGGCAGAAAGGAGTGGAACTAAGTGGAACCATCAGCCAGTCCACGCAGATTGCATGGCACATCAGTGCAGCGCAGCCTCTTCCAGGAAGGGGAAGGGTTTGTTTCTTGCCAACACTGTGGAGCAGCCATGTTTATAGCAGGTTAGCCCCTCCGCTGGGTCCGTCAGGTGGGCTTGGGAGAATGAGAAGGATAGAAATAAAGGAGTGCATGACTGGATCAGCAGATGGGGATATTCTGTACTTGGTGCCATACAGCTGCGACTGCAGATAACATATGCCAGGAAAAGGGGGCAGACAGAGGCTGTAAACCATGATAATCCAAACAATGTTTTCTAAAGGAGGGCGAATACTAAGCCTAATGGTACTTGAATATTATCAAAGGTATTGGACACATTACAATGCATATGTGTTTATTTTGTTGAGTTGGCATGCGGAAATAATGTCATCATTGCCAAAAACATTTCTATGATTGCATCAATTGACAATTCCTCATTATAATCCTGTGGCATGACTAGTCAGAGAGAGTTTTGGATGAGTTTTTTTTCTAAAAAGATCATTGTCATTAAATCAAATGTACACCCACCTTAAGGACAGCCGTACCTCCGCTGCATCACATCATTTTAAGATTAAACACTGAACAGCATTTTGACAGGCAGGATGGAGAAGAGACAATGAGGCATGCTGCTGTCTCAAATCAGCTGTGACTGACAAGAAAATAAATGTTTGCGTAGATATCAGCATATATTCACGTTGTTTGTTCTGATTTTTGGTTGTGACTGACAATGTCAGTGCAAGTAATTTCATTGGTGCAATATCTGTGTGGACATGCACTAAAATGGTTTGTAATATCACTTCAGGTCCAACGCTCACTTTGTGAGTTAGCCCCCTACCCTTTGTATAATATTGGATTAAAACATACCTACTATATAAAATTGTAAACTCTCTATCACTTTCTCTCTCTCTCTCTCTCTCTCTCTCTGCCACCCTCTCCCTGTACCCCTCTCTCTCTCTTTTTTATTTTACACGTCTGTCCATTTTGGAACAGGGATTCCTCCCCAGTTGCTATTTCTGAGAAATAACTTTAAATTCAGTACAGACCACTTTGATAGAATTCTTGCTGTTATCAAATTTCTCAAAATGTGTAATTGAGTACTGAGTGAACCATGTCACCAGAATTATGATACAATAAAGATTTTGTGCTAATTATAACAACACACTGTAGATGCTCTTGGATGTCCAGAAATTTCACATTTGGTCTTACTCTTGGTAGTATTTGGTGTTGCCTTGCAAGATTTACCTAGATCTATCCCCTTTGTGCAATCCTTTTTGATCCTACACATCACTTACTTTGCATAGTTTATATAGTTTGATGTACATTGCCACATCAAGTACTCCACCCATCCCAAAAAACTTTATTCATGCGCACTTCACACATCTTTTTGACATATCCGCTTTCATGGCTTGTCGTTTTGCCATGGACACACCTTACTGTTAGGCGACTGACATGTAAAGCAAAATGAAGGACCAAATCATGTCCGCAGAATGTCCAAACAACCAGAGCAAGAACTGTTGGCTAGCTCTGTAACAATGAGTCCGCCGATCTCTTGCATGGGTATCTAGATCCCGCAGCAGCTGCCAAAGCCACTTCAAATGGCCCCCACTTCAGACAGGATCCTTTAGAATAGGTTTGAGCACCATCATGAGACTGAGGCTTAGCCATGAGAGGGACTAGCTTGCATAATTCTAACAAATATGCAAAGCCTTTGAACTCCACTTTATGCTGGAAATCATGCAGTGTTGCAGTTTACTGTGTGTCTACGGATGATGGAAAATTATTGATTTATGAATGGGAGAGAAGCCTTTTGAAAGAGACTGATGGGTTGACGTCTTGGTGTGTCATCTTAGTGCTTTTGCTTTCTTCTCACTAGCTAAGACCATCTGGTGTGTAATATTAAAGAACAACTCGCTGCAGCATATGGATGTTGCTTGAGACTTCCATGTACAGTAATGCATGCAAGTGGTAAGAATATACTAAGAAAGCATCAAAAAGACAGAGCGATGCCACTCGACTCTGAAGCTGCTGATTTTCTTCTTGTACTTTCCTCATAACTGGACCCTTAAAAAAGAAATATGGCACTCAACAATAGGCTGTTGTATGTGTGGGTGTGAAGTAGTAGGAGGATAATACACAGGAAGCAGAGCATGAGTGGGCCTTTGTGCAATATCCAAGGTGAAATGGGCACCTTTTCAATATACAGCATACCATAGAGTTTCCAATACATGTATGACACAATTTAGTATCCCTTTGTTAAATTGGCAGAGGTAGAGATCATTCAGACCTTAAATCCCCACAGTAAATTCAAGTTTGTTGAAAAGGCGAGGGAGGGAATTCCCAGGTGGCTAGCTATTGTGTGGGAACAAGTCCAACTAAATGAAATTTAACGTTTTTTTCTGCCTATGTCCCTTGTTCGTCTTTGAGAAAAATTAAATAAAATAAAGAATTTTATATTACTGGGTTCCATGATGGCACCTACTTTTTTTGCATTTATCCATTGTGAAAGATTTAAAACGGCAACATTTTTAATTCAAGATTGCGATGCTGTGTGCTCATTACAAAAAACAGAAAGCATTCATAGCAGGACAGTCTGCTGTACAACAATAATTCCAACGTGATTGCCACGATCAGAGAAAATGCTCAAGGAGGCAAGTTATATGTTCAATGTTCCGTGTAGAGTTCAACTTTGGTGGGCACACTAATTTGCGCCATTGACCAATAGCAAGCCGTCTTTACAATGGTGACCTTTGACGGGGTAGAGAGTCAAAACTAGATGAAGCTACTAGCTGTGTTGCACCATTCACTTATATTTAACCTCCTCTGTCTGAGTGCAAACTGTTCCACAAAAGATACGTACAAACGTGTAAACTTGTTGTTCCGTTAGCGACCAAACTAAGCTAACAAGTTTGCTTAGTGACTGTTAGTAAGCTCATGAGCTTTGATAACTTTTTATTGAATTAAATAATGCATGATGTATATTTCGCTATGGGGTAGTAAAGAAGAACAGTAAAGACAAAATGGAGAAAAACTCAGGGAGCTATTGTGACTGACCAGCTGGGCCGGCCGACCCTCCGACAGCTGATAGAAGAAAAAAAAAAAAGAGTAATTCCTCAAGATCTATTTTTCTTCCATTTTATAAAAAAAGGCAATATACTGTACAATAAGCTGACATTCATTTGACTGCAAAAAGGGATGACTAAACATGTGCGAAGCTGCAAAAACAAAAATCAACTTCAAAATAAGAAAAGGATGCACATTCTATGCTGAATAATTTAATACCAAGCTGAGGATATTTACATAGAGGACTTCACTTCCACTAATGTGGATTCTTTTGAAATCTTAATTTAGATACATTTATGTTTAGAGTTAATCATCTGTGCAAAGTGTTTTCCAGGCATTTACCTCATACAGGAAGAGGCTAGTCTGATTATCAACCTATGAACCTGCACATTGTGGGAACTCATGTATAGGAATTAATTTACTCTGCATATTGGAATGCTCCTAATTATCAATTGTACATTGTGTATTACAGTAACCTGCACAACCTCCAATTAGAATAGCACCAATCAGAGTGGGGTTAATTCCAAGCGGCGATCAAATTTTGCTCCTCTCCCATGAGTGACTAAATTACTTCCAAGCAAGCAAATGTATTTCCAGCCAGCCCACATCAACATATTACCTGGTTTTACTGTCTCGGTTAATAGAACACATTCATCAAAACCACTTTGCATATTGCTATGCTTCTCAATGCAGTGGTAATGGTACTGTGCTAAATGCATTCTCAAGCACAGCGTTGTTCTCATTGAGATTAATACAAATGGACTATGACAGACTTGTTCTGTGTTGTTTTAGTCTGTTGATTGTTTTTCTACCAATTGCTTGTGAGTCAACCACAACGTTGTCCTCTGCTGCAAATGTGTCACATTAAAATATGTATAAAGACAGTTGAGAAAATATATCTTTTATAATACTCCACACTTCTCCTTAATAAAGGTGATCAGTGGAATTGTGAACATCAAATTGTATTTCTTCACTGAATAAAAAGGGATCAGGAAAATTTTAAATTAAGTGCAGCCTGAGGAAAAGAGCGTTGACATTATAGGTTGAATGTGTGAACCCTACAAGTGCAAACTTAAAATGAAGGCCACAAGTTGTCTCCTGAGTACATTTTTTGCTGAACAGCCAATAGCAACGGTCTTTGAAGGCAAAGTACAATGGAGAAGGAAACAAAAGCTTTGCTCCACTGTAACCCAGGAGTAAGTGGGTAGACCTAAACAATGACAGCATGTCCTTGAGTTATAAATATATAATACCCCTCAGGTGGCACCGGGAGACAGCAGCTTCTGATTGGCTTTGGTTATAAATCATTCATTACAGTTTACATCAATAATTAATATTCCAACCAAGCCTGAATCCTTTATGTAAATACTGTCACACATGAAGGAAGGTTACCATTGTAAACTTGCACAGACAGCAGTTTTCGAACTTTTGATTGCCGGCTTAGGGTGGCGTGTTTGTCTCTGTATTCTAACTAAGCTATCAAATAAGTGCAAAGCAATGACACACCACAGTGCTGTGAATAACCTTTAGCCTTTGTAAACTTAATCAGATGTGATTTTGTGATTGATTATTGATTGAGTACACTACATTTGACAAGTTTTTAATGGCATACATAATGACCTTCAACACCTCACATAAAATAAATAGAATACTGGAACTTAATACAGTTGGAGCTGACTTTCATTTCAGAATAAGCAAATGTTACATCTTACAAATGTCTTTTATTTTGTGCTCATCATTGTAAACAAACTTTACACATTTTAAAGGAATAGTTTGACATTTTGGGCAGATTCTTGCAGAAAGTTTAAAGAAGATACCACTCTCATATTTGTCCAATCAAAAACCCTTACCCTAGAGCCAGTGTTCTTAGCTCAGCATACATTATTTCATTTTTATATATATTTTTTAAATCTTTGCCTGCTTCCGGCCAAGAAATAGTCTTGAACATAACCTCCTGGAAAATCATAAATAGTTGCTTTTATACATTAATTTGTGTACAAATTAAACAAACAAGATTGCATGTGTAAATTGGTGAGATTTGAGCTAATGGTTTAATAGTAATTCTGTTACCTTTGGACAGAGCCAGGCTATGTTTTCCCACTATTTCCAGCCATTTTGCTATATTGAGTTCTACAATTAGGCTATAAAAAGTCCAGCATTGGGGTCAGAGGTCGCTTAACTTTAACACCTTTTGTTTAGCTTTCATCCCATACCTGTGTTACACACATCAGTACTGATGATACAATCAATCACAGCTCATTAATGACAAGAAATAGGCTGTTGGAACAGGACCATATGGCTGTGGCTCCCTACTCCCACTCTCCCCATCTGGAAGCTGCATAAAAAATTCAACCCTGCCTGTATTTTCCCTATAGCAATGACTATATAGTTATGACTTTGTGAACTTTTAAATTGCCCGTGTTTGTTAAAGTCTGCATACTGATTTAGTCATTGATCCTTGTTTGTTACAGTGAGAAAGCTGTAATTAGTGTTTAACAATGAAAATATCTGATTTGTTTGTGCAATTTAATACAGAAAAACATCTTTTATTCTTTTTCTTTTTTTTACATTTTAACACCTGTATTGTGTTCAAAATTCATATGGTAGAGATGGTTTCTCTAGAGCTGCAAAGAAAAGTGTAAATAATGTGATGGTTAACTGTGAGAATGAGATACTTTTCTTCATCTTAAATTACAGTAAATGTTTTATTTTGGGGTTATTGATTAGCCAAAACGAGACAATTGATGTAATTTTGTCATGAAGGATGTATTTCACAGTTTTCAGATGTTTTGTAGACCAAACTGATTAATTGATTAATTTATAATAAAAATAATTCTTAGCTCCAGCCCTAGTTTCATGGAATGGCATATTTTCACTTGCTCAACTTATACTTGTTATAAATCGTGCTGTTGCCTGCAGGAGCAAGATGTGAATGTTGATTTACAAGTGAAAAACTTGTATTTACAATAAATCTCTAAGCTTATGGATTGGCTGCTGATTGACAGTGTTCTGTCTGGGGCACGCACTTCTTTTTTACTTTCTTCAAAAGCCCTGTATAAATGTGCACCCTGCGATCTCTTCAATGCTTTGATGCCTGGTGTTGATCCCACTGAACTATGCTTGAACAACATTTAAGCTGTAGATATTTTTTTTAAAAGAGTGCTGTGATATTATTGATTGATTGATTTGAGATGACCACTTAAATATAAAAATATGAAAACAGTACTCTGTGTCATACATTAAAATACATAAATAGTCAGGGATGACACAATAAAGCGCAAAGACTTATTTCCATTGTGGTCCCTATAAGGGCACGGGGAGAGGACAAGTGGCAGCAGATCATTCATCATACATTCAACAAATTCATCCATGTTATACAAAATAATTAACAATATAAATAGGTAATGACTATGATTGGCACCTAAGTCATACTTTCAAACCCTGTTTAAAACTGCCTAAGCTTCTGACTGTCTTGAGTGTACCAGGTTCCAAAGGGTAGTTCCAACATAAAGATAAGACTGTTTGCCCCAATGGGTCTTAGATCTATGGAGTACATAATCTGTTAAGCTACCCCTAGTGGAGTACCTGTAAACACAATTTTGTGTACCATACCCAGCTGATTCATATTAGTTTTCTGCTGCTGTTTGTTTAGCTGAGCCGGTTTTATCTCCTATTTCACTGTAGTAGCCACTACAACTTTCCTGATGGACACGAGTTGGCACTCTGGTATCCTATAAAATGCTTCAGCAGGCGATAATATGGGCAAGAGCAAAGCACAGGACTGCAGACTGGCACTTTTGTCATGTTAATGTGACCGCATATGACGCTTCGCAAATAGGATTTACTGTACAGGGCGCCCTATGAAATGGAATTGCAGTCTCATAAAATGTACTTTTAAAGAAATTGTGTGAGGGAACTCTGGGCAGTAAATCAAACTCCTCTGGCAGGATTAGATGGAGAGGGAGGAGGGCAGCTGGATGAGCATGTGGGGCAGCTGGAGAGCTCCTGCTCACAGAGGTCATGGATCTGATACACCTCTGCATCCCAACCTTTATTCTATTTTATTACATGTTTTATTTTATCTCTGGAACAATTATCCAAAGAGGAGCTGTAATGCTGTACAGCAAAATGCCCATAAACTGGATTAAAGCGCATGTGTATCATGTATGTGTATGTATCTATATGGACAGAAAACTCCTCACCTTTAAACAGGGTTTGGCTTTGTGGAAAAAGTGTGAAGTTCATTTACAGCTAAAGTTACCTCTCACTCGTGTAACATTTTGAAAGTTGAAGACCAATTTTAGGATGATTCTCCACACTGCAGCCTCACAGAGCTCCTCTCATTAGGCCACATGCACGGTGGCAGCTCAGCTACAGTCCTTGCAGAAGTCATCTAGGACCTTAACATTGGTCTGGTCACTGACATTTGAGTGTACTCCAAGAGTCTCCACACTATGCCTTTTAAAACCCGGTCGGACTCCTAAGTCCTTGAATCCCTAGCCTGTGTGTGTGTGTGTGGGGTTCACAGTAGATATCCAGCTGTGGCTGTGCCGATAGGAGCTTGGATGAACCTTTAACAAGCTTGTGTGTGAAGATGCAGGGAAAAGCAAGAAATCACTTCCTCCTGCTTTTTCAAAAAAAGCGCCTCATCTCTTAGGCATTTCTTTCAAACCCTGGTATCAGTTGAAAGTTAACACAACGACTCAACCTTCAAGTGTCAAAATCTTTTCAACTAGATTGAAATGAGTGCATTCTTTTCATTATTTGTTACCAGCCGCAACAGCGATGCTGGTATCATCGTGGCAAAATGTGGTCCTGGGGACTCATAATGTAGCAGGTATACTACCACAGAGGCAATTTGAATGCTTTGTCTGGGGTTTATATGGATGCGGCAAAACGGAACTGTGCAGTTATGTAGTTGACATCAATATGAAGGCCAAGTTTTAAATGGGTGTGGTCCAAGCAAAGGCACACACACACACATAAACACGCTACATTCTTGTAAACCGTACGTCTCCAAATTAAGTGCAAAAACTCAGATCACTTTAAGTTGGCGCTCCAGCTTCTACTTTTCATATTTATCATGTAGTCAATATCATAAACGTTAGACTGATGCTCTTCAGAACACAATGGATACCACTACCCATAATAAGGTACTTGCATGTTAGGCAACTTTATTATTTGTAACAATAATTTATAAAAGTAGCAGAAAGGTTTTAGCATACATAATAGAACAAAAAGAAATCAACTTCGCACAAAATGTGTGGTCTATGGGAACAGGCTGCACAATAATAGCCAGCAGTTCAGGACAAAGCACTAGTGTGCATTAGATGTTCATTCTTTAAAATCAGCTTAGTGCTATATGGGGCCCAACATTGATATGAAAATGTCTGTCAAAGTAGGAACAGATTATTACTTTTAGTTTTTTGTCATTTTTTTTACCTAGTCTATATCTTTATCCTTGTTTCACTTCCAGGATTGCTCCAGTGCCGCAGGAAATTCCACCAGATGCGTGTATATTCGCCGATGTCCGTTTCTTTTTTGTTGGAATTTTAAACTGGTTAACTGCTCCTCAGATCTCTGAAGAGTAAATCCTAGCTAGCTAGCTGACTATCTGTCCAATCTGAGGTTTCTCTTGCGCAACTATTTTACAGTGGCTCCGTGTGGAGTTTAGAGCTGCCCAAAACAATTATGATTGGTTTAAAGAAATGCCATTAAACCAGAGAATGTTTTTCTACAATCCCAGAATGCTAAGTGGACTAGCCAGACCCTTTTCCGTTCCACAGCGTGGATGGTCTGGCAAAGCGAGACTCTGTATTACCGAACTGGCCAGGACTAGAATGAGGGGATGTCACATGTTTCCATTCACCAACCAAAGTTTAAACACATTTGAATCAAATTGTGGGGACAGTCATGGGGCTGTTTGCTTACTGATGTTGACAGGTCAAATCTGTTTGAACCACAAGTAAGCATTTTTTTTAGTGTTAAACTCTTCATAAAAATCGTTATACCATTTTATAATATAAACATATTATACACACAATATTTAATTACAGAATAACTACTGTAGTCAAACAGATGTTCTAACATCTCATTATGACCTATAATGGACATTATAAGATTGGTATACTCATTATGTATGTCCTTTAATGCAGGAAATACTCGATTCTGCAATATAATTTGCATACATTGTTTTACCAAGTTCGACCCACCATCTTTCTCACTGCAGGCTATGTAGGTCGTTGTCATATCCTAACCCCAAATCCAATTTCAGGCAACAACTGAAAAGCAAAACAACAAATGAAGCAATTACCTGTGGCCAAGGATGGCCTCCTCCTTGATAAGCCAGGTTCTATTCTAGTTATTTTCCTCATTTGTCTTCCTGCATGGACAAATGGCCAGACTACTATTCATTCATTTACAGTTTCAAACTTGGATGTTTAAAAGTCATATGGCAGAAATGTTTTTTGTAAAGCTGTAAAGATTAATCGATTAATTCACCAAAAGCAAATTAAAAGCAAATATTTTGAAACAGATTTGTTGGGTAGATTTGAGAACATCAAGTCATGCATTAGATCATATTAACCATGATGGAGTTGGATGAAGCATTCTCAATAGGATTAATAAGTATCCTCAAAGCATTCAAAACTATTAGATAATGTATTGATGGTGCATTTAGTTTTTAAGTTACTGTAAAGTAAGACAGAACCAAAAGAATGTTCTTCATGACATTTCTTTTCTTCTGCCAGACATTTCGGAATGGCAGAATTTTCTTCTTACACCCTGAGGTCTTGGAGGACAGCAGATTTGAGATATAAAATCCTACATCTTAAGTTAAGTCTGAACGGTTGAACAGGCTGACTGCATTTTGCCTTTAAAAGTTGACATCTCAGCATGACCACTTTTAAAGTTTTCTCTGGTTTTGTTTTACACAACTTTAATCTCATTTCACCATCATGTCTGTTTCTCTATCTAAAATATTTCCCTAAATTTTAGACATTTCTTGCTTCCCTTTTACAGTCTCTGTGCTTTGACTTTCACATCACTAACACCCCCCTCCTCCCTGCTATTTCACACATCATTTCTCTGTTTAATTGCTGCTAGCTGAAACCTTCTCCATATTCCCCTGCAGCTCAGCATTCCTCCAGTCCAATGCTATTGCAGTCGTGCACTATTCAATTACCCCTCAGTAGTCTAAACTAGGCAGGGCGGGCAAGGACTGTTTGGGCTCTCAATCACTGAAACACCACTCTGGACAGTGGCCAACATTGGCGCCTGGAATAATAATAACAAAAAAGCACCTTGGCATTTTATGAGATACAATCATGCTAAGAAATCATTACATATATTGTTTGTTTGGGATTTAGTCAAATTTGCAGTAAATGAAAGGATGACATTTAAGTTTTATTTATTTTTCTTCCGTGATAAGTGTTCACCAGTGGATAAGAATTTATATTAATTGTGGTAATTTGATTGGTCCATACAGTACTGTAGACCCTAAGAATGATTTGATTATCATTCTTAAAGGAGAATTCCGGCCGATTCCAACATGTTGCTCTGTTGTTTGTAAATGGGGAGTGGTGTCAGTAGAGAGAAAAATGAAAACAATCAGTGCTGCCTACACCGTGTTATCCTCCTGCTAGAGTTAGCACCCAACAGGCTTAAACAGGGCAAGTTGTAAACTTGTTTTTAGCCTCTTACCATGTTCAAAATGTCTCTAAAAGTGCTAACCCATGTGCAGTGATTCCTTCTGAGTGAACACAATGAATCGGACTGCTGTAGATGTGACAGAAATGCATGAATAATGCTAATTCAGCTCTGTTTAGTTCCTGTGTTGATAATGCAAGGAGTGCTTCGGGACTGTCTGCACACTACAACACAGAAAAGAGATACAAACCTATTTTCAAAAATAAGCATATGCTATTTTTTAAAGTAAGTGCTGTAATACAACTAGCAGGAGACAAGTTATATTTGAGGTAAGTTTGGAGGCACAACCTTATTTAATCATTAAATTGATAGCCTACATATTTTTGTTTTATCTCTTTTCTGTGTTGTAGTTTGTAGACGGTCCCTAAGCTCTCTAACTGCCGTTTCAACACAGGAGCTAAACACAGCTGAATTAGCACAACGTTCATGCAATTCTTTCACATATACAGCATTCAGATTTACTGTATTCACTCAGAAGGAATCACTGCACATGTTTGGGTACTTTTAATGACATTTTGAACATGTTAAGAGGCTAAAATCCCATTTAAAACTTGCCCTTTTTTAAGCCTGTTGGGTGCTAACGCTAGCAGGAGGATAACACGGTGTAGACAGAACCGATTGTTTTCATTTTTCTTTCTACTGACAGCATTCCGGAATTCTCCTTTAAGCTGCACTTGAAAACAAGATTACACATGTGATGTTCTAAAGTCTAGTTCCCATTTTGTAACATAAAATCCTGGTTAAAAAAAAAAACAGGAAAACAAGCATACATAATCACACTTTATGCCAGAAAAACAGCTTTAATTAGAGAGTCTTTGACTTTTTAAAAGTGTATTTATGGATAAACAGGCTTTTCATTGGAGTCCTTAAGGGGCTTAATGGTTTGTATTCCCTGAGCAAGGTGACTACTGTATCACTTACAACCGTTTGAGAGCTACATCAGAGCATTATTGTGTTTTGTTCCCCCTAGTCTTATGCTGTGCTGTCACTAATGCTGGGTGATGGTTTGTTTCCATAGAGACATCACTTGGGTCAGTAATACAAAAACCAAGTGAATAATAATGAACCCACTGAGTAAACAAGTCAGTATTCAAATACCAACGCATGAGGAGATCCAAACATGTGTCTTGATCATACAAATGTAAGGGGACTTTGTCAAAATTGGACTCGAGTGAGCGGTTATAATTTGAGCTTAATGTCATTTTTTATGTCAGATGAAGGAAAAATGAGGAGTTTGTCGGGACATTTTAGCTTTCTCACAGAAGCCCTAAATACCCAGCATATATCATGCTTTCCTAATCAGGCCAGTATTGCTTTGTTTTAACAGCAGCATTACCAACGACAGTTTCAAATACCTCCACAGTAAGCAGCACAAAATATGGTAATATTTGCAATTGTAAGCATAATTATAAAAAAACAAAGCGAGAGTAGGACATTTCTAGGCCACACACACACACACACACACACACACGCACACACACACACATTAACCAACAAAGCAAAAATACACACAAACACAGCGCTTATCTGTTTCTCTCTGAGGCCTCACACATCGTAATGGCTCTATCTGCGTCACGCACACACACATACACACAATCCACTGAGGTATCCAGAGTAATTATCAGGCTGTTAATGATTGCCGTGCATCAGCAGTGCTCCAACCATTCATTACAAGAGCTTCTTCAGGCCCCTACTGGGCCCGCGAGACTGCTTATCACGCACCACACCACTTGATGGGCTTAATGCAACCTATTAACCAACAAAAGTCTGGATGTGAAGTTCGCCAAACCCCTCCCATCTGTAATACACTTTGATTTATGTTTTTGTATCAGTCCAAAGTCAAGCACTGGATTGGGATGAGATTAATTGTTAATTTCTTATCTTTGTAAGAGAGGATGTTGCATTGAAAAACTGTAATCACTCTTGTAAGAGCTACAGTAGGCTGTGAGAAGCACGGTCACAGCTAATCTGCAACTGAAGCCATTTTACAGCAAGCCCAATCACAGCAGGGTACGTGTAGCATGTATGATAAGAGTGTAAACATGTGATATTATAATGTTGGCCACGCAACCATGGCTTGACAGCCAGTAGCTTTTGGAGTCACCCCTCCTATCCCTCAATCTATACCATCTAGTTATGCATTCCCCCTTTCTCCTGACACTGACCCCTGTCACTTCACCCCGCACAGAGGTTTTTATCATGAGATATAAGGGGGTCGATAGTGTCTGTCTACATCACAGGGGAGAGATGTCACCACAGCCATTGTAAGAAGCTTTCCCTTGTGTCTGGCCATTGAAGTGTTCATGCATGAGAGGGCGGGATGCCGTCATGGCATGTGTCTTTGAAGCCAAGTTTGGAAAGAGAAAATGTTAGCAAGAATTTATTTCTGGTAATATACAGTTTACATTTGAGGCTAAGAGTTTCAATATTTAAAAAATATTTCTCTTAAAAAGCATCAAAAACAAAATGACATTTATCAAAAAATAATTATGACTAAATGACATTAGGAAAAATACATTTAAAGACAAAATATCCATAAATATACATGGTATACAGTTATTTGTGTGTGCATTTATACACTGTAATATTGAAATGAGGTATTGAAATGAATACAAAAAGATCAAATTTGCTGCCACAAATCCAATTGTCTATGCACAGTTTAAAAGCAAGTTTCCAGCAGTTTTACCAAGTGCGATTTAAATTGCTAAATTACTTCCTCAAGGTGAGGCATTTTCTTTTTAAAGGAAATTTTGGGGTTTGGAACATGCGGAAAGGCTTGTGAGGGCTTTATTGGCTGAAGTGCATAACTCCACCCACTTGTGCAGCGTGTCATCAGTTAAGATTCACAGGAAGTGATGGACCACATGGATTGCCAAACAATTCATGTCAAAGTGCACTCTTCCTTGCAAAAGATGTTGAGAGTGAAGAAAACTAAGCTAAGTTGATGACAAGTTGCTCCTGAATAATCTTTTTATAATGATTATGAACAAAGATTTGTAGTTGCTGAATTTTAATCTGAGACTGTTCAATCATCTCAAATAGTGAAAAGTTACTGGAAGGAGGACTGTTTCAACATTTCTGGTATCCATGCTTACTGCTTTAAGCCAGCAACATGATTTATATCAACATTGTGTCTAATGGAGAGAATCATCTTGACTATAAGACACTATAAGACAATTTTGAACTGTGAGACGGACATTTTTTAGCTCGGGCCTTCACAACCAGGAGAACTTCTACAAGGCAATGGTCACCTTCATGTGGAAAAAGCAGTGCGTGAACTTTATTCCAAGTAGAACAACAAATAGTAAGTGCAAGTCTTTCTTTCTTGATAAAGTTTGTGTTTTGTTGTATTGCTTGTGTTTTCTTGGCTGCCAGCCATTAACAGTCCTTGACTCGGCCATGCCATGACTGGGAATGTGCTTATAAGTCTTTAAACTGGGTTTACAATCCCCTGCTTCACATTTTGTTTGCACATGTTGGCTGCCATGCCATGTCTCTGGGCCTCAACGATCTCAGCTGCTGTTCCTTTGCTGCTTGTGGTGTTTTGAACTTTCTGTCTTTGCAGCTGTATATAAATGGCTGCTAAGCCAAACTGCTGTCTATCTAATTGAAATTTCTGTCTACAGATGTATTTCTTTGATCCAAGATCAACCATTGGCTTTTTCCCCAGATAGACAGACAGACAGACAGACACACCCCTTTTAATTTGTTTATTTTTTTTTGTTTGCTATGAGTACACCTATTCTTGTATGTGACCTCTTGAAATTATGTTGATATGCACTGTATTTAAGTGGTTGCCATGCTAACTGACTCACTTTGTTTGTTTCAGATAGAGCTACAAATGGTAAGTGTCAATTTTATTTTTCTGTTTAATGGCCGCCGTGCCATGGGTATATGCTTGCTTTGACTTCTTCAGGTGCCTTCTGACTGAAAATGAAGCAACATTTTATCGGCCTGTATCTATTTGCCACAAACAGCCAATGCGTTTACTGCACAAGCTTAGCCTTTATCTTAGCTAGCTGAACTGACAAACTGACTGTGTGTGTGTGTGTGTGTGTGTGTTTGTATTTGTGTGACATCACTGACTCAGACTAAAAACTTACCAGGTTGCTACCTTCTTTCTCTTATTTTCAGGCAGCACAAATGTACTTTGGCAACATGGGCTATGTCTTTTAATGTCCGCTTGTGTCTTTCTATTAGGCTTTGTACCCAAATGTTTTTCCTCTAAAATTAGCTTTGGGTTAGGCCTAAACACACCTTTGATGCAGCCTTGCATAAGGCCACCAATCATGCTTATATCACATACTTGCCAATATTTAGGTTTCAAATTCCAGGAGTATTTTTTTCTTTTCTTTTTTGTTTTGGTGGGAGCAATATTGACCCACATTATTTTTTCCATCGTTCCTTATCCTGGTGACAAGTAGATATAAATTGAAACTGTTCAGTCCAACTATGCTTCAATTTGCAGGTGTATTTAGTTTTTTAGGCACTGTCCTGTTTAGGTGTCAGGCCCTGCCAGTTTGACAGCAGCTAAGCTAGCAGCTACTTTAAGACAGCTGGCCGGTTTGCCTGCCCAAAAAGCAGCTATGCACACGGCCGTTGAATCGGGTTGTGGGTTGCCAGGTTACAGGGAGAGCTGAGTTGAAATTGTACGCAGTAAGTGGATTGTCTGTGTAGATGATCTGGCAACTTGGGTGACGTCAGACAAACAAAACATTTAACAGTCCATGTTTGTTGATTATTCATATTTAAGTTTGAGGGCCATGGGGCTAACAAAAAAGAAAAAACAAGAGGGCGCTGAGAGATGCCCTTAAAATACAGGAGAAACCCAGGTGCTGGCAGGTATGTTGTATTACAGGGATAGTTTGGATTTTTTTTAAGTTGGGTAGTATGTCTATGATATAGAATTTTTCCGTTTAGTTGCTGCCCCTATCCACAGCAGTACATTGCTTAGCAACCGTCCCTTTCCTCCTGCATGCTTCTCCAAACTGGAAGTGTGTTGAGAGCTGTCTACTCAAAGAAATATAATTACTATGGATAAGTATCTCGTACAACCCGACTTCAAAACAATTTAAACTATCCCTATAACTCTATCAATTTTATCTGGCTTGCTAGCTAGCTAGAAAGCTGTATTTGCTTCTTTTCAGTTAGACCTACAAATGGTAAGTGTCATTTTAATGTATTTTTATGTTTGTGAAGCTTGTGTTGTATTATGGGTGCTTTAATTTTTTTGGCCGCCGTGCAATAATTGGGCCTTATTTGGCCACTATGCCATGACTGGGCCTTTTTTGGCTGCCGTGTAATAAATGGTATAAGGCTTATATAGCATAGATCTTTACAATCAGCTGAGAAACCCTTGGCTTTATTTGTGGGATGTTTGTATTATGTTGGCTGCCATCACTAGGCCTAAATGATTGGGACTTTGTCTATGGAGTTTATTGGAGGTTGTCCTTGGAAAGGAAAGCCTGCAATGATGTCCACCTGTCTGTCTTGACAGATTGTGCTGTTTTGGTCTGAATACAGACTGCATTGGCTTCTTTTTCAGGTAGACCTACAAACAGTAAGTGCCATTTTTATTTTCTGTTTGTGATGCTGTGTTTCGTGGACGCCGTGCCACACGGCCTTGCTTTGGTTGCCTTTTTTGGCTGCTGTGTCATGATTGGGCTAATGATTGTTTCAGTATGGCATCATTATGTAGCATACACCGTTACAATAAGAAATCCCTGGCTATGTTTATGTGATGTTTGTGTTATTGGCTGCTATCATCAATGCCTAAATGATTGTGACTTAGTCTATGGAGCTTATTGGAGCTTGTCCTTGGAAAGGCCAATTAATGATAACATATTTTGAATTGTAACATTAGTCAGGTTGCAAGTCATTATTTGTATGTTTAATTATGTTAGGCTTGCAAGGTTTCCAACCTGTAGTGTTTACTTTACCATTTAAAAGTAGTTTCAGACAGTGGAATTTTCCTGCTTCTTTTATTCAAAACAATGCAGTATTTGTAATACTTGTAATACTACTGGCAATGAGTTGGACTGTATGCTGTATGCATTCATTCCCATGTGTGACTTGCTTTGAATCAATCTGTCAAAGCCATAAGTAGATTAACCATTTTTATGCATGCTCACATGTGTCTGGTTTAATATGTTTACCGTTAAGTGTTTATTTCCTAGTCTCCATCAGCTTGGCATCACATGAGTAGTATTAATGCTAAAAACATGCTTTTATCTTCAAGGGTTTAATATGAGTAAAATCTGGCTTTCAGAACAGCCAGTGCCTCTCAGCAATTGACCTCTTTAAACATAACTCTGTTTTCTGTCTTACATTTTCTACGTCAAATACTTTCCATTTTAAGTATTTCTCAGCAAATTGAATGTTTATTGTGTGAGAAGACATCCCCAGCTGTCAGCTTCATATTCCAGATATAATTGAGTTTTTCATAAAAATATGAAACCCACTTCTCATGCATCTTCAAATCTGTCAAATCATGAAAAAAAACACATTCTTGGCCACATCTATTTGACACTTGCCCTTATCATCTTGCAACTTTCAGAAATGGTTTGCACTCTAGTCTTAAGGACCAACAAGACTAAGGGTAAGGTGCCTTTATTTGAGCAATTCATGTTTGAACAATGACTGGCTGACCTTGCACACTGGATGAAATATTGAGGAGGTACGCTTAAAAAAAAAAAAAAGGAAAAAAAATATATTCGACTGTATAATCTCTTTGTTTGGCAATACGTTAAACCTTGTCTTCGAGCCAGGTTG
Source organism: Etheostoma perlongum (assembly GCA_026937815.1). Taxonomy (NCBI): domain Eukaryota; kingdom Metazoa; phylum Chordata; class Actinopteri; order Perciformes; family Percidae; genus Etheostoma; species Etheostoma perlongum. The sequence goes on from CM049389.1 coordinate 13,326,275, forward strand.
TGTTGAACCGTACTGGATGTCTGGCTAGGCCTGTAGACGAACTGCTGTTTTGTGAGCTTTTGTTTGATGCGCTGTCATGTTGCCTATCAAACAGCTTATAGTTGTCCCTGGGTATTGTGATAGTATTATGCTGCCTGTGGTGTTGGTTATTAAGTAGTCATTAGTACAATTTGAGTATTTAAATTTTTTTTTTAGTCAGCAACACAAATAAAAAGTTAAGCATTCATTATTTTGCAGTACTCAACTGTCATGTTAAGTTAGCAATTAAGTGTTACTAATTAACTTAATTAATTTTAATGAATAATTGCATTATAAATACTTTCAATCATTTCTGTTAAATTGTAAAGCTTATATCCTAATCAACCAATGATGGTTACATATGATACACCAAAAGGTCTGAAAGGTGCAAAAAATAGATATCCATAAATAAAACCAGAAAAAGGGATATTTCAAATTCCCTTGTGTCCCTTGTGTTCCTCGTAAATACCCAAAAGCTGCTGTGAGAAACCCGTTTATTACTTATTATTGGAATAAGAATGAAAAAGAAAAAAAATAATGTACCTATTGCAGCCGGGCCATGGGTGCAAGTCGGTGATCTGATTTCTAATTGCCTTTTTTTAATCCACTGATAATGAGCACGTTGGAAGACTGGGCTTAAGTGGTGATTATTACTTCCTTTGGTGCTGATATTTTGCCTGTGGGAACGGCTCAGGTTGATGCTAAATAAACAAAGTACTTTGCCCAAAAATACTGAAAAACATTCTTACCTGTCAGTACTGCCAGCATGACACCATCTTGCAATGACAAGCTTATTTTTTCCAGTAATAATTGAGTAGGAATGTTTACCAACGGAGAGTTTGTAGCCTAAGGCACTACAGCAACAGAACAATTTCAGGCTGGCGAAGCATAAGGTGCCTGGGTGGGAGATGTGTTGGCAATAACACCACACACGAGGTATCAGTCTGACAATTATAAGATCAATTCCTGGTAGAATCATGTCATGAACCTAGGAGGAAGTTTTGTAGCCTTAGCTTATTCAGCACTGTGAGGCAACACACTCAGCACAACATAGCTCCCCATGTCCTGGCAAGCTAATACATTTTTATTACTTGTGTCAGGCCGTTTTAAGGTACCACACTATGCAAATGATGAATTTATCCCCGGGTATATTTTCTTGCTGACAGTTTGGAGAAAAGCTGAGTGTCACGATATTGATATTTTTTTTTCTTCTTTTTTTTGCTTTTGGCCCTTGTTGAAACTATTTCTCCCCACATATGTACTGCATCTAAAAGCATAGAGCATTGAGAACATTTAAGTGAGTAGGTTCATCCACGTCCAGATAATGGATGGTAAAACCTTGTTGCTATATGCTGTGAAGATGTGTGTGTGTGTGTGTGTGTGTGTGTGTTGGGGTCGGGTGGGGTGGGCGACTTAATGGTGGTGAATCTGAAAGAAATGGCTGCAGCGGCCTCCTATTACTTATGTTTCTCTTCACTCTCAGGCTCACCTAATGGGATATGCCTCACACTGAACAATAGTTCTATTAAACACCAAGTCAGAAACAAGAAGTTGAACACCAAGCCTTTCAAACTGGCAAGCCAAGCTGAAAGATGGAATTTCAGCTGCTTGAGATTAAAAGCCCACAGTAGCAGATGGAAGTGGAAAAAGAACAAGACGAGAAGGAGAGAAAAAACGAGGAAGCACAGAAGCAAGACAGAGGTGGCAGGCAGTCAAAGTGGCAGTTACACTGTAAATAAGATCTCCCCACAGAGTGCTTAACTCCGGACTGCCTTTGTTTGGCCTTTAATAGCTTACAGGGCTGAGAGAGACCGATTAGAGCAAAACTGCGGGGACACAGAAATATAGGCTTTGTCTACAGCTGGGATTTATCTCCCACCCTGAGTCTGAACTTTGTTTTCAGGAGGGCCTCCACTCCGTTGACTTGTAAAATCTTAGTTGTCTTACTTCCTCTTGCCCTAATCAGTTTGAATCATTGTCACCTCATAGATTATATCTATAACTGTTTGAATCTCTCCTGTATTTCACAAAATAATAGCATTAGTATTACTCACCACAATCAACTTTTGCAAAATTGATGGACGTGGGTTTGTGAACTTTTTGTAACTTTATTGAGATGCATCTTCCTTGTTGAGGCAGAGTAGCACAGAATGAACCAGGCTCATTAATCAAAGTGCAGCCTAAAGGGAAAACATACTGGGCTACATTAATTTTCACAGCCGAGTGGCTGAGGGAAATGATTAATACATTACCATGAGGAAACAGGTTAAAAAGCCCTGATTACTGTCATATAGCAGATCAATGAAACATTATGCATTATTTACCTATTTTTCTTATCGTAAAATGTGCTAGAACAACAAAACACACAAAATACTCAATATACCATTATTCTCCCTCAGGATATCTGAAAGAAATAATTATGCTTTTCCCAGAATTTTCACGACCATCTAGCATAGGGCTGGAAAGAAATTTTGAAGGGTGGTGTAATTTACATACACCTCGCATTTAAAATCAGGTGTCGTTAATAATGAGAACTTGTGTTTGAAGGAGCTCCTCATTAGTGCGAATGAGCATGTGATTGCCCGGGCTTTGATGTGACTTCACACGGCAAAACTGGATTGGGGTGGCTAATAAAATTCTAAAAAGGACCGCGGAGTTCAGTGAATGTCGGCGCTTCTTTGGACATTAAAAGGTAACAAGAGAGCCTAAAGTCCCTTTGATGTGACACACCCAAGTTTAAGGGGGCTTTTGATACAAGAGCAATACAAAACTGCACACTGTGCATCATCTGCAATCCAAATAGAACCCACAAATGGCGTTACTTCATACTTCAAGACTAACCAAGACCTTCATGGCACATTAAACCTTTCAGTGTAACCACTGGAGGCTTAAGTAATAGAACCTCATGTCTAAGGTTTTTGTAACTGAGATTTTTATGAATGTCAACCTCTGTAATCCCTCTCTGATTGTTGTTCTGTTATAATAATTCCACTTTTTTAATTGCCTGAAAAAAACAACGATAAGCACACGTTTCTTGAAGTCGTCTTAGCAGCAACAACACGGGCACCTGCGTGTTTTGATGGCGGTATGCTAATTAGCTGCTGCATGAGCGGATGCTCCTTCCGAAAGAGAGGAGAGCCTAATTAATTTTCAGATTCTCGCTTTGATGTGTCTAATTGCTCTAAGCTTCCCAACTTCATTAGTCAGCGAGCTCCCTCGGTGGACGATGAAGCCGGGTCCCTGCGGTTGCCGAAGAGAGATTTACCTGTGTATTTTTAGGCCCTGTTATTATTAGATGAAATGTTGTTGCATCTCAGCCGAGTCTAAAACCAATAAAAACTTAGAAGCTTTGTGAAATAAAATTGTCGTTTTCCACACTGACTGTTGTGAAATTAGCTCATCAACACTTTGTTTTTCAAATCATCGTGAAGGCGCAGTGGGAGTTTTAAGGAAAACGTTGAGGTCTCGAGGTGAATGTGTAAAAAGATAGGGTGACCTTACTTTCCATCCCTCTCCGTTTTTTTTACCAAGAGAATTCAGAAGCCCTGGCCCTATCTATGTGTGCTGTTTTGTCCTTACTTTATACAAGACTCCATTACACTTAAAATTGCATTATCAGTTATATTATATCTATTCATGTTTTAGCATTAACACAGGGTAATGGGATAGGTTCCCTTTCAAATCAGGAGTGATTAAGTAATCCTATCCTATTCAGAATCTATACAGTAACTATTTACTTATTAAACAAATCAGACTAAAAGATGATACAGATGGAGTGTAGCCATGATTACCCAGAGCCCAAATGTTACATTATTAACAATTTAACGTTAAAACTAAACTATGATTTATACAGTTATGTTATTATAAATCTCAACGCTGTCTCCTACCTAACTCTTGTTGAATCATATAAAACTAAGGCTATCTAAAGTAAAATATTTTCATTTTTTTTTTTTTTTTTTAAGTGTTTTTAATCCGTGTTTTGGGGATCCTAAACAGCTGTTCTGTACTAGACATCTACATGTTGAACTCATTAAGCTCTCATCTAAACAGATTTCTGTCATTCAAAGAACTCTGAGTTGTAGTTCATAACTTTTACAGACAAAAAAAAATCTTGGGTTTTATTTGGGGACTGAAGGCTCTGTTAGATACAATTACCTCGGCTTAGCTCCGTTATAAAGATATAGAGTGGAAAATACTGCCGCGGAGATGGTGAACAACCAGACTCTGATAAATTACGTTTGTGGATGTTCTACGGTTTACCAGTAGATTACAGTTAATCCCACGGCAAGACCACCAGCATCATGGTACTACTAATGATAGCCTCTTATTATGAAAAAAAATAAGTGTTTTTTGTGTTATTTTGCATCTCTGGTGCTTCCATACGCATACAAACTTGGAGAAAAAAAATCTATGCTGTTTAGAGTGAGATACAGGTTTCTGAATGTGTCCTGCCTTCAGTCTCCGGGTGAGCTTTTCAAAATCACACACTAGTTCACCATAATCTACAAAATAACTACTTGAAAGTCCCTATTCTGCAGGTATTCCACAACTGTGCCCTAGTTTAGAATAAGTCTCCCGGGTGAAAGAGTTATCTAGCTGATGTGATCTTACCTAGCTACTGCGCATGTGCGACTCCCAACAAAGATGGTAAAGAAGTGAGATGTCGCACTCTGTAGCTAAAACAGAGACCTAAACACACAGGGTGAAAACAGGATGTGCAGTAACAACAAAAATCTGGTGTTTTTTGAAAATGATACCATAGAAACCTCTTCTGGTACAACCTCAGAATACCTGAAATGAACCTGAAAGTTAGCATAATGTAGGCGCTTTAAGTGAGGCGCTGATGCTGTCATGCACGCAGTGCGAGATGTCACGAGGGGGAGGGGCTGGAGGCTGCAGCTCTGTGTGCGCTGTAATAAATAAATCCTTGATTGGAAAAAACAATGCAATTTGGATTTTATCTACCTGGGTGGGTCATACTCTACCTGGGTGGTGCTTCCAAGTAGAACCTATGTACTGGAATCACTGCTATAATCATGAGTTCAGTCATAGCTTAGACCATAACTACTCATCTGAACTTGTTTTTTCAGAAACGTAGCTCATTAGCATATGTGTTCCAGCATCTCTTGTGTGTTAAACTTTTAACTTTTTATAAATTTGAAAATGGCGACGTGATGTGGGCTTGTGTCTTTTTATACATGTCACAGACTAATATCGTGCAAACCATAATTGAGATGAGCAGACAACTTCAACCACTCCCTCCCTCTCGCTTGTAATAAGCAACACTAGTCAATGTGTGAATGTAGCTGCTGTCAATTAAACAAAAGCGGTGTGAGACTGACAAATCAAATCCCCAAATAAAGTGGATTTAACTTGGGAGATTGTTGCTTTGGTTTACATAATATATAGTTGGTTTTATTTAGTGGAGTTATTTAAAAGTACAGAATGCTAATCGGCAGTTTGAAACATTTAACTAATCAATCTTGTAGTATTTCCAACTTCTAAAATATTAAATGATTTTTTTTTATTGCATTCTACACAACACATACACAAGAACAACACTGACAGTCGCTGAGGAGAAAGTTCCTCACGCAGGCATATGCCCTAAATAATGCTTGAGGACATCATTTAAGGCAAGGTGAAACAGTAAGAATTGTAGAAAGGAACAGGCAGATACAGTAACTTTGAGCGCCACTTGGGAGAGGGCTGAAGTATTGACCATCAACATCTTTGCTAAGAATGTGTCAATTATACTGTATTTAATGAGTTGATCACCCAGTTATCTGGACCTAGTTGACATTCAGAAGTTGTACATGCAAATGGATACACTGGAACATGTTCTCGTTACTGTTGCCAGATGGAGTGATCCAATTGACACCTCATTACTTGAGTAATTTGATTGAAGTGGAAAGTGTTTGTTGGTGTGTTTCTGCTTTGGGTTTTTCAAAAAGGCTTGACCTGGATGAATCATTAGGGGGGCATTTTGCTGTTATTTCACCTTCTACTAATAGTTCCTTCTCTTCCTCTGTCACCTTAATTTGAGATGTAATGCTGATGGCAATATGGCTCTGCTTGCTTAAGAAATTTGGTCAAACATATCCCATGTATAAACTAAGATTTGTAAAAAATAAAATAATGGTCAACCATAAACAAGCTCAAAGTGCCCCTTGTTTGCTAAGCCAAATGAGAACATTGGTACGGGGTGGATCTATTTCCTGTTTGACACCCTAAAAAGAAATAAGTGCTGGCTTGTGAGTTTCTCGGGGTCCTGCCTCGGATAGCAAGATTGGCCTCATTAGTGAGCTCCTTGCTGATGTGTGTCAGGCCCTGGAGTCCTGGGCTGAAGCTGGGGGACTTGCTGACTTGTAAAAACACCTTGGTCTCTACTTTACATTTTTCCCTTCTTGGAACCCATTTAGCGCATATGAAAACTCCAAGAGAGCAATTGACCTCATCCATTTACCTGTTTGACCATACAGGGTCATTTTCCACAAAGAGATAAATAATTGGCTTCTGGCTACCTGTCTTCTAAGTTGTATTATAATCATTTCATAAATAAATGTGTTTCACAGGGATATGGCACAGGGGACTATTGTTGTTTTTGTAGATATTCAGCAAATATTATTGCCTCTGCAGAACACACTCTGCTTATTTACATGGGATAATAATAAAGTACTGTCCTAGAGGCAGACTTGTCTGGCTAGAACACACACACACACACACACACACATAAACAACTCATTTCTACCAAGTATATCACTGTGACTCTAAACTTCTTTTGTTTTACCATGGATAAAGACACTACTTTAAACTCTAAAAGCTATTTCATCCCTGGGCCATCTCACGCTCATGCGATTAATAACTAAGTTGCCTCCAAAGGGCCACCAGCAATGTTTTTTAAGTCATTAAATACAGTAAGTATCCCTCAGCAAAACACGATCACTTTCGATTTGGCTGAGGCTGCTGTGCATTAGAAGCCTTTAGTACTGATGATCCATAATTCAGTCTCATTTTGACACATTAAATTTAGGGTCTACATTTTTTTATTTCTGCTGGCCAAAAGGAAAGGGAAAGTCTTCATCAGCAGCTTTTTGGATTTTTTATTTTTTAAACTGTTAATGCACACTGTCAACTTCTATCCGTGGAAAAAGATCAATAGGCCTCAAGGGGAAGTCTTCTTCGCTCATAAATCCACAGAATGATATACTATAGTATATTACTCATGCTTTTATTTTATGCAACTACCCAATATCTCACAGAAAATCAAGATTTATCTCCATTATACAGGTGATCTTTATTAACTGCTTTATTTATACAGTGTTTAATAATCTATCATGGCTCATATCACTCCATTTTGTTCTGCCTTATTGCTGGTTATGTTATTGGTCACTGCAGCGTGATGTCGGGTTTTAGCCAAAACACAATACCCACATTCAAATAAATAGACAGACTAGCGTTTTGGCCAAAATGCTTGATTGGTGTAAATGCAGCCTATAGCGGTACTTGACATTAAGAGACTCTATAGTGGTGTTTTATTTTTTTATTTATTTATTTTTTTTTTTTTGAAAACTGTAAATCTAAGGAATAGGTTAAACACACATGCGCTCTAATGCCTGCTGCAATCATTTCAGAAGCATACAGTATAATTAAATAGTTTATCTGGTTAAAGGTTACATTGAAGAAATCCCACTTTTCAACTCAATTATTTAAAAAATTGTACACATATATAAGCTAAGCATCTAAACAGGGTTACGTAAAGAAGACCAATAACAGTTGGCTCTTACATTTTTCCTTATCATACATATGGTACTATGGCTAACTAGATCTATGTAGTTAATAATCAGCTGCTAAGAATGCTAACTGGGACATTTATCCTCAGTCTGTTAGCACAGTACCATGTAACCATTAACTGCACGTTTAAATGCTCTTGCATTAAATAGTAATCCATTGTTTCAAAAATTACCAAGAATTGAGAGTAGAAAATCTGAATATTTGCTGTCAGATAATGGGAGGTTTGACAGGTGTAGCAACAGTAACTAAGCGGTGTGGGACTCTGCAGCTGTGTGACAAACATTCCTATAGTGGGACTTATTACAAATTAAACAAGGCTGGATCAAGACGATTTACATTATCTGCCTGATACAGTCACTTGATCAAGAATCAATGCTATGCACAGCATGACCGGAAATTCAAATATAATAGACAGTCAAATGTATGCATATTCCCCGCAGTTGGGTGTTTTCACTTTACTGCACAGACTGTCTGCTTAGTTGAGTATTTACATTCCAAAACACTGTCCCTCATTAATTAAAGAGGAGACCAAAGTTCCTGCCAGGGTAATGTTGGGCCGATCTGCCCCACTAAACCATTTCCATTTGCCCTTGGCTTTCTAGGTGAAGCAGAATGAGGGAGAATCTCCATATCGCTTTTGTTTTTGTCAACCTATGGGCAAATGTTCAACCAGTGCTGCCATATATTTGCATTATAATGAGCTGTGCCCAAGCATAAATCAGTTTTATATTTTTCATTGAGAGTAAAATGCACCATAGAGACAAATGTACAAGCTTGTGTGTGTCTATTTAAATGGTTTGCTGTGGTGTTTGATAGTTTATTCCTGTGTGGATTTGTTGTCTTGTGTGTGTCTGCTGCCGTTTTGTCTTCTTACCTTTGTTTATGATGCAAGTGGTCTGTGCGTGTCCGTCTGTCCTGGGGAAAGATGTTACAGACAGTGGCAGTGACATGCTCAGTGCCTAACTACATTAGAGTTGCACAAATTGAGCATGACAACCTGCAGACAGAAGGTGGTTGGCACAAAGTAGCCATGCAAGACTTCACAATGCTAAAAAAAAAAAAAAAATATGAAAAGCTTAGACTTAAAAGATTGAGGAAAAAATGTTCAAACTCTAAAAGCTAAGCAGATGCATAATACAGTGTATTCTAGGAAGAGAATAAATTACCCTCTCCAAACAAACACGATGTTGAACTTCATCACTCTCGGGTTCAGTAAAAAATAACACAGCAGCTTGAGATGCTAGCTCATACTCAAGCTAATAAATCCGCTTTAGACTCGACTTTAAAGGCATAGATTATAATTTGCACACTTGAATTTACAGAATTTCACAGAAAATATGAAACATCTCTCAATATAATACCCTCTTGTACAAAGCTATGGACTCAAAATTACCATGAAATGTAATCAACACTTCTCTGACACAGATTCAAGAAATCATAAGGCTTTTAGATTCATTGCAGTGCTGTTTCCTTGGATTACGTTACTTTGCACCTACTACAGTTTATGTTTGTATAGATGCATACCTTGTAAAAAATAAATAAGAATGTCCAACTTAGTTTCCAGAAATTTAAACATAACCATGTATACTGACAGAAACTTTGAGTTCCTGCCTAATTTTTACTATGGTTACATTGTCACTGGCACTATTTGTGAGAAGCCTGGTGATTAGCATTGTTTGGTTTTTACTAGTCAGAAATGTCTACAGTCACATTCTTAACAAATAATCACACTAAAAACCACCCCAATAGAAATCTGTTAAAAACCTGGAAGTATTTGTGCCAGACTTTTGTTTCATCACAACCAAACAAAGGGTATTCACAACAAGTAATAACATTACACCCTGAGCAAAGAAATTCATGAATTAGTAATTGTAGGAGCACAGTTCGTTTTGTGTCTGATGTGATGTTCAACTCATTGAACATTCTAAGCAGTGAGCTGTGTGTGTGTGTGTGTGTACCTCGCAGTGTCTAATAACTGGCAGACAAATGGAACACTGACTTGTATTTAAAAAAACATTAGGCAACATTCACTATTCACTGTGTTTTGGCTCTTACAAATGGTGCAGCGCATAGCTTTCCCTACACTGACATATCAATTTTCAAAGTGCACATATCTGTTTGGATTCATTGACTGGAGAAATTTAAGATAATAATTGGAAAGCTTTAGCCGTGCTGTGGCATTATATGCATTCAAATGTCAATTTATTTACGTATATAGCATGTTGAAAAACCACTGGGTTTACCCAAAGTTCTTTACAAGGTAAAAACTACAATAATATACTTTTGAATACAGAGTACATCACAAAGGAAAATGATGAACAAATAAAATGTAATATCTTTTCTTAACTGGAAGGAAAGGCCAAAGACAAATACACGTTTTTAACAGTGATTTTGAAGTGTTCGAGAGTAGGGGCGGTTTTTATATGAAATGGTAAACTGTTCCATAAGTTAAGGGCAGCTACAGCGAAGGCTCCATCACCTCTAGTTATGAAACTTGTTTTTGGCACATCTAGGAGGAGAGATTGGCTGATCTCAATACTCTAGCTGGAATATGAGCACAAAGGAGCTCGGTCAGGTAGGGTGGTTCCAATCCTTAAAAGTTAAAAGATTTTAAAATAAATCCTACAGCAAACAGGTAGCCAGTGGAGGGAGCGCAACACAGGTGCAATGTGTGTGACCTGAGTGTTGTTGTCATGATAAAGTGATCGCCTTTACAAGTAATCAAGTAATAAACCGGGTAGAACAGACAATTTTTAAAAGGCTTACTTTTTTAGTGTTTTTTTTTTTAGCTTCTGTGTCATGTTGAATTTCCTGTGGTTTGTTTTCACTTCTTTTCTTACTTTTAACATAGCAGATTGCAACTCCCTTATATCCCCCTCTCTTTGCTATCCTATCAGTCAACTGTAATGAAGTCTATTGCTGCGGTACAGCTACTTAATGCAAAGGGCTCTTGGCAAACTTGTGAAATGTTGCCAGGGAGGTGACATGCTCAGATGAATAGCAGCATACAACAACCACTTAACAGCTTTTGTGAAACTTCAACCTCAACCCATGCCATTCCTATCATATTTTTTCAATCAACCTTTATTTATCCTCGAGATCACTGAGGGGCCACCGTCATTTTCAATGTCATCGAGGAAGAGTAAAAAGACGAATACAGAACAACACAAAGTACAATCCTCATGCATTCTCATATTGGAAAACAACACACACATGTTCAAGCATCACAAGCTCTGATTAAGCTTGCTTAAGGGTACGACATGGAGCAGGTTTTTCAACCGAATAGAAAGTCCATAAGTCCTCTGCACACATCCCTTAACCTAAACCTGTTTGCATGCCATATACACCATTTGCGCTTGCTATAGTCACTTACAGTAATGTGTCTTGGGTGGATCAGATGGAGATGCAACATCAAAAAAGCTAAGTGTAGATGTGTTCAAGAAAAATTATTGCCTCTCAGGGCTCTGGCACCACTCCCTATTTTAACACATGATCATACAGAAGGCACACTGAGCTGCTGCTTTATCTGATCCCAGATTGTTAATTACAATATCAAAGTGGGAGAGAGATAATTGATCTGTACGGGTAAGCAAAACATTTGCTCATAGTGTATATAAATGTTTCTTTCACATATTTGTGTTTTGGGCTAAAAGTTAGCCCACAGCTGGAGATGCATGATACAACAATTGAACTCAATGAAATACAGTGAATTTTTCAAATTCGGTACATTCACTGTTTGAGTTGCCACCTTTATCAATCAGACGTAGTTTCAAAGTTACAGGTCGTTGAGGCATTTTGACTTTTCACACATGAAAATCCCAGGTATTACAATAACATCAACATTGGATCTGTTGTGTTCAAGTGACCTAGTAAGTTGGGACCATGTGGCAGTGTGCCAGTGGCACAAAACCAGGACCATGAAACTGCAGCAGCTGACTGGAATTCGGCCATATGAATTTGAATATTCAGACTGTGACATCTCAAAATGTCTTCCCTGAGAAAGGCCTATTGCAGAGCATTTACTTTAGTCTCGCATGCTGCAAAGTTACAAAGTTGCTGAGAATTTCTTTTTTTCTATTCTGCTTTGGTACTCATTTCTCACAGTTCTACTTTTCAAACAGTTATTCCAACATCTCCAGTTTTTTTTTTTTAACACTGGAGATGTTCTCCTGCAAGTAGAAACAATGCTAGTGAATAAACAAACCAGACCAAACCTTTTGACCTTATTCACATGTTAGGAGAGGATCCACTAATGTCCTTTTTAGTGATGAATGAACATGTATTACACTTTTCAAATAAGGTGCAAATTGAATGAGCTTTCATTGTAGCGTGACCCCAGACTATGTAGGTCACTGGACAATACTTTAATTGCTTTTAATAATTTTCAGGTGTCCAAACTATTTGCATTGTCAAATACTCATTGCTGTATAATAATTGAACTTGAGGTAAACTTGAGCAAAAGTAGCAGGCCACCTGCAGCCTTGAGGCGCGTAAGCCATTTGTTTATGTTTACATTGTTTTTCCATCCAATTATTATTTTCGCCTGATAAAGAAATGCAAGTTATCCGGCGTGGCTCAAAGCTGTTATTTTTTTTTTTTTTTAGGAATCAGGCACGATTAAGCATTAGACATTAGATGGAAAGAAACCGAGGAGCTTGGGGCCAAAGTTTTACCAGCAGAATTGGAACAGCAGCAACTTTCACTTTACAGTGAAAAACGTTTTTTTGCCTCATAAAGGTGAAAAACAGGAATTGCTGTTGCTCTCTATGATTCTGTCATCATCACGTGCTGTAGTAGGGGGCCCAGTCTTGATATTCCAGCATAAAGCCATAATTTCCTATCCTGGGCTAGGACACACATTCATATGGTTTGATAAAGTATTTATTGGTCTTTAAGCTATTGCACCTATAATAATGTAGCTGTCCCCAATTTAGGTCATCCTGCACATCTCATCTGTGTTTCTTCCTGCATCCCTGTGTGTGTGATATTGTGTGATTGTGTGCGTTTGTCAATCATGGGGGAAACGAAGCAGCAACCCCGCCCACTGCAGCGAGCCGACAGAATTGGAACAGCAGCAACTTTCAGCAACTTTACAGTGAAAAATCGATTACAGCGTACATTGATGTTAAAATGTATACAGGTTGGCAGGACGGTCTGAAATCTTTTGCATCGTCTTTTGCTGTATGTTTTGTTGATGAATGTGAGATGTTTGAGTCACACACGTCTCGCCTTCATATTAGAAACAAGGAAATTAATTTGACCTGTGGTCAGTGGCTGCACGTGGGACTGCAGGGATTGTTGCGCGTAATGAAAATGCAATAGGGGGCCACAGCTGTGAATCAGTGTCTTCTAGTAAGGCGGGCTCCTGATTGGTTCGTGTCCATAAGCAACTGCATACCCTACTTACCGAGAGTTATGCATCTGAATCACTCAATTCTCATTGGCTACCTGCCAATGTGGCCCGGTAGATTAACAGTGTTACCGGCCAATTGCAAAATTCACTCGCATTTGGCAGGTGGTCGAGTGTTAATTTAAGGCCATGCAGAGGAGAACAAAAGTATTGTAAGCTGAAAATGGAGACTGCGGCACACAAAATGGATATCTGTGGTGCATCAGCATCACACCTTTACACTGCTGGGTGTGAACTTGCAGCTCATCCAGGCAATTTTCAATTCCCATTGACACTCTGAAGATAATGAGATTATAGATGTTTTTAAGATGTATTTTGCCCTTGGTCCGTGGCAGGGAATATAGTTTGGAGTTAATAATTCTTGTCTCTTGCTTTCTCAAACCAAGCCTAGTGGAAAAACGCGGTTGACAGTCTAAAAAGCTCGTAGATGCCACATTATTTCTACACAATGTTCTTCAGCCTATGCCATTATTCACTCTTTATACATCCAATTGCTGAGAAATTCTTTGATTTTATGTTGTCGTTTATTACATGCATATTGAAGGAAAAAAACAATGTTTTAAAAAAATCTTCATTCTGAAGTGTATATAACTATGCAGGGTGAAGATAACTAAATTTAGTTGCCAAGGTTATCAAGAGTCACATCCATCAGTGAAAGAAAACATGTATCACTCTACAACACCTACACATCCTTATCAGTATGTAATGAATGGAAACTATTCTATGTGTTTATTCACCAAAAGTTAAACAGTAAAGATGTTGGGTCAATACTTGTAGAAGCAATACTGGGTTAGCTTTACCTAGCAGACTATCCACGGGTAGAAAACCACTCCGACCAATCAAACCCAAGACATGGGTTGTTTTGACCTAACATTGGTGTTATTTTTAGTCACTGTTGTAACTACCCAACTAAAATTCGGACCCAGTGGTAGACATCACAAGCTGAAGTTTTACTTGGTACTTGTTTTACTTTTACTTGTACTTGCAAATGTATTGTTACTTGTACACAATGTGCATATTGGTTTCAAAACTCAAAGAGTCAGATGTTACAAAAATTTAGATTTTATTTCCATCATTTACACTTTCAAAATAAAAGAAAACAAAAACAAGGCGTCTGCAAAAGTTTGGGCACCCTGCAGAGTTAATACCTTGTACTGCCCCCTTTGGGAAGTATCACAGCTTGTAAACACTTCTTGTGGCCAGCCATGACTCTTCCAGTTCTTTGAGATTTCTGGGCTGTCTGTCACGCATTGCTCTTTTAAGGTCTATCCAAAGATTTTCAATTATGTTGAGGTCAGGAGATTGTGAAGGCCATGGCAAAACCTTCAATTTATGCCTCTTGATGTAATCGTGGATTTTGAAATGTGTTTAGGATCATTATCCATATGTAGAAGCCATCCTCTCTTTAACTTCAGCTTTTTCATAGATGCCATCAAGTTAGCGTCCAAAATTTGCTGAAATTTTATTGAATCCATTTTTCCTTCTACTTGTGAAATGTTCCCTGTGCCACTGGCTGCAATACAACCCCAAAGTGTGATTGATCCACCCCCATGCTTAACAGTGGGACAGAGGTTATTTTCATTAAATTCCGTGCCCTTTCTTCTACAAACGTACCTTTGCTCATTCCGGCCAAAAAGTTCTATTTAAACCTCATTGGGGTTAAAACAGAACTTGTTTCCACAATGCATCAGGCTTGTCTATATTTTCATTTGCAAACTTCAAACGCTGATTTTTGTGGTGAGGACGTAGAAGAGGTTTTCTTCTGATGACTCTTCCATGAAGACCATATTTGTACAAGTATCTCTTTATAGTGGAATGGTGTAGCACAACTCCAGTGTCTGCCAGGTCTTTCTGGATGGATCGTGCAGTCAAACGTGGGTTTGGACTTGCTTTTCTCACAACCCCGCGAGCTGTTCTGTCTGATATTTTTCTTGGTCTTCCAGATCTCGCTTTAACTTCCACTGTTCCTGATGACTGCCATTTCTTAATTACATTCCAAACAGAGGATACTGGAATCTGAAAACGCCTTGCTATCTTCTTATATCCTTCTCCTGCTTTGTGAGCGTCAACTATTTTCAGTTTCAGTTTTCTAGACAACTGCTTAGAAGAAGCCATGGTGCTGATTGTTTGGGCAAGGTCAAATTAGTCTGCGCATTTAAAACCTTAAGATTGACATCACCTGGTCTTTCCAGATGATGATTTACAACAATCCATGACACTGTCAGGTCTCAGCTTTACAAAGGGGGCGATGCATGCTATAAACTGCACGGTGGCCAAACTTTTGCAGACGCCATTTTTTCGTTTTGTTATTTTGAAAGTGTAAATGATGGAAATAAATCTAACTTTTTGTGACATATACAAATGTCTAATCTGTCATTTGATTTTTTTTTTCTTTATGCACATTAATACAATTTTTTACTTGGAGTGCCCAAACATTCAAGCTCCACTGTATAGTAGAGTTGAACCGAAGCAAGGTTACCTTTTTATCCTTTTAGCTGGTAATTTACAGTAATTGTGGTACATTCTGGTGTGCAAATGCTGAGAGAGGGCTTTTAACATCTTTAAGGAAATGTATTAATCCTTTAAAATGGTGCCCTTGTATGAAAAACTGAATTGGACATATGAAAATGGACATGACCCCCATTCCTTTATGATCTTGATTAGTCCTTTTTGAAGTACTTTTTTTTTTTTCTTCAAATTTCTTCTTTTTCAGAGCATAATGACTATTATGTTCAGTTGGATTAGAATTAGAATTGCCTGCATTGGAGATATGAATGTGTGTGGATTTTTCAGCAGTAAATGTGTTATGCGTGTATGTTTTTATGCATAGCAGGAGACCATGAAAAATAAGTCTTGCTAAGAATCTGTAAATAATCCAACATGGGTTCACTTAGAGAAACTCAATCTACCTATACAGGCACAGAGAGCCATGCTTTTTATTTTTAGAGCATCTCTAGCTGTAGCATTGAGAATGCTTCCATGTGAATAATGACTCAGAGGGCATCCTGTTGCCCCCCTGGCTCCATCTCACTAGCTCCCAACAACTCTGCTGATTAGTAGAGTAGGCCTATGACTATTATAGCATGTCATGGCCGGCGGGGCAATGCGGTGTGAATTGTGCCAGAGGATTGATTGGCTCTGGCACAATGGCCGCGGCAAGAGTTTGCCGTGGGTTCACTTCCTGATGATGCAAGCAACTTGGCGAGATGGTTATTGTTATGAGTGGAAAGGTCTCTGTCAAGCTGGGGATGTGAAATAGAAGATAATCTTGTCGTTTGCTCATGATTGCTGTAGGTTGGAGGGAACGGTAGATTTCCATGAAGAACCGGTAAAATGTAAGAATTTTACTGATGTCTTTGAACACAACCCGTTTTATTTGGCTTCTCAACTACATAGGGAAGCAATGCAAGACATTCATATTCAAATCTTAACACTGCCTGTTGTTCATTTTCAATATATCACAACATAGACTGACATCAGTTAAGTTTTCCTTAAGGTATTTACAGCACAGCTTATAAGCTTATACAATTTATAGTATGTTTACACACACACACGCGCACACACACACACAACTACTTGTGGATTTGGAACACCTAAGTCTACACATTTACCACAAGACAATCCATTTCCATTGCGTAAACCATTCCATATCCGCTTTCATGTAATCTGAATGAGTTTATTGACTTTACCCCTGGATGGTGCTGAATATTCAGTGCATGTCAAAAAAACAAAGTGGCATGCACATTAATACAAATCAGAATCTTCTCCTCAGAAACAATTCCACAAAATGCAAATGACGAAGGTGACCTTGCCCGGTGGAGAAATGACAGGAAAAAGCTGTTGTCAACAGAAGTGAAAGATGCAAAAACTTTCCCTTGATGCAACTGGAACATCTCTATTCCCCCTCCCCTTCCCTGCAGGGCTGGCAGAAACAGTTTAAATATGTTAGAGTATGAAAGATTGTGAGCTTTTTGATATTGACATATTTTAATGCAACTGTGTTTCTCCCAGTCAAGCAGGTATATATCTGCATAGTGAAGCAGTCTGTATATTCGATATGAGTGTGTTGTCCACCGTGTGTGAATAATGGATGAGGGTCTGTGAGAGCTGAGGTGGGAGTGGGTGTATTCATGGTTGGTGTGCTCCATGAGAATGTGAAACACAAGTATAACGGCTGCTTCATCTTTAACATGCACATACATATACAGACGTGCACAAAAATAATTTTCTAATGTTAGAAATCAGATATTCCGTATTTATCGTAGCCACTGGTACACAGGTGATGGATGCTCTGGTGACTTCTGGACACAAAAGATGCTAAGTTGAGTAGTCTTGCCAACACCTCTTTACATTCTAGTGCTGCCAATACATCTGAATCAGTATTCAGTATTAAAATATCGACACATTCGGTTCCCATTTATCAAGCACTTGAAGCAGATAACTGATACAAGTACTGTTTTTTGTCCATCACAGAAATAATTCAGTGTGAGACACAAACTGCATTTTTTTTATGTGTAATGCAACTAGTCGGATATGCAAAAAGTGCATGATGCAGTATGCAGACATGATGTGGTTCTTATACATTCTGTAAAGGACTTCTGTAAAGGAGACTGTAGTGGCCAAGTATAGCCATCAGCAAATACACTTCAAAACTGCTCCCGATGGTCAGGCCTGCATCGTGTATGGTAACTCGTTGCCATCTGTGTGTGAATGGGTGAATGAGAGACGTCTAACGAGCTTTGAATAAAAGCAGAGTTTAAATGCAGCCATTTCCAATGTAAAACACCATTGACCATTTTAAAACTTCAAAAGGTATTAGTTATGTAAAGGAGACGGAGTTGAGGGAAGAGCATCTATGAGAATGTATACATGGGTTCATTTAATCATACATACTGTACGTACTTTTTGCAATCTATGTTGCTCTGAGAGGTCATGATTGTGCACTATAGTCCCTGAAGTTCCTAAAATACTCCTGTATAACCTGTTATTACAGAAAAATGTGGGTACAGTGAAAAAAGTGGCTTGATTTCCGACTGGAAAGAGTTGTGACTCATGCCTTGACATATAGCTACCACAGTTACAACAGTAACACTGTGCAGCACATTTAAATTAACTACTGATATTCTCTGGAATTAGTGTCCGTCTGAAATAAAAGTGAAAACCTTTTCATGCTACACTTAATTGGAGGAAGGGGTCACTTCTGAAATGGACATTTCAGAAATGATAGGACGTTATGGAGAATAAAGTCTGTTTGGTAATGGAGGAAGATGATTTTTAGGCAGATAAACAAAGTAGTTTGAGAAGTATCCACTGTAAGGTTATAGAATCCAAAGCCCTAATTCAAAGCTCACTTCAAATCCCAAGTAGCTCTCCCTGCTTTCCACCTCCCTATCATTGCTCTGCTCAATAGTAGCTCATATCACCGACTAAGACTCCCAATTCCAGCCGCAAAATGAAAAACAGATAATGCTTTTGCACTCTGATTCTTCAGATGGTACAATGTGTCCTCCAGATATGTGTGGGCCTTGACACTTGATGAGAGTAAACTCGACTGGCACTTTCACACCCAATCTTCATCTGTCACTCCATAGAATCCACATCTGTGTTCTCCTTCTGCTTGCCACACTTCACTCCCATACATGCCAGTGCAGGGAAATTACAGGAAATTAAAAATCCCTCTCAACGTATACCGATGTATCTGAGCGCCACCGGAAGGTGAATAAATAAAGCTGCGATGCAGAAGTCAGAAGTAAGTGCACAGCTCAAAACTTGATTTATTGCTCCTAGGATGAGGGAGACAAATGAAGGGAAAAATAATGAAATAAATTCATACAAAACAAGATAAGCATCATGGAAGAGAGGCATTTCAGAGGAGATGCATTATGCATACATTACCAGTTTGTGTGTGTTTTCACAATCTAGGGATGGCAATGTGTGTTGGTCTGTTGTCCAACTCTGGTCTAGACTGAAATATCTTGTCTAACTATTGAATTGTTTTTGGGTGTCAAATTTGGGCCAAAATTATTTTTTTTCGACACCCAAATGGTAAGGCTCATCATCCAGTCCAATAATTGCATTTCTGAGCATTATTGCCTCACTGTGGCTACAAAGTGTATTTTTGTTTAATGTACTGTCCGCTCCATGAAAAACAGGCACTGGGATGAATGATGTTCATTCTCACATCAGTCTGACTTCCTGAAAATTACAGGTTGTGAGGTCTGCGTCACACAAATGACTGGTATTATGGTGATGGAAGAGAGTAAATAGGGCTGTTGGTGTAGAAATGGGTGGATGGACGGATGGTGAGGAAGATGTGAAGGGGCAGGATCAGTTCGAAGACTTGACCTCCTTTTCTGCTTACTGTCAGAAGCTTGCATTGAGGAGACATTGACAGGGAGGAAGCCAGACATTCAGTCAGTCCAGTATATATCCCTCAACTGTCCACCTCCACTACATTTTCAGCTAGGAAGAGGAATGGATAGAATGGGCCAAACAAATGTCCACCCTTGCAATATGATGCTACAGATTTAGGCATTTAGGCTTATCAGCGGTTCCCATGGAGGGCAGGGTGAGAGTCTACAACTCCACCTCCTCAGCCTTTTCAATCGTTTGCCTGTGCCATAGCTGGCGCACAAAGCTGACAATGAGCTTTTCATTGCTGCCATTCACCTACACAAACCACTGTAATTGTTTCTTGCTGTGATTTTGCTTATATTGTGCATCACCCGGCAAACCGCCAAGCAAACCTAACAAATAAACCGTGGGCCCCTCTTATCACCGCAGATGAATGGGTGTATTCTCTGTAAATATTTCAGCAAGATGGAAGGGGAACAGGAAAAGGATATCCATCCCATGCTCCTGTCAGTGGTCCAGCATTTACATGTTGATGCGTACAGATGTCTCACCATCTGTGAGATAGAACTGAGATCATCTGGGTCTTGTAAAGTCCAGGACTGCATGGGTTAGGTTAAAGGTAAGTGATACCTGCCTTTTATCTCAGGGTCTTGAGGGAAGAAAAATAAACTCACTAGCTCACCCATTCATACTTTCAAATTACTGTCTAGTACACTGCTGGACTTCTTTTAAGAATATAGTAACAAAATACCATAGTTACAGTATGGAGGTTTGAGAAACTAATACACAGAGTAATTGCCAAATCTATCGATGTCTGTGTGCGAGCACTGCAATGAAAGCCCAACACAAATAGACAGAAGGCACTGCAGCAGAGAGATGATGAGCTGACAGCCGGTTACAGTAAAGTGAAGTAAACAGTGTGTCCTTAAATGTGTCACTGTGAAACAAATAATTGTCTACTCTACAACACAGAAAGCGCACTTCTTGAGGGAATTGACAACAATGATTTATTTGCATGTTTCAAATAGTCCTTTACTCTAAATGGCTCTCATGTCATGTATCTCTGTCTCATCTGTCAAATACTGAGATGAACACGAGCGCGACACTCCAATATGTCTTAGGCAATCTCTCATGTCATAATGCCCCTGTATGAAATTAGTAACTGCCATTTTTAATCTACATTCGATTGTGAGATGGACAACAAGACAACAAAACCGTACGAGTGAATAGGGGATCCGTTGTGCATCCATTGTGGGATCCAAAAAGTTGTGGCATGAGATTGGGGATGTGAAAGATGCCATTGAGCATACATGGAATATATCTTTTGCCACCAACTTTTTCCAACTTATTGTCACTTCAAGCTCGTCAAATACAATCGCTTGGTCAGTGGCCTTCAGCATCTGCACAAGACGCACCGGGCTTTCAACTGTTGAACCACGGTGCTGTGAGATAGCATAGTATAAAGTGTGATAAAGTCCAGGTAGGGAAGATAATAATAGAAAGCCACACAGGCCGCGTCGGAACGCCGTTGAGATGGAAGGGTCAAACTAACTTTTAGGACCAAGGTGTGTGTGTGTGTGTGTGTGTGTGTGTGTGTGTGTGTGTGTGTGTCCTGTGCGAAACCAAGATAAAACAAAATTTAAATGGGTTTAAAATATGTATATATTGTAATTAAGGTGACTGTAAAAATGCTGTGGTCAGTTCCCAGCCTCTCACCTTGCACCATACCACACCGGGAGCGTCTCAAAGGCAAAGCGTCTTGCCTGCCCGACTGGCAGATTTAGTCTCTACAAGTACTTTTCGTTAAATCACGTGTTTATTATAATAAAGGTCAGTAATGTCTTATGTTTTTTCACCTCAACGATGAATCTCGTTTTCCGTGGCGTTGCCGAGGAAATGTATACGATATTGGGCTGTGTGTTTTGGTAAATTGACAGGCTACTTGCTGTTTCACTTCCTGCCCGGCTGTCCGAATGGCCTGCGGCTCGTGTGAAAATAGACCTGGCGGGTATCTTTAGCAGCGGAGAGCAATTCACTCAAACTTTGGGACGTGCCGTTGCTGGTGGATTATTGAGCATTGAATTGAATGGCTGTAATTGCTCACAGGGGTTGTGACGCAGACAATCTCGCACTCGGGTAAGGGGAAGACTGAACTTAAATACAAAAGACAGAGGAGACAATGAGACAAAGGTGCAACACATTAGGGCGGGGACAGGAAATCCCAAAGGCGGGAAAATAAACTAAGTAAATCGAGACAACACTAGGGGAACACAAACCCTTCCAAAATAAAACAGGAAATGGAAAAACAACCAGAAAATGTGAATATAACGCAAACAATAACTTGCCATAGGGACAGGACTGTTATACCAGAAACTTCATTAGGTTTAAGCACCCCCCCTTTGAATTTCTGCATTTAAATGGTCAAAAACAGTCAAACAACAATGTAATGTTTTACACGTTTTGCTGTTAATGTTTATTTTATGTGGAAAATATTCTTTTGTCTTTCCAATAATCTTTGACCGATTTTAAATGGAGTTACTTTATTCCTACTTGTACAAATTGGAAAATGTTCCAAATTCTCCTAAGTCCTATTATGGGATAACTCAGCTTACTTTAGTTTGTATAAGATTGTAGCAAAACTTTTAGGAATGGATTGAAGAAACAAGGTGACAGACCGGTGGTCACGCACATTTTAGCACATCAACTATAAATGCCAATACCATAGCTTCTTCTTCTAGCTATTGATTGATACCTTCCCAGCAGCCTTTGCTTGTCCATACACTGACACTGAGTTCACAGAGACTTTCAACTTAGCCTGGAGATAAGTAATCCATCACATTGAACAACTTGTTTTGTCTAGTTTTTGGTCAAAGTTATGTTATAGCTGCTGGTGCAATGCTTTTCCAACCATGACTTCTCTAAAATGTGCCACTTGTCACATTTTTGAACTCAGCACCTTCGATAATCTTCAGTAAAAAGATGTAATTGAATTTACAAATTTCTCACAATGTCAACAAAAACTCAACATTATAAATTATCTAAAGATAGAAGTTCTGGCAGAGCTGTAGTATTGAATTACAATAGATTACATGTAGGTGTACCTATTAAAGTGGCCAAGATTAAACTACCCAGCAAAATACAGTATAAAGTAGTTACAATGTAGTTTAATCATGACAAGATAAAATGCTTCCTACACATTCATACATCAGTAATAATATTCCAATGAAATACACATTTTTTAGAACTGATTAAGCATTTAGTTTAAATCTTCAAAATGGGAATGTGACCATATCACAAACTGCCTCGAGACTGGGCTGCAGCGGCCTGCTCTGGGGGACATCAACGGCCGCCGGGACACAATCCATTGTCTCTGGGGGACGCAACGACGGGGAAATGAAATGCCACACAGCAGCCGCAACAACAATGGAACGGAAAAGGATGTGTGAACGGGACGGTTGTGGTTAGGCAAAGAAGATCGTGGGAAGGAACAATCAACGGTCTCCGGGGTGAAAGTCCTGTGTAACCAACCTCCTTACGTGGATTTTCAGCTTTTCAATACTACTTGCTACTGTAATCGTGACGTTATCACAAAAGATGCTTCCAATTAAAATAAATTAGTTTAAAATTTGTGCTCACCACCACGAAAAAAACAAGAAAATTGTGTCCCTGTACATGAATCAATTGATTGAAAAACGTCACCATTCAACAAACTGCCATTAGACTGGGCTGCATATATTGTTTGTTGTAAATTCAAAACTACCAACATAGTCCTTTTTTAACCTCTCTGTATCGCTTCTGAAACAATATAGAAAGCAGGGATTTACGATTACAGGTAAAAGCCAGTAAATTAGAATATTTTGAAAAACTTGATTTATTTCAGTAATTGCATTCAAAAGGTGTAACTTGTACATTATATTTATTCATTGCACACAGACTGATGCATTCAAATGTTTATTTCATTTAATTTGGATGATTTGAAGTGGCAACAAAGGAAAATCCAAAATTCCGTGTGTCACAAAATTAGAATATTACTTAAGGCTAATACAAAAAAGGGGGTTTTTAGAAATGTTGGCCAACTGAAAAGTAAGAAAATGAAAAATATGAGCATGTACAATACTCAATACTTGGTTGGAGCTCCTTTTGCCTCAATTACTGCATTAATGCGGCGTGGCATGGAGTCGATGAGTTTCTGGCACTGCTCAGGTGTTATGAGAGCCCAGGTTGCTCTGATAGTGGCCTTCAACTCTTCTGCGTTTTTGGGTCTGGCATTCTGCATCTTCCTTTTCACAATACCCCACAGATTTTCTATGGGGCTAAGGTCAGGGGAGTTGGCTGGCCAATTTAGAACAGAAATACCATGGTCCGTAAACCAGGCACGGGTAGATTTTGCGCTGTGTGCAGGCGCCAAGTCCTGTTGGAACCTGAAATCTCCATCTCCATAGAGCAGGTCAGCAGCAGGAAGCATGAAGTGCTCTAAAACTTGCTGGTAGACGGCTGCGTTGACCCTGGATCTCAGGAAACAGAGTGGACCGACACCAGCAGATGACATGGCACCCCAAACCATCACTGATGGTGGAAACTTTACACTAGACTTCAGGCAACGTGGATCTTGTGCCTCTCCTGTCTTCCTCCAGACTCTGGGACCTCGATTTCCAAAGGAAATGCAAAATTTGCTTTCGTCAGAAAACATGACTTTGGACCACTCAGCAGCAGTCCAGCTCTTTTTTTCCTTAGCCCAGGTGAGACACTTTTCGCGCTGTTTCTTGGTCAACAGTGGCTTGACACGAGGTATGCGGCAGTTGAAACCCATGTCTTTCAAGCGTCTCTTGGTGGTGGATCTTGAAGCACTCCAGCAGCTGTCCACTCCTTGTGAATCTCCCCCACATTTTTGAATGGTTTTTTTTTCACAATCTTGACTAGGGCGCGCTGATCCCTATCGCTTGTACACTTTTTCTGACCACAGTTTTTCCTTCCCTTTGCCTCTCTATTAATGTGTTTGGACACAGAGCTCTGAGAACAGCCAGCCTCTTCAGCAATAACCTTTTGTGTCTTTCCCTCCTTGTGCAATGTGTCGATGGTCGCCTTTTGGACAGCTGTCAAATCTGAAGTCTTCCCCATGTTTGTGTAGGCTTCAGAACTGGACTGAGAGACCATTTAAAGCCCTTTGCAGGTGTTTTGAGTTAATCAGCTGATTACTTTGTGGCACCAGGTGTCTTCAAAATTTAACCCTTACACAATATTCTAATTTTGTGACACACGGAATTTTGGATTTTCATTTGTTGCCACTTCAAATCATCCAAATTAAATGAAATAAACATTTGAATGCATCAGTCTGTGTGCAATGAATAAATATAATGTACAAGTTACACCTTTTGAATGCAATTACTGAAATAAATCAAGTTTTTCAAAATATTCTAATTTACTGGCTTTTACCTGTGTATATAGTGCAAAGAACAAACAATCACTGTTAATAATTTCTTTTAATGGACATTTTAAATGACCAATTTTTCCCCCCAAAAAGACTTGGATGAAATTTTGTGCTACACAGTGGGCATCATGATTTACTGGTCATGATGCCCACTGAAGTTTTGAGTGTGCGCTTTCCCCCCAGATGGTTTTGGATGAACTGGAATCAGCACTCCTTGTAAAGGGAATAACAAGAGCTTATCCTGGAGGGGTAATTGGTTGCAGGGGAGGACATCCTTTGATGGAGCCATGGTCTGCTTATCTCCCACCCAAGGTTCCTGCAAAAAAGAAAAACAAAACAAGAGAGAGAGGGGGAAAAAAAACTTCCAACGTGGTTGTAATGAAGCAATAACAAGCTGCTGCAAGATGTTTTTCTTTTTTTTTTTTTAATGCTTGTTACTATGGTAACTGCAATTGGGAACCTAATGCAAAAGACACCACATTAAATTGCATTAACGAGAGGGGACCGAAGCAGACTCCTAAGATGTTGAGCACATTGTGAAAAGACATGATGACAATGATACACTGTGTGCTTTTCAGGAGGGTGAATATGAGATGTTTATGGCATGCAAGCTGTAGTTGATGGAGTGAAAAAAACACATATAAATGTACATAAGGTACTGTTTGCTGTATTTGGCGTATAATACAATGGCCGACAGGGGCAAACGCACTGCAACTCCAAAAAATGCAAATGAAGAGAACATCTTCATTAATTTGACACATGCACGGCATTTAGCAAATGTAACATATGCCTCTTGCATGTAACATTAAAAACACAGTTTGAGTTCTAATTAATTTTGTTTGTAATTAGTACTTGTAACGTGTACATATTTGTCATATTTTTGTATTTTTATACGGTTATTTCATATTTAAGTTAGTAGCACACAAGATAACATTCCAGCTGTAAAACTTCCATCCCTGGGGGAAGAAGTCACACCGGGCTTGTATCCCTCAGGTGATTGTGTATTGTAATATAAGTTGAATATTAATGTACAGTTTTAATTTGGCTGTATATCCAGAAGAATTATGTATGTGTAAATATCCATCTTTGTAAATAGTATCGCTTTGTGAATTGTGAATACATTTGTAACGTTAAAAGTAGCCTATTGATCCTCTACCGTTGATCAATTGTCAGTAGTTGTTTCAGAGTTACTTTTAATATTTAAAAGAATTTAATAGTTGTTGAGCTTGCTCACATAAATCAATATTGTAGGTTTCCTTTAATTATTACTTTTTTTACATTAAATAGTTTTACTGAGACCGAGCTTGTATCCCTCAGATCACGAAGGCTTGTTAGCAATAAATGATCAACGACATAGGAGCCGTCTGTAGTTCTTCCGTTGGGGTCTAACGTCATCTGTTATTCTACAACCATTACACAACACAACGCAGAGACTGCCATCAGTGGTAATCAAAGTGTTAACGAGGATATTATTAACTGTACACAAATGGAAGAGAAGTGAACACCTGTTACACAAACACTTTGAAAATATACACAACCAAATACACAAATGTGCTGTAATAACAGAAGCGATTCAAAATGAAAAGCTTACCCCAGAAACAAATGCAATAGAAATAAACAATATATAACAATAAAAAATGTTCATGCCAGCAAGTCCTTAGCCTCAGATTTAGATCTCCACCCTTGTAGAGCAAGTATTTTGTTTTAAGTATGTACAAAGTATGGTTTAAAGGTTAAAAAGTGTCATATATATACACATACCAAATGGGTACAATAAATGTCAAACGGTAAGATTGTATTCTGCAGGCCATACTGTAGGTCACTCATGCTATGTGCATGGGCAAGTGTAATTTCCACACTTACCATTTATTGTTTGTGTGAAGCCGGGCAATGCATTTGGTTAGCCACACAATGACTTTTCGAGAATTGTGGCGGCGAGTTGCTCGTTCCTAATTTGCATAAAGTTGAGGTCCAGGCTTGACTATTGTCAATCTAAAATGGAAACGAATTCAGCAATAAAATGTTTTCAGAAACACAATTCGGTTATCTATTTTCATAAAATAAAGAGACACAATAACAGAATTTAAAAAAGATGCAGTCATTTTAAATCTGTCTGTACTGAAAGACCATATTTTAATGGAAGGATTTTTTTTAGATTATATTAACTGAGAAAAATGACAAACTCACTGCCTTTTGAGCCTCACATCTGCGTTTCAAAACCAGCGGCTGATCTGTAGTCGGCGATTTGTCGCTCATTCAAATAAGCTGAAACACTTCTGTGAACCCGTTCTCATTCACCCCACCATCTCTCAATAGAACACAATTACACATTGCTTATTTTTTGTCTTTGGGTTAAGACTAAAAACAGACATAACATAAAAGACGCTTAATGTCAAATTTAACACAACAGCAAGCTGCTCACCAAGCAGTGTATAAGTCATGTATAATACATCTTCCTCCAAGCCTTTGTTCGCCAGCTCACACAAACTGTAGCCTTCCTCCAACCTAACCTTTTTGGTTTGATAGATTCTGTTGAATAAAATAAAAAATAAATAAATCTTGTTTTTGTGTGTGTGTGTACGCATACATTTAGTGGTGAAAGACTACTACTAGTACGGCAATTTCAGGGTCAGCCCTCAACCACAAGATTGGCAGTCCAATCCCTGGCTCCCCTGGCCAAAAGTAATGTAATGTACACTACAAATAATAATAGTGCCAATGTTAGCAACTGTAGGTACAATGAATTGAGTAATGATTCATTTTATTGCCTAATAAAGCTTTTTCTATTAACAATCTTAGCTCATGGCGAGAAGAGCATGGCCCAGGTGCGTTTAGGGCGTGTCCAAATCCACTTTTGCTAGGTTGACGGCAGAAAAAAGGGTTAGGGTTCAAAAGGGTTTGTGGTTTAATTAATAACAGGTGTGTTTTGAGCATGAACTGCAAATAATCAATCTCCCATTGTCATCTCCAATTTCCTTTTAAAGGCCAGACACGTTTGTACCTTGGTGCATTGATATTGTTATGGCGGATTTGCTGAGCAGGAAGAAGAAAAGAAATCAATCTTCTGTTGCGTGAAGGAAAGCGTGTGAGCAGATCATATATGATTTCACATTGCAATCTTTTGTTTTTTAATCTTAGTGCGTCTCAGCTCACGCTGTTCATGAGTCTGGGCACATTTTAATAATGCGGTGTAAAAATAGCAATGAAATGCTGCGCTTTGACTTATGACCAGGTTGTTGTTGGTCAATGGTGCAATCACTTCCCGCTGCCTCAAGATAGCAATAGAATACACCTGAACATACCTCCCTGTAGGACCAGTTCCCATGGGCACAAAGATGTGCATTTGAACGATCTTACGCCGTCTTAAAATTGCGTAGACACTTGCATTGGTCTTTTTGCCGCGCTGCGCAGCGTGCAAGATAGGGCCCATAGTGTAAGTAGGTAAAGTCCCAGTGCAAACTTGAAGGGGCAAAATATGGGTGCTTCTGTGTTCTCTTTGCACATAAACAATATTTGATAAACTTCTCACAATGTGTTGGAACAGTTTGCATGGTCCACTGTTAGATATGGCGTTATTTTTTCTCTTCTTTGCCCTGGTAAACTCATGTTCCCCTGGGACCACGCTGTTGTATTTTTTTGAAAGAAAATTCATCTAAAGTCTTTTTTCTTTTCTTTGTTTCTTTTGTTTTTTTGCAAATGTTCAGATGTACTTTATATAGAAATACCAACCTATGCATCATGTCAAGTGAGATTTACTGTATATTTCTGTATTCGCTGACTTCCAGGAACCTTGTGTTTGTCTTTCTCCTTGTCAAGCCCCACCCCCCCTCCTCCTCGCTTTCTTTTTATATCTTTGCACTTTGTGAGGAAAGTAATGCAGGAAGAGAATACTTCTAATTCACTCCTCAATTGCAAAACAACTTTAATGTGCACCACTGTTAATAGCTTGTGACTGAATAACCTGCCATTTTCTCAAACTTTCAAGCGAGGGGGCTGCAAATTATGCACAGCCATTCTGGAGAGTGAGGGAGAGGAGGATGATGTGTAATAGAGGGGAGAGCCAGCCATTGACAGAGGAGGGTGTCAGTCACAGGGTGCATTGCCCTCACAACAGCAACTAACATGCATCAATTTTTCAGCTTCAACATGTTTTTTTTTTTAGGTCAGACCCAACAATGCTGAGCACTTAGATCATCATTAGAGTGCAATTTCACTGAACTTCCTCCTTAATAGCTGCCATGCAATTTTCATTACCCCTCCTGTCTCTCCCTTTGTTTGTTGCATAGTGTTAGGTTATCTCAGGTTAGAAGTTAACCCTTGGAAGTTAGGCACCAAGTGAACCACCTAAACTGATTTCTTAGTTTCTCCATTTGCTCACTATTTTATTATTTTGTCTTTTTTTTTTGTTTCTGAGGTAATCCTGAATGGGGACATTGGTTTGACTAGTAAGTTGTTGAGCTCAAGGAAACCTATTTGTATGGCACTTTTATTGTTAAGAGCTTTTGTTGTGTAACTTCAGTTTGTAGTCTTTGGTAGCCACCGTTTTGTGCTTAGAACATTGTGTTTTTGTGTGTACTCATACTACTTCTGTGGTGTGTATTGTCATACTTTTAATGGCGTTATTTGAAAGATTTTATCACAGTGTTGTTTTTATGCCATTAAGAAGGGTCTTATAAGATCAAGAGTGAACATTTTTTTTGGCATGGTAGCATGTGTAGACAACTTTTTGGTTAGTCCTTCTGGTTCGCTGCAAAGGATCAGCTGTTGAATCAGTTCTAGTTTGGAATTGATTTTTAAATTGATTGTCATTGTCTTGTGTGCCTGGTTGTTCTTTGTTTCAGGAAGCTCCTAGGCTTTGGGATTTGTTCCTTAAAGCTAGTCTTTAACCTAGTCTGGCCATGCTGTTATTTGTTAGTATTCAGATTGGATTTGTTTGTCGAGACATCACCAAGAGCATGGGTTATTGTGTTTGTTGCTGTCCAGAGTATGTGGAATTTTATTAACCACCGCAGTGTTTTAGAACAATTTTTTAATGCGTGCAAAGATGACCGCAAGCCCATTTTAACATTTTGGAAAGGGGTTTAAAACAAAGTCTTTGTAAAATTGTTATGCAAAGGCATTCAACATATTTATGATGCCTTAAGGTATATACAATACATTTCAATGATGACCAAAACTGTGTTACATGAAAACTCCACAGGGTACATTTTAATCTGAACAGCAAGGGGGAAGAATGAAAAGAGACACAGACTAATCCCTGAGGTGCCCCACAGACTTTTTTTTATTTATAGGACACTTTAATATTGATGTTTTCTGTTTCAGAAATATATATTCTGTGAGAATTAAATGTTGATGGGCAAACCCAAAAAGATTACCTGATGACATCATCTATTAAATTGTCAGTGCTCTGAACACTATCTTATGACAACTGTCTGCGTTTGAATACATTGATATTATCCAAAATCATGAAATATATATTGGGTAAGCTTTCCTCGACTTCTGTCAGTTTCTACTCTGAGGCATTTCAATGCTCTGTGTGTCTCATTTCAAACACATTACATCTAGTTGGTCATACAGTATTGTGATAATCTCAGAAATTGTCAGTGTAACTTGTGATGTCTCACCATAGGAGCAACGCCACATCAAGCCAAACACTGCTTTGATGACAAAGGCAGCAAGTTTCACTGGGGAAAACAAGCCATTAGCTTTTTGAGAAATTCAAAAGCCTTCTTTTTACATCTCACAGCAATGTCATTGTAAAGTTAAGGCAATCTGACAATGCAATTGCTTTTGTGATTTAACTATGAAATGGTTTTAGTCCTCTGGTGGAATATTAGAAAGCACAATGATTATACTAATCTTAGGGAGGTAACTGAGGGAGTCCATGGCTCTGTTGTTTCAATGATTAAAGAGTTTTAGCTGATTACTCTGTTGGTGAGCGGAAAGAAGATTTTTGTTTTTGTGTGTCTGCATGTCGGCATCGCTGTATGTGTCCTCCACCCCCCCCCCAGTGTGTATATGTGGTCGGGAAAAAATGTGATGAAAGGCGTTGTGGTTTATCTCTGGTCTTTTTACACACTTTTTCCACTTTGTAGTTGAGAGAGCCTTTGTAGCCTGGACACATGATACTCAAGTGTTTTTAGGCTGGGCCTTAGAAGACGAGATGAATGGAAAGTGTGATGGACATTGAGGCTACAGCATTGAAGTTGGTCCTAGGCAAAAATGGATTTGTAAGCAGTGGGGAATAAAGGGCACAGGATTGCAAAGGGTAAGCTTCAGTTGTTAAAAATCACTGTTAAATAAATTATTAAATGCCCCCCCAAGTCAGATTGACTGTGAACTGTGCAGACATTACATTTTATGAGGTTTACAGTCTGAAAAGAAATTCTCTTAAAAAGATTTATTTATTGATGTTTTATTTATGAATTTCATCCTAAGACTGTGGGGGA
The DNA here is from genome assembly GCA_026937815.1 of Etheostoma perlongum. NCBI lineage: Eukaryota > Metazoa > Chordata > Actinopteri > Perciformes > Percidae > Etheostoma > Etheostoma perlongum. The sequence goes on from CM049389.1 coordinate 13,357,725, forward strand.
ACACATTACCATTCAACGATATGTGAAAAAGGAAACATAATTAAGCTGTTTTTCACTTTCAATCTTACATGGCCAAGTGTGATTGCTGTTTTTACTCCACCAGCAGCTGGGAATAAGGATGGCAATGCTGGTTGCTCAATTCTTTTCAACCTGTTGGTACAGAGCACAATATTTCAAAGACTACTGGGGGGATTGCTATGCAATTTGCTGTGTGTTTTCATAGTACCCAGAGGATCAATACCTGTGTGTTTGTGTAATTGTGACTTTTCCTCTAGCATCACCAACAGATCAAAGCATCACTTTCCCTGTTAAATATCTTAACGGATTGGCACAAAGTTGTGTACAGACATTCATTGTCCCCACAGACGTTGGTGACCCCTTGACCTTTCCTTAATCACCACAATGAGGTTTACATTTGTGGTTCTAAGTGAAATGTCTCAACAAGTATTAAATGGGTCGCTGTAAAACTTAAATTGCATTAACTTAGGTCATATCTGATGTTCATCTAGTGCTATCATCAGGTAAAAATTCTTCTTCTTTTAACTGAATACTTGTAAAAACTGACACTCCAATCAGCCTAAGCTGTTTGTGTTTAGTGCTAGTTGGCATGTGAACACAAAAAACAATAGGCCTACAGTACACATTCTACCTGCTAAATCTCCGAATAGTAGCATTATCATAGTGAGCATGTTAGCATGCTGTTAACATTTAGCCCTTAGCACCACTGTGCCTTAGTAAAGCCTCACTAAAGCATGTCTGTAGACTCATAGTCAATGCTTATCCATCAGTGGGTTGAATCCAAAAGGCTCTCACTCAGTAATTCTCGTGGCTTGGTATCATAATTATCAGTTCGGCTTGGCAATTATCTTTATTTAGTGTTAACAAACTGACAGCCCTACCGTGGAATACATTCAGTAACCACATTTGTTAATGTTAATAACCAGTGTTAAATCCGTGGTTGAATAATAAAGGATATTTATAACCACTGTTAAATTGGTGGTTGAATAATAAAGGAAGCCTCTTGACACTAAATGGTGCCATTGTGTGAAAATTGTATTCTGCAGACTCAGCCATTGTAAATAAAGTTCCTCAAGAGACTGAGCTGCCATTTTAGATACAGCGTGAATATTTCTCAAGAGCCATCCTAAAGTCTAAAATGAGAATTTTGCACACAAAATGCTATAATATAACAGGCACATTATGATGCACTGTATTACACTGGACAGATTAATGCACCTCAGAAAATAAACCTTTTGATTTGACCCCATTGGCTTTATCGCCTTTGTCAAAGCCTAAAGAGTGTGATTAATATGTATAATTCATCCCTACATTATAAACTTGTTGTCATATTGGTCATTATGTCTGAAACTTTTGTAGAGAGAAGTAAACTTCAGTGAACCTTTTTTTTCTTGTTGAGATAACATGCTGTGGGTTCTTACTTCCTTTTTTTGTCTTTTTTGCCTGCTTTCACCGTGATTGTACTGTATAATCATGATCCTTTGGCCTATAGTAAGAGACTGTAGACATCACGTTTTATGTTACCTCAATAAATTGTCCTTGTCTACTCAGCCCAGCTCTCGAACATGGTGATTCATTACCAAAGAGTTTGACAATACATCACTTCTACATTGTCACTGAAAAATCAAGTGGTCTTGTAGCATTAAGTTTGTTGTATAATCTAACAAAGACACAGTCCCTGACACACAAAGGATGGAGTACCAAGGAATACAAGACTTTGACAAAACCGCAAAGCCAAAGCACTGAATTCTCAAGGTTTTTAAACGATCTGAAATGAATCGGAAGTCAAAAGGTAACCCACTCAAAGCATTAATTGACTTTTTTAGGTGTGAATTGTGATGTGAATGGTTTCTTAATGTAGAATTCTAACATCTTTAATTATATAATGTCTGTCATAACTTCACCATGACAATTCATTGTCGGCATATTCTAAACTTTGACAAAAAAGATGCTATCTCAATATATAGAGGATTTTTCCAGAATATATAGTTGTAGAAAGTCCCACGCTCAAGTGAACGGATGGATCTGTCAGTTAGGAAAAGATACCACAATGACATTTTTGTTTTGGTATTTCACTTGACTTTTGGCTGTTTTTCCTATTTCACCTCTGCTGACGCAGAATTTGCTCATTAGCTTTGGTTGCTTTTGTGAGATTTCTCTCTCATAAATTCAGACCAATGTATTTATAAAGTGGTTTATGGAACAACAAAGACCACATATAACTGATAAACGGGAGAACATTTTTTTCTTGAGCCTAAAGAAAAGTTTGATAGTTATCTTAATTTGGTGAAGAGAAATATGCTGACTTGCTCCTATACTTCATGCGAAGTTGAATCTGTAGGATGAAGACTCTCCTCACCAAGACAGCAACACTATCTGCCACTTGTTCAAATGCTCAAAATAGACTGACAAGTCACTAGGGCCACAATCTTCTATTCTAATACAGGCCATTTTTTTCTGGATAACAATATACATCATGATATAGCTTTATTTTTTATAATTAAATACATTAAAAGTCTGTATGATATAACCACATATAAATCCTAATTTTCTATCTTTCAATTTATCAAGAACATAAGTGCAAAAAGGCCAAAACATTACAAGGATCAGAATGTAAAGTGGCATTCTAATGATGTAAACATTGTTGTAATGCAGTTTAATTGCTGTTTTTCTGACATCACGATAGAAACGATATAGGAAAAGATGTAGGATATACATATTGTTTTGTTTTTGTATATTGTCACATTGCCCAGCCCTACAAGTGACCTTGGCTCTTTTTTACCTAGGAATCATTTTTGTAATTGTGTGTTGGGTGTTTTAGAAAGCCCAGACAAACTGTTGCCAATTAACTGTTAGAATTCCTAACAAGCAGCTTCTCATTTCTCGATATGTCTGTATGAGAAGTACCAGGCATGGAAAAAGCTCTAAATGCACTGTAAAATGACGTATTAAGAGCAACAACGGTAAGAATTAGTTTGAAAGACCAAAAATCTGCGTAAAAGGTTGGTCAAATGGGTCAAACAACACAGGACTTGCACTCAAAAAAGGGGCTCATTCCATGTTCTTGTTCCACCTGTCACAGAAATGTACATTTTGTAACCCCACCCACGTTCTTTTTCTAAACCTAACGTTCTGGTTCTTGTGCTACATGTCAGTTAAATGTAAGTTGTGTTTTTTGTTTTTGTTTTTTTTTTCTAATAAAACTTTGCTAGAGAAGCAAGCTCCCCTAGTTTACCTACACAGTATCATGTCTGTTTCACTAATGCTCACACAGTGATCATTGCTGCTACAACAGATGGATTTGGCGAGACTTTCACACACAATGGAAAAACCCTTTCTGATTAGCCCCACTTTTATCTTTCAGTAAGTAAGTGGTTTCTAGTTAACTTTATAAACTTTCTTGAAGTTTGTTGGCGTGGATTCATATTTGGCCTTCTAATGCTGAAATATTGACTGAATATCTTGTTATAGGTACTTGTGGATGTTTCTTTTGTTCGTTGCAGACATTCCTTTAACTTATAGCAAAAGAAGTACATTTGTAGTGTACTGCTTCAATTTCCTATCACAATGGACCTTCAAAAGCAAGCGCGATTTAACCTTCAGAATTTTATCCATAACATATTTTGTGCTTTAGAGTTTTAAAGATTCTATAAGCTTTTAAAGGAATACGCCACCATTTGTTGAAATAGGGCTTATCACGGACTCCCTAGCTGTAGATAGGTGGGCCAAGGCATTTTTTGTCTCAGTGCATGCATTGTTTTAGTCCGGTGCAACACCGGCATCGCAGCCACTTGTTTAGCGTAGTGAATCCTATATTGCCGGTTAGCATGTTGAAAAAGTGAGCCAAAAAAACCAAAAACCTAATTACTTCTTGTGGCCTGCGTATGTACAACAAGTACAAACACCAATGTAGATTAAGACTAGACGATTTCCGAGGCAGATATTGATTTGGGACTATATTGGGTGGAAGCACAGCCAAAGCTCTATTACTTGGGGCCGAGATATTACGCAGAGCAGAATGCTGTCCTGATAGCTGCGTTCATGTCACCTGGGAATATCAGGGGCCACCCATGTGATTAAGCATTTCCTACTGCCAGCGTTCACATGGTGAGAACATGGAGGCCACAATAACACCCCACAGCTCTTCAATTACGCATTACTTTCCTCACTATAGTTTGTTCAAGACTTCAAAACATAGGCCTACTTGACTTGAATTAGTTTACTTGTTACTGGCAATAGCACACAACTTTTATAACCAATTTACCAAGTTACTCTGTTAAAACCAATGGATGACTATAACCTAAATCAAGAGAACATTGTGGATGTTGGCAAAATATATTCCATGCATGCATAAAATGTATACATTTAGAAAAAAAGTTTCTAACCATTCAACACATTTGAGTCGGCCATGTTTCTGTACGTCAGTTGTCAACAACGCGTCACCAACTGGGAAAATCTAGCACCAGTTTCCCACCTGTGATTCCCACATGGAGTGATGTGGATGATGACCTTTTCACTGGGAAAAATGTTTTACTCATGCCCATTAACGCACGGGCAGATTTAACTATGGACAAATTTAATTTAGTTTGTCGTGCACTTGAATGGACTCCCTGCTGCTTAAATAGTGTTGAAAACTGCAATGAAATTAATTTAAAAAAAAGTTAATCTTAAGCATATGCTAATTAAAGAACAAAGTATTTCTTGTATAAAATAAGTAAATAAAGAAATTGCTTTTTGATATTTCCAATAGGACATAAGCTTTATACTAAATGGTTCCCTATGATGAAATTCCATTTCTATCTTTAGCTTCAAGTTTTGTCCATCACTTGAAGCTAAAATTCCCCAAAAGTGTGATTACATTTCTCATTAGCAAAGTTGCCCTCGAAACATTTGAACAATTTAGTCTCGAGGCCATCTTGCTAAAACATCTTTGCATGAGAGACGACCAGAATGGGGAAAACGTTACCACAACAGAATGTTCCCCTATCTCTGTCTCGTTACGACTGCTCCTATCAATCCATTCATTTGAAGATAATTAAAAAGTTGCCAAAATAACAGTGTTCAAATCCATGGGCTAGAGCCATTAAAACATTCTTTCCCCCTCTCTCCACTGGTGCAGCTGCCAAGCGAGGTGACACTCCAAAATGGCCAGCTGTTATCAGCGCACTCCACACCAGTTAGTCGCAATACTTTAGAGAATTTGTTTAATAAGATTTTTCCCCTAAACCTGCCATTTCTTTGCCCGTGCCAAATTCTTTGGCATGGGAGGGGGAGAAGGGAGAGGGGGGGGAATAACGGTACCGGAAAACCCAGAAATTTAAGCACCTTTACTATTGAAACAATGAAAATCCCACTGTCTAATAAGTTTTCAATGCTTGCAGGATGGGAGCAGTGTAAAGAGCTGTTGTATTCTGTGTATTTAAGATTAATTGATGTGCTGTCTGTGTCAACCAAAGTGTGTGTGGACAAGGACAGAATGAAAAAGCTGTGACAAAACACCTCCCAAGGACATATTCTCTTTCAACTAAATGCAGTTTAAAGTAATAGATTAATGTTAAAGAGCAATAATTCTGACTAGGTTTGAGGTCAGATTTAGTCCTAATGAAATAAAAAATATGTTGAAGCAAACTAAGAGTGTTGTAAGCTCATCACACATTTCTCACTGTCACGCTCATATTATTTTGCGTGACTTTAAGCCAAGAACATTAAACAGGCCCTTAGCAGAATTGGGGACAGCACTGAAATAGAGTTGACCCAATCAGCTGAAGTTCAGAATGAATGAAATGGTGGAAAACTCATCCAGTGTCACGGCTTGCTAATTAAAGACGTCCATCAGTGGGGTTGTTCCTGCCAGCACGTCCGCCGTTGCTGACTGTGGCTGAGTGGCACCCAAAGGGTTTTGCTTTTATTATATTCCAAAAGAGACACAGTTAACGTGTAATTAGGAATATGAGCGCGGGCGACACAAATCGCATCACGCATACAGGAGTGATTGGCTGTGATTTTCATGTGTGCTCATGTCGGACTTTAATTACTTTCCAGGGAAAAACCAAACAAACCCACAAATCATCCTAGCAAATCCCCATTCCTTTTTACATGATTCCAGTTCCCCCACTGCAACTCAGCCTGCCACTAAAGCTGGGGTCCTTTTTTGTTAAGAAAATCCATCATGATAAAAGTGTGCTCACAAAACATAGTCTGTATTGCGCTGCACAGACACAGAATTTAATATAGGAACTCTTGCAATTCGGATTCGACATATTGAGATGAAGCAATCTCACCTAAACACCTAGCAGATAGTAGCATCTCAAGGTTTACCCACTTCAGGTTTTGACCAAATTACTTGTGTCACTGGGAGCCAATAGTCTTTTCATTATTTCCCCCCATGCAAAGTGGACTTCAGTGCAAGTGTCCCTCTAATACATTTTTAGTTGTCTACCTTCAAAGCAAACTTAGAGAAACAAATGTGCTTTGGCGATCGCAAATTCATTGTTTTCAATACCATATTTCCAATTGTGCACTTCAGCTGTTTTTTTCCCCTTGGATGATGGGAGCCGAGTTTAAAATGTGTCTTCAGAGATAAGAAGAAGCAAGACATAAAGCTGCATACACAGTTTGGCAGTGTTGCAGAGAGGTGGCAAGAGAGTGGTCCTGGTTTAGTTGGTTGTGTTTTGACACCCAATGAGCTATCACACATGTTGAATGCAGAGAGGGAATATATCACCCAATGCAATGGTATTTCCTTTTTAAGTGTATATAAACGTAAAGAGTCTGGTATTTATTTATTTATTTTTGTCTCTTCAGGGTTTTTGTAAAAAGCTAAAGGGATTGAAAAATGACAGCTGTAGTGGCGGATTCCACCATTCTCGTGTTGGATTCAGGTTTTCCATTGAAGCATGAGGGTTTCACAGGAAAATGATGCATGCTAATTTACTAAAGCTGCTGTTTCACACTAAAAGTGTTTTTATTGTGAGGGTTAGCGCTCGACTGTGATAATTTGTTAAAAATGGGTCTACAGAACGTTTACGTGACAGAAAACAATCTCGCAAAAGATGGAAGACAAAGTTTGCTCCACTTAACACACTGGATTTCATACTTTCCACTGTGCTACATAAAGCGAACACTACTACTCAGTGAGAATCTGTTCTATAGCCAATGATGCAGCAATAGCAGTACTATTTATTATTGACTAAGGTAACCAACTGAATTTGGGTTTATTCTTGTCTAGTAGTTGTTTCTAGTTCCCGTCCATCCAGAGGATTCTGCAGAAACATTTTACTTCACGTCATTTTAAAAAGGCCAAATTGACACAGAATATATTTGAAGACGACGTATTGATCATCACGTCAAAACGTTTTACAATTCATATGAATGTTGAGGAAAAAGGAGCAGCAGCAATGACTGAAATTCAGCACTGCCTAGTGAGAGACAAGGAAGGAGGCAATACTGTCTGGATACAAATGTTGAAATGGCAGTGTTTACTGAAATAGCTTGAATAAAATAAAATGATTTGATCAAATAAATGAATGTATATCAAACAAACCAGCAGCAACTGTGCTTTGGATGTAAAGAAACGGCTAAAGGAGGAGCAACTAAATCATGAATTGTTTAGTGTGTACTCAGCAAATCATAATCAAAACCATATCAAAGGCTTTTTCCCTCCTGAGGATACAATCAAAAAATGCAAATGGGAAAACCAACTCATAAGCTGATGTAATTCAACCGTACAGAAGCAAGCAGATAATGAGCAAAATGCAAATGTCTCTGCATCCTGCATGTGCTTTAATTCAGATGCATATGTCATGGAACATACTTTTACTAACTGAAATTAATTGTCTTTGGTGCATGGCTTGCAGTCAAATGAGACATGGGATTACACTGATTGTAATGATGGTGCAGCGCAGGCTAGATAAGGGGTCAGGGGTGGTATAAGAATGTACTTTAAATGCATGAAACTCCGGGAAATCAAGATTGCTGTTTTTCTTTATTGCCTCCAATCTGCAATTTTAATGTTATTGCTATTGTAACGCACCCACTTCGGGGACATTTAGTTCCATTATTATCTAAGTGAGCCAATGAACTTTCACTTAATCACAGACACAGTTGCACTTATGTCATACACTACAGTTTTCAAAACTGGAAAAGCTTTAAACATACAGATAGAGAGAACCCATGTAACAATGTGAAAACAATAACTGCTGGATGCTTTGTAACTGCTGTATGTTTGATAAGGAACAGTTTACTACCAAGTTCCCCTTATTAAAGGCATATTCAGGTAGAATTAGGTTAGAATGACACACACCGACTTTAAGACTGTAAATTAATTAAGAATTGATTTTACTAACTTTTTAAAGATCTGAATCATTTCTACAGTCCTATAGTTTCAGATATGTAACATAATGCATTATCTGAAATTTTATATATAATATATAAATAAAAGAGACATTGTGTGTAATACGGTCAATATTTAGTTCTATGTAAATATTAAAGATGCCTTTAAATGAAGGGGACAGTTTAGAGCCCAAAAGGATGCCGGATTGGCTACTTTTCTCCAGGTAAGCGTTCGTAAGGTCCTTTCAATTCTATCACAGCTAATGTATTAGTGATATGCATTTTCAGTCATTTCCTTCATGTGCTCGCATGATATAGAGTACTAAAATTAGTTACTCACAAAAGAGATAAGACTAGTGAAGTGATCCCGACTGCCGCTGTCTTACATTGCCATGCTAATACATGCTAACTGCTAATGTTACCGGAGGACCAGGCAAGCGAGTGTGCCACGGCTACTTACAACCACGGTGACGGAAATATAACAGAAACCCCAAGTTTGACTTCCTCATGATGGAAACATTGCAATTCAACTTTCGCAAATAAACTGTGTAGCCTGAATTGTCGGATTGGGACGCAGTTTAGGTTCTCTAAATTATGTAATAATCTCTTATGTTATGTAATATTCTTGTGGCTAATGTTACCATCGCCAGCTTTGAGGTTATAATATGTTGGACAGTATGATGCCCACTTTGTTACAAACTCACATGCAACCATAATGTGTAATACACAGCCTAGTCTTATGGCAGGTTGTGTAATAGTCACGTTATTTAATCTATTGGTTCCTTTCCATGTTATTCTCTTCCTAGCCACAACCATCCCGCGTTGTCGGCGTGTTTCTTTGTAACACAAGTCATAATGCTTGCCCAGCTGCTAGTGTGGCACGCCCTCAAACTCTGCTTCTGACTGGCTTGTAGTGCTTACCTGGGAACTGGGCATGTGCGTTGCCTCACTCTGTAGCTAAAACGGAGCGCTCAACACACAGGGTGGAAAGAGGAGCCCTCAAATGTGCAGTTCAAAAATATGGTGTTTTTTTTGATTGTATGTAATTTTAAGAACCTGAAAATTTTCTCCTTTTTGAAAGGGATTGGATGTTAATTTTCTCCTTTTGGGATGTTGAACACAAGTGGCATCCAGATACCCTTTACATTTCTTTTTTTATCATTAGTAGTTATTCCTTTTTAAAGGATGGTTCACAATGATGTGAGACAAACCTAAATACCAACAGCTGGGTCATTTTTGTTCTAAAAAAAAGAATGTGAACCAGTTAGTGAATGTGGAAAGCCATAAATCTCATCACATTTAATTGTGGTTATTTAGATTGATAAACAAAGCGTTCCGGTTAATCTAACTCTTCACACTGTGTTATCATGGCAATGACCATGTCTAAGGTGTGTGTGTGTGTGTGTGTTATAACCACTCAGGTGTTCTCCCCTAGGCCTCCTAGATATCATCAGTCATTATCCTTATCATTCATCAAACACTGCAGGTGCACGTGAGCATGTGTGCCTCGTTGGTGCCCCCCTCCCATCATGTCTAACTACCTTTTTCTGCTGCTCTTTCACTCGCTCCACCCGCTGGGGCCTTTCCAAATGTAACTCCCTGGAGGCCAGAGGAGATGCAAATTTGCACATTCTGGAGGTATGCGCTGATGTAGAGAAAGGGAATAAATAAGATAGGAGAATTGCAGAGAATATATTGAGCTCTCCCTTAGTGCTGTGTCCATTGTCCTTACCCTGAAGCAAAATAAAACCCTGAAACAGAATTAACCTGTAAAATCCCGATGGTACTTTGGATACTTAAGTCCAATTTTGTGAACATTAAAAGTCTGTTCTGGGAAATAATAACATCTTTGCAGTGTTTTAATTATGCTTTGTTTATTGTTCTGGGTACATCAGCTGGGTGGACCTCTACCTTTCCTTCTCACACTTTGAGAGGACTATACTATACATTTTATATGAAATAGTAAAAATCCAAAATGGACGTTATAGGGAACAATCCTGATACATTGTCTCCTTTAGAGGGTAACAACGAACTGCATTCTTCTATGTAGAGCATCTGTGAGCATCAGCAAGAAACAGTTTGTTGTAGTAGTTTACACTGTAGGGAGTTTGCAACACTAACATTGAATATTATTCTGTTATTACAAGTATTCTACAGTCTTATACGGCACATGGGGCCCAGAGTTTTGTGCTACACCACTGGAAAGCAAGTAGAAATGTAGCGCTAATTTATAATGCACTCATTATTCAAGGTTTATGTTGTGTTTCTGGAAAATAATCTTGACATTTGCTCTCTAGTACAGCATAGTCTAATGAGCTCTATGCTATCCACTGTTAAGTCAGGCCAAACTTGCACCCTAGTATTTAAGTGTTTTTTGACTACAATAATTTAATTCCCCAAAAGCAATGTTGAGTATGGTTCACTAGATGGTTTTTTTTGTCCATTTGAGAGTACCTTCTTATGCCATTATGGCTTTCATTTCCTCACTTAACTCAAACCTACACATCAGCCTGAACCATAAAACCCAGTGGACTGCATTAGCATGGAGGTTTGCTGTAATTTCCAATTTGCACCCAGGGACTTAAATCTAGAAGCCAGAAAGAATGAAAATCTCCCATCATTATCATAAACTTAAATGCTTTCAAATCCATGATGTTGAAAGTTTTTTCAAGGCCATGGCTGCAGCTATGTGTGCTGCTTATCCTACCCTCATGTCCTGGTTCCAGTTGGTCCTGGGTATTCATATTTGCTTTGCAGATGAACATAGCTAGGTGTCCTCAAGCATGCTAGCAGTTGGTGGTTCCAGTTCCCTAATCTCTGTAATAGTCTACTCATAGTAAAGGTGTAGTATTTTACATTATCTCTCTCCTTTTTTATCTATTTGTGCTAAGGGTGTGTGTCACGTGCCATGTGGTTCCGATGTTTTTTTCCTAGTGTTTTCCTGTTTTTTTTTTCTTCTAAATATATAAAGCAGTATTATGGACCATAACCACACTATAGGTTCACCGCTACAACCTTCCGGATTACTCTGTAACAAGCCTTGAATTATTGCAATACTTGTTTGTTTTCTTGTACTGTAGATATGCAGCCTGGTCTCTGGTCACCCTTTTTCCACTGCAAAGTCTTGTCCCCCACACAGGCTTGGCTCCACCCCAGCCTGAACGCTGCCTAGTGGCTGATTTAAAATGTTTTAATTGGGATTTGGATGATACGAGCCAAAGAAATGTGCCTCTGCTCTGTGCCTCCTCTGCTCTTCCATCACCACACTTCTTCTTGCCTCCAAACGTTTGCTGCCAGGGCCACAATAGTAGCTTAGCAGAGAATGTTTTCTCGTTTGTGATGTTGGCGCAGAAAACTGGTAACCACCAGCCTGTAACAGGGGGGAGCCATTGGTGCAGGAACCAACTGTGATGATTTTAAAAGTGGGCGCAGCACATAATGAGTTAGCAGCCTTCTCTATCACCCCAAAATGAGTTTCCTAAACCCGATATTATGTTGCGCATCTGTTGTCGAGGCCCCCCCCCCTCCCAAATTTGAAGTGGTATTTGTGTATTTGTGTTAGTAATGGGACACTTCCATGCACTCATCTTTAAATGTTTCATATGACATCTGCGTTCCTTCGATGTGATTTCATTTATTTCCTCCTTTCTTTAGTTTATTTTTTCACATGGGGCCATTAACATTAAATGAATACATCTCTGTCCATTTTCCAAACGCCCAGATGGTGACCAATAGAATTGTTCCTCAGAAACAAATTAAGGATGAGAGCAAATGTACAGATGGAGGGTAGAAATTAATTTCTTGCAAATTACATTTCATATGTAGATTGCCGTCACATTAATGGTCTAGTTAATGCCTCTGCAAACAGGGAATAAGAGGAGAGAGCCCGAGAGGGGAACGCAAAGAGGAAATGAGAGAGAGACACAGAGGAAATTAAATGAGTGAGAGAGGCAGAGTATGAATGTGACAAAAAGAGAGTGGGATAATGCACTGAATGCTTGAGGGACACAGCTATTTTGCATTGATATGAACTCCACATAGGCTATCACAGTCTTATCCAGGTTTCTCTCACATTTGTTTTATGAGAGATTGGGACCTAACACTTCTTCTGCTTGAGTCAGGGATGTTGGAACTATTTTCCAATATGATGTGGGGAGCGTACTACAGCTTACCTACGACGTAATTCAACACACATGTATAAACCGGCCTTAAAACCTACCCCCTTACATTTTGCATTGCCTCCCCACCACCACACTTGGCCACCAAAACCAACTCCTGGTTGTTAATTTTGGCAAAAAACAGCCCTTAAAGTTCTTGTTTCGTATGGCGCATATTAATTCCGTTTTTGATTTTGGGTCAGGTTTGGATGAATTCAGCGGCCGTGGTGCCATGGTTTTGTTCACAACGAAGAATTTTAAATCAATTTCTCCTTTGCAACAGCAGCCAAGGCTAATGAGTACTGTAGTGTTTAGAGTCATCTGCCATGTCAAACTGATAGACAAAAGAAGATTGGTCAGGGAAAAAGTTAAAATAATAAAACTGGGGACCATGAACACCAGTAAAGTCATAGTTGTTAGATTTTATTTCATTTTTTAGTTTAAATATTTTTTAAACCTTTTTTATTAGATGGCTTCTTGTTCAAAGACGACGGGTAACAAGGGGAGAGAATGAGAGATGGAGTCTGACATGCGACGAATGTCCCCAGGCCGGGTATGAACCGATGATGTAACGGCTCATGGTTTAGGAACAATGAGGATATCATTAAAAGAAAAAGTAGGGTGAAAAGTATATAGAAACAGTTTATCCTCACAATTTGCAACTTTCTAAAGTTTGCAGTCTCTCTCTCATACAGGAACCACACTTGATAAGATATTGTTATTAGTGTTCTGTCTGTTTTTTAGAATGAGATGTTTTCCCCCTCATTTTTAATCTGGCCTACCAAATGAGCCCCATTATTATACAGACAGATGGAAATTAGCTAATTATTTTCTCTGACTAATGGCCTCACACCATGCCATGTTGGCAAATGTGCGAGAAATTGAGCAACAGAAGTCTTCTAAAATACTGACTTGAATACCAAACTCATGTCTGGTTGTAAACTATGACAGAATCACAATGTATACGTCTGATTCACATCCATTGATTAAATAGCACAAGATGCCAATGTCATAATTGTAATTTATAATTGGAAAAAAACACACAAACCACACATTTTTCTTTAGAACAACACTTTGATCCAAGTCTGGTGATCCATATTGAGTATACTAATAAGCTAATAATAAGGCTCTATGGTGACAGGTGTGGCCAACCAGCAAACCAGCACAGAATGATTTTCAAAACAATCACAATGGAATAAATAGACAATGCAAAGTCAGTCAAGAGTACATAAATCCCAGAGACAATAATACATCAAATATTTACATATATACTGTAGGCCTATCTAGTATATCAAGAATGTCTCAAATATATTACACATGTCAAATAGTTTTGAGTTACATGAAAGGAAACATTTGAAATATATCCATATACATGAAAAAAGCATCCACTATAAGGCATCCTATATTACTATTAACATACGCCTACATTTATGTCATAGGCAGCAATCAACATTTCAACAAGCATGTCTGGCTATAGACTTTACAGTATACATGTCTATTTCTTTCATAAACTATTAAAAGCTGAAATGATGGCCTATCAACTTTATTATAAGCCTGCCTCAGTTCTCACTTACGGAGACCCCTGGGGTAAGGTGAGGGGAAAAAAAAAACTAAACCGTGCACACGGAATACAAATCCGTTCCCTTGGTTTTTTAAACGTGAGCAAAGTTAGAAAGATATTCACATATTCAAACTTCCGGGATCAAATATTATATATTATCAAAATTATATAAAATCTCAAATGACCTCTTTCCTAACGTAGTAAGGTTAACAACAAGCTACAAACTCATTTTCATCAAAAGAAGCCATCCTCCAACCTGGAGAAATAACATTGATCCCTAGTAGCAGCCGGCAGTGCTTAGGGACCGTCTACAAACTACAACACTGACACAAAAATATCTCTATTGATTAAATAAGGTATTGTCTCCAAACCTCAATTATAACTTTTCTCCTGCTAGTTGTACTACCAAACTTATTGTTAAATAAGTGTGGAGTATCATTTTGCTATAGAGTAATTGATCCCGAATGTTTTGAATCTGTGAATAGCTTTCTAACTTTGCTCACGTTTTATATAACAGATGGCACGGATTTATGAAGGTATTATTTACCTTTTTTTCTCAGCTGACCCCAGGGGGGTCTCCGTACTCACCATCTTTGTCAGGGTACATTTATGAATCATTGTTAAAGTTGGGCAAATCACACATCTTATGTCAAAAATTTTTCTTCTGATATTTACTTAATCTGTCTTGCTCCATCATCCAGTGCTATTAAGGTTAAGACCACAGGCTCTAGAAAAGCTAGAGTGCTCTGCAATTGTCAACCTCTCTAATGGTGTCCCCTCTCACATATGGCCTCACAAAGGCAATTTTCTGTTAGCGGTCACAGAGGGGGAAAGAAAAAACAGACGGAGCAGGCCCACTCCAGTAGAAAGCAAAACAGCTTCTACACGTATAAATGGATACAAAACCACAGGAACTCATCGGTGGATTAGAAGAAGCAATTTTCTGCACTACTTTAAGAAATGTTATCAACAAAAAAACAACCGGAACAAAGTGAGCTTCGTTCTGAGATAAAATGCCCACCACCTAAGAAAAATAAATCAAAATGGATGGATAAAAAGCTTGATAAAAGCTGGCGGAAAAGTTGAAAAAAGCATTTCCTTTCTGATGTTCTCAAAGTATTGGGTAAAAATGTCAGATTTGAAGGATGTTGGACAAAAACAACCAAATCCTTATAGAGTACATCCCAGAATATCCTCCCTGATTTTGATTGCCTTGTAGGTAATTTCACGTTTTGAAATTATACTTCCCGCTGATGAGGTATTATCCTAAGTGTCGAACAAAAGCCATGGCTAATTAAGCCCAGAAGGAAACTAGAGCGCTCTGGATTTTTCTGTAATTATTATTTATTAGTTGCAAGGATTAACTTTGGATGCACTGCGCATCTTCATTCAAGTCAAACAGCCTTGGTACAGAGTGCTCCCAAGAATGTGATTGGCTTGATCTCACCATAAGGTCCATTTAGCAGCAGTTCTGGAGCTTTTGATCACATCATACAATATTCGTAAGTAAATGGAGTTTGAAGAAAAATAGCAATACTCAAATGGTGTCAAGCCTAAAGTGATAGATAGTAGTATTTCCCCACATTGGCTCACAATGAACATTGCATATAAATGCTACATTGAACCAGAGTTAAAGTCAATGGGCTACCAAAAAAAGTTTAACAATTTTAATAATGCATTTATTACAGTGGATCTAATAGATTTATTTCAGTTAATTGCAAGGATGAACATAAAGCAAATACCTACCTTACCTTGACTACAGGCACTGTAGAAGGGGTGTACTTTGGAATTTGAAAGTTTAACACTGTGGTGATGCTTGTACAAAGGTCACAGGGTCTCCAAAATCAACAGTTTGCTCACACCGAGAGCACAGAGTTGCACAGGAAATGTATCAGAATAACTAAGGGGTCAGGAGATGACAGTGGAAAGTTTGGTCTGATACCACTTGAGCAAAGGTCTAAGGGTCATGGAAATCAATAGGGTTCTTCCTCTCGGTCGCAATAATTTCAAGACATTTTTTTCTAGATATGTTAGTCACAGACAAACAAACCATCTGCTCAGGTAAATGTTGCATGAATTAATATACTCTTCCACTGCAACATAATATCCTAGCCTTCAATTTTACATCTGATCCATTCAGGAATTCAAAAATATATGTATAATTACAACAAAGTTAATATCCCAACTTTAAGAGACTCAATTCATGCTTAAATTCATTTTTCTTTAATGCCACAATGTGTATGAAGCCGATCAATGTAATTGACTTGAGTGCTGAAACAATTAACTGATTAATTAATTAGTCGATTGACAGAAAATATATTGCCCACAATTTTGAGAATTGATCAAACGTTTAAGTAATTTATCAAGTAGCAATTCTCTGGTTTTAGCTTCTTAAATGTATGGATTGTCAGGTTCTCTCTGTTCCATTTCATTGCTAATTGAATACATTTGGGTTTTAGACTGTTGGTCCAACAAAACAAGGAATGTGCTGCTTGTTAGAGTAAATAGAATGGTCACATTCTGGCAGTGCATTTTATTGTATTTATTTTATTGTACCATATATTTTTATTGTGCTTTTATTGTCTTATCTATTTATTCTGTATTATCTTTTTGTGCAGCACTTTGGAAACCGTATTTGTTAAAATCGTGCTATATAAATGAAGTGGATTGGATTGAAAGTGGACATGATTAAAATTCATGTCACGTGTTAGTCATGCATTTTGAAATGGCCACCATGTGGCAGTAAATAAAACGGTCATACATGCTGTTTAAGCAATAATTTGCAATGAACCTTTTCCGTGGTTTAGGTATGAGGAGGTGTTGATTATATTAACATTAAGTAGTTCAAGGTGATCACACGCAGCAGATGTCCAGCTATAACTTTCCAGTGTAGACAGGAAAGTAGGCAAAATAAAGTAGTTTCAGCCCTAATTGTGTTTACATGGAGTATATTGGAGGCACTATGAAGTACTTTATACATACTGTTTCATCTTTTGAATTTTTGTTACCCCTGCAAAAAAGAGAAACTTTCTGCGTTATAATACAACCAAGACACTGCCCTATGCTGTCAGGTCTTCAGAATGACGTTTAGCACTGATTTAAAAAAAAAAAAGAAAAAAAAAAAAAAACAGCAGATGGTTTGCCTTTTTGTTGTGAATATCATGGACTGCAGAATGGTGTTTTTAACATTCCATTATTACATTAGAAATTAGCTGTCTTGTTTTGCCAATCTTGACACCTGATAAAGCAGAGAACAAACAAATAACCAAACAGCTGTTAATACCTAAGGTCAGTGTGCTGTATTTTTTCTGAATAGAAGACACCTCATCCCTGTTGGAGAGACGATTGTGAAGCTATTCACTGGGATTTTATCACTCATCACTCAGTCATCCTCCATCGTTGCAGCACTTTCTGGGGCTTTAACACTCTCTCCCTCTTCCCTATATAATCCATCTCCTCCAGCAGTCACCTGAAAACACTTTACTATCGCTCCTCTGTTACCAACTTCAACCTTCAGGCTCTTTTTCTTTGAAGCTAGTTTTACTGGGCTTCTGCTGTCTGGACCAAATGGAAACTGCCGCTCTTCCTACACCTTTGGGCTTTCTTTGACTGATAAGGTCAAGATCTCCAGCGGGCGGTTTCTCCGGCTCGTGTGGTTTTTGTTTACGCTGAGTTTGGGGTTTATTCTACTCTGTTGTAAAGTTATTTTTATTCTGTCCTTCAATCCTGTATTTACCCTGTATTTACAATATGTGCACGCTCACATGACCATGTCAAGCTTCAGCCCATTGATGTTTCTCTGAACTTTCTCCTCGGCTAAAGGAGCACACAGTTCCCCCAACATCCAACTGTCTGTTTTCACCTCAAAGGCAGACAAGAGTAAGACAGCTGAGCTCACACAGCAGAGAAGCTTGGATACGAGTCCGCCTGTGGGTTCTCCCATTCAAAGTCCCTGATAGTGTGTGTGTGTGTGTGTGTGTGTGTGTGTGTGTGTGTGTGTGTGAGAGAGAAGCAGAGAAAGCGTGTGAATGGTAGAGCTGTACATGCAAGTTCAGACACGATGTCTGGCAGTGTGACCGGCACACATGAAAGACATGACACAAGGACATAGACCTACTCTTTCAAAAGTGCATAGGGTCAGGTGTGGAGTTGCCACAAAGGGGTGAAATGACACAGACAACAGGAAAACATGAGGGAAGTGGCCCGAGGGAAGCCACTGACAACCTGATACTACTGCACACACAAACCTTGTGTTGTGTTCATAGCAGACAGCTGTAATCCCTGTGACTGTAATTCTACACACATCACTGCTTAACTGTAGGTGTTTACGAGACTTTGTATAAGAAATATAACGTGGGATCATGTTAAAGTCATTATTTTCCAAACTACTTTATAAAGGTGCAGCGGGCCTATAACATTTTTTTTTTTTTTTTTTTTTAAACATTGTGGCATGTAAACAACCTTTATGTACTTTGAATGCCTTATTTCTATATTCCAGGTCTTGGTAGATGCTTAACTGTTCAGACAGGACAGTGTCAGGCACATCAAAGAGTATATTATTATGCATCAGTCACACACCTGTTACACACATACAAATACATTATCCGTTCAAAGATGGACACCGTAAAACAACAGCCATGCTAGCGGCTGGTTAGGCTTAATTTAGACACAGTGGTGAATTGAGCTAAAAGTCAAGTTAACTACTAACTTGGGCTGTACTTGACTCGCTGCAGATTTTTTAATGGCGGTGCGTTCAGGGTGACAAAAACATTCACATAATAAAGTAAAAAAGTCAAGTTAGTCCTCCGAGCTAACTATTGTAGCCAAGTGTTATAAATGAAAACTGTAATTTTAACCAGCATGAACCAAGCCCGCCAAAACTGTTAACTCCCATCAACAACGGCAGCACATGATGCTACTGCTTCTCTTCACTCTTTACCCTTCACATAAAAACCCAACATAACCCTCAAGGTGCAGCAAGTCTGTAACATTAATTTTTTTTGAAACACTGTGGCATATACTATATACCAGGTCTTGTTTTTGTATTATGTTAAAAAAAATGCCAAGATGTAAGTATTTTTGTTTTTATTTCAGTGAAGGAATTGTATAGATTTTTGTGGATAAGAACAGCACATATTCTGTAAATATGTGTGCGGTCTATGGGAGTCTTGGTAAAAAAAAAAAGAATGTTTTTTGGTCAAATGTCTGTACATTTACATTTCTGTAAGCAGAACAAATACTAACATTATTTAAATCTTATACATTTTTATGCTCAGAATTCAAACCAGATGAACACATCCTTAACATGTTATAAAAAGAGAAAGGAAAAAGTAGCATCAAGTGTCCTTCCAGAGTCTGAGTCAAGACTACAAAATACTACTCAATAAATAAAAAATTCAGACATGGTCTCCTGTTAGTCAGGTGTCTCAACATTACTCAAACTGAACCTCAAATGACTGCTGATCTTAGTAGAAATTTGAATATGTTGTAAAGTTTGTCTGGGGTGACATATTTGGGGTTAATATCGGACAATGTCTATCCAGTTAGTGGACATGGAACTATGAAATGCTCCTGTGGAGTCAGTCTTTCATTAGGAAACAAGAAGTAACATACTGTATTACAGCTGAGCAGGTAATTGAGCCCCAACTGCCAGTTTGAAGTTGAACTTGAAGTGAAAACCTTAATTGTGCAATAATTAAGTATTTGCCCCTGGAAAGATAGCCAGAATTAGGAAACGGATATATTATAAGAAGCATATGTTTAAAAATGGTCTTGTTGACACCTAAACCTGCCATTATTGTGTTCTTAATGAGATGAAAAGAGAACAGAATCCAATCAAAGTAGCATTTTGAGCTACAATGCCCCTTTCGGTCTTACTCCTCCGTAATAATTAACATTACACTCAAACCCCGGCACATGAGGACCTTGTAATGAGGGTAGTGAAGTAATGATATCCCATTATGACATGCAGATCCCTTGCTGAATGCACTGCTAGAGCTACACTCTGTGGCGAGGTGGGTTACTCCTCCAGAATACACTTAGGCAGCAGCAGTTGAGTCCTTCATCCTCATACAGCTCAATTTAAGAACGTCAATATGACCAAGGGCACCGGCAAACAGAACTGGTAATTGACGCAGCAATCACATTACATTCAGGGCCAGGTAATGTTCATTGCCGTGCTATTGAAATAGATTTTTGATGCGAACGGATGACAATACAGAGTATATTAGCAGCAAGGGAAAAAAACTCAACTCTGATAAGTCGCCGTAATGTGAGGTTGGGTCATAATTACACTGGCCTATTTGTTTATTTGATGTTCCTAATTAACGGCTCAATAGAGAATCTAGGATGTACTGTAACTGAAAGAGAAATAGGATGCACAAAAAGAGCCACGGCAAGTGTCAAACCAATTGTGCAAGGAGGATGTATTTTACAGGTATGCAATAAAAAAAAGAAATTAAAAATAATTTGACCTTGGGTGTTTCGTTTATGCAAGGTAATTTGAGTCTCTAAGAGAGGCCAATAGCCTTGTAAGTAATCAGCTCACGTAGTGATAAGTTAGACCTGTGACGTAACTGGTCCATGATCATAAGAGACAGGTGCTGCCATCATAAATAAAATACCATCATATCCCTTCTTATGTTACTGTAGCTATTTCAAAACATTTTAAGCCATCTGTTGATGATGTGAAAGGATTTAAAAAATGCCTTAGTGATAAGCTGACATAATTACATGGCTCAGCTTCTTTACTGTGTGTATTTATAGGCGCAGGCATACAGCAGCTGAATGGCATGTGTTATTACGATTGTTATTTATTGCCAGGTCAAGACGCTGAACTTAGATTAGCTTCCTCTCAAGCTTCTTAATAAGGAAAGGTAATTGGCCATGTTTGCTGAAGCACCTATGCTCTTGTGTTACACAGGGTGTTAAGGACAAAAAAAACATATTCTTTAAACAAAATAGAGATGTTAACAGGGCATTTGGAGGAACTGTAGTTGAATTTTTGAGACTGGAAATTAATTGGGCCAGGAATGAAGTAAGGTGTTGACACTTTGAAGCAGTCAGAGTCCCAAGTGCTCAGGCAAGAAGAAATATTACAATAGGCATGCATAAAAGGCATGAAAAGTGCCTTCTCCAGTCCCTGTTAATTCCCTCTATTGTACTGTACAACGTTTTCTGATTGTTGCATATGCAAACGGATTGCACCATTTTTCAGTTGGAGTTGTGACCAAGCCCAAGCTCCCTTATGTGCTTATCCTTTGATATCATGCTTTCTGGGCTTTCACCACGCATACTGCCGCTGATAGTGCTCTGTTGGGTTTTTATGTTCTGTCTTATCTGGTCAGAGGATTCCACTGAGGAATGGTGGTATTGTTGCCGCTGACCTCCCAAAAAGTCACATAAAAAAGAACTAAATTGAGCGGTGGCACGCGGAAATCTCCAAGGAGGCACCATTTGCAATTCAAAGGCAAATTAGCAAATCAAACACTTTGTCATTGCCAAAGGAAATTGATGTTAGGAAATTGAGTGACATGTGTTTAATATTAAAAAAACTTACCTTAACAAACACATCATCAGCTAAAACAGTAAAAGCACTTGAGTGAAGGTAACATTATGACCTTGGATGCTTTTTGAATGCAACATCATCTACATAAAGTGAGATTTTAAGGTCATTACTGTCATATCCAATCTGTGGAGTGACTAGTCAGGCTAAATCAAATTACAAAGATATCAATGAAACTGCCCTTGTACTAAGTCAACTTGAATCCATAAGTTTTCTGCACCAATTCAGTGGCAGGGTCTAACAAAGTGGAAAGTAATGTGAATAATAAACTAGATGAATGTCAAGATCTCAGACATGGGTAGATGCTTAACTGTTCAGACAGGACAGTGTCAGGCACATCAGAGAGTATATTATGCATCAGTCACACACCTGTCATTCAACACGCGTACAAATACAGTATCCGTTCAAAGATGGACACAGTAAACAACAGCCATGCTAGCGGCTCTGTTTGGTTTTACTTAAACACAGTGGTGCATTGAGCTAAAAGCTACGACTACAACAACTAACAACTACACACTAGCGCTCTACCTGTCTCAGAATGTTGTTAGTCAAATTGGATCTCACTTTTCAACACAAATATTGGAATATTTGTTCCTTTTTTTCATAAACAGGATCAAGTCATGCTTTATTGAACTGCTTGATTTTTGAACGGTGGTAATTTCAGGGTGACAAAGACATTTGCATAATAAAGTAAACAAGCCAAGTTGTCCCTCCGAGGCAACTACTGAGGGTTATACATAAAAACACAAAGGCTTTGTAATTTTAACCAGCATAAACCCAGACCGCCAACACTTATCAACGACGACAGCACATGATGCTACGGCTTCTCTTCACTCTTTAACCTTCGCAATAAAAACCCAACTTAACCCTAACCTAACTAATTCACTCAAAGCATTTCCCCAACCGGCAGCTCAATAAAATAGCCTACGCTAACAACATTAACACTATATATCATACCAACTGTGTTAAGTTGCTGTGAGCTGTAAATTCACTACTACTAAGCAGAAGGCAGAAGATAACCCAATAGATCTCGGAGCCTTACCGGACAGCAGCTGTCACTCAAACTCACCATGGATCCGGTTCCGTAGCTGCGTGTCCCTGTTGCTGACAATTTCAATGAGTGGATGTGATGATTTGATTCAAAATTTTACCCAGAGAGCAGCATGAAAGGGAGGAGCGCTCACTTTGTACAGAAGTAGCTGCACAGTGACTGTCAAGGAAAAAACTGCTCCTTTTTGTTATTGTGTTTTGATATGCGTAACAACAGTGATTTTTTTGTATTGCCCTCTGATTGTTGCCAAACACGGATAATCTACATGCAGTACTGTCCTCAAACGTACCATTTGAAGACAAACAGGAAGTGCTGAAGCAGCTGCTCTGCTAAAGTCACAGTGTAGAAAGTGTAGAACCTAAAGGCAACCAACGATTTTTACCAAGCAGGAAAGGCCAATGCTATGGAGAAAACACTAGTATAGCCATGGCTAATATACAATCTAAACATATTTGAAATGTGCTGACAGTATGTTATTGGTTAGGAGTTAGATGGGAGGCCCACAGTGTCCAGATGCTAGCATCTAGCTATAGCTGCCTAATATTTTAGTATTGAAAGCCACGAATGTCTGGCCAAATATAATACAATGACAATCCATCATAGTTGTTGAGCTACTTCAGGCTGGACCAAGATGGTGGACAAGTTCACCAACCTACCAATCAAGAAGGCATAATTGCCATCTCTAGAGCTTTGGCTAAATAAATTGATGGTCAACTTTAAAATGGATGTTAGGTCCTTGTTCCTTCCATGAACAGTCTGTCATCATTTCAGAGGGTCTTTGATTAACAATCACAGAAATCCATGACAGTAACTCAAGTTCACCTCGGATCCCAATCAGCAAAGACACAGATTGCAGCGAATAGACGGTTGAGAAAGTGAAAAAGACAGTGGCAGTAGCTCCTCTGGGTAAATGAGCTCATGTCAATGCAAGCGACCTGTAATTATAGATAAAAGCCCTTTGCAGCAGACCATCATCTGCATCACTGACTCCTCTTCCTCTCGCTTGGACTCTTAAACCACTTACCAAATGGAACTGGTAAAAATTCCCTAAGTCCTTATCTCTGTTTGCAGATTCTTTGCACACCAATTTTACATATGCTCAAAATACTCCACATCTACATACAATGAATGCTCCTACACCTTGATTCTCCTTGGAGAAGAGTTTTTTGAGAGCTTATTAGTGTGTGATAGCATCCCTCTGTATGGTATAATGGCAGAAATTGTAAAGGAAGGGAAGATGTTATGTGACCATAAATCCTCCATTATAGCTAATGCCAGGTAGTACAGCTAAAGAAAGACACAGAATACCTTACACAATATGACAAAGCCAGATCTACCTGGAAACCAGCTTTTCTAACCTTGTGTCACACCTTTGGAAATAAAGAACAGTATTTTGTCTTCTTGTGTGATGCCGAGATTGTTGTGAAACAGGATTTGTTTGGGTATGGATCACAGTTGACAACCTGCTAGCTGTTGGAACTACATTACTTACAGTACCAGCTTCTAAAATGTAGTACTACAAGCATTAATTGTTTGTTAATGCAATTTCACAGGATGCTCACTCCTTTGAAGCTGAGGGTCAATATGACGCTGCTGGTGGAGCATTGATCTCTACCACTTTAGCTTTGCTAAACACACAAAATCATGAGAGAAAACCTTTTTGGAAAGCCAGCAGAAAAAATGTTGTCCATTTCACTATTTAGTGCGTGTTGTAATGAAGCTTGTTTTGAGGCACCAAATATTAGGGTGCAGGCATACCACCAGTTATTATTTTGTTTATTACATTAGCGTGTACCTTAAAGCAACTTTGTTGTCCCTTTTCAGAAAGCTAAACGATTTCCCCACTTTGTATCAGAAATTAAGCCTTTTCATGTTGTTTCAAAGACATTGCCTGCGATAAATGTCGGGGTTGCATCCTCAAAGGGTTTTAAAAGCCAGAGAGGAAAGGTCTGGATCTTTCATCTTGCATTCACTAAGTGTACAGAGAAAGAAAAAGGTGTCAGAGTATTGATGGCGACCCCCTCCTCCCCACGCCCCATGAAGCTGGATGCAAATGGTCAGTCTCCCCTTTGAGTGCCTGAATGCTCAAGCCTCCCAGCATGCTTCCTTAAGCGACAACACTTAACTAATCATTGAGCAAGGCAGTGTTTGAATTGGAACACTATCTTGGCTTGTAACTGAGGTCAAATTGTTGGACATTTGGACTTGGATAATTTAAATATGATGAACACTGAACATTATTATTTCATTTCTCGAAGTAGGCCTACCTAAGCTAGAAGTTTGTTGGAGGTCAATCTTGGATGCTAGCAAAAAAAGTAGCCCTTGTACTGTACTTACAAGTTAACTCTTTTTACTAATCGTAGTGTAATTGCAAACATTGTGCACACAGCATGAGCATAGATAGCAGAATGCATCATCTCTGCGTTGCATGGCAACAGCTGAGCCCAGGTAGCAGGTGTGAGCATTATTTTATTCAGAAAGTGTATGTAGCCCCGTGCTGGCATCCATAATAGAGCCAATCCTTCAGGGCTGCATGTGGATCTCCAAGCAGCTTGAGCCTCAAACGCGGAGGTGCATTTGCTAACACAGGGGTTTCATTAACCCCTGTGTTAGCGAACAGTTATAATGTTGGCAGCTGCCAGATGGGAACAGCGATTGTGGGATGGTTTGAGTCATCACATAATGTGGCAGGTGTTGTGCAGGAAAAATCCTTAGTGCATAATGGTATTGTTACAAGGGCACCCTCCAAGTATAAACAGGAAGGGGCAAAAACAATGAATGTCTCTGGGGTAATAATTCTGGACATTAAGATAAATTTCACAGACTGATCTGAACATAGCTTATCAAAGATAGGCATATGCAATTTAGACAGTTTACTAGCCATCACTGTTTCCTGTGTTGTTGCATTCTACCATTGCTTTGGAATTCATCATACATACTGTAAATATGACTTTTAGTAAATCAGGGTTCTTTGCAATCTTTTAAGTATCAAAAGTTTTTTTTTAATAAGCTGGTCAATCAAGAATGGCACTCCATAGAGACTTGGTGTCTGGCAGATCAGTTAAGCTGTAACCACATTATGCCTCATCTTCAACAGTCTTGTCTCACTGTACAAAATATTGGAGTCTCCTCGGCCTGGTGTTAGATTTGGAGACTGTTTCTGGTGATGTAGTACTTGAATAGATACATTATGTTTTCCTTTGTTCCTCAGAACTTGGGAACATATACTAACTTAACCGTACAGGAGCATGAATCAAGCAGTTGGAGACAAGAAAATGCATAGCAAAAAACTTGGCAAGTCCCAATCCCTCAGCCTTCTGTAACCATGTTACATTGCAAGGACTGTATAATTACAACACTGGAGTTCATCTCTGGTGACTGAGAAAAGGGCAATCATCGCATAATAACTCGCCATGTTTTGAAGCTGGCCATCATCCCCCTCATGTGCATAATTGTCCCTATCTGCCATTGGCTCTCAGCATTTAATTACATGGCAACACATGCAGAGTCACTGTTAAAGCACCGGGCCTTCATTCCCACCACGCTGAAAGTCCAGGGACAACTGTATGGACCGGACAGAAGCAGAGATGTGGAAGGAGGCAAATGTGTCATCCATATAAGATGGTGTGCTCTTCATCCACTAGAGTAAAACTGATAAGACCTCAGATGGTGGCCTTGTCCTGCAGGAGCTCTGACCGTTCTTTGTCTACAAGCTGGTGGGAGTCCACCTCTTCTGACTTGTAGTCTTCTTCCAGGAAAGTATAAGTCTTTGGCAAAGGTCCAGTTAAATGGTCCTGAGGTCATTCATTGGACAGAAAATACATCTGTGCATAAAAAGAGATTGCATGGCTAAACAGATTTTAAAAAGAAGAAAAAAAAAGATGGGACCTTACTGGCAGGCACCATTATGCCACTAATAAAGCCCATCAGTGAATGCATGCCAAGGGAGTGTTTAAAGCCAAACATGTTGTGCTCCACTCCAAAGCAGCTGTAGAGTGATTTGTGGGAATCCACCACAGTCATGACTCCACAGAGCCTTGCAGCATTTTGTCACCACAGAGACAAAGCCATTACTTGCCACTGTTTGTCATGTTGTTGGATCTTGCTTGTGAATGGTGTGCATCAGTTGATGAAAGAAAGTGAATGTCAAGTAAGGAAAGCCAGCTCCAATAGTTGGCACTGCTCCCATTTTGAAAATGAGTGGTCAAGCATACAGTTAACTCCCATCAAAAAAAAAGTTTCTGCTAAAACCTCTTAAGCTCATGCACTTGACTCCCTCTTAGCTTTTTCCTAGGCCCCTCTCCCATCACGTTATCTCAAGCTAACCCCCCAACTGATTCATTTCAGTCCAACTATGGATCTTATAAATACCAGGCGTGCTGTGAATTTAAGCCTCTGTGCAGACATGATTTAGCTGTTGCATATATGAGCTAGTTATAACTACCTCATCTTCCACTACTGTCAATATGTACACAGTAGACAGTGGTCAGTGTTCATCCCAGACCCTGCAGAGATTAATTTCCCCAAGGAAATTAGCGACTGGTGTGCAGGAGTGTAAATTCCCCTTCTATGGTGAATTGAATTACCTAGCCTCTATCCGTATTAGAGAAACACATATGTTATGGCTGTGCAAATTATAATATATTTTGAATTATGGAATGAGCTTCTTAAAGGAGATGCCCCCCCAATACAATTTATTGCCAGACCTGCCATTATGTTGATAAATGGGCGTGACATTTGCATTACCCAGTGCATTTTGAATTGCACATCTTATTCCATTTGGAAAGAATAAAACTTGGACAGCAGGGCTTTATGAATAGGAGACAGCTCCTGACTCTACAGACAATAAGATAAGGAGTTGATCTTCAGACGACTCCGTTGTGCAAATGCACAATTGAACAGATTTTCATTTTAATATCACTGGGTACCGTATGAAGGACTGAGCAACACTCTGGTGTTTGGGAGTAACCTAAAGAGAATGTACCTACATAGTGAGGTTAGTGGAAGTAAGTATGCATCGGTAAAGTGTTCTTAACTGCCGAGTACTATGTGGTGGTACACTGTTACAAGAAATTAAGCTGTAAGTGGGAAAACATTATGCTGTATGTTGAGCTAAACCTTTGTATCAACATTCATTCTGAACTGGATTGCTTATATGTGTTCTCTGTGCAAATGTATAAATGGTGCAAATACGACAACACAACGTGCTGCATGCAAATGTTTAAATAATGTCCTTCTAAAGATCTGCTGCAGTCTAAGCACTGACAGCATTGATGAACCTTGGGGAATCTACTTGCGTCTCCAAGTTCCAATTTGTCCCCAGTTCCTATGTGCACTCAAAACACAGCTTGTGCACATATTTACTGATGGCTCTTGTGAATGAGATGTTGCAGACATATTAAAGGATTTGCCGTTTTGCCACAATCCTCCTGCCATCTGCTCTCCACCCTCAACCAAGATGGTTCTACTGGAACCCCCCTTCCCCCACTGGGAGGCTCAGGATACACTCCATGGCAGCCTATCAACCGTTTTCCATGCGGTTTTTGGCTTTCAAAATCTTTTGAGTTCATTTGTAAAATTATTTATTTTATAATCTTCCAACGTCTAAATTAGCAAGTGTCTTTGCTAGTTTAACACTGACGCACTTGTCAATTTCCCCTCCAGCGCCCATGGTGTTTAAAGCATAACTCCCGCCAAAATTCAACCTAGGGTCTTTTTATGAATGTACCCGAGTCAAACTTTAATTTAAACGCATAATAAGGATGGAAGCGCCACTTTCAAGATTTACCATATTATCATTTTTGGTCAAATGGCCTTTTGAATGGGAGAGCTAGGGGCACTACTATGATAGCATTAAAGGCTCAACACAACCTGAAACTTTGCTCAAAGTATCACAAGGGAATTCACACATTAAATTGAGCATTAAGAACTTTGTTTGTGTACACAGAGTTTACTAAAATAGGTTTTAACAACTCATTTACCTGTTGGTTTTTCTGGCCACCGTCCATCTAGGCAGTCAAAAATGGTCAAGGGAGGAGAGTTCAGATGGAAATCTCCTAAAAGCTTAGTTTCATATAAATGCACAGATAATTTGTTTTGTAGTTAGTGAAAATCAATATGCAGGTTCAGGTTACTTTATTGGTACCCGTAGGAAAAGTAGGTTTACAGTCTAAGAGGCAGGACATCCTTAAACCTTTGTAGGCCACCACATAACAAGCAACACAACAAACAGTAAAACATATAAAACAGACAATAAAAC
This sequence comes from Etheostoma perlongum, assembly GCA_026937815.1. Lineage (NCBI taxonomy): Eukaryota > Metazoa > Chordata > Actinopteri > Perciformes > Percidae > Etheostoma > Etheostoma perlongum. The sequence continues at coordinate 13,386,666 of CM049389.1, forward strand.
ATGGATAAAAAGGAATATAAAACCGTGCATGACCAAAGTGCTTGCGCACATATTGCATATTGACCTTGTAGCTGAAAGGAGCCTAATAGAAGTAACATTTCCTCTTATGAAGCCCCGTTCATCCGCATTCAGAGATCGACTCCTTTTGACTGATACGATGAATAGGATAGCGTAAACAGCAACAGTGAGTCATTTGAAACCTTTCTTTTTAGTAAACTCTGTGTACACAACCAATGTTCTAGACGCCCAGGTTTATGTGTAGAGCCTCTGGTGATACTTGGAGCAAAGTTTCATGTTGTGTGGAGCCTTCTTAGTGTTTTAAAAATAGTGATTTTGATGCTATCATAGTAGTGCCCCTAGCACTCCCATTGAAAAAGTTACAGTAAATCTTAAAAGTAGGCGCTTCTTTCCTAATTATCCTCTATTATGTCCTTTTTAAACTAAAGTATGACTTGGGTACATTCACATAAAGACTCAAGGTTGCATTTTGGCGAGAGTTATGATTTAAATACCAAATGCACCTGCACCCATCTTTGCGCCTATGGGTGTGCTGGTCTTAAAGGGAGGTGTGTTCAGGTGAATTATTGGCGTATTGCTATCTTGAGGCAGAGGAAAACATAAATTGGCACCTATGCCCACTGTTTTTCAACCAAAGATGACATGTTGCGCTTCACCAAATAAAACTTACTTTAGCAAAAGTCAGGAGGATGACAAAAACAACTTTCAACAAAGCAATTTTACTTCTTCCACCCTGTCAGCACTGACAGGACTTATCTAGTTTCACTCATGGATGAGCAGATCAAAAACAACTTTATATCTATGTGGATAATTAATTGAAGCGACATTTTTCATCAAGCCTTTTTGTAAAGTAGCTAAAGTGGTTATTCAGTCCCACTGTTGGACAGTTTTTGATCAACCAAAGTGTGATGGTGACAATGATGTCCTGCGACACCTTTTTTCTGTTGAAAATGTGTCATTTCTTCAGAGAGACAACTGTCAAGAGCGTTGAACGACCAACCTTAATGTTGCGCGTTAACAGGTTTCTTTGAGGCATTTGTCTCAGTTAGACATAACTGTTAATGAAATGAAAAAAAACACTACAAATTTGACAGTTGAAAACACAAGCTTCAATAATTGGTCTTCTCCAAACCCATACCTCTCATAGCTAGATGCATTACACAAACAAAACCATAGAATCTCAGTGACATAAATCATACAAATCCTGTGTGGAATCTTGTTCCACAATCTTAAATCGTGATCTGGTGCCAAGATCTGACAAGTGCGTAACTTTTTGTGATTGGATCATAAAAATTGCCTTGAAGCATCAGAGCAAATACCTGCATTAGGGATGTTGAGGTGGAAAATATGGAACATAAATTATTTTACTATGTGAATGATACTTTGGCAAAGATGACAGACCCCTTGACCTTCTACCACACCTGATGGATACTGCACAATCATTCTTCAGGATACAAAACTAACTCCAAGACTGCAGCAGTTTCTCATATTGCTGCTCCAAATGTTTTTTTCTTTGTTCTAAGAACTATTGAAATTTTAACATGATAGATCAGATTGAAAAAAACAAACTAATCTACCAGGAATGTGTGCATGCATGCATTTGATTCATTTGCCTGCTATTTTGCCCGACTGGCTCCTTTTGAAATGTATTGGGTGCGTTTTTTTCATGCAGGTCCTAAATCAGTCAGAACATGGCCTCAGCCGTTATGTGTAGATGGTTTGAATTATGATTGGTTCCTTTTCTGGGCATGATTACAGTTAAGCTGAAAAGATAATTTAATAAAGCTCCACATTTAAAATACTGTGTTGATGCTCTCATGTCTTCTAACATAATGTGTGATCTTACAACTCTGACATGATTAGATGCCATTAAAATAATACAGTGCAAAAAGAACCGCCTTCAAGTGCCAACTGTAATTGTAGCTTCTGCCTGTAAATTCATGTCTTTGTTTAGTTAGATTTCTTGGTTTTGACATGGTCATTAACAGTCTGTCACTTTGGGTGTTGTGATCATTTTATTAAATTATGTTTGACTTAATCCTGCATTATTCTGTATGACATAAATTGTCACATTGCCATTCAGCACTCAGATGAATCATAATCGGCAAATACAGTGTGATAAATTTAAGAAAATGAATGATAGATAATTTTCCTAAAACAATAAAGGAGCTCCATTTAAAAACCATACGCTTTTACTCTAAAGTACTGTGTGTGTGAAGGAGGTCCTTGTGGGTGGGTGGAAAGCACTGTGTACCTGTCAACTTATGTAAATGTGACTCTTTATTAATTGCAGGGCAGTGGCTCTGCACCAATGACTGTCCGTGTGTCGATGGGGGCCGGACCACCCTTGTGACAGCTCTGATTAGTGGTTGTGTGAAAGGGTCATTTCAACGACTCTGCTACCACAGGAGGGCATGCAGCCTTCACTGACAACCCTACTCACCTTTCTCACTTGACCTTAAGGGGTAAATGGAAAAAAAAAAGCATGAAGAGATTTAAGTAAAGAAGGAACCGGAAGATGAGAACCTCCTCAGTAGATGAAGTGTCAAAAATATTAAGAACATAGTCATTGTTGGTGCCCACATGCAATTGACGGCTAAATTTGAAAATGGCTTCGGAAGTTTGGAATTTGATTAATAAACATGAAGCCAATTCATCTGTATCCATTTATTGAAATCTTGATTGCCCGCTAGTTGTGGCCTAATTGAGTGAACGGGAAAAGGCACATTGGCAGTGTTACATATCATTTCCAAGTCTGAACTGACACGTGTGGCCACGTGATGTCCCCCCCCCCAAAAAATCTCTGATAGCAAGACAGTGAATGAGAGCTTGGAAAGAGTACGGCCATACACAGCTTTGGTTGGACGGCCAAAGGAATAATCAAGTGCTTCAGCTCCTGTTCCAGAAACATTAATTGTAATTTCGACTTTCATTTAGATTCTCTACAAATTCCTAGTTTTTTCCCACCACATTGAGTCAGGAACCGTTTTGCTGAAGATGATTGTGTTCCAGTCTGTTTACATTTCTTGGTCTTTATCTTTTTTTTCTCATTTTTTATAGCTGACCTAGGGAAGAAAAAAAAAAAGCTTCATGAATGCATCAGAAGATCTTAATGTGAACATTTAAGAAGTTAAGCATAAGCCAAATCCAAAGCACTCGGCAACAGAAAAAAAATAGGAGTGTGAAATTGTAGAAAGTCGGTCTGCTTTGTTTGTTTCAAAAGCTTTCCTCTCTCCCTGTTAGGGATTTCTGAATGTGATCTTAATCGCGTTATTATCTTTGAAGGCATTTCACCTATAGGACCTTGTGAATAAGTCTAATCTGAGAAAAATAGCAAAATATTGAGTTCTGGCTGTGACTGATAAAACTGCGCTTTTTACTTGCTGTGTTCCCTTCTCCCTTTTGAGGACAAACGGGCTCCTTTTAAGCAGCTAAAGAGCGCAAACCTTTAATCATAAAGCAAGGTGACCGCACATTCTGTTTATCAGGCTTGCTCAACACACACACACACGCGCACACACACATACGCACACACACACACACACGCTGTATACACTCTCAGATATGCACACCGGCAACTCTCCCACCCACACACACACTAAATCAAGTACATGTATATCTTTGAACACACACAACTTCTGCATTGTTTTTTTATATTTTCAAAAATGTTGTCTGTTATATAACACAGCTACTCCCTCATCCTCCAGATATACACATGAAAACATGCAGGGACCCATTGTATGATAATGTATTTCATCCACCGCATTTCCCTTTCCTCTTGCTCGCAGGACTTCAAAAGATTGTACCCAACTTCAGGAAGGGAAGGAAATTGCTTTTAAGGCGAGGGATGGGGCTGAACATAAACCTAGTGATGATGACTCTGATTGGGGACCATAGTTCTATTTTGTTCGCAGGTTCCACATTTTTATTTTGAGAAAGCTACATATTTGGTCATAAGCCCTTTTATTTAGTATCCCATCATTTTAAGAGTAGATGTAAGATTTTTTTAACTTTTTTTTATTTAAATTAAACATTTTTTGCTGAATTAACCTAATAAGGACTTTAAACTTAGCGCTTAATTTGTCCCACAACACAGAAAGGCTGCTGATCCGACGGGTCAGGCGACAGAAAAAAACCTCATGGAACTCATGGAAAACACGGGCTCTAACGAGACAGTCATCCTAAACAAGGTTGTGCAAACCTGCTGTATACTGGAAGCAGAATATTGGTGCATCAGATGGGTCAGCCTAGAGTACAAAAGCCCACAGTGAAGGGGACACAATACAGGTTTTCATTAGTCATGCTTTTACCACACTAACACCCATTTGCTTAGCTGGGAGTCTTTCTGTAGAAATATGACTACGCTATGTAGACACCAAAGCACAATTGTCCGAATACAGTGCACCAAGATGTGACCTGTTGGTGCTGCATTTTCCCATTAATTGAGATGATGCAACACGCATGCATCATAGTCAGAATTGACAACTCCTCTTAACCATTCAGCAGGAGTAAGCACCACACACTATACACACACAATATTGCTGCCTATGCTGCTACTGGAGCCACATAGCTGATGCCTTAAAGTGTGTTTGGATATCAACAGATTAAAACACATTTACTTTAAAGTGGTCATATTATGGTCATTTTCAGGTTTATAATTGTATTTAGAGGTTGTACCACCATATTTTTATTATACAGTACATTGCTGCAGCTCCTCTTTTCACACAGTGTGTTGAGCTCTTTGTTTTAGCTACAGAGTGAGGCATCACTCTGTTCTATCTTTGCTGGGAGTTGCACATGCACAGTAGCTAGGTAAGGACTGCTAGCCAGTCAGAAGAAGGAGAATGAGGGCATGCCACGCTAGCAGCTAGGCGAATATTATAACGTGTGATACAAAATGATGCACTGTTGTCACGGCAGTAAAGGCTGGACTACAATAGGGCTGTTTGGAGTAGTTTGTGGTCAGTGTTTTCTGTTGGAGATGGTAAGTCTCTTATGGGGGGACTTTGGGTTTTTCACTTTAATAGTAACATGCACTAAAAAAATATATAATACAATAAAGATAAGGGAAAAAGCATAATATGAGCACTTTAAAAAGACACCGTTACAAACTCTACTCAATACTGAATCAAGACTGATAACGAAATGTGTCTAGTGAGAGGCAAAAAGAATAAAGCTGCAGTTAAGTTTCTGTCATATTGGACTCAGTAGGACCTTCAGACGTCAACAGTTTGCAACCGGCCGATGCCGCAATTGTGTGTGTTAAAGGTCAGCGAAGTTAAACTTGTGTGACACAAATCTTAAATGTGTATTTATGTAACTGCCATTAATGAATCATCTGTTTTCCTTTATTTTGAAATGTAATTTGTTGGAAAATTGTAATAAATTTCAATCGAATAGGTTCTTTTTCAAACAACTATTCTGTTAACTAGTTTTGATTACCGATTTTGATTATATTCAGAAGTTATGAATTCCACTAACTGGTCCAATATGTTGCAGTTTATGATCTGGCACAATTTCTCTCAATTGATTGATTTTGGTTAATTCTTTGGCCATAATTATTGCAAACAGATGTTCGCACTTTACATTGACAGACTATAAAACGATTCTCTTGCATCCCTCTCCATCTATTTCACCGGTGTCCCCCACCTGTTGTCCGAGCCAAGCAGCTGTGAGAGCTTTGTGAACGGAAGCCGGGTGTAAGAGCGAGTGACGGCAAACGGCAACTCCAATTATGCTCCCTCCCTCGGGGGGGTGACGCCTAATGGCGACCTCCTCCATACCTGGATTGTTTCTTTAGTTCCATCACACTCCCACCCTCCCGCCAGACATGGTACAGTACACCTACCACCATATGGCATCTCAGCTCGGTACGGTTCCCCGGGGAACCGAAAGGCCTCTCCCTTTGCTATTTCCAGACAAGGAAATCCTGTCTGTGTGCATGTGGTAGGTGGCGCTGCACTCGGACAGTATGTCTATTTTTATCCTTTTGGCTTTATTAGAACTTAAAAGATGAGGTTGTTTAGAGTGTGCTGTGGAGTTGAGTTGAATGATATCTAGTGCCTTATAAAATAATACTAATGGGAATTTATCACTTATAATTATTTGGATTTTAAAAAGGACAGATACGTAATATAATTGTTTTTCTTGTCATTAATTTATATTAGTTTATTCCATGCTATTTTGGTGTAATAATGGCTTCAGGTGGCATATGGCCATCTTTTTCAGTACTCTAAGATATGTGTTGCATGCTGTGGCTTTGAAAGAGAATCTCTTACATCTAGCCATTTCTAAAATGTCTTCTTTTTGCTACAGCTACTAGACCATTCCTATCAGCCTTAGGGCTGTCTTTTGCACGTGTTGAATCATACTGCACTTAAATTTGATAATGGAGGCATGTATGTATTATCAATTTCATGTATTTTATCATTTGCTGACAGATTTTGCACTTTGTTTAACAGATGTATTAAATAGTATTCAAAGTAATTAGAAGAAACAGCTGAAGGCTAAAAGGTTGAGCCAACTTCAAGTGACTACATTCAGATATTATTTTGGTATTTATGACAGTTTGGTAGCTTTGTTTGACACTATATGGTTGTCTTCAGTACATGTGAGCAATCTCACTGAGGCAGACACAGAATTTCTAAAATGATTCCTACAAGCATAGTATGTTTTGGTGGAAAGAAAAAAAGTCACAAAGGAAACACATTACATTTTTAATTCCATTCAATTCCCTGCAATGCCAAGACTTCAGGTGTTGTAAGCTAAATGATATACCATTGCATAGTATGAGAATTATATTTCTGTGCCTTAAGTAAAAACAGAAACTACTCTAAAAAAAAAGTACCAAGATACTTTACTTAAGTAGAAGTAGTACTACCACAGTGTACAGTAGAGATACTCTGTTACAAAGTCCGAACAGTAAAAGGAGGCTACTAAGTATGTAGAATGGTCCTTTTTAGATACAATACACTGTATATTTAATAATTATATGTGAATTATTGATGCAGTGTGTACAGTAAGCATCACTTTGCTGCTGCTGCAAAAGGTGAAGCTAATTTTAACTACTTCATACAGTCCTGGATAGCTTAAAGGTCTCCTGGCATTAAAATTTCACTTCATGAGTTTTTTTAACATTATTATGTGTTCCCCCAGCCTGCCTTTGGTCCCCCAGTGGCTAGAAACTGTGATAGGTGTAAACCGAGCCCTGGGTATCCTGCTCTGCCTTTGAGAAAATGAAAGCTCAGATGGGCCGATCTGAATCTGCCCTTTCTCTGCTTTGCCTGCCCAGAGAATTTGGCCAACCTATGAGCGAGAGAGAGAGAGAGAGAGAGAGACATCATGGCTTTCAAACGAGCAAAGTGGCAGTTGGTCAAGGCCACACCCCTATCCTCCACCTTGCTTCCCCCCCCCTCCCACACTCCTCTCTCCTCCTCAAAAGCTACAGACTCAGAAATGGCACATACTAATGAAAGCTCATTGTGGGACTGACTCTAGTGGCTGTAATTCTGCACCAAGGCTGAATTTTGGGAAAGAGACTTCAGATACAGTATTAGGGGACCACTAAGATCTAAATAAGGGAACTAAGATCACCATGTCATGGGACCTTTAAAATAACACCTCATAGTATTTAATTATATTTAGTATTATTATTCTGAATCTGCAAAGTAACTATTGACTGAACCTATTGTATATATGTAATAGGGTTAAAAGTATATTATTAGCCTCTGAAATGCAGTGTAGGAGTATAAAGTAATAGAAAGTGAAAAGGATTACTTTCAACCACTGTTCTTACTAAGGGCATTGTATTTTGGAGAGGGCATTAAAAAATGTTTTAAATTACTGACGTGATTGGCCAAATAAGAGCAAATTGTAAAATTATTCAAATCCAACCATAGATGGTTCAGCAGATGAACACAGGTCTCATGGCACTGACACATCCAGCTGAAAACAAGGAGGAAAAAGAGGTCATAAAATAGACCTCTAAATTTCCTACCCGACAGTACTTCAACAAGCAATAGCACAGTTGAGTTTTAACACAGAATTTTGTACTGTACCCTTTCACAACAAAAAATTAAGTCTCTTAAACAACACAAAAGGTGCATGGCCTGCATGCAAAAGGCTAACTGAATTAAACATGGCAAAAAGATTAAATCATCCTGCTGTGTTACACTGACCTTCACATCTGTGAATATGCAGCGTTCATGAATTCAAGATTGGATTTGAGTGAGGTAAAATGCTTGAGTGTACAGTTAACACATTCCATAAACACGCAAGGACGCCACCGCTTGCTGCTGCTTTCATGAAGATCAATTCAGAAGGCCTGATCACAGTTTAATCCACAGGATAATTATAAGACGGGGGACTTCTCCATTGCTGCATGTTAATCTCGCTCTGCCTGACGTCGTTTCTTTCCTTATGTTTCCCAGGCTTTTCAAGGAAGCCAGATTCTCACAGCTGCCAGTGTTCCCATGCAGTATGCAGGAATCGTTTGGAAGCTTCCCATTGTTTTTTTTATGTGGGGGAGACAATCTGTTTAGATGTTATATTAATAGACATCAAGAGACATTGTCTACCCTTAACGTTTTTTTGTTATTCCAATGCATGTGTTGTAAGTGTGACAGCATGTTCAAAAGCATTGTATAGATTTTATACAGCATATGAAAACAATCACAAGTGGACCGATTTTGAAACGCTGTGATATTCTTTTACTCACTCCTCTCCAGCACTCACACTTCCATGCGCACACAAACACACATTTGCATTTGAGCTAATCCCAGAGGTGTAATCAATGCGGAAATACGTTGCATCAGCAGTATGACAGCATGCTGCAGCAGAGCTAGCATAGCAATGAGTATCCAACTAATCAAGCCCTAGGAATGGGAACCTTATTAAATAAAAGCGGGAAGGGTCAATACCAGCTATTGACGAGTCCATGAAGCCTGCACTTCAAAGGCTTTTCCCTTTTTTTCCTGTTTGCTTTTCACCAGCCCAGCAGGGAGACAGTCTATGTAAAACTTGTATCCTTGAATGCAAATGCTACGTCCTTGGGAGGTAACTTTGTTGTTCTCTACAAGGGAACTTCAAAATCCGACCACAAATCTGTGCATAGAGGGAACCCAGGAGTATTGGACCTTGGACAGTTTGGTTCAACACACGGTCAAATGCACACGAGCAAACCTACAAGTACACACACACACACACACACCAATGTTAAAGATGTCTAATAGTCTGTCAACATGAAGACTCATAATTAATCAGGGCCACTCAAAGTACTAAAGATGTAACCAAATGTCCTTTTTGTTTTTTGTCATGGTCCAAGTGCTTTGCCTCCAAGGGCAAAAGTAGTTTTTACGTTTTAATTATACAAAGTCTCAAGGCTCTTTCTACCTGATTTCTCTTTGTCCTGTTCACCTTGTCAACATGTCACTGAGCAAGTCCTGTTTTTTGCCACAGTCACATTTATAGACTGTCCCCAGAAACACTGGCCAAAAAGTTTCAATGCCTAATGGTCAAAGACAGGTTATAATGTACCACATTTTAGTTTAATTAATCAAATTAACAGCACTTTATTCATAAATTATTTGCATTTCTATCTTTCAAAGGAACTAGCAAGACAATTCATGTAACATGTAATGATACTAGCTGCGGACAAAATGGATTTGTGATTTTCTTTTTTTGGTCCCAGTATGACAACTGAAGAAAGGATAAATGAAAGGATAAATCTAAGAGGATAAACCCAAAGACACTGGGAGAGTTTGAGCCTTTAAAACTTTTTAACATTAGTTTAGCAGTATCAGAGTTGGAGCTCAAATGAACTTCAGCATGTTCAGACAGATTTCGACAATAATCCCAAATGAAAAGTCAGACCTAACACTGGAAGCTGGACTGATGCAAAAGAGAAACTCTTTTGTCTTTCGTTCTCTTTTAATTGTCTATCTTTGGATGACTGCAAAATGTGTGATTGAGTCTGTCTCATGTTATTCATGCTTAAATCTGATGTAGGATATGTAAACTCACAGTATATACATCAATATTTAATTTTCATGGCTACGAAGTAGGATGTCTCTGGACACGTCCGCCTGTGCAGTAACAGACACGTTATTGTGTATATTCACCATGAATACTGTTGAATACCTGTAAGGACTAGTGGTAGTCTTGGCAGCAGATATAGACAATGATAAATAAAACAGGGAAGTAATGAGTGGAGCTGCAATTTGATCAGGGGGAAGAACGGACACATGAAACAGAAAGCGATCAATTCTGCAAATTTCACTTCAATCAAGCCTCAACTTATCTCAAAGACATTGATTGCTTCTCTGTTGTGTTTTTTGCCCCAGTGACACTTGCATTCTTTTATTTCTATTATTGACTGTGGAAACAATCCCCTATCGAACGCAGACCTTCAGAAATACCTGAATAAAGTGTTGTCACGTTACTTTACTCAAACTTTTCAGATTATAGCTATTGACCTTATGTATTCTTAGGGGGTACAGTAGGCCTCTGAATCCACGTGTGCACCACAATCTCAGCAGATTGATATGACTCTGGAGTAAGCAACTCCATTGATTTCATTTCACAGGGCATTCGATTCAGTAGATCATAGCACCTACAACAAGATTGGGTTGGCATGGATTTTCTCCATGAGGTCATAGAGGCTTAGACCATAATAGTTTTTTATTACTTTTCGGCTCTTAAAACACACCCATGGATCATATTTCTGACTACTGCTCGATAACGCGGACACATCGCCGACGTAGGTCAATTCTTTCCCCATGCAATTTCTTTACTGATGTCTTATACTGAGAGTCTATTTGATTCGCCATGCATAGAGTGCAATGGAGGTGACTACTGAAATATTATTTTTTTTCTTGACTTTTGTTTAGCCAAGGCAGACACCATATGTGAAATAAAGACCTTATGGCTTCAAAAGACTTTCTACAAGCTTTAACTGCACCTTCCCTTTCTGCTTCCTTCCATCCTTTATTGTGTGATGCTAAACTCTGGAAAAAGTAATGTACATTGCACAGTTAGCTAGACCTTTCGCCACACTGACTTTGTGAACTTTGTGCTCTCTTACGGAAGCGTGGTTAGTGTTAACATTCAAGACAGGATTAGGGTTAGGACTTTGCCATTTCTGTAGGCATGGCTGCTAATGTGCTAATCACCCGCTAAAGCACCACATGAACTCAATTTATAAAGGGAAAAAACAAGGGTGGAAAGAATGGAGTCTGGTACATAAAGCTTAATGTGTCCCTTCTTTTCTTGTTTGCAATGTCAGGCCAGTCAGACTCTGTATGTGCACTTTGGAAATGCATTCTGCTTCTGTAAATGTAATTGACATTCTGGTATACACACGCAAACATTCACACAATGGTCTCATCTGAACATATTAAGGCCAATGGCTCTGCATCTCTCCCTCAATGATTAGCCGTGGATACGTTCGGAGACTGCATTCTGCAGGAGCAGAGTTCTGGCCCTGCCTTGACTGCCAATTATCACTAAAGCAGAGGGCTAATTAAAGTTTGATTAAGTTCATAGTGTTCTTGAGGATATGCAGAGAGGAGAATCGGGTGGGGTCCCAGCCAAGATCACATGGTGTCTGTCAGAGGCAGGCGCTGTGAAATTGGATTGTTGGTCGTTATCAACCTTTGACCCTAAATACCGCGGCACTTGGTGAATTTAGCAGCTGGGAAAAAGAAAAGCCACTCGAGGGAAAGAAAAATAGTGCCACTGGATGTCCGTTGTGGGCAAGAAAAGTGAGCCGTACTGCCACAAGGGAGCCTTTCACTAATGAAGTCTAGGAAGGGTTGGATCTATGTTGGGGGAGATTATTTTGCACTGAGCAACATAAAGATGGAGATAAAAAAATGCACAACCTACACAGTCCACATTTGTCCCGACAACAGCGATATCTTTAAAAGTTCTTTTCGCGAGTTCTCCACACCTTCTCTACGGGGGAAGGATTGTGCTGTGTAGGAAGCTGCATCCTTTGGGAGCTGAGTTGCAGTAATGAAACGGGAACTTATTGCCCCCTTAAGGGGAACAAAAGCCCTGCTTGTTTGACTGTCTGCAGGGAAGTACATTGTACAACCCGCCAAACGTCCTCCTTCTGCTACATTCTTACTGAACTTGACATACACCACACAGGCAAGTGGGACTGCGTTACAAATTCATGAAATGCACTTGCATATTGATGGTGCACCTTTTCGTGGCAAGCGAACATATGCATGAGGCGGCTCCGGGTTGTATTTTTAAAACAGGAAGAAGGTGAGAGCAGTCAGGTGGAAGAGCGGAAGACGACGGATTGCTGCGAGGCGGGGGAAAAAAACACACTGGCAAAGAGAAATCTGGGGGACTTCTGCAGATTTCATTCAGTGACTTCTGCGAGTAAGCAAAGGTAATTATGATAATGAACATTAATGGCTTTATAAGTAAGCACTAATGGCCATGGAGATCGAGAGAGTACATAGTACAGCACCTGACCTTCATATTCCTCTGTGAATTCAATCTAACTCAAGCCATGCAGCTGAATTAGAGGAGCGAAGTCTTGGCACAGGGTATTGTGTCGAGATTCAATAGCCTGAGTCTTTTAAGCTTTGTCTCACAAGTTTGAAATCCTTGCTGCAGAGGAAAAACATTGTTTTAGTTCCACATTTCCACCTGCTCTCATCTGACTGACTCATGCCTTTTCCTTGTTTCAGAAGATTAGCACTTGTGCTTTCTTTCTCCCTAGGACTCCTCCCTTTCCTTCTTTCTGTATTCCTTTCTTTCTCAAAAAGAAAGAAAACCAGCTTCAGCACTTCTAAAGCTGATTCCTCCCCCTCCACATTTCTCCTCTCATCTTGTTTCTCTTCTCTTGGCTAGGGGTTAAGGGATGAAGGGCTGTCTGATCGGGTGTCTGCACATCAACCTGAGCACAAGGCTTTCTTCCACAGACTCGGATCATCTATTTTCTTCTTCTTTCCCAGTACAATGTTGGCCATCTCCATTTACTTCTGACGTTTAATCATTTTAGATTTTTTTCCCCCCTAAAGCGACCCACTGTACCTCCACAGTACTTGTCTCCTCAGTTTTTGTGTTCTGTGTTGTACTGGCACCCTTATTTATCAATGCCAATCACTGGTTTTAAAACTCAACAGGCTCGCAAACATTGATAACCACTGAATAAAGAATAAAGCATGATGCAAATTTCAGGTCAAGGTCGATAATGGTATAATAAGTGCAAGCCACAACCTCTTAATGAATGTGTTGATATTGCCCTCTGCCCCTCTAGTTAGAGGAAACAACAGAGCCAAACCGAGGGGTATGGTTTTGTTTTCAGTGACCTTTTTTATTTTATTCATTAACTTCTTACAAACCAAAGCACTGTGGTCAACAGCTTGCATCATCACACAGGAAGGAAATTATAGACAATGAAAATTGAGTGTAACCAAGGCATTCCCAGCCCTATTAAATGAAGGTATTAAGAGCAGCATGATGAAAAAAATTGATTGTTAACCAACATGTTGATGGTGCCAGATTAGGAGTATGAATGCATCAGGATGTCCATGACACTGAATGAAAAGAGAATTTAGAGTAGCATCTTACATGAAGATTTCCAACCCATATCAACTTGTTAATCAACTTAGCCTTCTCCATTTTAGTTACACAATCCTTCTTTTCATAAAAAGAGAAAGTAATTTCAGGCACAGGCTTAGTGAAAAAAAAAAACATGATGAAAGAATTCCAATTTACCTGATAGTTATTCTTCTTTTTCCCCCTGAAAACAGAAGCTGTTACGGCAGGAAGTCTGTCATGCAGAAAATAACTGTGTCTATGTAATTATACGCATAAGCCCCTTCGCTAAAAACCACACTGATCCAGCCACAAAAAAGGATTCAAGTTTCAGAACTGCTATGGTTACACAGAATAATCTCTGCTGTCTAGCTTGAGTTCTGATATTCTGACAGGGATACATTTTCTATTGTCTGTCTTGCACGCGATGCAACCAACGTTCTTTAAGGAAAAATGGTCAAAAAACAGACAGATGAAAAAAATAGCTTTCCATTTTATTTATTCCCATCTTCAGATGAAGCCAATGAGTCATTAAGTGTGCACGTTTCTGTCGCAAACGCATTTAATTCTTTGGTTTTAGAATTATTAGCAATGCAAGGCATTTAGTCTTACTATCTCTCTGGTAACTAGGGTGAATAGCATGAGTATGAGCTTCTTGTCTTTTCAAGTAAAATGCACTTGCCCTTTTTCTGAAGAACGAATTGACTTTGAAATTTCCTTATAAAGACGTGTGACTTAACATTTATTTTTACCTCAATGACTTGCTTTGACAACTTGAGACTTGGTTTTATCTCAACTAACTTGTTTCTAGAATTGCACTTCTCACAACTTACCTTGATACTTGGCTTGGACTAAACATTACTTTAAAAACTCTTTTAAACACATTCTTTGATATGACTTGAGATGTGACTTGGACTTCTTCTCGACTGACTTGACATTTGACGTATGTTGACTGCTTTTTCATCCCACATTTATACCATTCAGTCTGCAGACACAAAAAAATACTTCTGGTCACAAGTGTGCTTCTGTTATAAGCATAACCATTATTGGTACAAATGGCTCTCATGCGGCCCTGCAGGTATTGTTTTGTCTATGGACATGTGCATATAGCTCCAGCTCCAAACAACAGTTCAGTTTGGTGATATAATAGTGTTGAGTGTTTTTGCAATCTTGATTTGCCTGTATAGGGAACACTACAAGTGAGAAACTATCTGCGATACATTTTCTGCACGTCAACGAGTAGTAAGCTGTTTCATCAGGCTGTATGTAAGCTGTTTCATCAGGCTGTATGTATCCAGCAGTTTTGGAATACACGAGTGAACTTCTTTGCTTTTGATTCCTGGCTAACACCATGGCATATTGCTCACTCAATAGACATTTGTCAGACCGGGCTTCATAGTGTTTTGTAAAGGAAAAATGAGAGTGGATAGAGGGTCTTGGGCATGTGATCATGTTGCTCATGGAGAAGCACTATTAAGCAGAGAGAGCGAGAAGGGCAAAAGCAGGACAATAAGTAAAGAACTTTATACAATTGAGCCTTCTTTTTTCAACAATCAGGGGACGCAATGTAAAGAGTGGTACGGGTTTATGGAAGAAACAGAGGGAAAAAGGGAGAGAGTCAGACATTGCCCCAGCTGGCGCAGTCTGCTGGGAGCAGGTAGTGTATTTGGGTCAGCACATTGCATCATCAGCATTTCTCCCAATCTGCCTGAGCAAATGGAGAAGGGGCCAACCTGCTCGACAAGCTGCATTATTAAGACTTTCTGCCCCAATGTGTACTATAGATAGGCGCCTGGGTACTTTTAACTTTAGATGGTGCTGTTACCTCTACTAACTAATACTTTTTTAGCGATCTATGTTTCTCTATGAAATTAATAACTAGCGAAGCCTCCAATATGAATTAGTTAAGTCTTGTGATTAACGTTGTTTATACTTTTTGCCTCACTGAGGCTTTCAGAGTCTACGTTACATTTCACTGTAACACAAACACAGCAATACAATAAATCAAAAGAAGTTGGACAGTACTGTGTGTATGATTGATTTAGTGAGACTAAAATAAGACAGAAGTACTTTAAACTGTATGTTACTACACTACCGCTTTCGCTACTGTTAATGCATGGCGCAGCCATGTTGGATTTTGAACTCTGGGTGCTGCGAGGGGGTCAAAATTCTGAACTAGGAAATCTGAGGTAAGGGGGCGTGTTCCCTACTGACAGCGGAAAATCTGACTCAACTATTTAAATCTCATGTCTAAATGAAATTAAGTGATTGCTACACTCACACTGAACCACACTGTACCTATAGCATGTACAGCAAAATATTATAAATGTGAGCCTCAAAGAAAGGCCCTTTTAGGCTGAATCAGATCAATACAAACACTCAGTGTGTTTCAGTTGAAGAGATAATGACATATGCTTAGGCCTCCATCTCTCTTTCTCCAAGGAATTTGTCCTTGGGATTATGTAAACAACATAGATAATGGTTTCCTATAAAGCAAAGTTTGTAGATGCAGCCGTAATAGATGATGAATTTTTCATGCACTGCTCACTTATTCATACTGGATTTGTGTTCCTCCACCAAGAGAACTTATAGATTGCATTGCATTAATCCCCAACTTGGGTGTCATAATTTAAGAAGTCTTGAGATGATTGCCTGGTAAGGGAATTAAAGAAAAAAACAATATCTATATCTATTTTTCTAAAATCTTTGCAGTTTTTTCTGGTGAAATATTGTATTTAGTTTGACCTTTTTGAGGTATCTGAAAGTTTTCAAATGGAATAGACAACCAAGCAATTTGAAAAAGTCACATTGGGTTTTAGGACATTGTGAATAGGTACTCCCCATTTCATAAACCAAACCATATTTGTTGGTAGATTAACTGATAAAGGAACTGTTTATTGTGGCCCTACAATGAAATGGTCCAATAGGAGACTAATTCTTTCATTAAAAATGCTTACAGCTTTCAAAGCAGAAACAATATTTTAGTTTCTTGCTGTAGATGCACTCCAATTGACCTCGCATTCTTGTTTAACAGTTGAATGGACTTAAAAATGCATGCGACCTGCAGCCTCAAATTATTTATTGGATTCAGCTTGAAATGATAAGTCACTCCTGAGAACAGTATGTGGACGAACGTAACATTTTGTTTTTTAGCTACCAAAGTTAACCACATGTAATATTGTGTCACCAGGTAGATTGTTAGACTGATTTCATGCAACAATAATACAGTGAGGAAAATAAGTATTTGAACACCCTGCTATTTTGCAAGTTCTCCCACTTAGAAATCATGGAGGGGTCTGAAATTGTCATCGTAGGTGCATGCCCACTGTGAGAGACATAATCTAAAAAAAAAGAAATCCCGAAATCACAATGTACTATTTATTTGTATGATACAGCTGCAAATAAGTATTTGAACACCTGAGAAAATCAATGTTAATATTTGGTACAGTAGCCTTTGTTTGCAACTTCCAGAGGTCAACGTTTCCTGTAGTTTTTCACCAGGTTTGACACACTGCAGAAGGGATTTTGGCCCACTCCTCCACACAGATCTTCTCTAGATCAGTCATGTTTCTGGGCTGTCGCTGAGAAACACGGAATTTGAGCTCCCTCCAAAGATTCTCTATTGGGTTTAGGTCTGGAGACTGGCTAGGCCACGCCAGAACCTTGATATGCTTCTTACAGAGCCACTCCTTGGTTATCCTGGCTGTGTGCTTCGGGTCATTGTCATGTTGGAAGACCCAGCCTCGACCCATCTTCAATGTTCTAACTGAGGGAAGAAGGTTGTTCCCCAAAATCTCGCAATACATGGCCCCGGTCATCCTCTCCTTAATACAGTGCAGTCGCCCTGTCCCATGTGCAGAAAAACACCCCAAAGCATGATGCTACCACCCCCATGCTTCACAGTAGGGATGGTGTTCTCGGGATGGTACTCATCATTCTTCTTCCTCGAAACACGGTTAGAGGAATTATGACCAAAAAGTTCTATTTTGGTCTCATCTGACCACATGACTTTCTCCCATGACTCCTCTGGATCATCCAAATGGTCATTGGCAAACTTAAGACGGGCCTTGACATGTGCTGGTTTAAGCAGGGGAACCTTCCGTGCCATGCATGATTTCAAACCATGACATCTTAGTATATTACCAACAGTAACCTTGGAAACGGTGGTCCCAGCTCTTTTCAGGTCATTGACGAGCTCCTCCCGTGTAGTTCTGGGCTGATTTCTCACCTTTCTTAGATCACTGAGACCCCACGAGGTGAGATCTTGCATGGAGCCCCAGTCCGAGGGAGATTGACAGTCATGTTTAGCTTCTTCCATTTTCTAATGATTGCTCCAACAGTGGACCTTTTTTCACCAAGCTGCTTGGCAATTTCCCCCGTAGCCCTTTCCAGCCTTGTGGAGGTGTACAATTTTGCCTCTAGTGTCTTTGGACAGCTCTTTGGTCTTGGCCATGTTAGTAGTTGGATTCTTACTGATTGTATGGGGTGGACAGGTGTCTTTATGCAGCTAACGACCTCAAACAGGTACATCTAATTTAGGATAATAAATGGAGTGGAGGTAGACATTTTGAAGGCAGACTAACAGGTCTTTGAGGGTCAGAATTCTAGCTGATAGACAGGTGTTCAAATACTTATTTGCAGCTGTATCATACAAATAAATAGTTAAAAAATCATACATTGTGATTTCTGGATTTTTTTTTTTAGAATGTCTCTCACAGTGAACATGCACCTACGATGACAATTTCAGACCCCTCCATGATTTCTAAGTGGGAGAACTTGCAAAAAAGCAGAGTGTTCAAATACTTATTTTCCTCACTGTAAGTAATTTTTTGTGCCATTAAAGTGAACTAGGGCAGTGCCCATTTAAAACGGCCTGATTACTTGGCCTCTGGTATTGAAGTGTTCTTGAGATTTCCTTATCCTTGAGGAAACTTCCCGTTCTCTGGTCGTGGTTAATACAATGGCTGTGACTTAGTTGCCTAATTTGCTAACATCTGGGACCAGGCTATTTCTGGGAACAAAGGTGTTCATTCTAAAAGTTACATCAGTGATGTTAAATGTTTGAGTTTACAACAATGTAACATCTCTGGTCTCTCTTTCGTCATCTGTTCTTGAATGTACTGTAGTAAGCGATGGAGAGCAAGCTGTAACCAGCATACCGTTTGCCATGTAACACTGTAGTAGTGCAACAGTAATAGGCATCCCCTCTCAACACACTACACAATGTGTAGCGAAAATAACCCACTACTAATAAATGTCCCAAAGATCTCAAGAGCTTGCACTTCCTTGGGTCCACAGCAACTCACCTGCCAAGTACAAAAATTGATTGGATGAACAGTTTTTTGTAAATCAAAGGACAAGCAGAGGCTTCTTCCATATAAAATGGATTAACGGTGATATTCATGCAGAATATGCAGAATGCATTAACAATGCAAACACAGAAACACATCTTTAATCGCCCTCACTTCTCCAGAAACAAATTTTAGGTAGCACTCGAGAGGCAAACACCGGCCCTATTTTTAAACTGTGTACTGTACTGATGATTTTGCAGGGCTGTGTGTAATGCCTGCATTATAATTGCGTATTTGTGGCATCGGGGAATAAATGCAATTAACTCAATGTGGGTGGGCTTCAATCACAAAGATGCACTGTAGTGAGAAAAAGGTTGTTAGAAGGTAATTATGACTTTGTGATTATTCATTGTGTGTGTGTGTGTGTTCATATTTATGAGGATGTTTGTTGGCCGGCATGCATGTACAGTAAGCAGTATTTTATATTTCATTATCAGAGAGGAATTTTGCTGAAAGGGGCATATTTTGCTGTTAATAAGGTTGTTTAACCATTGGTAATTTATTTTTTCTTTCTCACCTTGGTGATTCATTGTCAATAGAACAGTATGCTTATTATAGTTGTATTTCCAAAGGTGGGCTCCAAATGGATGAAGTGAGAAGGTCAAGAAAGTTAAATTCATTAAATCTGTATCAATACAGAATATTTAATAGAATGAATAGCATTTCTGCCTATTGAAGTGTCTGTTATTCAGATGGTGTCAGCTTTTGCGTAACTGCTACCACTCGCTTTATTCTTTTCTTCTCTGTTGCATGGCTAAATTCCCCATCATCATAAAATGTAACAAAATAGTATTTATCTAAAATAAAGAGTGCCTTTTATTGCAACATCTATTACTCAGTGATGACTGTAAAAGAAAGAAATTGGATCTCTTAGAACCACAGCTCATGAATATGAAATCTTTAACTTTCCTTTAGCCAAGAGCTGAACCCATGACCTCCGTGGTTCAGCAGGAAAGTACCTCTGCACCTTTTACACACGGCTCAACCTCATAACTCTCCATCACACATCCACAACTGTGCCCATGCCCCTACCCCCTTCTACCTTCTCCAATAGAGGAAGGCCCATTTGGAGCCTAGGGCTAGAGTGGATCCATCACCCTTCCTGTGTAGGATGAGGAATGTACCGCCGTGCATCACCCTAATGGTCTCAGCCGTCATGGGTGGGATGAGCCAGGTCTCCCCCTGCCGCCCAGGCTAAGTGCTCAGGGAGGTGATGGAGGACCGTTCTGTGCAAATGCATGACATTGTTAATGCTCTGCACCACATCAGAGACCAGCCATCAGTCTCCACCTGGCTGACAGACAGGCAGAGAGGCTGAAGAGTTGTCTTATGAAATCTGACGCGATAACACCACTCTCACCTTCATCGACAGCATATAGACTTTCTATTTGAGGACTTCCAGAAGTTAGCTGGATAATTTGGAGGCAATACTCAGGTTCTCCTCATACCCTAAGGTAATTGGCAGTTTGGCAACCTGTCCACCCTTGTCAAACCCCATGTCCCAAACGGTGGTGTTACTATTTCCAAAATCAAGTGTTTTCTCTCATTTAAAGATTTTGAGAAAGTAATCCACATACTTTTAAAGCCTCTCATCCTCTCTGTATACTGGGATAAGTTAGTCGCTCCTGTCCTGTCTGCAATTGGTCCAGAACGACTCTATATGGGTCGGTTACCAGATTCAAGGTATACCGCGGTTTGAAAAAGTCAAGGTTTCAAACCCACTAACATTTTTCAATTTCATATTGTTCCTAAGGTTGGAGCTGTTATTTGTGGTCAAGGAGAGAAACTGTAGTTTAGTAATCCCTCTCCCTGCCAGTGTGCAGTGTGTTTCAAATTGTGGTCAATACCCAGACATTAAAAAAACTAAACATTTTTACCCATGCCTAAATGGCGCAGCCAGACCTTTGACAGGTACCTGGAATAGGCACCATATTACTACTATCGTTGTCTATAAAGCCCTGAAGGGCGGGCCCCCCTCCTATATCAAAGACCTAACCCCTTACTCTACTGCCAGCTCCCTCGGGGTCAGCCAACCTAGCTGTCCTGTGATCTAAACTTAAGCTCAGAGGTGAACGCTCTGTGAACGCTCTGTTGCAGCAGCCCTTAGACTGTGGATTAGCATTCCTCTCCCCATCAGATCTGGCCAACTCCATTGACTTTTTTTTACTGTAAGCTAAGGCTCAAAACACACTTTTATTTGCTAGCGTTTGAATCCTCCATGTGCCTGATTTCGGGTTTGGTGAACCTATGAGCTTTTTTTTGTGCCTGCAAGCTGTGTGCAATGTGTTTTTATATTCTTATATTGTTTTTGTGATTATTATTTATTTATTTTTTTTAGCTACCTGCTCTGGTCTGTACACCATGTTGGTCAGTGTGGGTTGATTTTTAATGTACTTTATATAAAATAAATTTGATCATAAATTTGACTTGAGTTTTTGTCATAATTTTTTGACTTAAATGATTAATCAATTCTGAACATTGTTGGCATTGATCTTTCTATTGATCTATTAATTATACAGTAATAGATCAAAGAGAAAGATACATTGACTAATTAATTATTCGCTCGACCAAACTAGCTTCTAGTTACAAACTTCCAGTCCCCCTTACACAAAAGAAGTTCAATTATGGAGTCATACATTCTTAGTCGTCAATGGAAAATTAAGAATCTATGTACTGTATATAAAAATCATTTTTACATATCATTTTTAAATATAGAAATGTAACTGCTGGATATACTGTCACCTACAGTACTATACTGAAGTCTCTTCTCAGTGTACTAGAGGTTACACGTTTTCACATCTTTTAGAGTCAAACGCTGCACATACATCAATTTAAGAAGGCAAAACATTCAAATAACAATTAGCAAACAATTTAGCGGAAGGGGGGTTTAAAAAAATGTATGCAAATAAATAAATAAAATCATATCTGAGAAATCCACATTGTAGTAGTATATTCTTGCCAAGCCCAGACAAAAGAACCATGCTGGTATGACGAAATACTCACAGCAGCCTCAATTTATTATTCAGAAGTGTGAGAAGGTAATATTTAAGTGATTTTTGGGACAGCTTGTCATAGCAGATCTGAAAATAACTCATGGAACTCAATATTCTCTTTTAAGTCAAAACTTGCAGGGGTGGGACTCTTCATCACCAGTGGCTTTCACTGTGCTCCCATGTTCCGCTAAAATCAAATACCATCCCCTTCTTGCCATGACTATCAAAAACTATAAAAACATATTATGGTTATTAAAGCACAATTCCACGATATATTGGTTTGCCTGTTTCCCAGCTGGACATGGACATGTTTTCAGCACGTGAGCTTTGATAGTGATCAGATATTCAGATATATATTTAAAGGGACTTTGCAACATATTCTGTGCTCATCTGTCGTTACCCATGTCACGCTGAACTGATGCTTTGTGACCACTTAATGTTCCACTGGCCTTTGATGTGGCATGTTGCATTTCTGCCTTGAAGCCCCCGAGTATTTTTTGTCTGGCAGAAATGACAGACACCCGGTGGTGAACTCTACAGGTCTTCATTGTAATGTAATCGCAGAAGGCTCCACTGTGATACATGTCAAAGTGGTAGAAAATGTAGATCTGATTCACTCAACTACCACTCTTCTAGCCACCTTCCCACACACACACACACGCAAACACACACTCCCCTCCCCATCTCCCACCTCTCTCTGCCTCCCTCCGTCCCTGTTTCTGCCTGAGATCAATCTATTCCTCAATCTTTCCACAGAGATGCAGTGGGCACTTGCTACACAAAGGAGAGGGCGATGGATCTTGAGACAAGGCAGCAATTTGACAACGTAATTCTGATTTCATGAAATTGAAAGATGGGTACGAGGGACTGATCTGCCATGTCAAAGTGTCAAGCACACTAATTTAATTTCAACCTAAATGACATGAGGAGATTGAGCCCTAATAGGAAACCCCTGTGTTAGTCTTCTTACTTGCACATTATGCCAATAACATGGCCACATTACACCTGTCAGGATGAAAAATAGCCTCTATTTTGTATAGACAAATAGTAACACATCACAGCTATAGTCTTTTCATTGCTACACTAATATGCTACTCAATAAGAGGTGCCTGAAAAGTAATGTTCCTTATTTAAGTGAAAAGAAACATTCCTCATCCTGCCTTATGCTGAAGTGTCATGGGGGGCTGACGTCTGTTAATTCTGTTTGAGATAGGCATGCACTGATCCCTTGCTATTAATGTGTATATTTACAGACCTTACGGACAGAAAATGGCAGCATCTTCGCTAAAGTCCATATTTCAGAGCTACTTTCATTTACATTAAGGATATTTTGTCAATACAATGTTTTAAAACGACTTCAGAACAAAGTACAGAAAATGTCTTCCATTCGCAACCGTCCCATCAGCGCCACGTTCGCGGGCTGACTGCATTCATGAGACGTTTAGGGACCTATTTTAACGTTCTTAGTGCACAGCAATTAAGTGCATGGCGCGGGTGCATTTAGGGTGTGTCCAAATCCATTTCTGCTAGTTTGATGGCAGAAAAAAAGATCTATGCCCCGGGCGCATGGTTTAAAAGGGTTGTACTTAGTGTCTTCATTATTCATAAGTGTGTTTTATGCATAACACACAATAAACCAATCAGTGTGTCATTGTTTGTACGTTGGCGCAATGCTATTATGAGGGCAGATTTTCACCGTAATATTTTTATATGTAATCTATTGCATGTTTGTCCGCTGCTGCGCTTCCTTGTGTGTGTGTAACAAACATAGTGTGTGTGTGCACGCTGTGCATAAGCCTGGGCACATTTTACTAATGCGCTGGTAAAATAACAATGAAACTAACCGGTTTGGCTCAGTTGGTAGAGCAAGTGCTTATATACATAGAGGTTTATGCCTTGATGCAGAGGTCAAGGGTTCAAGTCCGACTTGTGACAATTTCCTGCATGTCTTCCCATTTTCTTCCCTTTCTCATTTAGCTGTCCGGTCCAATAAAGGCAGAAATGCCCCCGAAAAAAAGAAATCTTTAAAATAACAATGAAATTCTGCGTTATTTATACCAGGTTTTTGTTGGTCAATGGCACAGTCACTTCCCGCTGCTTCAAGATAGAAATACATCAAGAATTCACCTGAACACACCTCCCTGTAAGATCCAAACATCCAAGGGGCGCAAGGATGGGCGCAGGTGCATTTGCTCTTTAAATGACATGAGTCTTAAACTAGCAAAGACACTTGTGTCGGGCGTTGCACCGCGCCAGGTGTAAGATTGGGCCTTGAGTGTCTATTGACTACTGGTTTTGTCTGGTCTGCAAATTTTCAAAGCCTTGAGTAGCAGGGCAGGGAGGTTTTGGCGATCGCATCAGAGTTGTCTAGTGCAGTTGGTCCATAAATAAACACTGCAGCTCCTTAATACCAAACAATGAAGTTCCCATGTCTTGCTTCCCAGCTGTCAGACAAAAGTGAAGGCAGAGTCTGTGGGATTACAAACAGGATCCGAGTGTGCTGCCCTCTGGCTCTAAACAGAGACACAGCACCTTGGCTCTGCCTAGGTTGCCAAATGTAGATAAATATATTTATTCAGGCCTTTTTTAAATTCATTAACATTGCAATCATGCGCCTATCATCAAAAACCGACTTGAAGTGTAAATAAACATGATAGGTTGCGTTTAGTGAGACAGGGCTGAGATGCAAGCCTGACGGAGCAGGTGCAGAAAGCTGTATAGATTAAAGTGAGAGTTGAGTTAGATGCACAACTTTATGTTGTTATGCAAACATTTTCTAATTAGCGCTTAACCCTTAATTCATTGTATTGGGGCCATGTTTGTTTGTACAAAATTACTTAGCTAACCATCCCATAGTTGTTTACATAGATATTTTATGTCTGGTACAAAGCGATGGACCGCCAAACATTTATAAAAGTATGTCTCTAGAATTGGTAAAAATGGTTAAAAAATGTAGAGAATGTAACAATGTAAAAAATATCAAATGTCAACACTTTGAGTTTTACAGCCAATGCCTATGACTGCCCTCATACCTGATATACATAATAATATCAGTGTTAGATTGGTATGTTGCCAAAATTTAGCTGCAGATCTTTCAAAAACATGGAGAAATGGCTTTGGCACTGGCAAAAAAAAAACACTGAAACACAAACAGCAACATAACAGGTATTTCTAGCCATTAATTAAGGAATGTACTGAATCAGAAAATTAGGAATCCAATACATAAGTAGCTAAGAAAATGGAAGTCTATGTTCTATGTTGCCATCCTTGTCCTTTGACAAGAGCATGTCTGTCGTGAGCTTGTGGCCCACCATCACTTACATTGTCAAGGGAAATTAAAGCTGGCCAAACAGATTAGATGTCACTGTGCTGAAAACACAATTTTTCACCTTTACCCACCACTAATCTCAAAGGGGCAAGAAAGGATCTTTGAAGACTGGATAAAAACGTATGAACACGTGT
Organism: Etheostoma perlongum; assembly: GCA_026937815.1. Taxonomy (NCBI): domain Eukaryota; kingdom Metazoa; phylum Chordata; class Actinopteri; order Perciformes; family Percidae; genus Etheostoma; species Etheostoma perlongum. Next base: position 13,412,047 of record CM049389.1, read on the forward strand.
GGAGAGCGGAGGAGGGGAATGTGTGTCAGCAGAGTATTAGGTGGGCTATGGAACAAACACTACAGTTGTTTTCCCAGTTGAGAGGTTGGCTGTCATGGTTGCTGTTTAGGGTACAGTGGAGTGTTTGCAGCTTATAGCCTGGATGTGACATACAGTATAGGTTCTGTGTGTGGGAGATGAGGTTTATCTGGAGGAAGGGATAACACGTACTGTCCAGCCAGATCTTTAGGGAGGCCCAGGGAATATTGCTCACCACAGATAAGCCTCACTGTCACTTGGCTTTGAAGACTATTAGACCTGGCGTCCTGGTTGGCTCTCTAGCAAGCTTCCCGTGTCACCATGCTGTGATCGAGGTTTGGCCCTGGTCTGGCCGCCTAGGGAAGATGCATATTGATTTTTCCTTATTTATATACAGGGCCCTAATAGAGGGACTCCCCCGGCTCTTCTGCTGAGCAAATACTACAGCACTGTGGCATGTAAACCAGAAAAAAATAGGAAATACAAGTGGTTTGTGCCACATAAAACAGGTTAAGCAGTGAAGACAAATTTGATTTGTTAAAACCACATGTGCAGCCTGCATAATTTAAGCCATTGTTTATTTGTTGCTTTGTAAAGCACTTAGTGTTGTGTTATGTTGAAAGGCTCTTTAAAAATATTTCACCTTGACTTTAACTGCGTTTTTCTGTTCCAGCCTGTCGTGGTATTTCATTATGTTTAATGATGAATTTATGCACACATGGTTTGACTCGCCTTCAATTCATTCATGTATTCTGGTAGTGAATATTGTGTGGTTGACCTCTGTGTCAGATTTGCTTGGTTGCATCATCCAGCTATACAACCTGCAGCAGAATGAGGGAAACAAACAAGTGTTACACCTGTTTTGGAGACCGAACAAATATCCAGACCACTTTTGTGAACTCCTTCATTGCCGCGGCTACTGAAGCACAGGCCAGTGAACACATTAATCAGTCCAGAGACTACATCCATCTGTCGTGTGGGCACAGCACGCTACGTGCAGGACCCGGGAGCTGTTGGCACTGCCTCTGCCTGTGTTGTCTCCCATTACTTCTGCCCATTTTGACTGTTACCTATCAGGCAAGCTGGTGAGGGAAAGCGACAAACTTGGTCCGATGTTAGGTTTTCTGTCAGTGGAGGCTTATTTAGCTCCTAGGGCTGGTGATAAAATGCAGAATCAATCCAAATTCACACATGTGTACATATTTATTTGACCTGATTGCATTTGTGCTTATAAATAGAGCCATACAGTGGCCTCGTATATTATAAATGTACAAAAACACATAATCAAATATGTCATATTAACACAAGTAAAAAACACAGGAACAGACTCTCGGATGTCTTATATTTCCTATTTAGTCTGCTTTGCACATGCAATTGCACAAACGCGAAGATGACTTTAAATGCAAAATTATTCATTATGTTTGATGCAACAAAAAGCATTCCCCAGAGCCATTAGTGCTACCGATTTGACAAGCAAAACTTGAGAGCAACCAGTCTCAAAGCTACTGTATACAGTGCATAAATATGGACTCCGCCCATGTCTCTTAAGTGTGAAATGTTGCAAAAGCCTGTCAAATTTATTTGTGCAAAACCTCTGCATATCCGTCACCAACGGATGGACGTCCTCCTGAGGAATTAGTCTGCACCATCTAGTGGAAGTAGATATTTCTTAATTTTGTGCGATGGTCTTCTTACCCGAGTGTTTACACATACTGTAAAATATTGTTGGACACACACAGGAACTTACAGAACAGTGAGACTTTTTATTCATGACAGACAAAGAACATCCTATGAAACAATGGAAAGGTCACAGAAAGACTAAGCTGCTTTACAGTAGTGGCATCACTGAAAGGTAGGAATAACAATTGGTAAGAAAATGTTACAGATGACCAATTTTAGCTTGTGTGTGTGTGTGTGTGTATCTCTTTCCAAAGTTGTGCACAGTATTATGTACGTGTAACTGGCATTTAAGTTGATTCTGACCACTCAGATGGTCTACTTATTTGTTGGGACTTCACTAAAAACGCTCTTATGAATGTTTAGATTAGAGCCAGGTTTGTCATACTTTGATCATAGACAATTCTGTGGGTGTCTCAGGTCCCATGTAACTGTGCGCACTCATGGGGAAATCCCACCGTGGGTGACCACATAAGAAAAATACTAAGAATGAAGATAAAGAGAGAGCGACATGGTGTCAACACAGTCAGTATTATGCTGTTTATTACTGTTGTTGTTGTTGTTATTATCGTAGAGATTCATGTTTTTCAGCAGAAATCATTAATTTGGCACCTATGTAACATCAGTTGATTTTGACACACCACAGTACAACAAGCGTGTGTGCGCGCACACACTCACACACACATACACAGTAGATATTTCCCACAAACAGGCTTAAAGCACACAAAAGGTATGGTGCTTTATCATCAACATTAAAAATGCTAAACTGTAGGAGTAGCAACAGATACATGGAACATGGAGTTGAAATGTATAGTACACCATTCCCACTGTTCATGTACGTTTACCTTTAGGAGCTCTTTGTTTCTTCCCAGTAAAAAGATACAGCTCAGATTTCTTGAAGAAACCTGCACATGAATACAGTAATTCTTAATGCATTTGTCTGTGTTTTACTCTCATAAACCACATGAATGGTTAGAGGACAGATCTGACAAATGTGATTGTTTCAGCACAAACGTATGACTGAAGTCTCCTTGCTGGCTGTTCCCTGGTGAGCACGACCAAACAGGAAACGTGGGAAGAAAAGCTTTGTTGCATTCACACATTGTAAAAAAAATCACAATGTGTACAGCCTGCCCGGGAGTTCATATATGCTACAGTGTCCTTATGAGGCAGGTTACATCCCGGGTTGATGTAGCTAGTTTGTAAAAGTTAGTGGTTATTCCATTTAGTTTCTAACATGTAGCATCATAAATCATACAATCCTCATGGCATTTATCCACATATTGAACAATTGATTTTTCATTACATTTTTTTCTATTTTTTATTTGTACCTTGCTGCACATGACATTTTGAGGCTATAGATGAACTGTAACTGTGTTATTGGAAGGCTACACTACTCAGGGCATGTGCTATTTGCCTTCTAGTAGTTGTTTACAATTCATAAACACAGGTATATAACCACTAAAGAGTGGTTTATGCAAAACCCCGGCTGTATGCATGCAATATTCTCTTTAAAATGTGTCACAAGCCAAGATCTAAACAATGAAAGCATCTCACCTCTCTAACGATATGATTCACAGGTACAGCCAATGCGTATTAATGCACACAACCGTCAAACTGCATAGTGCATAGGCTACACGTGGGAGAAGATTAGCATAAAGCCCACTAACTTCTCTTAAAGTGCATGTTGTAAAGTTGCTGGATGAGAGATCTTGTATTGAAGAAATATAACCAATGATGATAATGCTCCTGAGTACAAATAAGGTACAATCTATGCCACGTAGAAACTGGCAACTAGCTTTCTTTTCATCTTACCCTAGCTTGCTAATGATGGCCCTTATTCCCACTAGGCATTACTTTATGTTGACGTTATTTCAACGCTAAATAGTTAACATTGCAGGTGCTTTTGCACAGCGAGCTGTTGCTGCGGCTGGCCCCATTGTTTTCAGTGTTAAAAACATGGCACCCGAGGTCTGTGGCAGCAGCAGAAAGAGGGAGGACCGCACGGGATGGTTCAACTTTTTTAATATGCCACAGCGTCTCGCCATGTGACCATAGCAACCACCGAAACCATTCTATTACAAATACTTGTATTGGATTCCCTGCACACTTCGTAATTTCTCCAAGTCTGGGCGTAGACACCAAAATCAATATATATCCAATTATTTAATCCCAAAGTATGTAAAACTCATGCAAAGGTGCCTCGTGAGGACTGGAAGGACTGGACTGTAGCTTGATGTTGTTTTTCCTCTGAAGACTCTGAATGTCAAATCTTTTTTGGTGTTGTTTAATTACGGAATGCTTATCATAGGCGCATGGCACGCTACTGAGGGGTGACAACACCCCGTGTTGTCAAATTAATTATATCACTAATGTGGACCCTGTGCATGTGAAATAGCTGAACTCTCCCCAAATAGCTCATTAATCTTCAGACAGCCACTCCTGGGCTAGGTGAAGTGGTCTTGAATTTCAATACCCACCCTTGCTGGTCTAACCTTTCCCTCTCTCTTTCTCTAGCTCGAGCAGCCGAGGGGGGAATGGGAACATTGGAGAGAGAATATTATTGTCTGCAGCGGTATCTCTAGCACTTCTCTTCTCTGAGTCATATAATTATACAAACCTACGCAGTTTGCCTAAACACACACACACACACAAAGTTAAAAGTGCCGTATACCCGAGAAGTGCTGATGTATCCTGTGATTATTAAAAATGACCGTCTGCCACTCTGGCATAAACAAATCGCTCCATATCAAATTGTCCAGGTAATAAAAATGCCTCCATGAGAAAGACCAAAGTAGACCCCATGAGTTATTTTCTGCCGGTTCAAAAGTTGAACCAAGTTGAACAGACTACATTATTAGCAGTCACCAAAAATAAGCAGGAATTCAAGCTTCCTTTATCTTTAAGCAGCTGCTTCGATAAAGGTAATTTGTTGTATACGGAAGACCTTTTTAACACATAATTAAAGTACCAACAATAACTCATTAAATGAAGAAATGTCACCTGAAAATGCTGCTATGAGTGGCTCATTAAAATATCCTGTATGCTTAATGGCATTGTCACAACCAGTTGTTTTACTAACTGGGTGTCAATTTTCTGTTTCCAAGTAAAGAACAAATGTTAAATCAAAATAATGTGTATACTCAAAGCGCTCTCTGTCACAACCTCTGTCTGTGGTGCTGCTGCTGTTCAGCACCGTTAAGTCCAGCCGGCTGCTGTCCATGATGTTGATTCTGCCTGTTTCCTTGGTGCTCCTGTTTTCAATTTGACTAGAATGCAGCTTATGTCAGAAATCAGCTCACCAATTATCCTACTGCAAGCGGCATTATAAAGCTCTACAACTTTCTTGCCTCCATTTTTGGATGTGTGGATCTTGGAACATGTTCTGTCAAAAGATAATACCAATTGTATTGTCTTTGTTTTGAATCAACAGTGTAGTAATTGTTGCAAGCCCTATTTAGTGTAAGTATAATATATTTCTCTGTGTCATTTTCCCTACTGTTTGTGTGACAGTGAGTATCTAGTTAGTCTGCCCTGTTGGCAGTAGCGGGGTCTTTTGCCGCACTCTTTATTTGGCAGACAGCAATTTGTAAATATTTAGGAACAAATTTCTATAAGACAGCCCATCAAATTTGGAGTCCCTCAGGGATCCATTTTGAGCCCTCTCCTGTTTTTATTATATGTTAATGACTTGGAAAATTACACTATGGTCTTACACAAAGTTTTATTTGCTGACGACACAAATGTATTCATGTCACATAAGAGTCCAATTGGACTGCAAGAAATAATAAATAAAGAGTTAAGAAATGTAGAAATTTGGTTTCGGTGTAATAAACTATCTCTTAACATTAAAAAGACTAACTACATTGTGTTTCATCCCAAGAAAAATCAAATAGTAAAGAAGCATGTTTGTCTTAAAATAAATGAACAAATTATTGAAAGAGTAAATGCCACTAAAATATTTAAAATTCAAATGCCATATTGATCACCTAACTCAAATATTATCTAAATATGCATATTATATACATATGCCCCCTCTGAAGAGCTTTTAGTAGCTTATTTGGGGTTCCCCATTTCATGCGTCCTGTATATGATAATTATACCTCATGAAATTGTGTTTGAATATACAATGATGACGTGTGCAATAAAAAACAAAACAAAACTCTTGTTGTTGAGGTTATCAACGCTGAGAACTGTCCTGTTCCTCCGTTTTTCTTTGCACTTGGGGTTTCCTCAGCTGTTGGTACACTGAATGTCAGTGGCTTTGATTTTTTATTTATTTAGCATTTATAGAGATAAAAACTGCGATGACAATAGGAAATGTGCCTGTCATCACCAGGCATTACTAGGAACCGAGCCAAGACAGTTCATAGGTCTGGAGACGTTCAAGAAATCCAAAATATGTGGAGTGCAGACAAAACTCTGGGGTGGAATGGAAAAGTGCACAATTAAGTATTGGACCACGGATCAGCCCTCTTTTATGAACTCTGATCCCACATATGAGAAGTAAACAGCCAGGTACTAAGGAAATGGAACTAAGTATTGGATAGAAAAGGCAACAACCAAAGTATATCATGTTCTGTTTTTTCCGCAAAGTTCCCTCAAATGTAATCAGACATGCACTAAAGAACATTAATGTTTTCAAGAACCGGACTCCATTTAGTAGTTGATATTGGCCTGATATCAAGTCTTAAAATTTGATTTTGCAATCCTGTTGCCATTACCTCAGGCTAACAGTGACATGATGAAGCCCCATGACAATCAAACAGCCGGTTCAGTTTGTTTTTCTTCTCCTCAGCAGTAGCAGCACAATTTTGTTTTTAAGTATTAATTTATCAATCATCCCATCTTGTTTACCCATTAGCAGCTCCGTTCCAAAAGCTTCTTATCACCATTTTCATCCATTAAACTACATGGATTGCATGGCAACTGAGCTCACTCTCCTCCATCCCAATTATGATTTCCTTACTGCGTGGTATGTTTGTACACTTTATGTAGTACTTGATTGGTTCTCTGTGCAATTAAATGAAAATGAATTGTGACTTTTTTCCCAGTGCCTGTGTTCAGATGTTCTGGTTTTGGAAATACACTTCTCCTGATTCTGTTGTTGTTCATCTCGTCATACTGGTTTTTATTAACTTCACGTACAGTGAGCTCCTTATCAGCAGAAAAGAAAATCTTTGAGCTGGATAGTGAAAAAGTGGAAAACTCTGTTTTCCTTCATTACCGCCTATTAGGGTGGTGCCTTTTCAAGCCAAATTGGACTGGTGTGATCTGAGAAAGGTTCATAGAGGAATGTTCTCTAATCGGCTCTAAGGGTCTGCATGGTGGGCCTGGGGGATGAACTGTGTTACCTTACTCTAAGAAAACATGCTCAGATGGTGACTCACAGACTAGTTTTTGAAGTGTTTGCAATTACTGGAAGAAAATGTGACTTCATCCAGATCTAAGAAAATAGGTAATTTATGGTACTATATCATATAATTTTTGTGGAGTGTGTGTATGCCTACTTGATATTGTACAAGGACAAGTACTCCTTTGGCAATCCAGGAAGTTTCATGAGTGGCCTGTTATTGTAATCAGCTTTGTATGTTGTAGACCTTGCCTGCAGTATATTTTGTCATTCCTTTTCTCCAAGATGAGCTAAATGGCCAAATGCAAACAAGATCAATAATCTGCCAAACATGCTAATCTTTAAGAGATGTAGTGTTACACATGTTCACCATCTTACTTTAGTTTAGTGTCTTAACATGGTAACATTTTCCAATAAGCACAAAACACAAAGTGCAAAGGAATATGGTCGGAAACCAGGTAAAGTTATTACAACTCATCCTTTGGGGAATATTGAGATCTTTACCACATTTTATGGCAGTCAAAAGTTGTTGAGACAGTTCATTCAAAACAAAAATGGCAACCTCATGTTGGCACGAGAACAAAATTAAGGGGAACACAAAAGTAATAAGGATTATTCCTCTGGGGCCCATGAATGTCTGTACAGAATTTTAATGGAAAATATCTCCGCCGTTTACCATGTGTTAATACATATCAGTCTAGAACAAAGCAACATTTATTTTTGTATTCATCCAGTATAGACCAAGGACTGCATTTTTAGATGGTGTATTTCTTTATAAATATCAGCATACATATCGTAATGATAGTATTCTGCCTGAACAGAACCAGTCCTGCTTCATGACATTTATCCTTTTGAACAATAATTTCTCACAGCACACACTTGGAATTCATTCATGGTGCAATCCTACATGATACATAGAAACAGCTTGCTGGATCATATACTGTTGTGGCAATCAGTCACTGATAGCATGTTTTCCCTGGCTATGATAAAAATAACAACCCAACACGGGGTGCAAGATTAAGTCTCCTGCATCTTCACACTCTGTCCTTTTTACATACCTGCCCAGGGTTTTCATATCCTCCGGCCTCAAAAGAGCTCAGCACAGAGCAATATGACAAATAATGTACAGTAAGAGCCACCCAGGCCAAATCTATCTGCTTTATTGGTATTCACCGTTTCCTTCCTCCATCTGCTCAGCACATCACAAGCTGATGTCTCCTACCCCTGCCGCACTATTTTTACCTGCTCCTAGATACTGTCTCCCTGCATGTGACGTCAAGAAAGGTAGAAGAGACAGAGACTGAGATAGCTGTTATCATTTACAGTGGGGTGGGGGTAGCTAGCTCCATGCTGTCATCCTCCAAGAAAGTAATCCGTATGTTATAGCAGAAAGTTACAAAGAGACATGCATATGCCACTAGTTTCATGTTAAGCGTGGTGGTCTTCAATGAGAGTGATAGTTGTGTAACAGCATTATGTACGTTTGTAAAATAAGCCTGCATGCTCATTTAATCTCTTGTCTCTTTTTACGACAGCAACGTTTAATGGCAGTGTGTAAATGCGTTGAATTACCGTTGATTTTCCAAACCTTTTCCTGCTTACAGTATGTTGAACTTATGCTCTGTCTGTGTGTGCACATGATTTTTTTCAGTGTGCTTGCTGGTGTATGAACTCAAACTTGACTGTTTTAATTCATGTGCATGCACATACAAATGCGCCGGGGATGTACATTTTACATACTTCTTTTAACCGATTTTATTTTTAAATTGTTATCCTTACGATTTCAGTCATGTATGATGAGAGAAAAGTAACTGGTGTTTTTGTTTACAGCCCAACAAAACAAACCTTTAGCCAAATTTAAGGATGCCAAAAAGGACCCTTTTGTTTTGTACACATTATTGCAGTCATTGCTAATCATTGGGTTTCTGTCAGTCATAAATAGTATCAAAAATAGGTTTTAAGTTAAAGTGCTCATATTATACGCAAATTCAGGTTCATAATTATATTTAGAGTTTATATCCAAATAGGTTTACATGGTTTAATTTTCAAAAAAAAAACATATTTTTGTTGTACTGCACATTGCTGCAGCTCCTCTTTTCACCCTGTGTGTTGAGCTCTCTGTTTTAGCTACAGAGCAAGGCATCTCACTTCTATTCCATCTTTTGTTGGGAGTTGCACATGCGCTGTAGATGCACTAGATGCACTTCTAGCTTGTCAGTTGCAGAGTATGAGTAAAAGCTACAATAGAGCTGTTTGGAGCAGTTTGTTGAAAATGGTAGCTCCCTTTGGGGTGGACTTTAGGCTTTTTCAATTTGTAAACCTATTACATGCACAAAAAAGATATGTAATACAAGAAAGGAAAGAGGAAAAAGCCAAACAGCCTAATATGAGCACTTTAATGAAAATCTTGAGAATCATTACTTTATTTGTAATCAACAATCCATGATCATTATTAGAAATTCCATTATAATGGAACACTAAAAATACTCTCTGCACGTCCTGATGTTTTGCGGCCACATTCACAATGCACTGGAGCAAGAAATCTAACACAGTGTGAGAGCACGAACATAACTAAGATGGCTGTTAAATTTAGACACAAAGGGAAACGACGTGATGGTAATCAATGTGGCTTGAAGAATTGATAGTCTCTTCCTTCTGGAGGTTTAAAAAAGAGCATTAGATGTTGGAGTTTTGCTTAGTGCCGCTTTAAATTGTCTATTAAAACAATATGCAGTCCATGACATAAAGATTGTGATTGATGAATAATCAATTAACAATTGTGTACACAGCTAAAATGAATAACTGTGGACATAAGTGAATGTGTAGTTGTCTCTAAAACCGCTGTTGTCTTTGTGCATGCTTGCGTGTGTTTGTTTTTTACCTCATCAGGCACTACAGTGCTCCCCGCTTGTTCACAACATTAATGCTCAACCTTGTCCAAGGTTAATCTGTCACTCTTGCTGTATATTTGCATTCATTCTTATCTGCACCTCACCACTCAACTGACTGTCGATCAGCCCCGGCTGCTGCTTAAACTTAATCGTCTTTGTACATTATAGATGAGCCTCCAACAACATAGACACAGACACACACACACACACACACACACCCCCCTCCCTATTGCTGAAACCTCCTCTTTTCTTTAGAAACCAACTCCTAACCACACCCACAACACATATTCCCAGACTGTCAATATTTGCTTTATACTTAATGTCTTAGCGAGCCATTAAGCTGACTGCTTCTCAGAAGTAATATATTTATCACTGCATGTGGCCTAGTGTTAGATCTAGGTCTTTCTCTCTCCAGGCAGCACTAACTTTATGCTTGCACAGGAGCTGTGCAGGAGGACAACAAGAAAACTTTTTCACTTTTACCTGAGGAAACAAAAGACTGGCTATTAATTAGTAGCACAGAGTTGTTTCTTCATTTGGAATAATGCAGAGGCAAACGTTAGTGTGTACAATGTTATATAGCTTCTCTCATAATGAGGCAGCATACCTGAGCTTGGTTGCCTTATTTTAGAATACATCAGCACAGGAACATGCAGAACAGTAAATAACAATATTTATGTAAATGAGTGGGTGCCAAAGTAGCAGCGTGCATTGCTGTCTGCCACAGTGTCTTTTTTTATACTTCCAAAGGGCAGGTGAACATTTTCAAATAATAAATTGTTGTGATATGTAAGAAAAGTGTCTTGGTGGCCAGTGGAGGTGGATGCTGGTTCTATTTTTTTTATCTTGTCTTTTACGCTTTTGAGACACTGTCAACAGTTATACTCTACACGCTATAAAGTGTTTTCAAAGTGTTTTCATTTTTGATAACACATTGATCTCACCATGAAGTTCTTCTTTATACTCTGACCTCTTAGTTTACCACATAACATATGTACATATGTTATAGGATGATCATAACTTTTGTTATGTAAAGTCATAACATGGCAGTTAACTAGACAATATAGCTAATAAAAGAAAGTAATATATTGCCTCTGAAATGACACAGTGAAGTATAGTACCTCCGACGTACCCTCCAAATTGTATTTAAGGAATAACTGCACCCAGTGTAATAATCCTAATTGTGCTTTCAACTTGTGATACTTTCATGCTCCTTCCAGCAGCACCCAGCTTTAATAAAAAATATCTACATCAGCACAGTTCTGCAGAAAGCGAGTGTGTTTTTGTTAACAGCTACCTTCCGACTTCCAATTCACTTTAAGTAACAGTGCTATCTCTCAGGAATACCATCTTATTCCTTGGAGAAAAGTGTGTGTGTGTGTGTTGTGTATACAGTACACAACACACAACACACACTGCATGCACAAGGTTCAACTTACAGGCTTAAAACAATATTGTAATTTAACATCTTACCTTTTAGCCTATAACAGCTTTCTAGGAGCTGATTTTGCAACATCACGGCAGCTGTCTTGGGAATCAGATGCTACCTCAAAACTCCCAGCTGGCAACATCAACACTGACAAATAAAAACAGGCAAGATTAATTTTAAAGTAACAGTACACCTGGAATGCACACTTGCAAATCATTACCATAAATCTAATGCAGCAAAACAATATTACTTATTAGAGGTAGGTTTATTAGACGCGTTTAAAAAGCTATTTAAAAAAACAGTGCCAAGGACATAAAGGAACTTACTGAGTCTGTATGTGGGTATATCAATTTTTGAAATCATGTGGTTGTAGAGGAAAAGAGAGTTAAGGTATATGCAAATTGTAAACCCCGTTTGAATGCTGAAATTAAAAGGTTAATTAATGACAAAAGGAAATCCTTAGGGGAGACACGGATACACTGAAAAGATCCATAAAGAACTTAAAAGGGAAATAAATAAAAAATATTGGTAAAAATGCGAAATAGAAAATTTTTAGTGAATGATATGAAGAAAGTCTGGGAAGGAATGCGGTTAATGAGTGGATATGGGAAAGGCAAGGTGAATAGGTTCCAGTTAAATGGCACAAGGCAATATGCTAATAACCTAAATCATTTTTATAATAGATTTGACAAAATAGACTTTTCTGGTGAAAGACAAAGACTTAAGGAAATGATTGGGAGCACACATGATGATAACTATACCCTACAAACAAACATTCAGGAGGTATATGGTTTATGAGGCTGAAATCTACCAAAGCAGCAGGTCCAGATGCACGGTCTCCAAAAGTATTAAAAGGCTGTGCTTTTCAGTTGGCAAACGTTTTTTTCAAGGATTTTTAATTATTGTTTCTCTCAAAGTGTTACCTGATTTATGGAAACAATCTTGCATTATACCAGTACCTAAAAACAAAGCCGTTGAGTATATGAATGATCTAAGACCAGTGGCTCTAACCTCCATAGCTATGAAGGTATGTAAGAAAATCGTGTTGAATATCTCAACCACTGCCAGTTTGCTTATCAGAAAGGGAGAGGGGCAAAGGATGCTACTGTAAATTGGACAGTGGCTATGCTCATCTGGATGTAGGGGGACGGTGTGTGAGAATTCTGTACTATGATTTTAGCTCAGCGCTTCAATATGATACAACCACACCTCAACGTTAAGAAAAAGAATTAGTAATAGATTACAGGAAAATAAGACCACAGCTGAGTCAGTGGAAATCAAAGGTATAGAAAAGAGTGAACACATACAAGTATATGGGCATTGTTTTTAATGACAGACATGGTCTGATCATGTTAACTCATTGATTAAAAAATGAAGTCCACGGATAAACTGTATGAGGAAGTTGCAGTCCTTGAATACGGCGAATATGGATGTGGTGAGAATGTTTTTTTATGTCAGTCATATGCAGTGTTCTGAATTACTGTGGGGTGGGGGGAATGCTGGGGTAACTGAGAAGGCCAGGATTGACAGAGTGACTAAAAGGGCTGGGGAAATGGTGGGAGAGTTAAATACAGTGGCTCAGGTACTGTATATGATGATCGTGTGGTGAAAATAACACCGAAAATAACAAGGGACCCGGGTCACGCTCTTCATGGTAATCTGACTGGCAGGGTTATGGAACACAGTGGTAGGCTAAGGCCTCCTGTGACACAAACTAAGCATTATGCGCTCTCTTTTATACCTCAGACTATCAGACAGCACAACAAGCCCTTTAGACATACATTTTTTATATGTTTTTACTTTACTGTATTTATTTATATTATTGTACTGTATAGTGCATTTATTGTATTTATGCTTAGTTTTTATGGGTATTAAGGCGGGTTTGAGCACTGTAATTTCCATTTTTATGGATAAAATAAACCTGACTTGACTTGATATCCAAAAGGTATCAAATTACGCAAAACATGTACCTTATCCTCGCACCATCAATGAGGTTATGAGCTCATACTGAATGAAGAAGAGCACTGTCAGCAGACTGTTGTAGAACTCAGTGAACTGTGTTGAGATGTCTGTGGGGATATAAAGGGCAGAAATTGAGTCCCTGCACTGGACATTGAGTGAGTGACTGATTTTGTGTGTGTGTGTATTTTCCCATCCAAACATAACCCCCAACTCTTTCTTGTCCAAAGCTGGTGACATCTTGACAGATTAAAATACTGTGTGCTCCAGTCCTTGGTTGGCCACACTGGTGAACTGTTTGGACCCCATTGTAAATCAATACAAGAAAATACTATCTCTGGGACAGACATCACCCACCCGTGCTCACATAGCAGAACACATTCTTACACAGTATTATAGATACAAGTCGTTCACCAAAACTATAGCAGAACATTAAAAAGTCTTCTTTCATCTCATTGTTTTGGTATTACAACCCCTTACTTTTTTGCTTCACTCTCATAGATGTCGAGACCTTTGATTCTGGCCAGACGCTTTTCTCATGAGTTGGTAGAGACCAAAACAGAGGTTAAAGGAATACATTGAACTGGCTGGCCAGGAACACAACTTTAATTAAGTATATTGTCGCTCCGTGTCTTGATGCTTGATGTGTAAAAAGGCAACTGCATACTGATGCTAATACATATGTCAATGTGTTCACAGCTTATAACACTGCTTATCATTTCTCAAAATTGCCACATTTTTGATGGATTTAAATAAAAAAGTACCCTCTTTTTCAGAGAAGATTTAATGTGATATTACTTTAACCCTTGTCTTGTCCTCAGGTCAAATTTGTCCTATTATTGAAGTTTTTTTTATATCAGAAATATGGGTTTCTTTCAACCAAATTGCCCAAGCATAACTTGGATGCATTCATGTATGTTCTCTTTGCAAGTAAAATGAATGAAACTTCCATTTAATTGTTGGTGTTTTATTCAATTTTATAGCATTTAAAAAAAAAAAAAAAAAGATTCAATGTTTTTAAAACAGCATCCTGACTAAACTTGGACATAAACCAGTCTGATTATCCATCAACATCCTCTGATCTTAATTGGTGAAAATAATTCATAATTACTGCTTTTTTAAACTAAAAAGTGAGGTATAATGTCATTTAGATTAAGTGTATTAACCATGAATAAAAAAAAACAAGTAAAAAAGTGACAAAAACATTTAAAACACAGTTAAAAGCATACAAAAAGTGACACAAACGTTCATCTAAAATGTTGACCAAGAAGGACAACAAGTTAGAGGTCGACTGGAAGAAGAAAACACAAGGGTTAAACGGCTCACTGATTAAGAAATGCCATGTCTTCATCCTGAAAACATGCCACCCATGAAAGCTGAAATGCCTTGTTCTGAAGCCAAAACGCCATGTTACAAAACATTATCGCCATACCTTTCTTCCAAAGTGATGCAGTAGTTACTTAGCAGCTGGTTTTACTCTTTGGGGCAAATTCAGACCACTTTTTATACAAGGTGATGGGTCTGATGCTTGTTAGGATATATTATTGCATATTCATCTATATTTGCGATGGAGCTGGAAGATCAGTTTATGCTTGCAGAAGTCACACTCAACCACACACATGCTTTTATAACCACATCTATTTTTAGATTTGATCACTATGGATGTACTACAAGGTTCGAGAACCATTTTTATCTTTCCCCATCTTGGTTTGTGAGTTGTTTCCCCTTCTGCTATGGAATATCACTCAGATAAATCTTGTCACGTGGAGCATGTATACTGTTTGTCGCATTGTATTAAAGTCATACTTAAAGTAAACAAATATGTTTACATGTCCATGTTCAAGCATTTGTTGCGAAGACTTGACCTGTAAATGTCTCTTCATTACTTGCCCTGTGGTCATTAATATAAGCTGACGGATCCAGTTCAGGACGCCACGGTGATAATCTGCTTAGTAGCATTGAACTATCAAGGATTCTTTAGTAACTGTTCTGGAGCTTTCGATCACATAACGTGGATTTTGTTAGCAGAAGAAGATTGAAACATTGACAATATGAATGAAAGCTCCAGAACGGCTAGGAAATGGACCTTGTGGTAAGACTACTTCATCAACTTTCCATGTTATTTTGGACCAAACGTACATTGCTTTGGCTTTACTTTGTCATGCCCATATTATATTCTAACCAACCATTTTGGTTTTGCCTAACAGAGCAGATTTATTAGAAAAAAGGGCATTGTAGCATATCATCACACCTTCTTTTGGTTCTTCTTTTCACTTTTTTTTGTTCATCAACAACACAGGCTTCACCCTGACTGAAGAAATAAAAAGCAAACACAGAAGTTACAGTATACTTACAGAACTTTATTTGGGAATCAGCAAAATGCCCTAAAGTGTATAATATCACTGTGTGATCTTTACAATTCTTGGTTTCTATATAATATATGTAGTTAAACGGCAAACTTTGGCCTCCATCTCCTAATGCAATGTTGGACAAAGAATGGCCCTGACTGTTGTGTCTATTGATTCTGCCAGAGTGCCTGAATGTGATTTAGGGGAATTAAACTCAAGCCTGCTGACGCAAATCATGGCTGGAGTTAATATTATGTCCAGATGAAGTGGAGAGATCCATCCCAATAGGGAGGTGGCCCTAGCTGACCCTGCGTGGGCTCAGGCAATTAGCATTGGCAAAGTGCAACTCAATAACAAAATCTCCAAAATGGAGGAGGTGCTTGCATGGCTAATCCCCTCTGCTGCCAAGAGGCCCAAAGCCCTTTTTTTTTAGGAGGCCATTGAGAATGCAGGTCAGTGATGTGGACAAAGCCAAGCCAAGCTGCCATCAGTCTAGATACTGGAGCTGGCTGGACAGCCGCCAAGTGGAGAATTACGTAAATGTTTGTTCTAATAATAAAATGCAGTCGAATACATAAATATATCAATAGATAAGACTTGTTTTTTTCACCATATGTTGTTTGGAAGGGCAAAGCAGAGGGGCCATCCAAGCTTTGAAGGTATTCTTTTTTTTTTTTAATACATCTGTTTTTAATTTACATATGGAATATATGTATATATTTCACTCATGTGCCCTTGACTTGAGATTTTGTGTGTGTAAAATGGCATATTAAGGCTATTTGGAATGCAGAGAGAGATTCATATGCTGTACCACTGGGGTAGCTCCATTTAATGCATAGTGTCCACCTCATTAGTCTGTTCTTAGTTCTAAACACGTGGTGTTTGATGTGGAAAATGCTCCAACCATGTGTTGGGGCTTGTAATAGTAAATGTTTCACGCAAGATAGGCCCAAGTGATCCATCAATTCCGATTAGATTGTAATTACTAGGGTAGAAATATATTCAAATGAGTTCATTATCACTCAGATCAGATGCAGACCAAGCCAGTTTGACTATTTGCCAGGGCCTCAAGTGTTTATGCTGCGATTTAAGAGAATGCTGGAGTGATTCCTGCAATTAGGTAAGCATATGTCTTGATGTATCATTGGAGCCAATTAGCCAAGTGCTCTTCAATCTCGGATCTTTACCGTGCTGCTGCTTCCTTTTGCATTAGGATTTTGTTTGAAGATGTTAGAGGAAGGATGGTTTTTATGCGGGTCCTGGGGAGTTCAGAGTGTCAGGTAGATAAATACATGGGCTGACCAGATCGCTCACTCTCTATCTGTCTCAGACCTCCCTCTCACCGCTAGCATTGGTTTCCATTTCTCCAGGTCACTGCTGAATGACTGCAGATTACATCGGCTACTCTCTGATGTCTACGGGGACGAGGCCATCAGGCTGAAATGACACTGGGTGGTGACAGGCGGACCCCCTCGCCGACACCCACCGACATGACTCCCATTCACGGCAGCTGGCCCCATGACACTAATCTGATTCTGGTCTGTAAAGGGGCTGTTTTGCCCCCCACCAGTCTCATGCTAAAATAGGAAATGACCAGCAGGGCAGGCTATTCTTGAGTGACTTGCATTGCAGAAGAACCTGATGAGTATTTCTTTTCTTTCCCCTCCTTGAGTGCATCTATAGACAGAAATATAGTGTATGCCTTTTTCCCTCCATTTTTCTTCTCTCTCTAAGTGTAGCACTACCTTGATTCAGTGGTTTTTAATAAGTGACCTTATTATTTTAAGTAATTAATTTGATAATAGGGTGTTCAAAGACCATATAAAAATGGGTTTGATGGTCAGTGCTGAGTGGCTTTTGAATTAAAAGGGTTTTTGTATGCTGGGCAAGAAATATATTGAAATTATTTCATTAGGCTAACACCTTGAGATGTACTATTTCGTTTTCGAGGGGATCCTGAACAAGAGACCACAATAAAAACATTGCACACATAAAAAAACACAACAAGCAAACAGAAGCAAATAATCTAACAACCCACGTCAGCAAACAAAAAGAACACACAAAGCCTACAATTATAACATAAGTAACAGTGAATAATGATCATTTAGAATATAGCCAAGCTTCACTGTAAAATGTCAGTGAGATTAACTAGTTCAGTAAAGAGAGAAGAGGGAGGAATGAGATAAAATTGGAAGGGTGTTAAAGTCTATATATATATGTATGTATATGTATGTATGTATGTATGTATGTATGTATATGTATGTATGTATATACAGTGGGTACGGAAAGTATTCAGACCCCTTTAAATTTTTCACTCTTTGTTTCATTGCAGCCTTTTTCCAAAAATCAAAAAAGTTCATTTTATTTCTCAGTAATGTACACTCAGCAACCCATCTTGACAGAAAAAAACAGAAATTTAGAAATTTTTGCATATTTATTAAAAAACAAAAACTGAAATATCACATGGTCATATGTATTCAGACCCTTTGCCGTGACCCTCATATGTAACTCAGGTGCTGTCTATTTCTTCTGATCATCCTTGAGATGGTTCTACACCTTCATTGGAGTCCAGCTGTGTTTGATTATACTGATTGGACTTGATTAGGAAAGCCACACACCTGTCTATATAAGACCTTACAGCTCACAGTGCATGTCAGAGCAAATGACAATCATGAGGTCAAAGGAACTGCCTGAAGAGCTCAGAGACAGAATTGTGGCAAGGCACAGATCTGGTCAAGGTTACAAAAAAATTTCTGCTGCCCTTAAGGTTCCTAAGAGCACAGTGGCCTCCATAATCCTCAAATGGAAGACGTTTGGGACGACCAGAACCCTTCCTAGAGCTGGCCGTCCGGCCAAACTGAGCTATCGGGGGGGAGAAGAGCCTTGGTGAGAGAGGCAAAGAAGAACCCAATGGTCACTGTGGCTAAGCTCCAGAGATGCAGTCGGGAGATGGGTGAAAGTTGTAGTAAGTCAACCATCACTGCAGCAATCCACCAGTCGGGGCTTTATGGCAGAGTGGCCCGAAGGAAGCCTCTCCTCAGTGCAAGACACATGAAAGCCCGCATGGAGTTTGCTAAAAAACACCTGAAGGACTCCAAGATGGTGATAAATAAAATCCTCTGGTCTGATGAGACCAAGATAGAACTTTTGGCCTTAATTCTAAGCGGTATGTGTGGAGAAAACCAGGCACTGCTCATCACCTGTCCAATACAGTCTCAACAGTGAAGCATGGTGGTGGCAGCATCATGCTGTGGGGTGTTTTTCAGCTGCAGGGACAGGACGACTGGTTGCAATCGAGGGAAAGATGAATGCGGCCAAGTACAGGGATATCCTGGACGAAAACCTTTTCCAGAGTGCTCTGGACCTCAGACTGGGCCGAAGGTTTACCTTCCAACAAGACAATGACCCTAAGCACACCGCTAAAATAACGAAGGAGTGGCTTCACAACAACTCTGTGGCTGTTCTTGAATGGCCCAGCCAGAGCCCTGACTTAAACCCAATTGAGCATCTCTGGAGAGACCTGAAAATGACTGTCCACCAACGTTTACCATCCAACCTGACAGAACTGGAGAGGATCTGCAAGGAGGAATGGCAGAGGATACCCAAATCCAGATGTGAGAAACTTGTTGCATCTTTCCCAAAACGACTCATGGCTGTATTAGATCAAAAGGGTGCTTCTACTAAATACTGAACAAAGGGTCTGAATACTTATGACCATGTGATATTTCAGTTTTTGTTTTTTAATAAATATGCAAAAATTTCTAAATTTCTGTTTTTTTCTGTCAAGATGGGTTGCTGAGTGTACATTACTGAGAAATAAAATGAACTTTTTTGATTTTTGGAAAAAGGCTGCAATGAAACAAAGAGTGAAAAATTTAAAGGGGTCTGAATACTTTCCGTACCCACTGTATGTATATGTATATATGTTGAGGTGGGGAAAGTTTCTTCATTCAAATTGACTTTTTGTTAATCCAAAGTTTCCATTGAAAAACGCCTCTGCTTTGCCTGACGAGTGCAATTGCCAGATTCTTTACATTCAAAAGACACACTTCTGCCCATGTAAGCAAAGATGCCCTAGCTTTGTCCTCATCATTACCATGACTTTGTATCGTCGGGCATGTTTTGACTGGCTAATAGTGTAAACCATCAGGGAACAGTGGATATCCCTTCAAAGAAACTCACCCTCCGACCATGTAACTGTGGGGCATGCAAGGTGAAGAGGAATTGGGTCGGCTCGCTTGTTTTGAGACAAGCGACAAGCCTCCTAATTGGATATCATCTCACTCTCTTTCCCTAATTAGTGCTGCATTGCTTTATGAACTGATATTAAGATGCTAGAGAAATTGTGATTAGCTAAAGGTTAATACCAGCTAGGGGCGCATGGACATGGAGCATGCTGGGCAATGTAATGTTTGCACACAGGTTTGTTTATTTTGGCTTATTGTTTCACCCTTAAAGGTACAGCTTTTTTCCACAACAGATTCTTAAAATGCTGATTACTTTGCTTCACCCTGTTAAATTATTATATGATCATATTAATTATATTTTAGAAGTAAGATTGGTTTTAACCAGTGGTTGAGGACATACAGTATCTTTTACTTAAGTAGAAATAGAAACACTAGATTACAAGAAAAAGTTATACACTGAAAATTTTACTTAATAGTAGTCTATATCCACTGTGTTCCACTTCCGGGATTATTCCGGTGTTGCAGGAAAAATTCCGCAGGATGCATGTATTTTCGTCGATGTCGGTTTCCGTCTGCTTTCCTTATGTTGGAATTTTAAACTCTGGTCGTTTTATGAGGACTATGGTCAACTGTTCCTCAGATCTCTGCAGGCTAAATTGAGACAGCTAGATAGACTATACTGTATGTCCAATCTGAGTTTTCTGTTGCACGACTAATACAGCTTTGGAACGTACATGTTCCAGCAAGGCTTCCCAAGACTATTTTGCAGCGGCTCTGATTGTGATTGGTTTAAAAAAAAGAAATAATCCAATAAACCAGAGCACATTTTTCTCTCATCCCAGAATGCTGTGTGGACTAGCTAGACCCTCCTCTGCAGCTCTGTGGAGTTAGGTCTGGCAATACGAGACTTAAAGTAACTTAACACTAAGTCCACTTTTGAGTCACCACTGCCTGTGCTAACGTTAAGCTTGCATTTCAAATTGGGTTGTAAGGTATGTAAAATGTATGTAAATAGTTAGCTGCTCTTTAAGTAAAAATGCATAAGTATTAGCAGTTAATGTACTTAAAGTAAAACAAAGTACTCAATGCAGAGAAATGTCCCCCAATGTGATGGATATTAAATTAATTTGCCAACTGTCTTTTTTAAATCAATCCATTAATTGTTTATTCGTAAAAAAAAAAGGAAATAATGAGAAATTCCCATCATCATGAAAAAGGGACTGTTTCCAAATATCTTGTTTGTCCATCTAGAAGTCTAAAAGCAAAATCATTCCATTTACTACAGATTAGGAGAAGGAAATGCTGCCAATTCTAACATTTTTGAATCTAACATGTTTTGTATTTTTGCATGTGTCAGTTATCAAAACGGATAGTGATTCATTTTCTGATAGTGGTCCGAGCTGAATTTAATATACTGTCAAGTTGTAAACTCTAAAGTTAGTTTGTAAGTAACTATAGCTGTCGAATAAATGAAGTGCCGTAGAAAGTACAATATTTTTACAATTGTAAAAGTACTAAGTAACATGAAAAGGAAATACTCATACACATAAAATTGCTATAAAACATTAACCCTTGATACTTTTCACCACTGTTCTTAACATAACAAACATAATCCTAATACGATATTTGGCATCCAACATTATGGTCATCTCAATGTAAACACACACACTTGCATGCAGGATGAGGAGGCAGCAGCAGAGCATCAATATTGTGGAACAGTCTGTTATAGTTCCAGAACCAGAGACAGTCACAGTGTTGAAATCTAGGCTACAAAACCCATCTGTTTAGTGCTGACTGTACACAAACAATTCTTTTTATTGTGTGTGTGTGTGTGTGTGTGTGTGTGTGTGTGAGAGATAAGTGCATTCTGAAAAAATTGATTTGATGTTGATAGTCAAAGTCAGATAAACATGCTGACGTTGCAGTTTGGTTTATCTGTACGCATATATTCTCAGGTATGTGTAGAGAGGAAGAAACGTTTGCTGTTTTTGTCTTTCTATCACTCAGTTCTTTCTTTTCCTCTCCTCCTCTCAACACTGTGGGCTCAGCTCAGAGCATGCAGTTCTCTAATCGTCCAAAAGAGGACAGTGTGGAACATGTTGTCATCTCCAGGGAGAATGCAGAGATGTATTAAAGCAGAGAGAAACACGGAGGACTATGAGCGGCAATGCAATGTCCTGGGTGATAAAAATGTAACAAACAAAACTACTGTTAAAGCTTTATTTTGTTTTTGTGTCATGGTTGGAGTCTTTATTTTGGCCCTTTTCAGGTCATCATAGTTTAAAACAAGATAATTGTTTGTTTTCAAGTAAAATTGTCACTGTATGAGTGAGTATGAACCGTATACAAAACTCAAAGAAAAAGAAAAGCATGACATCATCAGCTCCCAAAACAGAACAATCCATCCCAGGTTTTGTCCCCTTCTGTTGACACACCCCGTGCTCTTTGGACTCATTTTAAGTCTGGACAGACAGGGCAGCGTGGTCAGACATTATTACAATAGCGTGTCACTCTGCCCTGCATATTCAGCAGGCAGAAAATCACTTGGAGGTGGAGGTGCAGGAGAAGAGAGCAGGAGGGTAGAAAAAAAAAAAAAACAACAAAAAGAGACAGAGAGAGGTTGATGGCTAAAGACAAAGTGAGAGAGGGGAGAAGGCGATGCGGGGCGTTAGTGGAAGCGAAACAGACAGCTATGTGAAGCTCACAGGAAGAGGCAGCAGCCAGGGGAGAGATGTTGCATGCCGCGGACGTGAGCCGTTCTGACACATTGGGTAGCAGAGCGAACAGGGCCGGCACAATGCAGGGAGGCAGAGAGCACCGGGAGGCAATTTGATTTACAGTAGGGCTATAGCCACTTCAGGTTTGCTGTGGCTCCACAGCCAACAGCTCAGTAGGGATGCATTCATTCCAACAGCTGAATGGAGCACTCTATCCCCAAGCCCCCTCTCCTCCCCCCTTCCCCCCATCATAGTTCTCCACAATTGCTAGGATGTGTAGGGAGCTTCAGCAAAAGGTAATTTATTAAAAGCAATGGAAGGGATACGGAAGGTTCTGCACATGCTTCTGCTACTGTAATGCAGTAGAACTTGCATGCTCAGCAACCACTGTATTCTAGCTTTGTCTTTGACAAGACACATTTTCAACTGTGTGTGACATGTCTAGCCTGTTTACCTCTTGGAAAGAAAAATGGCCAGTGCAAAGCACTCAACATATCAGTAAAATATTCACTATTCAATATAGAAAAGCACCAAACACAATGTGTTTATTAACATTTAACCGGTACCCCAATCTTTCACTAACCTTAGGAGCTTAGTATATAGAATATTTAAGATTCTACATTGAAAAGGCTCATGCATGACTTATGTTTCCCTGATATGATGAATGTAACTCTGTGAGCACAATTCATATACAAAGGGGCTTTAGGTTACTGTATATATTTCAGTGTTTAATATTTGAACAATACTGTAACAAACATGGCCAGCAGTGATGGGTGAACCTAGCCATAGATATCCATATCATGACACACAGTGTAGCAACTATAAAGTCTTAATTTTTACAACACACACACACACACACACACACACACACACACACACACACACACACACACACACACACACACACACACACATAATTCTACATTCTTGCAGAAAATGGGTTCATTGAACATTCATACATGCATGAAGTGACAAACCTGAAAAAACATACATGGCAAGGAAATTGGTAGCTTGCCAACGGCCTCAAGTCGGAGATTAGTACTGATATAGCCTGACTTTAAATATCACTGGTGTTCTTGGCAGCCATGTCATGTGTTCATAATGCTACATCATGCTGTTATCACTGCCCTTTCAATGACTAATCAAGCAATTAAAGGCATGCAAACAGTACTCTATTTATAACACCAACCCCAAAGCCACACAGGATGGATGTTGTCATCCTCTGAGAAATCAATATGTCTGTAATCTTATCTTTCTATATACTGTAGCCCCTTGTGCTTTCTAGCTGCAGCATTAAGTTAGGGACCCCCTGTAATTACTGGAAATGTGGCCTGAGCTACAGACATTGGTGAGCAAGATTTTGGGTTTACTTTTGAATGGGTTGTCAGCCAGACTACAGGAAGCTTGGAGCAGCTAACATTAAACCCAAAGTTTATTCAAATGTTGATCAAACCTTGTGATATTTTACCTGAAGATTATCATTATCTTTTAAAGGAAATCTGCTCACAATAAACGCACCGACTGGGACAATACTAGCTTCAAAATCCATTTTCATTGAAAGAAACAAGCAAGGTAAATATATTTATTATGATGACAAAGACAAAAACAGTCTATAGGAAGTTACTACCAAGTTACTTATTTTTCAAACTAACTCCACACTCAATGTCAAAATATTGTTGAAACTCAAATTGTTTATATTTTATACCTAATGAGTGTGGCAAACCTTCAAATAAATCAGCCTGAAAGAAAACATTCAACACTAATTTAAGTTAAATGGTACTATAAATACATTGATTAGATATGGAACACAGCTCTACATCTATATCTATATATATATATATCTCCCCCATGGGCTCTTTATAGGGACTTCCATAAAAACTCACAAATCAATAAAATTCTGAGAACAAATTTGAGTCGTTACTGATGACATATGACAGTGAGAAATTGTGGTGGATATTACTGCTGCAAAAAAGAGAAAAATACAGCCTTTACAGGCTTTATATGGCTACAACAACTGGATTTTAGGAGTGCAGTTTTCGGAGACATTCCACAAAAGGATGTATTCTTGGAAATATAATTGCAAGGTGATCAAAGAGGTTTTGACAGTTTATTGCATATTTCTTTGAAATCCTTATATCAAAGGATTCATTTGGCATTTTTATTGTAAGGTTGACTATTTTGAAAACATTTTAAAGATCTAAGGGATATCAGTAACTCCCAGATACCTTTTTTTTCCCCTGTATTCTGAAGATGTAATTGAGCATTTTATGAGTTTGCGTGAGTGAATTTCCATTTCAGTCATTGTTAATCTTAAGGAGCTGATTAAATCAACAGTAGTCACAATAACCTTTCTAGAGCTTAGTTTTCTTTTACAAGACACGTGTTACGTTTCTCTCAATGACCTACACCCTCCATCTCATCTGTATCCACAGACAGTAGTCTGTATCCACGACGTTCCACTTCTGGGATTGCTCTGGTGCCGTAGGAAATTCCGCCAGGATTTTTGGCCGGATGTGCGTTTCATTCTGCTTTTTTTGTGATGGAATTTGAAATGCCAGTCAATTTATGAGAAATATGGTTTACTGCTCCTCAGATCTCTGCAGGGGTAAATCCAGACAGCTAGCTACACTCTGTCCTATCTGAGTTTACTGTTGCACGACTAAAACAACTTTTGAACATATACATGTTCCACCAGAAAGTTTAATCCCAAGGCTATTTTGCAGGGGAACCATGCCCAAGGTGATTGTGATTGGTTTAAAGAAATGCCAATAAACCAGAGCACAATTTTTTAATTTTGTGTGGACTATACAGACACTCCTCCGCGGCGCTGTGGAGAGAGGTCTGGCAATGCAAGATTTATAGACAGTAACCCACTCACGCAATCCTACAATATCGGCATTCTCTGCACACAATCTGCTCGAGTGACATAAATACATATGAATGTTGTTGTTGTTTTTTGAGCCGAGGCATTAGGCGCTTGTAAGGATTTGAACTGCAAAGCTATAGCGATACAAAAAGCTAATTCCAGCTCCTCAGATCTCGAGGAAATGAGTTGTTTATGGAAAATGGGGTTCGTAGCAGCACACGCAGTGCTCAGTATTGATTCAACAAATCAGATTTGCAAATATGAGAAGTTGTGTCAGCTTTCTACTTTGTGAAACATCTACTTGGACCACATATAGTAGCAGCTGGAAGGCTGATCTTTTGTCAATGTGGGACAATGGCGAAATGCGGTGATTTTTTTCAGTGTCATAACTGTGTACATCACATGCAATTTCTGTCTGTTAACAAATTAGAATTTAGAAATATTTGATTGTGTAGCCAGGGAGCTACCAGTGTGAAACCACACCTACACAATAATGAAGCCGATTAGTTTTGAGTTTTAAATGGAAACTTGCTGTAACACCATGTTATACCTTGAATACATCTCTATCCATTTTATTTTTCAAATGTGGAAGAAACCATATACCGCACAAAATTCTAGACAAGAAGTTAAACATTAAAGAAAGCAATTACAAGTGACATTCACTGTCTGTCTGTGCACAATGTTTTGATACCTTCAAATGGAATGGTGGCTTTCAATTTCAAAATTTCAGAATCAGAAAGTCACGAACTCCAAAATTGATGCACTTCAGCGAGTGAAACTTGACTTTAAACCGTATAAGCAGTCAGTGGTAAATTCTAAATGTTAAAATGATAAGCTTTGTTTACATAGGTGTGAAAGCCCTCCTTGACGCAGTGAATCGGTTTGCCAGTTGCAGAGCTGAAGCTCTTAAAAGACGTAGAACAGCAACCTGTTGAGTGATAAGACTATTGCTGGGTCTCTGAAAGAGACAGATTATTAGGAAATGTGAGGAGTCACCTATTTTTCAACATGGCGGGCCCCTTGTGAGCACCCCTATGCCTTGATCAGCGCATGCTGAACTCTTGCACTGCAGGCAGCGAAGATACCACTCACCACTTTAAGTCATCGCCTTTGAAATACGCTGCCGCTTGTGTTATTGCTTTAATTTTGATCTCCTTCATTTCGCTGCAGGAAGAGACAACATGAAAACACGGGCACGAGGATCCATTTCAAATTTTAATTAGTTGCCTTTTGTAAGTCGAACAGTGATACATTCAGACCAACATTATCCTTTCAAATTTTTAATTAACAGCTGCCTCTTGGTTTCACCACATAAAAAAGGTTGGTGGTGGGGGGGTTACTTGTCTCTATGTGTTGCGGGTCTAAATGTGTTTTAAGCTGTGTGTCTCTGAGCAAAGGTGCAGAGGTGTGCACATTTTAATGCACAGCATGGTGTGTGTCGGTGTATGTCAGGAATGTTTGGGAGGGACACTGGGGGGGGTGGCATTTCAAAATCCTCTACATTTTAAGGGTGTTTAAATTTTGATTCATTTTCTGCTTGGTTGCGGTTTGTCAGGACCACCACAGAGGAAAAGGAATATACATTATAGGATTAAATGAATCCAAATGTAGCACCTCACATTTATGCCAGTGCATATTTTCGGATGAGATGTATTAACTAAGATAAGTCTCTTTGTCCCTCCCTTATTAGCCACACAGGGAGTTTGCATGATGTTGCTACAATATGAACATAGAAAAAAAATCTTGTCCCATACTGCATAAGCAATATTTCTGCTACTGACTCAATCACTTAAGGGGAAAAAAATAAGTGCACATTCTCTATTGTTTGCACATAAAAACAACATGCATAAAGTTACCTTCATCTGGGAGGAGCATATCAACAAATACCTGTCATTACTGCAACACAGACACGGCTGAAAATAGTCAAGTTCACAGGCATCATTCTTACCTGCCAAAGGAGTGCGTAGGATATAGAAATGGGTTGCATTGTCAATACATGCTGACAGCTGCTCTGAAGAGAAGCGAGAAACCCATTCAGTGACGCCTCCCAGAGATGCAATAGACTCGAAGCCATGAAAAGAGAGAGAGAGGAAAAACCAAATGGAAAAGCAGTTGCATTATCTTGGCTAAAATCTTGTGCTATGTCTGTAAGTTAATGAGATATAGTCTGTGTGAGAGAGCGTCTGGAAAAAGGCCCGTTATCAGTTGTAGGAATAAATTGATGCATTTTGGGAAAGTCACCGGAACCGTAGAGTAGGTGCCAATAACTGAAGGCCAGAGGGAGGAAAAGGGGAGGACATTTAAAAGGAATCCAAGTTTAACCGGTTAAAAAAAAAAATCTCATTTAAAGACTTTCAGATATCAGATTCCTACTGAAAGCCAAGAATAAACAAACTGTTAACAAGCAAGTATCTGTGCTAGCCTTACCTTGTCTATGATCTGTTAAGTCTGTCTGTACCAAATGTTTGAATCTTTAAAGACTGCAAAATGGAGCCCAATGGTTAATTTAACAGATGTTCCTTTGAGTTCTAGCTATTACAACTTGATATTTAGATATAATGAACTTGTGCTTTTACCCGAGGGTGCTAGATAATTATAGTGCTCCCTATTTCTGCACCAGCGGGAGATTGGCTTCATTAGGAAATACTGACCAAAAGAAGATGGCTGACCTTTCTGGAGATCCCTCCAAAGTAATGTCTTTCTCTCCCTCTAAATCTACCCCAGATTCCTAATTAACCTTGTGCTTTAAAGCAGCTATAAGAAACGTTAGGATACATTGAAGTAGAAAATAACTGAGAATGCATGCAAATCTGTGACCAGCACATGATACTTTCAGCAGCAGTTAAATAAACCGAGATAGATCTTGTTTGTCCAGTTGGAGTTTGGACACAAAAATATCTGATCATCAACCGTTTCCTATATCCTGGACAGTTTTTTTTCAAAGTTGAATAGAGATACTTTACATGTTTCACTAAACACTTATAAGCTTATTGCAAAACCTTTGAGCCTTGTCTCCACGGGTACGGCAGCATGAATGCCCAATGGTTAGCTCTGTGGCCTTACAGCAAGAAAGTACGATGTTCAAACCCTGGTCGAGATACCCTGTGTGGAGTTTGCATGTTCTCCCCGTGTCTTCGTGAGTTTTCTCTGTTTTCCCCCATTACTAAAAACATGTTACCCTCCCTCTCTACTGAGCTGATGTGTAGAGAGCGTATGGCATCGTAAGGCTGTCGTTGATCACCCAGCTGGGTGCTAGAGAGTGGTCGCCCACCCTTAAAGCGCTTTGAGTGTCTATGATAACGCACTATACAAATGCTATGAATTAGTCTTGAATCTCTAAAAAGCATATTTGTTGTATAATGAATAGCAAGTACTATTACTTTAATGGTCCCATGGCATGCACATTTACATTTTTATTAGGTGGGTGTAAACCAAATCCTGGGTATCTTGCTCACCTTTGAAAAAAATGAAAGCTCAGACGGGCTGCTCTGGACTCTTCCCTATATGTTGCCATAAAGGGAAACGTTAACTCGACTTTCTCTGCTTTGCCCACCCAGAGGAATTTGCCCACCCATTAGAAAGAGAGACAACATGGCTTTCAAAAGAGCAAAGCATGGCAGTTGGTCTATGCCACACCCTCTACCTTGCCCCGCCTCTCTCTTCCTCAATAGCATTTAAAGCTACAGACCAAAGCCCTTCTACTGAAAGCCTGTTCACTCCCTATTTAACCTGATTGTACCAAATTTGGTTGCAGTTCCACTGGGGGTGATCGCAGGTGAGTGCAAAACAAATGGGACTCTATGGTGCTAGACTGCTAAATTTGTCTGTTTCGCCTGATTGCCGATGAGAAATGTCAGACTTCATAGTAGTTTTTCCAAGTTCAACATGGATTATAGGTCCAAAGTAGAATGAACAAATAAATATGTCCTTTCGATTTGTTACAGGTTGAGTCGTTGTTGCCCATAACACGCTAGCATTCTGCTAATGAATGCTGATTGGTCAGTGAAGGACAAGAGATCCCACTTGGTGGCATCCAAAGTGGAGCCAGAATGTCAGAGTGAATATTTCGCTGTGTGTCTTTTAACCTTAAGTAAAACTCGTTCTAGCATGTGTATTGACAGGAAGAGCCTAACCTGTCAACTGTGTTGTCGATGCCTTGAGAGAACAAAGGAAGTGACTCAGAGCTTGCCGTAAAGCAGTATCTCTGGCTGTACGATGTGTATGACGTCATTACGATTTTAAAAGGCTTTTTAAAACAAATTTAATTCTTAGCCTAAACTGTCAAATGCAACATTCAAATTTCTAGACAAAAAGTTATATCCTGAGTGGATTTTGAGGGGTATAGCTCCATAGGACACTACTGATTCTGCACTTGCCCTTGATCACCCACAGTGGAACTCTGGAACTGCAACCAGTTCAGAAGCTGTAAGTATTGACAGAGTTCTTCCCTTATTAGAAATTCTTTTCTACAGACACCGAAATGGCCCGTCCTACAGAAAGCTCATAGTGGCTGTAATTCTACACCGAGGCTACATTTCGGGAAAGAGACTTCAGATACAGTATTAGGGAACCATTAAGGTCTATATAAATGCATTCAAAAAGCAGCATGTCATAGTACCTTTAAATAACTCCCATGGTCTTTTTTTATAACGTTCAATATATTCTTAGAAATCTTAGTTTTTTGTTTGTGCTAGTTCCAAACTAAGAGGCGCTTTGAAAATGCTTGTTCATTTGATTTCATATGACTTTACAGCATAAGAGAAAGTGATTCAGTTAGTGAGGGCAAATAAATAAATGAAGAAAGCCGTGAAAAACACACCACAAACCAGCTTTGTAGCTTTGTTAGAAGGTAAGCCAACTCTTTAATGGAGAGTCCAAATTGGCCTTAACTGTAGGGGCTGGTCAATGTGCAAGGCTTGTTCAGTAAGACTCTTCTAACCTTAAAATCCCATCATTCATCCCCACATGCTGCTGTGTGCTTTCTCATTGACTGAAACACCCTTTTTTATTGAATTAATCTTTTATCACAAACCTGTGGCTACGTTTTCAGTCTGGGCCAAAAGTGGAGTTGTTTAGGTCCTCCCTTAAATCTGGGCAGCAAATAGATCTCAGCTTTGCCTGGCTGCTTATGGGCAGTGCCAGACGTACACACAGGGAATATGGTGTATTTGTGCAGTCCAGAGGAAGAGAGAGACTGTGATTTTTCAAAATTTGTCATCAAAGCTTGACAGATATTTAATATTAGGCACATCAACCACTTGAGGCCACATCACTTCAATCATTTACAAAATTATCATTAGTCAGAATAAAGGAAACGGGAAACAACATTGTTTCTAACCTCCATGGTAAAATATAATGTAATAATATTCGTAGACAATATACAGTCAGGAAACTGCGGCAAGTCAATAACTGTTATGGAGCTACAGTATATAAAGTGAGTTAAAATTGGCCAACATAAACTGTTGGTCATACCGGACCAAGTAAAGTTTTAGCAACAAAATCACTAAATGCATTTAATTGGGAAAGGGTGTGTTTCATTGGCTAAGGTTGTGTTAAAAAAAATTACCTCATCCTACCTAAAACTTGCATGTTTGTTTTTGCTGCTTAGCAGTGCCTATCATAAGTGAATACACCCATGCTAAAGTTGACAAAAAGAGGAATACAAAAAATAAACTTTTGAAAATTGATTTTAATGCCTTGATTAAAAAAAAAAAAACAGAGGAAACCTTAAAGAACAGCAATTTTCTTTGTGAATGAATTATGTATCGTAATTCCAAAGGCCAGGGGAACTTCATCAGGATGCATAGTATCCTGGATCCATGAAATAACTGGCCTTAGAAAATAAAAATCTGCCTGCCTCTATGGGAATTTAACATAGCGGTGTACTTAATTATGCCCCCTGTATTTTAAGGGAGAGCATTTATTTATTTATGATACATACATCATTCACAAAGAAAATGAGTGTCCTTTAAGGTCTGATTTTTCCTCATTTGTTGTTAATTAAGACATTAATTAATTTCCAAAGGATGATTTTTTTATAGCTCTTTTTAGTCAACCTTAGCATGGGTGTATTCCCTTAAGATAAGCACTGTATATACAAAACATTGACATATTTCCACTTTATGGCAAACATGTTGACAAAGACTATTCAACAATGGTTGATGCTACAATGGATGGTTTGGAGGGACGGTTAAAGGCATGGCCAGGTTAGGGTAAGAATATCATGCTAATCCAATCAGAGACAGAGTATGGCAGGTCATGCCTTTGACCTCCCTCCAAAACATCTATTCTAGCATCAAAGGAATGTCGCTCCATGTGTGATGTTTAAAAGTTGGAGTCTTGTTTCTGGACACCCGACCACTGTAAGCTCTGTATTCAATTTGCTTTTTGCTCTATTTTGGTCTCTATCACCTGCTGAGGAAAATATCTGTCCCTACAGTCGCTTAATGTTCACTATGTTCTTTAGCTAGCTGCTAACTTTGTCGGTTTGCGGTGTGGTTTCGGGCTGGTAGTGGTACTTTTCATTACAAATATTGATGATCAATTAGCAATAATTTTAAATTTGGTATGAACCCATTAGTATGTCTCTGAATGAGATAAACTCTCGGTGTCCTAGTGGCCACAAACCACTTACTCTCGACTCCTATTTTATACCGCCTGTCTTCCCAATGTCTACAGGATAAACCTTTCAATTCCAGGCACCATCTGCATGACATTTATGCCATGTGAAAGCTGTGGTAGGAAGGGGCTCAGAAGCATGCTCAGGGGGGATGGTTGGGTTATGGCTTTGTATGCTCCCAGCATTCACCCTTGTTAGCCTTTACCAGTTAGACAATGCCTTGATGAAACATGACAGGACAAGAATTCATATCCATGTTGGGGCTAGCGCTTTAAAATGCTAGCAACTGCACTGTTTTGTAGCTCTTGCCGGGAAAGAGAATTTTAAATGGCCACACACTAAGGCTTTGTTTGCCAGTGGTACGGTATGAGGAAGAGCAATAATAGGAAAAACACCATCCAGATTCGCGCTGCAAGCCCAACAGGGAGTAACTTTAATAATGACAAATATGTTATTTGTAGTAAAGATTCACCCAAAATAGAAGTCTATGTTATGCCAGTAATCTCTGAGAATATTCAGTATAGTGAATATGGAATTACTTGTGAACATAAACAATCCCAGGAGGCTAGAGTCTGTGATGCCACCAAAAAACACAACCTGCAGCTGCTCTATTAATAAAAATCTGAATTTGTGGTCATTCAGAAGGACTTCTCAACAGAGTTCCAAAATTACCTCAGGTAATGTCACTGTGTACTTCAGTAGATTCACATCATTTAAAAGTCAAGTCCAATAATGTTCTTTCTAAATGTATTGCTTGCATTTGTGACAATCAGGGTACAGTGGGAAGCTCACAGGATTTTGTGTTTGTTTTGTGTGTGTGTGTGTGTGTACACGGCCATGTTGGTAGCTGTGCAGCTGATTGATATCATAAGTGAACCATGGACTGAAAGGTCCCCCAGCGCCAGATGAAAGGCAGGATTAACAGAAGAGGGGTTGAGTTGCGATGAGTACCAGGAGTGCATCGGGGGAGATCAGATGAGGAAATAATAAAGAAGGGTCCCTTGCCTTCAGAGAGGGGCAGACAGGAAAGCAGGGCTTATGAGATGCAGAGGAGTTGTAGGAGATTGAATGATCTGTTCAAGAGAGTTGGCAACTTTCCCAGAAAAGTTCCCAATCCTCTGAAGAGGTGTAAGAAAAGCAATCTTGATGGTGAAGAGAGATATTAGAATTAGAAAAATTGGAGCAGCAGGGTCAACAAAACACAATTTACCTAGGCATCTTTTTCTTCTCACAATCTGCTACTTAATCCACCTTTGATTATTAGCTGTGATTAACATGTTCACAGAATACAGAATTATTATGCTAAGGTTTTAGCGAGGATGTCCTTCGTACCTGACTGACATTGATGTCCCTTTGTCTGCATATGCTCTTCAGAGCGGAGTTGTTGTTGTTGTTTTGTCTGGAGTCCCAAATAGACTGATTGTGATGCACAATGCGATTTAAATCAGCTAATAAAAGAGGCTGTGATTGGTGCAAGCAGCCCAGAGGTAAAAATCCCAATCCTGCAGTACGATGATGAGGTGGAGATCTCTATTGATCCACTTAGGCACTCTGTTTCCCATTTGCCCGCCCACAACAGGGACACTGCCGCCAAAGTGGAGCATTTTACCATTGATTGCTTCATCCGGGAAGGGCTCATCGAGAGTCATCCCAAATGAAGCACTTTGTGTGTTGTGAGCCTTTTTTTGTTCCATGTCAAGTCTCAAAACTCAAATAGCATTTTCTTCTCTGTGTCAGACAGCATCAATAGTGTATACTTCATAGAGTGAGTTTGGTCCTCCCATGTAATGTATAGTTCAGTTTTATTCTTTCGTGAAAGAATGACCATGCAAGACACTTGTTCATTCACAGATATACAACAAACACCCATCATGTGGACCCATGAATAACCAAGACAAAAAGAAAAACGACTCTGTAGCATGTAACACAACCAAGATGTTCTGCATATAATTAAGCACGACAGGATAAAAACACCTAAAGCAACATGATTTGTTTCCATAGTGTTCTTGAAGAAAGGAACTTTTATTTTTTGTAACACTGTTCTTATTTTCCACTTTAAAAAGACAGTGACTTGTGTTGCCAGCCCCAAAAATACTTGGTAAGAGAGATATATCCCAAATCATTGCTCACATGCACGAAAGACCTCATTTATAGCTAATGTTTAGATACTCAATTTTCATTTTGTGCCTCTTGGCTGAAACACATTGTCATCCAACATTTAAAAAGTATGAATACAACCTATAAAAATTAGAGACTCAGCTTGCTCAAACCACCTCAGAGGGTTAGGGTTGACAGGAATAATGTTATTGACAGCTTAAAGTGACAAGCTTCAGTGTATTCATTTATTAACCCTTGTAGGATCTTTGGGTCTGTGGGACCCATTTTTAATGTTTGCTAAAAGAAAAATGAGGCTGTTTATTATTTCTTTTAACTAAAACTCATTGGCCCATTTTCTCTGAAAAACAAATAACTTATTTTCAATGACTGCACACGGTACACCCTCCCTACACATAACTATTATATATGAGGTGTTCAGGTCTACTGGACCCAAGTGTATTTAATTGTAGGTGGTATGAAACTATGTTGTCTTTCTGCACCTGCTATTCCTAAACAAAGTTACAACATCGTTACGTTTCAAGTACTTTCACCTGTTCTGATTAAGGTCTAAGAAATAAGCGCCAATAATTATCAAAAAAATCTTGTTTCTATTTTTTTTAATCTTTTTTTATAATGGACTTTACTTGTTTTCTCCCAAAAAAGAAAATGAGCTTAAGTAAACATATTAAGTACTTTTACATAAATTGTTATGGCTGTATTGATTTAAAAGCCTAATAATGTGTTGGGTCCACCAGACCGGGGAACATGTGCTGTGTAAAAGAATATGAACAAGGGTTTATAGAGACTTTGTTACAGGCATAGTATCTGTTTCTGTTTCCCAGTCCACTAAGGAGAGATAAATGAAAAAAACTAAAGTGAGATAAATGAAAAGCAAAAGAGAAGCGGCCTTTGCGTTTTAAAAGGCGACAATGTTACCTCACTTGGATGGCGTTTCACAGAACATTTCCCTGTAGTTAATGTTCCCAGGTGAAAAACAATGGCAGACCCTACTACTCCACCACTAATTGGCTGCATGAAACATTCAAACCCAAGTTCAGACACTATTTTCCAGAAAACAGGAAAGATTAACTAAAGCACCTTGTTATTCAAATTAGTCAGCACTGAGTCAGAAAACATGCTATTAATGATGTAACAAAAGAAATGGTTTGTTATGGCCCAGCTGCAGTATTAACGCAGACAAGTGCACCACACTGTTTTTCAATTATTGTACGGAAGAGAGAATGCCCTTTAGCAGTTGTTTTTGTTATTCCATTTTGATGATTATGATGATACAAGCCAGGAGAATGTGATAGTTTGCAAACTGCCAATGACTGTATGGGGAACTGCTGGAAAACTCACACAGGAAATAGATGTGCGGAGAGATTGTGTGTTAGCCATATTGAGCTCCTGTGCATTTGTCTAATAGTTAGAGCAGTTGTTTTTCCACGTGAAACTTATCATCCAGTATATCTGCGCCTGCAGCCGCAATAAATTCTGAATAGTAGTGTGTTTACTCCCTTGTGTTAGCTTCCTTACTGATATACGCTCGCATTGGGATGGAGAAAATGCGTAGATCTTTGCCACTGAATAATTTACAGACTTTTATATTCACACCAATGTTCTCAATCAAATGTGTCTCTCGGTGAATGTTCAAGTTGGTTGGATAAAAGCTGTGATTTACACTCCACGTTTTGAGGCGAAGTGTGTCTATCATTGATGTTCTTAGGACTTTAGCAAAATTCTAGTCAGAATCCCAAAATATCATCTTGGCATATACAATATGATTCTGTATTACCCTCACAGATATAGCCCAGGTTCTAACCATACTACATCAAGGTCTTTTAATAATACATACAATGTTGAAAGTTGTAGCACATAACCAGTTTTTGCCCATTATAGAGCCCATTCCCTTTTTCTCCTGCTATTCCATGTGTCTGTTTTTCAGCTCCTTCCCCCAAGACCATATTTGGTGTCCTGACAGCCCTGTGCAGATTTCTGGGGAGGGGGGTGAGGCTGATGTTTGTACGATGGAGGGAGAGGACACTGCTTTGACAGATTGGTGTGCCACTGTGATGGTCTTAGAGCATCTTGGGGTCAAACGGCAGACATCTACTCTCTGACAGCATCAGACTCGTTAGCTCCGGGAAGCCTTTGATCCGAAGCCTGCGCGCTGGCATGAATAGGGAGGGATACACTGCATGGTTCAAGTAATAATGGTGCGGAGAAAGCTGATGCGTATAAGGAGAGTTAGTTAAGTAGTTAAGTTACTCTCTGAGGTGGAATACAAGTATTTTTGTTATATATATGTATATGTAATATAGATTGCACTCTGCCTACTTTGGAATACTTTACTTTGTGTTCCTTTTTTAAACAAACTACCGTATGTTTTATGCTTTTTCAAAGCAGCATGTGCACACGGTCCACAAGATGTTGATCACAGCAGACTGACTGTGGGTAGTGGAGATATCAACACATTTATTTTCTGTCTGTCTTTCAGAGATTTAATATAACAATTTCCATTGAGTGAATGGACCATGGCTAGTTATGGAACATAAAAACGGGGGATTTACATATTTTCAGTAGTCTATTTGTCCATACTCTCGTTCAGTCAATGCCTACAAATGCTCATGGATATGATATCCATGAACAGATATAACTGGGCAATTACTTTATCATATTGTACTAAGTAATCTAAGTTAGTGTCTGGCCTTAGGCAGGAGCCATAATCTGTTTTTGTGACATATGGACGATGACATGATGATGATGATGACAGAAGTGCCAACGTTCTTCACATTAATTTACACAACAGTGTGACCATTACATATACTGTATATTTTTTACCATTAGTTAGCTTGGTCACAATTGCTGAATAATCAAATATATCATTAACAACCATGTTTATTTTACCCATTTTTGCTAACAAAATTTAGATTCACTCAACATTTTCAATAAGGTTGACCAAATAATATGGACTAATGAATCAATAATATAACACATGTTGATGAAGGGGCACAGCCATATTGTAAATGTATTTTCAGTGTTGAAATACATTACTGAGTAAAACCAGTCATTTTCTGCCTATTTGTTTTGTACATGATGTACTGTAGATGCATCATGTTCATCCCACTCCTCCTATGCTGTGTATATATGCTAAATACACCCCAAATCAGTTTCCTTACTTAATGAAATCGTCAACTTAAAGTAAGTTCTACAAGTGTTGGAACATTCTCCCACACCAGTCAGAAAACATTGCCTTCCTCTATGCCTCAAGAAAGAACTCCAATTAAGTAACAATCTGTTTCCTTGTAATTAAATGTACCAGCTTGCTTAAATTAGGCTGAAACCCATTACAGAATTAGAACTTGAAATTGGGTCAAGAGCGTGTCAGTGTTTCTACTGAAGCAATTGCGGCAGTGGGGGGGAATAATGGTTGTACTGTAGTGTAGGGATGCTCGGGAGGTGTCAAGATGCCCGACTTACTGGTGGAGACGAGGCCCCTGGAGTCACTAATGCTTCCTTCGCAACGCCCCGGTCAAGATTCTTCAGACAGCCACAGAGCAGCCACGTCAACAAACAAATGCTTGTTTTCTACTCATTAGTGCACTCTGGCGAAAGAGGAAAAACCTACCCAAGAGTGGCTGGAAGGAATGGCGTGTCAACTCATGTTAGACTTTCTAGTTCTTTATTTCTTTCCTTCTTGAGGGCTAGGGGTGTCAAATAGTGCACTGTGTGTGTGTGTGTGCATGTGTATATGTGTGTGCTTTTTTACATTTACAGTATATTTGTGAGAAACTATTTTAGTTTTAGGCCTCTTGTGGTCATCACCTCTTTAAACGACCTCCAACATTACCTGCAAAAAAAAAATAACCTCAAGGTCTGGGATCACTACTTAAATACTTTTAGCAATGTCCTGGTTCGAGGGATAAAGATGAAATAGATATCAAATGCACTGACACTTAATAACTAGTCTTTGGCTGTAGATGAATATTGACTTCACACAGAGAAATGAAAACACCACCACACTGTAACTTTCTTTTTTTTAAAAAAATATTATTTAAAATGTCCAACAATACCCACTTCCTAACCAAAATGTCAGGTAATAATAATGACATATGTTCTGGCCAGAAAAAAATAAATAAATAAAACTACCTGTTTAAGTTTTGCTGCAGCAATAGTCCCGTCAATTTAGTTGTGCACAACCCAGTAACTGTTTGAGCTCAGTTTAAAAAAAAAAAAACTTCTTATCCTCCTTCTTGTTATCCTCCAACTCCACAAGAGGGAAAAAAAAAAAAAACCTCGTTGATGAGACAGTAGAAATGGAATTCCAAACTCAGGCCTGAAGTTCAGAGTCCAGCCCGCTGTCCACCACGCTCTCTCTCTCTCGCTATGGCCGCCGGAGTGGCCACACTGCTCCTCCGTCGCACCCGCGCCGTCTCACTCACCGTCCGCCACACAGTCCCACAGTACTATGTTAACAGAAAAGGTTTTCAGACGCCACCATCAAAAGAAAGAACAAAATAATTCACTCTTCAGGATATTATTCTCTTTTTCTTTCAGAGCTACGTGTTCACTGTTTTCTCCCTCTGCAACAGGTTTAGACAGAACAAAAAAAAAAATTAAAAAAAATAAACAGCACTGCGCCACGTTCTAAACGTTTAGATTAAACTACAGCAATATACAGGCATACTATCAGCTCAACTCTAAAGTCAGCACAGCATATGAAATTTTACATTTGGACACATAAGTCTTAACTAATAATATGCATAGAAAATAAACAGTTTAGCAACGACATTGAACACAAGACCCACGCTTCTAGAACTAGCTAGTACAGCAGCCATTAAGACTGTGTCCCTCCTTTCAACTGTACGCTAACATCGAAGTTTTAAAACTTGTACAGGATAACAGTTAGGAATAACCATGATATATGAGCTTACCTATATTAACAGAAAAGGTTTTCAGACGCCACCATCAAAAGAAGGAACAAAATAATTCACTCTTCAGGATATTATTCTTTTTCTTTCAGAGCTACGTGTTCACTGTTTTCTCCCTCTGCAACAGGTTTAGACAGAACAGCAGCGCTGCGCGGCGCCACCTAGTGGGCATTACCGCAAAATGTTTACCACTGCTGAAAAGTGTTGAGAATTAAAATGAATTAACACAAAGTGGCGTAACCTGAACTGTTGGTGTCTGATTAATAAGGTGAACATAGAAAACTCATACTTTGTGTTGTGACAATTATTGATCACACTATCACATTATCACACTACTTAAGTTTTAAAGAATACCATCAGATTTAGGGTGGGTTACAGTTGGTTTTCTGGTAAAAGTTAAAACATTCAACATTGGTTTCGTCTGAAGGAATAGTTTGGAGTTTTAGGAATACCATTTTACGTGGTCTTGTCGAGAGAAATGAGGGGTATCTATCTTCTCATCTAACTCTAAAAAGGTGAATTAGTATCTTTTTATTGCTTTAAATTAAATTCATTAGGGTTTATAATTAACAAACAAATGAACCCAACATTTCTTTTAACTGGCTTCTACCTTGTCTGTGCTAACTAGGCTAAGCGATTTCAGCAATTAAACATGCTATGTACTATGTAAGTGGCCAGTTTGTATGAGTCCAAGAAGAAAGATGATTGTGCATTGTTTTTGTCATGTCTTGGGCTTGGAGCCTTTCTCATTAGTGTTTCATAAGGTTTCCATTTCCAATTAGGTGCTAGCCTCAGTGGACAAAAATGAGGCAAACAAACAATAAATTAGGCAAAGGTGGCTCCTACATCTGCCAAGAGATGCTAACTACATTGCATAGCTTAGTGCCAACACAATTTTCTTCTATTGACATTTCAGGTTTTTTTTTAATTATTCCTAGACAACAGTGAGAAAAAACCCCATAGATAATCTGCATGCCAGTCTACCTGCAAAAATAGTACAGAGTACAACAGTGCCTACAGTAGCTGATAATACAAACCCATATAAGGCTAATTATTAGTTTGCAAACTATACAGCATTCTGTGGTTATAATGTGAAATGGTTACCTGATTTCCTGCTTATCAATGCATCCAGCTGTTCCTTGGGCCTGTTGTCTCATGACAAGGCCCTAATTGCTTCCCATATGTGGTTAATGTAAGTTCATATGGTCACTAATGAGAACTGTCATAGAATAGCCTCAGAATGGTTGAAATAGTCAGGTTTAGCCTATGGGCACAATGCGCAAAAATATTTAATTGGAATTGGAAGCTTTCTTTTAATTTGGCTTAGTTTGGCTTGGCTTGTTTATTACTTTTGAAAGAAATAGCTTCACTTCATGTGTCAGTACATATTGCAGCAGCTATTTTTTTTTTAGATGTAAAACTACTTCTAGGTTGCAACTTAATGTGTGTGATGGACACCTTAACTGCCTGAGAGCAATCACTTAGTTCCTGTAGACTGAAACTAAAAAAAGTGTCATAAAAGTCACATCAGTATAATGTTTTCTGGTGAATTAAGTTGGATGGCTGAACAGCATGCACGACTTAGTTTCAAAATGCTTTGAATATGGGCGCCCAGATAGCTCAGTTGGTAGATCCGACACCCATATACTGTATAGATTTACTCCTCGACGCAGCGGGACGGAGTTTGACTTCGACCTGCGGCCCTTTGCTGCATGTCAATCACTCGCCTCTCGCTCTAAAGGGCTGGAGAGCGCTACAATAATAAGTGTCAGAGGCAACAGTGACGCATGGGGGAAGCTCCTTGAAAGTTTGGTGCTGCAATTCTGCAAATGGATTTGGATATTTGGTCTGGATTGATGATGTCCTCAATGCTGAGAAATACAGGCAGGTACTTATTCATCATGCAATGCCATCAGGGAGGCATATGATTGGCCACAAATTTATTCTACAGCAGGACAACCACCCCGAACATACAGCCAAGGTCATTAAGAACTATCTTCAGTGTAAAGAAGAACAAGAAGTCCTGGATGTGATAGCATGGCCCCCACAGTGCCTTGATCTCAACATCATTGATTGTGTCTGGGATTACATGAAGAGACAGAAGGATTTGAGGAAGCCTACACCCACAGGAGATCTGTGGTTAGTTCTCCAAGATGTTTGGAACAACCTACCAGCCGAGTTCCTTCAAAAACTGTGCAAGTGTACAAAGAAGGCCGATGCCAGTGGTCACACCAAATATTGATTTGATTTAGATTTCTCTTCCGTTCATTATCTGCATTTTGTTATTTGATGAAAAAAAATAATTAACACTTCCATTTTTGAAAGCATTCTTTGTTTACTGCATTTTTTCATACATGCCTAAAACTTTTGCACAGTACCGTATATACACCAATATTCTGGTTCCTTTGACTCTGGCAATGAGACTCTTCGATCTGCACTTCTGTATCCTATTCCAGAAACTGCTATGATAGTCCACATACCATGATGCCAGTACATCTGAGCCAGGGCCCAACGCCTATTGTTTCCCTTAAAGCTTATTTTATTAAAAAATGCTTATGAATATACATACGGTTTACTTTTTTCAGTCACATATAAATGCACGTTTTGTTTTTAAAAATAAAGGCACCTGTGGCACTGATGTAAGTATACCATGTACAAACTTCTTGTTGGTAGGATCATTGCTGGTTTTGGTCTTGTGATAGAAGTTGCCCGTGAGAAAAATGCCAAATGTTTAAAACTAATAACACAAACTGAAATTCTAAATATATTTATTTCTACAAAGCCACACAGTACTGCTTTCAGTTATAGTCATAGTAGCGATTAATTCCTTGCACGCTTTATTATTTGCTGTCTCTCTCCTGCCAGCATTTGCTTTTTTGTTTGTCATGTCTAGTATTATTGGCGTAGGTAATTAAGTGAGAGTCAATGTGAGTTTGTGCATCTGTTCCTTTGAGTTTGTTCATGTACCCAGTGAGAGCATCAACAAAATCTGAGAATTCCAACAAAGCTACATGTTGGAATTGACCGGAATTCTCCTTTAAGTCAGGGAAGGTAAAGTTAGACATGGGTAACAATGAACGTCAACGACAAAAAGACCTTGTTGCTGCACTTTGAAAAGACATGACACATATTGAGAGATGAGAAATGAGGGGGCTGTCATTGCGTTTTCAACACAGTCACAGTTATGGTTATTTGTACAACTTCAGTTTTTTTGTCACAATAACATCTCTGAGTAAAATGTGTTTTCTCCAATAGATATGGGATGGATATATTGGGATGGTGCATTAGAGAGATACAGAAACATGTCTAGGGTATTATCAGGTGGGCACACCAGAAAGCTTTGCAATGGCAGCCCAAAATTTAACTTCTCTCAGACATCTGGACAAAAGCACCTCTCACTTGAATGAGATTAGTTTTTTCTTTTGATTGTTAAATTTAAAACTAATTTTGGCAGTTCTGGAAATGTTTACATTTCTCCTCAGCTCCTGCCTCATCCTCATCTGCCAAAATCAGTTTCAGGAAAAAAATAGAGGTGTAAAAGAGGCCATGTAGTGTCAGAATCATACTTTGTTTTATAACACCTTCTGTAACACCTGGTTTTAACAGATGTTGAAGAGGTGCAGCAGTTGCGACTGGCAGTGATTCATGTTACCATCAAAACATTCATTATTGTTAGCTAATTGGTCCAACACGCGAAAAGCTCAACCATCTTTTTTGTGAATATTTTTCACGCTTGAATCTTGAAGCAAAAAGCAGAGAGTCACATCACTTACAGAATATTAATATTTAACACAAAAAGGCCTGTGCATACATTCAGCCAACATAGTAATGACATAAGCTACAAAAATGAACACATTAATGTGGCATATTTAATTTTCATTTAAGGATGATCATTTTCAAAGCACAGGCTTATTTTCTGTCTAACAAACAAAAGACTTAAAGGAGAAAATAAGGCAGTAAATAAGTCCTTTTTTGTTGGATACATGTCAAAAGTAGTTGAAATGGTAGACAGTGAGGTGCTTGAGTTTTTATTACCACAATTGTCTCACCTTTTCAAGTGACATTGGGCATTTGGCTGTAAACAAGACATATTGAACTGAGTTCATTAAGGAATTTAAAGAAAATTCCAACATCACCTAAGGTTGGTTACCAAACTGTACCAAATTTCGGTACCTGAGAGCATGTAAGCGCAAGCTCATTTGTCCTCTGCATATTGACAGAGCGGAGCTCCAACACACACACACACATACACGCTCAGGTCGACAGAGATACGGACGGAGTAAACTCAAGCAAACTATGTTGGCTCTGCAGTTTTGTTGAAGTCTTGGAAATGCCGATAAAGTGGTTCCATAAAGTATGGTTACAGTTTTTTAAAACCTCACGAAGACACCATTCACTGTGTATATAATATTAATGGCGAACCGAAAGCAGTCACTGTGCTGTTGACCTCTGAGACAAGCAAGCACAACAGTGGTTTCTATGCCCTGGTGAATGACATCAACC
Organism: Etheostoma perlongum; assembly: GCA_026937815.1. Classification (NCBI taxonomy): domain Eukaryota; kingdom Metazoa; phylum Chordata; class Actinopteri; order Perciformes; family Percidae; genus Etheostoma; species Etheostoma perlongum. Next base: position 13,455,642 of record CM049389.1, read on the forward strand.
GTATTACTTTTATATCAGCTGTGGTTGGAGGAGGTAAGAACGTATTAACCTTAGCTGTGGGTAAAGAGTGCACTGCGGTTTATGGAGTAAGGAGAGAGAGGCTTGTTTTCTTCAATCAAAAACATGTCACATGGCTACAGCGTATCCCATTCTATATTATAGTTTACCACTGTGTTTCAATGCAGTCAAATCAAGTTTGATTGTGACAGACCTGCCAATGCTAGCTAGAACAAATGGTTGCAAACAAGTCTGGCAGCAGCAATGAAAAAGATTTGTCAGCTTTAGGCTTGGTGGCATGGCACTATTGGAAGTGGTGGACCGATTGACCGACATTGGTCATGATAATGACCAAAGTGGATAATCTAAACAAAAATTGGAGAGATTGCCACAAAATTCAGTTCAGAAATTCATGGTCCCCAGAGGATGAATCCTTCTGACTTTTATTATCCTGAGTTTTCCAGTAGAGCCAACAGCCGTTTAAAGTTTTTACCTACACTGTGAAATATCTCAACATCTATCTTTACTTAATGGATTGACACAAGAAATTGTACAGCCATTCAGGGTATCCAGACAATGCTTCTTACTGAATTTTGGTGCCACCATGAGGTTCAAATGTGTGGTTTTGAGTGAAATATCTCTATTACAAATGAATGGATTTTGATAAACACATTTGGGACCCCCTAAGTATGAATTGTAATACCTTTGATGATTCTCTTTGCTACCTCTGATCTAGCATCACCATCAGAGCAAATTATCAATTTGTTCAATTTGTTCAGCACTTAGGACAGCGGTCCCCAACCTTTCTAACTTGATGACTAAAGACGGACACATCATGCCACCAGACTGTTTCATCAGCAGTGGAAATTGTTGAAGCTCTTTTTTTGACATTTTCCCAATTGTATTCCAGTCTACACACAAAAGTGCTGAGAGCGTCTTTGCACTGCATGTTTGATTTGGGGCCTTACATCCGCTTGTTTGTCTCATTGGAGCAAATATGTCTGCTAGGTATGCTCTTTTAAACCAGAATGCGTCAGTCAGCTGTTCACACAGTTGTTGATTGTGATCTTGCAAGAATTCTTTAATTTTTTTCCCGCTGTTCCATAAAACACACAAGCACCTGTCCACGCGACAACCAACGTACCTCTGTGTGTAACAGCAGTGTTTGATGCGCTTCATCCTCACACAGCTGGGCAAACATTCTCTTGTTCGTTTGGCAAGCTTTGATGAAGTTTACAACTTTAACAACAGTTGCCAGGGTGTCACTGAGGTCTTCTGAAAGTTTCCTTTAATCTGCTGTTAAATCCCTTGTTTTTGCCCATCATTGCTGCAGCGCCATCAGTGCATCATGCAACAACATTCTCGTAGGGCAGGTTGTTGGATGAGAGGTAATTGTCCACAGCCATTGTCCTGTTGTGGTTATATTGGTAGACATAAGAATGTCTTTTTTCAATCCTCACCGTGAATATATTGCACATAAACAATGAGCACGGACTTGTCTGAAACTGTTGTAGTTTCATCCAACTGAATGGCAAAGAGGTCATTTCTAAGTGTCTTGTGCCGCTGGTTTTGACAATCTCCAGCCATTTTATCAATTCTGTCTTTGACAGTGTTATCAGAGTATGGGACAGTTTTCACTTTATCCACCACCTGTGGACCACACTGTCTCTACACAATTTTCAGGCAGGTGGGTTTGATAAGCTGCTCTCCAATATTTTGTGGCTTTTTAGCCTTGGTAATTAATAGAGAACAATCAAATGACGCCTCCGTGGCTCCGTGTTAATCACTGCCAGCTCTTTAAAATACTTTTCTGATGTCCGTGGATCTGTTGGGTAGTGCAAGTTGCTTTTTCCTCTGAAAAGTCCTGACCTTGACCAACAGTCTCCTGCCGTTTTGTTTCTGGGTGTCATTTCATTTCGGGGGTTTCATGATAGCTAGCTTCTTGCCACAAATGACACATTCTGGCCGAAACTTGTCCTGTCCTTCAAAGATAGACTTACTTTCTTTTTTGATACAATGGAGTCATCAGTACTTTTACGTTTCTCTGACATGTTTCGTTTATAACATAGAGATGCCGTGGCGGCAGGAAAAACAAAGATGATAGCAGCTAGCAGCTGACCTGAGGACAGCTAGGGTCACAGGTTAAGAGGTCACGGAGGTTTGACCTATGTATGTAGCCAGCCTACAATTTTAAGCAAAAACAAAAAATATAGTTTTATACAGACTTTTGTATACATTATCTATTCCAGTGTATTATCATAATTTTTTAACATTTATTTTACCTCAAAACAGATAACAAGGTCTTTGGCGTCCCCCTGAGGGGTGCGCGGATCCCAGGTTGGGAACCACGGATCAGCTGACCTTTTAGTTATTTATTTATTTATTTTTTAGCAATAATTGGCAAATGTTACCACGAATATGCTAAACTGGGATGGTGAGCATTGTACAGTAAACACACATGCTAAACATCAACATGTTAGCATTGGCATTGTTAGCCTTTAGAATCACAGCCTCACAAAGCCACTAACACAACTGTAGACTCGGGTCTTGTTTGATTAAAGGTTGACTGACAATGTTTGCAGGCAGAGGGGACGTAAACACTTACAAACAATGTGTTTGTTTTGGATAAAATATTGGGCCCCAGTGTCGTGAGGCAGTAGTGGATTTGAAATTTTATCAGATGAAGAAAAAAACCTCAAACAGATTTGTGAAAATAGGCACAAATGGTACAAGGTACAAATAAGACAACTAAAGATAGACAAACAGGAAATGGAATACAATTTGCTGTTGTGCAAAATCAAACAATAACAAATGTAATTTGAAGTTAATCTCCTTTTTAAAAATGTCCATTAGAGAGGGTAAAGCTATGGCCGTGACCATGTCAGGTTTGTTAATGTTTAGACAGCATGAGTAGAATTGCAGTTGGTGCAGTTCCGCTTGTCATGCTTCACATTTAGGAGAGGGTGAGCATGTCCTGAAGAATAAGGAGATACGTCAGTAACAAGGTCACTGAGCAAGGACTCTGCAATGACTATGCAATTGTACAGCAACCTCTTCTCTTTTCATTTAGACAGTGGTTTGTCTTCTTTATCTGCGTTTCTCTTTTGCTCTTTCTCTTTCGTTCTTCTGTACCGATGTTCTTGAAGCTCATGGTTTTCCAATTTGCATCAGAGTGTTTGATATTCCTTGAGGATTTTTTCCCCAAAAGAATCACCCTAACTCTCTTTTTTTGTTAAAACACTGGATTTAAAGTTTCCATTTGTTCCAAAAGCTTCCCTTCTAATTGTTGACCAGAAGAGATCACAGCCCCGCTGCCCTTTCAGCTGTGCCTTAAGAGACATGTTTCAACTACAAGTATCTAATCACAGTTCATGCCCTTTCACATGACATCAGTTTTGAACGGCGCCAAAGGCCTCTGGGCTGCTGAATTGTTTGTATGTGCTGACCTTTTGTCTGCATTAAATATATGATTGCTAAACCTAGCAAGCAATGTCTCCCTTTTTTACGTTAAATCTGTTCCTTCTAATAATGTTACTAACTTTAATGTCCTGCTTTGTCTCCATCCCAAAAATACAAACTTGATGATTAGGAGTCATCAGACAAACCGCAGAAATATTGTCCAGTATTGCATCCTGCTCCTTGTTTCTTCCCCAGGTTTGTTCATGATGATATCAGCCTGTCAGGGGAACCTTGCGGAAAGCGTCAGTGTGAATACCTGTCCTTTCCACTGCAATAAGGAAACTAAGGTGAACGCCTTTGATCACAGTGACATAAGTGAATGAAATGAGGAGGAAATGGAGAGATGGCAATTGGGAAAAATTGCTTCTAAAATTGAACATGACAAGCCTCTGATTGTAATCTCCATGTTGAGTTTTAGGGGATGGAGGGTCTATGATGATGGAGAATAGAAATGAATATGAAACTCATATGAAAGCAGAGAGGTAGAAGGGGACTGACCCAAAGGTGAATTTTTCAGTATATGTGATATGCACATGCATCTACACATTCAAAACTGTAGTAGGTAAAACTAACTTTCTGTCATATTTGCTGAAACTGCCCCAGTGTTTGAGTAGAACTACATGAAATTTAAAAAAATCCACAGCTCCCTGTTCAGTTGCACCAATCAGGGCTTTTGTGTGTGTGTGTGTGTGTGTGTAACTGCGTGCCAATTAGTGCTCAGGCACACACATTCATTCTTCCTTGTGGGAGGGGCTTAGGAGGCTATAGCAGAAAGGGGGGAGAGACTGAGAAGTTGTCAATGTTCAAATTTTTTGGCCAAGTCCTTCATCTTCTCAATCCTACCTACAGAACCTTTTTAAAGAATAATTGTTCATCAAAACTTCTCAGGGGATTTTTTTTTTTACCAATAAGAAGGTTGATCTTGGACCCGTGAAATCTATTTGTCAGGTGTTGTTAGGCAAGATACTGAACCCCAAATTGTTTGGTCTGTGAATGTGCGTAAATGTTTATGTGATGAGAAAACACCTTGTCTAAATGTTTGAATGGGGTGAATGGTTCCTGTAGTTTACAGCACTTTAAGTGGTCGCTAAGACAAAAAAGCACTGTAAATGCAGCCAATTTATCATTCATAACATTGGACGTATGAGGTAAATTGCTGAGCTCTGGGAATGTATTGCCAAAGTAATTTAGATGGGGAAACATGAGCACTTAGACAAGCATACATGTTGTAAAGAAGGACAAAGTATGATCTGTTATGATATGAACTGTCGATTATAAACTGTGCATGTTTCTTGCCCCATTTAACTTTGTTTAGCAGTATCAAGTGTTCCCAGATGAGAACAGTATTATCATATCTGATATATGATCATCTGGTCCTCACAAGAATAATAACATTCAGAAAAATGGCTTAAACGACTAGTATGGCTGTTTAACCCCAGATGGACATAGGGTTGCAAATAGCATTGATTCATGAAAAATAAAATAAAATGACGGAATATTGCATGTCTAATTTTGGGAGGCAATGCCAACCTTTATTGTCGTTTCATTTAGACAACTTTGGAGGACTTATTCAATGACCAACTCATTTGGCTCACATTATGGTCCCATATTAAACTACTGCTCCAGTGCATTCTAGTGCTTGGGTCCAGCTTGATGAGATGAATCATGTATGCAGACATGGGTCCCCATAATTACCCAGCCAGGCCCAATTGATGTCGTAATGAAATATGAGCGTATCACATACAAATGCAGACTTTATGAGCGTGTACAGTATGGTTTGCAGCTGTGATGTGGTGTGTCTGCGTGAGCATGTTAAAATTGACATTTATTTACCACCTGTTGATAGGGAGGCATGCTGCTGTTTGCCCGCTACCAGCACAAAATTAAAGCATGCAATAGTGTGTGAGAAATGAATACGCCCCCACACCCGCTTTCACAACAAACACTCATACACACTCACACACACACTTGTACAGTGTAAGACTTCAAATATTAAAATGAGACATGAAGCCTCCATTTTATTTGTTCTTTTACACCTTGCTTACAAGGTGATTTAAAATGTTTAAAATGAATGACCCAGTAGAGGACAGAAGCACAGCTAGAATTATAGACGGTAAAATAAATGGACAATGTGACAATGAGACGAGTGAAGTCTGTTAGAAGCACTTTTCCGGTGATGGCTGAGCTTAATGACGTGAGCAACCTGTCTAAAAGTTGTAAGTCTTCTGGTAACTGTGCCAAGGGAAATCTGAGACGGAGAGCGTAGGTACAGTATATGTTAGGTGATAACGTACTGTAGGTATAGGTGAATTATTGCTAACTAAAATGCTAGTTAACATTAGTAATTAAATTAAAACAGCTAATGTAAGTCAAAACTGCCTGTGTTTAGCATTTTTTTTACAAAAACGTCTGCTACGGAGCCATAACGTGACATACTGTACAAGGTAATGGAGCCTTTTATACATTGTTGTGTTTCTTAAAAATAAACAATGAACAAAAAGTCTTTTAAAGCTTCAGATTTACAGTTATTTGCTGTCAAAGTGGTGTCAAGATGAATGGCAGTAGAATGCTAACGGCAGATGATGGCTTGTTAGCAACTAAATGGCTGCATAGGAGGTACACTTTGTGGAGGCTGGCTTACCCCTTTGGCTAGAATAGGTCTACAACTCTGCAAAGGCTATTAACACATTCAGCACGTGGGCCCATTTTCATGTGCATTGTGCAACTGTCAGCCTAAATTTTATATATAGTGTTATTTAAGAAGACAAATTACTTTTGATGTATAAAATTAGAATAATACAATTGTTGCAATTGCAAGATTTTTGCCATTCCATTGTCAAAGACCTTTGTCCAAGGGTGACTATACTGCATCATAAGAAGTATCACCATTTCATTCATTATGCATATGTTTTTTTGATATGTGAAGTGAATTAAATGGTACTTTTTATACATTTAATTACAATAAGGCCTGACCATTCTAGATGCATTAGAAAAACATTCACCTTTTACAAAGGTTTTTTTCCTGGTGCACTTACGCACTATATGCAATCACTTATGAAAAAGGACTTTTGACAAGGAATGTATTATATGTGAATATTTTTAATATGTTAAATGTTTGATATGATACGAATTTTGCAATGTGTATGTGACAATGAAGTACCTTGACCTTTTACTTTATGGTATAATAATTAGAATGATATTGATTGCAAGGCATATAGGAATATTTCCATTGTCTTGCTTCAGGCTTTAGCTACGCCTTAAAAATAAGTACACCAGGTCATAAAACAGGTTGGATTATTTTGCCTTACTGGCTGCGTGAAACCACACAGGAACACTTAACAGTTGCTTTCTCCTTGTGCAGTGACGTACAGAAAGTATAAATAGAATAAAAGTGTTCATGTTCACTGAAGCAGCACAAAGCATTAATACAACACAATAAGAAAAGCTACTGTTTGTGGAATAAGCCATCGCCCTGCGTTACTTAAGTGAAGTGTGAAACAAGTGTTAATGCACTTTCAATGTCGGTAGTTTTAAGTACTTAGTTGTTTATTCCATAATTGTGCACTAAATGTCTGTCACAAATAAGTATTACATTTCACTGTATGACGTTCTAGATGTATAGAATTAGAATAATGCATGGATTATAATGCATACTAAGCTGTCCTAATAATACAGGCCTATGCAGAGTAGAGTCACGCAACTATGAATTAGGGGAAATTCTGATGTTAACTACAGTACTTTTCCAAATTATATTCAAGTTAATACATCACAATTAAGCCAGTGTTAGAAAAAGTACTCATTCATTCAAATAAAAAATAAAAAACTCATTGCAATGGTATATATCCTTTGGTATACTGTATGTCATTAAATGCTTTTTGTTTTCACTTTATTTCTCCCTTTCGGTTGGTCTGTTAGAGGGACAGCTGAGCAGAGCGCCTGTGATAACTGCCATTAGCATGCCACTAGTCGGGTGTTATTATGCAGTTTCCCTGGGATGGCATTTTGCACCGTGTTATTACCGCTGTCCAGATGTCACTGGAAGGGTCGGACGGGCTTGCGTGTGTTTTGGTGTGTGTGTTTCTGGCTTTACTGCCTTATCTCTTTCAGACCTTTTCACTCATTCTCCCTGCCCATCTCTACCATCCTAGCCTAGCATTTATCTTCCTTATTCACTAAGGCAAAAACTATTCTTTGAGATTTCCTATCATTTTAGATAATTCCAGCCAATTTGGCTGCCTCCATTTCTTTTTCTTCATCTCTGCTTCCTATTTTGCCTGTATAAATGCTGGTTCTTGGTAACTTCCTTAGTTTTATTGTGCCTCACAATCATGTGTTCATGTTTGTGTGTATTGAAAATTGATTGTTTTTATAAAGTCTGTATCCAAGTATGTTCATGCATGTAGTTATTTTCTGTGTAGACAGTCTGCCTGCTCATGTGTCTTTTATATGCATCATTATATGCAGCTTAAATGTTGGTCTATTACCAGAGAGTGTATTGTTCTTGGTTGGGCTAATCTGTTCCCTAATTGCCTGGACAGACAGGGAGTGGTCCAACCTCCATTTGGCCAGTCCATTTCACACAGGCCTGTTTCCACGTCATTTAGCAGGTGACGCACATTACACATCTGTTGAAATGAGCTGAGAGTGTGAAATGAGACAAGGGCCACTCCAGTTGTAGCATTATCACGTTGTCTTGAAAATGGCCAATCATTCTCCTTCACAAGGTCTGGAAGCTACAGTATTTGACCACCGGGAGTTTGTTCGGTAGCTAGTAGCTTTTTTCACAACTGTCTATATTCCCGGGCCTAAACTATTAAATGGGAGAAAGATTACTTAGAGGGGCACTGCACCGATCTATAATGCATCTGGGTAAGCTCTGTCAAAAATGATAAAATTACTAACAGGAATAACAAAAAAATGACAGAGGCTGTTTTCCCAAACTGCGTGTGGACGTAGACAAACATGGCTGTTAACCTGGTAGGGACTAATGTTTGTTTAGCATTAAGGATACACAGTGCATTTTGGTGAAAAAACACACTGAAACTTTGGTTTCACAAGGGCACCTTTAAGTTTAGCTTTGTGCAAATGGAATGCGTTTATGTTTACAGTTTTATCATCTCTTTAGTATTTTAATTTGACAGTTATGTTTGGTAATTACGTTATATATAAATGAATTAATAATTTGTATTATTATGTCAAGCTTAAAAAAATATGCCCAACCCAAACAGGCTTACAAGACACCCTTATTTACAGCAAGGGACCAGATACCAGAATAATAACATACATTACATTTATTAAAACAATATAAACAGTCTTGTCATTTTTTCCCCATGCTTTAGAAAAGTTACTTGTTTCATGCAATGCAGATTCACAAGTAAAAGTCACAATTGTTCAGATTTCGCTTTTTCAATTTAGAGGTCTCTTTTTTTAGAATTAAGGCTCAGGCTGTTGTGGTTTATTTTTGTCTGCAATGTGTTTTTGTATCACCTTGCATAAGCTGTTCATGTATGGGGTCTGTATGGAGTTTGTCTGTATGAGCAATAGCCCTGCTCTCAGACATAGCCCCAGGGCATTTAAGTATTTCTCTATTTCTCTTGCTGTGAGTGTCTGACTGACGGGCAGGATGTGGCAAAGCATTCAGCTACAGAGTACATATTCACACTGAAACTTTTATTTTACCAAGTTCCTGTTGATGGCTGTGGATACCCACTAAACCCAATACACCTCACACTCCCCTGCCCAACATATTTACTTACTGTTGAAGGACTCATATTGGAAACAAAATGAGCTAGGATTAGGGCAATGCTGAGGTTTGTGTTTGCCAGTGCACCACTGATGGCGTTAAAAAAAAAAAATAAAAAATATATATATATATATATATATATATATATATATATATAAACTCTCATCTTCGGTTGCCATCCAGGTCATCTGCCTCTATGTCTTGTATTCTCAGCACGTCAGCCCTGACGTGATAGGATGTATCGTAGAGGGCAGAGGCAGCCCAAACAATGAGAGATACACAACCTCGCCTAATTTAATCTTACAGCAGATGGCAAAATGTAACCCATGGCCTTGACAGATTGCTGTTTTGGTAAAGCCTTCCAGCACTATCCGGAAAAGTAAGAGAAGCAGACGGATGAGGTTGGGAGGAAGTGAAATGATGGAGGCAGAATTCAAAGATAGGAGAGAGAAATATATGAAACTGAAAAGTTGAGTTGAATAAAAGCAAAAGATAGACAAAGACAGTTGGAGCTTAAAAAGTGGAGCCCGTGTTTAACCTGACAGGTTCACAGAAGATCAACAATCTGAACTTCTCTGGGTCAAACAGGAACTCTGAGTTAAAACTCAGGAGAGAGATGTCAGGAACCATGAAAGGCCAATTAAGAGCAAAATCTGAATGGAAATGAGCAGCGTGAAGCGAGATGAGACGAAGAACAGGAAAACAACTCAAAGTGGGATAATAATTATCTGCATGATCCTCTGATCACTTGTCATCTGTGATGCAGGTAATAGAACACAGGAATGAGTTTTAATTAGGCATGGCATTCGGAAGGCTAACCTTCAACCTGCATCAGTGCTTTGTTGGGATAACCTATTTCATTTCACTGCAGAGTAGAAAAGGGATAAGATAAACCAGAACAGGATTAAAGACATGCATTACCAGTAACACATTGTGGTGTCTACACATCTTTTCTGTCATTTTGGCCCTGAATAGACCTCAAATTAGATTGTAAAGTCAGATTTTGAAATATGAACTGTAAAATACCTAGAAATATCTCATTTCAAAAATGTATATTTTTTATTAGTTTCTTTGACATTATTTCCCTATAAAGTTGATATGGCTAATGTGTTAGCAAACAGTTTGTTATATACAGATTCATGTGGAGTAACATTAGTGTTCACATGCTCGGTTTTGGTCTCCACCAACTGAAAGAGTAAGTTGTGTTCCGTAAGACAAAGAGTGTACAATGTTTTGTAGCTGAGGAAAAATGTAGTCAGATGGTAATTACCTGTGAAATCATCAATATGAGTGACCCCTTTAACCTTAAAATTATTTGTTTGACTCATTACTAAAATAAAAATGTTGATTAGCACATTCACAGCAATTTTGAATACTAGTAAATATTGCTGACATAGATATGGAGATATCAAGTATTGCCTTAGTGTTCTACCCTCACTTAGGCTATCCAAACCAGACAGATAAATTACAAAAAATAATTTGTTAATTTATAAACAACAATGTGACACAATAAAATGAAATGCACAGAAACAGTGTAGTTTTACTGGCAACAGTTAATGTATTTATTCAGCTGGCTTTGTATTCAGTACCCAAGACCCTTTTTTTCCACTGCCAACAGTCCTATAAAATGCCAACCTGAGGGGAGGACCTACAAACAACGGCATAATGTTACAATCTACAGCTACATGTATAAGCACTGTGCTTTAGGTCCCTTCCATCTATAGACGTAATGTGAGGACTTATCCTAAACAGCCAATCCAAAAGACGGATGCACTGTATGTGTAGTAATCTAAATACATGCAAATGAAGCTGCCCATAGCGCACAGGACTGCTGGTGCTATTTAAGTGGTAGGTTGCTGTGGGAGGACATCAGTACCCCTGGACCTATAGATTGCTTTAATCTGCTTCTCCAGGGTACACAAGACCCACCAGAGTGCGTTTAGCAGGTCGGCTCTTAACACTTGCCTCCACACCCGCACGTTTTGTTGTTTGTTGATTTGTGTTATCTCAAAATTATGGTACTGAAAAACCCTTGAGGGCTTTCTGAAAACCCAGGCAGGCAGAGAGGTAGGAAAACCATTCTGAATGTTAACAAACTGGTAATTTCTGTAACACATGCTTGGTGCTAATTGAGTTCCACATTGCTGTAAGCAAGTTTGAAAAGGTTAAATTGGCTTTGCCAAACAATGTACACAGCCAGAGTTACCATTCAAGATTGTGTTTTTTTCTCAAACAGTTTTGTCTTCAATGTGAATTTTATTAAACAATATCAATATACAGTATGAGCCTGCTCACACATTTTTACATCTCCTCTGAAAAGTTTTATTTTGAATAAATGTCTTTCCATTTGACTTTGATAACTTAATTGCAATGAGTTGATATACTGTATGTTAAGGAGACGTAGAGGAATGAAACAAAGCTATTAATATACTCCAATGCAAGCTTCTGTCCCAATTAAGGAGCTGCAGATGAAAACCTTTTCATTTCTAATAGCAGGGCACTTTGAGGTTCAGCCTGTGATAAATAATGTTTTTATTTTCCTTTTTTTTCCCTTCCAATTGCCATCCTTATTTAGATTTTAATTGGTTTTTAAATAGATCAAATGGAATGCAAAAGATATCGGTTTCTCAGTGGCTATGGATATTGTCATCTACAAAAGCTTAGGACATTTAAACACTTTCTGTATTGAATCTGCAAAAGAAAGTATTAAGGGGAGAGCACCCCTTGCACCAAGATCAAGAACTGTTGCCTGTACCTTAAAGCTATGGCAACCAAAAAAGTGTGGTTTTGATCATAAATAATTTATTGGTAAGGGTTGAAACATATATAAAGCTCAGGGCATCTCTAATCAATTCTGTCTGGTAACAATACACAAGGCCAAGTCCATACACAACAACACATTGTTATCTCAAATTCTGTATGTTTTGCAGAATACAGACATATTCATTTAAAACAAGAAATGTTAGAAATTCTACAAACACAACTCTGACCTTACCAAGACATTTCCATCTGATTCGGGAAATTGCTTTTTCATTCGAAGAATATTGATTGCCAGTCATGAGCAGGTGAAGGGGGGCTGATCATGTGTTTATACACCGAATCACTCAAGGAATAGTTATGAGTGATTGCTGTACTCCTGATCAATATGGCAGCCACACATTCCATTAGGCTAGCGATTAGCTATACCGATGCTAATGTAATGTATTACTTTTAGAGGACGATTTGGCAGACTCAACAACATAAATCATTTTTGGGGTTTCAATTTCCATCTTGTGCAGTGGAGATTTTATCAATTACAAAATGACTCTTGCATGGCTTTCAACAAATGGAAAAATATATATATTTATTTCAATGAATCTTTTCTTCAGCTCAAGGAAGTTAGTTTTAAACATTGTTTTCATGAGCTGGACTGTATGAAAACTATGACTGAGGCACATAGACGTGAGTAGGTCAGGGAACAGGGATGTTAGGCTGAAAGAGGTGCAGCAGGGGTGAAAGTAAGATGGCCAAAGAGAAATAGCAAGACACAGTGAGGTGTCCTCCATGTTTCATGAGGCCCTCCACTGTTTCAAGTTCAGCCTCAAGGCTTGACCCGCACATACTGACAGCGGGCTCAAAAACATCTGTGCTAAAAGTTTCAGTAGGAGCTGCGTAAGATTTGACACACTTGGCTTTTGTAGATAACTCTCTCACCATTGTCCATCATCCAGACCAGGTGTGAGCTTGCAGTATTCGCCAGCCAGCCTAAATCTTTCATCTTTCTTTTCAGCACCATGCCTTTTTATATTATCAGGATAAGAAATGACCTCAGCAGGCTGAGGAGTATTTTGAAAATTAAGAATGGTATTGAGAAAACTAACAACAGCATAGAGACAGGTGAGAGGCTGCTGGTTCAAATAAATCAGGTCAGTCAGTAAAGTGAAGGATAAACATCCCCTTAACAGCCCCTTTTCCGTGTTTTTTTTTTTTTTTAATTCCTTAGATTTTCTATTCCAAGGGGAAATCAACTATTTCTAACTAAGAAAATGCTAACCAAAATAAACAACCCAGTCTCACGGCAGTTCGTGAAATGGTCACGTTATTTGATTTATGGAATTGTTACGATGACTCTTTTTTTTTTTTTCTCATTTTACATGTTTGTGAGGGCAATTTTTAAAGTAATGTCTTTAAATGGGAAAATCCGCATAAGGTTGGTTTGGGTAGTGGATGGGTCAAACAACACAGGACTTTCACCCCAGAGACCTGGGGGCATGTGGCGTGTCCTTTCAACGTTCTCGTTTCTTGGCGTGAAGCATATTGTTTCCCTTTTGTTCTTTTCCTAAATTAATGCTTCCCATTATGTAGGGACCAGCACGAATACATTATATTCTCAGCAACATGAAAAGTGTCCGTGTACACTAATCAATATATTAAAAATACTGCAGTGAGACAGTGTTGAAATAAACAGTGGGATAGGTGCTGGATATGTCTTGTTGATATGTCAGTTTTTAATTCTTAGAAATCCCAGAAAAAAGACATGATGTCATGAGTATCATTAATGGTACTATAGTTACAGCCCTTTAATTCTTAGCAGTGTTGCATTCTGGATAAAGGAACAACCATAACAACCATGGAAGCTTGTGAAAGCAACATGTAAGACCTTTGTCTTATGTGGTAGGGCCTGGAAAATAAACCACAATGACAATGTGGGAATAAAGTTTAGTAAAACAGATTTGAATTTAACAGTTAATTCATAACCATGGAAATATTAATTGACCATAGTATCTTCAATCAAGCTCCCAGAGCTTTTGACCTCATCAGCAGATGAATGATTGTTTGCTCTGTGGTTAAAGAACTGTAGATGTTTTGAGCACCTCTAGTGCCTCTCTTGTTGAGTGTATTCTTTACCTTGAGTTGAGATTGTTTTCCTAGCTATTGTCAGTAGCTAGGAAAACAATCTGGCTCAGTCGCTGGGTCTTGCATCTTTATGAGCCAGTTACAACATACTGTACATCAGGGGAACAAGGGAAGTAATTGTGGGTAATGACATAAACTTGAGAGTGCACAGACACAATTATTGAAGTTATTGCAAGCATTGTATGGCTCATACAGCAGATAAAGTGGACATTCAACATCAGCTGAAGTTTTGTAATCCTGGAGAGTGACACCTATCCATGCGTTATTGCTTAAGCATTCAGCAAGTTAATAACTGTTGGCTCATGACCTTTATGCTGTACATTATACCATTGTATACCATCATTATATACAGGCTATTCACTCAGGTGTAGAAAATGCAATCTTCCACCATAGTTTGCTTGATTTGCTTCGTGTCATCACTGCTGTTCTTTCAGTCTGAGGGAAGTTAAAGTGACATGAAGACACCTACATGACTGCAACGAGACGGCAGCCACCCCAATGCCCCTCTTTTCTTTTTGCCTGCTAATATCCTGTGAAATCCAGCAAACTTAATTTGAGGGGAAAGGAGCTGAACCTGAACTAAGCGGATTGAATTAATAAATGTATTTTCCATTTAATGATTTGATTTCTCCAAAGCCTGTTTACAGCCACCGAATGATCTGCCTTTAAGTAAGGCGCACGCCCAAATCTGCTTACAGTTTCCTAAATCTATTATCTGCGCTCCACCTTATGGCAAGTTACTGACTGTGTGTGTGTGTGTGTGTGTGTGTGTGTGTGTGTGTGTGTGTGCGCAAGAGAGTGTTTTGACATGCACATCTGAGGTTAGCAGTACAAAAAAAGGGAAGTTCAGCCATGATTTGCTCTTTCACAAATGACTGAATAAATATATTTCATTTGTAGGCAAACTGTGTTACCAGAAAGCACAAAGGGCCAAAACAAACATAATGGGCTCTTTCATTTAGCAGATTCAGAGTAACATGAAAAAAAAAAACCTTCAGGTCATTTATTTTGTTCCACACTTTCTGCATTGCTGTGGGATTAAAATGCTCTAGTTTTGGTCATTTTCATGTGCAATGTCAAATACAGGATTACATGATCTGCACGATGGGAAACTTTCTCATCTCTTTGAGCTTGTGAATCATTTTCAAAACCAATTGGACACACTGAATGCTTGGTAGTCAAATCTGGACTATTATTTTTGTTTAAATTCCCCTAAAGCTGATATTGTGGAAGGAGAAGGTTTTTCAGGTTTATTTTGTTTATTACACGCAATGTGTTCTGCTCAGTGGTTGTCCTTCCGTCAACCAAACAGCATCAGTCTTTGCTTCACATTTTATAACCAGAAACATTTAGTTGGGGTATATGGAAACAAAATCCTCTTCTGAATGAAATTTGAAATGTTGGATAGGTTATTCAGTTGCTAAGGTCTTTTATGATTTGCAACCCTTGCCACTGGTTGGTTATTATCAAGGTCACAGTTAAAGTTGGTGTAGTATTGGACTACATTATATTGAGAGGTGTTTTTTTTTGTCTTTACATACATAAGAGGGTCAGAATATTGGTAAAAAAACTCTGAATACAGTGCAGTTCAGTACAACACCATCACTATCTATGACATCAATGCTAAAACATATCTAACTTACCTTAGAACAAAACATAACAGGCATGGAAGTAGAAAAATGTATTAGACAGCATTGGGCAGAACAGGTGCTTAATAAAATGGCCTTTGAGTCTTTGCTGTTAATGTCTGTGGTCTATAACAAAAAAAGAGGAAGTCTAAAAAAAAATAATACATTTCTCTGCTTACCTATTCTTTTAATCATATTTTGACCCTTTAGAAAGACCCTTTTAGACAGCTTGATTTTTGACCTCACTGGGGAGAGAGCGGTCTGCCTTTCTATTACCACTAGTTTACAAAAACCTCTCTGCCTATTATCACCTCTGACCTGAGCCAAGACATACCCACCAAGCGAGAGAAAATATATCTCATAGACTTAATATTTACTGTCCATGAGCTCAAAGA
This sequence comes from Etheostoma perlongum, assembly GCA_026937815.1. Taxonomy (NCBI): domain Eukaryota; kingdom Metazoa; phylum Chordata; class Actinopteri; order Perciformes; family Percidae; genus Etheostoma; species Etheostoma perlongum. The sequence continues at coordinate 13,471,760 of CM049389.1, forward strand.
AGTGATGATCTCTCCCTCTCGCTGTCTCAGTGGGGTCGAAAATCAAGCTGTTCCACAGAGTGCTCCCTCTAGAGGCCAGGAGAATTCCCGTTGTGTAATCTGGATGCAGCGTTTTTTGTTGCATTTCTTTTCGGGGATTTTGTGCTTTTCTTTTTGCAACATTTCTGTATTTGCACGTGTTGTCGAACTAATAAAGATGTTTTCAAAGATGTGTGTTTCCATTAACTGATTTCCCTATACTTTAAATCATGATCCCAGCAGGGTTCAGCAGAGGGTTGATCGTGTGTCTAAATGTTGAATTCAATCAAATTATTGCTCTTTGTAGAAATTGTTTTTTGCCGTTTTACCATGCCTTTACAAAGCTAATTAAAAATGACAAAGTACCTTGAACAACTTTAACAAACAAATATCTGAATGAAAGACTAAAACAAATCAAAGTCATCTGTGTATGTATTTGAGGCAAGGGCTTCTATGAAAGAAAATCTGAGGCCTTTTCAGCATTTTGATTTTCTTAGGTAATTGAAATTGCATGGTCCAGAGCCTTTTTTTAATATTAATCGAAGGTGCCCCAGATGCTATAACTTTTTGTAAAGAAGCTAATTTGGCGCAGCTCTTCAATTTGACTTCATTAATTTTTCTTAGGTGAATGGGGACAAGAGATGGAGGTTGAGTACATCAAATCTTACTCCTTGCTTGTATCTGTAATACCTCATGATGAGCGTAATTACCTTATTGCCCCTCACATTCATCAGTCAAAGGATGGAACACACTGTCGTTGGTCTGAAGGAGGAACGGGTTATTTTAGCAGTAAAGCATTTGATAGGAGTTAATGTTACCAGAGGCAGAAGAAACTGAAATAATAAGAAACACACTCTTTACAATGCTAGCAAAAGAATTGTAAACAGAATAATCTTGAATCCTTCCTTTTTTTACTACATTGTTTCACAGGCAGAGTACTGAAAGACTTGTTCTTGATAGGTTACGTGAACCTGTATCAACAGTCTGCGTTTACAATGAAGCTGTGGAACATAAAAAGCAACATTTAACCGCTGACAGTTCAATTCAGCAGGTAGCTGTCAACAAAAAATTAGCGCTGCACAATCCATCCAGGTTCAATTCTGACCTATGCCTGACATTTTCAGACACAGGCATTCTAACTGTGTTTTGCAGACGTTGACTTCATGTGGGTTATTTGTCAGCAAAATGGGCACGCCATCAGCCTAGGGGGGGGGGGGGTACTTGTGGACATGAAAAATAAAGTTAAATGATGTCTGCAGATTTTTCTCTCTGTGACCATTAAATGCCAACAATATACTGTATGTATTCCCAGAGCTGCATGTCAACCTTAATGTTTATGAAGATGCACGTGTAACCTCACAAACAGCATGTCAACTTGACAGCAGGAACGTGGGGGGAATGGAGATAACAATGTTTATAAAATAGTATTCATACCCCTTTGGAAATCATGTTTTATTGTCTCAAAGACATCTAAAGTGGCTTTTTTTGGACACTGATGCACAATTAATGATGCACACAAACCTACTGTATGTACTGCATATGTTATCAACAAAAACTTAATCTATAGAACTGCAAATACATCTTCACCAGAAGAGAAATTCAGAAATTTTTAATTTTTTAAAACTTTGTCCTTGTCCACTTACACCAGCAACAACAGTGACAAATGACAAATCCCAATTTAAACCAAACAAAATAAAAGTGTGAATGTGGGTAAAGAGAGCTCAGCAATGATTGTTAACAGGATAGTAAAAAAGATTGGCTAGGTCAATGTGAACATTCCAAGTTAAAGGGGCTACCTGGCCATTTGCTAAACTGGCACTATATCAGATAGTGTTCACCGTGATATTTGGGTGCTAATTTTTACATGAATACTACTAAAATTGCCAAACCGTATGTCATTCACCTGGACTAAGCTGATAGTGACAGTACTTTCACTTCACTGGGCTTTTCCAAAGGACCAGCTGGATAATAAAGTAGTGCCAATAAGACAGTTTGCCAATAACGGATTAAAAGCTTGGGCTCTCTGTTTAAGCAAAATGGGGAATTAAGTACAGCATTACTTCTGAGAAAGAATGGTTGAGGTGTGACAGGATGAGATTTTATTTTGGTAGGGAAGAAAAACTAAATACTCCAAAGCACATCGTGGATCTAACATACAGCATACAGTTATCAGATGATATTGTTCTGCCACTGTGAAGAGGACGTAAATAATAGACTGCATGTAATATAATAATAATCATTTAAGAACTGGCCAGATATAAAGCTTTGAGTTGGGAATTGGAATATGGACATAAATTGGAGAATATAATATGTTGTACAATTACTGATTCCATAGCCTTGTATATTATGTTGATTTATTAATTGATTAGCTAGAAAGACAGTAGATATTTGCCTATGTTGTTAGCATAAGTGCCAGAAAAAAGATTCAGCAATATAATTAGAGTTGGAATCTGAGAGTTACAGAGTTATATCAAGGACATAGAATTCAAAAGGAGTTCAGCTTACTTATTTACTATTGCAACTTTGACAATTAAAGTGGCAATACAATTTTTTCTGCTTGAATTTATGTGTATGAATGTAAATATGTGGTTTAATTTAGTTATTTTTTTTAAATTTTGTTACTCTGATATATAATCTAACAGTATGAATCTAAAGAAAGATATTACTACCAAAGAAAGGTCTTAAAATTGCCCACATTAATATATGCAGTCTTAGGAATAAATTGAGTGATTTAACAGAAATACTGCAACCAAACAACTTGCACATATTGGCAGTGTCTGAAACCCATTTAGACTCTACATTTGATGATGCAACTTTGATGATTGATGGATTTAACATGTTTGGGAATGATAGGAATTCATATGGAGGAGGAGTTGCTATTTATATTCAACATCATATACCTGTCAAAGTGATGCAAGACTTGATGTATTATAGTATTGATGTAATTTGGTTAATAGTTAGCCTGAAACATCTTAAGCCGATGCTCATTGGATGCTGTTATAGACCTCCAAATTCTAATAGTGAGTGTTTGGACAAAATATGTGAGATGCTAGATCATGTTAGTACTATGAATCTTGAGACTTACTTAATGGGTGATTTCAACATAGATTGGAATTCCTCTGACTGCCCTAGGAAAATTAAATTAATGAGCACAGCGATGGCATGTGGATTATCACAGGTAATTAATAAACGTACTAGAATATGTATAAAAAGGGATGGTACTCAATCAACTTCCTGTATTGACCACATGTTTATAAATAGACCAGAATTTTGCTCAAATTGCTTATCTGTCCCAGTTGGTTGCAGTGACCATAATCTTATTGCAATTGTAAGGACAACAAAAGTTCCTAAATCGGGTCCAAAAGTAATAATGAAAAGGTCATTTAGAAGATTTAATCAATTGCAATATGAAGAGGATGTCAGAAATGCTAACTGGTCAGAGGTATTTCTACAAAAGGATCCAGAGGAACCATTTCAGCTTTTTGATCAAATTTTAATGACAATTGTTGAAAATCATGCACCAATTAAAAGGTTTACTGCTAGAAATGTCAACACCCCGTGGTTAGATGAAGAATTAAAAGATCTAATGAAAAAAGAGATCTAGCTAAACAAGCAGCAATTATATCTACGTTCAAATTGGACTGGAAAATATATTGTAAACTTAGAAATTGTGTAACTAACTTAAATAGGACGAAGAAGAAAGTGTACTATAACAAGAAAATTACAGAAATAAAACATGATAGTAAACAGTTATGGAATACATTGAATAATATATTCAGAGGAAATAATAAATCAACTCCAGCTTATTTAGAAAATGAAGGTAATGTTCTTACTAAACCAAGTGATATAGCAAATTGTCTCAATGATTATTTCATAAATAAAATCTTAAAAATACTACACAGATACACAACACGGATTTGTCAAAAACATTGATAAATAAGATCATGGAAGGTAAAACATGTAGCTTTAAATTTAAGAGTGTAAGTGTTTCGAAAGTTGAATTACTTCTGATGAATTGTAAAAACAAACCACCTGGTGTGGACTATCTCAAATATAAATTGATTAAGCCAATAGTTTCAATCATTGCTCCTACTATTGCTCATATAATTAATGTGTTTTATGGAAAATATATGTCTGCAAGTATGGAAAATATGTAAAGTTGTGCCAATACCAAAGAATAAGAAAATGCCTTTCTCTGGATCAAACAGTAGACCAATAAGCTTATTACCAATTCTTGGTAAAATAATGGAAAGAATTGTTAATGAACAGATTCAGTTTTCTTTTTTAAAAATAATTGAATTAGTTTTTCAGCATGCATACAGAGGAAAAACCTCAACAACCACTGCCCTGACCTAGATGGTTGATGACTGGTTTAAGGATATGGACGAGAGAAAAATAATAGGTGTTGTGATGCTTGATTTTACTGCAGCATTTGATATAATTGACCACAACTTACTGTTAAAAAAATTGGAATATTATGGTTTTTCACAAACCGCATTATTATGGATGGAAAGTTATTTGACTGACAGGAGACAATTAGTTTACTTCAATGGAAGTTTTTCAAAGGTAAGGCTTGTGAAACATGGAGTGCCTCAAGGACGTTGTCTTGGGCCACTCCTTTACACAATCTTTACTAATGATTTACCATCTGTTTTAGATAAGGCGAGCATTTGACTTTGACTTTGACTTTGACTTTGAAATAGATTTGTGTATTTGCTAATGTTTTTTTTTACATAACATTATAACAAACAAAACACCTTTTACTTTATACACAAAACTATCCTTTAGTACTGCTATACATCATTATCCAACGAGGCATGCAGTAGGAGGGAGTTTTATTTTAATTCAAGTCAATTCAACGTTCAGTTAGGTACAGAGCATTGTGTATATGGAACTCTCTCCCAACGACTATCAAACAGAACTCTCAGTATGACTTTAAAAAATCACTTAAGACATATTTATTTCAAAGGAATTAAATATTTAATATAAAATTAGTTGGTACAAGGCTTTTGTTATCGTATTCTTAAAATTCGGAGTAGTGTCTTTTGTTTCATTTCTTCTATTAATTGTGTTAACTGTAAGATTTACTTATGATTTGTATTTTCAAATGTATGTATGTATGTGTGTGTAATGAAATGATCATGAGTATTTGACCCCAGGAAGAATAGCTTTTAGTGTATGCTGAAGCTAATGGGGATCCAAATAAAACAAACAAAACAACCATTTGTGTTCAGCTTCAGATTGTGACTTGAAACAAAGCCAAGGTCTCCTGCATCGGTCAAAAAAAGGAAACTTTAATCAAGATTTAAAAGGAGAGATGTTTTGAGCAAGTCTTTGCTGTACCTGCCCCTTTGTAGCACCAAAGGCTGTGAAGGGAAAAAAAACAAAGCAACACAAAAGTAAATGGTGTTTGATTTTGTAATTGGCATTCATTATAAATTATAGATTTTAATTATTCTGTGTTCCAAAAGGGCTGTCACAAAAAAAAATCAAAGATTAAAAAAAAAAAAATTTAAATCACAAGTAATTCATTGAATTCATTACAGGTACAAACACAGCCCAAGCCTAATCCTACACTGTGTTGTTCTGTAGAATTGACATTGCTTTCATTCATCTAACATTGTATGGTAGATCTATTGAACAAAGACTGCAAACCGCGCTTCCCTTAAAGGAATACTGCCTAAAGCACCTTGAAATAACACGTTATATCTTGTCGGTTTAATCCGTACAAAAACTGACCGCACACAAATGGCTGGTTGATAATATACAGGTCAGTCATGACAAATATGCTGCCGTTCCATTAAGTGATATATAGCTTTCATGTGCTTTTTTAGGTTAGTGTTATATGAATTGTATGAAGATTATACATAGTACACAGAATATGCCATATCTTTTTGACAATGTCCTTGTGAATTAGCCAGTAGTGCTAAAGTATCTTGTTTTTTTTTTTAAAGAAATATGCCTTTCATGTTGTTAATTGAAATTCCACAAGGTCACAGCCTGATTTGAAATGATTTGTTTACAACAGCTTTAGGCAAAAAATTTGGTTAATTACAGCTTTGCCCCGGCCTCACTGGGAGACGGTTTTTATTTTCTGCTTGTGAGAAATGCTGAAATGGTTTAGATGGAAACTGTGCAAAAGGGACACTGCAGTTTAGCTACATAAAGTCAACATTTTCTTTCAGTGTGGATCCATGCCACACATCCGAAAGTCTATGATGAGTTCTAAAGTACTGGGAAGGCTGCATGTGTGTGTATGTGGACTCTTTTGTTCTATGAGTCTGCATAAATATGTGAGGAATTTGGCTTGAGGGTATTTAGTAATGCTGAGCACAAGATTAATTAATAAGATATCACACCCTTGCCATTTAAGTCAGTTTACAAAAAAAGGTTCTATCTGCTATGAATCCAACATCAACATGTTCACATATTTAATGAGTCTGCTAATTAACTGAGATGATAGCACACATTGTGGCTGTACCATGTTTTGCCCAGCAGTGCAAGCCTATTTGTTTCATTCCTTATTTATTTATTTAGTTGTGCACATATTTTCCCATTGTAGAGAAGTGTGAAACATTTGCTGGATCTCTATATCTGCCTCCTCCCAGATGATATGGCAGGCTTCTACTGTTTTGAAGCTTCATCAGATAAAGAAACAAAATGTCAGGCTGTGTTTCTTAACACCATCAGAAAATAGGCTGCCATAGTTCTCAAATTGCATGTATTGCATGTGTTGAAATGAACTAGTAAAAGCCATACAAATCAAATGAAAGAAAGTTGCTGATGTGAAGGTAGCAGTTACTTAAAGTGGTGTCAAGACTTGAACATAGTCAGAATTGAAAACAAAATAATTTATTATTTAAAATATTTTTTTGGTTCAGCCATGTTAAAAAAATATTAAATATATGTACAAATATAGATAAAAGATAGATATTACTGAATTTAAGATTTGGGGCAAATATTAATCTATTGAGAGAGTTACCGAAAATTGAATAAATAACCTGTTCCAGTTTGTTTTCTTAATGTTCTTGAAAAAAACAAAACATGAACATATGTTGGGTATCAGTTGCCCTGGACACCAACTGTATTTTCCTTTGTGTTTCAAGTGGCTGCCTTAGCACACATCTCATTTTTATTTCATCATATTAACCCTGTTCCAATTACTTACGTTTCTTAAGACACCACATAGGTTGAAAATGTCATCACATTACCATATGTGAAATGTCACTGTGTGTGTGTGTGTGTGTGTGTGTGTGTGTGTGTGTGTGTGTGTGTGTCCTGGGCAAGAAAATAGAAATGTACCTAGAGGTAGTTTTACTAGGTGACCACAGGGTTTACAATATAGTGCATTCTGACATTTAATACAGCATCAGTTATGGATGATGTGTAATGGTTTCATGCGCTATGAGATCATACAAAATGACATGCGGCTGAACAATTTTAGGGCTGGAATGCACGGTTGTCACTAAGAATAGTGGATTAAGTTGGACTTGTAAAGACAGATGTGGACTTGCAGAGAGCTTGGATGAGATTTCTGGATTTTTTTGGGAGAGAAATGGGTTGAGACTGGGAGAAAGAAGAAAAGTATAGTGCAATATGCACACGCGACTTTGCTGCCACCGTTTTAACAATTTTCCAAGTGTGAAGGTTGTAGCAGAATTTGCAGCCAATTTGCCTGCAGACAGAGACAAGAGCCTGCAGGAGGCAGAATGTGGAAATGGTGGAGGAGAAAATGGAACAGAAGAACGTAAAAGGGTGTTTAGCTCTCTTAGCTAGTTTATTTCTTGCCGGTTTTGTTTCTCATTTCTTGTTTAACATTTGTTCATCAATGTTTTGCAGCATATTGCTAAGTTGCAGTCGTAGCATGTCTGCAGACGCTAATGTAGCTTGGAAAAAGCCTTTGCTAGTCATTGGCCTTGTTCCAGATCTCTAAATCGCTGCCAACATCTCACATTTGTCCAGATTTCAGATTGGCTATTTCAGCCAATTGAAGAGAGCTTTGTTAACGGGATTAAGAATGCTGGTGTTCTATACATAGCTAGCGAACCACAGCCATCATCAATGAAAAATAGCTGAAAAAGCCTCAAAAATGTCAACGACCATTGGGAGATTGATGACATTTTACAGAAATGACAACTTTATGGAATATTTGGTGGGATGTGTGACATTAAATGCTACTCATGCCACTTAGCTGCCACTGCTGAGAAGAAGAAGCTAGTCAGCAGTCTAATCACAGCTGTAGAAAAAGGTTGTGCAATTCAGGTTTGACAGCACATGTATGACTGTTTTCTTTCACTGTCACTTCAGGAGAGCAGCAGTCAGTCTTTTGACTGACTTGTCTAAAGATTCGTCAAGAGAGGGTACGACTGCTGTTTGTTTTATTGGGCAATACGGATATATATAACCCCCAGAGACCAAAGAAGAGAGGATGATGGGAAGATTGAGGAGAAGTGAGGTGGGGTTAAAAGGATTAAGGTCGGAGTGGAAGATTAAGCTCAAATTGATGGCTTGAATTAAAGGGTGAAGGTGGGAATTGGTTTGGCGAGTAAATTATTAGGAAAGAGCTGATGAGTGAGAGCTGGTATAATTATAAATAATTAGATGATTTGATCTAAATTTTACAAAGACAAATTGATACTTTTATTTTATTTTTTCTAATAAAGAGGGGTTAAAAGACTTTGGAGGGGGAGTCCAGAATGAGGAGGATATTGAATCTTGACAGGGCAAAGGTTTTTACAGTCAGCAAGGTTGAAGACTTCAACAGATTCTGAAGATTTAGACATAATGATTAAAGGCAATCGGTTCAAATATGGGTAGCAGGGCTTTCACTCAGAGAGACAAAGACATGGCTGATTCAAGACAAAGGTTAAAAGGTTCTGTAGGAGGACAGGAGAAGGTCAATGGGAGGAGCAACTGGCTCCCTCTTTTTCAGTCGTTGAATTTCCTTTTCTTTACAGGTCTATTGCATCTTCCTATCATCTCAAAACCAGTAATCCTGCCAAGCAACTGAAAACCTTCAAACACTCCATATCTGTGCAATCTCTCTCCAACAGTCTGATGATAGGAGTCGGCTCGGAGGGATTTCTGTTTAACAGAAAGCTTATTTGTTTTTCATTCTAGTCCTTGTGAAATCAGAATTTTCACTTACAAGTGAGCGTATACACCATACCCATCTCAATTCTCCAGCAGCAGCCATCTTTGTTGTAAACAAATTCAACCAAAGCACTGTTTATCATTTGTCCATCATCGTGTAAAGCCCGCCCTGACAATTTGATTGGTCAAACAACTCTGGTTCGAGCATAATTGCTCCACAATGGTTCAAGTCCGGACCGGACTTTCCAACCTCAAGTGTTGTGGGCGGGGCTAAGTTTGGCTGACATCCAGGCTACTTCTTTGCTTTAGTGGAAAAAAGTAAAGCTATCCTCAAATGTCAATTAGTCAAAATTGGTAGCACTTCAGTGATGCAAAAGGCCTATGCTAAGAGACCGCGAACAAAGTAATGACCATTTCTTGTTTAATTGTGCATACATGATCCATAAGGCCCACACTGTTATACGGAAATGGACCCTATCTGAAGTCCTTTTTAATATCCTCCCTGATGATAATTACTGGCCATTTCTTGAGCTGTGGAGGAGAGGGAGAAGTATGTTGAATGTGTGCCTGCCACAAGGTATAGGGCTAATTGCAGCCTCCCCTTAGTGCAAAGCTCATTGTGTAAATGTAACGCAGAGAGCAGGCAGATGGAATTACTGTAAATGGTGCGTTTAGAGAGTTTGTGTGTTGCCATGCACAGCCCTAACTGACACTGATGAATTGCCAGCTGTAACCTCTTTAATAGTGGTCATTTCCACTGACAAATTAGCTGATGTATCTACAGCTATTTTCTATCCAGTTTGGCAGTTTGCTACCTTAAATGCAGATAAGCTTGTGTTCGTAGCATCTTTCAAGAGAAGTGCTAGAATGATTCTTATGGCTGTTGAGTTGAGGATATTTGTGTGCTCAATGGGCCATGTTGCAGAGCACAACTGGCAACAAATTGACTTTTATCTGCACCGGTTTGGCAGAGCCAAAACTGCTTATGCTGCAGCGACCAGTTCAGGAATAGAACTTTGATGAAGGCCAGTTGCATGGCCTTTTGGTTGTGTATGGATGGTTGATGTTTTGCACCCCAAGCAAAGAGGAGAGCACAGGACACACCCCCAGCAACTGGATTTGGTTTTAATGAGCCTACAACACCAGAATATATAATTACAAGATAGTTGGTTTAAACACCCAGCTTCTGACAGTCAGAATGGTACTGCATTGTGCAAACTTAAACTTAACCATACCTAATGAAAAAATGACTGGTGGTGGAAACCAAGGCAGATGGTAGAAATATCATCTGGTCAGATAAACGCTTAGGAACATGATAGGTGGTGGAGATGTATGCCTGCAAGCTTATCAGTCAAACATTTGGGAACTACTGGCCTTTGCTTACTCATAAGCCACTTTACAGTTCACCCAAATGTTCAGTGTGGCTCCACAATAATTTGAGGTTAAACCTACAGTATATAGCCCAGTTAGACAGTGAAGCATGTGGGAAACAACTTGGGGATACTCAGGTACACCCTACCCCATGGAATCATAGCTCTCTTTTGTTAGATAATTCTGAAAATAACAAACACTAGAACTGAGATATTCAGTGATGCACCCCAGCACTCCTTGCATATAACATTTGTAACAAAAAATAGGTAAAATCTCAAGGAATGTGTTCTAATATAACTTCAAACCTGAGAGGGAGGAAGCAAATCTACAGTATTGCTCACAAATTAAATGTTTGAGATCAAATATTACTATGTGCTCTTTATGAGATTCATCAGAACACACAATACAGATGCTTTGAAGCAGTTTTGCCTGGAGTGCAGAAAGTAATAGAGATTAGCCTTAATTATAATTCCTGTCTCATAACCTCCTAGTTTCCATTTTCCAGCCTTTAGTTTTTGATTTTGCATGCTCAACGTGTTACTCACATCACGGAACCTGAATAATCGAGTCTGATAGAAATCAACGCGCGCTAACGAGAACAACATCTGCATGTAACAATAACTTTGCTATGTAGACGAGAGACAAATTTACATGGCTTGGTGCACACACACCTGAACTTGTGTGGGTGTGCATGCATGTGAGTGATTGCATTGAAAGGATGGATGGGAAGGGATTTTTCATGAATAAAGTCACCTTTAGTTTGCACAACTTAATTCACATTGTGCACACTGTCAGCTCATTAGAAATGCGCAGCCACTCAGTTACCTAATTAGTTCACTAAGTCCCTTCATAAAGAGCTATTGATCCTCATCCCTGCTGGGAATGAATCAGGGAGATTTGAATATCGCTTTGTTTACTCATGAGCACACACACATGCTCAAGTTCAATTGCAGTGTCCTATCGCCACGATTTTATTTCACTCGCATACAAACTTAGATGAAATATGAATATTGTCTCCTGAAAGCTCCTCAACTGCACACAATCTGATTTCCTAGTTTGGTAATAATGGTGTGTGTGTGTGTGTCGTGGAAGGGGGGGGAGGTCTTCATTATTTTCGCTACCTGTGATCCCATTGGTTGTGAGTGTGATCAAATGGAGACAGGCTCATCCCTGTGCAAAGGAGTTAAAATGGTGGAGAGCCTGATCAGCGAGCCTGCACTGTAATCTTTTGTGAATGCAGCCTCAGCACTATCCGTCTCTTTAAGTCCCTCTCTGTCTTCCTCTGTGTCTCCCCACTGGGGCTGCTCGCTCACCAATAGTCACGTGGTTGAGAGCGGAGGAGGAGAGCAGCATAACAGTAGAAAAGTAGGGATGTGTGAAGAAACACCCTTTTTTTCCTTGTAGTGTCCATGTGTCATCTCTTTTCTTGTTTGTGTATGTGTTTTCTTGGTTGTTGTCCCTCCTTCTCCTGTTGAAATACTACTCACTCCATCACATACCCCTCTCTCTCTCTGGCCCCTTCATTCTCCCTCTCTTTCTTCCCTCCTGCCACTGATGCAGGTTCCTAGCAACAGGAAGCGAGTAACAGCAACAAAAAGCCTGCACTGAGCCCCTAATCTCTACATCCTCCCCTACTTGGGTTTTCTTTTTTTGTTTCTTCCTGCCCTTAGTGGATTTATTTGTCACTATTAAACATGGATGGCTTGATGGGCAATGCTGTTGTTTCTCTGTACTGCCTTTGATACATTACACGTCTGACACTCTCGCCCTCTGCTGCAACTCCAACTGTCTCTTTCACCTCACTCATTATCTTAGTCTCATGTCTCTCTTTGTGCCCCCCCGCCCCTTTCAACTCTCCTGTGCTGCCCTGGGGAGGCACACCTCATCGTTTGAAAACCTCTGCTCTCAACAACATTTTCTGGCACCGTGAGAGAGAGAGAGAGAGATACACGAACAGACATATGGTTGAGATCTCCAATGAGAAAAAAATACTGTTGGAGAGAGCAACATAAACAAAAATAATGGCAATGCAGAGGCACTGGAGATGTGGAGTGCCGAGTCAGCACAGCCTTGTTTAATTACTGTTCACCTGGGCCAAAGGCCTAATGGAAGACTTGGCTCCGGGCCCAGACAAACAACGTTCCACTTGGCCTCGACTGCTAGAAAATCCTGGGTCTGACTCATGCAAGCTCGTTGGTGTCGTCGTTCCACACACTGCGAAGAAAGGCGACGACAAAGGAATTCTCATTAACGACGTATGTGCGCAGGTCCAAGAGCCGACCGCTATGGTGGAATTATAAATTGAAAGGCCAAAGAAGATCACTGTGCTGATAAAATGATGGAATGCACTGCTGAACTTAGATGGCCCTTGTTTGATGTTTATTTTGTCATAGGTATGTCTGGGGTCTATGTTTATTCTTTATGTGAACACCAATGAGATATATATTATATACACATTGGCAATCGTTTAAAATATGTTTCTGAGAAGTTGTTGTTGATGCATGTGGTGCCAGTGTAAAAACAGTGTATTCTTTTCTTTCGGACATTTAATTTTACATCTCCATTTACAGGTTACTCACCCAACAAAAAAAAACAAATAGCCACGCAACATAGAAACTTGACAACTGCTAACCGTACAAACAATCAGACTATCAGACAAATGATTAATAGAGAAGAAAAAAAGAGGCACAACAACGCAAACATAAATCACCATCCACCATTTTAAAACTATACAATGACAGTGTGATGTTAGGTGTGGACTTTACTTGTTGGATATTACTTGGCTCCCAAAGTTGCAAAACCTTTTAATATGATTTCAGCATTTAATATCTAGGTATGATGTTATTGACATTGCCTGTTTGTGTGAGCGAACCCACGCCTTGGTGATTAGAAAGGCATCCAACAGCTGGGTGTAATACATCAGCCACGTGACAGATCTTGAACAGAGTCGGCGTTATAGTCTCTCATTTAGACTCTGTCCTATTGATTTGTCCCACTAAAGTCTTGATTGAAATTATGGTGAAGACAGCATCAGTTAAATACTTAATAGTCGGGCTCCCATCAATTACACAAAAGAGAGATTGTGGAGGGGAAAGTGTGCTTGTGAGAGGACCGATCCTTTTTCAGCGCAAATTGACAGTGACTTGTCTGTTAGGATGGGAGGCATTTATCTGTAATGATTAGGTCGTGGTCACATACAATAAGGCAAAAGAGAAACATTTAATGTATACGGTGCTAATAAGCAATTTTAAAACCATAGAAATTGTAGATTAAAAGGGGGGCATAGTGCATATCTGTCTGTGTAAACTGTCGCCAGTAGTGTTTGAATAGATGGAAACACCTTCATACAATTCAATTCATTTGAAATCACGCAGATGCAGTTAACTTTCCAACCTTGATCTATACCGTCTATTTTTTGCAATGCATCACTGCCTTTTTACAACCATAATGTGTATATATAAGTAAATATTCTGCAAATATATGTTACATTTCGCAGTTGTTCTATGAAAACCATCTATCTCAAAAGTGCATGAGTTACTTGTAAGACAAACTGCAGCTTTGTCATTTTTTTAGACAACCCAACAGGTTTTTTAATTGTTTAATTTGCCCATGAAGTAGGAGAATATTAGGTTCTCTTAATCTCCACATATGGCGATATATGTTTTTTTCTTCAGGACAGCTCCATTATACTGCATAGTATAGCTACATTATAAAGTTCTCTGTGTGCGTGCAGTGGTTAGAGCTGTGTGAACAGTCCTTATGGTAAATGTTGCAGACAAAATAAGTTAGAAACTTGACTTGTGTTTGATGATGATGACTCATGATCAGAACAGAGGCTTCAAAGATTGCTTAGGCATTTCGAACATTTTAACAACAATGCTGGTCAATCATGTTGTTGCTCACAGCATGGCTTCCACTTGATCCACAGCTTGTGACTTTAAAGCCTCTTACCTGTGGGAAAAAAACATGTGTAAAGAATGTTAATGGAAACAGCTGATCTGGTCATAAGGCTCTTGAAAACATTCAGACAGGTCAGTGATCTTTGTTCATCTTATTAGCAGCATGGAGCTAATGCTACTGCTGCAATCTAAGATATGTGGCTATCCCTATATCCTCATGTTTTACTGAACAGGATATGCTGAAATTCATGACAGAAAATGTACCACCAGAGATAGATACACATTAAAACTAATTACCAAGTCATTTTGGAAATAGTCACAAGTATGAATCATGGAGATTTGAGACATGACCCAATAATATCTCTGGTGGGCGGAAATTATATGTGATAGATGGCATTTTTTTCAACCATTAGAGAAAAAGCGGTGTTTGTTCCACCAAAGTAGGAGAAAAGTTAAACTTTGTCCTGTGGTACGTGTCTAAAAGAGAAAGAGAGAGAGAGCGATGTTAGACTCTTGTCTGCACTCTTTCTCCCTTCATTGCTCTCGCTTTCTCACTCTTGTCACTCTGTTTCTGCCTCTCACTGCTTTTTGCTCTGCCTCACGTCCCTTCATTTCTACATCCATCCCACCATTTCCATCTCTCATTTTCCAGATTTTGCTGACTCACGTTCCACCTGTCAGCCAGGAAAATTCCTCTGAAACTGCTAAAATTGTGTCACAAAACACTTAATTATTTATATATTTCTTCTACTGCTTTTTTTACCCTGCAACCGTTAGTTTAAACGATAAGTGTGTTAGATGGAATGGTCTCATCATAATATTACATAATTATATTACATTTTACTACATGTAACTGCTTTTATTCACGATGGTTTGCAATCAGCAGGTGACAAAGTTGAGTGACTTTGATGTGACACAGTTCTAATAGAAAATAGAAATTGATCACCATCCAGAACTTGAAAAGATGGTAAAAAAGATAAGGAATGGAAACTGGTTGAAAGCCATTTCTTCAAAGAGTCTGACAGAAATAACATCTTAATTTCAATGTGGATATAGGAGTGATGAGATAAGAGATGCTCTACCCTTCCATTTAACAAATTATGCATATGAAAAATTAACAACACAGATAAAATGTGACCTGTACGATACAATTGGCCTGTCAGTTGTTAGCGAAATGTATTCTACTGGGCCATTTGTTGTCCATTATCCACAAATGCATTCAAGGTAATGTTGAACTGATTAATATACAATGCGACATAAATGTTTGAATGTCATATTGCCACGGAATTATTCATCTTATCTGTGTCTCCTAACACAATCCATTTCGGCCTTGGTCCAATTGCTTTTGGCATGGGGCGCCACTGAAAACCAGATAATCAAGTTCACAACACACTCTGCCTGACAATATGCAGTGAAAATCAAGTCTATCTCCAGACTGGAAATTCAACACTGTCGCCTCGATTTTTACAGTTTGTAGGTCACTTGAGTGATTTAAATATTATGTGACACCCTGTTAACAACAAAAACATACATTGCCATCACATGTACAAAAAGTATAAGTCCTAGAGTGAAAATGACTGTTTGGTTTGCAATGCACTGATTGCTTTCTGTTGGCATGCAATCAATACCCTGTTTGACTGTCCAAATAATTATAATTTATCTTCTTCTTTCCTCTTACGTACAATCCACAGTATGTCTTCTCGTTCCTTTTTCCATTCCTTCAAGCTTAAAGGTGTAATCCTTTAAACTGTTATGAAATAAAAAATTGAGAATTATTATTGTTGATACTATAAATAGTATCAACAATTTTCATTTTTTCTTGCAATATCCATTCAATATATTTTTATTTAGTCATTAGCTCTCTATACATGAAGTAGCTTTGATTGTTAGTGGCAGAGTCCATAATTTGCATATCAAATCCATGTAATCCAGTGTAATAGTATCACATTGACATTACCATCACTTTTACTGTTTACTCTCTTTACACCATGTCAGCTATAATAAGTACTTTAAAAAGAAGAAGCCATAGGAAACGTTTGTCATTGTGCATGCAGCCTTAGTCATGGGCATGTGGATGTGTACTGCATGTACATAGATGGCATTTCCATTTAGTTGTTAGCCAGTTCTACTGCACATTCGCTTTTGGTGTACCTAAGGTTGCAGTGTTCACAATGTTTCTCTCTTCATTTGACCTTGAGAACGGCTCCTATTGACTTCCACCCTATGCTACAAAGGGTTAAGTATACTACTGTAGTAGGTTGGCAGGAAAGTGAGAGATGTGATGGGTGCTATAAGTGCACAAGCTGCCAGATGGTGCTCACAGAGGTCATTTGACATTTTTTCACCAAAGGTCTCCAGGGAGAATGGAGAGAGAGAGAGAAAGAGAGGTGAATAAGTTAGTGACAAAGAAAGGGGTGCACAGAGACCCCCCTGTACCGATGCCGCGTCTCTGTTTGCTTTATTTTCACATTGTTGTATCATATATTATTTATCTATCCACCTAGCATGTTCCATCAAGTGTTTTTGAAGTTGAAGAGACCACAGTCAATGCACTCATGTTGGAAAGCTCACAGCAACATCCATCCATCCTGTCTGATATTTAGCCTTCTGTCTCATGTCGGAATCAAAAATAATTGGTTTGGCTGGCATCGTTTACATGTTGTTCTCACAAGCTGTGCCAACAGGGAGTAAACCCCCCGGTAAACACTTTGAAACTAAAGCCATGGCTGCATGTTCTGCATCTGTTTTGCTTTATTTTCACATTGTTGTATCATATATTAATTATCTATCCACCTAGCATGTTCCATCAAGTGTTTTTGTTTGTTTTTAAGTTGAAGAGACCACAGTCAATGCACTCATGTTGGAAACGCTCACAGCAACATCCATCCATCCTGTCTGATATTTAGCCTTCTGTCTCATGTCGGAATCAAAACTAATTGGTTTGGCTGGCATCGTTTACATGTTGTTCTCACAAGCTGTGCCAACAGGGCAAGTAAATCTCGTCTGGTACACAATCGGTAAACACTTTGAAACTAAAGCCATGGCTGCATGTTCTGCATGCGTGTGTTTATGCATGCGTGTGCCCATTTTCCATCAGCGTGGCTTTGCACATGTGAATGAGCACCTGAGCGGGTTGTCTTGGCGTTTGTGCGGCCACAGAGCTGCTTTATTAGTGTGCTCATTTGAGCTTTGTGTCTAGAGGCACACCTGCTTGGGTGACTCATCACAATAATGCTGGCGGCCACGTTTACATTTGGATGACGCATCACCTACTTGGTGCCATTTAGATATCCAGTATTGACAGGTTAAACATTTGAGTTTTAATTGTTACCTACTGTATTTATTGAACCATTCAAGCATGTAAAGTGTATGCATGCTATCTACTGTAAGTGGAAAATTGTGTTTTCTTCAGCATTCCAAGAACTGCATACATTTCATTAGAAATTAGTATGCCCCCACATAGGAAACTATACAAGATGGACCTTATTATCTAAAAATAATACAATTGAATTTAACCGAAAATGCAAATTAACTGACCTACACCCTGTAATAAGCAATGTGCACTGTAATTACAGATCTGGGACAGCATTGTGCAGTGGGAATACATTGCTGTCTTTCTGTGTTGCCACCCCCAAGGTAGTCACATCCTCCACCCAGACATGATGGCACTCTTTGTTGGCTCTCTTTAATTCTTCAGAGGAAGAGAGAAAAAAGAGCAGTGATGAACAGAATCTTGAGTGTACCGCAAAAAAAGAGTGTATTTCTTGCTCACGGCTCCATTCGCATCCTCTCATCCAATTATTATTATTGTATGCCTAATGGTTAATCGGCTCCATAGCTCCCTATACCGTCCTTTGGGTCTTTCATTCATTTCTTAACCCTTTATTCTTCTCCCCATGGCCTTAAGTAGATGAAAGAGGTCAGGCTCTAGAAAATCAATTGTCTTCCGGCTGTAATTAGCGCCATGTAATAAGCAGCAACAAAGGGCAACAACCATGGGAGAGATGGTGGTGATGGTCAAACACAAATTACCAGTTATTAAAAACAACATGCTATAATGCTCTCATTACTGCAAAAACATTTTCCACAAATTCATCTGGTGACAAAATAGAACAATAAGAGGGGATATATCCTTTGAAAAGTGATTATGAATTGACTTTAGGGAGATTGGCAGAAATGGGAAGGGGGACGGTGTAGCACACCCTTGTGTTCTATAATTTTTTTCCGAGGAGATTGCAGACGCACGCAAGTAATTCCACTTGACGGAACAAGGGGCTCTTTTTGGAAGCAATAGGGAAGAGAACCAAAGTCTTATTCAGGGAAGTTAATCCCCGTTAATGGGTTTGTTTAAATTCAATAAAAGGAGAATATGCACAGAATGAATTATGAAAAACGATTAATGAATGCTCCAGCAAGTAATCATTTCCCGGATAAATATGCACATACATATTCATTTTCTCCCTCAGCCCTGCTCCACCCCCCCCCACCACCATAAAATCTTTTTCTTTAGCAGATCCTTACAGCAACCCCACTCTGTTGAGCCACCGCAATGCAAAGTCACTAACTTTCAAGTAGATGAAAAGAAACTCCCTTTTTATGTGTTTTAGAAGTGACTCAATATACTGTACCCTGGGAGGCAATATCATCGTGTTGGATCGCTTGCCAAGCTTTTTTCAGGGGCTTCTTGTCATACAAGAGAGCCCCTTGATAGCGCCGATGACCAGAGTGAGAGGACTCTGTGGCAGGAGTGACAGGTGTGGGGACAGGGGGACACCGTCTGCCATACCAGGTGATGCCTCCAAGTCTAGCAAGGCCCTGAGGCTGTGAAAGAGAGAGATGTATTTGCCTAAAAGAGAGGGCCTAGAGACATTTTAGAGTTGTTTAGGCTAGAGGATTTTGAAGGGTTTAGCAGATGATGTTAAAGTTATCCACAGTGGTTTGGTTTCTGCCTTTCCCCACCACAACTAATATCTTATATACATATATCTCTTCTGTATCAGTATCTAATGCGTTACTTGGTTCTCAAATGTGAAATGTCCATATCTGCTGCAGGATTAAATATAAAATGCTTAATTGCTTCCCCATAATGTGTTTATTCCTTGTGTAAAATTCCGGCTCTGTGGTAGTATACATTATATAGCCTGTAGAAAAAAAGCCTAACACCCACAGAGGATTTTACCATTTCATTAGATTGTCTTCATTCTTTTTTTAGGTAAATGTTAGCAGCACAATGTTTGCCCAATTTAGCATGTCATCTTCAGTGTTTACACTATATAAGCCTCTGGCTTGGCAACTTAAGGTCACAGAATGGGGTGACAAGTGGGGCGTCATCCCAGCATCTGCTTCAGCAGCAGTCACTAATAAATACACCCACACCGACCGGCACGTACGTGACGCGAAGCCGCACAAAATGCGCTTGGATATGAACAGACACGCTCATGAGAGCACCCAATCGCACACAACAACAGCAGCAACCAAGAGACATTTACAAATTGGCTTCTTGGCTTGAACATTGCTTCCGTTCATAATTATTTCTCCCTGTCATTGGGGCCTCTGCACACTGCCGGTCCCCTGCTAATGCTGTGAGCATGCCAAGCAACTCCAGAGCTGTCTCTTTGTTCAGGCAGCCAACGAAATCTCTCTGCAGCTAAAAGCCAATTATTTCCTCGTAGATCGGCAGAACTATTTGCCACAATAATTATTCCTATAGAATCTTTACAGGAGGAAATATAAAAAAACATTGAGGCAATAATAAAATAGGAAAATTTTGCCATGTGCATTCGTCATTTTGTACGCCCAAGTGGGCCACATTAGATAGATATGTATTGAGCCCAACAAAATGGTAAATGATAGTGTTACAGCTGCAAAATATCAATCACACAGCACAGAATATAAATGAAATACTAAGATGCAATATGCATGAAATTATAATAGATTGTTGACATTCCAACAGAAACACCTGCAGTGGCGCTGGGAGGAAATGAAGAGATACAACCTTTGGTGTGTACATCCTCCATGGGAGGCTGAGATAACATCAGATTGCCTGTCGTGATTGTGCGACTGAAATAAAAAAAAAATAGAAAGAGCATTTGAGTGTTTGTTTGGTGTTGGCCCATATGTTTAAATGTATGTTTTGGCTGTGTGTGTAGAGAACAAATTTGTGTGCGCACACAAGGAAGGAAATAAGAGGCCTTCAGCCAGGGGTATGTTAAAAACAAAGAAGTTTATATGCTATATAACCATGTTGGAAGGCGAACGGGTTTAGAGCTGTTCCAAACTGCCACACACAAAAGCAGGGTGAAAATTGAGGGGGCAAGATGTAATGGTCATGTAAATATAGGATGATGGTGCACACTGTCAGACGGTCTTTCCTCAAAGACATCCATTGTGTGCTTGTTTTTTCATACAAAAATGAAAACAAGAGCTTGGGACAGAACATTCCTACACACACACACACACACACACACAGTACAGTACGTGTCGACACAACCCCACAAGCCAGAAAGGTGTGGTGGAAGGGCGTCTCCGACACTGTTTGACCATACAACAAGTTCTCTGAAATATAACAATGGCTTTAAGGCCTCAAGATAGCTCATAGAGATCCAAAGAATGCTTACTAACACAGTGCCCATAGCATCACGTGAAGCTGAAGTAATTTGAGTTGGAGATGTGATTATCCTCCACAACCTCCATTCGTGTTGCCAAAAATGGACATGGAAGAACTTACAACAGTTACACTTACAACAAACAACTATCATGTCAATCACCATAGCACATGCCAGTGAGTTATAAAGACAGAAAAAGTTGAACTGTAGTCACTCAAACAGTACCAGTTGTTTCTGCAAATGACCAAAAACAACATATTTAAGCAGATGTAGAAATGATCATTCAAAGGATAAATTGGTATGACGTTATAGAGGTACAAAGTCCCCATCTAGAGGTAGAGGTGGTGTGTTGGGTCAAAGAAATGGGAGAAAGCGGTTTGCTTTCCATTTCCTGTTGACAATCGGCCTTGTGTCTTGGTTTGAACTTCTAAATGTTAACAAAATGCCTTCGAGAAAATCCTTGTACCTCCAGTGCCTTAAACAAGGAGGACAGCAAGAAAAAGAAACAACGGATATAATTTTATGTTCACAGAACTGATTTCCCATTTGCAGTATTTCTAAGTACTGCAGTGGCTGAGGTTGCTTGTTTTGTCCTGATATGGCCTCTGCATATTCCAGACAATAGCTTCCCCTGAGAAACACAAAAGGTTAGGGATGAGCACAGGGAGATAGATAGAAACATTATCTGTGGCTCAAAATCCCTTTAGTTCTCAAGTGGAAGATGGAAATAGACCAAGATTAGTATGCCAAGTTTTATTATCTTGAGATTTATTATATGTTCTAGAAAGTACAAAGAGAAATAAAAGACAAACGTTATTTCAGAAGTTCAGACCATCTATAATCTATGAGCGGCAGAGACTATTTTAATTCAATTTGGGACTTTGGAACAATGTCATGGACCTTAAAGGTATATTCAGATGTAAGGGGAATGAGAAAGTAAAATATTGGCTTCGGGGCTGAATTCTTTTGTTAGCTGCCAGACCCCGGTAAGGCTCAAGTTGAAATTTCAGGCCTGTGCAATACTCTTAAGTGATTATAGTATTTACTGAAATGACTAAAATAGACTGCACTTGCATTGTCAACATGATAGGCTGAACATGACAAACTCTGTGGCCTGAGTGTGAAGCATCTTCAACCACAGCTTCGTTGAAATGATTCCCCTTTTTTCCTAGTCTCTGCATGTGCAAAGCCTACTTAGTGGTGTGCCCTAGGTACATAACGGGTTAAACAAATGTCTTAACATTGCCTGCAAAAATAAACTAAAAGACTGGTTTTCATCAGTATTCAAGTGTAACAATTCATTCTTTAACCACATGGAATAGCCAATATGAATTAATTTGACCCCAAGAGCAATATCCCCACAACTCCAGCAATGAAGACAAATGATAATTCTAACCCCCTCTGTAGATTTGTGCGCTAGTTTGGTAATTACTCTAACAACAGCACGGCAGCAACAGTGTGGGTGCATTTAGCCCAGCATTTCAATTAAGTATTGGCAAATTCTAATTTGTCATTTACCAATTAGGATAAAGGCTGATTTGGCTCACTATTTCACTGCTAAATGGGGACTGAGTTAAGATGCAAATCATGAATGAGCCTTTTCAACTTTCATTCTTTTTTTGAATTTCAGTCCTTCCAAATGTAGGAGGTATACACTGCTTTTGGTACATGTGGTGTTTTTGTGCTTTGTGAACACAACGCTTTTTCTGCTAATTTCAATCCCAAACTTTTTCGATTACATGTCTGTGCTTTGAGGGATCTCAATAAAACATTGGGATCAGTGAGCTTTGCCTAAGGCTAGCACTTGGTTTGTGGTCTGATCAAGAGCGAAAGAGGTAGAGCCATCACGCCGGTCAATTAAATCTGTAGCAATAGTGTTGTTTAGAGGCCTTTTTAGATAATGTATAAACTAAAAGTACATTTTACACAAAGTACAACTCATTAACTACAAGTTATTTTTACAGGTTAATACATTTTTGTATTAGTTAAAGATCACATATGCTCATTTTTCAGATGCTGCCTACCTACTTCCTACTACTACCTACTTGTCTGATGCATGGCCAAGCACCCCTGGCGTCAAGTTCCAACAAAAGAAGTGTACCTTTTGCGTTATTTTTTTTATGTGGGGGTCTGTCAGATAGACATTACGAAAGGAAAAACACGGCCCCTTAACTCGAAACTGTTGCAGTTTTGGTATTTTTAGCCCTTGAACCGCTGTTTTAATCAACTGTTATTCACGAGATCTTATCACAGTTTATATGTATTTCTTTTAATGTTATTATATTGGTCTATTTTGGCTAGGGAAACTGGATTGCTTTGTTTATTGATATTTTTAAAACTATGATGCTTCGTCTATCATTTATTTAGATGTTATCATGACCTCAGCATCAAGGCCAAAAAAGGTTACCCCCCCCCCCCATCTCCTTCTGTATTGTAAGACTATTTTGTTTTTCATGATTTGTTGAAAAAACAATTGCCGACTAGGGAAAAAAAAAGTTGAAGTCATACAGTCGGTCTGAATACACATGTATTCACCCACTGTCTGAAGTACTTTGTTTTAGCCCCTGTCTCTTTAAGCTCCCCTCCCGAAAAAGCCCAGTCTACTCTGATTGCTCATAGTTTCTTCTGAGCTCTTACTCTGGAATATCCACCAACTGCAGAATGGCTGAGGATCGGCTCTGCTGCTTGTTGGCTGCGTGCTCTGCCATCTGTCAATACCCACCAGTTCGGGTTTTGTTGCGGAACGGCTGCGGCCATTACGAACAGCTGTAATCACGAGCACCCACGAGATCTTGCAAACTCACGTTGAATAGTATCACAAAACCAACAACAGTTTGTTTCCATCCGGAGGAGTAGAGGGGAAACAACTCTGTGCTGTGTTTTCAAGTTGGAACGCAGCCGTTCTGTAGTCAGTGGAAATACACACATTGACTTTAATGGAAACCTAATAACTCTACCGTCGTTCCAGAGTGGATACGCAGCCATTCCGCAACAGGTGGAAGTTAGAAGTTAGTGTCTCTGCACCATCATTGCAGCCAGAAAATGGCTATAACATCACTGTAGAGCCACTTTATACTTATATTTAGTATAGTTTTGACATCACAACTGTACGGAAGAGCTGACGGCTTGTTTAAAGGCATTGTTTCTGAATACAGGCAGTGTGCATTTCGTTGTGGATTGAGCGCTGTGATACTTTTACATTGTTTACATAGCACATTAAGCTTCTTTAAAAATTAAAAAAGACATGTAAATATAGTTAGATGTTTAGTCTTTTACCTCTTACAAGTTATAGCCATGAAACACACCACTGCTACTTGCCTTAATATCATTTCATCTCACCTGATGAGGACGTAATTGAAAATGATTTTTGGGAGCATCAACTCAGTGTGTGGCTGCCTTTTGTTAAATAGTCATTTGTGCCCCTTCATAAATTGTCAGACACCTACATCAGCAAAATAATTAAAAGAAAACATAAAAAACATAGTCATAAACTGCAAGAAGTTTAACAGATTACCACTAAAAGTCATCATAAGCATCATAAATCTAAAACAGGATTAGCTGAGGAGAGAGGGGGGTAGAGGAGGAACAAAATGTAATGGATGTGAAGGATGTGTTGATAAAGGTGGAAATTGTGTCATGTGGATATGCCCTAGGAATCACAACAAATTTTGTAACAAACACATACTTAGAAAGGAGTGTACAGCATGACACTATAACACATGTCATTGCAATCCATCCAATAGATGCAGATAAATATATATTATAGTTCCTAATAAATGAAAATTGGACCTGCTAGTGGCACTAGAGGTAAAGTCAGGGGAGCAGCAACATCTTTAGGATTCATCATTTTGGATGAAT
Organism: Etheostoma perlongum; assembly: GCA_026937815.1. Classification (NCBI taxonomy): domain Eukaryota; kingdom Metazoa; phylum Chordata; class Actinopteri; order Perciformes; family Percidae; genus Etheostoma; species Etheostoma perlongum. The sequence goes on from CM049389.1 coordinate 13,496,604, forward strand.
ATAAAAAATGTCATTACCGTACAATCCAGGAGTTGTTGAGATAACAAAGTGAAGGACAGACCGGCAGTTTGACATTGCCATGCCTCGAGCTATGCAGCTAGTGTGCGTTAAAAAAAACAACAACAACAAAAAGACAGACAAGCTGCTTGGAGGAAGTCGGTAAATCAATGCTTTTAATAAAGTTTCTCTTCACGCAGTCCTAGTTCTTCCGCCTGTAAATTCTTTACAGCCTTAGAGCTCTCATCTTAACCTATAGTCCAGGCTTCATCCTCAGAGCAACCAAGGGCCTTTTGACTTGTCAAATGGTTACTGAATGAGATGCTAAACCCCTGCCAGCCCACTCACATCAGGATAACATTGTCAGCTAAATGCCAAGTGTAAATGTGAGTGTGTGTGTGTGGCTGATTTAAGGACACAATTAGGCAAAGGGGTGCATGTAAACACAAATTTCAACGGAAAAGCAATGCAGGACCTTTACTGCTATGTATTCAGAACAAGGGTTTTTTGTTATGGTTTAATCTACCAACAGTGTTACCTGCCATAAACAGCATGTATGGAGACGAGAATTTTTGATTCAATTGGTCCATTTTAGCCTGAACTCTCCAGCGGAATATGAGCTGCAGCTTGATGGATGGCTTAATTAGAACCCTGCATCCATAGTTGAATCACTTTATAGAAATGAGCAAGCTGTCAACACAGCGAAGCAGATCAATCCTCCCAGTCGACCCTATTCCAACATCAGGCACTCCATTCCAGTCCAATTGTTTGATGGAGTCCCAGCATTAATCTGGGAAGGTGTTTTGGGAGGGATTTTTAATCACAACAAAATGATGAAAGATCCAAATGGATTCAGATCAAGATCTCATCAAGCTGCTCCTGTGCTTGAATGACTCCATTTGGCATTTCAGGTTTACGCTAGTCTATAGTTCTTGTCTTGTGTAAACATGATTTTTAACAGATGTACACGTCAGACGTCACTTGTATTGTTTGCACATCAATCATTTGAATGGTCAGGTGTGGTAAATGGTACTTAGGCGTGTTTGTCACAGGATGAGTTGCCCAGAGGGGGAGCAACAGTGTTGGAGTCTGTACTGTTTGTTTTCAGTTTGTTCTCCGGGTGTGGACAAGCGGTACTGTGTGGCAGGCATTCAAGCTGGCTGTGCCCTCAGGGGGTAGAGGGGAGTTGGGGGCGGGGGCATCGTAGCAGATGTTTCCTGTCGTCCAAGGCAGGGAAGAAAGGGGGGAGGGGTGGGTGGGAGTCAGCGTCTGATAACAGAGACGGGCGGATCGGTGACCTCTCCTACTCTCTTCCTCACACCTCCCTTTCCCGACATGTGTCTGTCAGTGCCAGGTCAATATGGTGGCCCAGTGCGCCTGCGGATCTGCCATGTGCTTCCAAGGCAGGGACTGCCACGCAGCGCTGCGCACCGGCACTAGTCATTTTCACCCCCTCCGCCTGCCAAGTGTGCCGGGACCACGGGAATAAATGAAACCTTGTGGATAAACAAATACGCCTGATAAGCACTTACGGGACATTAGAGACCACAGCTTCCTTTGCTTACTTCATTTGCATAGGTAGGGTTAGTGAAACCAGTGTTTACTCTGCAGTCATTTTACACTGTCAAACGGCTACTTCCAAATGCTGAACCAAAACACACATAATTAGGCAAGCAAATACACAAAAGTGTACCCATTTTCCTCTCACACCCACAACCCCACCTTCCTTCCCTCTCTCATGCTTTGGCTACTGGTTGACATGGCTACCCACTCACATCCACCCACACGCGCATCACCCAACCGCTGCAGTTTATCCCATTTGTAACACATGGCTGGCCATCGTACAGCCATGACCAAAGGGAGTGCAATGGAGCCAGGCAGAGAGAAAGGGGTGTCGGGGGGTTGCGGTGGCCGGATGGAGGGGCGGCTGGTGGACTGAAGCAGCGTTTGGCTCGGTCTGTTTGACTGTAATTGGTGGCCACTCTTCCAGAAGCCCTGCAGTGATGGCCGACAGGATGACTCTCTCTGCATTTTCCTTGCCATCCATAGTGTGCGTGTGTGCGTGTGTGCGTACGAGCGAGCGAGTGAATGGAGGCACACACATTTAGGGGGCATACAACTGGTGACAGAGACACTGACAATGTCCATAGGGGTTGTGTGAGTGGGCAGCCAAGGGATAAGTGAATGTAGCATTTCATTTGATCACATTATAGCGTGTATCTTGCACTTAAATTATCTTATGCTTCGTTGTATCCCTAGCAACCTTTGTTTACAATATTAACAGAGGTGACGATTTATTTCAGGGGGAAGGTAGAAATGGCATTGAATTCCAAAATAAAAGCCTACTTTTGAATAGAATTGAAAGAAACAAAGCTTTTGATCTTTGACTGTTGCTCTTTAAGTCTGCTTAACCACACAATCACGTTGTGACCATGTCTTAACCTATTTTGAAGATTGAAAATACAGGAAATAAAATCTGTCAGCATGAAAGCTTTACTGCAGGGCTTGAATATCCCACCAAAGCTCATGGCTAATGCTTCTATGAAAATGTATATATTGGCATTTTTCAATAGAGATTGGATGTTACCACCATTATATCTTATTGTGTATACATCAGGCTAATGATATTCTGGAAAAGGAAAGCATTCCAAAAATGCATTGGTATAGATATAGACAGGAAATAATGTGAGCAAAGGTAAAGGGTAGTACATGCAACAAATGCTCGATGTCCGAAAATTGCAGATATATGGTATGTCTAAGGCGTTATCTTGATGACGTCTCGGTTAGCCTTTTAAATGTTGTTGCGAACACATGAATCCTTATTGCTAAATGCAAATAAATTATCAAGCTATTTGTGTATGAAATCATGTGCATCTCATTGACATCATCCATCTAGATTTTATAAGAACAAGTGATTGGTCACAGGCTTGCTTCACTTGTTACACAGAACTGTAGTGTTAGGGTGGAAGATAGCATAGCCTACAAATGTTTCATTAGGGCCCGAGAGCCAAAAGCGGCAAAGGCCCTATTGATTTTATTATAGATTTATTTTTTAACTAATTAATTTTTCGAAACCACCAACAATCAACCCACATCATTTGTCCTGCACCCAGCAGTACACAGTGTTTACCGTCTTCAGATGGAGAGCATAGTCTTCAATTCCTAGACCTTTGATAATTAGATTTAAGCACAGCAGTCATCACTTTTTCTATAAGAAAACTGTTATAAAGTAAATTGACACCTATGTGTGCTTTCTTTTTATCCCCCCACTTACTCACTCTCACTCATTATCGCTGTCTCTTCACAGAGATGTGTTATCCTTGTCTGACAACTCCCCTATGAGTGAGTGAAAGAAAGTAAAAGTTGGAATCAAAGAGTGGAGACTAAGTGGAATGAATGCCAAGAGGGATGAGGTGAACCCTTTTGGCCTGACAAAGCTTAGAGGGCTTGGGAGAGATCTAATCATTACCTGTTACAAGCTTATAGTGACTTGAATGGCCGTATAAAACAAAATATTAAAGTTTGGACTTGTATAGTTGTCATTAGGAAAAAACAAGGTAATTTGAGCTCCAAAATCAATATTTTGTGTAAACCAATTCATAGAAGATATCTGTCTGAAAAGAAAATGAACCCAATCTGCTTATTACAATTAGATGGTCCATGCCAATTTAAAGTATTTATTTTGCACTGCATTAGTTAGGATGTACCACATAGCAGCCAAAGCGGGACAGTGTGGAAATCATGAGCCTACAGTACATTACAATACAGTTGTAAAACACATTACAACTGTATAAATAAAATGTAATATTGTAATACTTTTCAGTAAGAAGATGGCAATACATTACCTGGTTTCAAAGACAATGCATAAGATAACCGCATGCAGGCTATTGTGGGCCATAGCTTGCACCAAACATAGAACTGTTGATTGCACTGCTAGCTGTGAACTAGACTTAGTGCCACTTTCTAAACTAGTAGAATTCAACATTCTTCTCAATGTCACTGACATAGGTAGCCAACATGGCTAAATGCTTCACAGTATCTAAGCTAACAGCGTGTTTACTGACAACCGGGGAAATCACATTTGCAGTCAAATAGTCCTTTTAATTAGCTCTTTAACTTGATTTACATCCCGCATAACATCACAGTTTCTCTTAATGTGTCACCCAGTCGTTTACAGTATCAAGCACATTAATTCAATATTATTAAGCACCTCAATACCAAAACACAGTTCCTAGCCTCATTGGAACAAAGAGTGGGTATGTGCTATATATACGGCGCATAGGGGTGTAGCACCATGGGGGTGCTAAAGCAAAAATTATTTTTTGGGGATTTTCTATATGTAGCTGCTGTTGCGTGCATTTCTAAAACATTTTAGAGATCTCATTAGATATATAGATACTTTATTCATCCCGAAGGAAATTTTAGGCATCAAGTAGCAAGACAATCATAACACAACAAACATATATGCACACATATATCACACATACATAAGTCTTAAAATAACAATCACTCACAGAAATGCAATGTCAATGATAAGGTAACATACTATGGTGGACTTGTGTGCAAAAGTGAACAATGCAGGGATTGAAAAGTGCAGTATATCATGATTAAATATTAACTATGACTATTACATATAAACGTAATAACCTGTAAACTGACTGATTAAATAAGAACAAGAACAATATGTAACAGGGAATAAGTGAAAAGATGTAAGATGTAGATGTTATGGCCACAATCCAGATTGTGTAGGAGGGCTAATATAGCCAATAAGACAGTTGTACAGCAGACAAGTGATATGATGGTAGGGGCTCATGCTGTAAAGTCAATTTCTCCCCACTCCCCTTGTGTTGTATTGAAGAGTTGGATGGCCCTGGGTGGGAACAAAGGACCTCCTAACCTATCTGTTGTGCATGACAGTGACAGAAGTCTGCCACTGAACATGCTCCTCTGTTTAATGAACGTGCTGTGTAGTGGGTGGCGGTCATTGTCCATGATCGCCAGAAACCTTCTCATTGTCCGTTTCTTTGCAGTTGCTGTGAGCAACTCCAGCTCAATGCCAACAACGGAGCCAGCTTTCTTTACCAGCTTGTTCAGTCACACCACAGCATAAAACAGGACACTGGCAATGACTGACTGGTAAAACATCCAGAGGAGCTTACTGCAGGCATTGAATGACCGCAGCCTCCTCAAGAAGTAGAGCCGACTCTGCCCTTTGCGATATAGCGCATCCGAGATACAGCGCATCCGTGTTGACCAGTCCAGTTTATTGTCCATGTGTACCCCCAGGTACTTGTATGTGCTGATCACCTCCACATTGACCCTTTCAATGGATAACGGTAGCATGTGTGGTTTAGATCTCCTGAAATCCACAACCAACTCCTTGGTTGACTCCTTGTTGTATTTGGTTGGCTGCAGATGGTAGGATCCATCATGGAATTTTGAAAAAGATGGATAAAGCAAAAAAGCTGTCGGGGGGCTAAAAATAGAAAAAGAAAATGATGTAACAGCAGTTAAATGGCTAAGTGGATGGTGAAAGGCAACGGGTAGGATTTAAAGTGTGACGTCTGTGCTTGGAGGCTTGCAAATATTCATGTTAACAGACTGTTCTCAGACTAGCTAGTGTTGGCTAACACTAGCAGTTAAAGTGGGGTTTCATGGTTAGCTTAATGCTAGCCAATATTGCTGATAGCTACATTTAGATTTTGGTTAAACCCTACCATTCCCATGCAAGACATATCTCAATTTTATTAATGTAAAATATAAGGTAGCATAAACAATGAATGATAAGAAGCTGGAAAACATAACTTATTCAATAACTTTGGTTTACCATGGAATCATTAATATATTTAGTTTTACCATTTGATGTTCATGTTAGCTGTGCTGTCAGACATACAGGCTATAGTTACATCTGTTGGGTGACATGGAAGCTGTAATTACAGGGTCACATATGCCGCTACCTCGCTGCTCCCTCTCCTCTGTTTACAGGAAGTACAGGCCCCAGTATGCCCATATATGGGAGATATCAGCCAAAGAGTATGGAGGCTGAAAGATTACAACACTCCCAACACTTCCTACACGTCCTACACTTCCTGTCAACGTGTCTAGCATGCAATCAAAGGTGCTATAGCGGAACAAGATGGATATCTACCGTTTTATAGCGGAAATGGCCTCATTGGTTTGAGATATGGCATTTATTTATATATATATTATATATTTGGGCCTTTTTTGAAGAAATGTAAATAGTATGTGTTATTATTGGCATAGGTAAATGTCATGAGGGCAAAAGCGTCTGGACTTTTTTTGAAAAAATGTCTGTATTTTGTCATCTGTAAAATTTATGATTATTTCTTCACAGTGTGACTCCCAAGACATATGAGAAGTGTTTTAGAGAGTAAAATGGCTTAGGTTTTACCTATATGTCTGTGATATCAATACATATCTGGAAGAGTCATGTTCCGTTTTATTTATTTATTTGTCTTTAAGGTCCTACAACCATTTTTAACATTCAAGTGACCTCATTGCAACCCAAATATTCTAATAACCCAGTTTGTCCTGAAAAAAATGATGTTCATATCTTCACTGTAGACAACAGGGTTGATGTTTTATTGGCTTTTATATAAAATAAATCCAGACGGAAAATGAACTGTAAAAATGGCCTCAGGGCTCAGAGGGTTAATATGGAAAAACTAAAATCTATTACGTAATTTTTGTTTGGCAACATGTCTTAGTGGAGAAGAACACAGGCAAGGAGTGAATGTAACAGACTAGAAAGTGGCAATGGCATCAAGTAGAGATGAGACCAGTGATGACATCAGATGGGAGTTCTGTTAGTTAGACAACACAAATATATATGCCACTTTAATTATGGTAGGCATAGAGTGGCTGACTTACTTTGAAACAAAACTTTTATTATTTAAAGCCCATATCGTTATGTTCGGCACACTATTTATTTTTGCTGCATTCCTCTCTGACACTGGGTATTTGCGCCTCTGTCTAGCCTGCAACTAGCACTAAATGTCAAGTAGCACATAGGTTCATTTGAGATTACGAATTACTTATTTTGTGTGTGAATTTGACACCTGCTGGGCTTTGTTGATATGCGTAGTGCAAGTGTGATGGCATGCAAACACACGCACAAACATGAATTCCATCAAAAATCTTATAGTGATATTTTCAATTAATTACTGGTCTTGATCAAGCTTTCCTGCCTTTCTCCTCTGCCTTTTTGAGATTCTAACCCTGAGGCAAGCTATTAGCATGGTAACTGTAAAGAAATTCCAATTATTTCTTACGTCTGAGGAAATGAAATGGCAAATTAAACGTAACAATCAATGTACCTTGTGATTAGTGTGCTCACATTTCTGTGTCACACATGACCACACTGTACAATGCAGACATGAGCCCACCAGTAAATAACCCAGATTGAATGTTTTGTGAAAACCTCCTAGTCAAATAGTCAACATTGTTTGAGATGGAAGCTGAGATATATATTCTCAATATGTTCTTCAAAAATCTTTCTCTAGCTTTAACTGTCTGGGATAATCAGGGTGATATAATTCTATGGGCTGGTATTATGTGATTAATCAGGCCTTTATAGACTCTACAGTAATGCTGAGGTCATTTTGGATGCAACACAGCCACTGCCTTCTGTCTCTTTTTGGCTTTTGTTTCCTTCAGTCACTTGTTTATGCCCGAGTTTAAAGCATGACTGGTCAAAAATAATACATCTATCACAGATGGATACTATCTCCTATCAATAGAAAGATAATTTAATAGCAGGAAGTTATATAAATTGTATTCAAGTATAGTACCCAAGGGCAATTGTCATTATTGGATTGGAACTGTGGGATGAATGAAAGAGAGACAACATTAGCAACCTGCTGCTAAAGGAAGTCAAACACTTGTCATCTGAAGAGCCAGCATTTATTTTCATTAATTTGCAGAGAATAAACCTGAGAGTTAATACTGGACTGACATGTTTATGTGGACAAAAACACAACACCAATGGGATAATACAATATGTTGATTTGTGTTGGCTGGATGGTAAAGAAGCAACTGTTTGCTAGCATGTTACCCATACCAACTCATGTCAATTTGTTTTGTTCTTTATTTTTTCGGTCCTCTGGTGGCCAAAAAACCATTTGTTAACATGAATCCCCTGTTTCTCATGTGGAACTTTTGTTTTGGTTTTAAGAAACATATCAGGAGCTTAAGTGAGAGTAGTAACACACATTTTGTCCTCAGTATATCCTCCATACCCTGAAGCCCAATGCCAGCCTGAGAGGTAATCTATAAACCATTCCCAAGTCCTAAACAACACAGAATACCAATATCAACCTTCATAATATCACCCTTCTTTTCTTTTTCAACACATGTAGACATCTGGTGCATGCATGTGACTGGCCCCAGACCAGAGTCCAAATTTAGTGGAAATCTAGATTAGCTGGACCCAATAATGCTGACCAGGGATTAGCCAGGGGAAACCCCACTGAATATACTGCCAACAAATTAAAGATTTCATAAGACCCAGGGGGAGAACATCTAGAGAGGAGACATTTGGTGCTTATGGGACTCAGCAGGTAATCTGGTGTGGGGCACAAAAGCTCCCATTTGGATGGAACTGGCCAGATCTACCCACTGGTTTGGGGATCTCTGGAGCTTTGGCTTTCCTAAGAGGGGATTGAAAGGGAGACTCAGTGGCCGCAAAGCCTCTCCCCAGCTGGCCCTGCATGGACTGGGCCAGTGAAAGTGTCTTAGCTTTGGATGAGTATTTTGTGAGGCTAAATGGAACCAAAGAAAATTATAGTTAATTGAGGAGTGTCCATAGTGTGCTACTCTGTGCTTGTTTGTATGGGAATGCCCGTGTGCTCAACTGCATGCCTGCCCTCACTGACAGTAACTTCTCATGTCTCATTTGTCTGTGTGTGTGACAGACGAGTCAGCAAGAGGCCGCGCCCTTGCCTGAAATAGAAGAAAAATAATCTCATTCCTGCTTCTATCTTTCTCTTGATGCTGTGTGCCTGGACTGCCCTGTGAGATTTGGGTCTGGACTGCCCTGTGAGATTTAGGTCAGTTTAGATCTATTGACCCTACAGGCTCATTCTCAGTAAGCCTGAGGGCTACTATGACAGATGTTGTCTAGTGGCAAACGGAAATGAACGGGGGAGGGGGTCTGCCTGTCAAAAATAAAAGGATAGACAGAGAAGAAAGTGTGTCTGAAAATTGTTGCTATGGTGAAATGTGAATGTACATCTGAAAATGCAAACACTGCAGATAAAGTAAGAGAGAGAATAAAGGGCTGGTCCCATCAGGTTTTATATCAAGAAAGTTTTGCAATACTAAAATGATAATAAAATCGGCGCATATTTTTTGCGTTGAGTTTAACTTGATAGACTTAACTGCAAATTTCCGCCACAGACCAAAATGGAGTAAAAATGTCAGTGCATCACTATTGTCTTTTATTAAACCTTCATTAAACAGGAGTCTATGAGACATATATGTATTTTGAATAAACTGTCTGAATTTGTTGTTCAAGCTGACCATTATCCAGCTTGTAAGCTTTGAGTGCTGTACTTTCCCTCTTCAAGTAATGTTATTCACCACAATGGTGAACAAAATGCCAGTGGGAATAAACAAGCTAATAGAGAGGGGGGAAAAAAAGAGTATATCTAGCTTCTAGACCAAATATTTTGCAAAAACAGACAAATTCATTTCATCATACAAGTTTCTAAAGTGAACAGACCTTAAGAAATATCCCTGGAGACTTTAAAGCAATAGCTTGTACATGCCAAAGGGCGGAAGGCTGCTATTTGCATTCTGTATGCTGGCATCTACAGTATTTTACCAGCTAAATCAGATAAAAAGGGGAAACAATTAATCAAATTGTAAGAGGAAAGCTAACAAGTAAAGGTGTTCAATAGGCAAAGGTAACACACCTTTCACCCATTCAGTTTCAAAATGTAAAATAATTTGACATTTTCATCAAAAGAAAGTGTACAAGGTGTTCAGTCTGAATGCAAAACAAAATTCTTATTGGAACTATAATGCTACAGACCTTGACCACAACCTTGATGTGATGAACAGTATTATTGTGTTAATGCATAACGGTTGTGGAGAGCCTAAGACGTGGATTCAGTAAAGTGGTGTTTTTTTCACATTTCTCTCAAAATGTCTAGGCCCATACAGTAATGCTGGTGCTGTACATCTCTTGTGTTCACATTTGGCAGCTGTCCTATCAAATAAAGGCTGAAAAATGCCCCCAAATAATATGTAATAAAATTTTTAAAAAAGAGTCAATGACTTGCTGTGAATGCCCACTTCAGATTGAGACTCCTGCAGGCTGAAGTCCTTGGGTCCTTCACCATAACCAATGTTCCGGGGTGATGTGCAGCATTTATTTGTCTGGCAGTAATGTGGAGAGGGAGGATTGGGTTGTTGAGAGACGTGCCCTGATTCGTAACCCTCTAACACACACACACATAAAAACTCAAACTACCAATGTCACCAACCCAAGCAAAGCTGCCCTTCGTTACAGCAGAGTAAATCTCAGTAAATTTAAAAAATAAAGCTAGACATGGGAGAAAAGGTGCAGTCACTCTTGGCTGGGTGTGACTTTGTGACAAACACAGACAGGGATTGTTCCCAGACATGTGGACTGCGAGCTATAGCTTATGCTTCTTTTTGTCATTGTGCTTTTGCTCTTCTTTCTAACACATAAATGCCTATTGTTATTGCTCGGCAGAGTAAGACAGAACTGTATACGAGGACACTGAATGAAGTGAGTGAATGCATGCCTGGTGGGTCTCTGCACTGTTAATTCAGTTATATGGCTGCTGTGCAAAAGCAATGGGACTTAATTGAATGTCTCACCTAGAGCAGTGGAGGATCATGTTGCCACTAAATCCGGTTTGAGGTAATGCCGCACTTTATTGTGACGATGAGTGCTTCCCCAGGGGTTCAATTACAGCTGAATCTAATTGAAGGGGAACCAGGCAACAATGCTGCCCCCCCCACCTGTCCCTTTCCCTTTTTGTTCTTCATAATCAAAGTCTCCGGCATTTTAACTAAGTCGGATTACCTTGGGAAGTCTTACTTTTGTAGACCGGAGACGAACAGCTGGTGGCAGAGGTCCACAAACTCATTACCTGGGTTTAAAGCAGAATTGCCTTTACAAAAGAGTGTAATATCCCCCATTAATTGTCCTTGTAGGAAGTCAATTAATTAAGTTAAGCTGTAATAGACCGAGATCTTCTTTTGCGAGTCAAAAAAGTCTTGCACATGTTAAATATGAGTTATTGAGCTGTTCCAAAAAATAATTAGGTATTTACAAAGTGATTGATACTCTTATTTGAAGCGTGAATAATTGACGTAGTAACCCAGCTGAAGTGTTACTGTTATGGCCAAAACTATCATGAAAGATAATATGTCAAATGAGGATTATATCTGTGAAACTATACTTGACAACAATAAAAGAATCCCCATGAAAACAAAACTCTAAAGAGAGATGCTCCAGTATGGTGTTTTGATACAACTGGGCACTGATCACCATCTCACACTTCATTAACCATGAGTAAGAGACACTGTCAAACAAGTTGCCAGTCACTAACACTGTCTTCAGGGGCTTCATTAATGAAAAAACACTGCACGGTATTAATCAAATATTTACTTAAGAATGTGCTGAAGAAAAATTGATTGATTGAACCAAAAATTGGTGCAGTAATATACCTTGGTCAATTAAACAAAACCTGATGATATATTATGTAACATTAGACTAGAGTGAAACAAAGTGTGGTTGGTTTCTGTAATTAACGCCTTTACAGCTAATTAATTAAGCTACCTAATTAAGCTTTTTTGCTTATATACAGTACAGTTGTGGACTGTACACAAGTACAGTTTCAGGTACTTTCATTTTACTTGAGTATTTCTGTTTGATGCTACTGTATACTTTTTATAAAAACCTTGTACTTTTTACTTCACTACATTTATATGGCAGCTAGTAACTTTGCTTTTTATATGCAAAACCTGTGATAAGTGTATAACATGTATGATGTATCGTTATCACACTACTCCAACAGTTAGGACCAGATTAACCCCATGGGGGGGGGCGCAGGCAAATGTGAGGTTTGGTCCCTATTCAACAAGTCCTCCAAACCATTAAACAATATACAACCCTTAGGAGTGTTTATTAAATTAATGCTCCTAGCGGTGGCAAGAAATATGACCCACAGGAACATTTTCTGTCCTCATTACTAAACCAGAGAAAGTAACATGTTATAAGCAAGTTGATGTTGTGAAAAAAAAAAAAATTGGTTTAAAATCAGTACATTTGTTATGTGACTACACAAAAAAGTGAATTAGTTCCTTTTGTGCTGTACAGTTTTATCAAAATTGCCATTATTTTTAACTTTTTGTAAACAGGACATGGCCCCAGGATTCCTAGGTCAAAGTCCTGTCTGTTCCACCCATCTAACCCCCCCCACCTGCCTCCCTTTGCTGTCTTTGGTGCTCGTCGCTTCATCACCTTACTTCCTGCTTTGCTCCAGTCACAATTACTATGGCCACTAGACAGCACGTCACTATAAATACAAATAACCATTTTAATTGCTGCTTAAATAAAGGACTTATGGTGGCGTTTTTTAGGGGAGGCCAGTCTCTTGTTATCAGACCTCCCAACCCCCGTGTAAGCTTGGTTATAATTTGATTAAATATACTGAATTATTTAGCCTTTTTGTCCAATGAGGGTTTATTATCAATTGCTCAATTGATAATCGTTGCAAAGAGTATATGGAGTTAAAATTCAGCTTGCATTTACCAGCCACAACATTAAATTGCTGCACAGACAGTTATAAAACCTATTAATATAGTACATTAGAATATAACCCTTACACAAGCCATTCTGCATTATTACTTTTACTTTTCATGCTTTAAATGCATATTGCTACATTAATCTGAATACCTTTCAATAATAGACAATCAAGATTTTCTCAGTAGCCTAGGGAAACCAAACCTTTGCTCAGCTCTTTAAGTGACGTCATCCACACTTAATATACCAGCATATTGTAAAATATAAGGCTAAAAATGTGTCTTTCCAAAAACATCCCCCTCATTCCCAAACTTATCACTAAATCTCCAACCCATTCTATTGTTTCCCTCTGAGAGAAGCTTATTTATATGTTCACTGCAGGGATTCTAGTCATTTCAGTTTCAATTCATCAAGCTTAATAGGTATACTTGAAGGGGCCGGGAATCGTGCTGCATTAGTTCGACCATTACTTCTTCTAAGTTACCTAGCTTGCAGTAAAAGTGCACAATATATTTTTCAGATAATTGCATCTTTGTACCAAAAAAATACTTTAAGGTTATTAGTAACGGAAATGTAACAGGAAAGAAATGGGACATTTGTTTGTCACCAAAGGGCTTTTTTTGGTTCTATACACAAAAGGACACTGTAAATGGCTCAATACTGGTTTTAGGTGAGCATTTGTTGCTATTGCTAATGACTATATTGTAAAAAGTCTAAACCATGACAAATTGGATCGGAATCTGGATTGGATTGTATGTGGACAGTCATCCAAATAGACAAATAATTAGCCATGTTTAAAAGGACTTACTCCAAGTGGGTATAGGGAGTTAAAGAAACAGTGTCCTGAGTTTTCTCCCTCTTTGTCTGTCTGTGCTTGCACCGCAGTAGCGCTATAATCAGAACTGACAGGTCCTGCCTTGCAAATACCTCCACTCAAGCATGCATTCTCACCTTCACATTATCTCCATTGTCGACCATATCAAAAAAAAATAAACATTTACTACTGTGCTGAATAGATAGGAGAGGGAAACGTAATGAGACAAAGCAGTAAGATCGTAACATCTCTCTCCCTGGAGGATGATATGCAGTTGAACGCGATTAATAAAAGGCCTTAAATTAATTGGTGTCTTCATTGTTCAGCTCAGACTTAAAACTGTAATGTGATGTGATTTTAAAAGGTGCAGAAGAAAAAGCAAACCGAGATCCTTCTCTTTTGATTGAGGGATGAGATGTAATCCTTTGATTTTTGCAAGACAGAAGTTGGGTTGTGTTTTCAACTATCATTGGATTACTTTGATACTGGAAAAAAAAATTACAAGTTGGAAAGGATCACTTTCAAGCAAGAGCTGAAGTTACAAGGATTGTCCAATTTAACAAACTCAATCTTATACCTCCATATACCTTTTCAGAGAGAAGCATACCACAGCTTTTGTTTTCCTCCTTTTTCCAGACCCCAGTAAACTAATACCAAACACTCCACTTGTGGATGCTGTGTTGGTTCATCAAAAGCCCAGTCACATAGTTTGTGGTCTTCTGATCTCCCCCGAGGCTCATCTACCAGACACAAGAGAATAATCTGTATGCAGAATAACAATAAAGTTAATGGTGTTCAGATGCTGCTCTTTCCTTGTCTCTGTCAACATCTCACCGAACACTTGGATGGATGCGGGGTGGCGGTTTCCAGGTCACGATTTGTAAACAATTGACCAGGTTTAGCTGGAAGGTGAATAACGCCGTCTGTTCTTTCACAAATAATGTGTTGGCTTGTAATTTGCTCGACATCGTCTGCAGAGAAAATCTGCACACATCCAAAAAAATAATAATCAAATAATAAAAAGCAGAACATTCATTAACAAATCTTCTTCAGCCCAATCACGTAAGTAGTAACTCCAGTAAACTATTTTAACTAAGGAAGTCCATCTGTCTAACACAAGATGTGTTCAAGTTGGTTTGTACTCTATATGAACTTGTGGCATAGTGAGAGGTCCTTGTGTGGGTTGGGAAGGCACACGCAAGGACACTCAGCAGATGGACCCCACTTCAGCGCAGCAACAGGGTAACTGGTGGGGGGGGAAATAGGAGGTCCAGCCGGCTTGAGGACCCCACAAGTCTATGGCATTGGCCATCATCTCACATACCCAACCCATGCGCACTCACAATCCCTTGTCTTGTTGACAAAAGTGAGAAACTTCACACTAGATCTCAGCGGATGCAGGACAGGTGGTGAGGAGGATAGAGGGAAGTGAGGAGAGAAAGGAGGAAAAAAGAGGCAAGAAGTGAAGGAGATGCTTGCATGCACAACCATCTTGGCAGTGAAGTTGGCCGTCTGGAACTGTTCTCTGGCCTTACGACAGTTTGGCTGAATCGCAGACCCGCTGGCAAAAGCTCAACTCGCTCCCCAAAGGTGACAGCAGACGCTCAAGCATGGTGGAGCACTGACATTGGTGTCAGATAACCCACTTGGAATACAAGTTAGAGGGACATTCTGTATGTAAATTGTAATTTAGGAAAGGTGCCACGCCGGGAGATGAACCTCGCTCTCCTGGAGGAAAGTCTTGTGTTTGACCCATCCACCACCCCAACCAACCTCCTTGCGCGGAATTTCTTCCTTACATACTACTTGCTAAACCCCTGGTAGCTGCTTCTCTTGCCAGTATGTTATACAAACACGCTGAAGGGCACCTTTTTTGTTCCTTTTGACGCTGACAGCCACCGTCCAAACGTCCGTATTTTCCGAGTTTGGAGTGAGAAAGGGTTGTGAATAAACAAATAGTTAGCAAAATGTTATGAATAACCAAAGAACTTAGTTAGCTTAAAGTAAAAGATAAATGGTTAAAATAGCTACATAAACGGATAGACAGTTGAAATAAACAGTTAAAAGTAATGGATACATAGTTTAAATAGCTAATAGTATTTAATAGTTTAAATATTTAGCAATAAAAGTAATAGATAAATGGTGAAATGGAACTACAGAAAGTGCTGCCACTCCAAGTGGTAGATAAACCACAGACTATAATATTGCTTCAAGTGATAATGGTAGTTATAAACCAGGTAAGAACTATAATAGTTTTAGGCACTGAATGAACTAAAGTTTAGGAAAAAAGGTTGATAATGGCTACAAGCTCCACTCCCTGGTTATTGTTAACACCCACCCATCACCCTGACCATGAGCCACAGCAAAAAAAAAAAAGTGGAAATCAAGAACAAGTGAGTGTTATGCTGTGAGTTTTAGGCACTGAATGAACTAAAGTTTAGGTTCCCCATTACCTTTTGAAAAAAGGTTGTGGCTTTTTGTATTTAAACTCCCAATGAAGGGAACACACATTTCCTCAAAGGGTGATCACACCCTTACAAACAAGCACTTGTCATCTTTTGTTTTCCCTTGCTGAGTTATCCTTGCTGAGTTGCAGCCACTGTTTTTGACCAAACGGGTAGAGGAATAGGGATAATTTCTAGAAAGTCCTTTTGTGTTAACACAGCCCAAGGTGAAACCCTGATAATCACCCTGACCATGTCCATTGATGAAGCCTCTGCCATCTGCACTGCTTTTCTACTCTTCAGCACAACAAAGATTAAAAAAAAAAGTGGAAATCATACAAATTACAGTGCATCTTTTTGTAGCTTTTCCTATGTATGGTTCATGAGAACAGACTGAGTCTGCGGCCGTGATTTGCTTTTCTTTCCCTCCCAATCAATCTATAAATCTTTGTTGATTTATATAAGGGTAATTGGAAGTCTTGCTCCACTGTGATTTGGAGAAAAAAAATGTTATACCAGACTGTTTAGTGAGGTTTCTCCCTGCTATTCTTTGTTCTGTGAGTTATGGGGTTCAACAGGCTACCATATGGACAGTAAATGTGGTTTCTGTCACCGCAAAACTCTTTTACACTTTACTAGCGCTTTGCTTTCTTAATCATGAGTGCCATTATCATTATCGTTGATGTAGCATTTTGTTTTGGTCGTTAGATTCAGGGCTTTGCATGATTAAAAATAAAATATACGGCACGGTGCAATCTGCGGCGTCTGTTCTGCCTGCCGAACCAGCAGTTCTGCCTGCATTGTTATTGCTCTCATCAAACCCTACAAATGTATATTTCAGACATTATGCCTCCACTGCAAGATCACAGTCACATGGCTGTTTTATCACCCGATTGGTGAACTGCATATAAATATTTTATATCCCTTAAGTCAACAGTATTTGTGGCACCTTAGAAGGCCTAGTAGAAAGTTGGCTTTACAGCAACAATGACGTTGCTGGTGTTTTCATGTTCCCAAGCATGTCAAGATTCTTCTCCTCTTCATATCAGAACAAAACTGGTTAATGGCTCAAATGCAGAACCCAAGTGAAATTTAAGGAAAACCAGCTCCATAAAGACAAGACTGAGCGACCAAAGTGACAGGATTATGGCACAGAAATTCATAATGTCTGAACACTCATGAAAAAAGCAGGTTATAATTTTCCACCTTTAGCATGCAGCATTGAAACACACCTTTAGACCAATATTTCTGGGATAAGATGCATTTATCAGTCATGGATTGACCACTCTCCCCACTAATGAGAAAGCCACAAGAGGATATGCAACTCTTCACAAAACTGGTTAATGACAGAAGGCATTTGATAGCAAGGAAAACCAGAGTCCCCATAAATGGAACACTCTGCTTTTCTTTAGCATGCATTAACCCTTGGCCAGGTGCATTTTTCAGCATATGCAAACGACCCTTGACAGAAGGCATTTGATATGCTAAGGGGTCCCCATAAATGGTATTAACTTGGCCAGGTGCTTTTCAGCATATGAATAAAAAGGGATTTGAGAGAACAACAATATTCAGTAACTGAGAGAAAAGGTGTCGGAGCCGAGACTGTCATGGGAATTGTATAAAGCCTAATGCAACTAAGGAAAATCCACAAAAATATCAGCACTTCATCTCTTAGGTATCTACAGTACATGCTGGAGTCAGGAGCTGCTCCACTACAGTCTGCATACAAATGTGAAATTACATTTCCCCAGACTATGGAATCCAGAGCCAGCAAAGCATGTTCTCAACACACTAACAAGTTCCTACAAAGGCCCTTTGGATCCTAATATTTCTGCTCTGACCATGTGTTGGCGGAGCTAATGAAACAAATCTAAGATTGCCTGTTTCTTCTGTGTAACCTAATACACACCGAAAAGGTTTGGCTCAAGTTCAATTACATTGTAGCCCAGCTAAGAGCGCCATTTTGTCACCTTTTGTTCCTTCCAGAAATTGAGTGCCCTTTCTGATCTTTAACGTTACAAGCCTCCGTGGCCCCACTACCTCACACCAGGTCCCTGTCAATAGAAAATTACCATCTAACACTTGCTGCTTTGGTCTGATTTAGGCGGAGGTCGGAAAGTCAGGGCGATTGATCCAGGGCATATATCAATAACACAAACTCGAGATACTCAGCACTTTTTGGAAGGCTGCGCTTCCGTTTTAATGAGTGGTCTTGAAAACTGAGAGGGGGCATTTGGATTTGGATATTTACTGATGCATAAGAACATGTATCAGTTTTACATCCATGTCTTAAAAGACAATGCACTTTGCTGTTTGTGCAATAGCTGAACATTCTGATCTGGAGATCAATGGCTTCTCTCTTGCTGATCAAGGTGGTTGGTGAAAGGGAGATGCAAAACCACACATCGACCATGTTATCCTTTGCAATTCAGTCTATGTATGAACATGTGTTCGTACCAAAGGAATTCTGGCAATGGCCAAGCAACATTGATCAGAACAGGCTTCGAGTTTATTTGTTATATGAGGAATTTATAAAACATGCTGATATAGCTAGTTTGAGAATGACCAATGAACACATATACACTCACCGGCCACTTTATTAGGTACACCTGTCCAACTGCTCGTTAACACTTAATTTCTAAGCAGCCAATCACATGGCGGCAACTCAGTGCATTTAGGCATGTAGACATGGTCAAGACAATCTCCTGCAGTTCAAACCGAGCATCAGTATGGGGAAGAAAGGTGATTTGAGTGACTTTGAACGTGGCATGATTGTTGGTGCCAGAAGGGCTGGTCTGAGTATTTCAGAAACTGCTAATCTACTGGGATTTTCACGCACAACCATCTCTAGGGTTTACAGAGAATGGTCTGAAAAAGAAAAAACATCCAGTGAGCGGCAGTTCTGTGGGCGGAAATGCCTTGTTGATGCCAGAGGTCAGAGGAGAATGGCCAGACTGGTTCGAGCTGATAGAAGGGCAACAGTGACTCAAATTACCACCCGTTACAACCAAGGTGGGCAGAAGAGCATCTCTGAACGCACAGTACGTCGAACTTTGAGGCAGATGGGCTACAGCAGCAGAAGACCACACTGGGTGCCACTCCTTTCAGCTAAGAACAGGAAACTGAGGCTACAATTTGCACAAGCTCATCGAAATTGGACAATAGAAGATTGGAAAAACGTTGCCTGGTCTGATGAGTCTCGATTTCTGCTGCGACATTCGGATGGTAGGGTCAGAATTTGGCGTCTACAACATGAAAGCATGGATCCATCCTGCCTTGTATCAACGGTTCAGGCTGGTGGTGGTGGTGTCATGGTGTGGGGAATATTTTCTTGGCACTCTTTGGGCCCCTTGGTACCAATTGACCATCGTTGCAACGCCACAGCCTACCTGAGTATTGTTGCTGACCATGTCCATCCCTTTATGACCACAATGTACCCAACTTCTGATGGCTACTTTCAGCAGGATAATGCGCCATGTCATAAAGCTGGAATCATCTCAGACTGGTTTCTTGAACATGACAATGAGTTCGCTGTACTCAAATGGCCTCCACAGTCACCAGATCTCAATCCAATAGAGCATCTTTGGGATGTGGTGGAACGGGAGATTCGCATCATGGATGTGCAGCCGACAAATCTGCGACAACTGTGTGATGCCATCATGTCAATATGGACCAAACTCCCTGAGGAATGCTTCCAGCACCTTGTTGAATCTATGCCACGAAGAATTGAGGCAGTTCTGAAGGCAAAAGGGGGTCCATCCCGTTACTAGCATGGGGTACCTAATAAAGTGGCCGGTGAGTGTATAAGCATTGAAGATGTCGCAATGATGTGGCCGCGCCTTTATAGTGGTTGCTTTGACACTGTAAAATGGGCTTCCTATTATCATACATTCTGTGGTGTCGGTTGCCATTTTTAAAAAGCAGCTGAAGACTCACCTATTCAACCTGGCCTTTATCTCGTGTTTGTAACTTTTGTGTTTTTAAGTTTCACTTTGTTATTATTTCTACTATTTATTCTTTGTTATTGCTTGTTCTTTTTACTGTTTTTTGGTCTTATTTTTAGCATTTTTTATGTCTTGAATGAATTAATGAAATCTTTATTTGGAACCAATAAATGATTAAAAGAAATATATGAAATATATATTTTACATTCTGTAAAAGGTGCCATATTAAATAAAACTAACTGAATATTTTTTCTGTTCTATTGCGTTCCAAGGCATACATTGTTTTACACACTTCACAAAACACAATATTTAACCAAACAATGTAAAAAATACTTCAAACAC
Source organism: Etheostoma perlongum (assembly GCA_026937815.1). Lineage (NCBI taxonomy): Eukaryota > Metazoa > Chordata > Actinopteri > Perciformes > Percidae > Etheostoma > Etheostoma perlongum. Next base: position 13,516,947 of record CM049389.1, read on the forward strand.
ATCAGTCATTACGAAGAATAGCTGCATTTTTATTGATCACTTTCACATTCAGTGCTTAGTGTACACTAAGGCCTACTTAGAACTCAAACTCTGATTTAACAGTTTGACAGACTACGGAACAAAAGACTGGGTCTGTGCAGTATAACCTCTGAGACTCTAAATCTTTTGTTTGATGGCAAAGCTGATATTCCTCAAATAAAATATTTGAGAGCGGTCTCATATAATACAACCAGCCAGAGACAACATTCTGTTGAACACATACTGTACAATCGAAGTGTAGTTTTAAGCTAAACAGAGAAACCTCTGCAGCATACAGCGATTCCATACTGATTGGCAAAATAATAACAGGATGTGTGTTTTTCAAATGACCTCAGTCTCCTATGGACGTACATGCGTTGTTGTGCCATGTTACAGATATAATCTTTATTTGCACTCCAAGATAAAGCAGTATCCACATACGTAGATGGCCTAATATTTAGAGGAAACGGCTTCAATCAGTACTTGAAATGAATTTGTTCTAAGGTTTCATCACCATAGAGGTTAAGGCTAGAGGATGATGATTGCTGAGTAATTTGGACATGCCTACTTTGGAAAAGGTATTATGTGACCTCATTTCAGTGTCTATAGAACACTGAAAAAAAGTTGCCCTAACAGGCGCACGCTACTTGTTTCTTACAGAGTGAACACAATTTGAAGAATGTGAAGTTTTTAAATGTATGAAATGACACAAGTTTCCAGTGTGTTATCACTGATTTCCCATGCTGTGCTAAGTATCCTCTGCTGCACACCTGCATATCTGTAAGGGTAATGCAGTGTAGATATCCATGAGCATTTTAAAGCTGAAGGGCCACAGCTGTGGCCCCAGCTCATTTTGCTTTGAACAGGGGATGGAACAACCATCTGAAGCCTCAGGCTAGGGGTCCACTTCGTTGATCTGATGCACACTTGGGGGTCACGGATCACAGAATCCATGTTTTCTTTCAGACCTGCTGGTGCAGAAGATAGTATGGCTAGCCCATCCATGGCAGTGGCACAGTAGGCATGAGGGATTGTCCCCCATGAGCTTTGGGAGCCTATGGCCTTATTAATTCCACCACCCACTGGGTGAATCTACACTATTATAGCCAGGGATTTGGGCCCCTTTTAGATCTCATATCTTTATTTAGACATTCTAACAACTTACAATCCCCCCTTCACACAGCTGAGCACTAATCTTGTGTTAATAAATGAATACATTATTGGGGGGTGGGGTAAACGTCATGTTCCTAAGATGCGGCATTTTCAGAAGTGCATTTTTGTGTGTGTAATGTGTTGCCTGAAGAAACTGGGGCTGTCTTACAGAAAGTTTCAAATCCTAAAATCCAGTCTGATCTGTTTGATAACCATAGTTATGTAATTTTGATTTAGAAATTCCCAGATAGACCACAGCTACACATAATGACAATACCATTTGGCCCAAAACACCTTCTGCCTTGTGCTTCTTATGACCAGAGGACTTAAAGCATCGTTGTTACTGTGGTAACCATTTTGTTTTTCACCTATAAGAGAAAAACTCGAATTTGAAATAATGTGAACCAAATTCCACCTTAAACACATTGACCTTCACAAATCTAATCAAATAGTATATTTTAGAAGAAACAAATCTGTCTGTCAGATATCACATGTTATAATAGAAATGGTGTCCAACAACAATATTGATTGAAGATGCAAATTAGGAATCCATTCATTGATTTTAATTAAGCATGTTTTAGCTTTATAAAGCCGGAGATAACTGCTGTAATGATGACAGAAATCCCTGATGGGATCTATAAATTTCAAAAGACATAATCGTACTGCTTTTTAGTAATTTGGCTCATGTCCACGAAAAATGAATATACAGTACCCCCTGTTTCCACTTCAACAACATTAAACACAGACACATCTCTGTGCGCACACACACACACACACACACACACACATGCGCGCGCATCCACACACGCACACTTACTTTCCTCAAGGGCATGAACAGTAGCACACAGGAGAGGGGTGTGAGGAGCAGTGTGGCATATTGCTAGGACTAATTTACCAGCGGCTAGGGGAAGTGCTGAGTGGACACAGCTCAGCGGCTGATTCGGGGCCAGGGCTGGGGCCCCTAGGCGACAGACAGACACCGCCAAGGAGCTGAGGCAGCGGAAAAGTGTACCTCACACAAACACTAAAACACACATTCACACATACTGTCTTTGGCTTTCACACTCTTGTCATTCACTTCCTTATTAAAGAAAGGCGGTTGTATGTCAAGGATATGCCACCCCCCAGGTGCCAGCTGCTGCTCCTGTCAATACAACGTGTATTTTTCTTTTGTATTTGTTTTTTCTTTCTTTTTTGGCATCTGTCGTCTTGCTCCTTGCATGTCCACGCTGTTTCCCCTCTTAATGACAAGGGCATCCCATAGCGCCAGATGGACCTCCCACCTAGCCAACCTACATTCCCTTCACAAAAGTTGATCTTGCCACAGTTTTTAAAAACAAATGGCATTTTCCCCTAAGACACAAACGAATTCTGGTTATGCCATGTCGCAGACAATTTTAAAACTCTAGCGGCAGTAAGACGAGTGCTTAGGGACCGTCTACAAATTACAACACCGAAAAGAGATACAACAAACTAAATAATGTAGTGTCCCCAAACTTACCTCAATTATGTGTCTACTGCTTGCACTACAGCACGTACTTTTTTTTAAAATAACTTAAATTAATAAATATTTTGTTGTATCTCTTTCAGTGTTGTAATTTGCAGACGGTCCCTAAGCACTAGTCTTACTGCCACTAGCGGTAGCAGCAGTGAGCAGAAGCCAGCAGGCAAGTTATTTAAATAAACTCTTGGTGTACTTACACACTTTCCAGTCCATTGTTTTATGAGTACATAACCTATTTGTACTATTGTAGAACTTTGGTATCATTTCGGGCATTGCTAGTGGGGTAATTTAGGAGATACACAGTTGGTTCCATTAGCGCCTGGCGCCAAGCTAATCACCTGATAATGGTAACCCGCCCAATGTTCGACCCAGGTGAAAAAAAGCTTCTGGGGGGGTTGTTTTGCTTGAGGTCATGGTATAAAGGACCATAGGGTGAAATTACTCCGAACAATCACTTTAAGATAATACTCGATGTTCAAAGTGTGAATGTACTGTATATGTTTATGTATTTATTGTTTACATATATTTATATGTATTTAAGTTTTCAGACTTTTCAGGGTTGAGGTCAATGCTAGTTTGTGAATAAAGACAAAATGTAATGCCACCAGCAAGACAGGCTACACTGACCATACCTCCCCCTGGCTCTGTTCCACCTCTCTGACTCCACACACCTCGGAAAATGTCTAATATATGAAACCACCTCAGTTTGTTATCTCACTCCTCCCACTGCACACAGTATTGCTTGAGCATGGCAGGATAACTGGAAGAGGCTCAAGACTGATAAGTGGATATTTTAAAAGTAATTTTCCTTCACATACCATATTGAAAAACAGCTAACTACATATTTAGTTTACACCAACTTCCATATGTATACTAAGAGTATGTTATAACTGGTTTAGAGAACAGAACAGCATGTGTAAAGTTTATTGAGTTCTTTTATACTTATACTAAAAACCGCAAAAAGAATGCTTAATTGTAATTTGTAGTATACGTATAAATATTGTTGTGAATGGGTGAATATATGAATGTGAATAGAACTTTTGAATAAATATTTTCATTGATTATAGATTTATTATCCTTGCTGACTTATTTTGTAGTAATTAACTTAATTAACAGTGTAGAAAAGGTACAAAGTCGTAGGAGTATATAAGTTTTTATCCTGCCTACTCCTTTTTGCATGTGTAAATAGAGGTATTTAAGTACCGGACATAATGGAGCTTTATTTTTGTTTAACTTTTGTCTTATTACTATTTTTATTTACATGTTCAAAATAAAGATATCAATCAAAAAGACGGCTTCATAAGACTTCATGCACAACATTCTTCTCTATGACTCACTGTCAACCCCGTAGACTGTTTTTAAAAGAACAAATTTTATGAAAATGAAATAATGAGTACAAATACTTGGAGTGGAACTCATGGCCTAAATCCCTGACTTGCGTCTAACATAAGCCAACTAGTTTCCAGATTTCATCTTGAAGCAGACGTGGTGACCTGACTCTTAATTTCGCTATTTGTCACCCATCAAACAAAAGAAAAGGAGCAATGAGATCTTTGCTGATCGCAAATAATGAGAATTACACTCTCAGCTGACATTGCTTAGATAATTTACACAAATTATTCAACTTTGCCTATTTCAACACTAATTTGTCAGAATGCAACAAAAAATGATAAAACATCTGTATGAAATGATTGTCAGGTAGTGCTAGAAAACTACATAAATAATTACCATGTCATAATTATAAGTGTATTAAAAGACCATAATGCACTGCTTAATACAAATGTTTCTATGATAATGTTATTGAGTGCCTGGAAACCGAATGATGTAACCATGCCATGGCATCACATCAGAGAGGCTGATTTCCTGTCTTTATCTTCACAGTGTGTCGTCGTACTTCATGCTGAGCTTGTAATAGCCGCTGATTCTTGACCCTGAATACCAATCAGTTCTTTAACTGTGATGGCACATGTTGCTTTTTCGCATTTTATGTCATGTATCCATTAATTGTTGAATATTCCTCCCCGCTGTGTGCCAGCGCTTGCTGAATTTGAGGAAGTAGGTCCCTGCTGTCATTGTGATGATAAAGTGCAGTTAAAAAAACAACATGAAAGAGACTGTACTAGCAGATTAGACATAAATGCAGCTTTAATTAGTTGTGAAATGGATCGTGTCAGGTCAGAATGTACTGTATGGCTTCTCAGTAGGGTCTTGGGTATTTTACTTCAGCAAGGTGTTCGGTATACTAGATCCCAGCAGTATGAGGAACGTTGAAGATGGGTATCAAGGGCCTGCCTCAAGCTTCGTTGGTCCAGAGGCAGCCAGCCTCTGAGCATTGCCTCCCACCTTGAACCTTCAGCTTGTACGAACCCATGGCAAATTGCTCTCCAAGAGACATATGCAGAGATTCTTTCTTTCTCTTCGTGGACTAAAACATGCCACTGTCCTCTTCTTCCATCCCCTATGTACTGTAGGTCCCACTGTTGGATACACAATTCTGGAATCAAAGGACGAGCTCCATCATTGATCTGCTCCCAAATGGAAACTCTCCTAAATAACAAATATATTACATTTTTTTCAAACAAACAAAAGCGTGAAATCCAACACTGGGCATGACTATGGTTCTTTCCAGGACGTTAAGAAGCAACAAACAAATTCAAGAATAAAAGAAGTTCTGATTTGGGCAGAAGATGTCTCCACAGAGAAGGAAGATAAGATACCTAGATAAGATAATCTACTAAAATCAATCCAAAAAACTATTAATTATTCATGCTTCTTTTCCTTTGGTGAATTGAAACAAATTTACTGTTTGTGGTTTTGTTTGTGGCACATGAAGCTTTTTACTTTGTTCCTGTAAATCCTGAGTTAAGCTCCCTGATTAGAATACATTCTCCTCTATTTATGTTTGTCATTTTGATTTTGCTCAAAAGATCAGAATAGAAGCAGCAAGGCTGCTATGAATAAAGCCAAGTGGCCTGGCTGGAAACACACGACCCTTTGGAAATAAAACTTTCTAAAGATCACAAGATAATTTCACAACAGCCCAGCCATTATTTTGATAAATGGACACTAAGTCTGTCTTTAGCTGGTTGTATGAGACGGATTCACATCATTATCAGGTGCAATCATTGGTTAACAGTCCATAGACTACACATTGATCAAACCGCACAAAGCATCAGCTCCGCTTGTTAGTCACAAACTGTCACCCCAGGGATCTGCCTTTGGGAATCCACAGCCCTGAGGGTGAGACACTCAGCAACATTTGGTACAGCACATTTTTGCCCTGACACATACACACAATGTGGCAGTTTGCGTGAGCAACTGCTGTGTACAACCAAGATCAGTAGCGTTGTTTGCTTGCATCTAAAAGTAATTGGTTAACATTTACACAATGACCTACTGACAAAGTGGCCTTGTCAGCTGGTTTCAGCTGAGTCCTCCCCCTGTGGGACTTTATTGTGGTGGAAGCATGGTAGGCATCTTGCCTAAAACCCTCAAACACAGCATCTTAACCTTTTTCCTCTGAGGAACAGGCTGCTGCTGAATGCACAAAAGGGGCTTGACATTAAGGAAACTGAAACTGCTGGCACCGGAGGGGGGGCTAGGTGACGTGGTATGAAGACCTTTCACAGAGGATTGCGTCAGCAGAAGTTCTTAAGTGTATATGCGAGACCTTAGAGGTCGAGATAATTCCACTGCTCCAACAGTGTCTTCTTTCACACTAGATAAAAAGGTTAGATACCAACTGTGAGAGTGCAGGTGGCTGCGAGCAGTACACAGCTACATTAGTACTATACTGTATATAGCTGTTTGCAAATAAAACATACTGTAAATAACATTGGGTTAGGTTGTGATGAACACATCACTACAAAGTATCATGGATGACGATATCATAAAGGGAGGACAAATGAGCATGTGATTGTAAAGGATATGAACCACTTATTCATGGTCACGTTGGCTCGGTTAGACTTTAAAATGGCACTTTACCTTTTAAAATAAGGGTTCTGTTTAGTCTAGGATGCACAAAAGGTTGTTTAAAGGTCCCTTGACATGGTGCTCTATGGATGCTTTTGTATAGACCTTAGTGGTCCGCTTATACCTTATCTGAAGTCTCTTTCCCAAAATTCAGCCTTGGTGCAGAATTACATCCACTGGAGATAGTGCCACAATGAGCTTTCCTTAGGACGTGCCATTTCGAAATCAAAGCAGGCAAAGCAGAGAAAGGGAAGGTAACCTTCCACCTTATGACCTCATAAGGAGAAAGATTCCAGATCGGACCTTGTGAGCTTTCATTTTTTCAAAGGCAGAGCAGAATACCCAGGGCTTGGTTTACACCTATTGCCATTTCTAGCCACTGGGGTAACATAGGCAGGCTGGGGAAACTCATATTAATGTTTAAAAAAAACAAAAACTAAAGTGAGATTTTCATGTCCTTATAATTTCAATGAGAAGCCACTGTTCTTACGGCTAAAGAAGGGATATTTCTCTAGCATCTAGCACACATTGTAAACAACTTGTTCACACTCCTAACTCGTGAAATACGGACACATGGTCAGTGGCTGTTTAATAGCCCCACCCATGATCTTTTCATGAAGCCAACTGTTGTGTTCTTGTTCTGCATGTCGCATAAACGTACCTTTTTAAAAGCCCACCCACAATCTGTTCCTAAAGCTACATCAAAAGTGACGACAATAGTCCAGATCCAGCTCGTTTAGATAAAGGTCACCTGACCAAGCATCCGTATTTTACGCGATGGGTGTGAGAATGGTTTGGTTTAAGACATCGATAGCCAAATCTGGCTTTGTCAGTCATCAAGGAATTTTACGTTATGATTACTTTTGAAAACTGATACTGTATGTACAGTACTTTTGACTTTTCTTTGTCAGTAGCAATTTTTTATATAGTATATAATCTTGTATAACATACACTTGTATTACGGCCCCTCTACTTTAAGTTTAAATGATTGAGTTTCCTGAAATGTGCCTTTGCTGATGACAAATGTTACATTATTAGTGACTGTGTGATCAGTGGTCACCAGCGCAGTCACCTGCTGAAACAATTAACTCAACCATTGATACATTCACTATGGAACAATAATCCCTTAATATGCCAACGATTGCATCTTCATTTAACAGTTTAGGATGGTAGTCCTGAGATCCCTTTATTTGCCTATTAATAACAAAAGACAAGACCCAAAGCCCATAAAATTGAATCCACAATGATGCCTGACATTAAAACCAAATTGAAAGCTGTCTCATGTTTATTGTCTGAATAAATGTTAGAATTTCAGTCATGACTGACACTCGATCAATACAGTTTCACCCATTATCCAAAAGGGTGCCAAGGATAGCTGTTTAGTTGATTTTGATATTTGGAAAAAAAATACACTAATTAACTAGAACACGAACCCAGACCTTTTCATGACATTTTCATTTATACAAGATTTGTCTAACCTATTAGTCTATACATGTAAATAACATTTAAGAAAAGATTTGTGTTCATTTAAAACAAAGATACCATGTCCATGGCATACCGTTTCTTGCAAGTTGTGGAGGACCATAAGGTGAAATGCATTGCAGGCGAAGACATTTCAAACAGCTCTTAACAATGCAATATTTGAAAACATGTATTTGTACTTAAGTTATTGTCACTTACCAATATTAAGTTCCCAGCAGTCACAAAGGAGGTGTCAGCACACAGCTGTAGTTGTAGAAACTAACGTGACTAACGTGAATTGGGAATCAAGGTTTTCCTCTAACTGAATAGATTGTTTTGAAATGTTTTTTGTTTTTAAGAATACAGTTTCACAAAAAGGACTTACAAGTCAAAATACCAGGATAAATCTTTTCTGTTCTTTGGACAGCAATTTGTATTTTTTAGGTTATCATAGAGGTAAAAGTTTACACTCTTTTAAACTTATTAAGGGATCTGAGTTCTTTGCTTCTTCCCTCTGGATAATTTGTGCATTTCCCATCCACTCACTAAGGGAAGTTGGTCTCAAGTGTTGCAACTGCAGTGGCTCATTTATGTGAGCAAAAGAAATGCTAACACATTATTTTTAGGATGTTGGCAAAGCAATGTTGGGTTACAGATATGAAACTCCAGAAATGCTTAAAAAACAGTTTAGCAAACAGGTAGCTACCATATGCTAATGTTCTGAAATACAGCATAGAGTTCCCTCTTGGTGAGGTGAATTGTGTAATTATACTGGGCCGTAATGACTCCAACAGTTGCATTCATAACTTAGTGCCAAGGGACAGTACAGCATCTGGACTTCCTTTTTAGTACCTCGGTCAGCTCCTCTTCGAATGCCGGTCAGCTATTTTGGTAGCCTTTCAAGCACATTTTTACTAATTAGAAGCTAATCCACCATGTGCTTTAAAAACACAAAACAATTCCGTGAGGCTACTTGTTCTAATACATTCTGTGTAATCATACACACACAAGTGCTAATACATGCAATGGCACTCACACATACACACACCACTCATTGGTTCTCTTGCTCACACAGGAGTGTGCTCAGTGGAACACTTTGAACCAGTACAGCATCATTAGCGTGCTAGGTTGCCAGAGGCTATGGGAAAGGGCTACCGCACACAGCTCCGGCTGCTCACAGTGTCTTCCGCAAAGCCCATGAGGTTCATTACAGAGACGCAAGCTCCAGCAGCCAGCACACTGTGAACCAGAGGAAAGTTATCATGGCAATAATTCAACTGTATATATATCTGTCTGTATCTTTCACTCAAAAGGGATTTCCTTGCCTTTGCTTTTCTTCCTTAGGCTCATTTAACAAACGGCAGGGGAGATTCTCAAGGCATTTTGTCATTATCTTAAAGGGAAAGGTACAATTGGAAACAAGCAAAATTGACACTCTAACCACTGAATTGGTTTGTACCCTGAAGCAGAATGTGTTTGTTGGCACATATACACAGACACTGGCACAGAGGTGGATATTAGCACACACACTACAAACACCTACACTCCAAAACACACCCAGGCAGTTTGGATTAAGCATCCACAGTGTACTTTGGGTCTTCATCTATTAATGCTGACGGCTGGCTTCAACACATAGGTAAAATTACAGTGGAATATAATTATCTCAAGGCATCTGCTGACCTTGACGGCCATAAAGTACAACTTCTCTCCTCTCCTCCTCTGAACAGGAGAACAGAGCCGTGAGAATAAACACATTGCCTAATCCGTGCTGAAGTCAGCGCTCTCGAAAGATGAAATGCAAAAGCAATGTGCCCCCTCCCCCCACCCCCCAGCTCTGTTCTCTCTCTCTATCGCCTTTCCTATTTTCTCCCCTCTCTCGCCGCCCTCCCATCACAAGAACGGTGTCACTTTCACTACTCTCACGGAAAAGTGCTGTCAGCGCTTGTCTCAAAGTGCTGAGAAATTTCAGAAAGTCTCTCGAAGTAACCATCGGCTTGTCAACTCTAAGTGGTACATATCCGGTACATAGCAGCCTTGGGAAGTCTAAAAACTACCACTAATGGGGCTTCTGCAGAATGTGTTCTGTCCGACGTCCAAAACCTCATGGTGAAGACTTTATTTTTGCATTTTTACTTTGCTGTGGCTAAATCTGATGTAACATTAACACTAATGAATGTAGTTTCTTTTTCAGTCACTAGCAGTTCTGATTTATAAGACACATTCTTTTCTGAAAGTCAATAGTTTTTCTTCTTATTCTATTTCCAAAATCATTTTTAAATGTTTTAAGCAAGCCCACACAGTGTTCTCTAACAACCATTAGTGATTTCAGCTATTTTTAAAACCATCAAAAAGCACCCTCTGTACCCAACCTAACACCATTGAGCTTGTGTTTCACTCTGAAAGTGGATGCTAGCTAACATTGCTCTCATTCTTTCAAGGCCTTTTCTTTTCGCTTGTCAGCTTTTGCAGACACACTGTTGTGTTCATCCCATATTAGACAAAACCAGACAGTCAACACTTACAGCAACAGGTACCTCAGACCTCTGTATGTTACACCGTTATTCAATTATGGACACAACGTAACAGACAGAGCTGCAGAGTAATGTGAGTTTTCATATTACACATGCGACTTAGCAGCGGCCAACAACTTGAATTTCTTATATTTTAGACTGTAATATTACTAACATTCCTTACACTAATGTGTTGCATTTTCTATTTGGGTATAAGAATGAGTGTGCGTCACAGGGGTCACTTGACAACCACCCACCTGTAAAATGCATGTGTCGCCCCGCCTTTGGAAGACTTCATGAACACGCCAGCAACTGTCACACCATAATGAGTGAAGGATGACTGGCTGAACTAGTGCTTTTATAAATCTGCTCATGCTTTGGCTATGTTTCAATCTCCTAATAAATTCCCGTCTCTAAATGAAATTAAATGGGTTTTAGCACTCCTACACCATCTATATACTTTTCATTACCCCACAGTCTTTCATAATCATTAATTAGTTTGAGTGTTTTATGTATTTACTGTGATTTTGATGATATGCCAACGAGCAAATATGTAGGGATAAAGAAGGGAGGAAAGGGGGAAGAGAAAAAAATGTGTATATTTGTCAATTATGTGCTAGCATGGTGTCTTGGGAAAAGAAGCCAAGCTTGTATATTATTTATCGAAGCTAACAGACGTAGTTCTAATGCAGTGAGGAGTTGACTAATCATGGCCCTGGGCATCTACAGTACAGTAGATCCCAGACAGGCCAGGGAGACATTCATGTCACAGTAAATTTTCTTCACTATTTTGATATTAATCATTGCTTGCATTACTAATGCAGATTTCCTTTTTTTTTTTTTTCCTCCAGCCCATGACTATCAGTTCTGCCTCTCACTTTCTCTCCTTTTTCTTCTCTCTGTATGTCTGACTCTTTGTCTGACGCTTCACTCTTTCTTTTGCACCTCAAATGTGTAGACAGACAGTCACAAGCCTGTCAAAACCAACTGTTACAACAGAGCAAGGATTAATGAAGTGAAAGAACATCAAACACCTGCTTCATTTTTTTCTTTTATTCATCTATAAATGTGCGACTATTTTTATCTTCGCTGAAATGCTAATTAAAAACGAGATGGAAAGGTCAGTGTAGCAGTACCTCAGGCAAAGAGTAAACAGCAGAAAGCCACATTCTCACATGCTATCTTTTTCCCATTGCTTACTTACAGCACACATTCATACAATTATTTATGCCTGCTAACCTGTTCCTACTCTCACAAATGACCTCCCGCCCACTCTTTCATTCACATACAATGCACACGTCTCTACACACACCCTATCCCCGCTACAATTCTCTCATGTGATAGTGTGTTCCACTCCCTGAGCACCTTTCCCTAAAATGGCCCACTGAATAATGCTCAGAGCCTCTTGAGCTTCTGTAATACCACTTCTTTAGCTCCCAGGCACATAAAGGGGAGATGACTATTTAAAGACCCTCCAGCTTTAGGAAGAAGACCTGAATGGCATATACCCCATGGACTGCCTTTTTTATTGGCTGTAGGTTCCCATCTCCATGTTCCCCTGATGTCTGTCTTCCCACTCCTCCCGGCCGCCTCCCACGCTCTGATATTTCACCATTGCTAGACGCCACATTAGAGGAAGCATCGTTGTTCGCCCTGCTAGCAACACATGCCCTCGTCTCTGGAAGATAGGAGAGGAAGGGAGGGAGGGAGGGAGAAATAATGAGAGAGGAGTCAAATGATCCATAACATATTATTCTGTCATTTTAAAATAGCGTTATAAGGCGAGTCGCCTCACCAGCACCTAATGCTCTGCCTTCCCTGAGGACCCTTAGGTGGCATTTTTGGCATATTGTGTTCTCCAATGATTCATTATGTAGTTAGAAAACAAAAACTATTAATTAATGGGTTTATACTGCACGTGACAAGCACACTAACAAAAGCATGTAAATCTTTAAGTTTTTTTTAATTAATTGATGGATGGATGGATGGATTTGTGCTTTTTGATACTCCAAGAGCAGCTACTGTAGGTGTCTTACTCAAGGACACTGTCACGGATGGACACTCACTTGGTGCCGATCGATCGTGTGACCTTATGGTTCAGGGAAAAAGCTCTCTCGCCACCTGCCACCCAACAACTGCCTTGTACTTTTTTCCCTCACAGATCCATAAACATCTGAGGAGGTGAACTTAAATGACATCTAATACCTTTACGTGATCCTATTACTCCGCCACATAACATTGGCTTCCACAAATGTGTGCGAGCTGTAGTTTCAGTGATCCCATTTGCACTAAGAATATGGTGAAATCTTTCATTGTAATCCTCTTAAAGGCATCCTCTTCATGTGGCAGAAATCTGTCTGATCTTTCACATTCAGCCAATCAATGCGTGTTTCCCCGCTCATCTCTACAAAATAAAAGCATGAGCTTTGAGCCTATGAATCTTCCCATTGACAACGCATACATGATAAAGTTCAAAGAAAAACTCCAATACTCTAATGGATTCCTTTGTGGTTCCTGTCCTGCTCTCAAGTAGATCTTTCCATCTCAACAGGCTGAATCCAATCATTTGTATGCGGCGGTTGAGTTTTTGCTAGGCTTCATCCGACACTGATCGATGGAAACGGAGTGTGAGTGAGCCAGGATTTCTTGTCACTCTGCAAATTAGACCCTCCGTCAGCAACTTTGCCTGTTTCATCTCCAAGCTTATGTTTGGACAAAGCAAAAAAAAAACATGTGTGGGGGTTGGTAACGCATACCATTTCAAGGCAGACAGGTTCCCCATTGAAGTTTTCCACCTACACATATTGTATACCTAGACTGGGAAAGTAGATGAGTGGCAGGGCTTAGAAAGCAGAGGAGACAGTGTTTACAGTTGCCTTGTAAAAAGGCTTGAATATGAATGTCAGCCAAGGTCAACAATGTATTTATCTATCCTGTTAGGCAGGTGGATGAGGAGTCAGGGTGGGTTTTTGCATGGTTAATTATTCTCAGTTGTCCCAGTTAATCCTTGAGCACTGAGGTACAGGCAGATGCAGCCACTGCCAAAAAAGCACATCTGTGCTACAGAAGAAAAAAAAAGACATGGAGGGAAAGAGAGGATATTATTGCTGTGCACACAGTTTTCCTAGGTAGGTAGATGTTTCTTGGCACTAGCAGGTGGAATTTAGAGGGGGTATGCATTGCATATTACAGAGTCTTGGATTTGGATTGGATTGTGGGAAGTAAGCAGAAAAACTTTAGAGATGTTACTTATTAAGATTTGAATGAGACATATACATGTGTCAACGCAAAAAGAGCTTTGTTTTGATCTTCACTTTTGAAATACTACGTAGATAATACGCATAATACTTATAAGGTCCCTGTTTTTTATTATATACATGTTTAAAGGGCTGATTTCTCAGGAGAAAACCCCAAATGTGTGTAAACCATTTCTTATGAATTGTGCAATTAAGGCAGAAAAATATGCTCTAATCTTGCCTCTCCTCCGCTGTAGCAATTTTTCTTCATTAGGGTGTGTTTCATTTTTGAAGTTTATGACTTATCATGCTACAAACAAGTAATTTCAGTATAACCCACTTGGGACTGCACACATTTTAATCAGTGCTAACCTCAAGCCTTGACATGGAAAACTCATCTTGCATCATTTATTTCTTCTATTTCTTCCGAGATGAATGCATCTTCAATATTTATTTGCGTTATTGTCTTTACCCCCACAACGAATGATAATCAGCGCTGTTGGAAGGAAGTCGAGGAGCCGAGACGTATGCACATAATGGCTTATTCATGAGTCAATACTGAATGTAATTTCTTTATGCACTGCGGTGCTGATACTTGGGGCATTTGTCGTCAGAAGCAAAGTTGTGTAATGTTTATAATCTGTTAAATATTGTATACACATTTGCATCCTCTGCTTGTTGTGAGTCCTTGTAGCCACATTTGCAACAGTAGCCTTTTGTTGTGCTTATACGTCTACTATAGTTTCCACTACCTGCTGCAATTTTGCTAATAATAAAATAATAAAGTGTAACATCTGTTTTGAAGCAGAGCATAATTCGACAACAGTAAAAATGATTGTGTGTGATGCGATTAAAAACTACAAAGCATTCAACAGAAAATTGTAATAAAGCACAATGAAGAAATAAAAACACCACAATGGAGACAATAATCAGAAAGCTTGTATTACCAGGCAATTTAGAAAAATCTTATTTAAATGCTAAGGGTGTCACGATTCTCCAAATCCTCGATTCGTTTACTTTTTCGATTCTAAGGTCACAATTCGAATTAATTCTCGAGTTTTACAGGTTGCGCAGGTTGCTATGCCATTTTTAGACTAGATTTCTATGCAATATATCTGTTTATTTGCAATTTAAAACATTTATTAACAACATAAATTATGTATAGTCAATTGGACATCATTTAAAAAAATAAATTGGACAATAACCTGCCATCTAGTTTCTCTTGTAACTGCAGTCTTCTTCACAGAAGATGACATTCTAGTTCACAAATAAACAAAAACAATAAAACAAGTTCTAGCATGTTAATTAAATGCCTAAAACCGGAGTTTTCCACCACCGAATGAGGTCACATGTCTGCTGCTATGAATTCTCCTGAGGTGCTTGTAATTACATTTGCACAAGTTTGGTTACTTGAAAGTTTCATCCCAAATGAAGAGGGAAGAGTAGTTTGTGTTATTGTTGGTTTAATATATACATCTATGTTTTTGTGGTGCCTGCGGAGATGCGCTGCCATGGTAGTTGTGTTGCCAGTGGAATAGTATGGTTCACGCACATAATAAATATACAGCATACGTGTATTAGGGGCATGCAAGTTGATATGGGCAGACACAGTCCCGCAGGTCTGCTCGCGTTCATTGTGTGTGTTCATCATGCCTAGTTTAGTAACTCTGGATTCAGCTACGATGTTTAAATGTTTTAAAACAGGAGTTTTTAAGTGTTCGGGCTGGTAAGTAGATGTAGATCAGAGGGGTGCAGTTCCACCGTTGATCGCTAAGCCCATGGTTGCTTTAAGAAATGGCGCTGTTCCTAAGGGGTTGTGTGGCTGCTTGACAAGTTGACCGGATTTGGGGGTGTGGCAGTATCCACAATTCCATTTTTTAATTCAATATTGTGAATAAATTTCAATTTAAAATTAAATTGTGACACCCTTACTAAATGCTGGATTAATCTCCTCAGGCAAGGTGTTCTAATCCAAGGAAAGCAAATGTATGTCCTGTTGGTCTTCTGTCCATATGGCCTGAAATTCATAATGTTTCTGACTGAGAATGACCGGCACCCAAGACAACTAAGATTTAATTACAATAACAATGCAGTGATAGCTGCTAAATAGATGTGTGGAGTAAACACAACACTGTTGAAATGCTTTTAAAAAAGTAATTCTTTCTAGTTGTCAGAGATGGCTAAAAAAAAAAGAAAAGTGTGGACAAATAAAGTCTAAACTATCTACAAGGCTACATACATCTAGCAAACATCTTTTTTTGATTTGGGTGAACTGACCCTTTAATTCAACTCACTGCTGATATACATATTAAGAACACCAGTGGCTCTCATCAGCCCATCTGTGGCTACTAGAACAGCAAATAGCAGGCACGCAAATTGTTTTCAATGTGTTAGGTCAGCTTTAATTGCAAGGACGCTGAGGGGGAAAAAGGCATTGGAATATGCTGGAATGTCGGTCACTTGTAAGCCCTTCTCACCCCAGCTGTGTGAGCACATGTGCAATCCCCCAACACACACACAATCACAAATATTCACACAGGTGGAAAGTGTAGTCCCTTACGTTCCTTTTGACGCCGTGAGATTTGCCCATCCGTGCCTGATGCCATCAGTGTACGCTAGAGAGAGCTGTGAGCATTTTGTCCTGCACTCTGTTTGCCACAACTCTCCCCGGGTGCAGCCTATTGAGCCGTCCCTTTTGCTCTGTCACCGGGAGACGAGGGACCCTCTCATGTGACATCATTCTGCCCCAGCCACAGAAGCACCATGCCATTTAATGATAAGAGAGGACACAGAAACAGAGAATATTGTTCAGAAAGCATCAACTCAGGTGTAAAAATGCACAATACATAATACAGTATGTATAGAAAGAATACATACAAACATGTATGCATACATACATAAAGAATGCATACATATATAGAAATATGTTGAAATAAGTCCTAGCGTCTTGCTAGCATGTTAGTGTGCAAGCTACAGTCATTTACCAACTAATCCCAATTTCAACAGGTTAATTTGGTGTGCCATTTTCTACCCAGACCTTTATTCTATTTCCAGGGTGGCTTAAATACACTCATCTAAACGTGTCCTATCCTGCTATGTCAACATGTTACACATTTGTTCTGAGTAATTTAAAAAAAAATCAAAATGTCTAAGAAATCCCTTTTTTTTTTTGTACATTTTACCACATTAAAACATATACAAATGTGAATAGAGGACTTGTTTTAGATTTGCCTACCCACTTCCTCAGTTGCACAGTGACCTGGTCTGTCATTGGTGTCAGCTGTAACTCTCAAAAATTTTAAAAGCGCTCGTCGAGCTGCACACAGTGACAGGATGATTACCCTTTTCATCATAACTGTGAGATCTTTACATGAGCTGATTCCTCCCCACTGAAAGAACTGCATGAAGCCGGAGAGAGTGAGATACGGGGGACAGAGTCAGAGAGAGAGAGAAGCAATCTGACTATAGGGATGCTAATGCCAGGATGCAGATAAACAGCACTATATACTGTATAAGTGAGAACAAATGTTTAAATATATGGACCTGGCTCATTATGCATCTTTTGTCATTTTCTCTATAGGAATGTATGGGCCTTTAGGCTAATACATCAACCAACAGCTCTTTGAAGCATCTTCAAAGTGTAGCCATGGTTTATCATTATATAATTTATCAAGGTAGTGGTTAGAGCAATCCAATTACATTGAAACACTTTTCATATGGAAGGTGTAAGCCAACGAAATCATTACTTACAAGTGGAAGCATAACATATTAGAAACTGTCAAAAAGACAAATAATTAAGAATTATATGTTTGTATTGTTTTTTGATATTATTTGTTTACCAATGGTACTTTACCAATGGTACTATTATATATATTAGTTGGTGCTCAACTGACCAACCGACCAACAGATTGACATACATTCTAAATGAGACACCCTGGGAGGTATGGTGACTGGTGATGCTCTCACCAAGCCTACCAAAGTGGAAGTAAAGATTTTTGCTTCCTCTGAGTGACAGAGTAAGCATCCTCTGCTCTGTTTGTCTTGCTTTGTGGATTGGGAGCATCATTAGCCGAGATTCCATCAGTGTCACTACATTTTGTCGGCTGCCATCTGCTTCACTCAGTTACAGTAGGGATTAATGGCCAGGGGTGAAACGCAAACCCAAACCCTCCCTCACTACCCATCACTGCTGATCTACAGCCTCCCCCTAATCCTCACCCACCACCTCGCATCTCTTCGATCTGATAAGTGTGTGTTTATGCATGCAACTTCTAACAAAAACACAATTTCAGGACTTAATTAGTTTGGACATATTGAAAGGGAAGGAAAGAATTGAATTGTCTCTTGGAGGACAAGCTTGTAAAAACAGCAAAGAAAAGCTAAACTAATTAGCGATTCCGCTCACATTTTATCAAAGAAACATTGCAGGAATTATCACAGATTTCTACTGGGCTCCTAAATAATTTGAAATGAATGGCTTTTAACGGCGGATAAAACACACTTCCGATCTATAATGATTACACTTGAATGTACGTTGTAATATCTGTTTGGTAAAGTCAGTGTAATAGATCTAGTGCCTGTAGCAGTTGACACTGAGCCCAATAGTGCGCTTTTGCCACACTGATAATTAAAAGAGGCATTGATCTTATTTCCCATTGCATTGGACCCTCCCCTTCAAGATCCAGTTCCTATTTCCTGCAAGATTTATTTATCACTCACAATGCCACTGGGGTGCTATCATTCACAGTGTAAAGAGGGGAGAGAGCTCTAGAAACAAGTAGAGAGAACAGAGGAAATGGTGCTCTTTGTGCTCCTGCGTCAGCACACAGATGGATGGGCCATTAGTCTACATGGGAGCCCGATTCAAACCTTGATATTAACACAGGTGAGAGAGAGTGCACCTCTCGAATTTCAGATGAGGTCTAATTTTCCCAAGGAAAGTTGCTCGCTGGTAAAATTCTGCACTTTGTTTGCGGTATGGCAAATTATTTACGGCACATTATCAAAAAATTGTGCATTAATTGGAATTCTTCAGAATACATGGGACATGAAATTATCCGCACCTCATGTAGCTATCACTACTCCACGGAGCCCCAGAGGTGACATGGAGGGGAATAAATAAACAAAAATAAATAAATAACGTACTGGGGACAAACACTTGAGGTCTCGACTTTTAAAAATGTAGCCTACTTACTGGGCACAAACACTAATCTCGAGATCTCAAGTTTGAAAAAAATTTTTCCCTCCATGTCACCTCCGGAGCCCCATAATACTCTAATACTTTCCTCTATCCGATGTTGTTGGAAAAGTCAATTAGCATGTGAAGCAGGGAAAAAACCTAGCTTTCAGTAAGTTGGCTTGAAGTGGCATTCACCAGGTACAGAAGTCAGTGTTGGATACAGCCTCAATATTGTTTACAATAGTTATAAATGGGTTGTGTTAGCTTGTTTTGCAGCACATTACACAGCTGAAAGAAACCTTGGCTTGTTGGTTTACAACTCATCAGTCTACAACAGGTTCTCACGCCAAACTGGTAAAATATGGACACTTGGGCAGTGGCTGTCAGGGTCAGATACAACACAAAAAGCACACCGGGTAGAGCAGCATCTACGTGGTAGAGGATGACGTGGTATTAAGAGCGACAACGATAGCAAGTAGTTAATTCCGCATTGGTAGGGGTGGTGTATGGGTCAATCAACACAGGACTTTCTGCCTGGAGACCCGGGGTCCGTGTCCCACGTGTCACGTTTCCTAAACCCAACTGTCACATTCTTCTTTACTTTAACCCAACTGTCCCGGATGTCACGGAAACATACCTTTTTTATAATCCCACCCACGGTTAAAAGTGACGCTTATAGTCCTCACCGAGCGTCCGTATTTTACACGATGGGAGTGAGAATGTGTTGCAATCCATGTTCGACTCCAGTTATGCTGTCCATGGTTGCTGAAGATCATCCCAGGATGAGGTGGGTGATAGGTGGGGTACACCGTGGACAGATTACTAGTTTGTGACAGGATTAAACAGCTGATTCACAGTTACACTGGACCTGATTTGATAACGCTGTGACCAAAAAAATAAGTTTATTTTAATGGAAAAAAGAGCAAGTTGCTCTTCATCAGAGGTTTGCCAAACCCCTTTACAAGTGATAACATGTATCAGAATTGGTTTGAGCTCAATCTACAAAGACACATCTTTACTTCTCATGCTATGACAGTCACCATTTCTGACTATGAATACATTGGAAAACTCACCAGCCTGAAAGCCTGTTGCATTGCTAAGACAACTCCATGTCATAACTGTAAATCATATTGCTTATATCTGGTTTTCAGCTGTTTAAAACATGCAAGATTTACTATATTGTAAATGTTGTCTTGTTGGATGTTAGCAATTAACACATTTTTAGGCTCCTTTGACCCATCCATGATGAACTCCAGGGTGCCATGGCATTTATTCTTATTTACCTCATGATATTGTATAAATATTTAATTAATGTAGCATGAATTACAAGATTTAGGTCATGATGAATTTATTTATTCATGATCTTGTTCAAGTTTTTTTGTGGTCCATGACATGACCGATATCAAAGGCAAATTCACAAAATGGCCTTGCCAACGAGTATGAGAGAACACCAGGCTAATGAGATGTCTCCTTTTCATGTCATTTTAACTCTAAACCCACTCACCTTTTTATTCACTTGTGGTGAGATCAATGGTGCACAAGGATAAATTGGCAATTTAGCCATGGGGAATAAATTGGGTGAATCTATAATAAAATAAAGGTTGAGAATATTGGGAATTGTTTACAATTTACAAATCTGAATTTGTAAAGACACATTTCTAATAGTAAATTAACTCAAAAGACACATGATGGTTTAATTAGTCATTAGCTCATTACCTCCTGGAAGGCTGCTTAACCCTGCATGCAACTTCAAGCTTGTTATGAGCAGAGTGATTTAAAACCAAGTGTGCATTAAAACCAAGTAGAGGTATGAAATGGGCTTTTGATAGTGTTAACTCTACTTCACAAAAAAATGACTTCAGCTCCAAAAAGGGGCCAATTTTGGAACATGCACTTCATAATAGTATTTGTGACACTATGAGAGGCACACATGACTTTGCAAGATGTGCATGAAAAAGACTTAACACACCACATCCTTTTTCATAACTATATTTTGTATTATTGTTTAAGGCAATGGTACTGTAATTACAAGAAGCTGCATCCAGATATAATGCCTAAATAATATTCACACTGGTGACACATTATTTAAATGAATACATTTTTTTCTAAGCACCACAGGCTCCCACACTAAACAAAAGCAGCACATGCAAAGTGGCAATACAAAAGAAATGGTTAGGTGCGTTAAACATAGAATCAATAAAGTGTAAATATAGAACCACATGCATGAATGCACAATGGTCAAATGCATCTATCCATGCAATTGCACACAAGCTGCAATTATGTTAATGCATTGGTAATCAGCAGTTAATTAAAATCAGTTCAGTGCCTTTTCCAGTTATTTTTCAATATGCTTTATTGGTTGTAAGGATTTTTAAATACATCCTGTTAAAAATACAAAAATAGTCTTAAAATGGATGACTGACTTTTAACGCAGTTAATGAAAACGTATTTAATTTGTATTAGATATCTTTACACAAGTATTGCTCTTTAACAGGTCTCCTTTAAATGTACTGTCAGATTTTTTTTTTTTATAATTTCGTGCAAAAAACTTTTCCCAGGTGAGTCTAAAAACACAACTTTTATTAAAGATTTATAATTTATTTTTTATTAATTGCATTATATTTTTCCCAATAAGAATCACATACCCTTTACATTTTTATACACTGTAAAACTTGCACAACCCAACTGCTCACCTTTAGCCACTTAATACTTAAATTACATATATTTAAAATTCTGTCTTTTCTTTTTGTAATCATCTATATTACACTGCGCATATTGTACAAGCATGCAAAAACTAAAATACTTAAATCATGAAAGTTTTTAAAATGCGCTTATAGCTAATTTTAATAGATACATATTAGTAATGCCAGTACAGTTTGCTATTGAACATTATTTAACATTGTTTTTGCACAATGGATAATGCAGAGCGAAACTATGTGCATGGAGCATTGCTTGCAAACACTCTCCATCATATAACTTTGAAAAGGCAAAAGTGACCCTTCCACCCTAAGTTCTTGACACTCAGTGCTGGGGATATATAGCTTATTCCATGCTACAACAGCTAGTTTATTCTTAAAGTATATCTACCCAGTTTCAAGCCAAGTGCTTTAGCACATTTCAGCATGATTGGCATCAGCCACAATGGCTGAGCACACACACACACACACACCCATTCAGGGCTGATGAGCACTGACTCTCTGGAGACAACTTGGTGAGAACAGCGAGGTGGAATATTCATGCCACTGAGCAAGGGCTTGGAATCACTTGAAATGCAGTGAGTGGTGTTGTCAACTCATAATGGTAACAATTACCAAACTGAGGAGGCTCGCTTTTGAAATAAGGTCTGCTGCACCATCCAATTAACGCTAGGATGCTCTCACCAAATTCCCAGTGTTAGCACGGCTGAAAGGTTATCCGCGCAGTTAGGCCCGATGCCCGTGCAATATCTAATGCTACTGCCACTTTCAGAGCCCAGTTGTTCGCTGACATGGAGACGGATCTTGATGCAAGCCAGATGAAATGCGCGTTATGTAGAGAGAGCCGTTTCTGAATGGAGATTGAATTACCCAGGAGCCCTTATAGGGGGTTCATTACAGTCAAGGTATCCAAGATCTCCTGATTCATAGCTCCCAGCTCTCTTTTTCCTGTGTGTTTGTGCGCCAGTGAAGCCCACATTAGCAGACTGATGCAGTAAACAATCCTGATGGGCAGCAGTGAGTGTCATCAGGGTGAGCCATGCTGAATTCATTTATATTATTTTAGTTTAAAGGTAAGATATCAATGAAAAGAACAGAGATGTTTCATGGGTAAAATACCGCTTTAACAGTTTAAAGTCGAATTTTACCCGTTACACATCTCTGTTCTTTCTATTGTGTTTGGTAGTCTGGTCAGTGTATGATCTCATGTACTGTATATACTGACATTTGGCCATACATCAATAGGAGATCACATTATCAATAATGTAACACTGAATACAATTTACATTGGTGTTGTACATTAAATATGAATGTATTTGTAGTGTATTGGTTTAGTCATCCATTGTGCTTCATTAGATTGGTGCAGAAAAAAGTGAAAATCAATGAAGTAAAGGTTTAAGGGATTGCTATTAAGTGCAATGTGCACTATCTACAGTATATATATGGATATACACATATGAAGTAGAAAGTACTTCCACTGCAACTCACATGTGTGCATTTCAGTGAGCACTTGTCAACTCTTTCCCCCCTGGAGAAAACGAGCATAGTGCTGGTGGACCCTCAGCTGTCACTCACAGAACCATGTGACTTCTTAGTTATGGGATGTTTTTTCTACCCGTCTACTGTTTTAGATGCACCTGTGAGTTTCAGAAACATTTATCTAAGATATTATTTGGCCAAGCACCAATATTACATGATTAAGTCCTCCCTTACAGATATTTCCCCAGCATGAAGTCAGCCAATTTCACCATATGGCAAATAGGTCAGATGCTGATTTAGGCTATGGAGGGCACAGGTAACAAGTCTGAACTCTCAACGGTGCTCAGTGCAGAGCAATCTGCACAGAGCAGAGCGATCAGGGGCAGTCGCCGACTGGACACCACTCCAAACTAGCCTTTTCCAGCCATTCCTGCCATTAGCGCTAGCTCTATCAGTGCTATTTATAGGGAGCTAACCTTTTGTTCCTGGGCCTCCATCCAAGCACTCTCTCTTTCTGTCACTGAGTGGCCTCCAGATCGCCACATCCCTTCCAGTCAGGAATTGAAAGTGATAATTATGCTGACTCTTCACTACAGATCCCCCATTGTTAACCCTCGGGGGGCAACATATTACTACTAAATGCTAGCTTTGAGAGTGAATTACATTTCATCATATGTTTCATGCTTAGCTAGATCTTCTCAACAGTAAGAGCAGCCATGCAGTAGAAACTTGTGCATTATTTTATGGTGCCAATAAAAAAAAAGGTTCATGCGACTGAAGGACTTCATGAATATTTTTTGTTTTTATCATTTATTGTGGTGTTAATGGTAATGTTATGTGGTAAGAAATCCACAGAAAATGAAAGTTAGTTAGCTTGAGTATTGCACAGATTGAACATGGACGTTAGCCAGAAACCATTTCCGATGTTCTGAGCAAAGTCCTGGTGAGGCAGCAATTTTCCCCTGGCTTGCTCCGAGTCCAGATGCTTTTGCCTCATAACAGCTGCACTCGTGGATGATGCATTTAATTAATAGACCAGTATTTAAATGCATCTGTTCAGAAGAAGCAGTTGTGTTACAGACACATTGTGAACCAATGACATTTTCACAGGAACAGAAAGCAGACAGTATAAAAAATACCGTATTTTCCGGACTATAAGTCACACTTTTTTTCATAGTTTGGCCGGTCCTGTGAATTATAGTCAGGTGCGACTTATATATCAAAACATATCTAATTTAACATGTTTTTAAATGTAGATTCATACTGAAACATTACCGTCTACAGCTGCGAGAGTTCGCTCTAAGCTTGTGAAAACTATATGCTGCTCCTAAAGACAACTGAGAAAGACTGAACACAAACAAAATAACCCCCAAAAAGAAAATCCTATTCTGCAGATTACAAACTGCAGGTAGTAAAATATGCAGCCGAAACAGTAATCAAGCAACAGACAGAATATTTGAAGTGAGTGAGGGACTGGCAAAAAGGTTACTCTTACTGCAATGAAGAAACCAAAGAAAGCTAATCGCGGGCTAAAAGGAACGAGTCCACAGATGGACGGGAGGGGCTTGTCAACAGTGCAGTTGTGTCTCCAAGCCCTGGTAGTTGTTCTGTGTGCTATTGTGTTACGTTAACATACCGGACACCTACCATATTCAGCTGGTTGCTATGTGTGCTAAATGTCTGGTCTTGGATTTTGTGAAATCAATTTCTAAATTAATGCGACTTATAGTCCAGTGCCACTTATGTTTTTTTTCCCTCTTCATGACGCATTTTTGGACTGATGCGACTTATACTCTGTAGTGACTTATGGTCCGGAAAATATGGTAGGTGCTGGATTACTGAACCACCAAGCTAAGGCAGATGCAAAAAGTGTGACCTTTTAAAACCTATGTTTTATACTGATCTTTAATCATTGGCAAACCTAATAACTACACTTCACCATACCACAGAATCAGTAAAGTACAATTGCTGTTGTCTGCATATGTTTTAAGGTCAATCAGGGCGTTATCCATCCCCTGTGTGTGTAATAGGTTTTACTCTCTTAAGACTATAGACTTCATTAGAAGAGCAAGGTTATCATGACTCTAGTTCTATGAGCACAAGCAAATACATGCAGATTTCAGAGCCAAGCCCCACAAAAGAAAGCAGGTGAATTATAGAGCATGTTAGAGGGTCCTGCCTGTATTCATAGAACTTGAGTTTCAATGCATAACCTCCATTTAGCCTAAAAAACAAAAGTACGCAACTGTCACAAAAGTCATTTGTGTTAATAAAGGCAGGTCCAAAAGAGCAACAAACCTGCAGCCAAATGATAAGATGTGTTGTAATCAAGTTAGCCAATTTTATTTGGAAGAGAAAAAGAAGGTCATTGATGCTATTTTCAGCCATATTGTCTGTTGTAAACATCCATCACAATTTAGAGACGGACATTTTGGTTCAACTTTAACCTGCTGGACTTGAATTGTGCATGCATATTGTTTTCATGTGCAAATATGGATTATTACCAACATTTCTGCAGCACTCACTCACAATTACATTTTCTCTACATTAAGAACACCTTAGAGGGCACTATATAACATTTAGTTCACTGAAAGGGCACTCTAGAGGGTGCTGCATCATTCTCAACTGTAGATTACTTTCAACCACACTTTTTCTATTCCTTTAAGACCTTTAGAATTTATAGCACATGCCGCTAAAGCAGTAACCCAGGCAACACAAAGTATTGAAAATGACACGTTGTGAAATATACGCCTTGTATACAATATAAGTGTTCACAATTTACAGTAACCTATGCCCTTATATTCACACATACATATGTACAGGAACACAGCATGTATTAAAGTGCCATGCACATTCATGTCACACCTAATACACAAACAAGCACATTCTCATTTTCCACATTGGCTTAAATGCATTTGCCATGACTAGATTTCCCTATTTTGCTCAAGTACGACTACTGTGTTGTGTTTATGCTATTTTTGGTATTTCCTACCCATCATCCACTTCATTACCGCTCCACCATATCTAAGTGCTGTGTTTTACCACTTATATTACCATTTTGGGAGGGGGTGAGGAAACGGAGAAAAAAACAATAGCACAGTGAAAGGAAGTACAGCCAATACAACAAATCAGCATTACTTGGTATGCATGGAAGAGCCGATGCTATGCTGTTATAAATTGGCTTGTGGCAGCAGGCCAGCAGTGCATTGCATTAATCAGATGCCCTCAGTGTAATAAAATGCAGTAGAAGGAAAGAATGAAAAAGAATGGAAAAAATGTGTTTTCTGCAGATTGAGATCTTGTTCAACTGCAGAACAATATATCTGGGCAGAAGCCTAGACCAGCTGAGAAGATCGAAGCAGTGGATGCAGGATTACGCTGGACTAAATGACGTGACAATTGATTTCCTCCTGTTGTGTGCATGAAAAATGAGGTATTATTTCAAACTGGAAAACCTGAATTTTTACAAATGAGAGAAAATGTAAAGCGACAATCAGCCCTTTATGTAATTGTTTACAGCTGTGCATAGAACAATATACAGTATATTACTCAGAATGTAAAGTTTTTTTTTTGGCTGGATTGCAGCAAAGCAGGGGTTAGCCATATAAATGCAAGAAATTAACAGTAAAGTTGTCAAGTTGTAGTAAATGTTCAGTGTTTCAGTTTGTCCATGAATAAATACTGCAGGAACCCACTGCCGGGAAAATGCGGGCGGGTGGGATTTAATCAGAATACAGCACAGAAAATCTGCTTAAAAATATAGGAAATATTGGATAGGATAGAACAACACAATGCAATTTTGCTAAATAAAACACATCACATTCATTAATTTAATTTGTTTTTACAAATTGTCTATCCAATACAATACACATTTTGTATGGGCTCTGATAGAATTATGAATAGTCATTATGGAACCATTAATTGGTCATGTGACAAGGTGTGCAATACACATACAATAAACTTCAACAAAGAAAACCTTGCTGTGCACAGTTTTCCGATAACAGGAAATAGAAATAAAGTGCAATTCACAATTTATTTCGTACAGCAACAATTGATCTACAATGAGTTCAACATGTTTTTCCTTCTAAACTGGCTTCAAAATTTACAATTTACATTTAAGTACACAGTTGCCATACAATGTGTATTTAAAGTATGCATCCCAAATGGAAAAGGCAGCGATTGGCAGAACAGGCAGCAAAGTGACAAACTCTGATCCAAAGGAAATCAAATTTGTCAGACTGGCAGCATTCTAGCCCAATTGATTGGCGGGGGGGAAGCATATTTCAGTGGTGGCGAGTGGCACCTTGGGACCCCACCTCTCGACATGGCCCTGAAGGAATGTATCAATAGAGCAAGCAGAAAAGCAAACCATGCTAGTTAATTGGAATGCTGACACGTTTTGCTCGCAAAATCAGAAGTCCATTCTCTGGTAGCATGACAAATACAAATGAGTCATACCCTCCCCTAACCTGATGCTGCATAATAATGTAAATGGCAGTGGCGAAGATAGGAGACAGGAAAGGTGTGATGGTGCACAGGATGATTGTATGGTGATAAGAGCACATGACTTATTATAATATAAAGAACCCCAGTTGGGTGTTAAAGTTCAAAATAATATTGTATATGTTCTATCTCCTGGTAACAATCATCACCAGAGCACCCTTCAGGCTGTATCTCAGCTAAATCACTGATTAGACATGTGCTTCCTAGTCTCTATAGCTTTAAGGGGATGTTCATAAATATCTGACCATAGGAATGAATTAGCCCATTAAAAATATCATATTCTGATTTAATACTGGTGACTTTTTCCTAAGTAGGCAGGGGACATGTGTGCAAAGCGATTTTATGTGGCAAGCAATTCTTGTCCGCTTAGTGTGTGCTCATTTAAGGTCCTCAGTTGAGCCATGAAAGCCAAGCTAAGTAGACAGCGAGGTAGCATTAAATACTATCTGAGCTTTGACTATTTAGCCATTGTAACGTTAGGTGGTGTTTAATTCAAGTATAATACATACTGTATATTTCACTGTATAGTTTATATGGAAAACCAAGGTGGGAGTATTTTTTATTTCACCCATGTTTAAATGTGAAAAGTTCTGTATCTTAGACTTGCATTATCTTACCTGAAATAATATCTCCATCATTCAATTAAGTTGTAAGTTTCTAGTCTTATTCTTCTCTTTTTACTGTGTTTTGGCCACATGTACATTATGCAATGGACTACATTAGCATTTGTCGTATACTGTAATTTAAACATGCCTTAAAACATTTCTCATATACGTACATTCTGCACATGGTTGTTGACAACAATATACTCCAAATGTAGGAACACGCCTCCAACTTTAGAACAACTTTTCAATCTCTGCAGGAATTGTCTTGGAAAGGTATGTATACTTCAGCCTTTCATCAGTAAATCCATTGTGTGGCCACAAATGATTGCCTTTCTTCATATTTAGAGCATTGGCTTGCGGCATTCGATGTACACTGAAGGAGTTGATTAGAAACATCTGAGAAAAAAAAAGAGCTGCACTAACATCATAGTTGCTAAAGGCAATATTTCTCTGGCTGGTGTTAAATGGGATATTAAAGTAATATACACTTGATGTTTTTTCATTATTTTGAAAATAATTTACTTTCTTTCATTTTTACCATTTTTAATTATTTTTAATTAAATGCATTTCTTGATCAGTGGCGAATGATGAAAGTAATCACTTCAGTGCTGGCAGTAAACATAACACAACTATGGGATGCATTGCAATCAATATAAACCAGCATTCTCATGAATGCCTGACATCAATATTATAGTCAATGCACAATGTGATCTGGCTTGTCTTACATCAACGGATTAAAACCCTTGCTGCTGTTAAATTGCATTCAGTGTTGTGTGTGACCATACAGTACAGTAGTTTGACCAATGTTTTGTTAGAGAGCTCAAACAACAATGTTTTATGACAGTGGGGCAGTTACAGCCTTTTGCACCAACTGTTGGGTCTTTAAAAATAATACAAGAGAAAGTCATCATTACACATGTGATTAAATGCTTATACTTATTTAAGCAGCATTCTAAATTGTAAATCTCCTTGTTCTATATTTTGAACTAGTGGGTAGCAGTTATCATGGAAACAGCTTCAGTTTTACGGTATGCTCTCTAAGGTGGATTTCAAATTAATCCTAAAACTAACCACAAGAAGAAGTAAGTACCTTTATTGGTAGTATGGTTCTGTGTATATCTGTGTCTTTTCTAGAGGAAGTCCATAAAACCTTTCAATCTCACACATCTAATGTTATTAAATGTCACGACACACACACACAACACACACACACCACACACATTTTAAAGATGTTTTTTAAAAATATGTTGAATTTACATCTCTTTTCACATTAGCATTTGAAATATAGTTTAAAGTTTCAAAGTTTAATGCACATGAAAGGGTCATTATGAAAATCTTAAATATACGGTATGTATGTAATTAAATGCAAACTTCATTTGTATGCTGTATTTTATTTAGCTCTTAGTCGATGATTTAGTTCTGTACTACTTAATAAATATCATAAAGTTGATTAGAAATAGAGAAATCCATGTGCAATGTGACTTAGTAAATAGAAATTATTATTATTAATCAGGTTCATTTTTGTGTGGATCTCGTTAGTGGCAGTTGAAAACACAGCCCTCGCAGGCCACATTTATTCTAAGTTGTTGCTGGATCAGCACCTCCAGAAAGCGTTCACTTTGTACAGCTTCACTTCTGTGATTGCACGGCTCCTGATGTACCTAAATATTGTGCAAGCTAGGCAGGCTCAACAAACTTGACTCTCCTGAGGAATCCGAGTGCAACCTCATTCTGATACCTGTCACTTTATATTGTGTATTTTCCTCCCATTACCCAGAATGTCTCCATTTAATGAATGAGAAAACAGTTCCAAACACAAGCCTTCAGCTCTTGCCCTGGTGGGACTGCTGGCCTTGCTCCATGTCAGCATAGATTTGGGAACTTGGCAGAGGTTTCGGTGTCAGATGGGTAACTGTCCGGATCTCAAACTATTTGAAAATGTAATCCAATCTAAAAAAATAAAAATGAAATAAATTATGGTCATGGGGTTTGATATGCATATTGAAAAATAAATGATGGTGACTTGTAATTTTCCTAGAGGTATTTGATGAGTTGTGAAATATGTGAATAGCCCAGCTCAGTCTGCTGAAGCTTCACATCAACTTTGGAATGTATTTTTGCACATACAGAGGGCTTCATCCACCATCACTTATATTAAAAACACATTTCTCCCAAAATAGTTTCCTTTTAGGACAGAATTTAAATTAAATTCCTATCCATTATGAACCATATTAGGAATAATTAAGAAACCAACACACATAAACCCCTAAAGTACACAAACCCCGTCAGCCTCAGACTGTGACAGTCTCAAAAAGTTTCAAAGATGTTTAACACACACACACACACACACACACACACACACACACACACACACTTGCACGCACATATGCACACACACACACATACTTGCACACACATGCACGCACACACACACACACACACACACTTGCACACTTGCACATACACATGCACACACACACACATACTTGCACACACATGCACGCGCACACACACACACACACACACACTTGCACATACACACTCACTTGTTTACCGGATGAGCAATATTGAGGCTCATTAGATTAGTCGTGCAGTCTGCTCCACAGTTATGGATTTATGCTTAATCACCATGGCATCTCTTTTAGCGTTGATTATAATTCCCCAGAAGCCCTTAATTAAACCGTGTGCAGCAAAGGCCTCTTTTTTTTTTTTTTTATTTATCTCTGAATGAGAGTGAAGCCCTCAGGTTTACTGACCAAGTCTCCCAGTGCAGTGGAGAGCACCATCAGGCCAAGTACCCATAAATTGCTCAGCCCCACCAATGATTTGCTTTAAGTGAAGTCTGCTTATGAGGCACATTTTCTTTTCACTTTTTATTAATACTCTCCCCTGTTTAATCAATCTGAAAGAGGTGTATATTCACAAGACGTTGATGGCTTGCTTTGGTATTTATGTATATGTTTTAAACTTTTTCAGGGGGAGACTTGAGATGCCCCTTTGCAGTGTGCAGCGCCCAGTTGACATTCAGCCGATGTAATTTGGCTTTTAAAATATCGAGTTAGCTTGTTGGTTTAATCACACTACATTTCGGTGTCAACTGGGGTGTTTAAATGACCATAAAGCAACAAGATAAATTAAGGGTTAGTACAAACTATTTTATAAACAACTAAAATGCCATTAGTGTTAAAAACACATTTTTCAAATTAAGTTTGTTTTTCCTGATGTTCCCAATGTTTTCATTCTTTTTTCAGAAACATATCTTGATTAATTTAAAGCTTTGGCTACATTTGCACATAAATAAACTCTAAAGATGTTGAGCTTGTTGAATTTTCAGTCAAACAGCACCTTTTTGAGGGTTAATATTTCACATAATTTGGTAGTTATTGATTCAGTAAGTAATGAGAGTAGTGCTCATCCTCTCTTCTATTACTCTGCTGACTGCTCTGACCACACTGACTGACTTTCTGGAAGAGTATGCACTTTTCACTTTCCAGTATGTATTTAAAATTACCTCACACGTGTACAATCGCGACCGCTAATTTGGTGCCTAGGGTCTATGATGTGAAACATGCACTCGTTGTGTGAGTGCTACAGTATCTGACCTAGCAAGCTGTTGCATGTCAAAGAGATTGGTTGATTTTCAGGAATCACTGCAGAAGACACCTAACAACGTGTCCTTGACTAATATATATATATATATATATATATATAATCCCCCAAAACGAAATTAGGTGCACTTATCTGATTTTCTTACCTTTTAAACTTTGCTTTATTATCCTACACAGAGGTCTTCACCATAAGCTAAGCTGTACACTGAAGGTTTAATGTGATAAAACAGAAGGCTGAGCTAAAGTGCAGCTGACAGGAAAACTGAATATAGCCATTTATTCAACTCAAATCAGCTGAGTTTGTATTTATAGCGCTGCCTTAATTGTTTTACTAGCCTGCTAACAGCACTGCATCAGCACCTCCTGGCCTTTTAGTATGTTACTGATAATGCTTTCAACATTTGATGCATAATGCCGTGGAGAGCGAAGAGTGTGCCGGAAAAATAATGCCTAACCTTTCCATTAGGTTACCTAGGAAGTATAGAGTGATTGAAACGCATTAACTGCAGACATGCTGCAATAGACTGAAGCTGAGCCACTGATATCAGCACACTTTGATCCTCAGTGCCGACTGCATGTACCCCTTTCCATTGCTTATTGATTTGAATTATCATAGAGGGCTGCGTTTCCTCTCTAACTACACATGTACAGTTTTTCCTCACATTTCCCAAAACTAAAACTGATAACTACAAGGCCACTTATGCTTCTTCAAAAACACTTTTAATGTACCTAGTTTCAGTATGTTATACACAACTCAAATAATAAAAATAATACATTTTATTTATAAGTGACTTTCAAGTTACCCAAGGACACTTCAAAAAATCAATCAAAATCATATATTCATTCAAAATAAACGCATCCTGACAATGGGTGACATGGCCCTGTCACCCATTGTGCAGTGCCTGTAAAATGGGGAGTGGAGAGTAGATCGGTATCAAAGGTACGAGTGTGACATTGGCCCTCGTTTTCAATGCAACTGGCTGAGCCACAGTAACATTCACTATCTTGGTTTTACAGCTAAAGTTTAAGTTTTGACCCAAAATACACAGACCATCGTGATGCACATCCACTGGCATTCAAAGTTAATGTGTAAGTTATGGCCACGTCAGTTTGGCTGCAGAGAAGCATAAAGTAGAAGGTCATTTTATGCATTCCTGGAGTTATGCTCTCTCCAATCCTACTGGGACAAATCTCCAGCATAACAGAACATACCATTGTGAATAGCAGGTCACAACATTGTGCGTAAACTATGGGGTTTTACACATTTTTGTGTAAAAGGCACACCACTTTGAATTGCTGGCATGTTGAACAAAGAACCATCTGAGAAGCCATCATCTGAAATTGTTTGGGAAAGGAAAGGCACTTTCACAAACCTGACGGGTGATTTGATTAACCATCTGTCTATCACGTCCGCCATTGTTGTTTTGGCATGGTGTTATTGCAGTTAGCTTAATAGCTAGTTTGATTTGCATTGAGAGATGATCTTATGGAACGTTCCCCATGCCAATCTCTATGTATGGTGAAGGGTATGCGAAGATTTAATTCCAAAAGCCAAGATAACTTCATCAGGATGTATAGTGTCCTGAAAAATAAAAATAAAAATTGGCCAGCCTCTATTGGAGTTTAACATGGGGGTGTGTATACTTATGCCCCCTGTATTTTAAGGAAGAATATGTATTTAGTTACAATACATTATTCATTCACAAAGAAAATTGGTGTCCTTAAAAGTTTGTATTTACCTAAATTTTTTCCAAAAGATGTTTTTTTTATTCCTCTTGCATGGGTGTGTAAACTCATGCAAGCCACTGTATATGTGACTTCATTTCAGTGTCTAAAGAACACTGAAAAATAAGTTTCCACACAGGAGCAAGCTACTTGTTTTTTACAGAGTGAACCCAATTTGAAGAATGTGAAGTTTTTAAATGTATGAAATGACACAACTTTCCAGTGTGTTATCACTGACTTTCAGGCATGGATTGGCCATAGGGAGTACAGGGAGATTCCCCTGTGGGCCAGTCTATTTGCGTGGGCTGAATGGGCTGCACTTTTTTTGATTGGCCCATAGAGAGAAGAGAGGTCACATGATTGGTCCACTTGTGTGTCTTTCATGTGTACTGTTCAACAACTAACGTTACTGAAGTTACTCAGACAACTGACAAACGTGCATGGCTTTTAAAGGGAATGGTAGATGACACACTGATTGGTTTATTGCACAGTATGCCCAAAACACACCTATGAATTAATGAAGACACTAAGTACAACTCTTTTGAAAGATTTTTTTCTAAAAAAAATAAAGATTTTGTTAAAAAATTGTTTCTTCTACTTAAAACCTTGTTGCATGCAGTCTCGGCTTGAAAAGCAAATTTTGCTCCATTTGTATTTTAAATCTATATTATTACATTATTTACAATACAGAGCGTGTTTGGTAATGATTTTTTTTGGGTGGGAACAAATGCAGTAGGTCCTGACCCCCCACAATTTCTGCCTATGTATCAATCTGCATGTTCTTGTAATGGTGCGGAGCTCTGCAGCATTCTGTGTTAAAGTAGCGCTATGCAGTTTTGGCAATTTTTGCTGTTTTTTCGCTAATTGCTCGCAGGTTTCTCTATAGGGCTCCCCCCACAGCTTCAGAATACATATTTGGCAGCTCCTATGTTAACTTGTGTCTGACTCCACGCTCAGTCAGTCCGCTGTTTCCTCTTTCACTGTTCCTCTGACAATGCTCTCCTAACTTTGTTTCTTTTTTGCCGGCTCAGCCATGACAATAGTGTGAAGAACTCAGAAAAACTCCATTGCTAGCTTGTTAGCTGGTTCCTGAATGGGCGTATGTGTGTAGTGCCATGAAGTAATTTGTTAAATTTCAAGCTCACAGGTGCTAGGGGGGAGCAGGACGACCACCATTCAACGCAAAAAGTCATATAACCATTCCAATAACTCCGAAGCTGTTCAGTTAAGGTAAATTAAGCAACAACAAAAAAAACTGCCTAGTTCCCCTTTAACTATACTAATCCACCAAGCCCATAATGCATACTCAACTTCTAAACCTATTCTGTAGTCATACCCTTAAATACTACTTAAATACCTTAACTACTACAGACTCTTCTCTGTCCTTATTTGCCATGTTCATCTAACCATCATCATGGTAATATTATTCATGAAACACAAACACCAATAATTATAATATTTACAGCTTCTGCTCCATGTTTGTTATTGTCTCATCACAGGACATTACTAAGGCACGCCACAGAATCTGATATGACGGATCAATTCATTTCCAGTATTGTGCACTCAACAGAACAAAATCAGGTGCAGTATCGGATGAAGATGTATTATCATATACACATCAGTAGAAAGTGTAATGAGAAATTTAAGCCCTGATCCAACAGTATGAATCGAGACTAGCAGCGTAAATGTTTAGGCAGCCCCAATGTAAATACAGAAACTTATTATGGGCATCATCCCCAGAAGCAAACAAACAAACATGGCATGCTCATGGTTACACCAGAAACAGAATCAGAATACTATAAATCCATATGGTTTTTTTTGCTTTACACTTTTAGTTTTGCTGTGATATCTACATCATGTGTTCAAGGGGGAACAGGCAGCTGACAAGATGTAACAGCATTCAGGACATGGCACACAGGCTGAAGTGTCAGGTTGCATCAATGGTTGTGCTTGTGAAGCTGTTCTGTTTTACTGACCGCTCAAAACAATACACCCAAGCCATTGTAATGAACATGTACTCTACATATGTGCTGTCTGCTATAGAGAGCAACCAGGTGCCATTAGCACTGCTGTATTCCCATTTGTCCATATTGTACCTAAACAGCATACAACCTGTCACTTACAATCAGAAGGACTTGTGGTTGCTATGGGCCGGACTGCATTTTCGCCGCTCCGTCTAATGGACTGACGCAGTCAGTGTGAATGCATGCTTAAGGTAAAGCAGCACCACAGGACCCCCCCAATATAAGGGTTGTCCCCCCCATTGAAATATCATTAAATAATGCTGTGTATTGTAAATATCATGATGATGTTTACTAAAAATATCTGTGTAAGTAGTAAAACAATCCGCACCCCCAAAAATGCTTTTTAAGTTTAGAGACATTTTTAGTCCCCACTCCCTTGCATCACAGTGGTTTGGTCCACTGCTTGCTTTACACACAAGCCCGGCCGCTCTGGCTGACCCCAGGAGAGAATGAGAGAACATAGGCTACTGGTGGGTACGTTAGTTGTGGAATGTAGTAAGTAGGCTGTTCAATGCTAATTTATTCACATTAACATCCGATGAAGTTGTTCTTTTCTCAAGTAGAAATGATGCTGAGTAATTAATAAATTAGTCATGACAAAAAAAGTTTGCTATGTTAGTGTAATATAATGTAATTTTACCTTGCTTGTTTAATAGCTTGTTGGATAAAAATGCACCCACTACAACAAACGTTAACACTGCGATATGCCTGATCAAATCTGTTTGTTTTGTGTGTGTGTGTGTGTGTGTGTGTGTGTGTGTGACCTCAGAAGTGAGTTCATACGGGGGAGTCTTTAAACTAAATTCACCATGGCCCTGGTGGAGGTTAATGTTAGCCCTCCCATCTGCTGTTTTCTAATCATCCCCTGTTATCTATGAAAAAGGAGAATGGAGGAATAAGGTTGTAGCTTGCAACAGCAATCTTTTTTCATTTACCCCTTTGCTCTCCTGGCCATTTCACCATCATTTGTGAAATCAGCTGTAGCAGCGGGAGGAGAGTTTGCACAAAATGTACTTCCTGGAGTGTCTTTTTAATGCCGTGAGGAGTGGAGACGGCAGCGGTAGCTGAGGAGAATAAGTGAGAGAGGGAAAGGTAATGAAAAGAACAGTTGGAAAGCTAGCTGGAGATGGCCCCTGAACATTTGTCACTCCAATAGGAGTTGTCTCTGTTGTGAGATTGGATTTTGGTTCATTATTGCTGTTTTGCAAAAAGGGGGTGTCACTCTGCGCCTGAATGCCTGCAGAGCTACATGGAAGTAGCTGGGTGCAATGCTCTTGATGGGAAAAAAGGATTCTCATGCCATCTACCTCGTACTGTATCCTCATGGGATTCCAACAATAATATGCGAGTCCTGCCGTTTTCTTGCCTCATGCGAGAGCACAGAACAAAAGCTATCTAATTGGGCTAATTCTGTGGGGAGCCATGGTGATGTCACACTACCTTATTGTTCCTATGGGGACAGAAATAGGCACATGTTGGCATATCAAGTCACAGCGCTTCAATAAACACTGACTGGATGACACACAACAATGCAAATAACAACCAGCAATCATATTGAATAATATCATGCCAATAAGAGGCCAGGTCTGTGTCAATTGTGCACATGCGTTGCTCCTGAACTACTTGCTGACCTTAATTCTGTTTGTTTTGTTCTTATGTCACTTTCAATAATTTCTTAAAAATGTCCTCACGCCAACTCTGCGGGGAAAAATAGCTCCTGTACTTACTGTAATTCTGATTGGCATTTATATGTGTGAAAATGACTTAATAAGTCTACTGCTTCTGTACAGTATATCTCTCCAATGTGTTATTCTCCCCGCAGCACTTTTTTAATCACACTCTCTATTTTGCCTTCTGTCTATTTCTCCCTCCACACTCCGTTCTCTGACTTTCCCTGTTTCCTCTTGTCCTCTCACTGGAGAAGCCCTTGGCTTGAAGCACTCTTGAGAAAATGAAGGGGGCAAATATACATGTGTGATGTTCAGAACTGGATAATGGTGCACTTGTTCAATGTAATTGGCCTGGAAAAGCACTGTAATTTGTGACTCGAGAACCCTGACTTGACTTGAGAAAAATGTAAATGTGCAGCCGAGGAGCCCCTTGGTTAATCAGTTCCCACAAAGAGAATACTTTAAGTTCATTAGTGTTACATTTGCATATTCGCCCTCATAAAGGAAGAGTTAATCCCAAATGAAATGGGATGTTTCTATCATAAAAATTGGCTCATTTCATATTTCCCCCTTGCCCCACATAAAATGTGTTTGTGTGTGATCATAGTAAAACATAATGTCTCTCCATAAATAGTCAGCTTTCTTTCATGTTTTATATTGTAATAAGATTTTATTTACCTTTTTATACGCTATACAATAATAGGCCTACTAGATGATATTTCTTAGAATAATAAGGCCTTTAAACATTTTAAACTTGTTCGAAATTGTTACTTGTTGAGCAAGGCCATGTCTACAACTTAAACAGCAACTATCACACAAAAAGAGAGAATTAGATCGAGACCGCAGCATGAGTTCTCGGCAGTAATAATATCGCACAAAAAAACAGCACAAATTGTCAAAGAGTCTAAATAGAGCGAACAAAAGGAGCGTGTCCATGAGGATTAAAGCTGAACAAAAAAGGCTAATTTGCCAGCTGATAATGGCCATCTACTTGCTAGATTGGGGGCTTGAAGGCTATGGGCAAAAAGGCTTTTGACAAAGGGATCATAAATAATAGTGAAATAAAGAAAAACATTAATTAATGAAGCTTACATAGTGTAAAC
Organism: Etheostoma perlongum; assembly: GCA_026937815.1. Taxonomy (NCBI): domain Eukaryota; kingdom Metazoa; phylum Chordata; class Actinopteri; order Perciformes; family Percidae; genus Etheostoma; species Etheostoma perlongum. The sequence goes on from CM049389.1 coordinate 13,555,392, forward strand.
CGAGTTCTGTGAGCAGATGCAAAGCGCTTTAACAAGCTCCCTGGTCTTTTCTATATACTGCAATTTGCATGTATTGATTTTCAGGTAATCAAGACAGATACCTATTTAACTAGTAGCTCTATAACGCTACAGTCCTTCTTGGTTGGTTTGGCAAGACTTGGCTGTGTAACTGGCATTAGTGATTCAGCTTGCAAAGTTAAGGTGGGGTGAAACCACAAAATAAGCCACGTTGCCTAATGATTTATTCAAATGGCTTACTTAGAAGACTTGAAAACTCAATATACCATTAGTCCATAATTACCACCTACCAACCGCAGTGGCACATTTTCATCAAAAGTTACATAGTCAAAATTTGAGATATCACAGAGGTTAATAGTATTAGAAAAGTTTAAATGTGCTGTCATATCAACCAGAGATAGAAATGGATTTTCACTGGGAATGAGAATCAACAGGGCTGAAACTAGGAAGTTTAAAGATCTAAATGATCTCACCTTAGTGTAATGACTCACTAAAACGATGGCCATCTCAAATGACTCATACATTCGATCCATAAACCTGCAATAAGACATTTTACGGCCACGTAGGGCAGCAGAAACAAACACAAATTTGAAAAATTATTACCGTATAAAGTTCCTATGGTGAACTTATTAGCAGAACATTTCTGTGACTCATCAAGCAGCAAATACAAAGTAAAATGTTTTTCTGTGTTTCTGTCCAAATATTACCTTTTTTTTACTTCAATTTTTTTTTTTTTTATCTCTAATGCTTCCTGAGAAACATGTTTGGCTCCTTTGCAGCGAAATGCTCCACTATTTTTTCACCAGCTGATAAATTTACCTGTTTCCCATGCGGAGCCAGGTGGACATCATAAACTTTTCTTAAACCTTTTCACTGAAAACAGCTGGTTGCTGCACCTGTACAACTACACTGATGAATCAAAATCTAAAACATAAATCTAAAACAATGAGCTGAAAGATGTGAAAAAGCTCTGTAATGCTGAGGAAAACTGTGGGGATCTATTTCACTTAAAAGTAGTCACATACTGTTAATTTAGAAATATTTATCATAACCGTACAACTATCCCATTACACCTTTAGGTTTAATGGGATAGTTATACGGTTTAATAATAACAAAAAATTGCAGATACATCTATAGACTGAAAACTTTTAATATCATCTTAAACTTAATTGTGCAGCTCAAAGCAGTGACAACACCATCCCATCATAGTTTTTCTTCCTTGATTGAGCGGCAGTGTGAGGTTCGGTTTCAATTTGGCTTGGCAGTGCTGGCAGTCTCCCAAAACATCTCTTTGGGCTCGTCAGCCCTAGATTCCTGGATGCTACCCACACTGCAGGAGGAAGTGATGCGATGGTGGAGGAAAAAGGGGTTGACAGAGTTGAAAACAAAGCCATCAATGTGATTGGTTGTCTGGACAGAGGCCAAAGCTTGGACAGAAAGAGGGAGGGAGGTAGAGACAGAGATGGAGGGAGGGAAGGAAGATCAAAAAGAGGGAGGGGAAGATTGTCATCAAGCCTTTTAAGTGCCCTCGGGAGGGGTCAAGAGGATGCCAAATCTGTGGGGCGTCTCTGTACTGGCTCCCAGCATGTGTGTGAATATCCTTCTGTATACCTGTCTGTGCCAATCTGTCTATGTGTCTACATGTGTGTTTGGTGGAGTGCATAATCGCCCGCAAGGGTATGAATGCACATACCAGTCTGTATTTCATGTGTGGAATGTGTCCATGTATAGTACACGTGTGTGTGTGTGAGAGTTTTCATGTACTTACGTTATATGTGATGTCCGCCACTTGATCTTTTCCGCCAGTATGAGCAATTTTCGCAGCAAATGGTTGACTTTGATCACACATTTTAGTTGGAGATCCAATTATACCATTAAGAGTATATGAAGAGCTCCATCCAAAATGAATGTGGAGAGGGCTGGAAAAGCCAGTCAGCTTTTTTTTTAAGTTAGTCCGAAACTTTGGTAGACCAATCAGCGTGCAAGCGCCCACTGACTAAGAGTGGGTCAAGGTATGTACAGTGCGGCTACCGACACAAGTGGAAACATCATGGGTCGGGTCAGTTCTCTTTGACATCCATCAAATCCAAACAATTCATTTCATTTTCATCAGTGACAGTATGTGCACAAATGAATTTAAGATAAGGCATATTGACCTTTTAGGAGAACACGTTTTTCAATAAAAATCCTTGAAATTAATAGTTCAATTCGGTGTCAATTGACAAAGAGCATGCTTCACCTTTATAGTACTCATTCTCACGCAGAGCTTACTTTTCATCTAATGGAGTTAGTGCTGCACAAGGATCTCTTCTCTCAAATTTACTGAAATCTAATTAAATACATGGGGCCATGCCCATGTTTTCCTCTTGATGAATTCTCACCACTCTAATTCTATTTTATATTTAATAACACAAAGTGGGCATACATATGGTCAATGCAACACCTACATTGCATCAGAATACATTCGCAACGGAATAGCCTCTGCAGTAAAAATACCATTTGTATTGTGTGAACTTTTGCAATGAACCTTGGTTCTCTCCATATGATGCTAAGTTGTTGTTTATCACATTCACCATTTTTGCTAAGCATGTTACCATGCTATCATTTGCTAATTAGCACAACATTAAAACACAAATTTAAGCTGAGGCTGAGGTTGGAAAAATTTAAATTTTGACCTGCTGAAATGTTAAAGAATCACCAAATTATTACAATTCATCCTGAAGGGGGCATCGATGTCTGAACCAAATTTCATGACAATCAATCCAATGGGCTAGTTGTTGAGACAATTCACTCTAAACCACACATTACACCCTGCACTTGAGTTGCAGACGGGGGATTAACAAAGTCAATAGGCGTCATCCTCTGGGGAACTTAATTATCTGGACCCGTTTTTATAGCATCCACCCAATAGTTGTTGACTGAACAAGACATGTTGCTTTGGCCATGCTGCTAGCAAAGCTAAAATCCAAATGTATGAGTCAAATGGCAAACATGTAGAACACATCACCGACCAGTATAACAGTCTTTTTATTGTGAACAAATAAGAGCACATGAGCTACCACTATGTCTCAACAAAGATATTCCCTGATACAAATATAAGTAAATATGTGATCAGCAAAACAAATTTAACTAAAATATGAACAGCAAAACTAACCAAAATTACAGCCAACATTGCTTTTGTGCAATGTGTGATGCATGCGCTTTCTGGCTTATAATTCTGTACAAAATCTGGTCATTCCAGAAGAAATGTACCTTTTAAAAACAAAGTAAACCTAAACAGAAACAAATATTGATCTAAAAGTGGATTAGCATAAAACTAAAAGTACTTAAAAAGAGTAACCATACACAGATAGACAGACAGTATCTTTCTCTTTCATAGTCTGTGTCCTCCACAAGTTAGACAGTTGGCTCGCTGTAGCAGCTAGTCCATATGTGCTGTTTCACCACAGAGCTCTGACATCTCCTGTCATAAGCTTTGTCACCATAAGCCCCATCATGCTACTGTCCCTGCCTGAGGTCATGCCAAACAAAAGTGGCAATTCACAGCCAAAATGGGTTTGTGTTCACACTATGCATGTCCTTTCTGCCATTTTCACCTTCTCTCGTATTTTTCTGTTTGTGCTTCTGCCAGTCTCTCTGTTCCTTATTTCTGGTATTATTCCACATCAATCATGATTTCCTTTCTTTGCTGTTTTCTCAGCTTTTTAAAAAATGTGATTTTCATGCATCCCGGATACTGCAATGTGATTGACCACGGTGCAATGGGTGATTTAGTCAATGCAATCCCTTCTACTCTAATCAGAATTCATTACATTACATTAGACAGAGGCACCGTCCAACCATCCATTTGTCATTTTCTGAGAAACAATGGGCAAAAAAAAGACAGGAATAAAATCAGTATTCAAAGCAAATTAGTTTAGCCACAGTGAATAGTGGCTATTTCCATTAAGGGTATCGTAATAAAGAAATGGTCATGAAGCGGCAATGATGAGAGGTGTTTTAAGAATGGTTGGAATAAGAGGAAAGAGCAAAACGATCAAAAAAATAAGAAATGCACACAAACATTAGGGAGACAGATGTGGCCTGCCACGCGCGGCCTCCAACTGTTCATAATGAAGGGCATTCACCGTTCTGTTCCGGCTCTCCCACTGTCAACACAATTCTTTCACACTGAGGCTCCTTCCCTCCGCCTGCCCTCCCGTCTATCTGTCCCTCGCTTCTACATTTCCTTCTCAATCCCATTTGGGGCAAAAAAGGACATAGTGTGTAGAAGACATTGAGAGAGAGAGAGAGCTAAAAAGTAAATTGAGGGAGCAGATCTGCGGGACAGCTTGGAGACCAGCGTGGGGCCGTGCTTGTCACTTCTCCTTCCACCCGTCCCGTCTACTGGCAGGGGCTTGTGTGCACAAGGGCCCTAACTGTACCTGGGCATCTGCGGAGCTCCAATGGGTGGGTGAAGGGAGGGTGGGAGCACCACAGGCCTCTGCACCTCTTTAGCAGCCAGGCAATCTGCTCTGTGAGCCCCGTTCTGCCTGTTGGACTGCGGAGGACACACACACAACGCGCCTGCCCACCCACTGAGGGGCATGGTCAGAGCTGAGGCAAGATGGTAGATGAGGCAAAACAAACACATGCGCTGATGCAGCCTATACTCACTGATGTACTGTGATAAAAAAAAACAATTTCTGTGTTTACAGTAAGAGTGGAAATGGAACCACTAAGCTACCAGCTCAGTAATGTAGGTTGACCGGAGAGTACACACCGCCGCGCAATAACTTGTCGCCTGCAGTCATTTTAATGAAGGGAGAACAGCAGAGGGGAAGCAGTTTTGATCATGGCGGTACGGGTACGAAGCTGTTTTCAGCCAGAAGAAGGTGCAATGATTTTGCTGTGCCGCACTGCTTTGTTCGCCGAACCAAACGTCTGCCGGTAACCACCTATCTTTGGCCAACCGCTTTCAAAAATGCTTTGCTTTTTTTCAATCTTGCAGGTTTAGCCAATTGTCAGGACGGTGTAAAAGTAGCTTTAAGAATGTGTTTTGTCAAAGAGTCTGCATGATAACTAGTTAACAACAAAGCCAGCAGAATATTTGAATAAGAAATGGTCAAACTAACATTTGAAATAATAAGCCAAAAATAGCCTAATAGTTAAACTGTTGAAATAGTTACTTCAAAAAACCTTTGTAATAGTTAGGCAAATATTGAAGTTGATACCTAGTTAGATTTGAAAGTTATGACCATTTGGTTGTAATAGTTGGCTATAATAATGGATAAACTGGGCGCCCGGATAGAACAGGTGGTCGAGCGGGCGCCCATATGTGGAGGTTGACTCCTCAATGCAGCGGGCCCGGGTTCGACTGTGACCCGCGGCCCTTTGCTGCATGTCATTCCCCCTCTCTCTCCTCTTTCATGTCTTCAGCTGTCCTGTCAAAAATAAAGGCCGAAAACTTAAAAACAATCTTTAAAAAAATAAAATAATGGAAAAACAATTGAAAATGTTAGTTAACAAATGAACCGTTGAAATCGCTAAAGGTCATGAATACAGTTTTGAAATACATAGCTAAAAGTAATGGATAAATATTTTAAATGCTTAGCTAAAGTAATGGATAAACGGCTAGCTAGACCTAATGGGTAAACTGTTGAAATAGCTAAAACTATACTAAGGAAATGGTTGAAACATGCAGCTTCTGCCACTAGAAGTGATTGTAGTAGGAATCCAAACTTGATCGAACCAACCTAAACACCTACAATTCAGCTATACAGTATGAAAGAAACATCCAAACTGTTATGTATTTTAAAATCCACTTGAAAAGAAATCAAAACATTTGAAACATGACAGGTGGCGTTGATGACGTAGGCCTCTGTGAGCTCATCTGATCGGGATGTTGAGGTACTTCAAACCAAAATAGTTGAGAATCACTCTACACAATCTTGTCGTCAAATGAATTAAACACATCTAAAACATTTATTCTGAAAATTCACAATTCAGTGCTGGAGTAAAATGGATTACTTTTTTTTTCGTTGCAACTGTTGTTCAGGCCATAGCAATTTGTGTGAGAGTTAGAAACAAAACAATCCAAAATGTGTAGCTAACTAGCAGTTGACATCCTCGTATGCCTTGAGGTCACTTCCTCCCACGCCTCCAGAATGCATTCTCCAGATAGGCACGAGACCCCCCCCAACACCATCTCCACCCGCCCCACTTCCCATTCCTCAGTGGAAGTGCTCAGGGCATCCGAAGTACGGACTGAACAGCTGTTTGAATTAAATCTGCAAGAGTAAGTCTAGATGGGGCCAGGTTTATTGAAGCGATGTCAACTGTCAGATTGATGGAAGACAAGGGGGAGATGGCTCGGCTTGTTACAGGCAAAGCCAAACTTGATTCTCTCTGTGTAAGCTCCTGTAAATCATGTCCGTTTGAGAGGGAGATTAGTTGTTGTTCTAAAGACATAAGCACAGTGTGAGCTTAAAAGTAAAGCTGGCCAGAAACACATAAGCGTATCCCAAACACATACTTGTTGTTTGTTTTTTTTACGGCAAAATCCGTACATAATAGATTGTTGAGATAATAAGATACTAAACTTGTTGCCGTTGATGTTTGGATTTTTGTTTTTGTTTTAGTAATCAGTTGATGAGCAATAAATTAGATCACATAAATCATTAAAATGTAATCTGTGTAATATGGTTAATCTATTATTACAATATGTCCTTGAAAATGTTCAGCCCTGAAGAAATCTCACTCATATATAAGCTATGTATTGTACAATGAACAGATGGATCAATTCTCTGAATTTAAATGAGAATTTAGAAATGTGCTAGTGAGGTAGCACTGTAAATTCCACCACGGTAATAACATGGTAATAGTGGGGTAACAGTATGAAAATAAAGAGGTAATAACATGTAATTACCAAGGTAATAACAGGGTAATAAATCACAGTAATAAGATGTAATACTGGGGTAATAAGGTGATAAAAAGGTAACAGATATAACACTCAATTACCAAGGTAATAACTAGGAATGGTTTGATGATAACGTATGTATATCTGGGTAGTGGTAATATAGTTATATTAATATTGTAATAACCTAATAATAATGAAATTCATCCACCCTTTATGTTCCAAATATTTCCCTTTTGTAGACGCCAATTTATTTGTTTTCTGTTATTTTGAAAGTGTAAATGATGGAAATAAAATCTAACTTTTTGTGACATATTGTACGAATGTCTAATCTGTCATTTGATGCCTTTTGGAGATTTTTCCATTTTTTCTTGGCTTCTTTATGCACATTAATACAATTTTTTTTACCTGGGGTGCCCAAACTTTCGAGCCCCACTGTAAATAACACACAAACCATTGTTGCATTGCACATTTGCCATAGCAAATAATATGTCTTAGTGTATGCGGGCAGCATCCTGTTACAGCTTGCATTTCAACTGCGTTTGTGTAGTAGCATCTGCAGCAGTGTGTAGAGTCAGTGTGCATGAGTGTGTATGTGTAAGAGGTGTGGGCACCGATTGTGTCTCACCAACTCTTTTGAAAGTGACTCTGACAGTTTGGATAACAGTGCTACCCTGCTTCCTCACTGCCCACACACATATAGACACACAGACACACCACCGCAGTCACATTGCCTTCAGATGGCGGGCTTCTCAGACGCCAAGTGTTAGGGGCCAGCTTATAATTAACTTGCCTGCCAAGTGGTATTATATATCATCAAGGGCCTGACATTGGCCTAGAGGAAGTCCAAAAAAGTGCTATTGTTCACTGTCTAATAAGGTCAACGCAGTGGCATGGTGAATTACAGCTTTTTCTACCATTTAGACAACAAATGTCGTTAGACGTCAACTCCTGCTTCTCATGTGGAACTTTCTGGGCCTGAAGGAGGAGGCAACCTGGTATTTGCTGAGCAGAGTCAGAGTGCATGTGTCACAACAAAAAATACTGTTCAATTATGATTTTCTCAAGGAAGAGACATAAATACATGGAGATAAGAGAGAGAAGAAGGAGTACTAGTGACTTTCAAGCCAAATGAAGGCAATTAATGTTGCTGTTTATCAGCTCGAGGCAGAGTTTTCCTCTTTTTCAATTAACTCAGTGTGAGCACACTCATGCGGTTTGATGAGAGCCTTATCCATCGAAGTGGACACACTTACTGTACACATGCACTGAACTGTCTCCCTTTGCTTATGTCTGTCTTCTCCTCCAAAACCACATTGCATGCTGCACTATATAATAAATCTTTATAAAATCTTGTTTTGGCAGTTAGTATACAAGAGCTGAATGTAGGTTACAATTTTGTCCAAACAGGAAAATATACAAAAGGTGCACAATCAAACAGTGACTTTGGCAAATAAAATTGTGTAAACTGTAAGGATAAACTACGCATAACTTGATCGCATGACATACTGAAAATCCTGTTAGAATTAGTTTACTTTTCAGAAGATGACGGCACTCACAATGGTATGCTGTTTTGCAAGACCACCAATACATATATATATATATATATATATATATATATATATATATATATATATATATATATATATATATATATATATATATATATATATATATATTGATAATACCAAGCTTTTAGTCACAAGATGACTAGGTCACCACTGTGAGTATTTTCTGGCCCAGTGGTTCCACACCTGTCCACATGGTGTCCTCAGAGTTGGCCAGCTCTGAAAATCTTTTTTTGTGTGACCTGTATCTAGCTATCCAATTGTTAAAGCAAAAGATCAATGACCAAGAACAAGAGCCTAGCAAATGAGATAGAACAAATGTATAAGTGGGCTTTTAGAGGTGCTCGAAGACAGTTTTTGTTTTACCTTTAGATAGAGCGAGGCTAGCTGTGTTTCTGGTCTGTGTGCAAAGCTAAAGTAATGGACTGTGGCCTTATATTTAAGGTAGATAAGACAGTACTATTGAAATTGTCATTAAACTTTCCACAAAAATGAGAATAACCATATTTTCCAACATATTGAACTATTTAAGAATGTCCCTTTTAGGACTTTTAGGCCTTCAATTCCACCATGCCTGCTGTCTGTAAACTGTTGTTGATTGCCAATCTTACTCTGTTTTCTTTACCTGATCTCGACTGCCCCTTTAGCGTGATTATGGTGGAAACAGCTTTTTAACTCTACCTGTCTTGCTCATTAAGTTTGCTTTTCGGTTTGGGTCCTACCGAGACACTACAAAGCCATCCCGGGGTCCATGCATTACAGCACAACCCCAGCACTTACAGTAGCATGGGGGATGGTTTGATTCAGATGTGTACTCTGTGGGCAAAGCTGTGTCTGCATAGTTTCGGGAAATTTGTGCTGGTGAAGTCAAAGACAAAAATATTTGTGTGATTGACATGTAGTTGATGGATTGCATTGGATCTCATTTTGAGATCAGGTGTGTCATTTCCTCATGAATCGGAGGCAGGATGTTGCATGACAATAAATTGAAGAGATTCTAAGAGGCACTAAGCTGTGTAAAGTTGGTCAGAAGGAGGCTACAGTTGTCCTCACTGCCTCCCTTCTGTCTCTCTCCTCGTTCATTTGGATGGCGTAATAGGGTTGAGGCAATTGATTGATTCCCAGCGACAGATGGCATGTACCCAAGTCGGGCATTTCTGCCTCTATCCAATAATGCGGTGAGTTTTCCTGTTCTATCTAATTATATTACATTTTTGAGTGTGTTGCTCCTGTTATGCCTAAAGTTGTTTGTCTTTCAATAAAGAAAGAAAAAAGTCAAATATGAGTGTGCTGCAGCCGATTGCATATACACCAGCCTCTTCTATCAAGGTGGTACATGTATTCTATCTGGAGTCCTTAACTCTTTTTAATCTTGGGAGTTAAGGCATTGCATTAAGGCATACCCTTGTATGGTATTCGGTTCAAATTGATCCATTTCAAAGTATACATTTTTCTACCTTAAAATCAATGGCCTTACCTTATTTTCTGTGATAACGATGTATTCCTGACTCAATTCAGAAAATTATTCTGGACACTTCCATTTTTAATTGTGTTCTAGTAGAGACTGATTGCATTCCCTAAACGTATATGTTATCGCAATTGTTTGAAATTGAGATAAAGACTATATTTGTTAATAGATTCTGAAGTAAAATTTTATTTCAGAATTGTTTTTAAAACCCCAAATAAGTCAAGGGTCAATTTGACCCAAGGGATACGAAAGGGTCCCAAAAGTGAACACAATACAAGGCTTAAGGGTAATAGGGATCTAAATTCTTTCCAGCTAATATTACCATTATATACTATAATTACACTCAATGGATAAAACAAATCATTTAAGTTGGGGTAGCTGTTCAACTTGAATGCCACCTTAGAAGGTGTCACTCCTTTAAAGTCCACCATTGATTGAAATAGTATATTTCCTCCAGTAGATATACTGTGTATTGTTCCTTTACATACAACTTTGCTTGAATGCACATATTTGCTTGATGGATGCTCAAGGCACACCTCAGTTATAAAAGATCTTTCTAAGGTGAAAAGGGAGACTTTAAGCCAAATGGAACTAAATGAGTGGAGTGGTTATTGCAGAGTCTAACCTTACTCCTTCTCAATTAGAGTGTGAACACAAATACCTCCGTCTCAGTCACTATTTCTGTCTCTTATAGCTATACCCCCCCTAACATTACTCTGTTCTAGAATTACAATAAACTAATTCCTGCCGGTTTCGCACAGACTATGAATAATGGGAGTGACAAAAAGGGTCGCTCAGCAGCAATAGTCGTACAGGCTCTGAGCACTGTTTTGTTAGGCATGACTAGCTTTTGTAATTATGTTTTCCCCGTAACCTCCCCTGACCATGTATAGCCCAAAACGGCAGAATTCAAATTACTGAAGTATAAAATGCATTCCACTTTGCAAAAATAATCAGAACCAAGTCTATTTAAATGGTAGGAGACTTTGTTTCATTTCATGCACAGACCATTTAAGTTAGTAATAATGGGTTATTTTTTAATCAACAAATCGACTGCATTGATTGCATTGCACAGTAGATCCTTAAAATCCATAGGACTTGCTGAATGTAAGCCAATGCAATGTCCTGTAAAAAAAAAATAGACTAATTTTATTCTCCAGTCATGGTATATTCTTATCCTTGACTTCAGGCATATTAATTTGCTTGTTACAAATTCATACATAGTCCAATTACATATACTATTGAGAGAAAATACATCGCCTGACTTAGACGTCTCTAAGATAGCTGTAAAACATTTTATTACTCTAGGCCTTTGTGCTTTGCACCAAGGCATAATAACTGTTAATGGTTATTTCACATGGTGGCATCTTCACAACAGAAATGTGAGAAAGATGTCACCAAATAAACTTATCTAACAGGCCCTAATTACCTCAGCTTAATGAGTTACAATCAACAGATCTTACCAGCAGTCTCCTAGTGGCATCCTGGAACCCGTTCGGTTCAGAGGATGGAGGTGGGGGAGCACTGTTCCTTAATGAATCTCAGCATGGAGCCCCCCCAAAAACAGAACACAGTGATTAGAAGCTTACACAAACACAGAAAAGGCTGCAAACAGTGATTAGTATGTAATTGTAATCCTGTAAAGGAAAAGGGATCTGTGTCGTTGAATCAGTAATGGAAGGGGTTAATTAAGAACAGAGACGCACATAGAGAAAACATGGAGGGCAATGGTCATGAAAGTACAAGAGATAGTCATTTTAGTTGCCGAAAATAATTGCACGTTCTTACTTTGCTGATTAGCCTACACTTTGACTGAGCCAAACAAATAGATATACATATATTTGCTGTTCATAAAGTCTCAGCTAAATCACAACTGACTTGTCTCCTTGCCTGAATAACAATAGAGGATATGCTAAAGGAAGAAAAAGTTAAAACAAAGGGTAGCCTTGAACAAATGTCATTCACATTGTTGCCCTTCTCTCTGCTCCTATCTAAGGCCATTGTGAGGTCATTAGACTCTCTCTGCATGTGCTCAATCAGGGATGGTCATTGCTGACAGGGTCAACGCTGGGTCTCTTGCCCTCTAACAGGCAGAACCGCCTACTCCACAGCCTCATTGGCCGAGCTGTTTCATCCCCTCTGTCTATCAAACTGGAGCGGCGGGGTCGAGTCGGAAGCAGTCCGAGCAGAACATCGAATGATGACAAGGGCTTCCTCTGAGGCTCATTAAGAATATCATCTGGAGGAGACTCCCTTAAAAGCACATAAAAGCCACTGTCTGGATGTACAAGCAGCTGAAGCATGTTCTCACCGGGATTACGGGCCAATTTACCAAGTGTGAACTAGAGCAGCTCATGAACAGGCCCTTGAATCCCTAACCCCTCTCTGCATCACACAGTAGTTTCAAGAACTAAGAACTGTCGACAGACAGCACTTATAGACAGATACAAGAGTAAAATGTTGGTGTCTCATGCAAATGGAACGCTTCAACAAAGCAGCGGTGTCGTGACTTTGGCCATCCTGTCAGCATAACAAGACTGTTGCCCCTGAGCCCCAACACACCCGCTAGCTTCCTCCATCCCTCGCTGTCTACCTCTCTCACTCCCCCTCTCCTTCTGCTCTTGTCGGCTGAGAGTCAAAGTTCTCCCTTAATCAGCACAATGCTCCCAGTGGCAGGTGTTGGTGTGCTTTTTTTTTGGCATCTTGATCACCCCTCGGGGATCGCGCCGGCCTCCGATGCTAGGAGCACAGCAGGAGATGTCATCGGGAGGAGAGCCACCCACGGCGACGACAGAATCAGGCAAATTGCTCTCTCTGCAGCGAGAGGGAAAGGTTAGGGCCACGGGATTAATCCGAGCTGCACAGAAATACAGTAGGAGGTTAGCCAGACGCATGTAGCTCACCAATAGCAGCTTGCATAAATATGACTCAGCACTAACAATGTGGCCCACAAACAGGAGGAGGGTGTTTGTGTAAGAAAGTTGATGTTTTAAGTGCCCCCATTGTATTATGAGAATCTATCCTCATTGGTGTAAAGTACAATTTTGAGGTACTGGTACTAGGTGTTCATTACTTGGGTGTTACTTATTTTTACAATACTCTATACTTCTGTTCCACTACAATTATTGCTGTAGTATACCTTTCAGAATAGCATTTAAAATAAAAAAACATATGCTTATAATATAAAATGCCTTGTTAAAGATTTTTATTTATTTATCTGTTTATTTAAAAGGGGCAGTGCACATCAAGTGACATTGTTTTGTTAACACTCAAAATTTAAATGTGCCAGAGTTAGCAAAAAAATCTAATTAAACCATTGGTTCCCAACCTTTTGGGCTTGTGACCCTTCACAAAAAAGATGTGTCTATTTGGGGCTCCTTGTCACATTTCAGATTTGTTAGTAGCTCCAACAGTTAAAATATTTCCCCTCCGAACTTCTCAGTGGTTTTAAGTCCAAAAATATATTAATCTTTGTAAGAGAACTTGATTTATCTTGTGACCTTCTGGACACCAGTGGCCAAATGTTAGTAGAAGTAGACGTAGTATATAAAAACAAGGACCTAAACACCCACACAGGTGTTTTCAGTTGATGTGGCTGTTTTGACCCTTTCCCAAGACTGTGTGGGTGTGGTTAGACTGATTGAGTGACATCTTCCTGAGTCCCCTGTTAGTGCTGTTGCACCTGTTAGGGCAGGACAGATGACAGCTTTATCATTCTTTTTGGTAGAAAGAATTTGTAACCCAATAAGCTCTCATCTAAGCACTGGCCCAGCTTCAACCTGAGCAGAGTCTAATCAGACAGAATGACTGAAAACACCTGTGTGGGTGTCCAGAGTTAACAGCCATCATCTGTCAGATATCATATTTAATACTATACTATCAGTCACTGGAATTTTTCTACGTATAAATGTTTACTTTTGATACTTTAAGTACATATTGATTACACCTTGCAAATCTTTTATTTTATTTCTGTCTTGTATAATCTTTTACTTTTCAGTCACACAGACCTTCCTCTGGTGAATTCTGTGTGACCAAAACGTTGTGATATAAAGAATTTGCAAGGCGTAATGGACAGTGTGTGGGACTTTTTTAACAAATCTTGCTGGTAACCTTTGCCTTTTCCGACGCACCTGCCAGAAAAGAGGTGTCGACTTAAAGGGTAGCTACCGTTTTTTTTCAACCTGGACACTATTTTCCTATGTTTTATGTCTGTGTGACTGATGGGAACAACAATCTTTGACATTGGTCCAGTATTAAGCAAGATCGATGCAGTCGGCAGCGGCAAAACAGCTTGCAATGTAAGTTATGGGGCAATTGTAAAGTTACCCTCACAAACGTGTAAGTTTTGCAACTGACAGACTCAGATTAATATTTTAAGTGTTGGACAACATTAATTAAAGGATTTCTAAGGAGGTGGACCTTTCTGTTGAAGAGTAAGATCCTTTATTTAAACATAAACACATCCGCACATCGCTAAACCCACCAGACTCCATGTAAATAACCAGTAATTTTAGCATCATAAAATTCAAATTTAGCTTCATTCAAAGTCAACAGAAACAAAATAAAAATTTGATAGTCTGTTTGGGGTCATTATTACTTTTCCAACCATCACAACACAAGTTTTGGTTGAAATAAACACATTTTACCGATTTACATGTGAAAATATGTTGGCTCCATACACGCTAAAAGTATTGCTTTTTAAATAGTCCGGTAGGTTTAGGGCTAGCAACTTCTGAGCTGTTTCTAGTTAAACAAAAAAGGTCTCAATTAGGTTTTAAAGGTCCAATCTGAACCTGTCAGTGGCAAGACGAGCACTTTTGTGAAGGTAAATACAAGCTGGACAATGGCCCTATTAACTTATATTGTAGCTTGTTTTGCCAACTGCAGCACACTTCCTTAATACTGGACCAATTTTAAAGATTGTTGTTCCCATCAGTCACTTAGTAACAACTAAATTGGATTGGTTGACATAAACAGTTACCCTTGAAGTAAACAATTCTGATGAGCTACTATTGATGTACAGTATATCTATATGTTGTATGAGGGAATCTAGCCTGCAGTATCATAATAACTCTACTATGGATTGCATAAATATTGGTCATTGGAGCGATCATCTTTTGAGTTATAACACGGTGTGCAGATGCATCTTCACTTCACTTAATAGATCCACATCTGCTTCCCTCCACTCCCATTTTTCTGGTAATGTTGACGTATATACTCGCATCTTGAAGTTTTACTCCACGTCATGCCTCAACCCATCTTCAGATAGCACTGCTAATTGGAGGACAGTCTTAAAGTGTTTGTGCTTCATACATACAATATGTATGAAGCACAAACGCTTTAAGACTGTTTTCACCTGAGCAGTTTTGTTAATGACTATTGCCATAAATTAAAGTCGGAAAATTACATTACGCAGGTGATGTTAATACACCAAATGTAGTCCCAATGTTTTAAAAGTTAATTTCACAGTACTGACCACCAGTGATTGTCAAAGGGCAATGGCAAAAAGTTAGCCGTGACAACTGATCCCAGTACATTACTTTTCAGAATAATCTAACTTTTTTTGGTTTTAATTAAATTGTTGTAGTTACATTCTTGGCTGCAACATATGTCAAGTGCAAAATATGTAATTCTATTTGTGTGTTATGTATATACCTTCACTTTGTAACCCAGACTGTATGGCGTCTCTGCATATCTACATGAAAAAATACTCAGCTGCTGACTCAGAGAAGCATTGTCAAACGGGAAATGGCTCAATTTGCTGAGTACCGAGTACAGGTCGGCCTATCTGAGCATGAAATGTAAGCTGCCCAGGATGGTGTCTCTAAGATTCTATGATGTTGCTGTGCAGACTCTGCAGAACACACTTGCGCAGTGCTGTTCTGCTTACAAGGTAAATTGTTGAGCATTTAAAAGTGTTATGAGGAGAGAGAAGCTGATTTTGGGGAGCTCCTTCCTGCAGCTTCTGCTGGAGAGGGCTCTGTCATATTCAACTATCAAAGTGTATGCATCAGCAATCTCTGCTTGTCATGAGGGCTTTGGGAGAGATTGGTTTCTAACATCCTCTCCTGAAATATTTCCAACAAGGCGCGAGGCAGAAATGTGTAGTTTATGCGTTGCTCTGCTCCTCAGTGTGAACAAACCCAGGTTCTGTCAAAGGCCCTTTGACAGAGGAGTTGTTGAGGCCCGATGGGCAGATCCCTCTCAGGTTGTTAATTAAGACCGCATTGCTGCTGTGCTTGAGTTTTTTGAATGTGCTTTTGGTTCACTTGTGCTGCATGCTTCTCAGGAGGGACCTAAGAGGTGCCACACACACGACCAAACCTTCATACGTAGCAGCTTGAGCCATTCAATCCTACATCCAACAGAGGAGAGAAGGAAAAGAAGATCCATTTTATGTCTTCTGTATGCTGACATGTTTTGGTGAAACTCATAGCTACAGTATACACAGCAGCTTGCTATCTGTTACAAGAAGAGGGTAACCTCTGTCTACATTGGCATGGAGCGAATCTGCCTTTGTTGCTCAAGTGGGGTATAGAGCATGACGTGGATTTGTGTAAAGGTGTCATGGTCAAAACCCTGATCATTCTTTATTTTCTTCTCCTGCTGTAAGATAGTTTCTGTATGTAATGAATAGTTAGTTCAAACCGGTTGAGTTTTTTTTTTTTTTTTTTAACTATCTCTGGGTTCTTTATTAATACATACAAAACAAGACCTGAAAAGCCACACACCACCTCTCACCTCACCCACACATATATTTTTCTAAGTTTTTTTTCTGAATGCTATACATGGCAAGCACTTTGTCTCTTCCTGTTGAGTACTTGACCTGTGAGTGTGAAGCACTGATTATGCACTGCTAGCGTAGACTACTCATAAAAAGCTGCATGTGTTGACTATACTGCTATCATAATATCCTGCTGATCAGGAAGAACAAGTGGAAAATTGCAGAAACTTCTCACAGGTTTATTTTCCAAAATGTGATCATAGAGGCTGCAGTTTGGGGGTTTTGCCCTGTAGACCTAGACTGGGTAAACTCCGCCCACTTTGCCGGTGATTTGATTTTGCCCTGCAGCTGGATCTTGAAACCTGCACGTTTAATTCCCCTGCTTCGGTTCAATGTTTTGGAGGGAACCAATCACACACTGGCTTATCCACCTGGCACGCTATGGGCGGGTTTAACACGATGATGATGATGATGAGAAGCGATCAAGCAGCTTCATGTTTACATTTAACATAGCAGACACCGAAGCGCAGACAACCCGTTGGTGTCACTGTCACCCGGATTGTTGCTCTGATTGGTTGAAGGACTATCCAATTGTGTACACAATCATTTGACCTATGCCCGTTGGTCACGCCTCATGTGCAGAAAAAATACAGAGCAGACTCCCCAGACCAACGCTCAAATTGAGCTTGGTCTGGTGATAGCCAGACTCCTGTAGACCTACAGAGCTTGAAACTTCTGATTAATACATTTTGTATTTGGGCTCTGTGAAAAATCAAAGGTGGAGATTTTTCAGTTGAGGTTTTTCACTTGTTATTGAAGACTTTTTGATGGAGTTTCACCAATAAGATTGAATTTTTAGTTTTTCTTCAACAAGCTACTGTATGCAGCTAGTAAAAACAAGTTAAGAGTTTAGAGCCATGCTAGCAGAGTTAGCTTGGCAGAGTGATGCTGTAAGCTAAATGCCAATGTCAGCTTTGCAAAATGTGTGCAAATTTTGAACTATTGCCTATAGATTGAATAGATGAATAGATTCATAAAAACAAAAAAAAAAAAAGGTTTTTACGTGGTGGTTCTTGCCTTTGTCTTCCAAGCTGGATATTCCCGTAATGTGTCTTTGTCAACGGACAGCACGCAACAGGCCAATACTCATACACATGAAAGAACTATTGAAACTTGCTAAATTGAACCAAATTCCATTGTTTTGTTTCTGGTTAGCAGCTTCTACTTCTTCTAGTCTGTTTACGGTCAGATTAAAGCCATAGCCTAGTGCCAACACTAGGCTTGCCTCCAAGGGCAACAATCTGCATAGCTTACAACACCCTCTTTAGTTATTTTCAGTGGTAGTTATTAATATGTTGTATTTCAGTCTGGGCCAAAGTGGTGGACTGACTGACCAACCAACATCACCATCTGCAACACCACTAGCATTATTTATTAGACTTTTGGTTTGATGGTGTGGGCAGTTTAGAATTGGGGGGTGATAGACAAACTAAATATCAAAAACATCAAGGCACAAGACAGGAGCAGACCTATACTTTTTACTTACTTTTCTCTCATCTGTTGCCTTGTGGCTTCACAGATTTATTTGAGTGGGTTAAAGAAAATGTGGGTCGTGTATTACAGGCCAAAACAAATCTGGAGCTCTATCTTGGGTCTTCGTCTCTCTGCCCTCGCTCTTTCCCCTCATCTGCTCTCTCTGTCTAATTAGCTTCTACAGCGAGTGCAGACTGGACAGGGGCCTATGATGGAGCCAGATGTTCGAGGAGATTTTACCCCGCAGGGGAATGTTTTGTTTACTACAAGATGAAAACAGCTTTCTTGCCTTCACTTTCCTTTTGGGGTTGTTTATGAGCAAAACCACATTTCCCCTCCTGCTCTGGTTGAGTTTCAGATGCCAAGAACCAGTTGATATTTCATTTTTAAGTTAGTTCATTTAAAAAACCTGTCTAACTAAAGTGCAATTTTTTTTTTACTTTGAAATGTCAAAACAGGTATTGCCATGATCCTTTAGATAAATAACACAGTTCACAGTCCATACAATTGAAATCTATAATCGTTCCTTCTCTGTTTTCCCCTCATTCAACATAGCATGACAACCATTATCCAGCTCAACACTTATCACCACAAAATTGACATGTAACCCATTTATGGGATGATTAATTTAGCTTTGGTGTGGCCTACCGGAGGATCAGTCTTAATCAGCAGAGAGAGAGTAAGGGAGAGAGAGCCTGGGTCTGCACGTCAGCCACTACAGAAAAACAAATGAAGACACTCGGATCAACTCCATCTGCATCTTAGACTGATTCTTGGAGCGGGATTAGTATGCTGGGTCGATGCGGAGTGTCAGTGTCGGGTGTGTGATTGGACAGTAATACTCTCACACTCGTCAGCATCTTTAGATCCACTGAGGTTGTAATTGGGTAGTGCTCTCAAGACTCAAACAACTGATAAGGTTGATTACTCCAATAGCATTGAAGGGCAGTGGAGGGGTTTATAAGAATCCGGCTTCGATGAGATGAACACAAGAAGATCCTAAGTTAATTGTGACACTGAACAACTCCAAATCAGCATTACGACTACGAATCTAAGCCAAATAGTCACTTTGAATCCGTTAAGCAAGGACAAAAAAAGTTATCAAAAGCAATCTGCCTAAGAATAAACTGGATGAGCAAATTTGGTAACAACATGCAGACCTTTTTTATCATTTGAGCCACATCTTGCATGTAGGCAATGCATTTAAATAAGAGGGAGTGCATTTATTTTAATTTTAGGAGAAGGCTGTTGAGCTTTTTGGATGTTTTTTTGTGTGAATACATCTGTTTGCAAGAGCAAAAAAAACTCTTTTAAACTTTCTCAGTACACATGCCTTTGCTTTCTTTAGAACTTCACCCACCTCACTCTGGTCTCTGGGAGAGAAATCACATCAGCATGATGTCAAATCTGCCTTTGTGACATGCCAATCCAATTAGGATGTTCTCGTTTAGCTCCCTTTTCCTAAATGGAGGCTTTTGTATCTTTTACAAGGAGGATGTGCAGTAAGAGGCACATTCAGTAAACAGTGCGGCCCTCGGGCTTTCCTCTGGGACTATTCAAGCTAGGTGGCTAATGAAAGAGATCCATAAAAACAGCAGGGAACCACGAGGGAGGCCATGTAGAACACAAGCACAGAGTGGCATGGGGTCTCCTGGGAAGTGGGACAAAGAGAAAGGATGATCCTTGTCAGATGGGATAGGTGATGATGTAAAGGCCCAACAGTATTGGTTGTTAATTACCTTGATTGGTACTAAAATGGAGAAATGCATTTTTTTTTTTAAATGCAGCTAAAAAATGGATGTTTTTACCTTTCTAAATAATAAAGATTGAGGTATTTTCTACAATAAAACAAATCTAAGATACAAGTGCAAGAAACAGTAAGTAAGGTGGGTTCTAAACAACAGGTCAACCAAATCATCTCAACCACTTGAAGTAAAACCAAAAGTGAGGGCACCTATATTATCTGTAATACTCGCTGGTCCACAGATAACATGGTAGATCAAAATGAATCCAGGAAGTAGGTCTGTGAACTGATTTATAAATGACAGTTCCGGGTACATGTTTACCATTTGCATTCTTTTACTCTTCCAAATTGGTATATTTAAAACCTGTTCGATCACCTGCAGTTTTGCCTCATCTCTGGAATTTAAAATGTCAGCTACTAAAGGGGTACTCCATTGATTTTATATCTCAGTCCCATAAAGTTGGGAGACTTAAGAGAGACAATGGTCAAAATCAAAAAGTAGAGGCCAAGATATCCTGACTTTTATCTCCCTGCATGGATCAAGCTCCTCTTTTGTAAATACATAGGTTGACCTTCATGTCTAACATTTGGCGGAGTGCTCCTTTAACACAATCCTATTATTACAGATTGAAATGATGACCAAACTATGAAAACTGTAACGAACCAGAATTGTCCTTGAATTAATGTGAGCACCATATGAGCGCTGGGGTTTAAGAAGTTAATTTCTAACACATTTTTAATCTTACAGTAGTGTTTGGTATAGGTTTGGTGCACACCACTAATAAGTAGCTTCACCATGTCTGATTCTTGCTAAAGGCTCCTGGTCATTTGTGTTGAACTTTGACTTTTTTTTTAACCACAAAGTTTTTGGAGTGTATATGGCTTGGAGGAAACCCAGTAGACCTCAAATTATCCTCCTCCTTTTTCAGGCTCTTTTCATCATTTCAGCTCTCTTGCACACCATTCCTTTACTCTTGGACATTTTACCCACAGTTATATCTGTTCTCACTTGCACATTATTTTCTTGCTTTCTTCTTCTTCTCTCCTCGCTCCGGTCCCTGCTTCTGCCAATTTCATGCCAGGCCAGTCCTTGGAGAATCACCAAGGGCATTGCAAACAATCAGACGACTCTTCCCTCTCCCAGAAAAAAAAAACTTAAGTTCTTCATAATCAACCATTTACTTTACTCTCTGTCACAATTAAAAAGCGAGATGGAAATTATTTTTTAGACATGGCTCTCATTTCCTATTTTGTATTGCACAGTTCAACATTATTCATCTAAACACAGCGCTGTGCATTCTGTTGCCCACAGCTATTTTCCACATGGGCAACCGTGAAGTCATATTGACACTAAACATATGGTCGACCCTGTTTTGAGATACACTTGCAGACTCCCAACATTTCACTTGTCTTAATAAATAATACCATGGTGGATTCCAGCGTCTGGAATCTGTTTTTTTTTTAACAGCAAAAACAGTGCCCTCATGCATGAATTAACGCTGTGCATTTCCATTTTTACATGGTGCTGGGGAACACAACGGTTTGTAATTTCATTTGCAATATTATGAGGGAGTAACTATAAAAGAGAACCGTCCCGCTTTTAATAAGTGGCCCATTTTATGTTGATTTCCATTTCAGTCCAGCAGAGTACATCTCAGCACAGTAAAAAGGTTGAAGCATTTGAGCAAAATCAATGATATTTTACGGTACTAAACCGCCAATCCTTGGTGATATATCCCTTTGTTATTGAAATGCATCTCTTTTAGAGGAGCCTGGCTTCATTTTAAGACTGGAGCTATTCCTGTGTGCGGTAAACGGAAGAAACCTAATGCTAAGTGACAGGGTAGGAAATGAAAATAATGAGATCTCAAAAATCGAGTATGGACAACAAACCGTCTACTGCTGCTTATACCAAAGGAGGTATTCCTGTCCACAGGCCTAATTTCAGTGACCTCTGAGTTAGGCAGGGGTAGCTAGAGAATGAGAGCCAAGAGGATTTGTGTTTTGTGCATGAAACAAAAAAGTCTATGTGCTTTCTTTTTTGTTATTGAAGGTCATATTGAGGACTATGGTTGGATTTGCATGGTTACTTGCATGCCGAGCTGTAGCTCTCAACAACAACCAAACAGGAAAAGTTCAGTGTCCAGTTTTTTATTTATTTTTTAAATGGGACCATCCACATTGGATTGAGCAGAAAAACAAGACTAACTGTGCCAATTATACCCTATCAGAACTGCTTGTCAAAAACCTTTGGAGACGATTGTTTCCCTCAACATTTTCCAATGGTGGATTTGAGGGGCTGTGTTGGACAAATTCTGTAACTTTCCGAAACCGACAATCTGACACATCTACTTCACACTGTGCCATTGTAAGAAAGGACGCTGGGTATTATGTACCTTTTTTTGTTATTTGTTATAAAACTATATCTTTCACTCACTTTCCATTTGAGCACACGGCGTGAAGCGCCTTACGCAAGTGTGTTGATAGCGTGTCCAAATCCACTTTTTCTAGTTTACCTACAACACATCTAGAAAAGGAAGATCCGATTTCATAGAAAATAATATCTACAACTTTTGATGTGTCTGGGGATGTGAGATCTGGTTGGAGGTAAATTATAAATTCATGCAAACATATTTTTTTTTTGTATCTACTACTTCACTTAACAAACATGTTGGCTGACATTTTTATACAGGCATTGTTCTTTTTGCCTCCATTAACCAAACATCTGCCCTTCTTTATGACTTTCGGTGTTTAATGAACGTTCCTGAAAGATTCTTTTCCCCAGCCCAGCTGATGAAATGTGATGATGTCAGTGGATTGTGTTTTCTTTGATCTTGACGACTCATAACTCTGAAACCGTATTAAGGTTGATTAGCAGTTTGTTGAGCTTGTGCTTTTGTGTGCATTTCTGTCATGCATAAATCTTGACAAATGGCCTCTTGGCGCTTACCCCAATATGCACGATGTAGTACACACACATTTCACAGCTCTACGGCCTCCGGCCTTGATGATTAGCTCGCTGTGTCTGACTTTGGTAAACCTAAATGCTGATTGATAAGTAGAAGCCCAAACTGAACATATGAGTCAATGAAAAAAGAAAAAACTCCTGAGCCATTCCTAATTTTCTATTAAAAGCAGGTGAAATTACATTATTTCTGTCTCATCTGCTCATATTCATATATTCCAAATTGCCTCTATTTTTTGCAAAATCCAATCACCAAAACCAATTGGTCATAAATACCTCACTATCCCTGTTCCCAAGTTACTACACTTACAAACACAGTACAGAATTTGTTGCATGCAGCTGACATTTGCAGTTCAAGCTTACCCCAGAAATGAATTGTTCAATGGGAGAAATTTGATTTGTAGACAGGTTTTCGAATTAAAATTTGATTCACTAGATACAAGTGACATACTGTAGCAGAACATACTGTATACCCAAAAAACATAAACTGATAACATTAGCCCATAGTCATAACATAATTCATCTTTTGATGATTTGTTAATCCAATAAATGATTTCACTTGATTCTCAATCTGAAAAAGCATTAGCTCACTTTTCCCTCATATAACTAAACAACCCAAAGACTTTAGACGATGGCATCGGCCTTGCTCACCATATGCTTCTCAAAGGTTTCCAGTCAGTCGTACCTGCCCCAATAACTCCAATGCCAACCATAACTCCATCTTGAAATCTACTTCAGCTAATTAAGAGAGGAAGACATTGGTACAGTAAAGGTCCGAGGGACAAGGAGCAAACAGAAAGGTGCAGGTTAAGTGACAAGCCAGATGGTCTGAGTTTAGAGCCAAAGTCACTTTAGCTAGTTGGACTCTTTTCACCTTCCTCTGTCTATAGTCTACTACAATTGCTGAATAGGCGAAGAAAAGCAAATTGTAATACTAACTTTTTGAGGTCAGTTTTGGTTGGAGAGGCTGTGAAAATGATGTTATTGGAATGACGTTTTTCCTCTACTATGAAGATGCTATAAAGGTACTATAAAGGCAATAAAGGTGGAGCTACATTTGCAGCGTTGCATTAAAATCCCATTTAAGTCAAAGTATCATCAGCAAAAGGCGCATAAAGTGTAAGTACTTATCTGCAGAAAAAGCGTTCCTGTGTCTAATATATTTGTATCATTATATTGTTATACTGATGCATTAGTGTAACCGACATTTCATATTAAACCTGGCTGAGGTGTAGCTTTAAATGTTTTAACTAGCCCTACTTTATATATGATAAGCAGGGCTTGACATAAGTTTTTTTCTTAACAGCCACTGGGGCTAGTGGTTTTTAAAAGCTACTAGCCAGTTAGCATTTTCACAACACTATTTTGTGGAAAGTTACGTTTTATTCAGTTTTATTTGAATAAAGTTGCTACAATTAACTTGAAGAGCCAGATTATCAACCCTTTTAAATGTGAATGAGCACTGAAAACATCAGAATCAAGACTACATAAAATATAACAATGCAGTTATCAAATATCCAGCTCTGATAATGTGTGTAAAGCTCCTTTATGAAAACATACAACCGAATAAGATACAGACTTAAAAAGAGTAGTTTCTTATTGCATCGGCTAGGTGGTGCAAGGGTGTAGAAGATTAGTTGAAAGTAAGGCACTAAGTCACTAAGCAGCCAGCACACGCCCTCGGTGACAGGAAGCAGAGCGCACAGACCAAGTGTCTTGCTAAACTGTCCTGTGGCGTGCTCTCTCTGTCTTTCTTCTACAAACCCATATATTGCCTCAGCTTGCCATGTTGCTGACCGGAGCTCTGGGGAATATTTAAAGAAATCACCATGGCTTGCTGGCTTGATGGACCACCATATTCCGTCCGGGGGCTTCTGCTGCACACTGCTGTGCTGCTGCACACTGTTCCTGTGTCAGGGCACAGTGGCACAGTACTCCAGCCACCAGTGTTACAATCTAAAGACATCCAACCCATCAAAGTGGCTAGTGACTGTATTAGTACTAATGCCAAGCCCTGACAATAAGGTAGACCCACTCTAAAGGGTCACCCAAATAACTATGGGGCTCATTAAATTGCTGCAAAGTTATGCTACATACATGTGTATACATTTCTCTAATATTTGCGGTCACATGAAATATTGGATAATTTGACCTCTTTGGGCGTCATATGTGAAATGTCTATTTGGTGGAACTGGGAATAAGCCACTGACATCTGAAACTTAATTAGGGATCACAACTAGACTGTTTTCTTGTAATAGGTCATACGCTGAAAAGGTTGGGAGCTGCTTGTTAAATCTGTAAAAGCACAATATTTCCCTTTGAACAGTGGTAAAAGCGGAGAAAATGGAAATACTCAAGTAAGGTACAAGTAACTGAAATCATACTTAAGTACATGAGTAAATCTACTGAGTAACTTTTCACCTCTGTGCAACTGATCCTTCTTTATATAAAGAAAAGTCTCATTATTGCAGTGCGTCATATGCCAAGACCATGAATAAGTGTTGAGCAATGTGTCACATTATTCTAAGTTATTTTTCCAGCATGTCTGTTCAATTTGTTACAACTCAATTCATTTCCTAAGTTTTAGACACAAACATTAAGGTGATAACCATTTACCCCCTGCAGGTTAAGCGAGCAGTGAAAATGCTGATTATGAATCATGATTGCTTGGAGCATCATAACTACATCCTGTCTTCCAGGAATATTTTTCTTTTCAGATTTATTATCCTTGTTTTTCTCTTCTGGTGTTTTTTGATTGACGGCTGAGAATGCGGTTAACAGAAGTCCCTGACAAAAGTGATCAAAGTCTTTGTGCTCACTGTGATGGATTACCTAAACTAAACTCCATTAAGTTTCTGGAAGTTTCATGTTTGTACCAGTGAGTTGTTGTTGAGAAACTAAATAGCTTGAAAACAGGGGAAATAAACAGACACCCACAAGCGAGAATGCAGAGGACAGTCTAGACAAGCTGCAAAAACCCATAATCACGTTGGCAAGATGCAGTAAATGGGAGGGCAGTGTCTTTAAAGCAGAGGGAAAACTCACTTTGCATATCAGTATTGAACACACTCACCCTTTCGAACAAGCTAAGTGCATTTTATTGGCAAAGTTTGCTTTAGAGATGAAATCATTCCACCGTGTTCCTGTGCAGTGCAAGCACTTTCTGCCTGGTCAGAGTGATGCATTCAACAACGCACAAACACACTCTCATGCATATAGGCTAGAGCGCAGATGGATATTGATGACAGTGCAATACCAATTGGTGTAATTAATGCCTAGGTTATATTGGAAGGACATGGACAGCAATGTGGGCCATTTATCACCAGTGGGCTTGCTTATTCTCGCCCCATTGAGCCATTGGAGTAGGCTGGCTGAGCAGAATCTTAATTGGAGGCTCAGCCTTACCTCCGACCCACACACACACACACACACACACACACACACACACACTCACACAACCCCATGACTGCAGACAGGGGGAACAAGACGGGAAAGTCAAACAGTCAGCCAACCCTCTCTCTTCCTTGTTTTTCCTTTCAGTCATCACTTTGCCTCTACACACTGTGCAACGAGGGACAGGAGGAGAAATTCATGTGCAGCGATGACAAAAGCACACATGCACACACATCTGCTGCCGGATGTGTGTGTGAAAACAGGGGGAGTTCGTCACACACATGGCATGGCTCAGAGTAGATTACAGAACTCCTGAGGAAATATTTCTTAGCCCTCAAACTGACAGTGCAAGAAGATTGACCACTGCCAAGCCCCAAAACAAACATTTACACTTCTCCTGCAATAGACAGCATCATGTAAAGAGATAGGAGGAGGGAAAAAAAATCACATTCTGGCAAATAGAAAATCAACAGGGAGCTCACGGTCTCTATTTACTCCAATTGGTGCGAATGTCAGAGTCATTGGAAAATGTGTTTCAAAAGGGAGAGCTCCAGCTTTAAATTCATAGTATCCACTGCCAACATCACCTGGCTCATTCTCACAACATTTTGGGAAAATTCACACCACATCACATTTTCCAGTTAACATTGCTTATTTTTATAAGTTTCAGATTGTAGAGGTTAAGGTGGAGGGGCACAGGACTCGTCAGAGGAGCGCCTAATTGAAAAGAGTAGCATGGTAGAGGAGCAGGCACCCGGGGAATACCAACGAGTTCTCATTTACTGTGTAAGGGGTAAAGAAAGGAAAAGGACCTGTGGGAAGAGGGAGAGAGTTGTCATGCAAACTTTTTTTTATAAACACAAAGAATGAGCGCCTGGAAAGTAGGGGCGGGAATCCCAAGAGCCCTCACGTTTCGATATCATTACAATACATATGTCACGATACAATATTATTACGCTTTTAAAAATATTGCAAAATTCAGCAATATATTCCAACTTCAAATTTTTTGCAATTTCAAATTATGTCCCCAAAAGGAAGCTTTGTCAACATCTGTTTTATCTGAGAAGATACATTTCTCTGTTTGTTCATCTAACTTCAATTTTTTTTGCTGCAAAATGGGATTGTCAAACTGACCAACACATATATAATAAAAGATTGATACTTGGCGCCTGTGTATTGATAC
This sequence comes from Etheostoma perlongum, assembly GCA_026937815.1. NCBI lineage: Eukaryota > Metazoa > Chordata > Actinopteri > Perciformes > Percidae > Etheostoma > Etheostoma perlongum. Next base: position 13,582,883 of record CM049389.1, read on the forward strand.
AGCATCACCACGGAAAATATTGCAATACTATGCTGTGTTGATTTTTGTTCCCCCATCCGTACTGGGAAAAGTTGACAGGTGGGTGCAAAGGGACACATAGAGAGTTCTATTTCGTATAGGCTTCACCCGCTAAGGGCTACGCTATTGGGTTTATCCCTCCACACAAGCGCCTAAGTGGCTTACGAGGCTCAGTCATAATAGCAATAGTGCATGATTAGTTAAAAAAAACGATGATAGGCCTGGTTTTCTCTCAGCCCCCTGTGTCATAGAATTTGGAGTTACTATACGTAACTATCGATATGTGCAGATACGATAGTGATATGTTTCCAGAAAGTCCTACTTCTGGCCATTGATGTGTGCATCTTTGCAAACACAGAAGCGTGAGGGTTTTAGCTAAATGCATTTGAAGCCAAAAAGACAAATAGCAAAATGAATGCACTTCTCTACACCCTAGTCCCTCATCTCTACATTGTTTTTTGCACATCACCACACCGTTCTGTGTCATTTTATCATTAGTTCATATATCTCTAGTGACTAACTGTCTGCTTTGGCCAGGCCTGAGTGAAAAATGCAAATATTTTCACTGCACTCCATTATGAGATGCATTGCAAACAAGACACCACATCCCTTCTGCAAACTGCTTGTGTCAATACTGGGGAAGGGAGAGATATAATGGAATATGATAGACTGCCGACCTTTCTATGTGATCAGAGGTGTCAATGGGATGACAAATAAACTGTTAAGTCAGACGAGAATGCTGACGGTTAGCAATACAGAAGCCCCAGAGTTCCTACTCTTGCCTCAATCAGTCTTAAACATACTGAAATATGTAGTCGCTATGAACCTGCACAGAGTAGAGGAGAAGCATCCGGGGTCAGACTTCAGATTTTGATAACTTTATAAATGTCCAATCAGCAGTTTGGCGTTTCTTGCAGACCTGTGATGCAATCATTGATGCAAAACGAGAAAATTAACTTCTTTCATCAACATTTCTGCACTTCCTGTTTCATTAATAACTCACATTTGTACGAGTTCCACATTTTGGGGAATGAGTTTATTTGCTAAATATGATGTTAGAGCTAGCAGGTAGATAGCTTAGCTTTATTTAGCATAAAGACTGGAAACAAGGGGAAACAGGTTGGCTAATTATAATAATATAAAAGGTATTAAATTTAAACAACAACAAAAAACACGACTTTGAAAGTTTACAAATTACCACATTATATCATGTTTGTTTGATGGTCACAACACGTTTTGTACTGTGGCGGTCATTGGCCTGGCCAAGCAATATCGTAGTTCCAGCAAGATAAACATGTTAATTAGAGCGCTTCAGATGAGATGGTTGGCAAATTATTTCTTTTGTACCTTTGGACTAGCTTTATAAGCAAGAATGTAAACATAATTGAATTATAATTGCTTGACAGAAAAAAATAGTGTGTATATACTGTATATATAATATACACACACATTAAGAACAATATATAATAGGAAATAAGTTATAAAATGTAGATGTTATGACCACAGTCTAGATTATTAGCCTTCCTACACAATATTATAATTTATTCCCATTATATATTGTTCTTAATGTATTTTTTTTCTTTCTGTCAAGCACTTCTAATTCTATTATGTTTACATTCTTGTCTTTTCATCTTTTCATATCATTAATAATATTTAATAAGCTGCTGCTTGTTATTAAATATCCTATACTGTTCTCCTTTGCACTACCACCATTCCAAACAGTCTTCGTTAGCACCTTCAACTCTTTACTCTATTTCTTTGAGTGATTCTTATAACTCTTCAAAATTGCTGTGATTTTTATGTATGTGAGATGTGTCTATGTGTTTGTTGGGTTATGTTTATTTAAGCTACTGGATGCCTAAAATGTCCCTCGGGATGAATAAAGTATCTATCTATCTATCTATCTAATGGACAGACCTGCGTGTTATTTATCCTCTCATCAAACTCTCAGCAAAATAATGTAAAGCAAATTTTTTCGAAAATGTCGAGGCGTTCCTTTTTAAGCAAAATAATGCCGAAACAACAGGTTTACACCTCAGGAAGACATGGGACAGGACTGTCAGGACTTCATTCAAGTTCTAGTCATGACTGATGATGGACATTAACACAGATATCTAGTCATTCTTTTATTTTTTTTTCTTCATGAAAACTGCTCAAAACCACTTTGTCCACATGTGTCCTATCAACACCATGTTAACATATACGGGAATTTTCCTTTAGGGATATTATATATTTACAAATTGCCCTATCCTAGAAAAAACATCTTGAAAAGAAGACTGCAAAGTTAATTTCCTGTCCATACAAATTAAGGCAATGTTGATTCAGAGATTGTTTGACATTATAACAATGAATGTAGCATGTCAACACATGGAAAGTATTGACTACGCACATTGTAAACACCAACTGATTATAAAATATGAATGCTGTAAGCATACACTGCAGCCATGTGCAGGCATTTCTTATGCTGGCTGACGTGTAAAAGGAAAAGTTCTGCTTCTCTTAACAGCACAGCAGATGGGTAGAGGAGACATCTGCAGTGTGTACTGTGTGTACAATACATCCCTCTAACTTTGTTAGTCCCCCCGCGTCTGTCCCGCCAACCCTTCGGCTAAACACACTCCATTGTATTCCTCGTGTTGACTCGCAAGAAAAACTGTCACCAGCGCCCCAGTCCTGTGCCATCATCTGGCTCTTCAGAAGGGGAGTGGTGGCTCTATGCGTGTCTGTATGTGTCTTTGGTGGGTGGGCTGCCATGCCTCCTTCTCTGTTGAACTGATTGGCATGGCAGCAGTGGGAGCAGACACTAATCTAATGTGCCAGGATGGAGGCATCACACTGGCTGCTATCACATCCACTGATAAACAAGTTACTGGTACAGAAGTAATGCTGCTCCAGTTAGTCAGCTGACTCAATAAATGACAGACTGAGAGTTTTGTGTACAGAGGAGGCAGCGGGCTGACAGAGGATGAGGATTTCCAGAGGGTCACATGTTCAACCAGGCCACATTTTTGGTCTTGACCAAAGGATAAGACAGCATCAAAGGGGATTACATCCATTTTGGACGTTTCTGCAGCATGAACATTTGCCACCACGTCTTCTAAAAATGATGTTCATATGTGACTAGACAATTTTTCAACGTAAGTTCTGGAGGAAACATAACTGCTGCCTGAATTTTATTTTCAATCCAAAGCATAAGACTTTGACACTGGAGAACGTGGTGTGCATCATGAGTCCTGCACAGGGTTAGGTTTAGATTATACACTTATTGAAGTTAGAGGAAGATTATGGTTAATATTGAGACTGTAAGCACGTCCTTTCTCATGGTAAAAGTCGGCTTTGACTATTTAAATATGCAACCCAGATTACAATCTCATTATGCGCTTTAAAGTGTCTCTAATCAATATTTTAATGATGACAATGTACCAAATTACAATGTTTGAAAAGCAGTCACCTGTACCGATGAAACTGCAGAGAATAATAAGCCGAGTCGGCGTTACCTAGCTTAACGGAAAGTCTCACCTCATTGTTTAGCTATCCCGGCCGCAACTGCTTTGTTTCACTCTCACTTCCCTTATAGTGTTGTTTTCGGCCACAGCAGGCTGCTGTTTTCAACGTAAAAAGCTCTAATAACCCACTGAACGCTACCTGCTCAGCACCAAAAGGCAGACGGACACAATTAGTGACTATCTGGCATACGTAGTGAAGCCTTCAGCAGCTGACTAGACAGAGCTAAAACAGAGTGAATATTGGACTTGCACTCGCCAGTTGGCCAAAACATGTGTAAACAAGCAACTGATTCAGTTTTCAAGTGTTAACATTTTGTTGTTGCAAATTAGTAGTAAATATAATGTCAAGGTTAGCATCACCGTTCTTCTCTGGCTGAGCCACCTGCATATTAATGACACAGGTTATATATCTTAATACACCTCCTCAAGACTTACTTGTTGCTTTGATATAACATACATTTTGATTATGCTTATTCAGTGTGTATAGTGTACTGTAATATTTGTCTTTTTGGGCTTAAGTATATCATATAACCTTCAATTTTGACTGTGGGTGTAAGGCCAAAAGAGTTTTGCATCCTATGACAAACTAGAAATTATTGTTGTTCTTTTTAACTGTAAACAAATCCGTCCCTAACCTTAACCATACTGTGTGTGTAGATATTGTAGAAAGGAAAAACCAAAACACACGAACAAACTTGGCATTGAGCCTTCAAGATGTAATTGAAAGTAAGCTGGGGTTTTGCAGTATAACAGTTGTATCTGGCAATAGGCTTGAGAAACACACATACACACACACACGCACACACACACACACAAACACACACACACTCTCGCACACTGTTTTCCCCTACATAAGGGAAACACACTGTGCACGTATTATTGCCTGGTAATACGGCAGTCACACTTCGGATACTAGAAGGAGCCTGGTGATTTTCTAAGTTGTAAAATCGACACATGAATTAAATATTTTCCACAGCACTTTGGTATCACCAGCCACAGTTCTTAAAGTCAATGCAGTCTCACTCACCCCAATCATACATACCACCTCCACCCCATCCCTCCCCTGAATCCCCCTGAATAGAATGCACTATACGAGGCTTGTTATTTATACAGGAAAAGCTTTACTGAGTTCTTTTTCTCCCCTCAGCACTGCTATGCTTTAGATTCAGCCAGTGCCATACACTCACTCAAACTCAAAACCGTCTAATACTCCTGGTTATCATACAGCAGAGGGGGTTAAAAGGTCTTGCTCAAGGGCACACTGGCAGCAGTTGTCAGTGGAGATCCCGCCGCTATATGAACAGGCGTTTGAAATAGATGATGAAACCTGACAGCGTAAATCCTGAACATCCCAGCAGTGACACAGGTGGTTTATCACACGTTCTTATCATCGCACATTCCCCCAATAGTACAGTGATAGAAACATTGAATCAAAACGGAAATTGAAGCCTTCATAGAAAAACCGTGTGATTGATAAAGAGGATTGGAGCAGGCTGCTGCCATTAGGGTGACATTTTGCACATAAACATCTGTTTTGTTTTGTCAAGACAGGCTGCTCCCTGGGGTTCCTGCTGCTTAGCGTCGCCAAATCCATGTGGATTCCTCGTGTGTGTATATTTCTATGTCTGTGTTGCATTACTATGCATGCAAGAATGAATTTGTATGTACGTTGTGGGCGTGTGTGTGTGCGTGTGTGTGCGCTTATGTGCAAAGGACTAATTAACTGTAGCTCCTGCACAACACATACATATTTTCTCCTTGAGGGAGGGAAGCAGCCGGCAGAGGTTTAAGCGAAAGGTCCAGACACATGGCCTCTCATGGGAGCCCCCCGCCCCTTCCCGCTTCCCGCTCTTCTTATCCCATTGGGTGCAGCAAGAGAAGGAAAGGCAAGGTAAACAAGGTGGCCATAGGGATCACACGGTTAACACTTGGATTGTGTGTGAGGAGGACAGAGAATGCGTAGTCATAGCCAGGAAGATAGAAGATGCTTGTTATTCCAAATCAGACCTCTTACATCGGCCCTTAAATTAACTACCAGGAGTGAATCTGAGTGCACAATGCGCAGCATTACATGCAAGTCCTGCAACTGAAATGCATCAATCAAAAACATCCAAACGAGCTGGGATCTTCACATACGCAAATCCTCTGATGTACTGTAGCACGTGCAAATACAGATAATATCCTCATGCTGTTCTTCTCATACACAGCTTCTTCTAACCTAAATACTTCAACAAGCAAGCCACCCTTTTCATACAGCCATCATATTAATGCAAATGACTAAATAAAACATGCATGTGTACATGCTTGACTGATTTCTTTTTTCCCCCCACGCGTAACTTGGCAATGTCTTATCACAATCTGATATGTGGGACAATTATGCAGAAACATGCATGCAAATTGTGCATACGTGGAACCCTATCTACAATAAAACATCAAAGAGTCGGCCGTCAGAATAATACATGCGTAAACAGTATACTGTCTATACATCACAGGAGGATTTTCTTTGCTGGTGTGACTATACAGCAGGGATACAGTGAGAAAAATAAGCAGCAAGCAAGAGGCCACTCTCCCTTGAGAACTAGCCAACAGATTTCAGTTTTCTTCTTCCGACCCTCATTCGTTGAATTGTATTGGCCCACACGGATAGCCGAATCCATTGATCTTGGCAAAGGCTGAAATTAACTAATTAATTAGTGCGGAGGGACGAGCAGACAGAGCGCTTGATGCAAAAGTCCTCCACAAAACAAAGTCCTATCCCGAATGCCTGGGAGAGATTTCAGGTTGAGGCTCGGCTTTGTACCTTATGTTAATATATCCCTCTGATGAATTATTCATGAGCAAGTGTCATGGGCAGTGTTACCATGGTATGTAGATGACATATGTAAATAGACAGCAGCACGTTGGACCAGCGCTTGGTTTAAGAGACCACTGAGGGATCAATAGTAAAATGGTTAAGAGTGACTGAATGGAAATTCCCACAGACCGAATAAAAATGATGTTTTGACAAAATTTGTTATAACGAATATTTTTGTTCTAAGCTAAGGCCATAATGGAATAATTTCTGCTTTCATTTTTATTAAAGTAGTTCATTCTGTTTCTGCCCTAACACTACACCCACAACGGTATTTTCACTTTTGTTCCCTAATTAGACCTCAGAACCATGTGGGCGTGTACACACTGGACTTGATTGACATCTCCATGACTCCCATGGTGGCACCTGTAAGGGCGGGAGCCTGTTATCAATCAAATTGTTTCATTGTTTTTGGAATGATGACTAGAGGTCCGTATCAGCCAGAAAAATTGGAAAAACCCTTTGTGCATGCACAGGGCCTTTTAGGGCCATCCCAAGAAATATATATCAACCCTACTACTAAACATTACCTCTAAGTACAACTAAACTGCATTCCCAACTACGTTTCAAGGAAAGCATGGTTTGTCCTGGATAACATTTGTTTTTGAGGAATCACAAATACGTTTCTAATCAAAGTCTGCATTCAAAGTCTATGGTGAGAGGAGGTCAAGGTGATTTGATAGGTCTAACAAACCAGGAGACCATTGTTCATGTCCCATGCGAAACCCAAAATTAATCTATTCACATATTTTAGCTTAGGGACGTAAGTTCTATCTGAATGGCTAGAAACTTACATTTTCATTTTGACAGATCTTGTCTTTTGTCAAAGCTGAAAGCAATGATTTGCTGCTTACTCTGAAAGTCAGTTTCACGGTAGACTCGTATTGCCAGACCTTCCTCCACAGCGCTGCAGAGCAGGGTCCGGCTGGTCCACACAGTATTTGGGATAGGATAAAAACATGCTCTGGTTTATTGGCATTTCTTTAAACCAATCACAATTGTTTTGGGCAGTGCTAAGTACCAGATAGAGCCATGGCCCCGCTGCAAAATATAAAAAAAATCGGGGAAGGAACTTGTTTTGGAGGAACGTGTACATTCAAAAGTTTAGTCGTGCAACAGAAAACTCAGATTGTACAGATAGTTTAGCTTGTCTGGATTTATCCTGCAGAGATCTGAGGAGCAGTTAACCGTAGTCTTCATAAATCAACTAGCGTTTAAAATACAACACAAAGAAAGCGGAAGGTAATGGGACATCCGATCCGGGCCAAATTCGGGGTGTTAAGTTACTCTTTAAGTTTGCAAGTTACTTGGAGAAAGCTGGAGATATGAGGGGGAAAAAGGCCTTTACTGTATAGAGATAAACGTTTGTTGCAAAGGCAGTTGTTTTTTTCTTCTGCTATTTGGTACATCATTTAAGCAATCATACTCAGCACATTTAGCTTACCCATTTGTCATTTCATCGTAGATTCAAATTTCTATTTCTGTTGATGAAGGTTTTGTAATAAAACTGAAAGCCTACTATACAGTCCTTGTGTCAAGGTTGTTTTCTCAACTATGATTGATGTGTTTCTTTTGGCTTGGTGTATTAATGATGTACAAGCACACGCAGCTAACTAAAAGGCCGCATACTGTATACAGTAGTTTTTGGGAATAGCACTCTTTTGGCCTAATTGGTGATTTCCTTTAGTGTGACAGTACTGAGAAGTGTAGCAGAGTGGCAGAGCGAGCTGGGCACAATGGGATGAAAATGGCTTGGAGTCTTTCAAAGTGTCAGAATGGAATATAGCTGTGCTCTGGCCTTGAGCCACAGGGTGAGTCAGGGATTCAGCAACCCCCCCCCCCCCACACACATACAAACAGTGTCACACACCTCCACTGTAAGTCAAAACAATCACTGCTGAGTCAACCCCTATATTCATGATCTGGCAAGGAAGTGTGAGCGAGTGTGTCTTAGAGAAAGCAAGACGGAATGACAACAAACGACTTGAGCTAGAGGGCTCTTACGACACACCAGGACTCGCATGTGTGTGTTCTGGCCCTCACACACAGCTGCTCCGTACATTATACATTCATCCACATGGGAAATAATGACATCACTGAGATCATTCTCTTAAAAAAGTTAATCCGTTGCATTTTCATGGATGGTGGACTGTGCATGTTAACCGCATGAGGCAAGAAGGAAAACCAACTCTCCCACCACGCTCCTCTCTCCCTCTTTTCTTCTCTCTGTCTCTCTCTCTCTCTCTCTCTCTCTCTCTCTCTGTCTCTCTCTCTCGCTCGCTTTCCTTCTGGCTTTGCTTTATGCAAAACAAATCTGAGCATGTGTAGAAAATGCATGAGATCCTACAGACAGGGAATAGTGTGTGTGTGTATATATATATATATATATATATATATATATATATATATATATATATATATATATATAGTTCATACAATTGAAGACCAAATGTGGTTCTTCACATGACTGGAGAGATGGAAATTAAAAAAATCTGTTGCTTGCCTCGTGTCTTAGTGGTGTGTGGCTTCTTGTCAGATTTGGGACTATATGAATTAGGTTAATTCTAAGAACACAAAACTGTCTTAATCCTAGTGTGTGGAGCAATAATTGAGTTCATCAGCAGGAACACCAAACACTCATACATACGTATAGAAGGAGAACAAAACAGGCTCCAGGACAGTCAACAGCAACCCAAGCATTAACCAGTGGAATATTTGGTCCTCAAGTAGCGCTATGGAACAATGTTTACGCTTTTTCTCGTCTGACAGTTGGTCAGTTGGTTCTCTTCCAAAATGAAAACATTAAATAAACCAAATGATGCTCACAGTATGTCTTTTTTAGAAAAGGTCTGGTCTGAAAAAAAATGTTATTTTTTTGGGTAAAAGAAGCCTTTAGTGGGCCCTAATTCAAATTTTTTCCACTGAAAATAATTTTAATAGCAGGATTAAAATGCTCTTCATCACAACTTTATTCATTATTTAACCCTTCACATTTAACACCCCACTAAATTCAGTAACCTTGGAATTATATTTAACATTTTGGGTGACCAGCATCCTCAAAATAATTTTCTACTTATATCTGAAAGTCAATTTGAGCATATTCATATTCACAGCATGCTGCGATTTTAATAAAGGGCTAAATATGCCTTGTGCAAGGTGAGGGTGTTAGACTTTTTTTTTAAATTGCAGTTAAGCAATAAAGGCACAAATCCAATATTTTTTAAAAGGTTTTCGTCTTTTAGTGTAAGTTGGGCTTTCCAGTGATGAGTTTTTCTTTTCAACAACTTGCAGAAGTAAATAGATTTTGCAATGAGTTTACCTGCAATGAATAAGTGCATTTGTCACTTGTCGAGGCTTACTTTTTAGGACATGAAGTCTGGATGTAAGGTGTCAGTGGGCGAGGGTTGTCGGATAGTCAATCTAGCAGTCACCTATTCTCAATCCCTTTCCCCCACACTCTGCTTCCATCTATTTGTCATTTATCTGCCACCTCCAGCTCTGTCTTCTCTTTTCTTCTCACCCGTTCACTTTCTCTTACGTAAGTAGTTCTCATTAATCACAGCCTGGCTCCAACTACTAAGGTTTGTATGGATTTTTGTCAAATTGCTTCTGCCACATAACTCTAGCACATATAAATTTGTGCACATTCAACTCACAACTGATGTGTGATGAATGGGAGTACATTTGCCTGTTCCACTGAAGATTTTTAGCCTTGCAACAAGTAGCAATCACACCTCATCTTTGGTGGGAGGTCACGTGAATGGCTCTGTCATGGCTGCAGGTCATTGCGGGAAATCTTTCCTGTGACAGCAGGGGTCACGGAGAGTTTTGTGGGTAATAACTAGTGACCTGCACACACTGGAAAGATATCACTCATGCCTCCTCTCTGCCAGTCCAGTCCTTGCCTTCTCAGTGTCCTTGTTTTCAGGTAAGAACTGATTGTCATGTACACAACTGGAGGGATGAAAGAAAAAAAACAATATAGGATGGAACTAAAACAAACGCCGAGATATGCTCATGTTACAAGCTCTCTTATCCAGATTGCATGTGTGTTAGTGGAGATTTTGTGCAAGCATCCTGTAGCAGAAATCATTTTACGAATATCAAGATGGTAACACAATGCAGTGACTACATAATTGGTCAAAATTGAGTTTTAACCCATATCTAACTTTTTGACATCTGTGTTATTATCTATGGTATACAAATATTGTGCCATAGAAATGTGTAAGTCAAATAGAATGTTTAATAATTGTATATTTGCAATAGCCTACAAGATACATAAAACAAAGCTAAAACCATAAAGCGTTATCTTACTGTATATTATTTTATACTATGATAATACGTCATCATCATCATCATGTAATTGTTGATATATTTTGAATTGTAAATCTGAATCTTTAAAATAGGCTAACTAGTAACTTAAGTTATCTAAAAGTGATGTGGTAAATGTACAATATTTGCCTCTGAAATGTAGTGGAGTAGAAGCATAATGTACAGTACTTGAATAAGCTAAATGTACTTTACTACACTTTACACCACTGACTGCAATCTCTCCCATGGAAAAACGGCTAACTACACAGCTAAAGTAAGAGGGATACAGTATGTCAAGTTAGAATTAGCTTGTAGCCTGAGATAGTCGCAGCTAGCCTTAGCTAAAACTGTTTAGTTATTAATTTCACCCCTAGCTGTTATCTGTAAATAAAAACATATATATTTTGATTAAATTACTTTTTTTTTTTGTTATTCCACATAATTAAATAAGGCAGCAGCTAATTCAATTTGGGATGGAGAAGAACAAATACAGCTAAACTGCTGTTAAAGGTAGTTAGCTTAGCAGATCTTGGTAGCCAACTAAAGTTTTGACACTAGTGAAGTTTGTGTGATTTGGTGTGGCTAAGATATTTATATCACATACCTAAATGTAAATTGAAAATCCATGTATGTGAAAAGGCTGCGTTTTGTTGTTTTCACTAGGCCCTATTCCCAAAATGAATACTGTTTTCTGTTAGCTCAATTGTTACGCGCTTAATTGTTGTTACGTGCTACCAGCTAGCGTGCTACTAGCTAGCTAGGTTAGCCTTATTGTGTGTTGTAGTTGCGAGATCTCGCAAATTAAACTCTATCTCCATAAAGTGTTTGTCCCAGTACATGTTTTTGTGTTATCTTTTATTTGTTTTTTTCCCCCTCCATGTCAACTCTGGGGCTCCGTACAGTTGCAGTTTGAAATAGACAATAAAGTAAAAGGAAAAGATTATCAAAGGATCAAAGTAGGATGTAAGTTATGTGCCACCGCCCGATGTCTGTGTCCAAATCTTTTGCAAGTTTTGACACAAAAGGAACTTTACACACAACCTTATTACAGCTGAATATTTCATCACCGTCAATCTTTTTTGAATCTGCTTCTGCTGGTACTGCTCAGCCTTTGTAGGGCAGAAATTTTCAGGCATTAAAAAGTAGTCCACCAAAATCCAATTTGATACAGTATAAAGCAACTGCAACAATTTCCTTCAGAAAACACTGACTTTAGCAGACCAAGTGTGATCACATGGTGAGGCGGTGACTGCATTTTCTGTGTCCATCTCTGCTGTGAAAGCAATAAAAATACCTATAATGACATTATCCTCGAGGCTGTGATGGCCAGGCAAAAGAAACGCTGATAGAATTTATGTGTACACAATTAAATCAAAGTTATTGCTGGAGTTTCCTTATGAACTTGTTTATTTGTTTCATCCACAACACATAAAAAGTTAGCCATCAATCCCTCAGTAAAATAAATATGAAATAAAAATCAATTTAGCAAAGCCCTAACTGCTATTCCTCGGATGCTATTTCCCGTGGTTGCGATGGAAAATAAAATCTAAAGACAATAAAAAAAGTCATAAATTGCGGTTATCAAATAGCTTTCTCTAAGGTTTATGGTCAAATTCCCCTCGCTGATGTGATTTTGAGTCGTTATTTTGCACCAGTGAGCATAAAACGGGAATGGAATTTAAATGAAATTGGAATACCTCATGTTTGATGTTGGAGAAGTTATCAATGATTTCATTAATTAGCTTCATATATTTGAGCTTGGGGAATAGTATCTTTGAAATCTCTCTCCTACCCTGTAGCACATCAAGGCTGCTCCCCTTCCTCTCCTCCCACACTATCTACCATCATAGGCTGAAAAGACACATAAAAGTCTCCTTTTTTGCGTCGGGACTCTTGACATCAATTTTGACGCTCTGGGTCAGGACGTACTGACGCGATACAAGAACGGGACAGTTAAGTTTAGGAAGTGATCGTGGATGGGGTTATAAAATGTGGGATATTAACCCCGGTCTCCTGGGTGAAAGTCCTGTGTTGTTTGACCCATCCACCACCCCAACCAACCTCTTTATGTGGCATTTTGGTCTTTTATATTACTCACTACGGTTGTTGATCTGTATACTACGTCATCTTACAGCGCCGTGGTTGCGCTTCTGTATTTTGGGTGCTTTTTGGTCGTATCTGAAGCTCAGATCCACTGACCAAGCGTACATATTGTACGAGTTGGGAGTGAGAATGGGTTGGAACAGGACACCGCTGCAGAATGCATCTTTGATTCAGGTGAATGGCTTATGATTATCGAGACTTCACCTATGCTTCTGTTAGGGCTCATATTCTCAACCTATGTCAGGAGGTCAGTGCATGGCATGGCCAGACCTTTTTTATGAGTGGGCGTCTGCTACAATCCGCTCACACCTACACAACCCATTTAACCTGATACTAACTTGACGTGATAAGACCTGATTCACAAATACTACCAACAACTTAATGTTTTTGTAAATAAAGGCCAACAATGGATGTACCAATTAAGAAAGAATAATTCCTACATAAACTGTATTATTGACTGACGTCCACTTTCCAGATATTAACGCACCAAGTAATTTCTGAACAACTCATTATTATTCATGGTATTCATTGTATTCAGTCACTGTTTTATTCATAAAAAAATCTCTATGAATTGGTATGCATCGCCTAAACATTAATCAAATTCAAATTAATTGTAATTTGTCTTAATTTGCCCCTCTCTCAACAGAAAAATGAATACTACCCTCTAATTATTTCATGCCAGGCAATTCGAAATGCTTCAGAGTGGACAAGAAAATGTGTGAGGCCATTTGCATATCAACAAGATTCAAACCCAGTATTTCTCGGAAGTGGCGTCTTATTAACATGGAGAGAAGAAATGGTCACACTTAAGAATTTTCATTTGAAATTGTAAATAAACAAAACTTCCCAATGTCGCAGAAAAAAAATGTTTTTCTCTAGTTGTGTTCTTATTCCAATACTCCTGGGACAGTTGAGAAGAAAACTTTTTCTAAATTATTGAACTCTGGAGATGTAATTTGACAGTGCATTATAGTTTTCTATTAAGACGCTGTTAGCGCTTTGAGGGTGCGGGAGAGGCTAAGGCATGCTATTTATCAGAGCAGAGGGAATGGATCTTTAATCACGTAGACTGCAATTGCCTCATACATCACCCAGACATACAGGCAGTCAAAAACATATTAGCATAAGCACATATGTCAACAAGTGCATACAGTATGTGTACTTTCACATACATCTGACATGGAAGGAGAAAAGGCCAGCGTGTCACTTTCTCAGAGTTATTCACAGAGTTATTCCACATTAATGTCATGTACAGACTTAATTTGGTTTGGTCACCAGTTTATACTATAAAAATGATCTTTTGTTTGTTCATGACAACACATGGATGACTCAATCCTCAAAAAACATTTTGTATTGAAACCTTTTTACATTCACTCTCACCACAAGGTCCGTTTGTTTGTTGTTTTGAGCTGTCGTTTTAAGTCAACGTGGATAAGTCTCCTGAAGTTCGCAGTTCATTAAAGCTGCACTAATCAATATTTTTTACCTCATCATTGGATCCAATCACCATGTATTATGTGATAATCTTGCTCATATTACAAAACTACAGAATATTAGCATCTAATTCTTGGTATAAATATTTGTTAAACTGAATGTATGCCACCCGCCTAGCAAAACGACAGACCGAGTTAGCAGCTAGCTTGGGAGACATTTAGAAGCTAAAATTTGTTTTTCACTAGAGTTGGTTGATACCAAAACAGAGCTAAAATTGATTTTGGGCTTACACTCATTGGGCCCTATCTTGACCCCGGCACAAAGCCTGACCCAAGGGTCTTTGCCCACGTTGTTTAAATAGCAAATACACCTGCGCCCATGGGCGTGCTCTTCTTACATGGAGGTGTAATTCTTGGCGTATTGCTATCTTGCGGCAGCAGAAAGTAATTGCACCATTGACCAAAAAAACCTGGTCTAAAGTCAATAGCGCAGCATTTAATTGAATTTTAACAGCGCATTAGTAAAATGCGCCTAGGCTTGTGCCCAGCGTGCACACTATGCTTGTCACACACACACACACACACAGGGAACTGCAGCAGCACACACACATGCTAAAGATTAAAAATACTTGCGCCATGCTCTTCATGCCATGTGCTTAGAACATTAAAATAGGGCCCATTAGGTGGGAAGTGGTCTATAGACACGACATTCCACTTCCAGGATTGTTCAGTTGCAGCAGTGTGCAGTACAACAAAAATATGTTTTTTTCTAAATTAAACCATGTAAATCCATTTTGGTACAACCTCAAATTACAATTATGAACCTGAAAATGACCACAATATGAGCACTTTCATGTTATGTTTCATTTTGAAATGAAATTACATTATTACCCAGTTTGTTAGCATACTGAGATTAATGCTGCATTTAAGTGGCTGGAATAGAGTGTTTACAGATGCAACATTGTAATTAGCACCTTTATTCAGACCATTGGAACTCTCCAGTTAATGTTGGAGTCCAGTACGATCAGTGGTAATAACCACCATTTAATAAAAAGACTATGAATACAACGTGCATTATTTTATTAAGGGCTAACCAATTAAACACTTTTGTAAAGGAATAGATTTTTTTTCACAATGAAACCAAATAGACTTGTTTTACCATGTTATATTTTAATTTCTGCAGAGACAAAAATGACAAGCAATTTATTTACACAAACCTGTACAAAAGCAAATTAAATTATGTAAAATATCTCATAAATAGAAGTGGACTTGCGTTCAATACACTTTGCCATGTTCAGCTAAGCTGCGTGCATAGTGACTCATATTAAACAATGATACATTTGTTCCTCAAGTTCTATATCAACATCCAAGTCGCAGGACAAATAGTAATGGTTAATATTACAAATCTCAGTACACACTGTGAAGGCTATAGGAATAGAGGAGAGCACAGACTGAACACACACCTCTGGATGGAAAAATACATACATTTTGATTGCAGCTACTTCATGTTTTCTATCAAAAAATCTGTAGCAGTTACCTCTGTGTATATCAGAAAAAAAACAGTGTTCAGAAAGGAACAAGTGTACACTTTTTTCAGTATAGTTGCCAATGTATGGCATATATCCATTGATGTCCTCTCTTTATGTCTGAGGTTCACATAACAGAATTTTTGTTTCCATCTGATCTAGAAATCCAAAGCATCACTGTGCAGTATCACAGCAAACATCATACCACACTTATTTGTAGGACAGGGTTTCATCACCTATTGATATGCATATAATGTAAATCGGCATGAGTGTTGTGTTGTTTGGCACATCCCGAGGTGTGTGTTCTGTCAGCTTCTCTCTCCTGCAGCTTCCCTCCTCCCCGCACTTCCACTCCTCCTAGTAAACCGTCACATTAGCATTTTTATCTCTAGGCTCCCTCAACTCTGAGCAGTCAAAATGTCTCCAAGCACTTTTTTTTTTTCTTTTTCCCCACCTCTACTGTATCTGTCTATGCTTCTATATTCAGTCCTAGAGCTTGTTTCATGCACAAAGGTTACTTGACCTCTGATGTCATACATGTACATGAGTGGAACACGACAAAAAAATCCATTATATCATTATTATTACTACCAACAAGCAACTTTTGAATGTACCTGTACTCATTCCGTAATGCACTATGCTAGGAATGGATATTTCAATAAGATAATTAAACCCGGCGAACGAGCCATCCGGGTATTAGACCTACACTGACCTTAGACCAGTTGTCCTCAAGAAGCCTTTGACATCATGGGATTTCATCTAAGATATGCAAATGTATTTCAGTCCATTCTTAAATGTCACCCCATCTAATTTAGTAAGCATGTCAACATTATTGTTGATGCACCATTCCAAACCAACATTTAATCATACCAATTGGTATAAAAAGGCACAATTGCATATTTGCATTCACTCTAGTATTTTTTTTCTGTTTTCTTTGTTTTTTTCAGAAGCACTCTAAATATACAAAGTGGCACCAGATAAAGAAAAAAATTAATACACATAGTACATTGTCCATGTTTTTGACTGTTCAACAAATAAATGTTTTGATTACAAAACCAAATGCAAGATGAAGATAAAAAAAAATTGCAAACCTCGTGGTATAAAGTTGATGTAAATGAAACATATGAAATATTTAGGTTTGTGTGGTGATATATAAGAGACACTAATCAAATCATTTATGAAAAATAAAAATGAAAAAAGATCAACGGTGTGATCTTAACTGTTGTACTAAGTTGTACTACATGTTTCTTTAGGTATAACAAAAGCAAGCAACAAGGTGGATTTCAATGTTTACAGGGAAAACTTTTTTTTATACATTTAGTTTTACATTTTTTTTCCTTCTCAGTAAGTGAAGTAAGTTCCCATTAAACGTGCAGTAAAAAGTAAATATTTAATGTATACAGTTGATAAGTATAGGAGCACTTTCTTTCGAACAACGAGTAGTACTTACAGACTATAGATTGCCGGAATGCAGAAAAAAGCAACTCCGGTCAAACCAAAGGGGTTTTGCTAACATACAAAAAAGTTCCATTGCATCTGATATTCTTTTGCTTTATTACAGTCATGAGATTTTGCGCCTCTGTAGTTGCAAAAACAAAACATCACTGTGACAGGGAGGCACAACATCTCAACATTGTCATGTGTGTGCCAGTGGTCATTAAGCGTCAGCTCTGAGGATGTGATGGATGTTTAGTTGAGACTTCACATTCTCATCTTATTCCTTCATGTAATGCCTGCTTTGAGCAAGGTTCTCTCCCCTAAAAAAGCTATTTTTGTGTGTAATGGGGGAATGCTTCATTCTGTTTGCAAAGCTTTGGTTTCATTTTGACACCATTTTCCTCAGCCTGTGAATCCCAAACCCTCCTGGTATTTGCGCGTACATACTTTTTCTTTTAATTGTTCTCCATTGAGCTGATTCTTACATTCGTGCTTACAGATGCCATCACCATGTACCAGCAAAATCTACTAGGGCTAAAACTGGACTTATGGACAGCCATGTGTGGGTTAATGTCACCTCGAAGGCTTGAAAAGTGAAAATAGAAGTCGATCCTTGTTGGTCACGTGTATATTATATTTATTGCTCAGTCTATCTTACAACAAGAAAGAAATAACAGCAAAAAACTGTCCTTGCAGCTGTTTTAGGATCAGCTCGGCCATGTTTACACCCTCCTAATTATCGGTGTACATCTATAGCATACACTAAATATAGCCTAAACACACACACTATGTACTGTATATTGGGCCCATACACACATACAATTTCAATTGCACCTTTTATAATTTTAATCTTGGCATGCCACACACTGTGCTTACCCAGGATTTACAGTCCGGCAGCTCCACTGGCCTCAGTTCCATGAATCTGCTTTTCTGCTTCTGTGTCTGCATATGTGATTTGCCAAAAAAACAGGGCAAGTATTACAACTTGATATTAACGGTAGCATCCAACTGTGGTGATGGGAATATGCATGACCATGTATATGCATGCTTTTCAAGCCAATGCGGTGATAGATCATGGCTCTAAGATTTTGCATCTCTTTAGAGGGTATCGGTCTCAACCGCAACCAATCAAAGACAAAGAACGGGAGACTGAGGAAAGGTAGTAAGACAAAATGGAATGAGAGCAGTTAGCATTGTTGCTGTGGTCCAGTGTTTATGTACAATTAGTGACTTTTCACTTGTGAAGAGCGTACACACTGGTAGGTTGTTACCAGTGGTGTTAGTCTTAAACAAGGTGTTGTTGCTGCAAATTCCATTGGCTCCCATGTCCGTCCAACAAATGTCCATTTCAAGAGAGCACTGACACTGAAGTGTTGTTTTCTGGGCTGAGTATTTAAAGCTTCCCCGTCTGTTATAAGATTTGAAAACGGTTACGTTTTGGTCTGCTATTGAGCAACTTTTATCACAAACCGTCAAGGTGAAAGAATCCATAGACAGCTCAATTTGACAGAGACCATTATGTCCAAAGTCCCATACGTATATATTGTTGCAGCCATGAACACCACGGCCAGAGTAGTGTTCTGAAATAAAAAGAGGCATTACAAGACACATTTTGAAGTCCACATGTATAGCTTTGTTTCTAGAAAAAGAAAACAGAAAAAGAAATTGTCTCTTTTGTACAGTGTCATCTTCAAGAACAGGGCCTATGTGTGTGGGTGGGGGGATGGGGTTGGGGGGATGGGGGGGGGTTAATTCATGCACGTACTATATGTGTAAAATGCGTTGATTATTGTACAGATTGACTGTCAAGCAGCAGATCATGTCCCAAGAGCCCGACTCGCCAGTAGAATAGCCTCATCCATAGTCCCATAGATGCCCCTCAACTGTTCTTCCTTCTCCTCCTTTCTTCCAGGTCATGGCCGGAATTAGCACTTTAAAAATAGTTTTGTTTATATATCCACTTAGTTTTTTCATTAAGGAGCTCTCGTAAAAGTCTTTGGAGGAAGTGTAGTCCTACCTTGCAGAACAAGGGTGGCTAAAAAGCTTCTAGAGCTGTAACGGGAAAGCAACTATGCTTAGTGTAGTTCTTCAATGCCATATGGTGTGGCACAGCGGGTGCGTCTAACACTCACAGGTACACCTCCCGTCGAGTCAGAGTACCACAAGACTTGTACTCCCCAGTCGGTGCAAGAGGGATCTCCTCGGTGGGGTGGCCCAGCGTCTCCTCCCCGTTTCCTGGCGAGCCGAAGGAAGGCGAGCCGAAGGCCTCGTAGGAGGAGGAGGAGGAAGCCATCTTCTTGTTGAGCAGGTTGCGATTGCGGTCGCCCATCATATGACCGGCGGCGGGGTCTCCGTTGGCCATGGCGGCCATGGCGAGGGTCTCTTGGCTGCCGGGCTGCTCGGCGCTGCTGCTGCCGCTGCTGCCGTTGCCGCTCATGAAAGTGGAAAGCTTTGGTTGTTGGGGGGTGGTGGTTGACTTGGATGGCCGTCGCTCAGGCGACGTGCGCACAGGCATCCAGCAGGAGTCCGAGTGGCCGTACTCGTCGCATTCCCGTGTGCACTTGCCAGTCATGGCTACATCAGGCAAGGGCCGAGAGTCTAGAGGAAGCAGAAGGAGAGAAACAAAAGTAAGCGATGCAGTTTGTTTCACTAAAGTGGGATAATTAACAGTAAATACATTTCCTAGCGCTTGGTGTTTGGTGTGGTATGTGTCATCATGAATTCCTTCCTTAGATGCGAGAATTTGTATTTTCTCCCTAATGAGGTCAACACCGCATCTAAATGTTTATGGTGAAGGTAAAATAAGTAAATAAAATAATCTCACAATGGTTACCAGGCACGTATTGTCAAAGCCAATGCAAGTTCAGAATTTTATCACTCGTGAAGAGAATTAAGCTCGTACGGATAAAATTGCATTTGTTTTCATGCAGAACCCATACCACATGACAGAAACGGAAAACAACAATGAAAAGAAGACTCAACTGACTACCACAACAGCCTCAAACTAAAAAAACAGTGGCGTGAATCATAGTTTAAATAATGTCATGCTTCAAAACGTGTTTGTGCTGAGAAGGGAAGGGAGGAGGGGGAGTGATGGAGAGAGGAGGGAAAGAGGTCAGTTTGTGTTTTTCAGTTTGCCCTCATCTAAAGTTTAAGATGTACAATTAGCCCTGCTCTTTGTGTGTGTGTGTGTGTGTGTGTGTGTGTGTGTGTGTGTGTGTGTGTGTGTGTTTTGTGTGTTGCAGTTGTGTGTATATGTGTTTTTGTTTAACTACATTCGTGGGGTCCAAAAACTAGGAATACTGTATTTTGTATATTTATGTATACTTTGTGGGGCCAAAATGCTGGACCCCAGAACTTTAAAGGGCTGTTTTAGGGTTAAGACTTGGTTTTAGGATTATGGTAAGATATAGGTTATGGTTGAGGTGAGGGTAAGAGTTAAGGTTAGGCATTTAGTTGTGAGGGTAAGGGGCTAGGCCGCTAGGTAATGCATTATGTCAATGACGGGTCCCCACAAAGATAGTGAGACGAGCTATGGCTGTGTGTGTTTGGGTGAGTATGTTCATGAGATGGGAGCACAAACAATAGCCTGGTGATTGACAGAAGGCAATCACATTCTGATCTGAGTAGCTTAATAGCTTTGTGTGGCTAAAGCACCCTGATATCCTCTTAAATTCCACTAATAGGGATCTTAACCAATTACCTAACTGGGAGCTGGCCTCAGATTAACTATGTCTACTGTATTATTGTGGAAAGCAAATTATGTGCTTACAATGCTACACCAGGACAACAGGTTTGACAGATACCCTACTGTCAATGACTGCTGCAATACATGAAAGATACTTATCCCAAATACAACACACCAAAGCTGAGTAGCTTGATATAAGACAAAAACTGTGAGGAGGTAAGGAAGGAAGGAGGAAGGAAGGAAGGAGTCTACTCCACAGCCCTGACCAAATGCTGAGACCTTACACAGAGTTAATAAGAGTGCCAATGTTATAGAGATGCATTGTTAGATGTAATTTATTCATGACCTGATGCAAAGTATGGAAAACTAAAATCAAGCAAAAGCGAGGGTGAGTGCAAACCAAGCCAAGCATGCCTTTGCCCATATTAAAAGAAAAGAGTTTGGACCATGGCTTACTTTTAATGCTCTTTTTCTCCTGTAAAAGAACAACATAGAACAGAAGTCACTCTTTATATTTTGCACTTATGCAATAAAATATATATTGTATGAGAAACATTCAGCAACATTGAAAACTGTAACTAAAAGACAACAGCACTAAAATAGTGTTATGCAGAGCAGACACAAGGCTTAGGACACAATGCAGCCGAGACAAACAGCAAAGAAAAGAGGAGATAAGGATAACAGAATGTAGTACTACTGATTGGAGTGTTTAATCAACAAATGTATAACTTTCAATATGAATGCCTTTCAGCAAAACATTCAATATTACTCAGAGTGCCATTCCTGTGCTGCCAGAAATCCTATTCATACTAAATGCCTATTAGAATCCATCTTCATGTCACAAATTACCTTTTGTAACGATTGCCAGTCAATATATAGCCAAAGCCTCAGGGAGCGACTGCCAGTTGAAAAATCTGCCAGATTGCCAGTTGAAAAATCAAATAACTTTTTTTTTTTATCATTAGTGCACCCAAACAACTGTGTAGTTCTGTTTAATGAAATGTTACAAGCTAAATAAATGAAAAGAAAAGCAGGAACTATAGGGATGCAATGGCAATCACAAATGGTTTACATGCCTGCTGAAAATGTAGTACAAATGATAAAAGTGGTGATGGAACATGTCTCCCTCTCCCTCCTTTCCTTCGTCTCAGTTTGACAAACATAGCCATCAAAGAGACAAGCGGATACCAGGTACTGATTGTCTTGCTCATTTACACCTACGATTGAGCCATCAAGTTGACCACAATGCGCGGCGGCTCTCACAGGGCCTGTGGCGTCCTGCTCCTGAATGCTCATCCAATTGCCTCCTCACCCCAGTCGCATTCAGACACACTGGTGTAAAAAAAATCAGCAGGGAAGATGTCTTGCTTCCTCCAGCTCTTGTTGGTAAGCAGCCAACCTTCGGCATCACGTCCCTGCCACAGCCGTGCACGGTGAGCTGTTGAGGTAGTTAGCCGGCTCTCTGTGTGGTGAGTGCGCTGAAAGGAAGCTGATTATTTCCTAGCCATGGCCCATTGACTTTGCACGCTTGCCAAAAAATATAGACGTTTTCCACTGAGCTAATGAACTGGGCTGCTATATCAAAGCAAAAATGCTGTATTTTGTTCTGTCTTCACAAGTGTCCCCTCCCCCTGATGTTGGGCCATCAATTTGAGTACTTTAATCGTCCCATATTGTAAAAAGTATTTTTTATGATAAAGCAGGTTGAGGTGAAATGCACAAAGCCTGTATTCAGAAACGGTGCCTTTAAACATGCCGTCAGGACCTCCACGCGGTTGTGATGTCACAACTTTAAGGTATATATAAGTAGAAAGTGCGGCAACAGTGACGTTACAGTCATTCCACGGCTGCATTGACTGTGCAGAGACGCAGAGAGTGCAGATGCGAAAGACCCAGAAATGCTGACCAATCACAGCAGACTGGGCATTATCGGGAGGGGAAGCTTATAGAGACAGGCACTAAAACGGGCCGTTTCAGAAAGAGACAGTATTAGAAAAATAATGTTTTTGTTTTTTATATTAAAGCATGTACACATTTTAAATACAATAAAATACAACTATGAACCTGAATGTAGGACCTTTTTAAAACCACTTAAAGCCATCGGTCTAAGCTCTGGACAAATAAGTATGTTAGAGTCGGCTTCAGCCTGGACTAGTAATTTAACCTGTTGGCTAAAGAACAGCCGTAGGTAATGCTATATTAATTCTAATGTCCACTCAACAGCCATCTGCATATTATTTATTTAAAAAGAATAGAAAGATACTCTTTACATCTCCTTATGAACCCTTGATGGCTTATTTAATTCAAACTGTATGTTAAATCCAAGAATGTTAGTCGGCAGATTTAAAGCAAATGTATTACAATATGGCTGATAATAAAAACCATTGTAATTGTTTCAAGTATTTTGACGGAGAAGACTCGCAACGTTGCTTCCTAACATAGCCATAGGCCCTTTTAAGACCCAATTCAGAAATCAGGACATGGAAAATATCTTCAAAGAAAAGCCCTTAGAGCCCACCAGCACTGTAGCAGGCTTTTGTTACATATTCACAAACATCCTGCGAGCCCACATTATCAACCATAACGTAACACAATACAAGTGGGTCACTCGGCTGTGTTAAAAAGTCGCCCTGAAACACCGAACAAGGAGGCCCTCAATACCAGGTTACATCCCCGTGGGGGGGCCTTGTTGTTTAGCCAGAAAGCCAGAAAACGGTGCCACATGCAGGGCTATCTATGTCGCTGGAAGAGAAGAGCTTTCAGCCAATGCTCAAAATGGCCCACAACGCAAGCCATTAGCCGTTTGTTTTTTTGCAGTTACTCAAAAAAGGCTTCTGGAAGAGTGAGGGAGAGGTGGTGATGGCGGATCAGGTAGTGATTGACACATGAGTGAGAGGGGCAATGGGGACAATGGAGAGAGCTGCAGCTTTCCCTGCGATGTAATTCCATATGGACACAAGTCATACGCTGCTGAAGTGATGATTACCCAGTGAGAGTGAGATTGCACTGTAGAGCAGTGCTCCGAGATATGTGGGCCTCATACTGTGTCTATACTGAAGACTTGCTTCGTTTGTGCAAGAAAGCAGGCTGAAACTGGGCCACTGGCAGCACTGGATGAGCTGTGGCTTTTCTTGGCTGGCTTTAGTCAGCCACCCTATCAGCTGACTAGCTTACACCGTGGGATATTTCAAAGAACTTCTGCTGCCGGGATACAGTAGCAATTTGATACGGTGTCTTTAGCACTTGCTAAGATGTTGCAGTGGTAGAAAAATATGGAGGGTTAGACTGTCATCGCTTCTGGCCATATGCACAATAATGTTTGTTGCGTGGGCATTTCTGGGCAATTACAGTTTAGTGTGTTTGTTTATGTCATAGTACTGTACACTGAGTTTTCGCTGCATGTCAACAAGTCCACTTGCCAGTCCTCATTCATCCACGTCACCAGTGCTTTTGCTTCTTAGCTGTGTCTTCCCCCGCGCCATCACTACTTCCTCACTCTATATTTCGCTATGAATCGCTGCTACACTCTGAAGCTCCGCGACCTTTTGAACTCTTTTTTTCCAGCCAGCAGATTCAACCCAAACAGCTGAGGCATTGGGAGGAAGGAAGACGATGATGCAGATGAAGAAAAAAAAGAGACTGAGAGGGAAGAGGATACAAAATAGAGGTGATGTGCCTGCATTTTTTATGTCTACGCTGTGTCTTTGACAGACATTGCATTTGGCTGGACAGCAGATAGGGGTCAGAGCAGAAAGGAGGGGAGGAGGAGGGCATGTGGGGCAGGACAAAGACAGAATGATGTAAAGAGGGAGGGATGGAAAGAGAATAAAGGAGGGAAGGACAAGGAGGGAGAGTGTGTGTGCCGAGTATAGCAGGGTCAGGGCCTAGGAGAAGGGAAACAGCAGATTGAGTGGAGAAGACAGCATGGCTGCCTCTGGGCCGTCACAGGCCAAACACAAAGAGAGCAGTGGAGAGGAGAGTAGGGGAGACAGGAGGAGAGGAGAAAGAATTGAGGACATTAGCAAAGACAGGAGGGGAAGGAAGGAGAGAGCAGGAGAGAAGCATGGGGGGGTAGAAAACTTTGATAACAGAAGATGCTCTGTGCTGTAAATAAACCCTAATAGCATGCTCTCACACATGCTTAATGTATCACTCCGACGACCTTGATTTAGCCTCTTTAAGGTTTCAAATGATCCCTCCAACAATGAAGTCCTGTGTACCGTAGATGCCGAGCACCACTCACCTATCCATTAACTTAATCTCATGTACTTCCATCACATAACCCTGCATTAAGAAAACTAAAAGAAACACTTTAACCTTCTAAATGTCATTGACACGCAGCCACATGATTCTAATTTAAAGCCAAATTGAACATCATCTCGATTAAGACAGGTAAAAGGAACGTTTTCAGGGCTTTTGCATAGAGGCACGAGGGGGTTCCTGTGTGAGAACAGTGAGTCTGGCTTGGAAATGGGCTTGTGATTGCCTCACACCCTTCATCAAAGGCCTCCCTGTACGGACAGATCTATTTCACACGGCCGAGCAATCAGTGTGGAGATGACAGTGTACATTGCCGGGTGTCATCCAGATTACTCTGTGCAGGATGATGGAAGGAAAATGAAATATTTATCCTGAAAAAGCAGCTGTTGAAAATACACAGTCCTTCATGACAAAACAGGAGAAAGAAAGGAGACAAATGTAAAGTGATACAAGGAGATACTCAAAAAAAAGAATAAAACTTAAACCAAAGAGAGCTCACTGCAGTTGCTCTGCAGTCGTCTTTCTTGTTTCTCCCTTTATACTTATTCTCGCCTCTAATAGGGTCCCATTTAATTAGGTGAAAACTTGCCGACTAATTACGGTGTAAGAGCGAGTCTCACTGTGTTTGGCTGTCTCGCTTTGCACGGCCCCCGTGGCGTCGCCTAGCAGATGAGAGGTCCTCATCATCAAAGACAGACAGGCAGATAGACACTCTGCACAGCTGAATACACACACACACACACACACACACACACACACACACACACACACACACCACACACACACACACACACAACTAAAGGTGGCTGTGGGGAACGAAAGGAAGGAAATAGAGAAAATAAGGTTGAGGGAGGAAATGTAAGAGCATCGAGAAAAAGAATAGGTGCTAAATTATTTACGCTGTGATGGTGAGTTCAGACAGAACAATATGCACAGGGAAAAAAGCGATATTTGTCTTGTCTCGTGCTGAGATGTTTGCCAGACAATTAAGGAAGGATGGAGGAGAGAAGGATGCGCAGTGGTGCAGCGGAAAATGAGAACAAAAGGGGAGTCCTGGGGAGCAACGACCTTTGAAAACGCAAGTCACGGCGTGTACCCCAAGCGACGACATTAATTGATTGCATTAATGTCAGCAGTGGAGATTTCTTCAATGGCATAGTGATAAAATCCAAACCCTAAACATGTAACGCTATTAGCTCAGTCAAGAGCTTGTAAGAGGAAGGGCAATTTGATTGAAGGAGCAGAAAATTACAAATTTTCCATCCATTTTAATTACTCTATACTATTTATCCTTAATGTTTTTGTACCAATAACACCCTGATTATGAGCCCACATTTGCCCCCTCTTTCAACATTTCTTCATCGAACCACTTTTTGCTTGGCAGTGCTGCTTATAGGCCAGCTGGAGGAACGTTGTTAAAAGTGGCAGCAGGTGATCTATTCTCTGCTTTCTGAGCTTCTTGCCTGGCAAGGGCAACTACGGGAATAATCTGAAACCCCCCCTGCCATGCCTTGAGAGGTGTAGAATGGACGCAAAGGAAAAATCGGAGTGAGCGAGCGAGCGAGCGAGGGAAAGATACAGAGCCCTGATCGAGGTCTTGTAATGAGCTGTCACCTCCTTTTGCCTCGCTTTTCTAGATGCCCAACCTCTAAGTGGAACAAAGACTCAGCATAAAAAAAACCCCATGAGGCCATCCAGTACACCTAGGTGACCTTTTCTAAGCTATATGTAGCTAGATGATGACATCACTTCCTTGTCATTCTTCCTTTTTTAACTGATGTCTCTACCCTAACTAGCATTACGATAACACTGCAGGTAGGCATTGTGGGTATTATGTGGCAGTTTCTTATTCTTCCAGCAGGGTCAATACTCTTTCTGGAATAATGAATGTACTGCAGCTTGCTCCTGAGGTAATGAATTGAGGAGAGATTAACTAGCATAATTTCATTCTGGTGACGATCTCTCAGCCAATTATCAAATGTGGCTTGCACTCTCCCTCCCCTCTGCACACATCCTCTCTCTCCGGGTCTCAACCCCTCTCTCTGCCTGTTTGAGCAGTCAGCACTCAACCCAAAGAGCCCATAAATAAAGTGTCCCTGCATGTCATGCTCCCTCGTTTATCTTGCATGCATATGGGCGCTCACACACACGTACATGGCGAACCTTTTCGTCCAGCAGGTGGTTGCCGTGTTCACTGGAAGCATATTTTTTCTATCTCAGCCACACATGCTTGAATGCAGACACCACAGGCCGTGTCCTGAGATCACTGCTGACCCCTAACCTTATCTATAAGTGGTACAACAACAGGATGATGTGGAGAGGAGAAAAGCAGAGTGACTCATCCACTCTGCTAATAAGAGTGATGGTGCTGGCTTCCTGCCAGACACACAAAACTACTGAAGCAACTCAAAAATACAAAAAGGATATGCTCTGAAATCCACACACATCTTTATAAAGAAGGGGATCAGGCTTTCCTACAGTACTAGCTACAACTCATATATTTTTATACTGTATGTGATGAATTCATGCAAAAAACAAAAACAATTACAGTATAAAAAAACGAACTGTGTCACCCTTCATTTCTATGTGCTGTTTTCCTTAGCATGGCACTCTGAGTTTATACAGAATACTTTGCAAGACCCGTCAGGATTAGCCTTAGCCCCTCTGCTATGGTGCATGCATGCAACACTGCTAGCAACCGATAAAACAATATGACATTCTCAGCTCATTTTCACATCACACAGACACTGTGCGGGTTGTAGCAAACCTTACATTAGTGTTTGTGTGTGTGTGTGTGTGTGTGTGCATGCGTGTGTGTGTGTCTGTGTGTTTCTGTGTGCCTGTGTGTCGATGCTTAGCTTTCCCAGGCACAGACAAGAAAACAAGGGACAGTATTATTTGATAAGAGAAACACAGCAAAGTGATGAAGGGGTGGTGGGTGTGTAAAATGGTAGGACTGAGCTACTGGGAGTGAGGGGTTAAATCAGTTAACATTTTTAGTATTTTATTGTTTATTATTCCAATAAATTATTTCTCACACACACACATACACACCGTCTCTCCCCATCTCTCTCTCTCTCTCTTGCCAGTCTTTCGAAAAAGAAGTGCCACTGCTTCCCCTCCACTGTTACTCTTATCGCTCACTCACAGACACACTCACACAATAGCCTGTTTTACACCATTAAATGGTTATTTGTCAAAACACAATTTCAATTAAATCCTCCCCTAAATTCAAAAACAGGGAAAAAAAAAGTCTGTGATTTGTGCTTTTTACCAATTGTTCTAATTAGAGAAAACATCTAAAGCAATTGTCTGAGGGGTACAGTTTTGGAGATGCCCGTGGGTAGTTTAAAGATGTGATATGATAGCAACTGGGGCTTTGGTGGGATTTTTCTCTCATACAGAAATAAAATATTTTTCATTTTTCTCTCATCACTTCAAATGAAATATTACTGCACAGAAAATTCTTCATGTTATACTCTAAGCAGCATATGAAATATGAAGCTTCACCAAGAAGTATAATACCACTTGGCTAAGACACTCATAACAGTAACAGCTAATTTGCCATCAGAATGTTATTGTCTCAAAATTAGCATGGCCTAAATATCATAAGTAATTTTGCATTCATGCGTTGCATAAGTTTCATTTCAAAAATAAAAAAGTGCCACCAACTCTTTGATTCTTTATTTGCATTAAAAGAAAATATGACAAAATAAGAGTCTGTTTTCCAGTTGAAAATATACTCTCTCAGCACCTGAAGCCTACAAAAAAAGGTTCCACTTGTGATAAGTGGTTAGCAGTAGCGGGATAGCTAGTTAGCCTGTGAGTCAGCCAAATAACACCCACTACCTAACAAGCTTGTGATACAGAGTATAGCAATTAGCGCTCAGCAGCTAGCACATTCTCGGCCAGAGCGAGCAGGGCATGGTGTGCCATGACCTTAATGGAAAGCTAGTGGTGGAAATGTGTGTGTGTGTGTGTGTGTGTGTGTGTGTGTGTGTGCGGGGGGGGGGGCAGGCTGACCTCAAGGGACAGGCCCTCTGTTTTTCGGCATGTAGGCTCATAAACAGGCACAGTGAGTTCCACTCCGGGGCAGAAAAGGCAACTTGTCCCGGGTCTTTTTCCATCGGGATTCTTTTTCTGTGTTTCAGCGGGTTCACAAAACATGATGGATTCTAGTGTTCTACCCCAAAGCTCTCAGGGAAACTGAGCTGATCAACCTGTTGATTTAGTTGGAGAAATGCTTACAGTTTCCTCTACAAATTTCATTCACGTTTGATTTGGGTGGGGGATTTGTGAACAATAAACTAACAACAAATGTAAAATCTCCTTTACAATATGGGACCAAAATTGAATAACTAGAACGGCACGCTGAGTGCCCAGACCTCCGCCAAGGCCATGCACTAGCTCACAATGTGAACCAAAGTGAAAATTAGTTTCTCAGTATTTCATGAAAATCCAGCTAGTAGTTCTATAATCCTGTTGACAAAGATGCAAACCAAACCGAAAAACATAACCTCTTTGGCAGAGGTAATAATGTCGTTTGATTCAAGATGGTGCACGTGTTGCAGTGGCCAAACAACCCTGAACCAAATTTGCCTTCATCCCTTTTGTTCATAGTCTTGGTCATCTTTCCCATCTGCAGTGATGAGCTTTAACTCACAAGCTCCATTATAAAGATATTAGGATGTGACAGCACTCTTAGACACAGCTTTACGGTGTTATGACCTGGGTAACCAAAGAAGTGATCAGACGGGTTTTAGAGATTTCCCCCCTACGAGCACCCAGTGGGAAGGTTAAAATCAAACTGCATCAAATGGCTCTGCGTAGTGCAGCCCCCAATGAAAGTGCTAAAAGGATGTGCCAGTCAGCAAATAGGTTCTCCAGCACCTCTTTCATATATCCTCGAATCTGACCAGGGGGCCTCTGCTGTGTAAAAAAACCTCCCACAGTGTTTGGAGTGTTAAAAAATTGAAGCAAGGGCTTCTGTGATAGCGTCAAGGCCTCATTCTACATGACAAACATCTGGTGAGGGAGTCTTGATCACCTCAATTTGCATACTAGTCATATGTACATAAACATACCGCATGATGCCAAGATGTCATCAAGTATTGGGCTTGTTCCTGCTGGGAGTGGCTTGGGAGCTCGGCGAGAATTGTGATCTTTGATATTTTTTTGAGTGCCTTAAACACTATCCAGCCACTCTTGCTCAGGCAGAAGCTCAGAGCGATACAGCCCGATAACGCCAAGGTGTCCTGGATTATAGACTATCTCACAGATAGGCCACAGTTTGTTCCCTGCCAGAGCAGTATATTGGATTTGCTGCTGCAGAGAGGCACTGTGCTGTCACCTTCCTTATTCTTTCTCTATCTTTGACTCAACTGTGGGTCACGCCACCTCCAGATTTCCTCTGATGATTCCTCCATTATGGGATGCATCCGTCAGAGAGAGGAGGAGAGGGAAAGTACATGTAGGAGTAAATGTAGTATACCTACAGGCCCCTATTCTGTACATTTGCTGTACAGTCTCACTCATGTGTTTTGAGGTTTGTGGTTGCTTTGAACATAGTAATGTATGTACATATTTTTCTGTCACCCTTCTGTTTGTATGCATGCACGGGTCAACGCAAGGCCAGGCAAGCTGCGTGTGCACTAGCCGTGTCCTCTCCCCATCCGTAAGAGGTTTTGCATGTTGTGTCATATTATGCAGTGTAAGGAAGCAAGAAGCCCATCTGAACATTGTCACCATCCTCTCCTCCTTACCTTGCTTCACCAGCTAACACCACATCGTAAACATTCAGCAGTGCAGTATTCTGTTTCCAGCAAACAAACGCCACAGGGAGACCACAAGGCTCTTTTCGGTCATCACTCAACATTCATCCCCTGTCCTTGAAGCTCCAATGATAGATGTGAATGCAAGTGGACACTTGAAAGCAGATTTCCCATTAACATTCGCATGTATCACACAGATGAACAAGAAAGTTAGATGATTGGAAGTGAAACCGGCCCTGGATTTGAGTCACTAACCATGCCTCTCTTTCAACCCACAACACACATTTCTTGACTTCTTAGGCCAGTTTAGCAATATAGAACTACAGTGACACTGGAGCCATACGCAGTGTATTATTTAAAGCACCAGGGGCCCAATTTGTCACTCTGGCCGGCTCATCACAGAAGAACATCCTTTATGAAATGCACTTTTCACGCTGCCTGTCAAAAGGATCAAAGCAGCTGCAGCCTTGCCTGTTTCTCCCTCGTCAGCTTCGCTGCTCCAATTCCCACTGACAAAATGAGTCAATTTAAACCAAATGGATCCCCTATCAAAATAACGAGAGAGTGAGTAAGGGAGATAGACAAGGAGAAAGAGATTCATATCGTGGGTGGATGAGGTTCGGACAGGTGGGCAGTAACTAGGGAATATGAACACTCAGCCACTCTTTTCTTGACTGTGAAAATGGTTGGATATAGGACATAAATGCCATGACTGTATTAGAGTCAAAGTCAGTTTTCCACTAAATGGAGTGGATGGTCAGACCTAGTGTGTAAGAATTCATCATATGGAAAAAATAGTTTAGTTTCTAAGCTGTTTCTATAACAGACACATTACATATGTGGTCAGGGAGGCCCTGCTATTAAGCATTTCACTTATTTAAATGCACTATTTCTGGTCCAATCTAGACATTTTGTACATTGTGTCTGTTTTGACAGAACAATGGGGCACTCACTTTTTGTTAAACAGGCCTTAAAGTCAAATTTCTGTAAAATAGGCCTCTTTATTGAATCTACTGGAAGCTGTAAACACTGGACAACACTGGAAATTTTGCATTTCCCCTTTTTTAAGCAAATTCTTAAGGAATTACGAACTTGAAAGCTCATACTATTTCAATACTTAAGGGACAAGACAAAGTTTTGTTGTTTTTGTATCTATCTGTGTCCACAGAGCGCACACTGACTCAGATGAGAGGGTATTACAATATTAAAGTACTACTAGTAACCCCAGTCTTAAACAATTGTCGGCAAATGTGATGTCGCGAGCGGATGATGAACAACAAGCATTAGCTGTTTGCTTGTTAGAGAGGCCAACATTACCTACTTTGTTTTTCTTACGTTTTGGGTAAATAGCGCTTGATGATTCAGAGGGCATTTGGTCATGGTCTGAAAGTAGAGAGCAGCTCCAGTTCATGCAAAGAACCAATTAAGAGTGCCTGGTTTGAAAAGCTTTAATTATCTGCAGCCAGAAGTTTTCACGCAGTGCTAACCTGGCATTCATCAGCAGTACTTGAGAAAGCCTGCTGATATTTGATGCAAATATTACTGATTGCACCTTAAAGAGACACTTGGAGGTTGTAAATTATTACTTGAAGAACTCACCAAGCCCCATGTTTGTTTCATTCTGTCTCATATGATATTCAAATGACATTAGATGGCACGGAGTACGTAACATAACTTCAACATGCCTTTTCTCCATTGCCTTTGAAGCACTCTTCACACGATTATTCACCCAGCTTGACAGGCCTATTTTACCCAACTTCTACCCTCTCTCCCCACCCCCTTTTTTAGCAAAGCTCTTGACCAATTGATTTTTCCTCTTTCCTCCGTCTGCCTCCCCCCCCCTTCTTGATTCTGATGCTACTGGGTTGTGGGAAATGTTTACATTGATCGACGGCAGAGCTGATGGGTCTTTCATGAGCGTCAGAACTCAAAGTGTTTTTGTCCCACCGATGTCTCCAAATATCAATCACCAGTGGGAGAAGTGTGGGCCGGACTGCAAATTAGGGCAATAAAGCCACAAAGGCCAGACTGATTTACCTACCAGAGAATAGAGAACCGAAAAAAATACACCAGACCGCAATATAGTTTGACCCGTGATGGAGTGTCTGTGTATTCTGTGATGCGTCCTGTGAGCTGTCAATGCTCGAAAACAGGGTTTAAAGAGACAAAGCTTTCGGCGAATAATTGAAATACCTGAAGCAGATCCAGGCACAAACTAAGTTCGACCTGGAAGTGCAAAGTTGTTTATGTGCTGTGCATGATGCCGTTCTGGGGGGCTAGAGGGAGCGCTTAAATGGTAATTCCTGCATCTGCGCGGTCTTCATTAAAAATGCAGCGCCGACAGGATATTTTCTGCATCAAATTTTTATGATATCAAGCAGTCTCGACCGCCCCGTTTTACAGACACTCACACGTAACAATGATGAAGTTCTTGAAGCCTATCTCTTCCTTACTTTCTGAATGCAGTACGGATTGTGTATGGGGATGCAGACGGGGTCCATGGTTCATAAACAGTGCTATCCCTGAAGGGCCTTTGCTACTGTCTGCGTGCCATCTCCCAGATGCACTGACTCACATGCGTGGACGCCTGTACGTACACAAAACCACATTCAACCATGAAGTATGCCCCAGTGAGGCAGATTAAATATTTTCTCTCAATTTTGATAGAAAAAGGATCTGGAAGCTTCCCCGGCTTCTAATGGCTGGTTAAAACTGAATGCCACAATATGTGTGCTACATGTAAATTGAGCGACATATACGCACATTTAAATAGCCAGAAGACCACACATGCAGAACTATACAATCTATTGACATAATATATAGTTCAGTTGGCAGCCAAACTAGTAAACACATTGTCTTATCCTCATGAATATCACGACCCGATGTGACTCAACTGCTCTTTTCATATTTTTATATTCATATTCTGCTGTCACATCCAAGATAAAAGCACATCATTCCAGCAAAATAAAACTCTGTGAATCCCCCCGTTCCACCAATTGCTGTATGCAAGGTCATATGTAAATAGACTTCCCTTGCAGCAAGGGAGACAGAGGCATCACCATGCGTGTCGGCATCATAAAAAATGGCAAAAGCCGTGTGATAAATACACCGGGTACCCAGTCACACAAATTCCCTGGGAAGGGGAAGCTCTGGAAGTTTTGGCTCAGTACAGAGGCAATGGAGACCTACACTCAACACGTGGTCACTTCACCCTCATTATCACTATCACAGTTACTTCTATGTTCTTTACTCATGTGTGAAGAGTAGGAACAGAGTTGAAGCTCATTTGGCCCCATTAAAACCCTTATCGGGAGGAAAGCTATCAAGAAAGAAGTTGTAGTTAGTTGTTGTAAAATTATATTAAACTAATAGTACAGGATTTTCACGCACAGAGCTAGCAAAGCTAAATATTCTTTTGATGCCGCCCAATTTAATCCCAGCAAAGCTGACAGAGTATTTGCTTTCTATCCAGTTCACTGGTTGAAAGATTAGCATTATCTATTTCCTTTGATGAAAAGAATTCAGCAAGAATAGGACAGAGACTACACTATAGCATATACAGGGAGTGACTCATATAAGGGGTCTGCTGCTATGGTAGGGCATGCTGTGTAATACCTGATGAGCATCAGTTCAAAAAAAAAAGCAATAACATCTATTTACTTCCTTTGTTTCCTCTTGAGAGACAACTGGGAGGGGGCTCGTTGAACTACAGCGGAGTGTGCAACCAAATTAAGAGAGAGAGAGAGACATAATCAGCGAGTGGTAGAGAGTGTGCAAGCTGCAAGTGTGTTCGAAAGAGAGAGAGAGAGAGAGAGAGAGAGAGACTGGTAATATGCTTGGGAATTTAATAAGGCTCAGTGCTCCTCAATAATATCACCCGCTTCATGGAGTCCTCTGGGAAACATGAAATGTGCCGATAAAGGATGATGCCTCCCTCTGACAAACGGGGTGTGCTAAAAGCGCTGAAGAAAAAAAAGAAGAAGAAGAAAAACAGCCACGCGCCGCCGCCATAGCTAGCGCAGATGCTAATGTGCCCTGGGCTGCACTTTAAAGAATTATTCACTTTCTTCTCCTTATGCTGCAATTCTCCACAACCTCCCCTCTATAAGGTCACACACGCTGCACACTTATTTAGACTCCAGCTGAATAATGTCAGCTTTATTCGCAGAATTGTTAGTGGACATGCGTGGTGTATTTAAGAAGAGTTCCTGTTTTGTGTGTGTGTGTTTGTGTGTGTGTTTGTGTGTGAGCATTCAAGCCTGTGCGGCAATGTTGAATATAGAGGAATATACTGCGGTAAGATTTGTGATGATACAGTTGACCAAAAGAGCAGGCAGTGATTGCTTAAACTGTACTTTAAGTAAATCCACTACATGCCAGAAGTCTGTGGAGAGGTTGCTGTAGGAATTTGCTCCTTATGGGCCACAGTGACGTCGGCCACGAGTGTTGGCAAAGGACGACGTTCCAATTCATCACAAAAGGGGTCTTAATGGAATGCGGGGTCATTGTCCTGTTGAGACAAGGAAGGTCTTCCCCTTGAACGCACACTGTTGTCTCAAATAGCATCATATATTAGGACATTATTATTTTCCTTATCAGTTAACTCAAGGGCCCAGGTTTATTAGTGCTCATGCATAACGCCATTTATTATTAAATGTTACTGAGCTGCTGTTGGACTGCATTGAATTTTTCTTTTCCTGACAACTGTTAAGCCGACTACCTCCAGATTGTTTCCTCTTTCGACCAACCACCAACATCAAATCTTCAACGAGGACATCTTCGAACTTACCTTTTGCCACACAGAGTACTATGAGTTTTCATAATATTACATATTTGTACATAATACTTTCCCTGAGTTTATCTGGAGTTGCTTTTAAGTGTAACCCCTACTCATGTATGTCAAACCCAATGTGTTCATGTTGACACCAACACAACAGAGAAATGCCCCCCCCCATCACCTGCCATGTCCTCTCAAACAAACCGAGAAAGACAGCCCTTCGCTCTGTTGAGTCCTATGACATTTACATACCACACTGCCTGGTAGTGTAGGAATCACCCTTAGGCTGTACCAGGCCTTGAATTTCGGAAGGGCGCTTTTTCAGCCGCTCCCACCTCCCTCTCATGTCGCTACCTCACCAGGACCTGCTCACGCTTGACAAAAAGAACCCCAAACATGTACCTTGCTCCACTGCCGCCCAAACGGGCTGCTGCCTTTTAGACGGGGGACACAAAGCATGAAAGGGAAAAAAAACATAGCCCATTTCTTTTCCCTCCCTCCCTCCCCCTCCCTCCCTCCCTCCCTCCCTCCGTCCATCCTCTCTTTCCTATCTGAGCAGACATTGATGTTCACATTCTTTCTTTCATGGCAACTCTGTCTATCAAGGCTCACCTGCTCTTTTGTCTTCACTAATCCGATCTCTCGCGCTCACTCAATCTTTTCCCATTTTTTTTTTCCTTCAATACCTTTCAATATTTCCTCACTGTAGTCACTCTACTCCCTCCCCCCCTTCCAACTTTCTCCCTCCTCCCTCACCCACCCGCCCCCCATTTCTCTCATTATCTGCCTCTGTCTGTCCTGATCGGCCAACGACTCCCTATTGGCAAATTCATGAGATTGATCATTTTTACACGGGTGGGTGGATTTACTAAAAGAGCCCCTCTCCTCTCTTCCTCGATACACGGCTCCTACACTGCATGCTATGTGGCACCCACACCCTTACCGGTAAAGCCCTATCACTTAACATGCACTGGGCTTAACTCCCAGGAGGAGAGAGAGAGAGTATATGGGAGGGAAGGAGAAGAAAGCGGAGTAACGTCTGAGCGGAATACTAATAAAGTGCAGCACTCGAGAAAAAGGAGTCAGAAAAAGACAGTGGTGCTAAAAAATGACCACTTAATTTGATTCAATACGGTAGCATCTCCGTTTTCTATTTGCCTCATCTTTGCGTGCATGAATGTGTGCGTCAATGTATGTGAATATGTTTGACTGTGTGCAAATTGTGCCCAAAGGCATGCAAAGATACAGAGTTATAGAACTCTCCACTTAAGATATTCATATGCCGAAGGGGACTTTGGGCACTCCATTCGTTCTCTCTTTTTTTCTTTAATGTCTGCGTGCGTTTGAGTGTGTGTTGCGCAAATATATAAGTGCGTGCGTGTGTGTGTGTGTGCGTGGTTGACTTCTTTGAGCAGAGCGAGAGAGAAAGAGCTAGAGTTTGCATTAGCATGATTAAAAGGACAGTAACAAATGACTGCTGTCTCCGAATCCATGTGACTATCACAACAGGATATAGGCCAAGTATATCAAGGCAGACACTCCCTTGTGATTTGACGTTCCTTCTTCAAGAGAGACGGAGTGGCGGGAAAATGAGCAATGAGGGTTGTAAGGAAGACACAATATGCAACATCGTACTTGTGCGAACTGGAGAATTTCCTCGATCATATATGTTGTGTATAGTATTTTGAAAGGTTGAGTTTGTGTGTTCAGATGCATCAAATATTAATGGACACACGGTCACTGGTGAAGCCTCATTATCACAATTTCTTTGGGGGAAATAATACAGAATAAAGAGTTTCTTTCATTGCTACAACTGCTGAGTTGCAGGCAAAGGCGGCCTCTAAAAATAGCCTCAAGGTTTCTTGTGCTGTAAAACTCATTTCTATGCTCTCACACTGGGTGGAGGAAGTGGAAGAGCTTATTTTTATACTGGTCCTGCTCATTGGTATTCAACCACTATGCAGACTATTTTTTTCTTCATTACAGCTTTTAATCATTTAGCTGAGAATGACTTGCCTGGTGCTGGGAAGTTCATTGGCTCAGCTTTCAATAATAACCATTCTGAATGGATAAAGTCATTAATTCCTGCCTATCACTTGGCTAATGCTCACCAATGGCTCTGCAATAAACCTTTGCTAGGCAAGTGCACTCTTTTCCAATTCCACTCAGAATAAGGAAGCTATAACCTTGTTCATGTTTGCACAGTGGAAAGAACATGTTTCTATCTTTGCCCATGGCAGCATTCATTAATATTAGAGGCCGAGGAAGGGAGAGAGGGAGAGAAAAAGATTCTGCGGTACATTAACGGCCAGATTTATTGACGTCTTTGCACCGTGAATGTGGCAGGTGCTCTTAGGCTACTTGTGAACAGCGGAGCTTCCCTCAACTCCTGCCTCTGGAGATACGTTTAGGGACACACACACACACACACACACACACACACACACACACACACACACACACACACACACTGCATTCTGTCAAGGTTGCTGAGACGTTGCAGGAACTTTTATGAATGTTCTCTGTCTTGTCAGGGCACAGTGTGCAGCCTCTCACTGACAGCAGGCCCAAAATGATGGAGAGTCTGTGCATGGCGTTGCCAACGGCTGAAAATCACCTGCTGGACCCGTGGCCAGACCTTGAAAACAGACTTAGACCACTTTTGAGGTCTCTAAGTCATATTTTAAATCCTTCAAACAACTGCTCATCTATGAATAGCCGCTGTGGTGCAAAGCTTTCAACACGAGGCCACATCATTCCAGCTAAGGGTGTGGTATAGACAAAAAAAACTGCCACCTGAGCCGCCTGCACAATAAAACCTTTCAAAGTTTCTTCTCACGATGAGTGAAGCTCATTTTATCAGTTACAAATCAGTGCAGCGGGGCTTTTCTCTTTTCTCATCATGGCATGTATTTTCTATTGTCTTGTCAAGGCAGTTGGTGGTGTGACAAATCAACACAATCTGGTTTGTTTTCTATCAGGAAGCCTTTCTTTGGCACTCATGGCACACTACTTCTGTGTACCTTACTATCTATGCCTGCTGTGACATTTACAATGCCTAGTTAAGTCTAAAGGCCCATAGACATACTTCCTTCCTTACATGGACACTCTCCCAGCATGCATCTCATTTATGTGTTGCTTTATGAGACAGTTTTGGTTTTATATGGTGTCACCAGATAAATCTGCCACATCAGTCTTGTTCAAATTCTAAGAGCGGACAATAACGTATACGATTGCTACCAGCAGATGAATGCAGTACACATGCTCTATAATCGCCTTGGGGTTTCCTAACATGAAAGCGCAGGAAGAATCATTTCTTGGGCCTAACCCAAGCCACAAACATAACCTTTTCACCCCGGCTCATATGTCTCTCCCAGGTCTGAGGCGAGCAGCGAGCTCCATCACTCAATGGATGGGAACTGATGTATGGAGCAGCGCTTGGGTTCAATACTATTAAATTGTATTATGCCTAAAGTATGAGATTAGTCTTCAAATCTGTCCAGAAGAAACAGGGACGGTATGTGAGCGCCGGAGGTAGCATATTAAATTTGATGGGAATCCAACACAGTATAAAGGGGAAAGGGGGGGGACTCTGGTCTCAGGAGATAATGACTTGCTTGGTTTGTTTCTGAGGGTCAGTCTGGCCATTTCAGGGCTGGGGAGGTGTACTCACTGACAGGTCAACACTATTTATCCTGCCCATCATCACTAAATATTCCATGCAATTTGATTTTCATCCCTTGAACCTTGCTCAAAGAAGACCAAGCTTTGAGACATGTTGTCTGGTGTGATGCTTTTGAAATAAATTAGAAAAGGGAAGGGGAGAATAAATCACATTTTCATTGGATTTTTGCAGTGAGGGAGCCTCTACAAGAATCAAAGGAATGTGTTTAGGCTATGAAACGCTATCTATTCTTGGATTTTGTTTGTGCTTTTATTTTTGGGAGTTACTGTGGTGCCGCATATCATGAATAAATATGCTATAGTGTGCTTTTTGTCATATGAAAGGCCCTGGTGTCCATGCTGACAAAGACAGGAACACAGTATGTACAGTACAAGCTCATTTCACTCTCTTTTCTTCTGTGCATTATATAGAGCATATTGTGCTATCCTTTAAATTGCCAGTAACAACACTGTTTTTTTTTCCACGTGTGGGAGTGCAACACATACAAAATGTGTCAACCAATCTTCAACACACACATGCACAGATTTTGTAATTTAAACACAGAAGCATTCCAGGTTCTAAATGTCCACCAATGGATTAGAGCTGTGGATATCATAGCAAAGGCAAGGAAACTCAGCAAATATTTAATGGACAAGAGCTTGCTACTGAGAAACATATTGCTCTGTGACAGCATATGAATGTTTAATTAGACTCTATGGCGGTTCAGATTGTGCGGCAGTTACGTTTGTTGCAAAAAAATTAAACAATATTGTTGAATATGAGGCTGCTTGGATAAATATCACCGGATTTAGACAGTATTGTTTTGGTTAGTTAGTCACTGTTTGGTTAATACGTTTCTTGACTAGTTAAATACATGGTTGAATTTTAATACTGAGACAGACTAAAGCTTTGCCATCTGTGCCTGAACAGATGCTAGAAAAATGGCCTTTATCTTCATGTTTCTGTTTTCCCTTTTACCCTAATATGTTTTCTCCTCGCTGTTTAAAGGCATTTTGAATAGCACCTGCCACTGGTAAACAGGAAAAACAAATGGAGCTCTGAGCTTATGGATGTAGATGGGTATTGTTTTTTATTGATTTCCATTGGCGGAGGAGCTGGTGACAAGGAGTCTACCCTCATCAGGGCAGGTTATCGATCAGCTGAGGAGGAGTAGCAGGGGGTGCGCGAGTGGGTCAAGCGTGAGAAGCGAAGAAGAAAAAAAGTTGGAATGTGGCCCGTTGGAAAGCCAAAGTGCAGCTGCGATCCTTGACACCGGTAATTAACGTGTGGAATGCAGTCCATTTCTCTTTGGATAGAAAAGGGTTGCTGCAAAGTCAACATTGTTTGCTTGTATAAGGGAATGGTCTCACATCGATGAGCACTTAAAGAATGAATGTATCCTGTAGAAGGTCTCAGTCTAGCACAGCAGAAATATCAAGTGGGTGGTCATTTGCTGTTCTGGTGCCAGTCAGCATTTATGAAAAAAAACAATGCTTTTAATGAAGGTTTTGCACTACCTTGCTAGCTCATTACCAGTGCTAATAATACCTGTAACCTCCCTAAATTAGGTGTCTTCAACATTTTGAAGCCAAAGAGCCTCTAACTGAAAGAGAGATGGAGCAGGGACCTCCTACTATGTCTACATGTT
The DNA here is from genome assembly GCA_026937815.1 of Etheostoma perlongum. Classification (NCBI taxonomy): domain Eukaryota; kingdom Metazoa; phylum Chordata; class Actinopteri; order Perciformes; family Percidae; genus Etheostoma; species Etheostoma perlongum. The sequence continues at coordinate 13,623,876 of CM049389.1, forward strand.
TGTAGAAAATTAAGAGGCATATATGGGTCTATAATTACATGTAGGGTGGTCTAAAGCCTTTATACATACCTTTATTTTGCATTGAATATTACGTTTTTAAAATAATGGTAACAAATAATTGTCGGCAGGATTTTATAAATTGTTTTAATATTAAAACATACATGTGTGGATGGCTATCTTAGTGACTACCTTATAGGCCAGTAAGTCTGTCATCAATGGAGATGTATATTTGCCAATAATAAGTTGGATTCATATATTCAAGACTTTTTAATTTAAAAATGTTGTTTTCTAAAATTAAACACAATTTGAGGGCCCCCTGCGTTGACTCTGAGGGCCCTGGCCGCCTGTTGGCGATCCTTCCCTGAATAATAATACATCTCCATACATTTTATCCCTTTAAATAACCATCCCTATGTTGTAGAAGTCTGCACTTAGAGGACACAGCACACTCAGAGGTAGGTGAGACAGATGACATTTTGAACCCCCGCAAGGATTGAATCATTACAAGCACCTCCCCACTGGAGGTGTGGTAGGATCAGCAATATTTCACACAGACAGAAGGACAGGACAGCAGGCATCCACTTACAAGCCTGACTCTTCTTTTCCCCCTATTTTTTAAAATTTATATCTGTTTCTTTATTCACCCCCCCATATATATACTTGGCAGATTGCCAGATTGGATCAAAAGCACATCCAATGTACCCTTCTATTCTATCGCAAACTTGAAGAGATACGCTCACAGACAAAAAAAAAGCAGAGTTTCTGATTAGAAATCTCAAACTCCAGAGAACATTCTCCTTTATGTTTCTAATCAGCATCTGCATGTAAATGTGTCTTTGGCTCCAGCTGGAGTGATAGGACTAGAATCAGTATTTGTCTGCTTAACACTTAAGTGTTTAAAATGCCCGCTGAGTGCCTTCCTCCCTCTCTACTCCCCTTTCTTTCCTCTGACTTTGTTGCTGATGTATATGCAGAAGAAGCAACATTAGGACTCTGGTTAAGCTGATTGAATCCATTTGCTGCCTCTATCCCTGCACCCATTAGATAATACCTTTATGCACAACAGTTTGCTTGTGCCTCTCTTACATCTTCTAAAAAAGATCAGCTCATTTGATCGGAATGCTCTGTTCTTAATGCATTTTCGTTCCTCATGCTATTTATTTCTATTTGGGCCAGAGCCTTTCTTCTCCTTTAGGACCCATGAATAGTGCATCATTCTTGGCTGTGAGCACTTTAACAAAAAAACACACACACAGAGCCTCCGGGGCAAGTCTCTTTTCTTGCCCCCATCCGCCCTCTACCCATGTACCCCTGACTCTCACCTCTTTTTTTAGTTTTATTTGAACCACAGAAATGAAACAAGCTGGAAATAACAACTCTGTCTTTGGCAGGGCATCTGAACATCGTAATTCTCCAAACAATCGAGGCATATTAGCTTTCAAAGCTACTGACGTGGAAAGATGTTTGCTGACAGATACCACACTAAATCACTTAGGAGGCGTCCTCCTTTTTGTCTCTTACCTTGCCGAGAGGACATCTCGGTTTGGGTGGCCTACGTTGCCCTTTTGGGATTAAGATCACCAATTGTCTCTCAAGTGTAGCATTCATTTACTGATTAGATAGCTTGCCGTCTATGCATCATAAAGCCGAAGATTATCCAATGTTTTACAGATAATACGAGGATTTGTTCCCGGTGAGTTAATCATGCCATAAAAACTGTCAAGAACTGGTTCTTTGGAAATAAGTTACCAAATAAATAAATAATGTCTTAGATTTCTATTGGTATTAAAACACAATTTAAAAATGTGCCAACAGTCTTATCCTTCCAAGCTACTAGGAATTAAATCACCATAACATCTCCAGAAATGATTCCACCATCAGAAACCATGAGTGGTGACTACTACCATTTGCTGGGATCAATTAGGCTGATTGGCTTAGGCTGTCTTTGCCAGCCCAGGGGGTTGGCAGTTGCAGACAAGTTGTCCAATTAAGTGAGCACAAGTACTTGCCAATAATAGCTGAATAATGGGTCTTAAGGGGAGTGTGATTCATCTCCAATGTTAGACACCAGGGAGGCAGCCACTAAGTGTGTAAAAACCATAGATTTCTCTTTTCAGATTACAATCAATATCGCCCCCATGGCTTGACAATGGCCTTAATGACGGATTAGACTGTAAAGATGCTGGTATCCTGGGTTGATGCCAATAGTTATTTTCAGGTCGACTCCCCCAGTGTGCTTTGTACAAATGTCAACATCGGTTCTTTGGGTTAAGTATTCACAAATAATTTGTATTTGCTTGCGCAGATGCTTTGGATTTAATGCATTGTGGAATTTAAACATTGTAGATTTGTCAATTGCCAGCTATACTCACCTGTAAATGTAACGCTCTGTTTTAGATTTTTGGTCTGAGTTTCCTGTGTGGAACCAGCACTGCTCCCTGTCACTCAAAACACTGTTCCCATTATATCATGCTGGATGGGTAAACAGCACAAAAGGCTGCCAGTAACAACCAAACAAAACTGCCTTGGCATTCTACATGTATTTGCAGTCCAAACTTGCTCAAAGTTACTTTCTATGAAGTCACTGTTTTAGCCTATATGAGACGAAAATAATAGTTAGAAAGTAGCTGAAAGGCTTTTATTCTTTCTTCTGACATCACATCCAGCTCCAATCTCCCTCCCCTCTCTTTCACTCTCTGTATCTCTTTTGTCGACGTGTCTAACACTGGCAGGTTTCTTAATGTCACATGTAAGCAGCTGTAATTTAATGCGTCGGGTGTGGCGTCTGACAGTCGCGTGTTTAATCTCTCCCTGTCGAATACTTGCCACCACCTGATCATAGGCCCGGAGTGGGAGATGCCACGGCGTGCACAAAAGGACCATTTTGAAATGAGAGAGATGAGCTGGAGAATGGCTGCCATCTTTGATGCATTCTTTTTATCTCTCTTGTTTCCGTTTCTTGTATTCAACATAGTGTGTGCCTATTCAAGATGTAGCCATGTCATGATGAAAAAAAGAAGAGATGAAAAAGAACAGGAAGAAGGTGCCTTTACAGTGTTACTTGTACATTCATTTCAGTTGCTCCCTTCTAACACACCCCTCACTTTTGTACATTGGCATTGCTTTTTGACTTACCTCGTACTTACCTACTTGATTATCTCTCTGACTTATTTTTCTATTCCTCTGCTCTCTCCATCTCTATCGCAATCTCTGCTTATGAGTCCCTCTGTGTGCATTGGCTGAAGGGTGGAACGTGTAACAGGCTTGGATGTCCTCCTTTCTAATGTTTGCTTTTCTTTCTTTCTATTCTTTCTGTCTAGTCTCTCCAACTTCTTTTCCTCTCCCAGGTGGCTGTCTCCGGCCAACCGTGCACACCGCACATCGGGGTCAGCAGCAAAAACGGACGCCATTAACAGGGAAATGCACACCCGTACAAGCACGACCGTTCCCCCACGCACACAATCCCTCGCTGATACACAAGCTGTCAATCATGATGGCCAGGGAAATGTATGCTTCAGTACAGCAACAAGCCGGAAATAATACAAATCCTCTGTTCAGCTGCAGGCACCCCTACTTCCCGCTATCTCCTGGTCCCTCCCTCCATCACTCTCTGTCCTCTTTACCTTTTACCTCCACCAGACCACTCCGTCCTTGTTCATTCTCCTTTTGGAACATGGTACGATCCCTCTTTCACGAGACGATACTTGTTTCTTTATGTACCCACTACATTGGTTGACAGAAGATAATTGTTTACAAGACATATTGCCATTTTGGTGAAGATTTAAAACTCATACACAAGGGGAGAAAGGGGTGAGCAGATGACATGCGCAGGCTGAATCTCATTAGATATATTTGATCATCGTGAGATTCCGCTGACCATAATGCCATGCAGTTACCAGCGGGGGCATTATGGGAGAAAAAGCAATTTGCTGCGGCAAGACTCAATGGCCTCATGAATCAAGTCAATATGGACACGGCGAGAGCAGTTAAGAGACCAGTACATGCTGCCTGGAGATTCCACTTAATGCTGTTCTGTTACCAAATAAAAATGTCACACCACGTACTATCTGAACCCACAGGTTAATATCCTTTTGTGCTGTCTCATTGTCAAGTGCAACAGTTTTAACGTTTGGTTTCGGTGCGTTACTGTGAAACTTTATTGAAGTTCCTGCACAGGTCAAAGACCTTGTAAACAGAAAGAGGATCTGTAGCTCCTAACAATTGTTATCCTTTTTAAGAGACACAACAAGATCATGCATTGGCTTTTTTGCTGCCAAACAACAACCTGCTAGTAAGAGCTAAATAAAAACACCTGTCATACCCCACTGTCAACCCCTTCCTGCCGGGTAACTGCGCCACTTCAGCTGCTAATGATAATGACGGCAATCAAAACATTGGCGCTAATGCTGTTAATAGCAATGATAGCACTAATGAGGACACTACCAGGGAGGCTGTTTGCTTAAGCTGTTTTCCTGACTTGCCTTCTGGGGCCAGAGAAATAAGGCCTAATATCCTGTTGCACCTGTCCCACAGTGGTCTCCTAGATGTCTTGAAAGACTCTCATCTGCACTGGCTAACTGCCAATACGCACCGTTAATTACAAACAGGGGAAATGAGGTGACAGCAAGCCTCAGAGCAGCAGAGCCTCGTGGGGCTCGGAGATGCACCCTGACTCTTTCTTCCTGTTGCAACCCCTCGCCCCACTTCCTCCTCGGAGGCTCACAGTTTGCAAGTTTCTTAACAACTAGTTTTCAGTCCTCTCGTGAGGTTTAGTTGATAATGCACAAGGGTGATAAGGTTGGAAGAAAATCGGCATGTTTTATTCTCTTCAGGTCTCAGCCTCCCTGTGTGGCAATTAACACCTGAAATATTAGTCTGCAAAATGGCTGCAACTATGTTAAATGTGGCAGCAGAGGCTGAAGCAGGTAAAGAGGCAGAATAGAGCTCTTAAGCTTGTCTATTTTGATAATAAGCTATTTATACACTTTATGTTCTGTCTCCTAACAAACGTGTGAGGGAGGAAAGGGAATGGGGGATTACAATGTTGTGGGACCACCTTTGTCATGCCAAATCCCATTCTTAATCTGCCAGTATTGATTGGCCATCACAAGCATCCATTTACAAAACAGAGGATTGTGGGTGAATTGGGGATTGAAAGGGGGGGGAGGCAGCACAAGGCACTCCCAAATGGCTGACACTGGATAAAACCATAGCCGGCAATGAGCCTGCGCAGAAAAACAAGGATAATGCTCTCCCTTTCATCTACTGTTTCCACTCGCCACAAGCACAAGGGAGAGAATAATCGCCAGAGCAAGACTGAGCTAAAAAGAGGAAAAAGGGTAGAAATGAGCCCTCCTGCCTCCATTTTGGCTCGGATATCTGGCAGTTGCCCTTTAAGAGTGAGAGTCTGCAGGGTCCAATTGGAGACAGGAGCTAAATCCCCTGTTTGGTCATTAAAAGCGGTTTCTAGAATGGCATCCATCTGCTGCTCCCTCATTACTGCTGTGAGTGATGGTGGTAATGTTCCTAAATACGGTACTGGCGAATTGTCATTGTGACCCTTGACTCAGGAAGTGGACACAAGTCAGTTAATGATGCCACTGCTTGGACAGAAGTGAAGCGCTGGGTGTCCAGCTTGGACTTGATGCAGGCAGGGTGCGCACGGCCTCATCATTAAGCTTAAATGACTTGTCCTTCTGGTGACGCGAGGCTCACCTCGCTGCTGTGTTTGTGCTCCAGGTCGATTGTGCAGCCACCTGCATTAAAACGGAAGGGTTGCTAATGCTCAGCCGAGGATTGCTCATCACTGCCGAACATCAATCAATCTCGTCTGCCAACTCCGCCCCCCCGCCGCCGGTCCTGATTCTTTTCTTCACTGCCTTTTGACAGATGGAAAACTCAAATCTGTGAAAATGAGTAATAAAGCGTTGCTAAAGAGCTAAGCTGTGACTCAGCAAACAGCACATTCACTGGAGATAAAAGCCTTTTTTCACGGCAGCCATTTTGATTTCACATCCATGACTTAAAGTTAAGGCTGGTATTATTTTCTCCTCCATAAAGTGAACGGCTCTCCACTGCTCAGAATTCCTTCACCCTTCTTCAAAACTATAGCCCCTCCTGCAGTGTTCACTCCCATTAATTACCTGCTTACAGAGGCTCTACATTAGGCCTGCCAAGACACCATGAGAAGTAGAGCGAGAGTGAGAGTCACCCATGTTCTTTGGGCTTGTGAAGAATGTCTTAAGGCCTCTTACACACACACACACACACAAACACACACATACACACACACAATCATAAAGGTCCTTATTGTTTGCTTCAGACAAATACACACACAAACGGCGCTGCTGACAAACAACTTTATATGCATGTGGCTATGAATTTGAATATGCAAATAGATACAGTAAAATCAAAAACAACACTCAGACGTGTAGGAATATTACTCACCACTCCAAGGTGTGAGGTAGTATAGTGTTTACCTGGAGGAGAGATGAACTATACAGTACACTAAGGACTAATGAGCTCTCTGCAGCCCAATCCCTGAAGCAAATCCCACAAAACACACACACACACACACACACACACTCTCACTTGCAAGCCCCCCTCTCCGTTTCTGTGGCTTCTCGTTCTCCAATCCCTTTCGTCATTATTGCTATTGTTTGTTGTGCGTCTCACTTCTCCTCCTCCCTTTCTCATCTGTTTTTTTTCATTTCTGCTCCCAACTTCCCTTTTTCCTCTCTCCCCCCGAGGCATATCTCAGGGAGCCTGACTGATCCAGCGGCTGTTTGTTTGGAGTGCAGTTGATAGGGCACATGGGTAGCTTGGGGCACTAAGATGGGGGAGGGTAAGAAAGAGGCATACAAGGTGAACAGAGGGAGGAAATAAAAAGTTGTGATGCTCTATAGGTGCGCACACGTGGTGGAAGGAAGTCACCGGTCAAATTGATGTTTGTTTCCACCGTTAAGTGGTGACTGTTTACATCCTGTCCTGGAGTTATATAAAACGGTGGCCCCACATATCTGCAAGAAAAATACAACTTTTATGATTCATCATCATTTTTTATGTACTGGCACAATCCGGTCACATGGCAGTTCACCAAATGGTCACGTTATTTTGATCTATTGATTTGTCAACACGGACCTGATTTTCTTGTTAATTTTCGTGGTGGTCATCACGAAACAGGAACATGACCATATTACACCCAGCCTGCTCTGCGGGACAAAGACGGCTGCCGAGACATGATCCGCAGTCTCTGGGAGATGCAATTGCAGGGAAATGAAATGCCACACAACGGTGACAATGGGAGGGGACGTACAACGGGTAAAGGGACCGTCACACACAGGAGACGGCGACAACACGGGACGATTGTGGTTAGGAGAAGAAGAACACGGAAAGGAACAGCCACACGTGGTCTGTGGTCTCCACACGCGGTCTGAAAGTCCTGTGGTGTTTGACCCATCCAACCTCCTTACACGGATTTTCGGCTTTTCAATACTACTCGCTACCGTAATCCTGTTATCACGAAAGATGCTTCCCATTAAAATACATTAGTTTAAAATTTGTGCTCACCACCACAAAACAAAACGAGAAAATCGTGTCCTTGTACATGAATCAATAGATTAAATAACGGCACCATTTCCCAAACTGCCATGAGACTGGACTGACTGGCAGGTAAAATGTGGGAAATGAATTAAATACGGTAGCAACAAGCAATATTGTTTAAGTTATCTATCATTATATTTGTAATCTTATATTGTGATAGTTGTATCAATTGTCATGTAGTACATTTTTTTGTCAGTTTTTGGCTAATCCAGTTACTGAAATACCTGACAAATAAAGGTAGTTCATCACATTGATGATTGACAAATTCATATCATATCACTATATATCATCATTAAGCCAAAGTTTAATATAGTGCATGGTCAGTAAGTTCTGGATGACTGGATTTCATGTTTTCGTCTTGAATTAATGAATAGGCTAGATTAATTAAAAAAGTGTTGGGCAAAAAACATGTAACTAACAGGCAAGCATCAAGCTGAGACACTCCATTTAAAAGCTTTTATAGAAACTCAAAGCAGCAGAACATAGATTGACAAAAAGCAAAACTCTGTTGGACACTGCGATTTGCCATGTTACAGAGGAAACCTACAACCATACACACACACACACATGCACCACATGACAGGAACACAATAAATTGACACTCTAATCCCATAAAAGGTGTCTTTGTGGTATATGAAGCTGCTGCTGCACTGCAGTCTTCACTTTGCTGGTAATTATCGGTGTCTGCCTGGAACACAGAGACAGTAATGCTTCATTACAAAGTACAGGAACAACTGAGGACACTGAGGAGAAGAGAACAGGCCAGGAGGAAAGTAGACGATGAAGGGGTGTCATTACTGGCCCATTTGTCTTAAAACGCAGGGACGGGAAGGAGTTTGAGACGGAGAAGGTGCACAAGATGACTGCGTGTATGAGAGAGAGAGACCCTTCAGAAACTAATCCACTTCAGTCTCATGGGACTGCTGTCTATCGGTGAGGACCAAGTGGCGGGCGCAAAATGAGTCAAACCCAGTGTAAATGTAGTAGACTCTCCAATTCAATTTTATTATTCCACCATTAATTACTTGCCCAATTTGGGGGCTATAGCATGCCTTGATTAAAATGGACACTATTTAATAACCTCGGCCAACTCGAAAAGAAACGCACCTTGAAGATGGAATAATTAAAGCAGTGGTGAGATAAGATTCATATCGCCCCTCTCTAACTCACTCCCCGCAAATTGAATGTGCTGGTAGAGTGGAGTGAGCCAGTGTGGGGAGAGAGCAACAATGGTAGGGGGGTGGGGGGGTTGAGTAAATGAGCGAGCGGCGGAAGGATTTGATGGACAAGTAGCCGGGTTGGGAGACAAGTGAGAGGCTTGATGAGGGACAGCCTTATGGTAAAAGAGATGCTTATTGGAAACGAAGAGAAGGAACTAATCATTTGGCCAATCTGAGGCCCTGAAACTTGGAAAAGTGTCTCCCATGTTGTGAAGGGTAAATGTGCTGGAGACTGTGGGTGGGTTAAGCAGGGTTGCCTTTGCATGTGTCCAACGGTGCCCCCCCCTAAGGAAAGGCTATTTAAAGTAAGGGACGGACAGCAGAATCTCTCTCTTTACTCTCAACAAGAAATGAGGAGAGAGAAGTGGGGCAGGACATTTTCAGTATCCTACACTCAAGCAGACATAAATTCATACCGAATGTGTACAAGCACCATCTCTTGCTTGGTTTTTAAGGGCCTCTATCCGTTCAGAGGGGAACTAACTGGACATGTTCTTACCTCAGCTTAATCCCACCCCAGTGGAGCCGAGGTCATGAGCCAAAACACTGACAAGAATTCTTGTTTTTTTTTTTTAAAACAAGAATTCAGACATGTCTAGCTTCTGAACACACACAACACATTATTTTTTCTGATATTTAGAGCATGTCTGTATGGGGCTAAGTGTTTTTTGTGCATGTGCGAGAAAGGTTGCGCCGCATGTATGTATGTCTGTGTGTGTGTGTGTGTGTTTGTGTGCCACTGTAAGCGCTACTAACCTGCATACCCGTATGGCCTCACCTAGCGAGAGTGCCATGGCTCGTTAAGCTGGCAAGGATGATAGGGCCTGACATGTATTTACCGTAGCCACGCAAACAGACACAGATACACACAAAATGGCCCACTTTGGCCAGCAGCCTCGCCTCTGGCCATTTTATGACTCTGACTCTTTTCCTTCCATTACACCCACCCACCGTGACCCCCTTCATGTTTCTTTTTCATCCCTTAGTGCCTCCATCCTGGTCTGAAATGATTAGTGTCATACCAGGCTATGAGGTTGGTGTACTGTTCAGTGCCCTACAGTAGTTCCTATAGAAAAACACTGTAATCTCACCTTGCAAGACAGCTTAATAAGAATAAAATAAAGGGTTGTTGAAAAACATCAAATGATTTACAAGATGTGGCAAGTTAACGTAATGCATATGAACGTGCACTGCTGGATGTACGCAGACCTTCACACTCGATTTGTATCAGTAGTACTTGAGGCTCCTCTTCACCAATATGTGTGCAAAGGCTTACATTCAACACTTCACTCGAGCCAACGTGTACTTTAAACACTTGCAGAGACCTTGCAGATCTAGCTTCTCAGTACAGTTGTGAGAAGGCTTGATCTTCCACAGAATACCAGGCTCTCTGAAGGCAGCAAACTAGTTCACTTTCTAAAACATGGTGGTATTTCAGGTTTTACAAAGACTTTAAAAAAGAGTGCATGTTCTTAAATATGCAACATTTTGCCTAAGAGACCAATTATAGTCCAAGTATTCACCATATTCATGTTCTTCTTGTTTGTATGCAGTATAATATCCACAAAAAATAAAAACATACCCACATCTGAACTAAAGATCTATTTAATATTCTTACGTGGGATATAGCCTGCTTAAGCTGTTTAAAAGGGCTTTCAAAGCTCTCTCATAAAGTGATCTAAATGAATGAAGCGAGGAGAGAGACTAATGCCGAAAGATGGCCGGAGAGAGAGCGATGGAAAATCACAGCAGGCCACCCTGGGCTCAAACAAATCAGCGCCGTCTAGGTCAGCACATTTGAAGTTAAAGTCAGTCTTAAATGGGCCTTCAGACACCCTCAAATAAAGCCGACAGACAGCGCTGACCTTTACAAACCACTGTCGGCTGCATAGTGAGGGGGGGATGGAACTCCTAATTGAAACTTTCCAACTCTTTTTCAGAGTAGAGCAAAACTCCAGGGAAGGGAAATGAAAAGAGGAGTAGGTTCTGTTTTGATTTGTTCTTTTTCAACAGAACCCCCCAAACACCACCACCACCACACTTCAAATTTCAGTGTTTATGTTCAAATCTAGGTTGAGCAAGTGCGCGGGTGGGAGAGAGGGTGTTATTTTGGAGCTTGCGTTTTCTTTTTTCCCTCACCGCGCAATTAAATTGAATCGAGGGCTCGTCTAAATTGTTTGAAGCGAGTCAGCTTTGCGCTGGCGTAGTAGAGCGCGCGAGAGGGCCAAGGTCGAAGGCCCGATATGTCATATATCTTCTCGTGTTGCATAATTTAATGACTCCGAGCGTTTGCTTGGTAATTCATTTATTTCAAGGAGTGAGACATGGAGCAGCAGGAGAGAGGAATCCGGAAGGGAAAGAACATTTTATTGTTGCTGAATGTTATTGATCTGCAAAACCAGATGCTTTTTAATTGGATAGCTAAAGGACGGTATGGCTTGCAAACAACTTTTGTTTTCTGTGAGAGTGTGAGGCAGCGCAGCTCCCTAGAAATCTCACCCATGGTGCATGAGTTATTTGTTTATGCGTGACATGTCTTGGCTGGGAAATGTGTGTCAAGTGAGCAGGTGGGGCGGTCATCAATGAAGACAATTAAACACTCTGGAGGCAATCAGCCAAATCTTCCCTCTGTCCCTTGTAGCTCTGTACCCTCGCTCGCTCGCTCGCTCGCTCCCTCCTCCCCTCCCTCGTCCTCTCTGTGACTCTGACAGATGATAATTCAGTGGGAGTAAGGGGTCACGGCCTGACAGAGAAGGGCATCATCAGCTGTGATAACCATCGCTGGACACAGACAGTCAACAACAAGTTGGCAGCTGCAAAACAAACAACAGACGTGAAAGAGAACTTTTCAAAGGCACACACAGGCCGGTGGTTTTTAGTTGCGACCTCACACACTTCTTTGAATGTGCGAATTAATGCTGAATCGGCGGTAAAGATGAAGGGTGGTGCAGGTACACTTTGTGCTGTGGCGGCTGCACACTGCTTACTCATCCTAACTCGACTCCCCAGTGTACACCGAGACCCGGAGACACACAAACGCAGAGCAAGACATAAAAACGTTTCACTGCTCTCAGCCCCCGCCGAGGTCAAAAGGGCTCTCAGTTTCTCTGGCAACATCTCAAATGCTCGCTAATTACACCGAGTTGATGGGTATTATTGTACCCTCTCTAATCGCTGGAATATTCTAGAAGGACAAGAAATACTTCTGTCACTCGCACATCCTCAAAGGAGGGATTATAGTCCCAAACTGGAGTGAGGAGAAAAAAATAAATGGGGATCGACTGTCAGCCCGGCTAATTATCCAGTTGAAAAGAGCGAGCTTCATTTCCCGGACTTACGTCGAGGGGAATCATTTGTGGCGACCTCATCTCCGACTTTATGAAAAGAAACATTACACTCCTAATATTTACCAACCCCCACCCTCCTCTTCCCCCCATTCTTTGCAACTCTCTTCAGCTTGGCTTTCATTTTGACGGCTAATTCCGGTGTTTTCATTTCAAAAGGCTCAAGCTTAATTCGAATGCATATCAGCGCATTACAAGGGGGGGAGGGGGGGGGGGGTGTATCCACAGCGGCAACCCGCACACGTCACACCGACACGTGGGATAAAACATCTAAGCTCTCGGTCACAACCACTGTCGAATGTGCGAACAGTGTGCTGAGTGATCGCTCCGACACGCTTTCCACATATTAGCGCTTCTTTAATGGACTCAGAATGTTAGCCTTGTGCCTTGAACTGCTCTGTAAGAGGTGCAGCTCGGCTACCTCAATCTCAGTTCAGAGTGAACACAGTGCTGGGGGAGGTCAAAGCAGGGGCACTCACATGATCAATGGTAATGTGATTAGCGACAGGCTAGCATTAAACCAGAGGCTACGCTGACGCTCGTGAAGGTGCTAATATGAAGTCCTCTTCCCAGCACAGAGATGCGCGTGAACCCTGGAGCAGACATGTGTGCAGGTTATGTGGAGCTGCCCATGCACCATAATCCATTTACTACTGTAAACATGGAGGAGGGGGAAGGCATTTACTGTCAGAGAGCACTTGCCACAACCAGTATATCTTCTTCCCTGTCAGCAATGCACACACTGCCGGCCAGCTACAGCAGTGGTGTCAGGCTTCTGCCTTCTAATCAACATACTTTTTTATAGGCGGGCTTTTTATTGATTGCATAGCCACATTATTTAAAAGGTGCATGTCAGTTTAAACAAATTATTCATCTGGATTTTATGTCTCAATGTAGGTTTTTTTTTTTGTTAGATCACAGCAGTTAGGGTGATCTTCTCTCAGCTGCGACAGCTAAGAAAATGCTTCCAGTCATTGAAATGGTTAAGAAGAATTAGGGGCATTCATAAGTTCATCATAATGAGTTTCTTTTAAGTAAAAAAAAAAAAAAAAAAAAAGCAACAATTTTGGCTGTTATTGTTTCTTTAATCTTAATTTTTAAATCTTATTCTTTTAAATAAGCAAACGAGAATGAGAATAATGACTCGTATACAATACATGTAACTACAAAGAGCACTGGGGTCTGATAACAAAATGGAAAACAGCCGTGACGGCAGTTCGGTGTTAATCCACTGGCGTTACGCGAGGTGAATGAAGGCACAGTGTGGCAGCCAAGGTTAGAGACTTGTTTAAGAAAGGCTGACATTTACGCACTAAGGTTCCTAAGCCTTTATACTCACAGCATTCACTCAGTGCTTTGTGCCCTTCTGCTCATGTCATGGCGTACGGGGTGATAGTTAAGCCATTGTGATGTACAGGATGTGTGTGTAAAAGGGTTTAGATGTGACACCGAGAGAAAGAAACAAAGAGTGTGTTTCCTGCCTCTCTTTCTATTGTGCGTGCACACTCCCTTTCCCATTATGTAAACACCTCTTCTCACACTCTACCTTGCTCCCAGACCCTAACTTCTATTATTAGAGAAGGGCTCTCCAGCGACCGGGATTCCTTTTTGATTTTGATTTGCGTCGGCTTCTGTAATGCAGGTGCGACGGCCTTGCCTGCAGAATGCACCACCTACCGTCTCACAGGGACACGCAATTAACTAGCTCACAAACATTTAGACCAGAACATGGATGTGTATTTTGCAGCAGAAAATACATCACTAATGACTTTTTTTTTTTTTTTGCTGCAGTGGTTTGTCCATTCAGCCAGACTGAGACAACTTTAGGTCAAGAACCGTATAGCACAGATGTCTGCCCTCCAACAGCCAAGGTTGTCTGCGACGTCTAGATCGATATTTCTTCTAGTACTAGCATGGGGGGGGGGGGGCAATGGCTGCTGAGCAACATAAGCAGTGAAGCATTCTACCTAGTTCTCCAAAGTAGAACAGAAGAAGGTTAAGCATGGAGAGTCATGGGGTTGTATACACAATGGTAATTTTTAACTCTGGAAGTGAGAAAACTCTAAACTATTTGCAGCTTGTTTTTCTGTTGTGTGTGTTTCTCCTAGAGCAATGTGATGCTAGATGGAATTTCATCACCAGTGAGAGCTTGATAAACAGAATAATAATGAGTGTTGGCTCTTCAATTAGTGATTATAGCAGAGGGACAAAACCAAGACAGGCTTGTAAAAGAGACTCACACATTCCGTTATTGATTAAATTAATATTTCTTTATACTGGTGAATACTGTATAGTTTATCCTGCATACTGGTGACTCACATACATCATCCATGTGGATGTACACACACACACATACACACACACACACACACACGCACACACACACATATATGCAGATTTCAACCAAACACACTTGCAATAATAACCCAACACTGCAGAACTACTCATGGCAACGCAACACTGTCACCAGACATCGTCAGAGTTATTAGTCTATTTTTAGCTGCTGTAGCGTCTGCCCACCACACCACCACCAACCGCACACACACACACACACACCCTCCCTGCCGACACAGCGCTGTCATCATGACTGGCTTCTAATTGCATACAGAGGGGGCCGCGTCCATGTTCGACAAGCTGTGAACGGTCACTGAGTGGTGAGAATCACAGTTTCAACTAAATAAGCCCCAAAATGCAAGAAATAACATTTCATTGGGTGGTGGCAGGATGATTATTCTGTGAATCAGATTGAGGCTTTTGCATAAACAGATGATTACAACGAGACGTCTGAGCATGTAAGGGGGGGAGGGTAAAGCTGAGACAACGGGGGGGGGTTATGGAACAAAGAAGGACCCTCTCATATCTGTCTCTCTGCGCCTAGTTGTCACAGTTGGCACCTACTTTTTGTTTTTCGGTTCTGCTCGTATTGGGTAAAAAAAGGCCTTCACACGCCTATATACACACACACACACACACAGTGGGGAACTGGAGGAGAGCGAACGTGAGGCAGCTGTGAAAACATTGCTTCTCAGTATCAGAAGAGACTTGGTGCAATTTCTTTACAGCTCTCTGCCTGTCACGGTGAGTAAAGGGAGCCCTGTCCAGTGGACCTTTACAGTCTACACACTCATAAACACGCACACATCACGCTCCAAAATCCAAACCCTGGTGTCACTGGTTGGGCTGTGAACGTTTGCCTTTTGCATGATTTGTGGATGGAAGCAACGTGTTGTGGATTAGTCCTGCTGCCTATTTTTTTCAGGGGGGAACACATTCGTCCATGGCCTCATTTTCACCACAACATAAACGTGTGATTTCATACTTGCAATAACGGGAAAGCTTTTCTTATTTTGGCCTATATTTCGGGCACTAGACGTACCTCGTTTAATGTACAGATCGGTCCTCTGAATCTAATGTTAATGTCCTGGTCCTGTTCTCTGAATTAGTTTCACGATATACAGTATATAAGAAGCACATTTTAGCAATTTCTTAAGTATTTTATCTCTAGCAGCTCAAGAGAGTAAGGCTTAATTTAGAATGTGTATGGAAATGTGTCAGACGTTGCATTTCATTAGGGGGAAGTGCTCTCTGGGTTTTAGCTGTGCATTCTTTGTTTATCATTATTTTTTCACCCTATTCACATCATCAGCACTTCAGATTAAACTGACACAATCTCCTGCGTAAGTGTGTGGACACACACACACACACACACAATTAATCGCAAGGAAATGGAAGAGTCTGCTTGGGTTGCATAACACCTTGAACAGAACACAATCTCGTCAATGCACTCCCACATTTGCGCTCGCCGTCTCTCGCTCCTTCCACGCTCCCATCATCACCTCTGACAGAGGATAAACTCTTTGGCTTGCAGGCTTTCTATCAAAGCCCCAAACCACAAAAAGGAGCTCACTCTCTTTATTCTTGCAGTCTCTTTTCAAAAAATCTGTTTACACACTGTACACACTCTCACTCCTCTGCTAGCCTGCTCTTACATTCGCCTCCTTTGCTCCTCCTTTGACGCTTTGGAAACACATTGCTTTGTTTTTGCGCAGAGTTCATCCAAAGAACATGAGTGTTGACAGCTATGGTCTTTTTAAGAGGAGATGGGGATTACTGCATGTTATGTATTGAGGTGGATTAAGACTTTGGCGGTATTGGAAGGTCCTGACAGGAGCATTTTTGGAATTGGTCAGTGAGTCTTAAGCCCAGATAATGCCTTTAAGACCAAAATGAAATCACCCAAAGCAGGGGTAGTAATAATAATAATAACAGTAAGTAGGAAGAGAGAAAAGAGCAAATAATCAAAATCTGTCTGGAAAATGCAATTTTCACTCTGAAACCATCTGTTCTTGCTGCTTAAAATCTGCGGTTGTTTTTGATTAAGATTAAACCTCGCTCAAACCCTGTGAGCCGTTTAAAAAGAAGTGCAGTCTCTTTTTTTTTAATAAAGATGAGTGATTTGAATGGTGATTTGAGGAGTTTTGGAACAAGGTGAGGAATGTGTGTGTGTGTAAATGTGTGTATCTATGCATACACATGTGTCCTTGCTCCATCTGCAATCGCTCAGGGATTAAGATGATTTATGTTGCCCTGGTGTGACTTTAGACTCACAATGTGTGTGGTGATGGAACTGTCGTTGCGCTCTCTCTTTTTGCCTGTCAGTAAAAATCGGACGTGACTTGATTCTACTAAGATTCTACATTTAGATTATTATTGAAAAATGTCTGCTGTTTAGTTCCAGTATCCATAGGTTTATTAGTGCTAGCACCCATTTAGCATTGTGCTCCTATAACACAGACTCAAAATGCATGCGATCAACATTGATGCAGCAGAAAAAGAGATATTTGTCTAATTCACTACACACATTCTTCTTTCTTGTCCAAACCTGGTGCCTCCATTACCCACAATGCAACTCCACCACCAATAGTTTGGTTTTTTGGTGTTAATACCGCTAAAAGCTGCTAGCTTCAAGCAGAGATAAGAAGCATGCATACAGAAGTCTGGAAAGATTATTTCCATGTACAAACTGTGTGTGTGTGTGTGTGTGGCAGTCCTGATTTGAGACAACTACCTAAAGAGTAGTTTGAGAACGAGTTCATCATAACAGCTATAACTGGATAATGACTGTAACTTGTTTCCCTGTGCAGTGTGTGAACCCAATCTGTCACTTCCAGAAGATTTTCAAATCCAAGCCGTACATTGTGTGTGGGAGGCGGGCTAAACAGCGCTTCTCTGCATCCTACAGCCCCATGTGTACTTGCAGTGAAGAATACAGTAGGCTAGTGCAACCAAAGAAACACTACAGTGTTAATGTGAAAACAGTCCAAACAGCATGCTTTAGCTTTCACTTACACCTACAGCACAAAAGGATTATTTCTTGTTTATGTATACAAGCTTCTTTCCAGTAGCATCCCTCCAACAATTACACAAATCCATTCACTCGCAGTGAGTTGTAGGCGATACAATGTTTGACGAGGCTGCCAGAAGCTGAATTCAGGGCATTCTTTTGAAGAGATAACAGTGATTTTTACATCAATCTGGTCCCTCGCATATGTATCTACGTGTGTGCATGCATGTGTGTGTGTTGTGTTCGTGGGCATTGTGAGTGGACTTGCGGGTACATCATCTGGATTCGGATCCTCTGTTTTGTCAGGCTATAGGTAGCGGGGGCCTATGAAAGCGTGTCTTTTGTTATCATGTCTGTGTCTTCTTGATTCTTTTTTTGCCTCTCTGTCTCCTTGTGCCTGGTAAAAGTTGAAGGGTTGCTCAATGCTGAGACAACATGTAGCAAAATAAGTCACAAAATCAAAGAAGAAAAAAAATAGGATGATGAAGTTAGATGTTTTTTTTCTCCCTTTAAACAATGCTTTTATTCTCCTTGTTCATTTGTTTTTCCTCCACTTAAGTCTAATCACGTGTGCCTTGTGGAGACACCCCAGTGACTAGTCCCACAGCCTCTGCTAAAGTAGTTGCCTGAGGCTTACTTTGAGCTACAGACAAGATAAATGCCATTGTTTTAACCTTCTAGGTAGCCATTAGTCTGAAGGCGGGACTGCAAACAAAGGGCAGGAAACAGACAAAGAAACACACACTTTGCCACAATTGTACAGACACAGGTGTGCCTCTATTGCATTTGTTCAAAGGGTTAATCTTTTTGTAACACCCCACCCACCCACCCACCACGGAAAAAACAACAACTCATCTGGCTTTCCCTCATCAAATCCCCACCGCATTTACCTGCGTTGTTTGGCTTTGGGTATCGTGTTACTTTGCTCTGATTGTGTCCGCTGATATGTTTTAGCTCTCAGGCGCTTTTGTATTGTGGTTTAAATGGACGCTTTTGACTGCCACTTTGGCGTTCATCATCCCTCACAGGAAGTTGTTCTTAGGGGCCGCAGTCATCAGAGCTCTGCATAGCTGAGCTGGTGCTTTGTGAAAGGTGATTGCTGCATTTCATAGGCTTTGAAAAGACAGCTGCCATGGTGAATGGCACACAAAGGAGAGGATAATTCATTTCTGCCCCTTGTTTTGTGACCTTGAGGTAAAAAAAAAAATCCACACCGGAATGGGGGGGGGATCTCTATGTGCTGATGCATGCTTTCGCGACCAGGTGCACCGAAATTACAAACAACCCAGAGAGAGGGAGGGTTGCACCTATGATGGAAAGAGACTCAGGTGAAATTTGTCAATTCACGGGCTCAAGTTGACGCCGCACTTTCGATTACCGGGTGCCAATGCATATTCATCTCAACGTGAGGTGGAATTGGGGCGCGGCGCCCCAAAATAATTTTATTTTACGATGCACCGCTGCAATGCATTCAACTTCAAATCTTTGCATTCCAAGATACGTGAAAGGGGGATAGAGAGGAGGAAAGAAAGAGAACGAGGGAGAGTGTTTTTAAGGAAACAAAAAAAAGACGAGAGAAACAGACTGTACTTTATAAAAAAAAAGCATCAAAATGCATTGGGTTGTTCCTTTGTGTTACTTTATGCAGGTGCTGTATGTATTGAAATAAACCGTCAGCTATGGGAGACGGCACAATAGCGAAAATGCTAAAGCTTTTAAATGGGTCAACAATGCATGAAAAATCAGCTTCGCACTCACAAGAGAAAACCAGGGAGAGCGCAAATATTAACAGCACACACACACACACACACACACACACAATTTCCTCCTCTCACATACACACACACCACGGCAATTTCACGGCTGTGTGAATGGCTCAGCGAATGTTTTTCTTAAGTAGGGTGAGCTCTAGGCCTTCATAAAACATGTATGGTGCTAATGCTGACCATTATGTGAATTTCTTGCCTCGCAGTTTCCAGGGAAACTGGTTCGATGGACTAAATGGACAACCCTTTGTTAAAAGTCCCTTGCAAAAGCCATTAAGTCACTGTCGACGCTCGGACAAAAACCTCACCCACTGTTCTCTTGAGACTGCTGAGAGAACCACAGAAGGATTGTTCACCGTAAGAAAAATAATGAGTATCCTTTTTTTCACCCCACCCTAACAAAGAAAAAAAATATACACAAATGTCTACTTCAGGAGGGGATTTTTATTTTCCCCACTAATGCATATATGACCCTAAGTCATTGTGTCCGTGACCACGGTGCCTTAAAAAATAAGAAGAGACAAAATTGAAATTCCTCAGCTAGAGAAACTCAGGAGGATATTGTCCCTGTAGGTGCATCGTGCACACACAGCTGTATATGGAGGTTTTTTATGTGTCTGTATGTCTTTCTGTTTGGACAGGTAGTGTGAAGCAATGTTATGAAACCCATCCCCTGGTGTCAAAGTTCGCAGCGTGTGCCCCTTGGAAACCGCTAACATGGCTCTGCCACAGGGAGGCCACCTCCTCTAAACCGTGTTAGCTTTTCATTTCAACTCTTACCCTCCCTCTCGTCATCTCCTCTCTTCCCACCCTTTCTCCATATGAGTCACATTAACTGTGTCCTCAAAGAGAGAGAAGGCAATAGAGGGAGTGAGAAAAAAAGTGGGAGGATAACCCCCTTCTTCCATTGTTACATGCCTTCATCTATTTTTATGAGGCGAAGGACCGGAGGGGGGAAGAAAGAGGGAGTAAAAATAAGTTCTGGTGGGCCGCGGTAGTTTGCGTTGCTCCGCTGAGAGTATGATGCATGTCCGCTCGGCCCATACGCATGTGAAAGGCGTGTGCACACACACAGCTTTACAGTACATGCATTCTTCATTACACACACACATTTTCTTCAGCACTCAGTAGTAGTACACCACTTTCTGTAAAGTGCTTTATCAAGACCCGACCTACAGCCTTTATAAGCAGTTTAGAACTTAATAATGATTTATGACAACAGATGGGACAATTCTAAGTATTGATTAATGTATTAATGCAACTACGCCTGTATCTCCTATATAAAGTATATGTTGCTGGTGTGCCAACAGTTAGTAAATGGTTGATAATGCATTATAACACAGTTGCAATTATTTGTTGTGATGATATATAACAATTAATTTACAGTTGGTTAAAAACATGGACTTTATACTATATATAATATATATATATATATTATTATTTTTTTTTATTTATTTATTTTAACAGCGCTTTCAGGTCTCTAAAGGAGTTATAACTGTTGACTTACATTAATTACATTATTAAACACTTAAGATGTCCATAGGCTCTTTACAACAACATTATTATTATTATCATTATTATTTTTATTATTATTATTATTTTTTGTATTATTGATATTAAAGCCACTAAAGTGAGGAAAGTGACTTTGACCGATTTAACAGTTGCAGCAATATCACACAGTGTGTCTTAACATACGCCACATAGCTCCAGCAACACACTAGTATTATCATTAGTTTTCCACATAATGCCTGCCACAACCAAGCATTTGGGTGCCTGTGTTTTGACAGTTTTACAGCATTTAGCTGTGTCTCTGAGTCATCAAACCATCCCGATTAAAGGCAAACATGATGTCAAATTCCTAAATAACACGGCCTAATTGGTATCAATTAGTGGTAGCAGCCGACGCTGCTGGCAGAGTGAGGAGTTTCCTGACAAAGTCTCTTCCCAGAAGGAATGCCAGTTCGTAGCAATGCCTGCTGGAGATGTGGCACAGCATGCTGTTCTGTAAATAGGCACACGTGGGTAAATGCGGACAGGGTGGCAGAAGAAGGCTACAAAAACAAAAGTTGTTTTTTTTTGTATCTTTGTTCACTAGTTGAAACCTGTGTATGTGGACAAAGTCGTGGGCGGTTGAAAAGCATAGTGTGAACTCGGAATTGAAAAGGTTAATCTGCTGGTTGGGCCAGATGCCACATATACATAATGTGTATAATAAACAGATAAAAGACCTACAACATGGATGCGTCAGCTCTTGCAAAAATACATCCGGAAAGATTTACACAATTTGAATTCCTACCTTAAAGGTCAAAACGAGTGTCACTGCTCATATTCAACCTGGAGCGCACACAGTGAGAATCCCAAGGATATCGGCAGACCTTCACTGAAATGAATTCACGCGCATTGGCTGAATGCAAGTTACGTTTGTTTCCAGTTGGTTCAGTCGGATTTGGAAAAACATGTTCACCTTTTTGTATTTTCCCTGAAAGTTCACATAAATGGGATGTGTTTCATAATCAGCGCATGCATTCCTTATGTGCACAGTTAAATAGCCGGCAAGTTTTTCAGACGCGTGGAAAGAATGTGTTGAGCAGGAGAAATGAGTTCCAGCAGAGTTATTACATGCATGAATTTGTGTATGTGCCTTAACTGTTAGATATGAGGAGGAGGTAGTGTGAGAGACAGTGTGTGCACATTAAGTATAGTATGTTTGGCAAATACATGAATGAATGCATGAGCGGCCTCAGCTTGGTGTCGGCCTACAGAATGTGCTAACACCTGAATGTGTTTTTCTGAATTCTGTTTGTTTATGCTTTTTCAACAAATTCCCCAAAGTGAGAAGAAAAAAAAAATCCTCTCAGCTGCAACATATGTACATACATACATATGTGTAGTTGTCTTGTGCAGTGATCTTCATTGGATGCTCAGCTCATGTTCAAGAATCATAAATCGTACAAAAAATAAACACTTGCAGGCCGCGAGTAGTATTATTGGAATCCCTTGAAGCGAGCCCACTCCCATGCTATAGACCCCCCACTGGGAAAGACATGGTGCCCACTGTGTCCCGGTGCTGCACACCTGATGTTCCTTTGTGCGCAACCTGTTCACCTCATCCTCTCTACAATCATGCTCAGAATCCTAACCGCTTATTGTGACGAAAGAGATGGAAGTTAGAAAGAGAATGAATACCAGGAGGAGGAGGAGGAGAGAAAGATCCAGGGAGGAGGTTGGGTTGGGTTGGGTGGGTGGGTGGGGAGACAAGCAGAAGACAGAGTGTCTGGGAGGAAAGGGGGAGGGAACGAGGGAGGGCAGGACAGGAGGCTTTGGCTGAGTGCCTTGGAGCTGTTTAATTGTCTTCATTGAAGACCGCCCCACCAAACGCTACAACTGAAACATAGACTAGCCAAGAAGTGATGATATCGTGAGAGATGTTGGGAAAGAAAAGAAGAAAAAAAGGTATGTAGACCAAAAAAAAAGTGAGGTGCTGTCTAAATTAACAGCTGTCGGAGAAAGTGTTTTATTCTGAACATAACAAATGCTCGTGCCATTTGGAGAAAAGCCAAATTGTCAGTTGCCGCTTCATTGCTTCTAAAAAGGCACAAAATGCACATGGCGGCGTGTATGACTGTAGGCCCTCATTGAAAGTAAAGTCACGTCGCTGCAGTGCCATGAAACATCATTCTGATCTCCTTCTCTTTCGCCTGCAAGTTCTGGCTGTATCAATTCTGCGTACAGATTGCAGAAGACGATGCAAAAGTACAGCTGTCTTTGATGTAAAAAATCAACGCATGTATACCTTCCGAGGACAACAAGGCTGCATTATTCGATTGGGCCTTTTAGTGCATGCACCTGACAATAACAATTTGAAACACATTTGCTGGCAGTGTTGTGCGTAAAAATGGCCCATATTCTGTACATGCACAGTCAGTATGAAGTGTCTGCACTTTTTTTCTGTCTCAAACCAAATGGCTGTTTGATGCTTCTCTTTGTATCGACGTTTGTAAGCCAGCTGAATGGCTTTTTTAATCTGTGTTAGGAGTGGGTGTCAGCCTGCCTCTAGTTACACAAAACACCACAGTTCCATTATTGTGTGTGTGTGTGAGTGTGTGTGTGTGTGAGTGTGGACACACCACACACATCCGTCCGTCAGTTCTCGTTTATTTTTACTTATATTGCAGTGAGTGTACTATCAGCATCATAACATCCATCCTAATGCTATTCCCATTTGTTTTTAAAGATTGATTCAAGTTTGAACAAAATTGCCCTTTAACTCGTTTCCTGCCCTCCTCCTACATTATTACTTAAGTTATTGTAAAGGGCTGGTTCATCCAAATTGGAATATCTGCCTCCGACCACTCCTCCAAATATTATGGACGTGAATTATCATCATAATATCATACCAAATTAACACCAAATCAATTGTTCCTTTATTTTAGTTGCATGATTCCAACCTCCTTTTGGGTTGTTTTTAGATGTCTAAAATAGGTGTAGAGGGGGAATTAGTAATTCACAAGAGGAAATCTAAAAAGAAACAATGTGTTAAAGAAATATGATTTCTTTTAAGGCTGTTCTACCCTGTTAATTATCTCGCAACTGCTCAGACTTATCTAGTTATACATTTATAGTTTTATAGTTTTGGAGATAATCAACAAAACAAGCACTTGTCTTAGGACTCTTTCTTTAGTAAAACGTACATTTGGGAAATGTCCACAGTAAGCTGGACAGAGTTTCTGGAAAGAGATGTGGCTGCTGAATTTTTCAACGCTGTAGTGGCTACCCCCAAACCTGGGCATATACAACTTTGCATGGCTAAATGAGAAAAAAACTTTTTTTTGCAATTTGAGTGAACTGATCCTTTTAAGACTGCACTGGGTGGGCTACATAGTCCACATGTGCTCATGTGGAGAGACAGAGAGGAAGACAGGACTGTACTGTGAATGTGACACTGGGGTATGATTTGAATACCTGCCTGAGCAGTGATCAATCATCTCTCTGTCAAGCGCCACTCCCTGCTGGCAACTTCATCATGCATGTAACCCAGTCGCTCACTTTTTCCCTTCTGTTTCTCATTCTCTATCTCTCTTGTATGTTTTTTTTTGTTGTTGTTAATTTTCTCTCTATCTCCTGGTTACTTGCCAACCTCCCATCGTTTGATCCACTCCTAGGCTTGTGTGCAATGTGTTACTCATTTACTCTGCCTGGCCACGCTTTACCTCAGTGCTTTCCCTCCAATCATCTCACCAGGTCCTCTTGCTCTTTCGATCTCCCTTGCTGTTGGCTTGCCTGAGGATATCACGAAAAGAGATAAGGGGTGTGGGGGTAAAGGACAGATGGAAATGAATGAGAGACACACTGCTGAGGAGTTTGCATGGCACACAATACAAACTCTGCTGCATTAATCTACATCTTTTATACACATCTTTTATGTGCAACAATTCATTCTTATTTCTTTTATTTCTGTCCCGCTTTTAATTTCCTAATTATTGTTGTAGTGTTTGTGAACTTGCGTCTTCGGGGGAAGTCGACGGGGGGGGAAAGCGTGTGTAACATGCTGACTGATTGCACGAGTGCCTTCCGCTGGGTGATTTTTCGCTACATCGGTTGGTGATGGGCGCACAGCACACACACACAAAGACACACAAAAACACACAGATACTCCCATCTCTCCACCAAGTTGGGGGAAATCAGACCTAAGACCAGCGCTGCTGCCGCTCCGCTCTTGAAATATGAATGGTTTTAATTAAAAAAACTCGCTTTGCCATCTGGCCCTACAATTGGGCTTGCCTAATGAACAGAGTTTCACACAGACACACACACACACACACACATTATTAACCAAGCTAAGCAGCATTCCAAGGGGCATAGCCTCGGAAATATAGAGAAACAACAAGAGTGAAGTGATCTAGTGAGGTGCATCACAGAGCTGGAAAATGATGAAGTCCTTCATTGTGCTGAATGAGGAGTGAGTGTGAGTGGCTTAAGCTTGTGTTTTTATGTGACTGAGCATGTGTCTGTTCACTTCTCTGTGTAAAATTGTGCATTTCAGTCAATCTGTTTGTCTTGTGTACGTTAGCAAAGGCTCAGACAGTGTCTGTACTCTAGCTCTACTCTGTACAACTGCTGTGGTGTGCCACTTGTCTGTCTTCCTCTATTGGGCCAGTTAGCCAACACTAAATGATAATGTTTGTAATCCAGAGGTAGTACCCCAAGATTTCTCAGCGGGAGAGACAGGAGAGAGAGATCCTGGTGTGTGTGTGTGTGTGTGTATGTGTTGGAGGGTGGTTGTCTGGCAGCCGAACCCCAGAAATGTGGGAGGCATGCTAACGTTAGCAGCCAGTAGGACGTGCTATAACTCTCTTACAGGCCACAACAAATTTCCACTATTCATCTGTCTTAACAGCCAGCGTAAATGAAATCAGGCATCAGCCTCTGTGAGATGCACTCAGTCGTGTAATGGATAGGAAAAAGTGGAGTAGACCAATATTTATCTATATGCAGATAAACACGACAATATAAACAGAAATAGATTACTTGATCCTCTACATTACACACACTAGTGTCTAGATAGGATACTTTGCTTACCTGTCATAGACTGTTTATATTAATGGTCAAAGCAAGTGAAAGTGAAAGGTACTAATTATGCATAAGCATTTTTTATTCTATATCAAAAGCCGCTACATAATGATTCACGCTGTGGATCAAATAGGATAAATCCTCGCCAGCGTGACCGACAAGTACAGCCCTCTGCATAGCTGCACTGATGTAATGGACAATGATACTACATCTTCAGTGCCGCGGGCTGTTCACATTTGCGCAGGGGTTTCATATGAAAACGCTTTGCACACCTCACTCATGATGAAAAGCCAGAGTGGAAGCATACTATTTTCAGGTGTACTTGAACTTACACAGTAAAAAATTTAAAAAATCCACTTGGCATCCCCCACCCCTGGCGATGTGAAGATCAATAATAGAGCAACGAGTCTTTGACCCACCGATAACGCTGTACATCTGGAAGGGCTCTTTGACATCCATAACGGCCTAATCGGGTGTTTGTCTCTAAACACTCAACGTTTATGAATATCTGATGAGCACCGGGGTAAGCTTATGAATAAGTGAGGGGCCCAGCTGTGCATCAAAAGATCAAGACTGTGCCAAACATAGCAAATGCCATAGCTGAGCACTTTATGATACTATCCAGCTCCAGATTTTTAGTAAATTGAATGTTTTTCTTGCTGTAAAGACTACAAATTATTATTTGTGCGCTGTTCAATGTTATAAAGTCAGAAACATAACGATGCAGCTGAATTCTCATAGGTTGCAGACATGCAGTGCAACGTCTGTGAAGAGGAAACTACAGGGGAGTTTTGTGTGATAGCTTGTGCAGAGTGGACTGGGTCAAGAATGTTCATATTCCCGCGATGACCCCGACACTCCCTGTTTTAAGACTGTCTTGGATATCTTTTTTTTATTTGACACTCCCCATGGAAAGAAGTTAACCAATAGAAAATAACAAAGTTTGAATCCTGACCTTGATGAAAGAGATGAGGAAAAGTAAACACAGTCCCTCGGTAAATCTGTGCATGGTGGAGAGAAAGGAAGAATGGAGAGCGGGAGGCACAAGAGTGAAAAACAAACTGTGTCTGTGTGTGTGTGTGTTTGTGTGTGTGTGAATGTGTTGGTGTGTGTGCATTCATATGTGTAAGGCAGAAGAGCAGCTGCAGCGGAGGATGATTGTTCCTGCACATTGTGCGAACATCGATCGACAACAAGCAAGTTAGAAGCCAGAAAAGGGACGGAATCAAACAGGGACACGGGCCTTTGTTCCTGACTCAAAGCAATGGCAATCAAAAATAATGAATCAGTAACACTGTGAATGGAAAACAGAAATCCTCAAACTGACACTCTGGCCGCAAAGTCTTGAATTGACACCAATTGCTTTCATCTACACGCACGCACACACACACACATGCTTGCTTCCTTCTGTTCGTCTACAGGACAATATAAAAACCACGAATAACTGTCGCATTAGGCGCATAAATGCCTGCAATTACCTGTCGCTAATGATGCCCATGCCAACACTGAGCACCACTGCAAGCCATCTGCTAACTTTTGTTCTCCCTCTTTCCTCATAACTTCCCTCATTTTATAAAAGGAGCTAGGGCTTCAAATAAAGCAGTGCTGATGGTGTGTGTGTGCTTTGGCTACAACACAAGGGGGAGTGCTAATGACTGTAGTTAGCATCGCTCTAGAGGCTGAAGCACTTTGCCAATATTTGCCCTAACCTCTGATGATTGCATTTACTTTACACTTAGGCATTTTGCTGATACCCTTATCCATGGTGACCTAGCATAAGTGAGCAAGCGGGGACTCAGAGTCTTCCTCAAGGACACATTACCGGGAACAAATAGCTGTTTTTGATTGAACGACAGGACCTAGACCAATTACAGTGTCTCAAATCACCCTGCTGCTGCCTACCTAACTCCAGGTTATTATTATAAACTGTAATTGTATGAATGTGCTGCAAACTATTCAGAGGTTGCTTTGAAAACAATATGTTGAACAAAAACAGGCCAATATTCACATGCACTCACTCATACAGCTGCCTTTCCATCTACACACACACACACACACACAACAAACACACCCATGCACACACCAGTTCAGCTGATCTCACAAAGATAGCAAGTAGCAGCAGAGCTTGTTTCATGAATTGACCTTGACTCTGTTCCTCCAACAAATCTCCTATAAAAGTCCAGTGTGTTTTGCAATAGTACCTTCTGAAACCAAGGGAAAAGGAGAATTGACAACTTATGCGCACTGAGCTGAAACCTGGATTGATGGGGATTATACCACCATGTATTTTGGATCAGTGTGCTAATTGTACAATATTTAACATTGGACAACATGGGTATGATACATGGGCTTTTCTTTGGTGTTCAACATTCCATTTTGTTTCACTACTTATGTTTTTGTTCTTAAAGTAGATTTGATTGACAGCCTGATCACACTTTTCATCTCACTGTGTGCTCTGCCATCGGCTGTCCCTGTCCTATTACTTTAAACCGAGACCAAATTGAAATGAATCTTTTAATTGGGTCTAATTTGGCCATTAAATCGGGGCCTGTTGTCTAAAGAAAAAGATTTTAAGTATCCACAAGGTAGCCCTATGATCTTATATTAACGTGGTTAAAATCCCTTTAAATCTGCATTAAGGCCAACATGAGAAAGCTCACTGTGGACACCTGGGTAACTGCCTGTTTGATGTGCACATCTGTCCGCTTTGCCTGTCATTGCAAACCCATAACTAGACATATTACCCTCTCCTTAAAGGATGTCTGGGCCTCACCTTGTGGCTACAGTGGAATATTATACTGACTCCACTGATCTGAGACAAGTCAAGACATCATCTCCAAAAACAGCTCTATCTAAAAAGACCAGATTTGAATCTTTGAGCCATTTGAATATCCTTATCCTAAGCTGCAGTGGAGAAGCCTCTGCACTTAGGCTTAACACTCTCAAGACAGCTCCTCCTTGTTAAGCATCGCCTCAGACGCCTAGACTATGAGTGGGACCATTACCCCAATCTCTCACTGCACTCCCAGACACACACACACTCACACATATTTAGGTCTTGGTAGGAAACTATCTGCTGTGAGAAGGTTCTGCAAGGGAAGATGCAGTGCTGTACCCAGGGACTGCCTTTACTATACGTTGTTTTTCCACTTCTCCCACTCACTTTCTCTAGGCTGTTTTTTACATTACAACCGAAAGAACAGCTCTATCTTCAAGTTGTAGAAAAATGAACTCCTTCAAATGGGCCTTAAGCCAAAGACACATTACAAATAAGTACAGCAGCTATCTGTATATAGCTTCTAAACAATTCAAGTTGCGTATTACCCCCCTCTGTTACTCCTCCTTTACTTTATCTCAAAGAACACACACAGATCTTATACATCTATCCTCAGGTCAGTTGAAACATAGATGACGAATGAAATTAAACTGGAATTGTAAATAAATGAGAGAGGACAAAAGAGAGAAAGACGGCCTGAAAGGTGAATGAATATTTCTGTTACATAAATTCCCTCGCATAGCTCCTTTGCTCAAATAAGCCAGCTATTTCTGAAACCGAATCACAGGTTTCATAATAAATCCCACACCTTGCTTTCACAAGACATTTGTGGAAGGGCTTGTTGCAACAGCTTCTACATCACAACCTTAACCCCATATTACACCTGGCATACTACAGAACTAACCAAAATGGAAGCCGAAAATCATCTAAAGAAATATCTAACAAATGTTCAAAAAACACAGACCCTCCTCTTGTTTTTGTATGTTTCTGAGGCTGTCTACCGTCGGGCGTTCTGCTGTGGTGAATGCTCTAGGCAGTATGTGCGTGTGTGTTTCCTGTATCTCAACGCTTTCTTAATCTTCTTTAGTGTTTGCCCCTACCATTTTCCATGTGCTCTGCCTCACCGACACTGCCATCCGGCGTTGTCCTCTCGTAGCTGTCCTCGGGGAGGGGAAGGGCGCCCAGCCGGGGACCCGATGAACTCTTGCTGCTGGGTGTCTCCGACTCGTCCAGGCCACTGTCGTAGCAGCTCTGCAGCGATCCCTGCTGGTGAGGGTCCTGGGGCTGGCTCACCACCGAGAAGGTCACTCGGCGAAACGGCTACAAGAGAAACCAAACGGCCGGGGGTCACTATACCTACTATGTTTTCCTTTTTTTAATTATTTTTTTATTGTTTGACGACAGCTAGGGAGTTGGCTCCTCCTGGTTTTTGGAAAGGGATTCTGGGTCATGGTGGTAGAGAAATTAGGAAAAAGGGGACATGGGTAAGGAGACTATGCTTTAAAAGGATGACTCAGGAGTCGTAGTAATATGCTAACTAGATTTCGAGGACACAACTAACAAGGCTAACCAAGCTAGCTGTGATGTCACTTCACTAACAGGGCTAACCAAGCTAGCTGTGATGTCACTTCACTAACAGGGCTAACCAAGCTAGCTGTGATGTCACTTCACTAACAAGGCTAACCAAGCTAGCTGTGATGTCACTTCACTAACAGGGCTAACCAAGCTAGCTGTGATGTCACCTTCCTCACCCCAAAAAGACACAGAACCTAATCTGCTCCATCACAGTACAAAAACCAACAAAGACCTTTTCATCAGCATCAACAGGGTCATGTCTTTCTCTCACTCTGAAAACTTACAATAGGAAGATGTAACAAGGACATGGAGGAGGCTATACAAAGGCTCGCTTGGAGCTCAGGGGACCAAGAAGACATGGCAACCTGCTAAACCTGTGTTTCAAATACAGCTAAGAAGGAAAGAACGCACCGGCCTCATTCACTTGTTTGCTCACTAAATAAAGAGGACAAGGTGAGCAAGTGTCCGGCTCTGCAGGAAGTCCGATTAGACTCCGCAGAGCGAAAGCGCAAAAACACTACAGCTTTCCCTAGGTGACATTCGGGTTAACGGGGACAATATGTCTAGCCTGCTCTGAAACATTATTGAACAGTGTCCTGAGTTACGCAGTAACCGAGCGTGTCATGAAAGTGGAGGCCTCTTGCTCACTGTCTCAGTCTGTTTTCCTTCCTCCCCATCTCTCAGTCCCTGTCTGAGCGTTGTACAGAGGTAATGGTAGAGTGTGTGTGGGGGGAGGAGAGGGGGGAGGAAGAGAAAGAGGGAGAATGAGCATGAGGCGAGGAATGAAAGATCAGACTTGGTCATTACCAGAATAAATGGCATAACAAATGGCTAATGCCGTTCATTAATTAGATACAAACACAGGAGCTTTGCCTTTGTTGCTTCTCCTCCAACACCTTGTTGTACCTCATCACTTGTTCTCCTGCCCCCCCCTTCTCCCTCCATCCTCCATTTTGAGAATGTTAAACAGAACAGAGGTACACACCTCAAACAGTATCTCTTTTTCCCCTCCATCTCCTACCATTCGTTCGCAAATTGTCTCCCCTGATGAAGTGAAATCTGCTTCTGTGATCGGTAACTGCGTCTTTAATCTGTGCATCTATCCATTCCCCATTGAACGCCGTCATTTGATCTGAGAGGCAGATGCCAAAACATCATGTCAAGCTCTTGTCGTGCCCGATGGATATTTGCAATGCTTGGGGCATTCTAAGCAAGTGTTGACAGGTCACATCGGAAAGTGAATTTTTGTTGTTTTGTCATCCTGAGACGCTTACTGTAAGACCGTCTAAGTCTGTGCCAGGCACATGCAGTGAAAGATTCTCCTTTTGATAATGAAATTACCCACAAGCCACTGGGAATAAAAAATGGGCGTCCTTTTGCTGTGTATGCCTGTGTGGAAATTGTGAATTTATTTATATATTTCGCACTCGGTTCTTTTTCTCTGGCTGGCTAGCACAGCAATCTTGGCAATAAATCCTGTTTCCATGTAATTACAATCAACACTCAACAAATGAATTGGTATAAATATTCATGCAAATTTCACTTGGATAGTCAAACATTTGTTGCATAATTAAAACGGTGGGCCCAGAAGGAGAATTGCTCTCTGTATGTGTAATAACACTTGAAGAGATGCTAAGATATTAAACCATGTTTTTTTTTTTTTTTTTACTCTGTTACCACAAAACACTTTGGTGTGAGGTGTGTGCTAACAAATCCCACAGCTTTCCTGTGAAGGGGTAGGGGGGGGCATGGAGATATAGTGGAGTGCCATACTCCTTGGGAAACACTGTTTTCTAATGATACAAATTAAATGACTGTTGCCTAATGAATTGCTGGCGAGACCATCGCAAAGAAAGGAAACACTCGAGCAGGCGCGCACCGAGGGAAAATTGAGTTTGGGAGAGAGAAAAGAAGCTGACGGGAAGAAAAAAAAAAAGTTAAATGAACAAATAGATTTTATTCACCTGAATGTCCCCTTATTTTCACTGGAGGGAGAGCAAGACAGAAGAGAGAGAGAGAAGAAAAAGCTGATTTGTTTGCAGACCAGAAATGGAGTTCACACGGAGAACGCCGGAGGCTTTGGATTACAATCTACAGCAACCACCGTCTGCACAGCGACCTTCGCTCCATTCAGTCTGTGTCTTTGAAATAAATGAATAAACTAAAAAGCGATTCTTTCTTAGTCATTTTTCTCATATACTTGTGTGTATATGTCTAGGTGTGTGTCTCAGAAGTCGCCAGGGAAGAAAAATGAATTGTCCAACATGCCATGTGAAAGCCTATTTGGTTGTCACAACCATTGCATTTTTCTCTCTCTTTCAAGTATTCATAGGGAATGAATTTAAGGCTTGTTGCATGGCCAAACCACAGGGAAAAATTAACTAAATTAACTGCCATGCACACACAATCAGGGTTGATGGCTGGGGTTTTCTTCTGCCCCGAAGATACTTGTAACTAGCTAATGTATGACAGAAGGCGAGGGTGATTCTACATTGTGAGAAATAAAAGCAGGCTGTGGGTGTTTCAGTAAAACCTTCCCCCTCGCTGTCTGTCCATGCTGTCAAATGGCACAGAGCTGACCTCCTCTCACCAGATACTGGTCATTTTCAGAACCGGGGAGTTTGTTAAGCCTGACTGAGTACATGTCCTTTGATGCCGGTCCCTCTACCTCCTACCCTGCCCCCATGGTCCACTCAGCTGCCAATCAATCTAGCAGTGCACAGACATGAACCCACTGAAATGTCATGACCCCAGTCCCATTTTTCTAAAAAAACAACAAAAAAAGGCAGAAGGAAAAAAAGACTTAAGAACAAATTCAAGTTTATTGACTGTCTATTGTGTGATGGATCATTTTAAAGTCTGGGATACACAGATTCTTAAAAAAAATATCACAAAGCAAAACCTCATCAAATGGTTCCACTCAGCCAGAACACATATAGCCATGCATAAAGTACATGGCTAACCCCCATACTGTGTCCTGCCAGAAAGCGGCCGTGCTTTCAATGTATGGCTTTCATTACAAGTTAGCACTAGTTTGCTTTATCTTCACCAGATGCTGGGACCCCTTTTCAGAGGGCCTCTTTCCCTGTGATTGAAAGCCAGCTG
Source organism: Etheostoma perlongum (assembly GCA_026937815.1). Taxonomy (NCBI): domain Eukaryota; kingdom Metazoa; phylum Chordata; class Actinopteri; order Perciformes; family Percidae; genus Etheostoma; species Etheostoma perlongum. The sequence continues at coordinate 13,657,178 of CM049389.1, forward strand.
TGACAGCCATGGGTGATTGAGCAAATCCGTCATCCCAAAAAGTGAACAATGCAAACAAGCCACAGGTTTACTGGGAGCTCTCGCCGAAGCTTGGCCGGCCTATTTCCTGGACACTGAAGGGTAAACACATGGGCTGCCTGACTCAAGCAAAGCTAGAGCCAATAAAAACAGGACCGTGTCAATAATGTGTGACCTCTTGGATTTGATTTTCATTTCCTCCCCCCCACTCCAAACTTGACGTTGAGCCGCTGTCAGTAGCACTATGTTTGAGCCTTACTTCTTCTTTTATCTCCCAGCACACCTTGAATGGGTAAATAATTGTTTTGAAGTAGAACTCTCTACTTTGCGTGAAACCTCAACATTATTAAAATCAATGGCTCTAGTCAAGGCACGTTACTTAAGGCGATACAGTAGCCTTAATGTCAAGCGTTTTTGATAATAATCAAATCTCCAATGCCACTCATTAATGATCATGACGCAGTACATATACAGAGCACACAATGGTGACTGTGGTTATTCTCTACTGCCACCCCTCATCCACTGAGGAAGCCTTTTGAACCCGATCTCCTGGATCTCTGGATTTATAATTAAGCCCACCTTCAACAGAGCCTCCGGACGGTGTGAAGGATAATGGGACCATGTAGGTAGGTTTGCTTGGAAAACACAGTGTGTGTAATTTCAGCTGTAAATACCTTTTGGCGGATGGCAGTGACCCACTCTACCGTGAACCACAGGAAGTAATTGTGGCTGGGCAGGACTTTGGGCAATGGGAGCAAACATAAACTACAGGGCTAGTGTCTTATTGCAGTCAACCAAGAGAAGATGGAGGGATACAGAGAGGAGAGTATGGGTAAGTGAGAAGGAGAAACGGATAAAGAGACCAGTCAAACCGGGGTGAGAGAGGAAGACTCGGAGAGAGTGGGTAACACATGAGTACGGCCATGATTGCCAAAAGTGCCAGTCGGTAATTAAGAAGCCATGTTTCATTTTTAATGGGCAACCAGACAGCGACTTGTGATACGCCACCTGAGACACACAGAAAGTGCCAAATAGCCATGGTACACCAAACAACATACTTGCTGGGATCTTAAATTGCCTTAACCCAATCGCGGCCGCAGCTCAAATGCAGGTGAAGCTTGCTGTAATTCCAGTACTGGTGAATTAAAAAGATCATGAGATACACTAATGCTGAAAGCGATAAATGAGACAAATGCCCTCAAGGTGAATGTCTGACTGGAAATCAATTGGAATAGGATCAGGGTGGATTCAGGTTCTGTTTGGGTGCTGCTCAGTTGCACTTAATTACTATTCTAAGCTAAGCTACAGACAGAACGCTGCTGCCTGGCTTCGGTAGTCAAAAACAAGAGGCCGAATGTGGATGGTCTTTCAGGTGTGGTAGTCACAAGGGGGAACTTTCAAAGAGGGTTTTTGTCAGGGCCGAGTAAGTTGAGGGAATTTTGGCCGAGTTGCTGGCTGCAGCTTTGTTAGCGTAACCGCCTGAGTCTCAGGTATCATGTTCTAGCCTCACTGATAGCTTTGGCCCTGTCAAGCTCCAGTGCTCCTCTTAACTTCCTCACGTTCCCCCCGTCTTCTTCAAGCTTCACTCCTCCGCACACATTCCTCTCAGGTCGCTCAGGATGAAGAGGAGAAACCGGGCTAACATTTCCAAAGAACACCCAAGACTCCGGGAGAAAAGAAAAGACAAAAGCAATGCCAAGATAAAAGAGGCTCTTGTGAGTTCAGATTTTTTTTTTAAGATTATCTTCTGAGTCAACAAAGACGTAAAGAGTGTTTTTTTTCTTCTTCTTCTTGTTTTAGTCTGCTGAGTTTGAAAAACAAAAGTTGTTTTTTCATATCTTGCCAGACAGCCGCTCTCACAAGGGCATCAAGCCGCCTGTTCCTCTCCTTAACTGTGCCCACAAATAATGGCTTGGAATATAATAATGAGAGATCAGATTGTTAAATCTGAATGCATGTCAGGAAGCTGTAAGGTCACACAATCCACATGGGTCCAAAGCTTGATAATAAAAAAAAATGTTAAACCCCTTTAAAAATACTTTTATTACAGGAGTGCAGACATTATGGGCAACACAGCACACAGGCTCGTTAAGAGTTGATGATGCTATTAGCACTCCCTTGTCAATTTTTGAAACCCTGAGTATTTTTTTACCCTTCTGTTTTACCATGTGGTAGTTTTATGATCTGACCACGCAAACCAATCAATCGAATGTCCTTCAGCGCATGTCTCCTGGCGTTCTCTTGAGTTTTTACTGACCCTTTATTGCACTCTTTGGCAGAAGAATTAGCTCTATAAATATATGTGCTCCATTAAGAAAAGACTATTCAATAAATCCCCGCCTCCCAAAAAACAAAAGCGGGAAAGCCCAAAGCATAAACTCCCTGATGCTTCGGAGTATTGTATGGTTGGGGTTGTGCCATAAAAAGTTGTTGCTAGGCACAAAAAGGCCTCCCGAAAAAACTCGGGAGGGATAGCGTCTTAGTGCTTTGGGAACTACTTTTGGATTGAGAAAAAGGAAGTGGGAATTGAAGTGGAAAACAAAGATGCAAAAGTTGGAGAGAGTCTAAGGAAGGAATAAAGAAATGGGAAAGGATAGGAAACAGATGCAAAAGAAATGAGAAAGTTGGTGATCCTTCCAATCCCAAATGTCATTTTCTTCCTTCATCCATGCTACCCTTTAGTCGCTTCTTTGCCCAGTGTGTTTGGAATGCCTTTGGAAGACCGCCACAGCTACCACTTTCCTATTAGCATGCTCCCCATGCGCACAGCCGGAGAGACAGACCCGCAGGAAGAAAAAGAAATGGAGGAAAAAAAAGATCACACATGGTTACTTTCTTAAACTCTGGGCTAAACTTTTAATTGCTCTTCAAGTGGCGGATTAGGCCATTGGAGTAACAGAGATACTATTCAGGGGGGATGCGTTTGAACATCTTCGGAAGCTTAGCCCAACCCCTGACCTGCTCTGAATGGCAAAAGAGAAGTGTTATATTTTTATGTTATTCTTTAGGGTTGATGGGGTGGAGATGGGTTGGGGGGGGGCATTGAGTGGCAGTGGATTAACTTCAAGCTGACAAATAACACACCCTCTGTGGGATTCTGTTGCTTGGCTGTGACTGGGCTGCAGAAACACCATCACAGGGAGCCTGGTGTCATGTAGCTGATAGCATGGGGATAAGAAGGACCTAAAAATTAGACATGAAGGCTTCATAAGTCATAAAGGGAGGCTTGTCATTGTCAACCAAATAACGAATATATTTTGCTTTCATGCTGTGGTACATGTTTGCGTCTGTCTGTCGCGAATTATGTTACATCCTCTCATTATGAATGGATGGGGGCCTTCTCCTGTGTCACCATGTTAGAGCCACTGCTGCTGACACAAGCTGGGAATGAGTTTCAACCAAACCCTGATGCTGGTGTTGCTTACATAGAGTCTGCCTGCAAAACCTTGAGATCGCGTTTCGTACTTTTTTTAAAAAACATTTTTTTAATTCAGCCCAGTTTGCACACCGACATCTGCGCATGCACGTGTGCTAGTGAAATCCCTCCCTACGCACTCAAGCACACAAGTGCCTCTATCTGTCTGAGTGAAAGTGTCTGTGTGTGTCATGTCTTTGGCATTGTCATGTCATTTCACATGTCAGCATGTCATCATCGTAGGTTCCCAGTTCTGGCATGGCATGAGTGAGGGAGATCTAGGTGTTGTGTCACAGCAGTGGCCGGGCTGTATCTGACCAACGACCTACTACTGTCAGTTTCTGACGAGCCTGGGGCTGGCGCTAACGCTGGCTTCTTGTGACACAGGTCTGGGTGTCAGCAAAAAAAAAAATGACATGGCATCAACGAAGCCAAAGCGGCCAAATGCCAGAGCTGAGCACTCGCTGCCACGGATATGAGAAACAGCAGCTCACTTGTTTTGCTACCTGCCCCGTGCAAGCACAGATGAGAGATTAAGCAGCCTTCAAATGGTAAATCGAAGGAAATGAATGTCAACGCAGTGAAAGAACAAGAAAACAAAAAAGCCAGTGATGGGATCTGCAGAGATGGACAGATTTGTAGAGAGAATGATAAAGAAAGAAAAGGACTGAGATAAAAGAGAGAGAAAGATAAATGATTCTTTATTTACCATCCTGAGTCACTGATGACAGATAACCTGCATTTATGGGATCGAGGCTGCCATCCAAACAGGTGAAGGAGAGAGGAGAGAGATAGATTGGGGGGAGGTTAGAGAGCATAGCAAGCTTTTCCCCTAATGAGGCGTCCTATTTGGGTATGATCGTGCATGCATGTGTCATTCATGTTGGATAAGTAGTGTGTGTCCTTGCGTGTGTGTTTTAGCGCTAGTTTGTACTTATGTGTGTGTGTGTATGTGGCCTCATGTCATCTTTAGAATCACCGTCATTTCTTTTTTAAAGATTTTTTTTAGGGCAATTTAGTCCTTAACTTGACAGGACAGTTGAAGAGAGAGGGGGGAATGATATGCAGCCGCAGGTCGGAGTCTAACCCTGGCCCGCTGCGTTGAGGAGTAAACCTCTATATATGGGCATCCGCTCTACCAACTGTGCTATCTGGGCGCCAAGAATTGCCCTCATATCATCAGGACAGCACCACCAGGTGGCGCGTCTTTGGGTTGATGCAATAAATCCCAACTGTACGTCCTGTTCATTTCACTTCCACACGCGTCCCCTATAGATCATGTCTACCACCTGTTCCCTACAAGCGAAGCATACAACAATTACATTTCAATTTATTACAAATGAGTAATTAAACCTAATGTCAGGATACATAAACTGATGGAGAGAAGGGAGAGGATGAAGGAGGATGGAAAAGAGCCCAAGGCAAGTGAGGGAAGGGATGAATACAGAGCAGCGGGAGAGGAGAAGGAATTGAAAGAGAAGTGTGCAGTCGCTAACGCGCTACACTCTGCTGGTGCAACATGCGGATTATGAAAAATGAAGTGGCTTTACACACTTATGCGCACGTTTAACAGACCTGGAAATTTGGCACTGAAGATGTTCCTCCCCTCCACATTTCTTCCTGTCATGTTCCCTATCCCTCCATCCTCGTTCATCATCTCAACTCGGGCCTGTTATCTCCCAACTTCCCTCTCTCCCCTATCTCCAGTCTCTGTCACTCTCGCCCGCTCCCTCCCTACCTTGCTATCTTTGTCGAGATCACGCAAGGTCAAACCTCCCTGACGTTTGATGGATGAAAATGGAATTAAGATGAAAGCACACTTTCAGATAATGAAGATCTGCGGCGGGAGATTAGGAAGCTGAGGAGGCTGCTGAGGTGCCGACCAAATTAATATTGAAATTTATGTGTGTTTGGCTCAGGCCCAGACAATCCCCATGTGTTATTTTCACCAGGGGGCCAAAGTGGAAAACATAACAGAAATGTTAATAGCATTTGAGGAGGGAAGGGGGGGGAGTTTTTTCTTTAGCCGCTAGTGTTAATTTTGTCTGACATAGGAATGCACAATGCAGCCATTCAGGAGCAGATTAGGGATTGTGTTGAGGACCATTAAACATGCACACCTGTTGTGTGGGGCGCTTAAAGATTAAATATCTCAAATTTACGTGTGATGTTTGAAGGTACAGTGGATGAGTGCGCACGCTCCTTTGACCATGTGCCAGAAATTTGCAGTAACTTTGAAAGGCGCATGATATACACAAAGTGACACATGCAAGGTGAATACATTTTACAATCCAATCTTTACCATCTCAGCAGTTCTAAAGAGCGGGATCAGTGTGTGTGTGTGTGTGTTACAGAAGATAGGCAAAAGTGATGAGGCCCCGTGCCTCAGAAAGCATCACATACAGTCTATCAAGGCCCTGTATCAGTGTCTGATGACGGTGATATGAACACTAATCCGCATGTAGGATAGTCCTCTCCTCCAAGGCACTTCTTTAAGTGCACTTAGCCAACAATGTCTCTCTTCTCCTATCCTTTCCACATTCTTGCTTTCTCTTTGACACTATCCCCAGCAAATGGGGGAGGGGGGAGCAGAGAATATCCACAGTGTGCTCTTAAGGTCTCATTTTCGGCTCCAGCCCTATTAGATCTCATTACTTAGTTGTTGACTGGGCAGCCATTTTGGGGCAGCTAATGGGAAATTTGATAATGGCGTCAGATTGTTTTGGTCCCCGCTGTCACAAGCTTTCCGGCACTCTAGTTGCGGTGGCACTTTGTTAAGGGAGAAACACGGGAGTGTTTTGAAAAACACAATTAACAGTGCAGCTTGTTTGTTCCCTCTGGTATTTCTGCCCAATAAGTCCAAAATAAATTCGGAAAAACATTGGAGGAGTACAAGAAAAGCTCATGCGTAGTTCGGCTTGGCCCTGTTCTTGTCCTCTCTAAGCTGCAAGCTGTTCCCCCTTATTAAATGAAGGAAAGAAAAAAAAAACGTGGTCAGGTTACATAGGAGATTGCCAACAATGAAGCTCTTTGTTAAGACATTAAATAAACAGGCCGAATGCAGAAAACCTTTTTTTCACCTTAATCAAAGGTTGCAGAAAGGTCAAACAGGAATGATTACTGGACACCTGTGCTTGCTCTTCAGTGTGCTCTGTACCAGTGTACATGTGCCCCTTTGCCATCAATCCCCACCTAAAAGTGTGTGTGTGTGTGTGTGTGTGTGTGTGTGTGTGCGTGCGTTTGCGCTAACCTATCACCTTACCAGCAGCTGGTATCCTAGGAATAAAAGAATCGTCAGAGAGATGACCAGCGGAGGCAGAAGATGAAGGGGGGACAGTGGGTGTATAGTGGCGGTGGTCTGTAGGGTTAGCAGATGGAACGGATCCTGTGTCTCATTGAAATAAGCCACCCCCCTCCCTTCCTTCCTCGTGGTGCAGGTGAAAGCACCTAACTATGAATGTCTTTGCCCCTCCTACTCCTCCTCCTCTCTGAACTTATAATCAAGAAAAGGACAGGAATGAGGACAGGGAGCTTTGAGGGGGAACAGAGAAAAGAAAGGCTGCTATTTAAGTCACCTAAGCTAGCGGAGAAAGATAGCCGCAGTGTGGACACATCAGACGGCGCTCACACACCCACACACACACACACACACACACACACACACACACACACACACACACACACACACACACACACACACACACACACACACACACACACAGTGACAGCAACCGGTTCTGACCCAATGAATGAGCTGGTGTTGGTGGTGGTGCCTATTGTGTGTGACATCAGTGGTGACAGATCTTAGTGACGAGTGGTCATGAAAGTGGGTTTCTCCCACTGTTACCTAGCCATAACAGAACCCATTGAAAAGAACAACAAAACTCAAAGCTAGAATTGAGGCTCTCACAAAAAAAGACAAAACATCAGTTTAATTTGAGCTCATATTACATTGCCATTTTCTCTCCCTTTGATCTAAGAACAATGCCCAGGATTTGCCTCAGACCTGGCAGTCTCCAAACCCATAGCTAGTTTCTGCCAAACAGGTTTTCCCCCCATTCACCGCTTCATGGAGAAAAAGCAAGCAGCTTAGAACAGCACCCTGCAGATCTAATGATGGCCCTCATCAGGCTGGCTAATTTAACCCCCTGTGTAAATTGAGAAGTAGAGGTCATGGGGGGTTCTGCAATTCGTCTAAAGCTAAAGCAGCTCCAGCTTAAAACAATAATCAGACCTCTAATGAAAAGGAGAAGAAACAGCTGCTTGGCCCACATTTCTATGCTAACAACAAAATTGGGTGTGTTTTATTTATCTGCAGTGCAGACCAAATTATTATGAATTTGGGGCATTGGAAGAGTAGTTATTTAGGAGGCTAGAGTTTCTGTTATCCCCCATGTATTTACTACCCCAACTCTCCCTCCGCCCCATCAATGTCCTCTTCTTTGGCCAGAATGAAAAGCAGGTCAGTCGTACATGTCCACTCAATAAGCTAAGTATAATACACCCCAAAACTTGAGACTATTGTTGTTAGCATGCAACACAATTCAACTATGAGGCATAAATGTGTTTATGTCTTTTTGCAAAAATTATTTCAGGTGTTAAAAGTCTGCCTTTGTAGAAAGCTGACATGCACTCCCAAGGGAGCGGGTTTGAAAAGAGTTGGGTGTGAGGAGGCTGTCCCTTTTTCCCAAGATGCATCTTCCGAGTCTTTTTGGTACTTCAGTGGTATTGTAATCGTGCTGTTACATCTGAAGCCAGTTGCAGCAGCTCACACACACGTGAATGGCTCCATTTCTTGCTTCAGTACATGGTCCTACATAACAATGATGATGGTGTTTTTGCAGAATTTGTCAAGCGAAGTCATTTTTTGTTTGTTTTTTTTTCTTCCCATAACCGACATGTGCTAGGTACCAGCCCATCCAGATGTGATCATCACCATTAGTGTGTTTGTTTTTCAGCACCGACAACTTTTCATTTGTCATCCATCTGTCAAGAATATTACGCACCAAGTCATCCATCACACTCAATCCACTCCCTAATTCCCACGTGTCTCGCTCTGCTTATCTCCATACTTTGGAGCTGAGGCATAATACTAACAAGGTTGAGAAAGACGAATAGCTTGTTGGGTCATAAATCCGCAGATGAGGTGAGCGGTGCGCTTCACATTACAGGTTTTGGCCATGTTACACCTTGGAGGAAGTTTTTTCACATGCACATGTCTAAGCACACTCATGAATAAAGGTCCCTGTCATCCTTCCCTCTCTTCACTAATGAGTTCCATTTCATTCCCACATTCCCTCATAGCGACCCTATCAACCTCAGTCCTGTTGAGTTACAATGCCTCCAACCCCTCTGATTCTTTCAGTGTCTCTCTTTCATTCGCTCCTTCTCTCTCTCTCTCTCTCTCTCTCTCTCTCTCTATACAGTGCTTTCCAGGGGATCGCCATTGAGCTCTGCAATCTGGTTAATTTTTCATCAAGTGGGGAATTTCACATCTGTAGGTCACATTCTGGGCCTTGGCAATTAGAAACTCAAACAGTGACCTGGCATGCTTCTTTAATTCTCCTTCTTCTCCTCACCCTTCTGTGCACCCTTTTTTCAAAGGGAATTAATAAGTTGCTATTAATTTGAGCACTGCTGAAGTCCTTATAGCGCAATTTCCGTGAATGGCCAAGGGAAGGCGGGGGGGGGGGGGGGGAGGGTTGTGGTGGTTGATAGAAAGTCAGACAGGCCGAGATATCGAAGAGACCACTGGAATCCACATGAATAAAATAGCATTCCGGGTTTTAAAGCGTTGCGGAGCTAAATCAGGAGCGGCTGCAGTCATTTGCTGGGTTCAGATTCTCTTTGGTCTTGGACCAATCCCTCGTTTAGGAAACTAAGGACATGATGTCGCCATGGTTGCATGAAGACACAATGAACTGGAAATCACGGCTAATTATAGTAGCATTTGCACCAATTTGTCAGTATTTCATTTTGCAAAAGATAAACGTGTCCGTTTTAAAAGTGAATGTGTGCTTTTGTGCCTTCATCTTTTTGTTTGTGTGTAATTACATGTGTGCTCACTAAAGGACATCTGTGTGGGCGCATTAAGTGTGTGTTGTGTGGGTCTTAAGTGCACGCTGGAATCTGTGGGTTTACCCTAGATACAGTATGCGAACTGGATTAACAATGCCTCATGCGTTGCAAGATGTCCGTTTAACACAGCCTCTACCTCACAGCAGCTTAACAATAGGATGACCACACTGGAACAAGACGGTGTCCGCTGTGAGTCAATGTAAAGGGGATCCTCACCCCTCTGCATTGTTGTACAATTCAAATGTAGGATGCGAGAAGAGAAGTGATCAATGAGCCATTTACTGTTATTTCCATGAGGAAGTCAACACAGCTGCTCTAGAATGGATTTAAAAAGATCACTGGGCCTTTATCTGCTTACAATACTGAGTAGAGTTTACATAAACACAGAGAAAGGCTCATTATGCTTTTATAGAACACTAAATGATACCAATGTTCGCATTCAAGGCCTGTTTAATGCTTCTGACAGGCGCTGTCGTGGGTCTGGAGTGCGTCCGTGTTGCTGATCTGGTACTAGTGATTAATAGCAATGACCAGTCAGAGCAATGACCTGCAATGGACTCTAATGCGTGGCCTTGTCACCTTCCTGTTTGCCTGCCTGATTAGAGCTAATATGTATTGATCTGTTGTTGAGGAAAGGCAGTGTGTGGAGTTAGAGAAAAAGATATGGACAGAATTAATACTAAAATTCGACCAAAAAACAAAAATCGCTCTGGCAACTACAGGTCCCTGCTGGGCTAATTTAAGCAGGCAAACAAGAGAGGCAGCCCAGTAATTTGGCAAAATAAAAACCAAAGCTCCCCGCTGCAGCCAGCCAACCAAGGCCATCACGCAGAGAAATGGCTAAAATCCACTGAATCTGTCTCAGAGTTACAGTCTCAACAAAACCTTGCAATGCCAGCGAGCGTTCGCTCGTATTAAAACGAGGGATCACACCGTGCACCTTTCTTGTAGAGGTGCAGCCGACACGAGATGAAACTTTTGATACGAGTGCGTGTGATCTGGTTTGCGCCAGGTGAGACACGCCCATTCCACACGCAGCCCAGATCTGTCCATCAGCCAGGTGTATAGCCAACCTGAAAAAAAAAAAGTGCCCCAATCAACACGGAAGCTGAGGCTTGTCAGTCACACATTAGCAGCCAAGTCCCCACAAGGCAGAGGAGGAGATGAGGCTGAATGCTTATTAGTGGCTGTGAAATCTTAGCCTCAAAGCTTCTCTTGCGTTTACAGGCTTCAGTCAGAAAGCACCATTCCTTTTCTACTTAGATTTTTTTTTCTTCTGTTCAGAACAAGGAGTGAAAGCACGGACAGTCGAGGTAGAGAAGCTGCTATTATGTCCAAAGCGTGATGTTGTAAGCACACGGATATCTCCCACTAACTCTGAACTGTAAGCATAAGAAAAGAAGTTGTTTAATATAGTATGTTCCCAGAGATTAGGAGGCTTCTCTTTATCCCACGCAAATTTACTCAGTGCACTGGTGGAACGCTGATTGGCGATGTAGACTTTGGCCGTCGACTGAGAACATTTACTGCACATTTAAATTGACAAGTTAAAGTCAGCGAATAAAAAAAAAAAAAGAATAAAAAGTTCCACCCCCACAAGGTGGTAACACTATCTCAATTTAATCCTTCGTCATCGGACAGCTCAGAAGCAAGCAAACACAAGGAAATAATTCACACATTAATAAAAGCATACAACCACGCACGGCCCCGTACACAAAAGTACAACTCCAGTTCACATCTGCGCGCTCACAGCCGACAGGACGTGGCGTTTAAATGGATGTGACATTAAAACAGACAGCCCCGTTCTGAGTGCTGCTGGTTTCATAAACACACTCCCTCCGTCTCCCTCGCTCTCCACATCAATGTTGGAATAACGATGTCTTAACATATTTGTCAAACAGATGCATCTACTTTACACTTGCTGGAGAAAGATGCAATATGCAGAGCTGTATGTGATTCTGTTTTCAGTAATGATGCACGGCAGCTGTCAGTCAGAGCTTGACCGAATTTCAAAGCATAGTCCCGCTCTCCACTCAAGTCCAATTCCACTCAATAGTTGTCATGAGTCACTGCTACAAGCAATTAATGTGATAATAGAAAACACAAATGAGGAAAAATAACTAATCCTATATGATTAAACTGAGGCCTCTCAGATGTGCACATACATATCGCGTTTTCGCAGCAAACTGGGCAGCATAATTGAGATGGCAGGAAAAACAAAACATATTTTTAGATCTGTTTCACAGTCTCAAGCATATGTGCTTTGGACTGTTTTGGATTCCACAAGAAGTAGAGAGGCACGTACCCCCGCTAGCATGTTTTAGCACTTCTTCCCCCGCCTCTCGGTGTGTAACAACAACAACAACAATCAACCCGAGGATTGACCATCAATCGCACACCGTCCCTGTTCAATCTGAACGTTGTTTGATCTCAGCTAGGCAAAGCCAAAGAATAAACAACTCTATCACAGAAGGATTTTGCATACAAGAGAAAGGCAAAGAGATACAAAGCAAACAAATAAATGTGCCAGCCCGTATGAAGAATTGTGGGCTGTGTAATTAGGCAACATTCATAATACATGACCGGAGGGAGAGAGGGGAGGAAGGGAGGGGAAGAGGGAACGATAGAGAAGAAAGGTAGAGCATTTGAGTGTGCAGGCAGGAGTGCTAATGCTTGATCCGCTGTCATTGATCAGATGTGTGTATGTGTGCGTGACTGTGTTCATGTCTGTTTACTTCCATCATGTGGCTATTGGTGCATCTCTGCACCCGTGTGTTTGTTTGTGTGCATGGTGTGATGGAGGCAGAGGGCCTGTGGCAGGTAGAGAATGGCCCGGGCCTTTTCATTTGACACCGCTGCGCCTTCAAACAAACTACCTAGGGCCCCTGCGTACACCCATAATCCATTCAAGGTAGCAAGCAATTTTCATTATTGACTGGTGAGAAACACAGGCAGAGAGACAGAGAGAGAAAGAGGGGGGGGGAGTAAGTGAGACGAGATGGAAAACAAAAAGAGAATAGAATGGCTGAGCGGGGGAGACGAGATTGAAAGTAGTAAAGAAGGGAGAAGTGGAAGAGATAGCAGGGTGTTGGTGAAAAAAAAAAGAAAAGTTGAGAAACAGGGAGATGGGAGGAGAGCTCCAAAAGAGAGAGCTGTGTGATTGAGGGTGATGCGTCTGGAGAGGGAAGGAGGGTGGAGGGTGAGATGGAGAGTGGAGCGATGCAATCATAGAAGGTGATAATCTATGGGTTCAAATATATAGCAAGTTCATGTTTACCAATGATGGAGGCGGCGTGTGTGCAAGTGACAACCTGTCACCTTTATATATGAACACGCATTTGCTCACACACACACACACACACACACACTGTTGAAAAGGAGAGGTTTTGGTGATTAGCAGTAAAGTGAAAGGGGTGGAGCACATTTGGCGGTATGCTAATCCAGACCTTATGAAGAGGGCCAGGGCTGGGCCACAGACATGGTCAAGACCCTGAGCTGACGGATGGCAGAAGCAAATTGTCTACACACACAGACACACACTCGTCTCTCTCTTTCTTGGTCGTTCTCACAATACAGATTCAAAGTCAAGTGGAACTCCACCACCGCTGGTCGTTTCTTCCGCAGTTTTACAGTATCCAGCATTAAAGATCTGTCGAGAATATTGACAGGGCATTTTGGGAACCGGCTCATTGAAATGCAGCTCAGCAAACCGCCGGAGAAGAAGCTGAGAGAGACGCAGCGAGATAGATGGAGAAAGGGAGGGGGCAGAGCGTTGTTAATGCTTGAAAGAAATCCCTTCACGAGTTATGTGAAATCACCCAGATTTGTACTGTTTAACCCCCCCCCTCTCTCCAACCTTTTTCTCGATGACACATTGTAAAATATGTTTTATGATGTAGGATTTGTGCTGTACATTATTCACCACAGGCCTTTCTGGACTGAAGCAGCAGTCAACAGGCAGCATCCTCTGCTTTTATTCATAAAGGTAAGGGAGAAGGGGGTAGGAAATGAGAGAAATGATTGATATTCTGTCCCCGTCTTGTTCCAGTCAAGTGACAAAATTCTTCTCACTGTGTTTTTCAATCTCTCTCTGTCTCTCTAACAACCTGAGCCAGCAGCCAAGGAAATGAGCCGGTTTTGTTTTGTTGGAAGTTTTTTTTTTATTCCTTTTATATATATATTCAAAATACCAAATGACAGTTGATTTGTCACACTCTCTGCGGTATTTGCAGTGTGTGTGTGTGTGTGCGCTGTATGAGCATGCTTGTGTGTGACCTGTGAGAGCACGGATGCGTCTGACTGAGGGATCATAGCGGGGGGGAGCGTTTGTCCCATACCTCGCTGAGAAGGTTAAGATCACTCCCCATGGTGCATTGCTATAGCATCCATCAAACCTCAACAAATACGTAATAACGGCACCGATCGCTGCCAAATGTCTCCCTTGTTTCACATTCATGGCTGCACTTCCAAATCCATATCCCTTATGCTAACATCCCAATGTTCTTTTGCCTTATCTTCTCCTCCCCATCCTTTCAGCCTCACTCCCTTTTCTACAGTCACATCATCTTTTTTTTCTCTCCTTGACACACACACACACACACACACATTACACTCACAGGGAGTGTGTCTAAGATTATGAGTCTCTCTCTTTTCTTATTTTTTTTTCTTCTTTATGACCGGGGCCAGGGCCAGAAGTTGCCTCTGTCAGCACAATAAGGCCCTATAATGGATGGTAATCATTCAGCGAGCGTGGCAGCTATGGCTAACCTAAGAAAAAAAGAGTAAAGTGAGTGAGTGAGAGAAAAAGAGGGAGGGTGGGTAGCCTGGCTCCTTCGCTGCTAATCTCAGCTAATGGCTTCTGCAGAGCCAAGAGAGAGCTATACGCACTAATAATGCAGCTGCAAAGTATCGGAGGGACTTGGTGTGTGGGGTGGCGGGGTTGGTGGTGATGGGGGTTGGGGGGGGTCAACTGGGTGTTCAGAAAGTGTGTGGGGGGCATTGGGTGTTAAGAAGGAGAGAGAGAGATAGGGGGATAAAAGAGGAGGGAAAAGGAAAGCAAAGTCAGCTTAAGCAAGAGATTTAATAGCATCATTATTATAGGGAGGCACCAACTATGGGATTTAGAGCCACACACACACACATTTAAAGACGTGTACATTCTGCAGATGCCTATGGCTGTTCTGGTATTTTCTTACAAACATGAATATTTACACTGTTCTGTGTTATCAAAGGAATAGTTTAATATTTTATCAAATACCTTTATTACTGTTACCGTTACCGTGCAGAGAGTTAGATAAAAAAGATCAATTTGTATTTGTCAGATAAATACAGATGTTAGCCTGTTAGCTTAGCTTTTCATAAAAAGTGGGTGTTGCAGATATAAACAGCTAACCTGGCTCTGGAAGTTACTGCTCCTGGCTACAAAATAGTCAAATATGTAACCCTTTGTTGTTTTTACACACTGAGTTTTGTACAGGTTAAACAAACAAGATAGTCCTATAGCTTTAGGTTGTGGTAACAGTTTTTTGTAAGCTTCACACAGAGCTAGGATAGCTCTTTTCTTCTGCTTCCACTCTTTAGGGCTCAAGGCTAAGCTAAGCTAACTGGCTGTAGCCTAATCTTTAATGGAACCGATGTAAGTGGTATTGATTGTCTCTTCTAATTCTCGACAAGAAAGTAAATGAGTATTTGCCAAAATATAATTACACTTTGAATACTGTTGAAGGGGAATGGAAATAAAATAAAAATGCAAAGTTAATAGCTTAGCAACAATCTTGTTTCTGAACAGAAACGTACCTTTTCTAAGCCCGCCCACCATCTTTATAGTCCCAACCCAGCGCGTTTAGATAAAGCGTGTTTAGATCTGACACTAAAGAAGACTTTTAGCGTCAATGACAACACAAAAGGATCTTGATCAAGCGTCCGTATTTTACGTGATGGGAGTGAGAATGTATTTGTTTAATAGATTTTAGGATCCAATGTCAGTGGATTAGATGTAGCTCTATAAATGGTTTTAAACCTGTACAGGCTGTGACCTTTTGTATCAATCAAACACAGCATCTGACATTTTGTATTTCCCAAAAAAGTCAGAGTCAAACCCTGTAATGGAAAAATAAATTCTACACAAAAAAAAGATTGTAAATCAAACATAGGACTGTAAACAATCATGATTTGACAATGCTGTACATTGGCTAGCGTTGCAATGAGATCCATGCTTTGAGGGATTGAACATTTTTTAAAAAGGATTAGCTCAAGGGATGAGCAGAATGTTTCCCGTATCTCTTTAGTCTAACTGATCAGAGAGACAGTAAAATTGTACTTGTTTGTGCCTGGCTCATTTTCTATTTCCAAATATATATATTTATCCTTTTATCCGGTTTTCATCATCCACAAGGTTATGCAAGCATGAGCAGAGACGGGGCTGCGAGGTCCATCGAATGAAAGGCTGATACCACATTACGGTCCGGAGCTCATGCACATGCACAAGGGCTGAAGGCCGGGGATTGGAGGAGAGACCAGCGGACGTTTTATCCCGCATTACAATGCCAACAGACACAGATGGCCGTGGCCAGAGTAGGGGATCAAATCCGTTGGACCGCACCCAATGGGTGAGCCATGAGCCTTCCCATGGTCACAGACAACAGTAATTGGGAGAAAGAAGCTTGAGAGAATTAGCAAGAGCTATGTGTGTAGGGAGCCAAATGTCTGTTGGGACAAATGATGAAAAAGTATAGGATAGTTGAATTTAATTTATTTTGAAAGATTGATCTCTGCGTTGTCATTGTCGTCTCAAATCACAGACGAGCTGTGGGATTCACTTAGTAATGACTGGAACATTTATCCATATTACCATGATCAGGTATCGCAAATACTTCTCACACAGGGATTCACAACAGATGATGCGGTGAGGATTTTATACAATTTGCTTTGCTAGATTGGCCTCCGTTTAAAAGAAAAGCTGCCTATGAGTCTTTCAGCAAAAATAAGTCATATTTTGCATCCAGCTTGGGGACGAAGCAGACGTCCTCTGTTCTTTGTCAACAAAAAGCCACACAGAAGAAGAGAGAAGGATAAAGAGAAGAAAAAATATGTATTTGTGTATGTGTGGGAGAGTGAGTGAGAGAGAGTGTGGAGGGTGACTTAAAAAATAAAAGTGAAAAAAATAAGGTGAAAAGAATAAGATTGAAGAAATGGAAAGTAGATGAAGAGGGGACATGAAAGTAGAGGAATACGAAGGAGTTTACGGAGCTTACAGACTGACGTGTGTTTCATAAATGTGTGCGAGATGGCAAAACCGGTTAAACGCTATACCTGCTAAACATCAGGAGTTAGCATTGTCCCTGTTAGCATATTAGCATGCTGACTCTAACACCGCTGTATACAGTGTTGTTTCTCCATGTTGTAGTGCTAATCGATTGCTTCTAGTGTGTCATGTCTTCCCTTTATAAACATAACAGATGGAACATGCTATTTGTCCAAAAGGCATCTTTTCCCACCTATCTCTGTCTCTTTACCTCCATTTCTTTCTTCTTTGTCACCCTCCTCCTTCTTCAGTCATCCCTACTTTGTACATCTGTTCTCGCCCTTTATGCCTTTCTCTCTCTTTCTCTCTCTCTCTCTCTCTCCCTTCCTACCACTCGCTTCTGCAACTCTGTGAAGACTGATGTATGCCTGTTGAAGAGATGGGAAAAGAACATTAATCAACAAAGAGTTTCCTGTGTGTGTGACTGCACGCGTAAACAAAGCTAATACTATCAGAGGCATTCGACATCTGTGTCTGAGTGTGTGTGTGTGTGTGTGTGTGTGTGTGGCATTGTGTCTGGGTATAAACACACCTCCTTGAACCTGCTTCCACCTGCCGTGACTGACTGGAGGCAGTGTGTTGAATGCTCTCTGCTTCTTTCTTGTTGTTGACATTCAAACAGTGTAGTAGGTTTTGTTGCTAGTGAAGTGCCAGAGGTGGAATCCATCTGGCATTATAAAGAAATGTGTTGACAAAAGAGTGCATTTCTGAAATACAGGTACAGTTGAGAGTGTGTTTGTGTGTGAGAGAACACTCATCTGTACGTGTGTTGGACTAATACCCACAAAGAAGCCATGAATCATGTTTACACCCTTGGCGTGAGACCTTTCATCCATCATCACGGTGTGTTAGTGAGCGCAGGTTGCTGCTCTCCTAATTTGACAAGAGAATGAGCGAATGTTATCATTTTCCTGCCCTTGACCCGTTCCTGCACCAGTAGACTGAAACACCAGATTGAGAAAATATGGAACAAGGGGATGGGAGAGAAAACTGAATAAACAGAAGAAAGACAAAAGAAAGAGGGAGAGTGAGAACAATATTGCTTCAAGAATCAAAAGTACAAGATAACTACAGGTGAAGAATATTATTACTACTTTTGTTTTATTGTCTACCAAGGCTTTTTTTTCTTTCCACAATGGAAAATCTGATTTTCAATGACACAGCATGTTGCTTCTCCGAACCCAGGATGTCGCCATACTCATCACAACATGTCATCAAAAGAGTGTTATCCTGAGTGGATGGATTAGCTTCAGTCTTCCTCCTGCAGACTTTGACCTTTAGCTACTAAATCGCAGATCGTCAGTTATTGGAAGACAAGCAGATTGACAACCGGAGGGGATTTGATCCCTGGGCTAAAACTTTATCTGTCAAAGAAGTTTGAACCCTGAAAAGTTTGTTCAAATGTGTCCGAGTCGAGGGTTTTTATCTCCTTTCCTGTCAGTTTTTGACATTATCAGGTGTTCTAATAGGATTCTGGCAGCTACACACAGATGTGCATGCACTTCACACGGCGTTTGATCTGGCTCGCGCAGCGGTGACATCCCGCTGCCAGTAACGAGGCCCGCTCTCGAGGAAGGAGAACCTGAGGTCAAAGATGCAACTACAATTCCACATGCTTTCATTTAGCACTCAGCTCAACCACCCCACCTGTCTTTGAACCCAGATTAAAGGCCTTCAACAATAGACAGAGAGAAAGAAAAGGCAGGGTGAAAGAGAAAGAAGAGGGGGAGGGGGAAAAAAAAAAGTTCAATGACAACAAAACTCAATGTCCTTGTATCTCAAAAGGGAATTGGTAATTGGCCAGGGGAGAAGGGGACTAGAGACGAGAAGGGACCCGGGCGAAGGTTCTTCAGCTGTGTAACGCTGCTGAGGTATGCCGCCCTCGTCCTCGTAGCCCCAGGCAGAGAGAGGCCAGCTCGGCTGCAGCAGCATAGTTCTAAAACGGTATAGAAGTCAAAAGGATATGAAACTCTACGGCACTTCCTATTGTTGTTGTGTGTATAAAAGACAAAATTGTAGCGCCCCCCCCAACACACACACACACACACCCAACTGCGACGAAGGGAAAAAGATGTTGCTGTGAGTCATAAATAATCACCACTTGCCGCTCAATGGTTAACCTAGTCACCTGCTGGGAACGGGGGTAGTGTGTCTTATGAATAGAGACAGAAATATTCCAACATGGTTCTGTGGTCAAAAGCAAAATGTGCCTGCAGAATAGAGGCACTTACTCAACTTACGCAACACAATGGTGCTTTTTTTTTTTTTTTTTTTTTCGTTTGCAAGGACACCTGTTTGGGGACATCCATCTTAAACCTCAGCAGGAGGCCCTTATGCAAGAGAAAAATTATCCTACAAAAGGCGTTAACCGCTCCAGAACTCCTTAAAACTCTTTAAGAAAGCTCCATGACCTCCCGCAGTAACAATCACAGGGTGACGGCCTCTATTTATCCCTGCTCATTCAGCATGTATAGCAACACTCGCCAGACTCCTAAGCAATGAACGAGCTTTCCATGTCATAATCATCGGCATCACTTTGGCATCCCAGTCCAAACAAAGCTCAGCGACACAGCCCCTGATTAACTATTAAAATCTTTGTGTACAAAAGAGTGTTGACATAAAAGCCCGCTGTCGTCTAGCCAAGGCGAGCTTACACTCAACCAAAACAAAGCAGCTCGTCAAATAAAATTCAAGATTAATATTTTAGCATTAAATTCAGGCAAGTCGGAAAGCCACATTGTCATTGTCACATTGCAATAGTGTCTTTGAACGCCAAATTGCTTAGGTCACGCCAGTCGCTCGTCTGACCTCCCGCCTAATACTTCATTGGTAGGTTTACTTTCTTTGGCCGTTTGGATATATAACTAAATCCTCCATGGTTTATCCAGATGGTCGCCACCCAGTATGTGACCGTCCAAAAATGCAATAAAAGGCAAAGAGAGAATTCATCCAGATATATCTTTGCAGCAGTCTGCCTTTAATATTTCAAGGTTGGGAACATAATACTTGTATGCTCTGGGACCGAGATATTCACTTCAAAGGAAGGGTGTGTTTAACCTAGAAAATATAGCAATTCAGTAAAATTGATGGATTCCTATTCTGTGTATCTGATTCTGTGTGCACATGCCAGGGTTTGGCTATGAACCCAAATTTAACAGGCAGAGGAGGCAAGGCGAGCACATGATGGCCATCAAGTAACTGCAAAGGTAGATTTTTCTCTCTATTTAGGGTAAATCAGCAGTGTGTGTGTGTGTCTCAATATAAAGACACCAACACATAAGCTCAGCTGCCTTTTCAGCGATGATGTTGAAATGATTATGTCTGTGTGTGTTCCCTTTCTCTCAGGCCCTGCATCCACTGCCTCATCTTTTGTGCCTTTGACACGCTTGTACGTTCTGGGTTCTTTTTTTCCATGGTGCTATGTCATGATCAATTTACCGCTCGGCACATGATGGCCCCTAGCGCCTCAGAGGATTTTAAGGACTTTGTGTGCAATCCTAGCCTGACTCGCTTTCTCTCCCACATACAAAACGGGCATTTGTATTCTCATCCTGCTTTGGCCGCTGAGCGAGATTGTGTCCCAGCTTTTGCCTCTCTGATTCCTGGCTATTGTTTGGAAGAGAGATCGCACAGAATCTCCCGAGCAGACACCAACTGGCAGCTCCCTATTTTGAGGCAAATCTCGCTCATTTTTGCTATTTTATTCCCACTCTGTTTCAAACTGTGTGAGGTCGGGGGCGTCAATCTGGCAATCTTACTGGCTGTATGTGTGTTTGTGTGTATACATGTCTGTCTGCCTGTGGGTGTGGGGGTGTGTGTGTGTGTGTGTGTATTTGTGTTTGTGCACACAGAGAGAGAAAGAGAAAAGCACTGAAGCATTATGAAAACATCAGGCTCAATCAGTGCTCATTTGTTCAGGGACCCTGAGAAACTCAGCTCATTGCCTCACATAGTGACAAAGTGGGAACGAACCATTGACAATTGTTGTCCTATGCCGCTACAGTGCGTTTGTGCACCTGCCTGCTTTTTAATGTGCTTCTGCCAGCGTCGTACACAAACAAGGCTCGGCACATGTTAAAATTTAAAGCGACAATGTTCCAGACTTCATTTTTACGCATCATTCAAGCTCCAACGGCAGCCAAAAAATGCTCTTTAACTTTATGGGACAAAATCAGAACTAGGTGTTGTTTTGCTTCTTACTATATAAAAGTAAAAATAAATTATTGATTGAATGTATTCACGCAAGCTGGATCGTGTACGCTCATTCACTCTCTCTCTTCCATCACCGACTTTCCTTTCTCCATCACACCATCCTCCCATTCCCCTTTCTTCTTCTCTGATCCCGCAGCCACCTGGCGAGTGTCCCACGATGGGGACCTTTACAGCAGACCTTCCTTCCTTCCTTCCTTCTAATTGAATAATGCAATGTTGTATAAAATCCCGCTCAATAAAGGGGCCTTCTATGGATTAAAATGGTGAGGCGAACGCATCTTCCGCATGGGGAGGTGAGTTAATGTATTCGGTTACCTTCAGTAATGAAGTGGAAATAAGAGTTGACCGATTCAATTCAATTTATGTGTTTGCTTTAGACGAGTGCTGGTGGCACCCTTCGGCCTGAAGGTACATGGTTTTAGTGCATTTCCCGATTTAAGAAGTTTCATGTGCATTTGTATGTGTTTCTGCAAATCAGTATACCTTCTGCATAGCTGTTCGCCCTGTGACCTTTCAAATATGCCTCAGAGCAGAATCTATATTCATGTTTAAAGAAATATCAATCTGATCGATAAATCATACTGTGTTTGGCAGTTTTCTCGGTATCCCCGAGGCAACCAACCCAGAGGTTATGCATGGCAGCCTCGTGGACATCAATAGTCCAGCTCTTCTTTTATTTGTGCTTTAAAAAATTAACACTAGCGGTCATACAGTGTACTTACAGCTCAGTATGTCCTGGTAGTATAAGTGTATTGCAAAAATGTTTAACTAAGAATTAAATGTGAACATATTTTAGCTTTCTAATTGGTTTAGATATAAAGAAAAACATGTTCGCGCTGAAATGCATATTTCTGTTTGTTCAGACTTACTTATTTTGGTGTTAGGCTGTGGTGCAGGATCTGGTTTCCTCCCAGTCAACTGTCATTAGTGTTAAAATTACATTTAAATTTAAATGCACATTACTTCACCACTGGTTCATACCCACAGTCCCACTGCAGATGAAATCAAGTAGAAAACAGGCAGAAGTATAGCTACCTGGTGGCCGCAATACTGGCTGACCTGAGCAGGGACGGGTCTAGAGAGAGAGTCCAGCGTAGCACCCCCTAAGATATGATTGCCCCCTCCTGGTACGCCCCCCGACCCCCCCAATCCATTGAACTAGAGTGCTATCAATCAGTTTAGAAGTAGAAACACCTTGTTTCTGTAAGAAATAAATTGTGTATTGCACTTAATTTCTGTTCTGTTTCCTATTACCTGAGAACTGTGTACAGCAAAGGTTTTCTTTGAAATTGTTGCACACTATTTTCATACGGTACTGTGAAATTCCCAGCCCTTGTCACATGACCAATTACTGTTTCCCCCAAATGTTTGCCTTAAAAGCCCATAGAAAAGGTGTATTGTATTCAGATATACAATTTTTAGAAAATAACAAGTGAAATTAAAAATGAATGTGATTTTCTATGCTGTATTCATTCAGACTGGTTTAGCACACCGTGACTGGGCATGCACCAGCTCCCTCTCACACCCCTCCGAAATCTACCAACAAGCTTAAAGGTGCTCTAAGCGAGGACACAAGTTTTTTACAACATTTGTTGTCACATACAGCAGACATCTCCTCACTATCCGCCAGCTTCCTGTCCCCTGAGAACACTGTGAAAAAACACGGTCTCTGTAGACAGCCCAGGTTGCTCTGTGCCACCCTGCACCACAAAACATACACACACAGTCTTCCAGCGTTCCAGTCAATAACCAACGAGAAGGAGTTAAGGGTGGAAGCACGGAAGGGAGGGGGAGGGGACGGGAAGAATAGGAGGGAGGGGCGAGCTAGTCTTGTTTAGTTCGAAAATACTTTGAACGTCAACAAGAAGTAACGTCACCCATCATCGCTTAGAGCACCTTTAACATCATTCATTTACCAAACCTACCATGGACAGACAGAGAGCAAAAAGCCATGGTGTCAACCATGTGGATTCCATTGATAACGTTTGTTAAGCAAACCTCTCTTTCCTTTCTTTTTGAGACTGTGAACCCCGTGTTATAATTTCAAATTAACCAACCTCTTCCTCATATGAATATGAGATTTCTTTGGCTAATATTGATATGCAGAATTTTCTCATTATATTATAAACGTGCCTCATGCAAGTCGCAGAGGGAAGGCGGAAAAAAAAAGGAAGAAAAGTCCATGTTTAATTTGTGAAAACAACACCCTTGACTAATGTATTTTCTAAGTTTGTTTCCATGCTTACAGCTCCTTGTTTGGCTTTGTTTTCATAGAGCATGCTGATTTGGAAAAAAATGAAGGGCAGCAAGAGCAGGACTGGAGACAGGGGGAAAAGGTGTTTGTGCATAAAACACCTTATTTGGACTTTTTTTTCCAAGCTGATCCGGCCGTACTCTGCCAAAATGCGATGTTGGAGCTATGTGTAAGACAAGAAACAGCTTACATGAGGAGTGCATTGCCAGAGGCATTTTAATGATCCAGGGGGCCCAGAAACGTGAGCAACAGACGGGGCTCCTGTGAGCCTCAGACATGAACTGAATTATTACTGTTTACAGGAGCCAACATCTCCTTGTAGCATCGCATCAATCTAGGGAGGAAAAGGACAAGTAGCAGTGTTGCGGTAGCCTGAAAAAAGCAGAAAAAAGACAGGATTGGTCTGCTGTGGAGGAGTTCAGCATGAGTTCATAGACGCCATTTCTAGTTTCTAAGCAGCATTGTTCGGTAAAGTCCTTCTAGTCAACAACAGCAGTAAATGCAAGGCCACCATGACTCAAAATGGAGTTATTTGAATAAAAATGATAATAAAGTCTTAGCTTAGACTTTGAAAATGACATCAGGAATACATTATAATACACATTATGTAGGAGTAGATATTAATTCTTCTTATTTTGGAAGATGAATCTCTTTATATCATATACCATTTGCCTAAAAGAAGAAGCACCAACATCCATAGGTGACTCTTCCATGACTGTACTCTTAACAAAGTGTAAGGAAATCTCAGTAATTAAAAAACACTGTGAAATGAGCAACCTGCCTGTTCAGTCTCTTCGTCTCCTAACTCCTCACTGTTACGAGTTACTAGAAATGCTGTATGTCTCTGAAGTGGAATAACTTTGCCGAGTGCTGTGACTTTGTTGCACTCATGAAAGGAGCGCTCTTAGGATTGCATGCAACAGCTACAGACAGCGAGGCTTGCCAAACGGATGTGCACACCTACTTTGCAGGGGGTGAAAGGGGAAGAATGTCTGAACAGCTAAATGTGCGTACATTCAGACAACACAACAGAAGCCACTGTTAAATTCCATTACTGAAAGCACGTTAATGACAATGTCGACACGCGCACACGCCGCACAAAAACAGGATGGACGCACCCTCTCAAACACCAAAACAACATGGAACCATTAGCAGCAGTGAATGCTGTCTTTTCAACTCATAAACAATTCATTTTAAAAAGGAAAAAATGCTTTGCATATTTAACTTGACACCCAACTGTTTCCAACCAGGCAATAACCTTGGCCTAGTTAGGGCGCCGTCGCCCTCGTCAGCACCTTCTGTCAACATGAAAGCATCCTTGTTTATTCCCATCGCACTTAACAGCACGCCGTTCCCAAATTGCATGCTAATGCGTCTTCTAGTGGGGTTAGAAAATCACTGCAAACTCCCAGCAACGCTCTTAACTTTGACATAATTCATTACTTCAAAGACCTATTGCAGTTTACTCTGATATCTGTTTGTTTAATAAAATGAAAGAGATTCATTTCCATCCACGACACACACACACACAAATCCCTGGAGGATGAGAGGAGTGTGTGTTCCAAATTATCACAATAAATGCAATTACACAGGGTATTTACGTTTTTTTTTTCATGTATTTTCTTTTCCTTTTGTACTTCTTTTTAACAAGAGCATTGGCAGTCTGTAATTAATGCTCACTGAGAGGAATAAAAAAAAAAACAAGACAAACTTGTTTTGTTGAGCTCCTTTCTTCTCTCCGTCTTCCCTTTCTCCCCTAAGGGGGAAGACGCCTCACACGCAATTTGGATTCAGAGCCGAGTGCCAAATCCAAACTCACTTCACTTCAGAACATGTTAACGCTTGGCGACTTCTTCGCCCGTACATTTACAACCTGTGATATTTTCAGGTTAGCAATAAAAGGAGACGTGTCCGTGGGACACTCAATCCTGCAGGTGTCATTGATGTCTTAGTACTTTTTCCATCGGGAACAGAACAAAGACCCGGGTGGCTTTCCTTAAGTGTTGTAAAAAGGCCTTTGTCTCTATGCTTTGATACATCGCTCTTTACAGAGGTGATACCAAGAGGGATGGAGTCTTGAAGATGCTTAGAAAAAAAACACTTTGCTTCAGGCCATACAACTATATTTTCCCATTTTATTTTCTACTATATGTATATGAATATTTGATAAAGGCAAATGAAACCACAGGGGACGACATATTTACAAAACTAAAAATGTTGCACCTTTCCTGGTAAAGAAAAACTCAATGTTCTAAACCTCTTTTCTTTTCCCCTGTCGATGATCGTGTTGCTAGTGCTCTTTGTTACTATGTATCTTTGCTGTCTTTAGCTTTCTTTTGCCCCCCACTCTTCGCCTTGCAGGAGCTGAGCTATACTGCTGTAACTGACAGATGGTCCCCCTGGGACATGTTTCTGGCCTGAGTTATTGTTTATTTAATCCAGATCCTCTCTGTAACATAAAGAAAACAACGCTACAGGAAAGCTTTTTTGGACCGTTGGTGCTGTTAAACGTCAGGAATGTTTCATTACAAACGAAATATGGGAAAGAAAAAGATACACTAAGGGCTTTTGAGTTTTTGACCGAGAAGAAGAGAGACCTAAAGCAGCCGTAAAACATTCCCTGGACACAAGACAACCGTAAGAGCAACGGTGCAGAACTTGTGCTTTGACACATCTGGCCTCGTAGGATGAAAAACTTGGGCTTACATCAATCTCAGATTCTCAGACTGAATGCTGAATGAATATTTGCAACAAAAATTAAGATTTAAACTAGCCAGACCTCCCTCCACAGTGCTGTGGAGGAAAGTCTGGCAAAGCAAAACTAGTCCCCTCAGACCTGAGATCCGTCATGAAGCAGGCGACGCTGACAGGACCGGCCATCTAGACAGGGTGGAGCAGGAGGGAGGGAGGGGGGGGGGCAGCGGGGAGGCGCCACACAGCCAGGTGCTCTCTATAAACACTACTATTAGAGATGGGAACTGGCACTTGTTATCGCACTTGTATTTACACTTGTATTACTTTCAAATATGAAAGCCTGGTGTTTATCCACCATTGATCCTCCCCGTCCATTACACCTCGATGTGTGTGGGGGGGGGGAGCCATTACAGGAAATCTATACATAATACCCTTCTAATTATGAATGCTCATTTTAAAACTTCAATAACAGAGGAGCCGCAGCTTGGGCATCTATCATTATTCCTTCAGGGGTAGGCAGTGTAAGTGAGTTGCTGTGTTTCGCTCTGTTGTTGTATATTATTTTCATCCTCCATCTTTAAAAAATAAATAAATAAATAAATACAAATTAAAGCCATTCAGTCAAAATCCTGTGATGGAAACAATATATCAGAGTTGTAATACGCAAGCCCACATGTATGCATGACTTGTAAATTTCATCCTCATTGATATGCTTAGGCTAAGAAGGCAGCACATCTTTCAGTAGCAGCAGGGGGTCCTGGGTCGGGACTGCGGCGCTGCAGAGCAAAACAACATCGCCGAGGGAGCAGGAGCTTTTAAATTGAAATGCACATTATAGATGTATAGATAGGCAGACTTATAGAGTGATAGCGAGTCAGGGAGCCATTCTGGGCTGTGATGAAACAATGACCCACGGAGTTGCCAAATTTAGAGACAAGCTGGGTCTCCCAGGAAGCATCTCTATTTGGGCTGGAATGGCAAGTGTGACCCCCATCTCTCTGCTCCTAACCTCCTACTAATTGAATCAGGCTGCTGCCCAGGATAATGTGTGTGTGTGTGTGTGTGTGTGTGTGTGTGTGTGTGTGAGTGAGAGAGAGAGAGAGCGAGAGAGAGAGCAAGTGAGAGATAGACTCTGGAATTGTGTATTTGCAGTCTGTTGCACCAGATTTAAAAATCATTAAAATGTGTTTTTCTGACCTGACCGTAGCATCAGATAACATCATATATATATATATATATATATATATATATATATATATATATATATATATATAAACGTCATGAGCATCTCTTTTAGAAAATCCCTTATGGACATTCCCTGGGGAATTCTGCATTACAAATTTGTCTATTCACCACCCTCAAACCCACTCTTGATACCAGGCTTTTTACTATATTCAGATGCATGGATTCAATTAGGAAAGAGCAGAAAAAAACATTAAATATGTATGATTGGAAATTGCCGCAAGTTCCAGATTCCCTTTTTTCATCTCCTTTTATACCGCAATCCGTTGAATATCCAAAAACAATGTTTAAGCACTGTTCAGAGCCTTCCCGGGCATTCATTAAAGTGTTTCTTTCTCGGTGTGAAAGACCAATACATTCTGTTGGAGACTTGGCATCATCAAGACCTGACGTGGACAAAAAGAGGGGGAATGCTCAAGGGGAAAACACTCTTGTTAGGTTTTCCCGTCGAATTTTTCTAACGCTCGCGCACCAGCTACAACACCAGCACTCTCATCAGTGTGCAAGATTTAAATGGGGCTTTGAGGGGCTTATGCCTTATAATTAGTCAGTAGACTGCTTTAAGAATGTTGAAGTAAACAGGGTTTAATTGGGAAGGGTAGCGTAATCTGGGACAGATGTTGTGCAGGAGGGATCACACTGTGGATGCTTTGGGTTTGTGTAGCAGTATAAAAAAAAACATTCACGCTTTTCCAGAAAGACAAAAATAACATTGTTTCAAAAAACTTCCTGTACACACACAAACACAAACATACACATGACGTGTCTGGAGCAAAGATGGTTTCTGGCATTTTAGGTAGTTCTGGTCGCTGTTTGTTATTTATTAGTTATTTTATGCTATGAAAACAGGATGAAACGTCATGAATGACAGCTGTGATGGACTCACAATTGGTCAAGTGGGTGTATGGGCGGGACTTGAACACCGTGGCTCGACTGCCTGATCAGTACTGCTCAGATGGCGGTGCCAGTAGACAGTTGGAGAAAGTTGAGACGCGTTGTTGTCCATCTTTTTTCTTTTTTTTTTCAGTCTATGGTCTGGAGTTGCAAGCATGGTCTTGTTGTATTTTGAAGGAGCTTATGTTGAAAACAGCTGCACCCATTGAAACAGAATGGAGAGAGGACAAAGGCAAAACAAGTCCAAGACGTGTTGAATAGGGAACATGTCCTCAGCTCTGCAGGGTGGGTCCCTGGCAGTTTTCCTTCAGGGGTAAAAGAGAGCAGGGGCAGGTATCTCGAGAATGTCTTCCTGACTTCCCCGCTAAGTGGCAGCTACACTACTTAAAACCTGCTGATTGGATCGCAGGGCTCCACCTAGGCTTAAGTCGCCACTAAAACCACATGAAACTCGCCTCTGACGGGCAGTGGCTGAACACGGATCAACAGCTAACAATGTGGCAGTCCAGGCACTGTTTTGGGAAAGTCACAAAAGCAAACACACCTAAGGCAGCTTTTACAGATTCTAAGCCTCAAATAACCACGTCCGTTAAGCTGGAAGGAACAGAGGAGGGGGAGGATAGCAGTGTGAGAATGAGAGCGAGAAAGAGAGGAGAGATGGAGGAGGGTATGTTAGTGAGAGAAGGAAGTGTTAAAACAGAGATGATGAGAAGTGGAGTGGGAGAGAGAGAGAGAGAAAGGTGATGTGGATGACAGCAAGCAGAGGGGGGGAGAGAGAGAGAAATAAAAAAATCACATATTCTTGACAGAAGCAACATGGCAGGATCACACAGCTATTTTTCATTCACACTCCTCTGCATTCACACATGATTCCAAAAGTACCCAAGCCCCAAGGAAGCCTTCCAGCAAATACTGTTTGCCAATTTTTCAAACCTGTCACTCCCTTTCGGTGTATCAGCTTGTGCTGCACAAAGTGGCCTCCTCCTAGTGCCGTCGCTGTTGTTGTTGTCACTGTGCTGATGTGAGGTAAACACGTGGGGCAGGGTCGTCCATTTCCCTCCACCACCACCACACAATACATCATTCTCACATCACACTGTAACATTACTGTGGAAGGGACAGTTTTTTTTCTTTTGCACCCGCGTTTTGACAACACGTACTATGCGCCTAGGATATTTCAGTAGGTGTTGAAAACTCAGCTGGAAATATGACTTGTGTAAATAAGCGCCGATGGCCTGAGGAATGTGGGGATTGCACACATCGTTTTGTCAGTTCAACAGTAGCAGTTTGAAGTGGTTTGCTTGGTAATCCGCATCATTTTTTTTCCCTCTGTCTTCCTCAGTCTCGACCGTTTTACACCTCCTGGCTGTTAATAAAAAACAGCTGAGCCTCAGTCGGACACTGTCTAGCCTACAGTGAGCTGCATGCTAAAGCTGTGAAAAACACACCAGGTCACTGCAGGCGGGCAGGTGAAATGAAGTCAGTAGCGAGTGGTAGTGCGGCTGTATGCGGGTGACGCCTGAGGACATGTCTGCCACATACAAAGACACACATGACGCCTTTGTTGTACCTCGCTTTATCGTACACACAGAGGTGCACACCTCTCACTGCCCACAGTGTTCATTATGAGCTTTGACAGAAAGTCTACAGAGACGCTGAGGCTAGTAATCAAACAGGAGATAAAGGCAACCTGGCCCTGCTTTTAAGGTGAATAGTATTTAAAGCTTCTGCTGAGGCCAAGCCTTATAAAGTCCATACTGTATATGCAAGGTTAATATTGATTGAAATTTGCATTTGCTGAAAAACTGATATCCCTGAGGTTGACACTAAAAATCCTACATGTTCATACCAGATGAGGGTGTTAGCTGATGGTTTTGTGATTACAAGGGTTAAAAAAGGTGAGTGTTTATCGTTAAGCCGCGTAAATACACAGATCAGACAAGTTGAAACACTGCAGGCAGTCCTGGGGGCAATTTACAATCAGTCACATTCCTGTCGTCACATAGGCCCGCTTCATTATGACACATGCGTGCCAAGAGTTATTATAGAGACGAGACGCACTGCTGCTAGATTCACACACATAACACACACTTCTCGTGAGCTCATTCTTGTCATTCTGGCTACTGGTTGTCAGCTGAGCTCTGATGAGTTGCACGCATACCTTTTAACCCTTGTGTTGTCCTCCCAGGTCAAAAACAGACAAAAATTGGAAAACAAATTCCCTTTTTGTCCCTTTTTCAGATTTTTTTTAGTTTTCAACACCACCTTACTGCTACTAGTTTTACAGTACTTTTTGGAATTCATGGTCAATAACGCTCATTTAATAAATAGCTAATATTTGAGTTAAAAAATCTGAAATTATGATTTATTTTGACTGATAGTTAAGATCAGAGGAACGTACAGATGAGTTTCATCAGGAATGAAAATTATCAATTGTATTTGCAAAGAGCATTGTAAGGAATCCAGTCCATTTTTTTTGTGGTAATTTGGTTAAAAAGAAACCCATATTTCAGACACAGACATTTTTTAAAGGGGTCAAATTTGACCCAAGGACAACAGGAGGGTTAAAGACAATACGATACTTTCCAATCTAAACACATACAGCATTTATTCAACATTTCTCCTTTTTGATCCTTGACACCAGCTCCGTTAATCTGTCTGAATGAATTCATTGTTATTCAGCCGTCATGCTCCTGAGATACAGGATGAAATATAGAGGACTTGTTTCATCTGTCTTTAAGATTCATGGCTATGTGATACTCTGGAATGTTTGAAAACATTAGATTGGCGCATCACATCAATAATAGAACTGACCTTGAGAAGCATTTTTTTTTTTTTTTTTTAGAGTTAAATGTGTGACTCAGATCCTTTTTAAATGCTTTTTATAAAGCCACTTCAAGCTCATTCTTTCTCTCCTGGCTCAAAAAAGTAAAATGATGGAGAAATTGTTTTTGAAATTCACAATGCTCAGCATATTTCCTAGGCCGGAATAAATGCAGGAAATGGGTAACCAGCGACCACATTTGATGGTGTTTAAATACTTGAGTTAAAGAGCAGAGTATAGCTACTGATGTTCCTCTCACTGTCTAATTTGATCTCATGAATCAAGAAGTCAAAGTGGGGAAGGCAGTACATTACAGGTTGACTAAGGAGCTGTGACACAGGAGAGAGATGAGCCCATCGTAGTGAAGCAACTGCTGCCAATTTAGTGTTCAGGGACCTTCAAGTTTGAAGGGCTCCCTCACTTGCCCAGGTAGCTTTATCAAAAGAATTTAGTGGACCATGACGTTCCACGCCTCTTCCAACTCTGGGCCAACTCTGTCAGAACACAGTGACTTTTTTTTGGGGAGGATGTTGCCCATGAGCTACGCTTTTGGCAAGGATGTGTCTGAATTACCGGGTACAAGCAAGATGAGAGCAGTTAAAACCTTTTTAAAAGAACTGCAGGCGTGTTGACTTGGGAATGGGTGGGGGTGAGTGCGGCGAAATTATATTGCCATAGTAACAATGGATAGCCCCCCAAGGATTAGGGAGCAAACACAGGCATACGGTTTAAACAGTGACTGAGGACCCTCCGCCAGTGTGCCTCCTTGTTTAAACAAAATCGTGCTGGCACAGATAACGCTGGCATTTAAAACGTAAATTACAAGGTCTCCAATTGTCATGTCATGTCGCCCAATTCACTGAGAGAAGAGCCTGCCTCGGCGAAAGAAAAGCTTATTCAAAGACATTCAAAAGAGCAGACACACATGCACACACACCCTGACGTAAATCTTTCAAATGAGCAGGGGAAGGAAAGCTAGGCGAGAGCGGTTTGCATGTTAAGCACATTTGCGTCGACATCAAACGATCGTCCCGCAATTGGCTTCACGGGGGCAAAGCAATCTGCGCTACTCAAACATTTGCTGCAGCACCCGCAGAATTCTGATGGTGATTAAACAGAAAGTAGCAGCCTTTCCTCTCTAAGTCCGGCTGGGGATCCCCACGACACCCTCGGAAATGTCACCCATGTCGGCACTTACAGTAGCTGCTTGTCAAAGTCGCTAGCTCCCATCACGTCACCAGTTCATAAGAGCTCTTCACTGTGTGATTGGCTTCCTTTATGCACTTATATTCCCAGCAGTGTGCCTCCCTCCACTGAAGTATGTTATTAATATATCATCATGGACAGATCCAATGTGATGAATCTGCCATTAAGTGAAGCAAAAGGCTGGGTTTGAAATAAAGTTGAGGCTTTGTGTTCGAGCGGCTTTGTTTACTATTATTCTAATCATTTTACCGCCACCAGACATGTCAATTTGATTGATGTCCTTACCTTTCTCCCCAATCCCAGACCTCATCAACCTGAAAAAAAAAGAAAAAAGAAACTGCAACACACAACATTCCCTATTTCACCCCCGCCTCTGTGGACTAGCTCCCCCTCAAGGCACTTCTCACCACTGAATCCACTCTGTAATTTACAATTGGCTATTGTGTGTCCCAAGTGTTGCATTGGACCAACTCAGAGTAAATGAACCATGTCAAAGACCCCTCTTTCAGTCTTGATTACATCCCCTTGTTTCGCTCCCTTATAATTGAAGCAAACTGAGCAAAAGCCATAGCTCAGAAGGCGCTGTTATTCAAGCACCTGAGTTCACACACTCATTCAAAAACCAACATGGCCGTTCTTTACCAGTGCTCAGTTTGATTGACTACTTGTGATTGTTACTGAGAACATTTTTGCTGGAGAAGAGAGAGAATGAAATAAGGACTGAGATACTGCGGAAGATAAAGAGTAAGAGGTGAAACCAAAGCTAGATAACAAACAGGCTATAGGGCCAGGTGCCGCAAATCAATACCTGAAACCATATTAAATGTCTGGAGATCCTCTATCCAGAGTAGAATCTGTATGACTAAAGTCAGTATTACAACTATCTAGACTTAATTTAGTTGTTTCCAACCGGGCAGACCTATGGGATCATACACCATATAAAGAACTGTGTCAGAGTTTATATAGTTTCTCCTAACAGAAATACAGTATGCAGAGCTTTGCTATAGAACAAAACCTTTGATCTTAAGAAGTTTCTATTTAGTCTTAAAGCTCCCATACAGTAAAAAGTGAGATTTCCCAGATTTTTTTAAAATAATAACGCATGTTGAGGTGCTATATAAATACTGTGAAAGTATCAGAACTCAATCCACAGAAAAATGCACACAGCTTCAACTCAGAGAGGATGCCTTTAAACGAGTTAGGTATGGTTGTGATGTCACAGCTACACTAGGTAGGCTACACTAGGGCCGCTACATTTCGTTACAGTCATTTCCCGGCTGCAATGGTAGTGCAGAGACTCCAAGAGTGCAGATTCGTTAAAACGCTGACCAATAACAGCCGACTATGCTTTTTCTGTTAGGTGGACTTTATGAGACGGCCGTTAAAACAGAGCATTTCAGACAGACGGTGAATGCAGGTATATTCAGACAGACAGTATGAGTAAAAGAAATTGATTTTTGAACATTAAAGCATGTATAAATGTCCTAGTAAAAGCCCAATATCCAAGTATGAATCTAAAAATTACTATAATATGGGACCTTTAAAACCATATTTTCCTTTATAGGAGTTAAATATGCTGCTTTATGGACACTTGTTTGTAATGCAGTTTATATATATATATATATGACAATATTTAAGTATCAAATTTCCACATTCACAGAACTGAAAGCAACACATGTAGCATTTGTGCTTGATAAATGACTTGAACAAATAGTTTTCTGTGCAATTAGTTGATCTAGATTCAGGTCTACATATTACCAAAATATAGTCATTCAAGCATTAAAAAAAGGTGGATAGTCAGTTTGTCTTTTAAAGGATATCAGGAGGATTCTCTGTACTTCCTTTATCGATAACATTAAAACATTTAGCGAGCAGTGGATAAAATGCACAAAACCTTTAAAAATGTTTTATGAAAATAAAATAACATGTACAGTAGAAGGTATTTGTACTGACAACTGTCATCATCTGCCTCACGGTGAACACAAACCATACCACGGCTGTCACCTTATTCACGTCGCAAACTAAAAGAGAAAGTACAACGAGAAAGAGGCAAATTGAAAAATTAGCATTTAAAAAAAAAAAAAAATTAAAAAGCTGGCTGGTGTTCATATTTCATTTGATATGATAGAAGCTACCCAGAGAGGCCGCTCGTAACTCCAGCTGCCCCGTGACCTTCATTCTTCGGCAGACTATTCCAGCCTCTGACAAGAGTTATCGCGCCTGGCTAATAGCCTGCTCTCTGCCAGGTTAGACTCATCGATAAAGGGGCTTCTCCTGCTAATGAATATTTCAGCTTTTCTTGCACACATCTACATACAGTAGCTTAATACAAGTGGTTGAAAAACACGTTATAAGTCACAGCAGCAGTGTAGAACAAATAGCTCGATTGGGGCAAAGGGCTTCCTGGTGCCTTGCTCGAGGGCACTCACGGTTACCGAGAGTCACATCATTGCCCAGACTACTCATGCTTGTTGTGGGTTTTTTTTTAGATAAAGTATTGCTCTCGCCTTCAGGCTCCATCTGCCTCTGTAGGCATGTGTGTAGAGAGTAATAACCAGACACACATACAAATATAATGAACTGCATTCCTTGGGTAAACACAGCAGCACTCAAACACACACACACACACAGGATATTGAAACCCTCTCAGGCATGTCGCCATGCGTGTGCCTGGCGTGCAAGATGATGGAGAGGCTGAACTGTGGAGGCCTCTACAGCCCTCACAGGATACACACACACGCACATTCGTACTGTACACCCACACACTTTATCACACCCTTACACATG
This sequence comes from Etheostoma perlongum, assembly GCA_026937815.1. Taxonomy (NCBI): domain Eukaryota; kingdom Metazoa; phylum Chordata; class Actinopteri; order Perciformes; family Percidae; genus Etheostoma; species Etheostoma perlongum. The sequence goes on from CM049389.1 coordinate 13,692,105, forward strand.
CACACACGCATCCACACAGTGAGTGTACCTGCTGAGTACACATGCACAAACTTTCACACGGGTCCCCCCAGGCTTTGATGGATGGTCGGTGAGTGCTCTACCTCCTGTTTCATACACATATAATCTCATTTGGGGGGCCACATAGTGGGAGCTGCACCAAAACAGGGCTAATAGAAGCAGTCAAGCTGTCCTATTTCTCCTCTTCCTAGTCTATCCATTCTAGTCATATCCATTATGCTTTGCTGCTTAGCAAATAGGTATGACTGTAGCCTGTTAATAAAAAGCTAAATCCTTTGTACAAAAGCTTTCGGATGCATTATTTAACCCAGACAATTCTTAATGTGTCTTATGCAGTCAGGAGATCTCAACACATCTTAATATTTTAACACTTTCCCAATACAAAAGAGGAAGGTTAAAGGGTGGAAGTATGCTGGAAGAGAGGCAGAACCGGTGCTGGTCTGTCAGAGCCTTAAAAAGAATCAATGTGAACCTGAACCCAGGGTGAAACCCAAGGTTTTTGTTTTTTTTTTAAGTATGAATTATTATAAATTATTATCCAGTCCAGTCTTTCCTCAACATGTCACTTAAAGTGTCTTCCTCACCAGTGAGCTCTTGCAGGAGCTTTACAGTTGGCTAAGCAAAAGGTGGCACTTAGGGGTAAATCACGGACCAACGTGTCTGGCTTTCATGGCTCGTATTCTCATTTTTGCGTGAAGGCCGCGTGTGACTGGATGGGGTTTAAATCGCTGCCTCCTGACGGGGGGCCACAGACCCTGCTGGCAGTTCCCTTGACACCCTGGACCCATGTGAGCAACACTGACAGGGAGTGATTCATCTGATTCATCACTGTGTTCCTTCCACAGTGAGGGATGGACGGAGAGCGAGTGGGAGGCACGCCAAGACGTGAACAGAAACTTTGCTCATGACAGAATCTGAGAAAAAGGCCAAATGCTAAGAGCCCTCTGCCACCTGTTTGAATCAACATCAAGAGAACACATGGCCAGTGACCTTTTCTGCAACAACAACATTATGGCTCAGATTTTTTTTGCAATTTTGATGAGGTACAGTGTCACAGTCAACAAAACACTAATGTTTTGCCTATTAGCCTCACAAACAACAAGGCTCACGTCTGATCCATGTTGAGATCCAGTGAACTATTCCCCAGGGCTGTACAGTGGTAGAGCTAAGCCATGTTCTCATTTAGTTGCTTCTGGCTTCTGCAGTCGATACAAGAGGACAGCTATCGAGAAAACAACAAGGCTAGCATAGCATATCATAGACCTTGGGAGCCTTGTGAAAAGTCAATTTCCTTTACAAACTCTTCCTAACATTTGCCTTGAAAAACAAGTCTGTAATACGGCGGGTGTGCGATGATTGATAGTGCCACAGGAAAGGCAAATCTGCAAAAATGAATCGGCTTTATCCTGGTGAGCCCTATCTAATGCGATCGCTGCCGAGTATGAAATGAAATTCCATTTTCGATGACATCAAATTGAAGCGGCGAGAAGAAGGTGGCATCCCCGACGCTGCCACTTACAATCAGCAGCGTGGAGAGCAATCAAGGTGGCATGCGGCTTAAATTCCTTGTCTTTTTCTTCACTCACAGCCCCTTTTCTCTGAATTTTGGCATCTTATCATGACAAATGTTGGCGAAAGAGTTGGGGCTTCTTCAATCATGGGTACTTATTCTCATGTAAAGACAACTGAGCTCGCTTGGCTCTTGTATGTAGAGAAGGGAGTGGGAGACAAATAAATAGAAATGAAGCAACCCTTCTTATGGTTTCCCTTATGGAAACCGGAAACCTCAGTATTTACATATTATGCAGAGTAATATAGCATGAACCATCTATAGCATTCTTTTTCTATATTCCTCTCAGTCCCCACCATTTGTGCCAGTGTATCAGGCAGGTCTAATCCTTAGATTAGTAATTGCCTTAGAGCGAGCACATTCAAATCACCAAACCGAATTATACCAGAAAATGCTGCCCGCTGCAATTTCATGAGTATTACCGTGCACTCTTACTCCTTCCATTTTCCTATCAGAACATAAACAACAAAAGCCCGAGAAGCCTAAGATTGAATTAAGCTGTAATAGATCCAAAACAATTTCGATAAAATTAGCCACAGTCTGCGGGTACGCAGCACCACACTAAAGGGCAAGCGCTAATAATAATGTGGCAATAAACAAACCAGCTCATTGCACATAATTTCATTTCTTACTTAATGCAAGATTTCCAGATTGTGTTTTTCTCACCTTTGATACTTTATCCAGAAATGTGTGTACTGACTATAACACTGTTTTCATATGTTGATCTGTTAATGTGATAAGGAACAGATTGCTTACAGTACATGCATTTGCTCCTGATTGTCCAAAGTCAGATTTAAGGATAATGAAGAAAAATTTCTACTTTCTCTGCTCTCTCACCAAAAAAAACTAAGCTGACTTGTATCAGCAATCATGGAGGATGGGGGGGTGACCCATAAAGCTCCCGTGGAAACACTTATCAAGTAATTACCTCATTGAGCCCCAATGAGTGGCTGACTACAAAAGATAAAATCATGCGAGAGCCATCAGGGGAGTTAAGTGGTGATGGCTGCCAAAGAAAATAAACAAAGGTTTGGACAATGGTGGCATGATTGCTTAATCCTATGCACAGGTGTTCATATACAACTGAAGACACCTGAAATTCTGCCTCACTGGGGCTTTGTGAGCTTCAATTAGGTCAGCTGTGGTTTTCCGTTGGTGTTTATGCAGCTACATTTAATAAGTTAAAGCAAATGAGGCCCTGAGGCAAAGTACTGCATTTTCATATTGTTTTCCTGATCTGCCTGGAGCCTGAAGGGCAATCACATCCTATGTTTTGGCTACAAACACCATCCAGGTGACCTCCATTTGCATGGTGATATTGTTGGCCCTCTGTCAGTGTGGCGGGGGGAGGAATTGCCCTATGCAAATCAGATGCTTGTGGGCTGTAATCGGCCGGTGCTGGAGAGGTTGCGGCTACAATAAGGCACAGGAGAAACAGCTGGTCAGAGCATGGGTGGGGAACACTGGAAGCTGGGTTAAGGACAATGTCCAGTTATGCTTGCTGCATCTGTCCCGAGGCAGGATGACCTGGTATGAGAGTGTGGACCGAGCGTTTGCCTGCCCTGAGGCGCTACGATGCGAGAGCACAGAATACAAGCTGCTGTGGCTCACTATTGATTAAAAGTGATCCACTTGGGCACCAGTGGCGCTTTGAAGTGCAATGATAAAACAAAATCCGATGGCTTGTGCTAATTCGATGGCTAAGTAAAGTCATTCCTCACTACATTACAGTTGGACGGCATTATTTTCTGGCCCTGGATTGAACAGAAGCTACTGCCAGAAGTAATAAAGTTAAGTGTTCTGTTAAGTGCACATACTACTCATCACTCTTTAGATTCTAGGATTGCACACAGATGTGTAAGGAGCCAAGTGTAATGTAGCCACGAAGCGAAAAACAGGGAAAAAAATGTGAATAACATATGTTGTGATCAATGGAGTTACAGGAAGAGATGAAATGACAGGTCTGTTGACCCTCCTGTTCAAGTCCTCATCAGATGCTGGGTGACATGCTGGCTTTTCCCTCGCAGTTAGATCAGCTTAGTGACTGAAACAACTCCCTCAGTTGCTTGGTTACCTGTGCAGTTATTGTGAGATCAGGTAGACGAGGAGAGAGAAAGACGGAACCCGATACCTCAGAGATTACAGTCAATGGTCAGCACTATTCTATCCCCCTCTGCCTCCCCCTCCTCTTCTTTCTCTCTATCTTTCCACCCAACCCTCCGAGTCCCTTGTGAAACAGTAGGGCCCATTCTCTATTCCCCTAACAGGGCCGTCTTTCTTGTGCCTCTCTCGATCTCTTCCCACAGACGGACAAAAAGAGAGGGAGTGGTAAAAGAGAGGGGTTTGTGGGCAAGGGAGTGTATGCGCACACACAATGAAAGCCCTTATCACTTATTAATCTTAACCATACTAAAACAGGTTTAACCTCGTTTGTGGACAAATGTGTACCCATTTAAATATAACCTCTAAATCTCAAGATAGTTAAACAAAATGTAATAAAAATCATAATGTCACTAGTATTCATTACCATTAATCCAGACCTGCCACAAATTGTTTCTTTTACTGTGGAATGCAAGTGTCCTCGAGTGTTTTATGTCTTTAAGCTGTAGTGGCACTTGAATATTTCTAGATGCGGCGTCTCTAAAATCAAGAGCACCGCTTCGCTACTTAATCTAATACAAAGGTGACTGGTTAATGCCATAATTGGAGCACATGAACGCACACCTTCTCTTCAATTAGCTCTCTTTTGCAGCCATTAAATTACACCCGATTCACCCCCGACAGATTGTCTCTACAGTGAGTATTTACTGAGCCCATGGGATATAATTATATATCAAAAAGGCCATTTAAATACCTGCTAGCTATTGTATATTAAATACCTAACAGGCTACAACTACACAATAAACATGGATAATATTGCCCAGTAGACCAGTAAACACTTTATTCACAATTACAATTTAAATATCCAAACTTAAGGCTCAAAAATCACTACAAAATACTCTTTGTGCATTATGGATTTTCCCATGACACTGTCTTCTAACAAACGCGCTGTCCATAAAAGCTACCACAGCATTAATGTAGAGAGTAAATAAATAATTATATAAGTGGAGCATAGTGACACACAATACATGCTGCAGCAGCAAATAGAGTGCCCTTTTAATTATGCAGGAGACATCCAAAAGCAACAGCACTCCTCACACTCTGGGAAGCAGCTCAGCGAATACACCATATTAGAAGCTGTTAGAGACCGAGCAGGGGAGGAGAAAGGATAGAAGTAAAAGGGGAATGCAATGATTTCAGAAGAGTAATAGCAGGAAGGAGGGGAGAGGGATATAGAGAGATGAGAGTGGAGATTTAAAAAGAAACCACTGCAAGATAAAAGGCAAGGCAGAGAGCACAACTGTAAAGGGTATGGTGTAGCAGAGGCTGAAAAAATGGAAAACAGAGAGGAAACAAGGCAAGCCATGCAAGGATGTACTGCACAGGGCCAAAGGAGAGTATGAGGAGGAACTGTTGGCATAGAATATAAAAATGTGAACGACTACATATATATAGAGGAAAAGAAAGTGGGGAAACAGATATTGGGAGAAAGAGTAAGATTCCAGCTGAGAGAAAACGGCACTCCAGAATCCTAAAGGAGTAGTGCTGACACCAGGTAAAGGAAAGATCAATTATTCATTAGGCTGCCATAGAAAACACATAAAACAATAGTGTTCTTTTTTCCTGACTAAAGCAAATCAGGTGACTTCATTATGTATTAACTTAGTTTCCTGCTGTTGTTGCACATCACAGCGGAAAAAAATAGCCAAAAATATCAAGACTAAACTAATGAAAGCCTACATTTGAATATCATATCCTGCCACCTACACCTTTTTTCTCCCAGCACTGCAAATGGAAGTTCCTGGGAGGAAAAAGGAAACAAGAAGGGAGGTAAGACTAGCTGGAGGGTGGGAGAGAGTGGAAGAAAAGCAGGTAGAAAATGGCAGACATTTATATACGAGGAAACAGATGAAGGGAGTAAAAGAAGCAGAGGCACAATATGGGAGGTGGTATAAAAAACGTCCAATTTCACTGCTAGGTCAATAAATTGATGCAGTCCCCAAAGTGCAGAAGAATGTTAATATGACCTACTGGCCAGATGTTCCTATTGAAGTCGTGACCGTAAAACTGACTCTAAAAAAGAAAAAACATGTTTGTGCTGAATTTACCCTACATCTACCTTTTTCTCCCTCTTTCACAAGAAGACAAGGCAGCCTTGTCACAGACACACGGGCAGGGCAGGGCTTGACATGGCTAAAAGGGAGTGTAGCCGGCCTCTGGCACGCTCCCCTCGGGGATACAATAACTGCAAACCAAACCCTTATGTGAGCTGTCTACAACATTCCGACCCATAGTTGCTAAGGTTAGTAGATGTGACACCGCAGACGGAAAAGGCAGCCTCAACACATGGCGTGATGAAAGGGAAGAAGTTGGACGTGTTCGGTCGAGTGGTAACGATACCCCCTTCGTAAGCTAATCTAAACCTTTCTCTTCCCTTTCAATATTACATGTGAATGGCACTCCAAACCAAAACAGATCAATACCGCTAACTTGACACACATTAGCACCATAAAGGCAACAAGACTACTGAGACTAGCCCTGTCAGAAAGCATTATGGTAGAGAGAACACTAAGAGGAAGAAACAGAAGACATTTAAGAGTGGTGGAGGGAAGAAGGAAAACAAAAAAAAAGAGCATAGAAACGTGTCTTCTTACCTGTTTGTTGTACTTGTTGATAGTTTGACTGCTGTATTCAGAGCAGTGGTCAGATCCAAGGGAAATGTTATCTCCGGTGCCAACAAAGGTGTTGGCAGGGGGCAGGTCCTGAACTGCCTGGTGCTTTTTTCCAGCTGTCGGAGACTGTGGGTGAAGCTGGACAGTAGGGAGCGGTGAACTGGACTTGTAGTGCCGAGCCAGATCTGGGCTCCCTGGTCCTCCGTTGACTGACCGGTAGCGTCCCATGCCAGGACTGTCCGACAGCTTCTCGTTGACGCCATCGTAGCGCTGCCCGTTGGGTTTGGAGGCCTCTACGGTGACAATACTGCTATAGAGTGGCTGTTTGGACTTCTGTTTCTTCCTATCTTTTTTGGGCTTCTTGGACTTATCATGCTGCTGTGGCGTGAAGAAGTCTTCGTGATCCTTCTTGCCGGCCTCGTAGCCGTTCTTATTCTTGGGACGGCAGTAACGGGCCATGACGACGACTAGAATAATAAGGATAACCGTCATGATGCCGGAAACTACTCCAATGACGATGCTTAGCCGCTGTTTGCTTAGATCATAGTTGGGGTCACCGGCAATGTTGGTGTTCAGAGACGTGCTCAGACTCTTAGCCACCTGGGTGTCCACAACTGTTGAATTGGAAAGTGTCTCATTCACATACACATGAACCAGTGTTGTGGTGCTCTGTGAAGGCTGACCCTTGTCGTTTACCTGGACCACTAGTCTGTGGAGGCCATAGTGCTTCTGCTCCAACTTCCCCACAAGTGAAATGACCCCAGTGCCCCCATCAATCTCAAACAGCTTAAAGGGGTTTCCCCCAATGATGCCGTAGTTCAAGTCGGCGTTGATGCCAGTGTCGGCATCAGTGGCTATGACAGTCCTGACTACTGTTCTGATGTTACTGGAGGGAGGAAGAAGAGTGTAGGAGCTGTTTATGGGGAAAGTGACTGTTGGTGCATTGTCATTATCATCCATTATTAAAAGTGAAACTGTGGCGGTGGCGGATCTGGGTGGATCACCACCGTCCACAGCCTTGACACGGAATGTGTATGTGGTTTTTTGCTCTCGATCGAACGACAGACTGGAGAAAATAGTCCCTGTGTCATTCTCAATAGAAAAGATGTCCTCCTCTTCCTCAATGAAAAGACTCATCTCTGCATTATGACCTTTATCTGCATCAATGACTGTGACCATGCCAACTGGGCTGTTTGGTTCAAGGTTTTCTTTAATGTAGAAAGTGAACACATCCTGCATGAACTTTGGATCATTGTCATTTTTGTCTGCCACAAGGACAACCACTGTTGCTGAACCCTGTAGAGTGTTTATGCCCTTATCTTTGGCAATCACTTTGAATTCGTAGCGCTCCGTTTGCTCTCTATCCAGAATGGTGTTTACTCGGATGTCTCCACTGTCTGCGTCAATAGAGAAAATCCCATTTACTGATGAGTCTAGGGAATAGGCTATTTCAGCATTCTTCCCACTATCTGCATCGATGGCTGCTACTGTTGTCACCCGTTCACCAGGGGCATTGCTTTCTGGAAACGACACCTCTACTACATTCTGGCTGAAGATAGGAGGGTTGTCATTAGTGTCGCCCACTTTGACGATAAGAGAGTTATTACTTGCCAGACTGGGGCTTCCAGAGTCCACAGCCACTATGACCACATTGTACTCCTGTGTGGCCTCATAGTCCAGCGTTGCAGACGTGTGGAGGAAATATTTCTTTTTATTCTGCTCACCCTCCATCTCGCTGGCTGGTTTGAGCTGAAAGGGAACATCCCCTACCACTGTGCAGGTCACAATGCCGTTTTCCCCCTGGTCACGGTCTGACACCTGAACTAAGGCAATGGGTGTGTCCACCACCACATCCTCGGCCACGTTGGCTATGCCATCTTTTAAGAAAATGCGTCCAATTTTCCTTATCTCTATAGCAGGAACATTGTCATTTTCATCCTTAATATTCAACACCACAGTGGCCTTGTCCATTTTTGGTGGTTGGCCCCGGTCACGGGCCATTACTGTGAACCTAAGTTGGCTCACTTCTTCACGGTCGATGCGGTGCAACACACTCAGCCACCCTGTGCTTTCATCCAACCTCAGCAGTCTCCTTACTGACTCTGTGGCTGCCCCAAACACATACTCTATTTGACCATTAACCCCCACGTCTGCATCAGCCGCTTTGAGCTGCAGTATGGGGGCACCAGGGGAGCTGTTTTCTGGTAGGTCAGCTTCATACACACTCTTCTCAAATCGAGGGCTGTTGTCATTCACATCAGTGATCATCACCCTAAGAATGGCCTGGGAGGAGCGCGGGGGATCACCTCCATCCCTAACACGGAGTGTGAGCTCATAGGAGTCTCTCTGTTCCCTGTCAAGGGCCCCTTTAATGATGAGTTGAGGCTGCTTCTCTCCATCAGTAGTGTCAGCAACTTGCAGTTCAAAGACGCTGCTCCTGCTTGCTCCTTCCTCAAATCTCCTCTTCCCCGAGAATGAATCCCCAGAAGAGCCCAAGCGCCTTGAGTTTTCCCCATTGTCCTGGATAAGCTCATATCGCTCTATTCCATTTCTGCCAAAATCTCTGTCTGTGGCTGTGGGCAGCAGATAAAGCGTTCCAATGGGTCTGTTTTCCTCCACAGACAGTGTCAGGACAGGCGAGGGGAAAGACGGTGTGTTATCATTTATATCTAATATGATTACTTTTCCCTCAAAGAGGTCAACCCAGCTTTGGGCTGGTCCAATCACTGACACCTCAAAATCTATAAAACACTCGTTTTCATCAAATATCATTTGGCACTGCTGTAATTTTTCACGGTCTATGCGCCTCTCATTGGTGGCGAGCTCACCTGTTATGTTGTCTATTTTTAAAAAATCAGAGCCTGACTCTAGCGTGAATGTCACCTCGCCGGACCCGGCAACAATGCCCAGGTCGCCGGCTACGTTCCCTACTCTGACATCGGCGGGTCCCTCCTCAGCCAAACGGTACCGGAGCACTTGCTTGGCAGCGGGCTGATGCACAAGCTGCAGGATGAGCATGCTATAGTACAAATAGTCCACTGCACCAGTAGTCCTCATTGTTCTCCCGTGAAAAATACCACTTAGATTTGAAAATGTCGACTTAAAAAAAGAATTGTAGTACTACCGGAGAGTCTGACTATGGAAAAAAAATCGTTTTCATAAAGAGCAAAGCCTTCTGCTGCGGGATGGGAGAGACTTACTACATCGCTCCTGCTGCAGTGCAAAGCAGCAAGTGCACGGACTCTCGTCTGTTCTCTGCTTCCCCTCCTCCAGCACTGAATGTTAGTGGCTCTTTCCTTGTAATAGTAATTTTAAAAAAACGCAATGATATTCAAAAGTCGTCAGAGAAGCACCGTGCGCTCCCACAAATATTGGAATTACATGCGCGTAAAAGCCAAAATGTTATAGGCTAGTCCGAACATCATCGGATAACCAGAAAGTGAATTCAGTCCATATACCGCCGTTTTACTCACAGTTTCAGGTTAGAATCTCCTTTTTTTGGGTGAGGCAGCAATATTCCTCTCTCCGGCGATATGTCCATATGTCAGAGGATCGTGTAAATGCCCGCGCAGTTTCCAAACTCATCTGGCAGCGAGGGTTGACTGCGGGAAGCCTGACAACTCTCCGATCTTGAGGATGTGAATATGAAACAAATTACCTGTCCGACTGCCTACTCTGCTCTCTTCCTCCAAGTCACTTGCAGCCTGCAGGCAGAATAGTTCTTCCCTTTTGCAACTCTACAATGCCAAAGGTTGCATTAAGAAGAAAAATCAAAACAATTAAAAATGTATATCCGACGCAGTTTATTTCGGAAACGTTGGTTGAATTCCTCAGTGTGTCCGGCACATTCAGCCTGTTCCCTCACCTGCAGACGCGCCGCATGTGTTTGGCAGCCCCTATCTGCAGCACTATGAGCGGGATTCACAAATGATATTGCAGGCTCTCTCTCTCTTCTCCTCTCTCTCTCTCTCTCTCTCTCTTCTTTCTCCCCCCCCTCCTCCAGCAGCGCGCAAGTAAACAGGGTCGGACTTGGTCTTGATCGCCGGGTCCAGACACCAGCAGACAATATTTGACGAAAGGGGGACAGAGGAAGGAGATGCCTTAATATTGGTCGTTTTTATCGGTGTTGTCTCAATTCGAGGCTCGGCACAGTTAGGATGCTTATGCTCCTATGGGCGATATGAGGAGATATTAAAAAACAAACAAATTGATATTTTTTTGTTAATTGTCATTGATTATAATGTATTCAACATTATAATGAGCAGTATATAATGACGTTATTTCATTGTCTGTGCAGTGTGGTGTGGTGCGGGGATGTTGGCTTTGCCGCAAGAGAGCCCTTGTCAAAAAACGCAAATTTAAAGCAGAACTTTTACGCACTGTTTGGTTGACGCAAGTTCTGTTTAAAATATGATATGAAATAGTTCCAAATCTCTGTCCAGCAGCGGACGACACGACACAGCCGCTGCAGGACAGGCGAGACGGGACGGGGCTGTCTGTGTGCGCAGTGCTGTCTGTGGTTTCCCTGTGGTTACTCATATGAATGCGTGTGGTCGCCAGTGGCTGTGCTCTCCGGCGCTGCGGGCTCAGTGTCTTCGCCTGCGCGCTGGTCAGTCCACTCAGCATCCAGGCATCTGAGACAGTGGTTATGAATTGATGTTGCTTAAAGACGAATAAGGACAGAAATCCCTCCTGAGTGGCCCTTCAGACCATCCTAACAAGGGTTTCTTATTCGGCCACTGCGCAAACCCAACTCCCTGTGTAAGATTAGGGTGCGCGGTGTGTGTCCTACCAGCTGCCATCCAAGTAGTACTTGTGATGCAGTGTTCAACAAACATACATGTCATGCTGGCGGTCACATTGGCCACAATTGTGCTTACATTCTCCAAGGGGTTCACTGTGTAATGGAGGAAAATGAGAGAGATGTATGTGCTTGCGTGGATTTATATCTCCTACAGCACATATACGCTTTGCACTGCTGTGTAAATGCGGGAAAAAAGGAAGAAACTTGTGCTTGAATTCGCGTGCGTGCGTATCTCCTCCTTTAACTTGGAATTGAGGATGTTTTAATATAGGAGAGTGCGGCACTGTGTCTGATATTATACAGGGGAACAGTGAGGGACAGAGGGGAGGGAGGGAAAGAGGCAGCCAGTCTCAGCAGCTGCATCTTTCTCAGACGGTTGTCTGAATTCCAGCAGTGGCTTCATCCTTGCTTACTAGCGCCCTCTATCGTCACATTACAATCAACCCCCCTCAAAAGACTGGAGTGGAAGTAAGTCAGATAGAGGGTAAATCCACTCATGATTATCCTGTGGATGTGTTATTTTAATCCGTTAGTTAAATTTCGCTCAAAAGAATCTCTGTCTAGTACAATTTCCATACACCATAATGGTTCATTATAGGTAGGCTACATGTTTTAAAATATGAGTCAGAGGAAGAAGACGTAGAATGCATTTATGATTCATTCTTACAATAGTGGTTGATTAGTTTAAAGGCATATGTTTTTTAAATATGACTTAGAAGTTGTAGGCCTATATGAATGTGGGAAGGCAGTTTTGATGATTACAGATTAAAACATTTTCATCATAGGAAGTTGGCTTTATAGTCTCTAAATGAGATGCATACTGTATGTGTTGTTGTCAAATGTCATGTACTTCAGCCAACATTGTTATCTTCTGCTTCATGAGGAATACGGTTGAATTCCTACTAAAATCAATTGAATTAAAAAATCTTCCAGTTTGGGACAATATGGATGCATGTTGGTTTACCCATGCCGATGGATTGTCAGTGTTATTTTTATATAATTGTTAAGTTATACCCAAGCTTTAATATTGTTATTCTGACCCAGTGTTACCTCAGACCTTAGACCAACCTTAGAACTGTCACAAATGTATAGTAAACTGTCCAAAACAATGTGCTAATGACATTAAAACAAGAACAAATATTGGCATGCAAGTTTAAAAAGTACTAGAGTAGATTACAACTGTTTTCAACCTATAGTTTGGGTAAATTTGGTCAATTTTGACTCAATGATGTTTAGTGTATAAATGTCCTTAAATAAATGGAACACAGTCACATGGATAGCATACTCTTATTGGACATTTAAATGAACCCTAAAGGCAATTAAAAAACAAAATCAAAACATCCAAAAACTCACATTAAATGCTTCTTTCTCTACTGCCTCATATGCAACAGTTGCTATGAATCCACTGCATCAAACGAGACTGACAAGAAGGAACAACTCAGCGTCCCAAGGCCTTTTTGAATCACCACAAACAATGTGGAACTGAGCTGGTAGGCGATTCTGAGATGTTGTTTACCATCAGAACCACGGCGATCAAGGCTACAAAATCATCACTAAAAATCATTATCGCAGCTGTGTGTAGCATCGACCTTGCTCTTGAGTGGATGACTGATAGAAAATTATGCTAGGGAGAGCACTCAACACCCCTGAAGACCTCATAGGCAAAAAACAAGGTGTTTCAAGAAGGAGATATTCCAAAAAAGTGAGTTGTACTCCCACGCAAAGACTTATGGCACACAATTAAATACAGTATGCCTGTCCTGATATGATAAGAGATCATGCATTATCCACTTTTTCCCCAAAAATATTTTTTTAACTTTTGAATATTAAATATATAGGATCCACACTAGGATCCTAAATGAGGACACTGTCTAGGACTGCCACCCCTCCACCCCACATTCTGCTTCATGATGAATCGTGTACAGTTTGAAGGAGCTGATGCGATTACAATTCACTGAAATTCTACCTCATACGATTTCTCATCTGTCAAATAAAGATTGATTGATTGATAAAATACAAAATGTTAGGTAATAGCTGGATGGCAAAATGGGAAAAGCTTCAGAATGCAAATCTTAAAATATTTTTTTATATATTTTTTTGTCTTTGCCCCATAGTCTATCAATGCAAAAAAGCTAAAATGAAAAACTGAAGAAGTGTCTGTCTTTCCTTATTCAGTTAATAGTTACTGCTTTCCAGTCCTACTGCAATTGGAAACAACACACATTCTGTACATACATTCATCACACACTCACCAACAGTAAAATGTTCGTGTGACAAATGTTGCCATTCAAAATGCCAACACATTCTCACTCCCATCGCAATGACGCTAAAAGTCTCCTTTTGCTCCAGATCTACACAAGCTTTATCTAAACGCGCTTGGTCGGGATTATTGGGCGTCACTCTTGACGCACTTAGGTCAAGGAACAGATCATAATTGGGCTTATAAAAGGTAGGTTTCTTTGACCAGCGAAACAAGAACGGGACAACGTTGTCACACTTTATACTTCGTCATCTTCAAGCGCAGCTGCTGCTGCTCTCCCCGGTGCATTCTACACACATGCTGAAGGGTGCTTTTTGCATCTCATCTGATGCCGACACCCACTGCTCAAGCTTCTGTATTTTTACCGAGTTCAGAGCGAGAAGGGGCTATTCACATGTAGTTGATAAATAAGAAAATTTCAAACAAGAGCAGAGGGTCTGATACTCCTGTGAATATTATTGGAGAACACACAGAAACTCAGACAAAGAGGAGATGAAGAAGGATCTGTGATGTAAGTGGTTTACTACTCTACCCTATATTTACCTGCTAGAGAACATATTTCCCAACCGAGATGGATAATACATATAAAACAGGGAGTACACACGGTAGTTTTTTTTCTCAAAAAGTTCATAGTTGAGAAGGTAAATTTGATCACGGTAGTTAAAAGTACCCTGTGGAGTTTTCTTGTAAACAACAAAAGTTACGTACAGGCTACCGTCACCAACTGCCATTTAAAGGAAATAGTGTGGAACTGGCGCAGATAATGTCTATTGCTTTGCCCACGTGTTCACAAAACCAAACTTTGGCCTGTTCACAAAAAACGTGCTCTGTAGTGCTAGTAAAAACTCTACAAGATCCTACTCACCTGTCGATATTACATCATGGTGAATGCAAAAACTTTACCGAAATAACTCAAATGCTTTACATTTGCATTGAAGTACAGTATCTACCATCTTAAACACTTTCACAAAGATTGGTCATATTACTGTAAAAAGAGGGACTCAGTTTTGAATATAGTGAAATGCTGTTGATACATGCTTAATTATAAGGATGAACTCAGAGATGAGCCTCTAGCTTGGCCGCCATCATTATGACTGCGTGGAATCTCGATGCTGGAGGACCTGGTGGTTGGAAGTTGGCATCAGAAGCCGGAAGCTGCACACTGTAAGTGTGGCTAAGTGGATTGATAACGTGGATGGTGATTAGGGATTGGCTTTAGGTGAGGGGAATATTAGCTTAAGGCTAACTTGATTGTATTTTTTAACCACGACAGAAAAAATACAAGAAAGGAAGAAAATCGATACAGCATAGTATTGCGATATTTCCTGTGGCAATGCTGTATCGATACACAGACGCCAAGTATCGATCTTATTATACATGTGTTGGTCAGTTTGTCTGCTTGACAATCCCATTTTGCAGCAACACAATTGAAGTAAGGTACACAAACAGAGTAATCCTTTTAGATGAAACAGATGTTGAAAAAGTTTCCTTTTGGGGACACAGTAATATGAAATTGGAAAAAAGGTAATGAATTGCAATATATTGCAGAATATTGCAATATGATTACAATCTCAATGATATCATTTGTCACATAAGTATTGTGCTGATATCATTTATTGAGGCCTTTGATTCCAACCACTACTGTGGAGAGCGAAAGTGTTTTCCTCTTTGTTTTTGACTGATACCACTCTTGAAATTTGAATGCAGGTGATTTGGCCACTATGGAGCTCTTTTCCATGTCTCGTGGTTCTTTGAAAACTCACATTTAAACTGTGTGATTGCAAAGTCCTTCTTTGTGACAGAACAAGCCTACTAATTGGCATTCAGCTGTGATGGGGTTACCACAATGTTAGCAATTTTTTCGTCTATTTTGTGAAGAGATTTAGGAAAGAGTTTGAAATGCTGCATGTTTCACATTGAAAATTTGGCTTAGTATACAGAAACACAATTTTTTTTTTTTTTATGATTTTAGGCTTTTCTATTGGTATACCAGGACATTATGTTGATTTCCATAGAGATCTCACCTGAAAATTAAGGAGGGGAAGATTTTTCAAAAAGTTGGACTGTATAGCAAAGCGAGAGTCCATTTTGTTTGCTGTGTTTACAGCTTTGAAAGTGTGAAAGTTAGTCTTGAGAAATGTGAGAAAAACACAGTATAACTGTTATAAGAAGTCCACGATCCACGGGATGCCGTGACTCAGAAAAAGGTCAATTTTTGTGCCATCCTCCATGTAGTTTTTATTTTCAGCCAATCACACAAGTTTGGAAGAAAGCTGCCAGCAATTGGACTACAGATCCACAATGCATACAGTTCCTTATTTAGATTTCATTTGTCAACATCTTGTATGGACATTAATTGCCATCTATAGCTAGCCTGGAAATCCAGACCCAAATCCAAAAAGATAAATGGACTGGAATCGAGTAAGGAAAGTTGTCCATCTCGATGGGCGGCACCAATGATGCATTTAAAAATCTCACTGGATTGGATAACACTACGACTAATCACAACAACATGTATCCAGAGCCCCATACGCTTAGCTTCCGGCAGAGTTAACTGGTAGATTAAACCGTCGTCATCTGTTTAGCTCTCCTCTGTCCCGCTTATATCTGATACACCGATGTGATTGGTGCAGCTCGGCTACAAGGGTATAGTTAATGAGCAGCATTACTCAATGCCAGAGTAACTCGCTGAGCAAATTCAAATTGTGCTCATGCGAGAACTCTGGATTTCTTGGTAATCTATAGCTGTAATTCTATAATCTTCATCCCTAAACATTTACAAATAAATCTAGCACATGTCTCTATTGGGAGAGCAGCTCGAACTGTTAATAACACAGTAAATAGACTCTGTTGCTTTGAAGTGGGTGATCGGCGGATCACATTGCACAGTGTGTTTTTTTTCGCTGGTGCTGAGCCACCAGGTGTTTGGGACTTGGGGGCGAATCTACTCAATTAATTATGACATTGCTCTGTGCAGCATGAGCAAGGCTACATTTCAAAACAGTCAAGAAATAGTCACGTTGGCATATTTTTAGAACTTTCATTTCCATTAAAACCAAACCGGGGGTTTTGTTGAGTTCATCAGCACATATTTTGTCATTGGACTGTAATTTACACTTCACTCTTGTAGCTATTTGCAAGGTGAAGATAATTTAGCTTTTCCTGTCTTCAGTGTGCATTTATGAGTATGAAATGGAGGCAGGAAAAATGTGGTTAAAATGCTTTGGACAGTGCCTATGGGTGAAATGCAGTGTCCCCTATCAGAGCTGTGTTAGTACAGAAACCACACAGGCTCTTATCAACATTCTGCCAACACCCCCTGATGTTAGAGCAATGGGTCTAAGCCTTAACATACAATCTATGTATATGTATGTCCTTATCTTCCTTACTGCCTTCCTGTGAGTATCCGTACACATCTTTGCATGTGTGGGTGCAAGCATTGATTCACACTTCCGATGCATATGTGTGGGTTTTCCCTTGCTGTGTGGATGTGTCAGTCACTGTCCCGAGTTGAGCATGCATGGAGCCCGTTGCTGTGTATTCTCTGACTGCACACCCTCAGGAGAGATATACAACAATGTGTAAAAAGTCAGCCGATGGCGGCCGGCCAGCCAGCCAGCCACACCACTCTTAGGCGACTCTTTGTAGTGCTGCCCTTGCAGTAATAAGTCACGGCATCCTCCACTTTGAACAGCTAGAGAAAGACATCAACAACAGAGTGACTCAACAGCATAGAGAAGAAGCGTCCAGTATTGTGGTGGTGTAGCTCGGCAAGTCTTTGTTCCTTTCCAACTCCCCCTGGCGAGTTGCTATTTTGAGACTCCCAACGCCTTGTTCTGCCTTCTCCCCCCTGGGCTACACAAGAACGGTTGAACAGATCACAATAAATACAGTACAATACAATAGAATTGGTTAACAAAGTTTCAATACCGCCCAGATCATTAAGATAGTCGCAGGGGGTAAAATGGATAGTACCGTGCTTTGAATACGAAAAGGAAGTGTCTCGTTCATTAAAAGAAGTGAATGTCTTACTCAAAGACACATTGACATGTGGACAAATAGGGATTGAACCAGCAACCCTGTAATTGGGTAAATATAAATAAATAAATAAATATATACTATCTATTTGAAGAACAATTGGACATCAAACAGTGTGCATTTCATATTGTTACTTTATATACAGGGTTATAACAATTTACTGACATTTTGCATGAATTATTTAATAATCAATAAAATGACATGCAAAATATTTATATTATTTATATTTTTTTCTTATTTTATCAAATTTTTCATAGTTTAATTTCATAAAAATGTTATTTTATTACATATACTAATGAATTGCATTGTTGTGATTGAGAGGTGACAAAAGAAATTAGCACTTACAAGTACTAACCCCATATCGCTCCCATCAGTACAAGGGGCACATACATTGTAGGCATTAGTCACACCCCCCCACACACACACACGCAGACAGCGTCAGTCACCCAGTCACATCTTAATCACTGACACCAGTGACACAAGGGACATCCTGCTTTTCAAAAGGCCCTCAAACTTCAAAAGGGGACCTCTCAAAGCATTCATTCAGAGGCTCCTTTTTTCAATGGGATGAGGGCCGTTGTGTCTGCTATGAATGGATTGATTCGGAGTAAATGTGGTCCGAGGCAACTTGTATTGTGATAATTCCAGTGTCAACACTCTCTCCTCCTCCCCTCCACCCGCTGATCCTCAATGAGCTCGGCTCTTGTCGTGGAGAAAGAGCCTTGGAAATCTGACACTTAAAAGGGAAGTTTGGCACAATAACGCTGCTAATTCCTCACCCCCTACCCATCATCCTCCAAAAAAAAAACAAATCCAGTTGGAGCATGCAACACTACAGTAGCTGCGTTATTAAGATCTGTTGTGGGAATAATAAGGATGAATTACCCTTTCCTTTCCTGTGACCTGAAAATCGCATAGCATACTAAATCTTGCCCCAGTGTCAATGACTGCCTGTTATTCGCATGCATTATGTAAGTGAAAATAGAGGCTCTGTTTTGTGACACTCATTTTGTGTGGAGAGTCCCAGATTGTCCCCGTCTCTCGCGCCCTTCCTCAACTTTAGCAAACGTGAGGAAAACGTTATGTGTGAAGGGTGTAGTCATTTCCAGTGCATAGTTACTTCTTGACTTGTGTTGTGTGTATGTGTGTGTGTGTGTGTGTGTCTGTCTGGTCTGCTGGTGTGTTTTTTGTCTGTTTATGAACAGAGTTGGAGTGTTTGTGTGCAATGTCCCACTGTTTCGGCAGAAAATAAGAAGACACCTGCTCGGTGATTCGGAGCTGGCTGTCAAAAACAGGAAAGAAAGTGTGGTGGAAAAAGAAGAAAACTGAAAAAACCCAGGCAGCCCCGAGATATATCTATTCT
This sequence comes from Etheostoma perlongum, assembly GCA_026937815.1. Lineage (NCBI taxonomy): Eukaryota > Metazoa > Chordata > Actinopteri > Perciformes > Percidae > Etheostoma > Etheostoma perlongum. The sequence continues at coordinate 13,710,930 of CM049389.1, forward strand.
GGCTCCCCGCTCCCCTCATGCTGCCGGTAGGAGACTTCAAAATGGCTCCACTCCCCGCCACAGAGTGGGCTTTGCCCTGTCAAAACGTCTTTCAATGGAAAATACAGACTGAAAAGTTTCCTCCTTTCTCTCTCTCTCTCTCCCCCCCTCTCACACTCTCATTGTTTTTCTCTCTTGAGCCCTGATTCTCTCTTCCTCCCCCATTCTATCCATCCTTCATCGCACACAGAAAAGGGCATCTCATTCTCTCCACTGAAGCTCTCACTGAACGCTGCCTTTGCTCTGAGAAAAATACTCTCCTCCTCCTCCTCCTCCTCCTCCTCTTCCTCCTCCTCTCTCTCTCTCTCTCTCTCTCTCTCTTCGGAGCCCTGCTAAAGCTCTCTGTCTTGGTGAGGTATCTGCCAGTCACTCAGAAGTCCATTCTTTACCTAAACATGATGTCTATCTCCTGGGTCCTGACTGTAGAACAGTGCAGGTCTTGGTACCTTTTTCCTCAGAAATGATTATGATTTGTGTTGCTGACTGAATTGCAAACAAAACCAAAGTGAATAAAATGCATCAGAGTCAAGTAACAGGGGACATTTGAATGTAGTAGATTATCCAGATTAGAGATTTTTTTTTTTAATTCATTTTTTTTGGCCATGGCAACTGGACACGCAAACTGCATGCAATTGTACTACATGAAAAATAAGGAAATAGCAGCCTCCAATCTCCGGGAAAGGCTTTCCATAAGAGTTTTGGATAAGTAATACCAGGGTCAAAATCACTGCTATTGATACTGATATTAATACTTATCACAACTGGATACTCTACATGTAGGGGACAACCATGTGTCATTCATTTATTTGTTGAATTCATCATTATTAGGCTACTTTGAAATGACCACTGAGTGACATGCATGTTAAAATACAAGACATGGATGGATTTATGGATGGATGTATGGATAGATGTACAATTCTTAACAATAACTTAAATACAAAGTGGGAGAAGTTTTTTCTACTGTACATATATACATATGCTGTAGCATTAAGATTTCCTATAATTAGAAGTAAAACAATCGTCCCCACAAGTACACAAAGGGTGGCCACATACTTTGGCCCAAATAATACACCATGGGAATAGAGAATGCTGATGGTCAGTGTAATGTTATGACAAACACAAAGAGAAGAATGTTTCACTACACTGCCATTAATAATAATAATAAGGGCATTACATGCGTAGCACATCCATCACTTAAGGAGCCAATCATCATTCATTTCATGGTATGGACACTTAAGAAATCTATCCTCTGGAATTTGGTCTCCAAGGCATCTTACATTTATGGTTAATCTAATAATTCTCCTATGACCATGTCTAAAAACCTCATTCTGCCTGTGCTTTTCCCCATTATTTCAGGTGCCTTCATCACCTGTGGCCAGAAGGAACCACCTAATGGCCATTTTTATTTGATAATTGGTTATCTTGACATTTCAAACTGGCTCCATAATTTGTTCGTCTCTATTGTGAGTGGCTCGTTAATTAGAGTGTGTCTGTGCTTAGCTCATCATTTCCGGAAAGGATTTGAGGTCATTGTCGAATTACACGGTTGGCATTCTTTGGACACGTTCATTAAAAATGGCAGTTTCGCCTAACCGGCCTAACATGAAAACTTTAGAAAATCTGATAATCCCAACCCTGAGGACGAACCACAGAAATAATATGAATGTCAAAAGTTTATTTGAATATCTGCAAACGTGCATCTTGTGAGATAAAGTCTTCAGGACGCTGGCTGATATGTGCCCTGACAGCGGTGAGAAAAAGGCAGATCCATGTTCGCTAAATTAACTCCGAGGGAGACGAAGTAAATGTCCTCCTGTCAGTCTTCAGATGAGTGATGCCTTAGACTAAGCCTTCACTCTCTCCACAATGCTCATCTCAGTCATAATTCATTCTGCATCCTCAGAAATGGAAAATATTGATTTTCAATGAATAAAACCCCAAACCAGCATGCAGCCAATTGCCAGCAAAGTGAAAAAACTAGTATGTTGTATCCCCCTTAAAGAAGCACCTCTCGTGCATCTGCTCCAGGCGTGATAAAACAGACGTATGTGTGTCAACATCCAAATTAGTTATTGTTATTACAACTAATTAGCAGATAAGTCTTTGTTGAGTTCAAGGCTCAAACTGGCAGATAATAATTGCTGCCATGTTCTTATTCTGTTATTGGTGGTAAGTTTTGCCGACGACACTGCCGTCAACAACAACGTGGCAGGATAGGAAATTCTGGAAAGGTTGAATAGTTCTTTTTCAGTTATACTCAGAGAGTGTTCTTAGTCAACAACCTGTTTGTGTCATTCATGCAGGCTCGAACATTAAGAATAGCAAAAACCTGCTTTCAAATTCAACCTCAGCTGATTATAGTGTAGTGATTTATCTCCTAATATCGTCATCGTCCATATAATATGATTTCTACAGCCTAGATTATTTATTATAAGGGCTGCTGTCTGGACTGTCCTTGTTTTAAAACCCCTGAACGGTACAGTAAAACTCACATTGGCATATATTCAGCTCTGCGGGTAGTAATCCATTATGTGGCTGTATCAATGAGAGTAATTTGCCAGGATTAATGTGATCATCAGTTTTGATCGATAGATTATGTTAGATTAATGTTTCAGTTGGACGCTGTCCCAAAGATCATCAACTGTGCTTTTCCTAGACTCATATTCATCTCAATCCTTCACACCTAGCACCTGTTTATACACCACGAAGCATTCAGTACTTGGTCAACATCAGAAATAGGGCGCCCACTGTGTGATACGAGGTCGCTGTCTTTCAAAAATAGCAATGTGAATCTTTTTAGGGATAAAAGGCTCCGTCTTCACTGATGCGATTAGAATTAAAAGTATAATGCTTTAAATCCCCTCCATGATCTCTTTTGTTTCAAAGCACGCAGAGATGACAGAAGGATTAAAGAACAATGTTAATTTTGTTGTAGATTTGTGTGCATCAATTACAGCCAGGGCTATTATAATCGTTTAGTATTAATACATGCACAAGAGAAAGTATTCAATACCTGAAAAAAAAGACAAATCTGCTCTCTTCAGTGTTTGGCAGAGAAATTTTAAAAAGTCTGATTCTGTGTGCACTTATGGAAATTGGAATCCATGTAATTCATGCTTGAAGCAGAGGAATGCAGTTTTGATTTACTGAGCAGGACTTTTATCAATTAGTATACAGTGTGAAAACATTTTATGTAAGAAGTAATTATTTTGTAAAACTAAAAAGTCTGTTATTGTGGCCAACATTTTTATCCTTGCAGCTGGTTGGCCTTCTTCTCCTGCTGTTCTCCAATGGAAACCCTATAGTGGACAGTGTGGGGTAGTGTAGAGACTGGTAGGCCACATCCCAGCGGTGTCAACACAGATCACTCTCTAACAGTTTCCCACCCACACCAAAGCATCAAATCTATAGGAAAAATGTTTTTTAATTTAATACCAATTGGCCAACAGCAATATGGTGAGTGTCAAAGTTAACTCTTGAGCCCGGTCACAGTATTGGACAAAAAAACAATCTTGCCTCAAGGTGTGTTAGCTGAAGCTTTCAGTAAATTCAGACAAGTCAAAGGTGCTTCTTAACAACTCCAAATTCTCCTTACCCACATCTCACTTTATCTTGTATTTAACACATGGCTTTCCTGCACATCCTAGCAAGTCTCTCTCACCAGGGCACAGTCCAGACTGATAATACCCCTCCATCTAACTAAGACAGCGGACAAGCAAACCCTCAAATGTCAAAATAAGGGAGTGTCACTGGGATTAGTTAATGGATTAATCAATTCATTTTAATCCTTTGAACCACTCTAATTGTTTCCATTACTGAAAAAGTTAATCACATTTTTGTCACGCTCACTTTTACTGCCCAACACTGTTTCCTGTTACCAGATGGTAAGGAGAGTGGTGGTAGACAATTTACTCCCCTTGGTTTTCAGTAAAGCGTAAAGCTCTGTTCTTATGCCTATATCTGATCTCTTATTTTGTCTTTCATTAGAACATATTATAACTTCCTGTTTTGGTTAAACAAACAAGTACACAACTAGAGCATATTGACTTCACAACACGTACTACAAACCATAAAACGATACAGGTAATTTATTATTCTCCTCTAATACAATTTTTTTAACATTAATATGTGTTCCCCCAGTCTGCCTATGCTCCTCCAGTGGGTAGAAATGGCGAAAGATATAAACTGAGCCCTGGGTATCCTGTTCTACCTTTGAGAAAATGAAAGCTCAGATGGGCCCATCTGGAATCTTGCCCCTTATGAGGTCATACCTCCCCTTTCTCTGCTTTACCCGTCCAGACAATTTGGCCCACCCATGAGACAGTGACATAATGGCTTTCAAACGAGCAAAGTGGCAGATGGTCAAGGCCACACCACCCAGCCTCCATTGAAGAAGACTTCAGATATGGTATTAGGGGACCACTAAGGTCGATATAAAAGCATCCAAAGATCACCATGTCTTGGGACCTTTAAATCAACACCCCTAGTGGTTGCATAACGTAGCGGTCACGGTTTTGTACACATTGTGAAGCAATCGCAGTTTAGGCCCATCTTCTTAGTCTGTAATATATGTCACTCATGCAATCATCTGAAACGTTTAAAAATATGTCAGTGGAAATGCCTTTATTGTGAGTGAGCACCAGTATGAGGTATATTGTTTTTTTAATATTGCTGGCAAAGATGAGCAAAGGTATGCCAGCCATGTTTGAGATTGGTTTATCCCAACACACATTTCAGTTTTAGTGGCCATAAATAGGCCAAAAATGGTGAAAACATGTCTTTTAACATTTGTCAGCATTACAGAGGACAAGGCCTTTGTCAAGCTGTTTGCACATTAGGAATTTACTGCTGGAGGAACACCATGCAATGCCCTTTTAAATGACTTCCCACTGTGTGTTTGTGTGTGATCTTTCTCACTCCTTGGGCCAAGCAGTGTCTCACTTTATCCCCGCTCAAATCACTCAACTTGTCCCTGGTTACCCCGCTGGCCCTCACACTGTCTCTTATCTGTCCCCTCTCCCCCTGGCCTTTGATACACCCCTGTAGCCTCCACCAGTTCCCCAGGAGTGCAATCTGCTGTCCACTGGTATTGATCAGGCACACAAGGTTTTGATTAGCACACTTGGCTGGATAACGGGGGCTTCGCTGCATGATTGTACTCCGCCATTCCACTGTCTTGTTTCTCTATTGGCCAGGGAGCACTTCACTTCATTGGAGTCAGTGATTGGATGCACCCCGGACCCCCCACCTCCTCTTCCACCCTCTGTGGTAAAAGATCCGAGAGGCTGATGCTATTTTCACTTGACTGAGTGTTTTTGTGTTGGTTTTGTCACATGTAGGCAAGTTAAATGCAGGCAGCCATGTGCGCCTGAGAAGTGGGAAAGATTTTAAGTCTAACTGGAGAGGTATGCACAGATGAAGGAATTGATAGGCAAAAAAGAAAAGAAGTGAAGCTGATACAGTCACGTTCAATCAATAATTTAACAGGCAACTCAGTAAAGAAAAGCCGTCAAACAAACAAAAGAACAAGCATGATGGGAGATGTGAGGTCGATATGGATGTTTAATCAGGAGGGACGTCTGAGCTTTTTCTCATTTGCGGGAGAAAGAAGGAGACAAGGGCACGCTGTTGGACGGTCAGGCATTCTGACATTGCAGTCTAAGAGTCAGCCACCCATTGGCCTATTCACTGGTCAGCCAATTAGGTCTTGGCTGTTAAGGTTTAATACCTACAGTTAAGGCTACTATTGTGTGCCATCTAATGCTATTTCAAGCTTTCACACACTTTGGAAGCTTTCATTAAACCCAGAAGAATGCCAGGGCTATTCACACAGAGGCTTGAGTTAACAGCTCTGCATTTTTATATTTCTTTAACATTCAGACCCTCTCCTGCCCACATATCCCCATCTTCATATTCAAAGACATAATCCTTCAAATAAAGTCACTTGTGTAAGAGCAAAGAAAGTTTCACGTTTGACTCTTCGTTTGACTTTTCAGATGTCTGGGCTGTAGTCATACTTGTCTCTACAGGGTCAGGATGCTCTCACCATTTTTAAAGTTTTTACAAACTCCGGCTTCTTTGAGAAGCCGCTCCCTCGGGATCTTCATGTGATTCACTGACTTTCTTCACCCAAAAGTTAGACAGGAGTTGAGATTGCGATTTCGGTTTCATTTGAGAGGTTTCCACAAACATTCCACGGTCATCTGACTTGATGTTTCCGCTCTTTGTTCCGGACTGAGTCATTGTAAACAATGCCCCTATTGAGAGGGAAACTTATCAAACAAAAAAGCAAGGGACGGGCACTGGCACATTCCTTCAGTCGTGTTCATTAGTTGCACGCTTGCTGTGATGCATGCTGGGTGGATGTTGGCTGGGCTTGGCCGACCACTCGAGCACTGAGCGCGCCAACAGATGTAGCGTAGCCTTTCCAAACAGAGGGGATTTGACTCGCTCAAACTTGGCCAGGAGTCTGGGGAGTTGTTGATGGAGTCGGAGGAAGAGAGGAGGACGAGGAAAGAGAGAGAGAGGGGTATGTAGAGAGAGAAGGGGAGAGGAAGGTTGGAAGATAAAGAGAGACAAACAGAGAGGGGTTGGGGTGTGAGGCGGGAGAAGAGTTGTTCCCCAGAGGGATCACTCTTGGTGTCTCACTCCACTGGTCCTTCTAATGTGTGACGCTCAGGAGATTGACAGACTGTGTAAAACTCAGCCCACAGGAGAAAACAACAACAACACAAGTCAGACACAAACCGGCAACTCGGCCGGGCTGTGGTGAGAAGAGACTGTGGTGAGGGAGTTGGATGGACAGCAGCACTGGTTGATGTAACCGTTACACATTCAGGGAAGGTTAGCTGAGCACATGACCTCATTTTCGTCTTCCGCCGCCATCCCGCTTCACACGGTAACATGAGTTTGAATCTAGCAGTTTCCAGTAAGGAAATGCATTTTTAAGAAAGTAAAAGAAAACTGTTTTCCACCTTCCACCTTCCAAATACGTATTTTTCATTTTTGGGGAATTGTTATGCCTTTTTACATAAGTGTTTTTTACGGTATTAGATGACTGGAAATGACAAGAGAAATTGTGAATAACAAGCAACAAAGTTCCCCAATCTGACTCAAACCACAGACTTAATAATATTACTAATAATATTATGATTAGTAATATCATGGCCTAGTTTATGGTCTATGCCCTGTCAGGCCCACTTCATGGGAGAGATTGATGCGTTACTGGATGTGCTTTCAAACGGTGGTTTTTAAAATGAGAAGCATCCGGGACTGTCTGCCACACAGTGGATGAGACGGTCTCAAATGGTGATACCCGAGAATAGCGGAGGTGAATGGAATTTGGTTTGTGGTGCTCATCTTTCCAGAAACCATGCACATACAAACCTCACTGTGAGCAGCTTTTACAGGGACTACTTTTTTTGGGGGAAAAAATAGTCCCTATGAATCATGTTAATGTGAACGACTGTGGACTATCCAGGATATCTAGGCGTGGTCCCATGTTGTCTCAAGTGTCATTTTTCAATACTTTGTTACAGCACGATCAAATTGGAATGGAATTTCATCCATCTCCGCTATCTGCATGACTAAACACCTCGAAAGGGTAAATGAAGGAGTGTATTCGCCTGTAATTCGGTTGAACTGAGCGTTTGCAATATAATTTATTGATTCATTTTAATTTACGTTGTCAAATCATAACAGAATTTATCTCAGGACACTTTTTTCGCCCTCATGATTAGGTTTACTGAGCTACATTCTCAAACACCATAGTAATTCTTGAAAAAAAAGTGTGTTTACACCCACATACACACAGAGCAGTATCCTCTTATGTCTTATTATCTTGTCCACAAAAACGGAGAAGACAGAGAGAGAGTGGGATAAGCCCATTTTATGGGCCTATACGTTTTCCTGTATCTCCCCGCTGGCACACCTCACATGATATACCTCCATATCATCAATGTGATGCTCCCACCTTAAAATTGAAAAATGTCATAGGCCTCCACAATCCAACATTACCACATCCTCTCCATCATGTCTTTGACACATGAACATATAATTGACTGCAAAAAGGGGAGCGTTTCATTCACATGTATCTCTCAGCTTGACCTTCAGCGATGACGGAGAGAAAACAGCCGAATGAAGATGAATGGCAGGCACAGTCGGCGCTGTGACTGCTGTAACAGGTTTCATACGGCCATGGGCTAACCCCTATTTAGGAACCATCATCATCATCATCATCACATACTTTCTCAGAGCTTTTAATCAAGGTTGTGCGGAGAGCATTTATCACACATAAGCAAAGGAGTGTACACATATTAGTCTTGTGTACTAATCATTAGCATTTAAAACATGCATTTTCAAATGCACAGCTGGATACACATGCAGAATAACAATTGGTAATAACTGGATATTTATGCATTTTTACAAATTCATTCTCTGTTTGGTTGTTTATTTCTTTGTGTTGCTGCCAAGCAATTTGCTTTGCACATGGGTGAGTTCAACTTAACAAAAATAACATACTCAAATGACTTTATTTTGCAAAAGAAGATATTTTCTCCTTCATTTGAAATTCAAAGGTTTCTATAACTCACAGAATTATGATAACCAGTGTAAATGTGAATTATATACAGTATACAGATGCATATGCTTTATATTCTTCAGTTTTATATTCTGATGCATGCTGGTTCTTGGGCTAAATAACATTTGTCTGCAGAGGACAGCCTGTTGCCTTGACTGGTGCTGAAAAGTGACATATTGATGGGGACAAAGCCAATGCTAAAATGTTAATAAATATATATATATATCGACCGTGTGTCACACATAACTTGACTTTTTGGTGTCATGTGACATGTACTGATGAGGGCTTGAAGATCACTCAGAAGGGGGCGTCGGATAAATCTATGTAATCACCCAACTTCAAGGTCATCATCATTAAAAATGTGTTGATGTTCTACATGCAAAGATGACTAAGCTTGAAATTGCAGTTGTGGAGTAAATATGTGCCAGACAAATCAGTTGTTTAAGAGTTATTTTGACATGAAAATGCAAAGAAAAGATTTTACTGACGATACTGACAAAATGACGTTTTTTTTATGTGTTGAGGAGTCCAAATAAAGTTCCTCAATTGTGTTGGAAGCAAGAGGAAGTTTTAGGAGACACATGCAGGCACATACAACATAAACTGTGTTGATGGCCAAATAAAAAAATTGTGATTTGGGTGAACCAACTGTTTAATTTTTGTCATGTAATGTAGCTTTGATGGCGGTAACTATGAATACATTAGGCTCTTAGCTGCATTTACACGCATGCTATGTGTCAGTTATATATGGAACAGAACAGAATGATCTCTGTTGTTGATCTGGCAATTTGTTACTAAATCTATATAGCTTCTCCGTTTCACACACACACACACATACAGACACACAGACACACACACACACACAGTATGCTGCCATTTAATGTCTCATCACCACTTTGCCTCACTAACAGTCATCTCACATGTGACACCCCGTCTTGTTCACATACTGTAAGTGTGACACATCTGCAATCAGGAATCGGCAGCTCATTCCGATGTGACATCGCCTTGAAGTTGTGTGTGTGTGTGTGTGTGTGTGTGTGTGTGTGGTGTGATGGCACGGTGACCATTCATGACACTTACCAACAGAAAGTCACACATTCTCGCAATCGACCGTGTGTCACACATAATTTGACTTTTCGGTGTCATGTGACATGTACTGATGAGGGCTGTTGTTCAGCAGAATGGCAAACAAAGCATGCATTGTTTCTCCGTTGCACATGCTCATCAGAGAGAGAGCGCTACCAAAGGGCTGAAATTGATTGTGTTTCTATCTGTATTAGCTCGCTGTATTTGTTGATCCATGATAGCACTGCATCATCGCTAAATGGGTGCGCGTCTGAGGAGTTAAGCCTGCCTGAACACTGGAGAGCAGGCCAATTACATAGCTTGGATTAAACGGCAAATCCCAGCTATAATGAGAACCAATCACAATGGCTGTGGAGTATCCTAGCAACCGGCAGCACTCGAATGGTTGTTTGGGCATAGTACAAAATATAGTTGTTGTTGTTGTTTTTGTGATGGGGGGAAATAAATACATAAATAAAGAAGAGTCAGGCGAGTATAAATATGTGCTAGGAGACAAAGAGAAGGCCAGAAAGGAAGATGACTACAGAGAAGGCAATAAAAAGGCAATACTGTGAAGTGGGTGAACTGACAGGCATGTGAAAAGGGATAGTGAAGAGACATGAAGGAAAGATACAGTGTTCGAGTCAGAGAGAGAGAGAGAAAAACAGCAAGATGGACAGAAAAAAGAGACAGTGGAGAAAACATTGAGGGCTCAAAAAGGAATTAGGCAGCTTAGGGGGCATTATGTCAGTGCACATAGGATTTAGAGTATAAATCTGGATTATGGCCTTTTGCTTTGATAGAAAATGCCATCTTATAGGCAATGGAGCTGTGTTTGTTCTTCAGGCGGATATCAAAGAGGACACCCTGCTGCTTTTTGGAACGCACGGTCAGAAGGTGGGCACTCAATCCCTGAGGAATTCAGATGGGATTTGTAACGTCGACCACTGCGTTTCTTACTGTGTGGGGCCAAATGGACCACAGTACAACTATGACAGACAAAGTGAAAGGAGACAGGCAGTTTTACAAAAAATAAATGAACACACACATGCACAGGGCGAGGTAGCTTGCTTGGGAATGCATTTTTTAATTCCACTTCATTTTTAGATTAATTTGCCAAATTTGTGGTGTAAAGTGAAAGGGCAGATTAAAAAAAACATTATAAAGTTGAGGACATTTATTTCAGGGTTGCATTCAAATTCTTCTTTCTTGTGTCACATTTAAAAAAAAAAACTCTCTTATCAGAATATCTTGCTTTCTACTCATGAAGTAATCCTAGAAGTAAACACCCTTAGGTGTGCATTTATACATTTTATATCATGTAACAATGCAGCAGGCATACACACATACCCGGATTATCCATGAGGGCAAGTGGGCCACTGCCCAGGGGCAGCAACCATTCATAAATTGTTATATTATTTAGTTGAAATTGTTGAAAGACCATACATTACTTATTTATTACTTACTACATTACTTATGAACGCTAATTTCACAATATTAATGATAATAAATTATAAATAAATGACCTCTATCACTCCCACTCCCCAATATGTCAGAGTTCAGTTGGTCCACAAGTACGTGTAAATGAATGGGGGCCTTTAAGGTATAGTGCCAAGGTGCACTACATTGTCTTAATACAGGTCTACATACACACCAAATACTGTATAGGAAGATGCAGGATATGTCATGCACAAACACACATGCACAAATATATCCTCACACACTGTTTGATCTATATAAAAAAAAAATTCACACCCGAGAATTGCCACTGTCCACTTTCCCTCCTGCACGTTTATCGCCAGCCGCATGAAGGATACCGTGTGATTGGCCTAAAATTCTACAAAGTCCTCCTCCTACACAGTAATGTGCTGTTTTGCTGCTCTCTTTCAGGTGCCTCAGTAAGTAGGGCCATTGTGTGGAGTGCATTACCCAAAGGTTTTACTCCCATCTCTCCCTAGTGGTTTGTGGCTAGTCTCATATTGGCCTCACTTTTCAATGTTGCAGTCAAAAACATTAGGGGTTAGGGCGAGGAGATGGCTTTATATGTTGAAAGAGGTTGTTTCAGAACACTGTAGGAGAAGAGCCGTGTTTTTATTCTTCTACCTTTTTATTGTAAAATGGCACCTTCTTGCAAAATGATTAATAACACAAAACTGAAATAAAGTATGTGACCAAAAACTAATTAAAAGACCATACTGCTACCAAGCTTGTGCATGTCATATTTCAGTACCTACTGTACTATTTATGCATGCTATGTTTTTGCCAACTATTTTTCAAAGCATATCACGCTATTAGACTGATTTCATACCTACCAGGCAACTATTGGTTTCCATATGTTTCAGTACAGTGTGAAAATCACCTTGCAGAGATATTCTAGATGGTATTGTTAATATAGCCCACTGTTGTTGTTGTCTTGGTGGTTGTATCAAACAAATATAGGCAAATAAAGATGTTAAATATAAAGTAGTCCTGCAGTTTTTTTGTTTCTTGTCATAAAACGATTCCTAAAAAAAGGGAACAATAAAGGTACCCTGTGGAATTTGTGATTACTAGAAACGATATGGAAGAATGTGTTTGTGAGGGCAACAACAACACACACTTTCCTAATATTCCACTATTTTTTTGTTTTGTGGCAGTAATGCAGCAAAAAACATATCAATAAAACATGCCAATAAAAGGCAGTAAAGGAGAAGACAAGCTAGCAAATTGGCTACGCGTAAAAAGGCACGCTCTTTTAGCTCCGGATTGGTCTCTACCAACGCAAGCAAAATATCTTGCTCTTTAGTTGCTAAATTTTCAGTTATGTTCACCAAATAGCTGCTGGGTAGGAGGAATACAGTGAGTTTCATGATCTTTTTCACTGAAAACAAAATCATGAGAGCGTAGAGGGTCAACCAAAATGTAAAAAAGTAAATTTGCGGACCTGAAAACCAAAACAATGAGCTAAACGTCACAACAAATACTAGCAGTTTTATGATCCATTGTCATTATGAAAATATTGATCATAGATGCTTTAAATTTTTCTTTTGTTTAGCTAACTTTAAAAATGGCCAACATGACCTCTTCCAATGATCATTTTGTCCAACCAAACATTATTTTACATAATTCCAGAAAAGTAAATCCTCCCATTTGAAAAGCTGGACCAGAATGTTTTCCTTGATAATGGTTTAAATGATTGCTTATTCAAAAAGAATAATTGTCTTTTCATCTCTACTGATGGTTTGTAGATTACATGCCACAATGTTTTAAGTGTACTTACAGTATATATACTGTACTGTACAAACTTTTCCCTCATCTCAGTTCTATTATATGTTTTTCCAAGGCATGTGAACTTCATGATCAGACGCAGACATAACCTTGTTATCCTTTTAACATCTCATCTCAGTTTGCCACTTTTGTATTTTTATCTCAGTTCTTTGCACGCAGAAAAGAGTAGAGGCAAGGAAGTCAAAACTGTCTGAACTCCCCAAACGAAATGAAAGTTATAAGGGTGATGTTACCCTGAACAAGTCGCCCCATCATGGCATGACTCACATTTACACAACCCCTGAAGGCATAAGGCTCTGATGTCTCCCTCTCTGTGTTTCTGTCTCTGCCTCACTCTGTCTTTCTCAGCACTGCAACTTGATGTCAAATAGAGTCAGTGCCCACACCACAGGCCTGAGGGAATGGAGAGACAAGTCTGCCTTTCTGCAGTCTCTTCTCTTTATCTTTCCTCTTGACTTTTTTTCCCTTTTTCGAATACAACAGGGGGAAAAAAATCCACATTTTTCCTGCCTTGTGAAACCTGCAACAAGGGAATGTATTGATTAAAAGGTTTCTAGAAAGAGGCATTTAATTGAATCATTTTTCTCCTAATGATTGACATTTACACCAAATATTGTAAGCTGTTCATTCCTGCAAAACTGCAAAAAAAACAGCATGGTACGCGTTCAACATTGTTGGCACTTGTTTCTTTAATTATTATCGCAGCCCACTGATGTGCATGAAATGTGCATTTCAATCCATGTTGGCAACACTATTTTTGGATATGATGAACAGAGATTGTTAAATCAATATGAATGGCTTTCACAGGCTGTCCTTGGCTTTTTTTCCCCCCAGGAATCTGACAATGAAAGAGAATACATTGAAGGGAATTTTGTATGTGTGTGTGTGTGTGTGTGGAGGGATTTGGAGACAATAAAGAATGGGAGTGGGAGGGGAAGGAAGAAAAAATAGACAAGGGGACAATTAGGAACAGCAAGTGTTAGAAGCAGTCAAGACACAGGTTAAACGTAGCGAAGGAGTGAGGAGGAAGAGTCTCTTGTGATTTATACGGTTATTATCTCTTGCACTTGTGGGTGTGAATGGAAGCTGTCATGCATGCACACTGGCAGGTCTCCTCTCCTTGTGTTTGGGGAACGGGGCAGGTCCCCAGGGCCCAAAGTTTGGCATTAGCATTCCGTTCAGTAATGGGCCCCTATTTGCCGCTTGTCACCATAAGATAGGTGGATTCGTCCTCGCCAGAGTCCCTCCAGCTGAGCGGGGCCCCGTGTCCCTGTTGTGCTCAATGACCCCTCTCATTCCGACTGTCGATTTCCCTCTCCCTCTTTCTTGGCTGCTCGCCTTCCCTTTTATTTTGTCTCTTCTCTTCAGGCAGAAAAGAAAAACTACAGCCACATCTTCCACTGAAAAGGTTCATTTGGTTATTCTTTGCCATGAACTAGACTTTTTTTTTTTCATTTTCCAAATGAATGAAAGCTGAACGGTGTCATGCAGTCGGTGAACTCCGGTCATTGCCGGTCTAATCCCACACGGCCCAATGAGAGAGTTTTTTTCTCGTATTCGTGCGGTTATATTAAGGTTCATGATAGAACAGATGCCGGTGTGTGTGCAGGCTAATGAGGTAGCAGAGTAAGGTTCAGAGTTCACCCTTACTCTCCACCGTGGAGACCTGAGTTTGTTTGGAGCCGTGCCCTCAGCTCCGTATCGCCCCGAGCAGAAGGAATACAAGATCACTAAGGTCTTGACCATTCTACGGCAGAGAATATTAATTGAAAATTGGTGGAGAATTTTTTTTTTTTTTTTTTGCTGTGAAAGATTTAAGAGGTACGATGGGGTAGCTAATGGCATGCATACATACAATACATCACATATACAGTATCCAACACAAAATATTTGCTTGGACTTTTCTTTCTTTGTCTCCAACCAGAGAAGGAAATTATTTCCTCCTCCATCTCAAAGTATTGAGTATCATATCCTAAAATCCAATAATGTCAAAGATCAATGACTCATCAATTTTGCATGGCTGATCATTAGTGTGTGCTCCACAATGGCCCGCCAGCTGTTCTGTGAAAGCCAAATCCCTCATAGACAGAATCAGTGTATTCGCTGACATGTCGCCCTCATTATGTTCAAATTAGAGTCTTACTGTTCAAATATGTACAGTGATGACACACACCATATGTCTCAATCGTGTTTTTTGTAATCTGTTTGCTTGTGCACACATCCTTGTTTGCGCCTTGTTTGAGTCACACTAAGAAAAGAGACGGGGAAAATCAAAGTTGCCTCGTGATGGCACATATTACAGATAAAGATTAGCTGCTGATTGATGCACTGGCTGCTCTGTGAAGGTGAGGCGAGCTACCTTTACTGTTACTCTGCTGCCTGGGACCCGTCGGAGTATGATACCAGGCGACAGCCAGCCTGGTGTTTGTAGCACAAGCCAAGAAGGATTATGGGTAGTGGGCTTTAATGTCTGATTTTAATTAGCAGTTTAACACAGTGATCACGCCTCATTAGGAGATGTGCTGAGGATGTGCGTGAGTATGCTGGAGAGAACCAAGAAAGTGCCGAGAAGTGAATATAGACCCTTGCAGGGGAGAAGACTCACTATGCATAAACTGTCTACATGATATGTGCCATGTGATTAAAGTAGATTATTTTGCTTTGCTGATAGCAGATTCATCACAGAAGTCTATATGTTTTCTGATTAAGTGGTGGAAATCAATTAATCAGAAAACGTATAGACTTCATGGTACAAGAAGAAATAGTGTAATGTACATTGTAAACCTAACATCGTATGTTACATAGCTCCACCATCCTCGACTGGCTGCCAGCATTCATCTGTTTGTGTGTTATACCCCTCAGCTTTTCCATTGCACACCACTTAGGGATTTAGAGTGAGTGTATCAAATCTGTGAATAGTCCTCTCCAGCACAGGATAAAAAGATTAAGGCATTTTAACCCCTAGGAACCCAATGGCCTCTTGCTCTTGTCATCCAGGAATTAGTCTGGCTCCTCCAATTGTGTCATTTCCTGATGTTGATGGCGCAGTGAGGCGGTGGGACACTCAGCAGGGCAGCGAACAGGCTTGGAGCTGTACCAGACTGCTGCATGGCCGGGTGAAAACTGGACCCTCAGTCTCAGTAATGGTATAATTGGACAGGAGGGGGTTTTGAAAAGCTCCAGTGGTCAGCTGGTAACACACCACTGCTCTTTTTTCTCTCTCCCCGGTCTCCTTTTCTTCATCTGCGTCCCGCTCGTTGACTCACTTCAAGCCTCCCCTCTCCCTATCGCTGTCCCTGCTGTGCCAGCAGCTGCCTATATATGGTGAGATGCATTCAATCCACTTTCAATCCCCTGGGTTTAGTTCAGGGGCCATGCTCATTTTGTCGAAGGCAGTTTCAACCACCTCTCTAACCCCTGGTATTGCTCTCTGCCTTTCTTTCCTCACATTCCACCAGTTTTGTAAGGGGAGCAAAATAATGCACTTTATAAATCCCTGGAGATATCCTGCAGAATAACAAACAGCCCTCAGCCGCAAGGCATTCAACATTTGCATGAAAGTAAAACTGTTAAACTGCAATAATGCTAACATCTCCCTTAATTCCTTTGTTTTTCTCAATTTGATCATTTAGACTTTAATACCTAAATTCAAACAAGATGTTCCTGAAAATCCCTTGTAATGCTACTTAAACAATGCAAAATGGAAAGATATTGCTCTGCACTGTGTAAGGAAGAAATACCAACATTAAAGTGTACTAGATAGGGAAAGTAAAAGTGTTAATATTCTAAAGAGCCCATTAAGCCAGGGGATACATGGGAATTAGGGCCAAGATTAGTACGGCAAGTAGAGCAAATAGTGGGTCTGCATCGGAACTCAAAAGTAATGACTGTCGACCAGAGGATAAGATCTATTGCACCAGATGTTGCTCATCTCTCATAACATGTTTGTGTCGCTCAGACTCTCTCCCTAATGCTTTCATTTGATACCCATATATCCGTTGTTCTCCCTTTTTAAAGGCCCTCTGGTGTCTTCCAGATATAGACTAGCTCTATCACAATGTTCATCTGGACAGTGTGATGGATATATGTCTACTTTGGTCTCACACAGAAATATGAGAGTCTTTAATGAAAAGAGCCATTATGTTTCTGCACTCTTTCCTTTTTTACGTGAATGAAAATCAGTTCAAATGGATTAGAGAATGCATGCAATGGTATTTTCCAACTCTGTCCTCAAAGACAGGATGACACAGAGTTCATTTGGGAATAAGGTTCCTCAAACCAAAGCATAAGCATCCTTTTTTTATGCCAACCAACTCCCACTGTTGGCCTGCAGAGCTTAAGTCAAGAGATGCTGAGAAGCTGTGCCTCATTGAGCTTGCCTTTTAACACCACCATAATTAGTTTTTACCAAGCCTCCAGCCCCGGGTGTCTGGTTTTGTGTCTCTCAAAGAATTGAACCTGTCTGGCAAACAGAAACAAACTGCCCTGCACGACTCCCCTCGTTTGTACGCCTCCCTACCAGATTGCTTATTGAACAGCGGGTGTGACAGCATAAGGGCTGGAGGGGGCAGAGAGGAGGCTAGCAGATTCACACCAAACACAATGTTTCAGGACACCTCTAATTTTTTCATCATTTAAGTTGTCCTGTAATTAATCTGCCTGTACATTTAATTAAAAAGAAAAGTTGAGGGTGTAATTGAAAGCAATGCCTGCCTCGTGAGTGGACCCGGAGAACAATGTGAGTGGTAATGCATCGTGGCAGCGGGGATACATCACGTTAGTTAATCTGAAGTTGACCTCAAAGCAACTTGGGGAAAGAGAAGCTCTTCACTGAGCCAGACCTCCTACAAACAACACAGACAGACTTGCTTCAAAATTCTGTAAATGAATCTGTCATGTCACAGATATTCACCAAAATTAGTTTAAGGGAAGAATTAATGTGGCTGTTTGGATTGGTTACCGTAATCCAAATAATAGGTAATAGGAATCTATAGTAATACTAATAACAATCTGCTGCTTTATTGAACCTCTATCCCTCTACACAAACCACAATAAAAAATCCACATAGATACATCTCACCAATTTATTATAGGCCTAAAGGCTATTTTTGTTTGCATCCAACAACACAGGCTTAAGATGACTCATCACTACAGCAGATCATGCTCTGTCCAGGATCATAACAGGGCAAATGCACCCTGCTACAGCAACACACTTACTCCTCTATTTGCATTACTCTGCACCCTCAGACAAAAATGAATAATTGAAAAAAGACCAAACCACGCACAGTCAGCTCAATTGCTTATGGCACATTGTGCTTGATTTTGGCATGTAGCCATTCAGCCAAACAACATATGTGACATGTATGTGCAAGGAAGGGGAAACAAAGCAATTTCAGAAGTCATTTGAGCTGAGTCAGTGATGGTCCAGTGACAATGTTTTGTGCTTGTTGTTAGGGAAAAAACACTGAGGCGAGTAAATGAGAGTGAAAGAACGACAAGTGGCAGGCAACACAAATACTGTAACACTGAGTTGATTTTACTGCGTAGGTGAATCAAGATTTTGTTGAGGTTATGTCACGCACCAAGGCATATACTGTGTACCCGTCATGGTAGAGATTTTACTACTTGTTCTATTTTTGCATGTGATTGAGTGGTATGCAAGTTCAAACAATAACTGGAGATTCTTTGGTAATTATACACAATGATTACACATTTACTGCTCTCATATTTCTTTAAAACTCCCTAAATAAAGGTGCTCCCTTTATCTCAGTAATTACAGAGCTACATGGATACATACCTATATTTAAATGCACATTTGTATTTATGAATCTAATTTGAAATTAGTTATATAAAGTACATCAGTTACATCAAATTTTCATCTAAAGTTAAATCTTGTTTTACAATTAATTTCTACATAGCTCCTGCTATTCAAAATAGGCTACTGCATGATAGAGGTTGATTGATGGGAGCAATCTTTCTCAATCTTAATATGACCAGTGGATCTGTATCCCCTTGATAACATTTATTTTGTTGATCTCTCAATTTGCTTGACTTTGGCTTAACTAATATCTTCATAACTGGAGACAATGAGTCAAATTAAATGGTAAATGGGCTAAATTAGTTACTTTACAAAGACGTGTTCCCCAAGGGTCAGTCCTGGGACTACTTTTCTTTTCTGTATCCAGTAATGATCTTCCATCAATCTAATAAATTGTACTCATTTGTGTGCAGATAACACCATTACAGTACTTGTACAACCTAATCACATATACCTAAGCATATTCCAACACCCAATTTTACAGCTGTTTGCAGTTTGAGCTTGCCAAGTTCCAGACCTCTGACTCACCACTCACATCTCTGATTTGTTCAGTGATTCATATAGATGTGATTCATTTAGCCCATAGAGAAGGTTTTTAACCCAGTTGGAGAGACAATTGTCCTAATAAAAGCTTTTAAGGTAAAATTAGGAATAGCTAGCTACATATCAACATCCATGACAAATAGCAACAGAAAAGTGGCACCAAAAAGCGTTAATTGAATGAGACTGAAAGAACTACTTTTAAAGTGGCATAACTCCTCAAGTACCAACAAAACATTACATTTAATGCTCTGACTGCATTTTTTTTTTTTTTTACTGAACATGACTTCGACAGGATGGATCGGTCACTTGTTACTGACATTTAGGTAGGCAATTGTTTGTTAACACGTTACCCATAAGCACTGCTGCTGAAATTGTTTTAGATTCACTTTGTTCTCTAGTGGACAAAAATAACTGAATGTAGCTTTAAGGCATCCCGGCAACAGGCAAGAATTAAGCGCTGAGCCCCGATGCCCGACTCAGATGATGAGCTCATTCAAAGCTGCGTTGGAAGTGAGGGCTCTATGAATTAGCACACAGAAGAATCAAACAAAACAATCTTAAGCATTCTAATGGCCCAGCAATTACTGCTACTCCCACATTCATACAAACAGTCTCAGCACAAGCCATGAGTCATTAGGATCAATTTTAAAGGCTGAGGGCTTGCACAGAGGGGGGATCCGGAATGAGAGGTTAGGGGAGGGTTTGTTTACCTGCACTTCATTTGCTCATAGGTTGTTAGAATTTACTAAATAATTAGGGTAATTCAAAAAATACTGTTTCTTGCACAGAATAACAAAGTCCAGTGAGACAAACTAATTTCTCATTTTATTGTCATTTGCCTATGCCTGACTTGGCTGGGACCTGGGAACTGAATATGTGACTCAAAGGGCATGCAACAAGCAATCTAATTGCTCAACTAATGACTTTGCTCATAGTTTGTCATCCTTAGTTTTCCTGTCTCTTGTAGATGTCTCTATTATCTGTTTGTTTAGCCATTAGGAAGGACCCCTTGACGTGCCTATACACACGTGTGTTTGCTTGTAGCTCTTAGTTCACACTGTTTAGTGGACCTTCTTCCCATCTGCCCTGACGCCATTCTTTTCTACAGAGAAATATCGTGTCTTTATTTACCATTGTTTAATCAAGATGCTGGATGGGTTGAGTTTAATTAACCCAAGTTGGCAATAAATGTAAATACCAAATGTCTGCCAGTACTACCACATAAAGCTTTTATGAGGTGGAGCCCTTTTCTCTGAAGGGTATAAGCAACTCGGCGCTGACCCGCTGATTCTGGAATGGCCCAAGGTTGGTAATGAATATTGTTAGATAGAGGAAGCAATTTTACATACAAGTTATATGAGTCTTGATTACATTTCACAGATGAAATCTAACAACACAGTTCTTATGTTCACAGATAACACTGCTGTTGTCCAAATGTTCCCTTTGGCTCAATATACACAGTTACAAACAGATAGTGGTCTCAAATTGTATTTAAGATTTTTTTTACTTCCAGACAAAGACAGGCTAGCTGTTTGCCCCTGCTTCCAGTCTCTATGCTATGCGCTATGCTGTGTGTGTGGCCATATATTTAACAGACATACACGTGAGTAGTATTGATCTTCTCATCCAACCCTCGGCAAGAAAGGAAATAAGCATATTTCCCAAAATGTCAAACCATTCAATTTGATTGAACAGCTCACAACACTGTGCTCTTATTAGTGGTAAAACAATGTTGTTTTCATATCAACTGTAATTCAATTATAAATTCTAAATTACATGAGATCTTTTTAATGAGAATTAGCCTCTCTTTCTCAATCACACTTCTCCAATATCCAATCCAATCACAGAATTAAAGTATAGATCAAACTTATGCGCAATGTGGTAGATGGTCAAAAAACATCTTCTTAGATAAAAATTCATTCATGTTTTTGTAAGTGCATGTGTAGTTTATCAGATTCTGAAAACAATGATGACAATCAATGATACGACCATTGTTGCCATAGTCCATCAAACAAAAGCTGACTGGACTGTGTACTTACAGTATTCCCATCCTGCTATCGGTGAAAAGTACCAGGCGTGATTCACGGTGTAATCAACCTAAAAGAGATATGTCTGGACTGCAAGACTGATGTTTATTACTTCTGGTAGAATGTGGCCGTAACACTGCCAGGGTTCATTACCCTTTACCATTAAATGCATGGACTCATACTGCAATGCATTCTGGGTACAAAAATAACATAAGCAATGTGCCTCATTCTTTTCCAAGGCTGTCTGACTTTAATGCATTTTATTGACTTTTATTTTATTGACTTTTATTTATTTTCCTATAGACATTTTGACAATAATAGTACCAATAGCAGTACTCAAGTAAAAATGGATTTAGCAGCTTTTCATGTATTTCCTTCACCTAATTTCATAAAGTTCCCTAATTATTTTTACCCTGCATCCCCTGGCTCCTCCAGTACAAAGGGGTGGGGGAAGTAATAAAAAGGAGAGGAATAAGGTACAGTCTTGACTATTTATGTTCTTGTGTCTCTTTCAGTTTCCGTTTCTCTCTTTGGGTGGTGACATTAGTGCGAGAATTCACAAGAATTATTCTTGTTTATAATCATGGGAAATGGGATTTGATTAAATGGCAAGCTCAATCCTGTTTGACGAGTATTCGGCAGCTCTTTCCAACTTGTTCCATGGCATTTGGGATTATTGTCAAGTTATGTGGCTGCTATAAATTTGGTTCACTGTTGACTTGGTAACATTTCAACAGAGCCTTTCTCTCAGTCACTCACTCATTCACTTACTCACCCATCCACATCCAAATGCATGCAGAGGCACAGTGTGAAAGGATTATGATAGGTTGAGAAAAATTGTGGGTTCCCACTGCTCTCATCATGCAAGCTCTCACACTCATCATGCAAGGCCTCACACATCCTGACCCCCTGTGAGGAGTCCAGGCCTGGCAGTGCCCTGCCAGACAATACTGAGTGAGGCTGACCATCACAGTGTGAGTTGCTGGCCCTCCCTCAGCAGTCACAGTACAGCATAGGGTTGAGAAAGAAAAGCCAAAATTTGAAAATATAAAAATGCATGAACTGTATGTGAAGGATACAAATTTACAATATTGTTTTCTGCACAGACTGTCCTCACTCAGAAAATGACCATATAGGTTGATTATGCAAGCAGCTCCTAGCAAACAATATTTATGTTTCATTTTAGTAGTTTTACCTGACTCATTACAAGCCAATCCCTGATGATTTGCTAACCCTAAATAATTATGTTTGCTGCCTAACCTTAACTACTTCTGTTTCACATCAATGACGAGATTAATATATGTTGTTTTGGGAGAAATCAACCTATTCTGTCATTTAAGTATGAGGATGTGATAGTTCTGCAGCATGAAAGACACAGAGGTAATAATCCATTAATATATGAGCTGTTCATTTTTGTAATTGAATATCATTTCTACTTTGGAAAACAAATACTTGAAACATGCCGTGAGGGGTTCAAGATGGTCAGCACAACAGGACCAATTAATTAGTAGAAAGGTGTCATCCATTCCATCCACTCAGGGGACATTGTGTTTTACTCATGATGTTAATGGACACTTCTAAAGCATAGTGGGTATGAATATTTGACAAATAAAAACAAATGTAAAACTGACGTCATTCTCAAATATTTTAAAGCACCTTTCTATAGTAGCTCTATAATTTATGTAATAATCCCTTGAAGTACCTTTCACTTTTGTTGTATTTACTTTAACTGCTTAGCTATTCACCTAAAGTCCATTAAAGCAAATGTGTATTCTTGTTGTCAAAATAAAAGCATAAAAATCATAAAAACTGTGGTAATAGGTGAAAATGTTTGGTTAAGCTTTCATGCTGTTTCCTATTTTTTCACTTCATCCTCTCCGCTGCCTTTCTTAAAGCAGCTTAACGACTCTCGGGGCCATTTTCACACCCACACTTGCTGCTGTACCTAAATTCAGTTTGGGGAGTTTCAGGCAGTTAACGTACCTGAGGCTATTACAGCTATTTTTACTTGCCAAATGCTTGCCACTGCGAGACAGTCTCAGCTCCAGTTTTCCTTTTCTTGCTGGTGCTGCTATTTGATCAGGGCTTTGTCCGTCAGATTTTATTGGTTTATACCGATGCAATGGGAATGAATGAGAAACAGGCCTGTGAAAAGGTCAGGAGTCAAATGAGAAATATGAATATATCTCTCCTGTGTTTGCTAGAATGATATTGTGTGATATTTGGAATATTTTTTGAATAATTCATGGATGACTGGTGACAGTCAGTGGATGGTCCACATAACGGTATACTGTCAAAATGTTAAATTCCTCAAGCAAAACAACCATTTGAAAAACCTACATGTCTTATTTATATGGAATTATTAAGACCAACCAAAAATGTGGCATCAGAGATAACACTTTATTCATTCCAAGGCTATCTTTTCTATCATGCCATGTCAGGGCACAGTAAGGCAGTCTTTTTTCTCTGACAGCATTCTCCACACCAACAACAAAATTGATCCATCTGCATCCTGCAGCACTTTTAGAGTAAATGCACACTTTATTCTTTTTTTCCACTCAGGGAAATTAAACCAAAGAAGGCTGTGCTAGATACTTGCTCCCACACATCTCAGAGCATCTGGGGCAACCTGCTTGCTACAGAAGCAGTTCATGAATCTGGATTAAGACATACATGGCATGTGTTTAAAAACAGCAGGGCAACTAGAGTGGATGTGTGTTAGTTTATGGAATCAAGAGATTTGTCATTGTTGTCATTCGCGGTTCTTCTTTCTCCCAATCTATCTGCCTCTTTTTTCTACCGTTTATCTCCCCTCCTTACCCTTAGATTAGATAATCAACTCGAACACCCCCTTCAAGACCTCATAGACTTCTTTTTCTAAACGCATAACTGGATCTATGCCTCTTTTTTCCAGATGAGACCAGATCACTTGATCTGATTGTGCAGTAATTGAATTTGAGAGGTCAGATCAAACGCCGGATCTTTGCCTCCACAGCTACCATAACCTCCTGAGAAAGAAGTGAGAGGAATGCGGAGGCAAACTCCGGCATGAGCAGGAAAGATTAAATCTAGCAGGTTTGGTGAGGGGGCCATTTACTGTACGCGTTTAGGTTGTATTTTGCTTTCATAGGGAGAAGACTATGTTAGATGCAATAGATAGTATGAATAATGTAAAAAAAAATCCTTAACTTAATGTCAAAGCTTCTGGCTAGATGGGAATCAGGATTGTTAATGGTGTTGCCAGGACGAAGCATGTCAATTCAATTTCTCTCCCTTCATTAAAGCAGAAGCCTATTACCAGACATGCCTATGTACTAATCTTATTCATTTAAAGTCCAGGATGTGACCTTACCGTTCACTTCATGCCATTATCACAGACAGGATCAGGGGGGGCCACCAGGATCATCTTGGCCACAGGGTAGGCGAAGTCTCTTCATAACCCTGTGCTCTTTATAAACCCACTGAATTGGATTGCAACGGCCCATTACCAATTCAAGTCAGCGCTCTAGCCTACCTCTGGCATCCTTGTTTTAGGATGCATCAGTGAGTAACTCGATGTTTATCAAATGGAGTTTGTTTCAAGGTGTGTGAGCAGTCAGGTTTTCTAATTAAACATCCCTCCATTAGAAAATAAAATGTTTGCATTACTGATTGGTATCAGAATGTGGACTTAATATGGTTGGAGCTGAAACAAATTCATTGGCTTTGTGGTTTCAAAATGATTTCATTTTGAATGGCTTATGTATGGTACCATTGTCTTGTGCCTTTCAAAAACCTCTCCTCCTGCATTAATGGACACGTGCAAGTTTAAAAGCATTTCAATCAATGAGACTGAGTCCTCTAATGGGGCCTCCTTTCAGGAAGAGGAGCTGGAATATACATTTTCATTACAAAGACCAGATTGCGGCGTTCACTCAGCCCTGTATTGAAATGAGAGGTGTGCTGCGTGATTACCGGAGAGAGCAAAAAGCTTCTGAGAGATAGAAGATAGTGAAGATGAATACACAGACTCCCCCCCTCCCTTTCAACCTAACTTCTTTGATTCACCTAGTGAAGGGAAATAAGTTATAGATGAAGACGATGATGCTGAAGCCTTCCAAACCTGATAATGTGCCTATGATGTCAATGTAGACAATGTTTATATTAAATAAAAGATGAGTAGATTCTGAAATGCAGGCCACAGTAATTCACTCAAGTTGTAAATTCCAAGATGGTAAAACAACAGTTTCCTGATACTTAAGGCCTAGTCGCACCAGTAACTGGCAAAGCAAAATGAATATGTCTTTGTGAAATGTTAGTCCTGGTACGTGGGGACATATTGGATACCAGCAAGTTGTATTCAGTGAACTGCTGTACCTGGTCAGCTAACGTCTAACACAGCCAATCGGAAAACATGTCTCGACTCATCGTTCCGTGATTATCTTTGCAATTTCTCTGTACTGTAGGCTACCCTTTACTACTCCCCAGCATTTTGTGCTCAGGATTGTTCATTATTGTATTCATTCTTCTATGGAGAGGAGAAAAGTTATTTGCGCTAACAACCTTGCTAACTGCTTGTTAACTGTCATTTAGTAAAACAGGAGCTTGCTAACAGGTGCTTGCTAGCTGTCAGTTAGTTAGCTAGCTAGCTGGCTTGGTCACTAAAAGAACAATAAGTTCAGATGTGTGCAATTTACTGCTGTCGGATTCTGTCCACAAACCATTTTTCATTTGTAAAGCAGTTCAAACTTCAAGAGGAGGTTAAATAAACGTGGGTGGTGACACTACAGCTCGAGTTATGATAGCTTTCTCCATTTTGGACTCTTCAGCCTTTCCTACGGTCTTCTGTTGGTTGTGTGGTTCGAAGTTCACACAGATTAGCTAGAGAACCCCGTAATAACAATGTTTCCCTTGGATTTAATTGATTTGGCTGTGATATTTTTGCCATTTTAAATGCTATTGTGACCAGGCCTTTAGACCTGTGTTTCTAGTAGGCTACAGAAAAAAAAACACGAGTAGCCTGTATCATGAAAGCACATGGGGAATGACATTTAAACATTACAACTGTTTATTTCTGCTTATTGTCAAAAAAAAACATTTTGTCAGTGCTCACATAAAGGCAGTAGCATACTGCCTTTAGATTCAGCAAGTAAGAGAAGCAACACAAGCTAAAAACATTGCTCCATAGGGGATCTCAAGCAGGGACGGCAGCCATTAGAGTCTTTGACGAGAATAGAACAGGTGTTGTTTAATTACTGGGGTTTAAGGTGATGTGAGGGCAGAGTGTTAACATAGTATGAATAGTTCTTGATAACAGTAAAATGTTGAAGAGTGATGGCTGGATTCCTGCTGTCCTTCTTGTCTCATATTGCGAATGTGAGATGTCAGTTGTGTGTGGACTGCTTTCACTCTCGTCCACAGCCTCTCATCCTCTGTAATTTATTTCCAGTTTCTGAAAAGTTGCATGCAAAGTGATTCAATACGTCTAATGGCCGACACCTTTTCATTTTCACTTTGTAATATCAAAATATCTCCATTAGGTATAATTAGGCCTATACTCGGATGAAGTTTTAATTTCCCAACTTCCAGCAAATATAATTAATCTAACTAGTTTGTGACACATTTAATAAACTTGATATTGCCTTTGGTAATGAATTGCACTTGAGCAAAAAATTAATTACTCTTCCCTATTGTGCCGTGCAAATACGGAAATAATTGAATTAGGTCTGGCGACCCGTTGCCAAGCCTATTGTTTTACAGGTCTGCAGGCTTGGTAGGTGTCCTTTTATGGAATGCAAAATTAGCAAATTAAAATTTCTGAATTAATAAAATAAATGTTATGCATATAACCTGGTATCATTGATGTGTTAAACAGTGTTTCAAGCCCTGTTTCTTCCACACTTGTATTATTTAGCCAAAAGCCAAATTTAATATTACATTCCAAAGCCATTACCATATTTTTGGTCACATATAGTGCTAAAGGACTTTCTGGGGGCTGCATACAACTGGTTAACACCCCACATGAATGTGGGGTGTGAATCGTTAACAGATATTTAATCTCAGTTTTTTTCTTCCTTCCGTTTTAATATCTCCTACCAGCCGGCTATATTTTAAGCAGCTATTTCAAGCGGTGCTTTGATAATTGCAAAGGTGAGGAGGGTGGGAATTTTTATAGTTTGCATCTGACCTGGCAGAGATAGAACCATGTTCAAAATGCTGCCATGCATACCATACATCTCATTACCATCTGAAGCTTGCACTTCTGATCTGTTCTGTGATAAGGATGCTGTCTTGTGATGTTTGAATGTTTGAGTATGGCTTCGTTGTTAATGATGGTATATGTCAGTGAAACAAACCCAACCCACAAACCAAAGAAACCACAAGAACTTTATCACACATGCTTTTACAGAAGTTACTACAGTTACTAAATGGTTTATTTGCACAAAAGTAACCTGTTTGTTCCCTGGAATATGATAATATAATTTCCAATCTTACAAATAGTATCAATTGTAGAATATTATGAGAATAGCAACCTCTACAATAAGCATAGATTATTATAAAGTCTGTGTAGATAAAAATAGCACTGTAGATGCACACCACATATCTGCAGAACACAGAATGTGAACCTGGACAAAACACCTGTCTCCATCTAATACAGCGGTTCCCAATCCAAATCTGTTTTGCCTAATTTACCCCGCAGCCCTACCATTTTTCAAATGTGTCATTTGAGTTGCTTGACTGGATGTAATACAATTATGTCATTGTTTAGGTTGGTTTGCATTTGCAGTACACTTGGAGTGGACCATTTATCAATTACATTTAGCTGCCTAATTCAACAAGTTATGCAATCCCATGTTAACCATCTATCAATTACTTTTAGCTAACCATTTATCCAATCATTTTAACCAGGTATTCAGTACCTAACTCTGTCAACCATGTATCCACAATTTTAGTGAACTATCTTAACATTTAGCCTATCCATTACTTTTAGCTATTTAAACCATACATACTTTAGCTTACTCAACTGTAATTCTAATACTAGCTTTGTCAAAATGTGTTTGTCACTTTTACGTATTACAAACTTAAAAGTTAAAATTTTCCATTGCAATTCATACAGTAACTTATGTATTATTAGTTGAATGGTTTGAGCAATACGTAATGCTGGATTCATTTGAACAATATGTATTCCTTACTTTAAGCGGTTTAGCTTTCTCTACTGTATGTGTTTAACTAATTTTCACACCGCATTCATCATTGAATCCCTTTGAGAATCACAAACTTCCAACTAGTTTGCAAATATACTTCCCATTTTATTTAATTGTGTTCTGTATAATCAAGAATCACAGGCCCACAACAGTATTTAAATACTATATTAAAAGCTTTCCAAGGTGCTAAACCATAATGAATTTAATCTCCACAATGTGATATTCACATGCACACATTAACATATTTTTTTCCTTAATGTGCAAAGTGTAGATTAGCCAAGTGGAAGGTCTGTCAATAGTCATCTAGTATAAGATATTTAATACAATGACTACCTTACTGAGCTTCTCTGCAGGCATCGTAGCCAGTGTGACCCTCCACAAATTTTTATTCTCTAACTTGATAGAAATAGGGATGGGGGCATGGATGAACTAAAAAAAAAGTGCTTTACAATTTATAAATTTATAATGGCTTGTGGACACTTTAAGAAGATGCTAGACATTTTGATGTATTCTTTAATAATATATTTAATCTGCCTCTGCAGAAATAAGCCTGTGTTATACAGTGCATAAGCTGATCAGAAAATGTTGTTTTTAACTCTGCTTCTATAATTTAATGACACATACTTTGTATAGCCATTTCCCATTATGTGGCTTTTATACTGACTTTGAAACAGGATTTCTTTAATGCGCCCTTTTTTAAAATGTCATTTCTTTCTTTGAACACCAGAATTTTAATGTTTTTTATTTACTTCCAAAAATGGGCTTGGTGATAAGATAAGAACAGGGAGAGTTTTATAAAGACATCTTGTTTTGAAAACAAAATCACAAGCACAAATAAAATACAGAACAATCAGTTCCAGCAGAAACTATATTTTCGTTGCTGCCTGCTTTGATTTGAAGTTACCCGTATTACATTTGCCACTATTCATTAAAGTTAGCACCTGAAAGGATGCTATTTTCTTCCTATTTCCTATTCCTATTTTTTTTTAAATGTCAAGAAGAAGAAATTCACAAAAGAATAGATTACAGCTTTAGAGAACAACGAATATCTGCGAGTGGATTTATTTCTTATGCTACTCAACATTTTTCATGACTCCCCGTACACCGTCATCACTGGGGAGTCTGTGGTGACAGCAAAAGTCATGCATTTATGATCTGTCATCTATTTTACTGAACATACAGTTCTGTCACGTACTGTACACTCAGAACATCAACTTGTTTCATCTATTCGACAGCACAGAATTCATCTCACAGAAATCTTATTCTATGGGCCAATAAATATAGGAGATTAGCAAAAGTGTGTGTTTGTGTGTATGTGTGTCTGCATGTGTGTGCGGTCTTGTTTAACTATATTCGTGGGGTCCAAAAACCGGGAGTTTAGTATACATGTGGGGTCCAGACAGTTTTGATGATAGAGATCAAGTGTGATTTGGATGTTTTTAATCCATGTGTGAGTGTCTGTTGTTACATACAGTATGTTTTGTGTGTGTGTGCAACAGTACAACCTCCCAAAGTCTCACACAGAGCCCAGTGAGGGTTGTATTATGCCTCACCAGCTCACTAGCATCCCCTACTGCTACGCCTGTGCAGCCTGGTGACAGGCCGATTTCACAGCTCTTCAGGCCTATTTGGATGCAGGTTTTGTGCATGTGTGCGTGTGTGCTTGTATGTAGTCCAGGTAGATAGATGGGAGTCTGAGAGCCTGCGGTGGTGCAAACATGGTTGCAGAGCTGCTTGTCAGATGTAAACAGTTTTCAATTTAAGCCCGTAAGCACCATCTCACCTCGACATTTTCAACCCTTTTTGCATTCCATCATCTGAATCAATGACACTGTGTGAAATCATGGAATGGTGCAATGTGTGCATGTTCAAGAGTGCATGTCGTGGTTGCTGACAAATACACTATTGCCCATCATTTGGTGCATTTAAGCACATTGATCGAGTTGTTGAAGTAAATATTGTCCTGAGCTGTGTGCGTGCGTGCGTGCGTGCGTGCGTGCTTGTGTGCGTGTGTGTGCGTGATGGAGAGAGGGAGGGCTGGTGCACTGCCCAGGGGCCCCTTCCAGGAGCGCTACTCCAACTCAGACAGCGGGATGATTAATGGAATGTAAATGTTGATGGATTATTGAACAGGGAAATGATAAAGTTGGCCCATGCTCCCCTAAAAACCAGGCCGGGCTCTTGAAGTCGATCAGCATGTGTGTATGTGCGCGCATGAGAAAGTGCATGAGATTGTTTATAGGGGCATACGTAATAGGCTGAGGTTTATAAGCCACGACCCTTTAACCTGCTTTTAAATAGCTAAACTGGCAAACAAAACGCAAAGCTGGTAAAAGGCAAATACAGAGCAAAATCACTGGGATTCTTGAGTGAGTCTCAATACTCTGTGAAATCAAAATTACGCTGATATGATGTAATTAAATCCCCAATTAGACAATTACAATCACAATGTTTTCTTGTTTCTTTCTCCTCTCTGTTTTAGTAGTAATTCACTTGAAGACTTGTAGAAGTGTCAAAATTGGAGTGAGTGAAAAAAACTCTGCTCTTTTGTCTTATTCTATAGCTCCACATTAAGTCAGCTCAAGTAATTAATTTCCAACAGAAGGAAGGCACTCATGGACTCAATACTAAATGAGGAAAAATGATATGCCGGATAATGTGCTGCCCTCTGAATAGCTAGATGCCCCAGCTAATAAGTGTAAGTGTATTTTTCTGAGGATGAAAATATATCCCATATTAAACAATTTATGTTGTGGTTATTTAATTCATCCTTTTGATGGCTTGTGTGTCAAGTTTGGGTATCTTTATATATCTGTGTGCCACACTAACACACTGTACATCACCCTGATAGATTTATTGACTATAATCTAAAGTCATGGGAGAAAATAAAGCAGGAGACAAGCATCGAGGGAGAGACATTGGCAGTTTATATTTAAATGTGACCAGATCATAACTCAAAGTCGATTGTTTCATAGCTAAATGGAGTGCTTTTTATATCAAAGGAGAAAAGTTGAAATATGCTACAAAACAAAGAAATAAACAGGGCAAGATTCTATAACTTGTCTCCTTGACTTTGAATGTCACACCACAGTATCGCAACATCTTATCTCCTCTTGGATGCTTAAAGTTCAGCTCAGCGGATTTGAATCAACAGACAAACCTCAGGGGAAGAAAGAGGATTAGTCGATTGTTGCCCTCGCTACACTTGAGCTGAATACAAGAAGCCCTGGTTACGCTGGGCAGCCCTGTGCTGTTTTTACTAGACCTCCCGTATAGGAACACACACACTCCATACCAAATGAAGCTCCTCTGAAGGCCACTTGCATAACTCTTCAGTGGAGAATGACCTTTTATTTTTTACTGGTACAACACCGAGCCACAGCAAAAGACTGAACAGTATAATACGTTTCATGGCTCACAGTTACAGTATTTATAGTAAACCATGATTCTGTCTTGTTTTGGGAATATGATGCACTTTTGACACTTTAAAATATATTTTGTTCCCCTTTTAAAGCATTTAAAAGAAGTTTTAATGTTTGGTTTTGGTTGGACACAGACAGTGGTGGAAGACGTATTTACTTAATACTGCACTATGAGTTCCTGCATGGTTTCAGCGCAATTTAATTTTTGTCTCAAATTGTAGGCATCTCTCCTTGATCTGCTGGGAGCTGCCTGCCCCCTAAATACACTATGAAAAAGCACGGTCTCAGGAGACAACACAGGGGGATAAACGTGAAATAAACTCTAGAGGCACAGGCTGTGCACCAAAACACAAGAAACCACTCCAGCCAATCACCGACAAGATGGTTTGGGGAGGGGTTGGGGGTTGGTGACAGTTAGTCAGTTAGTCATGACAGTTACCAAAACATGGAGGGAGGGGAGAGCTTGCTCTGTTTTGTTTGAAATTTACTTGGAACGTCAACAGTAGTGACCATGCAGGAATATATCATATCATATATCATAGTGCACCTTTAATTAAAACTAGAAAAAAACGCAATTACAATGAAAAGTGTTATTAGCTAAATGTTTTTCACTGATAAATTGTGTGCCCGTGGCAGATGCTGCAGTCTCAGCCTGCCTGCCTGCATGTTGACAGGCTTTGGCTCTCCAGCTAACAAGCCAGTTGTGGAAAGTGCAGTTATGGCGTGAAGGCCCCCCCAGTGCTGTGCCATTACCCAGCTCCCGGCAGAGTTGAGGGAGATCATCATTTTCACATAACAAACCGTAGATTATTATTTTGCAGACAGTTTCCTCAAGTGGAAAATTAGCTTCCGCCAACCGGGCGTCTTTCTGCCCATATTCGCCGGCAACAATTTACCACGCAAAGAAAAACACCGTAAATGAAACTAATCGCAGGAAAAGTGATCCCTACCTTCTGTTGGCAGAAGCCATCAGAACCAGCCGTGGGATGGCCTGCTTATAGCTGTGCTTCTGAGAGGAGGGGGAAGTCTGCAAAGAGGGGCAACAAACGGATGTTCATGGTACAATTTATCAGTTTAGATTTTTTTTTGTCCAATTTGTTTGGATTCACATATAATGGCAGGAATGTCTTTTGTTATACTTGGATTTAGCAGCTGGTGTTGCATATTTAGAATTTGCACAATATGTGTTCACTAAATGCACCAAATATACTATCAGTACATGGGCTCACTATCGCTGTCAACATGCAAACCACATGCTTTCTCATAAGGTAATGTGCAGCCTTAAATATATTCTTTGTGGACGTGTCAAAGTGCTCAATCATTTCCTTAAACTGTTAATAGACATGCAAAATTAACCTTGAGCTCCCATTGAGATGAGTATGATCGATTGATTAGCCTTGGTCATTCATTACACAAAGAATTTCTTTTGACTAAATGATGGATGGCGTGAGTGATGTTTCAGAGGTATGTAGGACGTTGGAGCAAAACATGACAGGTCAGGCAGTTAGCTGATACTTGAATGTCAAGAGACCAATGTTAGTGGGGCTGTGAAAGGCATATGAAAAACGGGACCATCTGATCAATAAGTTCTCAGAGAGTATCCTACCCCCCCAAAAAAAACATGTACGTCTTACTCTTCAGAGAATGGAATAAAGAAATACTTATTGTGTGCTGGCAGACATATTCACATCAAAATAATGTAATAGTAAATGAAACCACAGAAAGGTGTTTATTTTGAGATTATAGTGTGCATTAGAAGTATGTCATTAGAGGGGAAAAAAAACTCAGTTAAAATCAGTATACCAGCACATTGGTGAGGGTGTGGCCTTGGGCTCTCATTTTCCATTTTTATGTTTTGTGAACACATGTTCCGCCAAAGTTGTAGCAGTTTAGTTATGTACTTTAGTGCACTGTGTGTGTGTGCTAACAGCAGCTAAGAATATAGCTAAAAAGTTCAAACAAAATGACATTAGAAGAGAGTGTTGGTATATTTGCCCTAGAGTACTGTATGTAAAGTAAACCACAGGAACATTTTTCATTTCCTCTGGAAGACAACAGAAAGAAAAGCTCGGTGCCTAGATTGGTGGCCAAACCACCGCCAACACTAGCCATAAGTTAACACTAGCTTATGGCTATCCATGCTAGCTATTAAGTTGGTTACGACCTGCCAGTCTCCGACGGCTAGCAATCACGGACTGCATGTAGACGGGGTTTAGTGAGTAGAATGTAAGTATGTAGTATGCAAAATAGTTGTGCGAGAGAAAACTCCGATTGGATGGATAGTCTAGCTAGCTGTCTCAATTTACCATGCAGAGATCTGAGGAGCAGTCAACAATTGTCCTCATGAATCCACCGGAGTTTGAAATTCAACACAAAGAAAGCAGAAGGAAACAGACATTGGCTAAAATAAATGAATCCGCCGGAATTTCCTGCAGCACCGGAGCAATCCCGGAAGTGGAACATCAAGGATATAGACTACCAAACTGTAAAAGAAAAATGGTTCCGTACAATGCTCTTCACACGTAAAATAAATGATAATTTCAATGCTTTCATTTCATTTGGGTGTTTGTTACAATTTTATGGTATTGTGTCAATGTCCAAAAAAGGGCAGGTTTTAATTTAAAATTTTGCCTCGGAAAAACTAAAAGGTGCATGGTCGTCGGTAAGACAAAACAAGGTTAAACAAACGTTTAAATAATATTTTTTTGGGATCCCCCACTATTGGGCACGGTGATGTATGTGTCTTTTTTTTTTATCCCTTCTTATTCCCCCCCATCACGCATTGTGTCACCCACAGATTATGCTGGAAGTGAGGGTCTTGTAAGACATCAAAGGCATGCATACTTTTGAATAATAACTGACAGCCTTGATGTCTCTGTACAGAGGGAGCAGATTTTTGCATTGTAGTTAGCCTGGAATCTATAGTGTTTGGCTCCGTATCCTAGTTTATTATACTACTCCACTTAATGTATGATTTTTCTTTTCATTACTGACAATGGGTATATGATTACCTGACCTCTGTACAATCCATAGATCTGTTTTCTGTCCTTTGTGCAGTGCAGTCAACAACACATTCAGTTGTACATGGTGATTGCTTTCATTGATTCTCACATTCCCTCTGTCCCACAAGTCCAACACGTATTCTGCAACTGTCCAACACGTATTCTGTATTCACAACTTACTGCTCTCCAATATCGTGACCCTTTTGCGAGGAACAAGAGGGAACCTGCGTTGCAGGTTGGGATTTGACCGATTTAAGATACTCCCGTTAATGTATAATTTGCGTTAAATCTCAGGAAGAGCCACACACTAATTAATTGAATCATAGTGATAACATGGGTAGAGCCAGAGGCTACAGATGGAGGGAATTAGGCCTCATGGAGAAGAATGGAAAATCGCAGGAACATGGATGGAGGAGGAGAGGAGAGGTGGGGGACAACCTCATGGGGATTGTGGCTTAAGGCAACCTCTTTTCTAGGCAACAGATCTTCAGTGCATGTAATTAGACAGGGTGGGGTGGGGGTCCTGGCAGCATTATCCATTTAATATATTGCTGATATGTCCTGCTGATGGATGTAAGAGAGGGGGGAGTGCTGAAACGGGAGCTATAGCACCACTAAATTAAGATTTATTTAAGCGTGCAGATAGAATAAAATTCAAAGGATGGACTGAGCTGGCACCACAGGACCTGTAAAATGTGGAATGTATTAATGTCGTGGTATGTGAGCATAACTACATCTTTTATGATGATAGACATTGGCTGTTAAGAAGTGACATGCCTGGACTCTTTTCTACCTCGGTGTGGTTGACAACAAAAGGCTCAGAGAGGGTGGAGGGGGCGATGGAATGACTCTGGCGTGGCCGAGCAGTTTGATAAATGTTTGGTTTGTCTTGGTGAGATTATTTCATTCTTCTTGCAAATTGGATAGCATGCAGATATTAGGATGAATGCTGGTGGGCCTCAAGCATAAGGCTGATACCCGATGATGTATGTTTGCGAGGTGCACTCGAACTGAGTCGGAGCCAGAGAGGAAGAAGGGCAAAGGAAATAAGGGTGCAGTTGAAAGCGGGAGATACTGTACCTCCCTATTGATGTGAAGCAGAGAGAGCGCATAGGAATATAGGATTCTACACCGCTGCAATGAAAAAAAAAAAGATGTGGAAACATTCTCACTCTGATAACAGTGTGAGCTATGCACACACTCGCACACAGCCTCTACCCTCTCTATGTGGCGTTCGGTTGGTATTCACTTCATGAGGAAGAACACGAGGGAAGACACCTCACTCCTCTCGCTCTTCCCGCTCCCTCATTCTCTCTGGCTCTCCGTCGTTGTGCCGATGATAGATGGAAATCTCAGACTGCTGTAAATTGAACACTGCGTCCAGCAGACCATTCATAATGCCGTCCCTTCGCCGCTGCTATCATCAACATCATATGGAGTAATCTGCCGCTGACAGGCTGGGCTTCAATGGAATAGTTTGAAACGCAGTGTTGACAATGGTGCACGGGACTGGGGGGGTGGTCAAACTAATGCTGGAGCAGTGATGAAAACCATGTTGCACAAGTTTGAACTGATCTGCCAACATTGTCCACATTTGACCATGTGCAGTAGATTTAGGTCATGGAAAGGGTGGCTTGTGTGCATTTACAAATGAAAATAAATGAATTCCATATGTGTATTGACCCTGATGGCTTTTTATTTCAGCTGCTTTCTTGTGCTGAACTAACAGCCGAATATCCCCATAAAGGATAAAGCAAAAAAACTCTCCCATCTCAGCAGTCGCCTGCCTTTCGTACTGCCTCTCTCTCTCCTCTCCTCTCCTCTCCCCTCTCCCTCTCTTCTTTATCTTTCTCTGGGTGATGTCTTCAGTTCAAAGCGCCCACTGCACACGGACGGCGACTTAATCTGCAGAGCATGCTACAAAGGCGACCTTGAGGGGAGGTTTGATTGAGGTTTTCAAAACCCGGGTGAAAAAGAGGATTGATAGAATCAAGCAAGTGAGATTACTTCACATTCTGTACCACACCCACCCCGCTGACCTGGGGATAGTGTTGTAAATGAAGCGCCGGCGCAAGTTTGAGAGGGGGAGAGAGTGAATGAGGATAAGAGAGGGGAAAAATAGGGGGAGAGCAGAGAAGAAGAGAGTGAAGGTTGCGAGAGTAAGAGGAGGCTTTGAGGACAGGAGAGATGGGAGACAGCATTGTAGAGAAAAGAAAGGAAAGAAGCGTGCTTCCATACTCTTTAACTTCTGTTGGAGCTGCATGATCAAACCGAAGAATCATGCACCCAGCGAATATTGATGCCAGAGTTTGACTCTTTGTTCTGTACAAGTTTTTGATTAGTTCCACTAATCCTTCAGCTGGAGTCGTGCGTGAGGAGAAACAAAATAAATAAATAATCTTTCCTGCAGTGAATGGCAAATTTTGTCAAGAAGGATGTGTAAATTTGTAGCTCATGTATTTGTTTGCTCATAGTTTCTTCCTCAAGAGGGCAAAATTGCTGGTGCCTATTGATTCCTCTCGTCTGGCTTTGGTGCTATGCTAAGTGGAACACAGCTTATTTGATACATACTCCTTGTGTTGTTGTGTAAATGCTTCTTTGTGTGTATTTCCTTTTTTCATCTCCACCCGCTCTTTAAAAAAGAAAAAAAAAGGGGAGTCGGGGCGCTCTCTACACTACAGCCTCAGCTGCATTCATCAGTTACAAGAGCCTCGCAATTATTCCCCCTCTTCAGTCAGAAAAGTCAACCTGCCAGTACCGGCACGCAGATGAATGACTGTTGTCTCCTCTGCCGGATTATTAGCCAGGAGATGTGTGCACACCGACGTCTCAGATGTCTCTGTCCCCCCCCCCACTCAATATGTTCCTCTTTGTGTTTCTCGTCAGGAAAACAAAATGCTGTCGGGAAGGAAAGGAAAAGGCAGAGCCAAATCCAAAGCTTGATGAGAGGCTTGATGATGACAAGCGTGAAGGATCTGATATAGGTGCCCCCTAGAAAGCTTTATTGCTAGCTGCTGATAAGACAAAGGGAAAAATAGTTTGCCACTTTTCACCCCGAGGTTAAGAAAGTAGAAAAGACACTGAGCACAAGAAACGAAATGCCGTTTATAACAATCAGGCAAGTTTTATTAGAGGAATTCCACTGACACAACCACAAGTTTATAATGACTAAAGCATTTCCCGATGCAATATATCATTCGGTAGCGCTATACATGATTCTCTATCCACAGTGATCTGTCAATACCATCTTACTGTCCATAAATGAATGGTTAGGTGTGTGCTTTACCTCGTCCTATTCCCATTAGCAGTCTTTTACTGTGTGTCCATGTTCTCCAGACCGTTAAGCGGTCAGCGAGGAGAAAGTCCAGGCCAGGGGCCCCATTAATTTTGGTTACCGTCTTGTCTTGTGGGCCTCACAATGTCCGTGACCGGCAATAAAGGGCAGAGACCTATTATTTAAGAACGGAAAGGTGAAAAGGGAAGCAGAGCAAATGACAATGGGACTTACCTCAGCTATATGGACACAGTCTCACATCACAGAGCTGCTGTCATCAAGGATGTATTAAAGAGAGAGGATGCAGAGAGAGGAGAGGGAAAAAGTAGATATATTTCCAATGAATTAAGTTAAAGAATAGGCAATGGGGAAGGTAGCATCTGGGACAATAATGTGAAGAAAACAAGGATGAAATAAAAAAAACCTTATCTGTCTCCTTCATGGCTCTTCAACAGATGTGAAACAGTGGCTGAAATGTGACACTTTGTTGACTTGTCATAAGGAATTTACATGTACTGTTTACAAATCCACGAGCAACTTTTTGTACATCGTGAAGGCGGCGCCGCAACCTTCAAGATGTTGTGCCCGATGTGCTTCACCCTATCCGTCACGCTCCAATCTCCACTCATGTTCTTCACCCGGTTGCAAGGCACTGTATCTCTTCATTCCTTTTATCCGCTACTCAGGAGATGAATCACAGCAACAATCATTCTACATGCGCTCAAATGACACCGAAACACAAAACTGACAGACACACTGACTTGAACATAGATCCTCCTTTCCCTCTTCTTCTTCTGCTACTGCTGTACAGCTCTCCCCCTCATCCTCCTCCTTCTCCTCCTCTTCGTCCTCGTTTCTTGCAAACGTGCAGCAATTTCAAATCCGATTGTCACATCAGTTTCCGCTGGTCAAGTAAAAAAGATGGAAGATCAGCAATGAAAATGATGATTTCTTCCCTCCTCAAGTCGGGGGGCCTGTCGTATGCAATCTACTTCGACATTCCACCTCATCAGCTTCTCTATTTAACAATTTTGCAGAGGACATAAGAAAAAAAGCCTGCAGACTGGTGAGAATATGGTGGCAGGTGCCTATTCAACAGTGAATATTAATGGCAGTGAGAGCGAGGCCTAGGTGCGCACACAATCATTATCCTCTGCACTTAAAATCACATTAATTGTCACCCAATTTTCATATTTTGCCAATCTGTTTGTGCCACCCTGCTCATTTCTCACACTAAATGCTTGTGACACATCGCCCACAGTCATGAGAAAAAAAACAAGGATGAAAAGATATGCAGATATGCATGTGGGGGGACCTTGTCTGCAAGGATCACAAAGGCAGCGGCATCGTAAATGGAAATGCACAAAGGGAAGGCATGACTCATCTGACGGCTGCGGACACGGAATGTCTCACTTTTTAATCCGAGGATCATATTTGATTGCGTCTCCAGTGTCTTGAGGGACTTTAAATAGACATGTGCGGCACTGGGTCAGCAATCAGAGAACGAGCTTGGCTATGAGATCTGGCGTCATGACTACGAGGTTGTCAGAGAGAACCATGTCAGGCTCAGGAGACGGAGAGATGCAAAGCCATCGCCTCTTTTTCAAACATGCGTGTTTAGGTGGTGCTTCAGCGATGATGGAATTTAATGCAGAAGGGAGAGGGGTATACATCATTCAAAATGAGACTTTTTCCTCATTTTAAGTGAGAGTGTGTTGGTATCCCGGTTCATTAGCACAAATGAGCATTGCGAGGTTGACCCGTGGGTGAAAGGCCTCTTGTTAGTGATTGAGATCGAGGTGCTGCTGAGGCGGCGGGGGCGTCAACCAGAACCGGGCAGATGTTGCAATGTGTATACAACATCCGAGACAAATGCTGGTAGATGAGATCTGAGCCACATGATACTGAATAAGCACAGGAAATATTCTCAGTTTGTATTTTTGGTCATGATATAAGCTAAATCTTGTGTTTCATTTTCAGGAAATAGTTTATGTGGATTTGTTTAAAAAAGACAGATTTCTCCCCCCAGTTATATACATTGCTTTGTTCACATCTGTGATGTGTCAAATTACACAGAACAGATCTCTGCACTGTCACAGTCCAATATTCACCTTATTCCTAATGAGCACTTGTAGACATTGTTGCTGTCATTTTTGAATGCAAATTACCTGCTTTCAGGCTTAGAGGTGAACCGTTCCTCTCTAACTGTCATCTTGAAAGGCAGGACAGAGTGTACGTTCTCCAGCTCAGGTTTAGTCATTTGAGTTCAGTGAAATGTATTTGTGGTTGAAAGTGAGACTTTTGCTGATAGCAAAAACAAGTTTACAGCCTTTGTCAGCATAATGCAAACCCCCAATTTTAGTAAATGTGTTCCCTAACCCTATAGGAATGTACATGTGTATAAGTGTGACTTAAAGGGGGGGGGGGGATATAGAGCTTTCTGAAGAAAACATGAAGCATGCATGAAAAATGAAAAAGGTTAAATGAAAAGCTGTTTAGTCTAACTCACAGTACAGATTATAGTCTACAGTACAGATTATAGTCTACAATGTTGCCAAAGAAAGTTTAAGAATTTGTATCCAAATAAATTTATTTTGACACAGGTGTTCTGTTAGGAGTCCTGGACACACTATGTTACAGTTAATAGCTTAAGAAACTTATAGCTTGATATGTAATGAATATTCCTAGTTTAATGACAATTACTTTTTTAAGTGATGTCATCTCACAAAATGACACTTTTGTTTCTGTTCTCAGAGACACCCACTGCAGAAAATGGCCAAATACAATTGCTTATCATATGCTCAACATACTGTATGTGTAATTTGTGTTACTTATATGCAGCACTAACTCTTCAATCCCAACTAATTTGGATTTCTGCTCATAAGGGAATAACCTCTCCAACGTCTCCTTAACCCCAAATATAACCAACATCACAAACAAAATAAATACATATTTGTTTATGCATATTTTACTTTATTTGGGGTAAATACATAGTTTTATGATAATTTCTGTGTTTTATCACCGATAAATACATTTGACGGTATTTACATAAAAATGGTAACAAAAACAATTGAGTATTGCTCTGTTTATCAGCAGCATCAACCAGCAATATGGATATATTGTAAATTATTTATATAAATATAAGTGTACCCTAAAGTTAAAGCATTGTAACATATGGGTATTTAGACTAATGTCTAGACTCTAAAAATTATAACTTACATTATAATTATAACTTACTACTTTACTCCTTACTTTCCTACTGTTAAACTAACATTATACATGCAAACTCACACACACACACACACACACACACACACACTCAAAAGATAAAGAAAAAAACATAAAACATCTGGATTTACTGAATCTATAGCACTCGTGCTGCTTATATGTCAAATTGTGTCACAGTGTGTGCCACTGTCACCATGCACGGGTACCTAAGTGAATTAATATCATCTGTCACGACTACCTACATCCTCCCCTGGTCCCACCTACCCAAGGAAGTGCAACAGCTCCCCAGGCAAACACATTCCCTCCTTTCCACTCTTCAACTTCATCTGTCACAGATACTGTAGCTTCACTCTCCTCCCTCCTGCTGTATGCCACCACCTGATGCACACACATACGCACACTCACACGCACACACACACACACACACACATATGTACACACAGACAGGCACAGATGCACACAATGGCTGTCTAAATAGCAAACTCTTGCCTATTTAATCTGTCACAGTTCTTAGCACATGCACACATGCACACCTTTCTGACTATCTGAGTGACAAGCACGGCAATATCAAACCATATTCCTCATGGCTGCCATCAAGTAGGAGGAAAAATAACTTTCCTAAACTAGCCCAACACGGGTGCAAAGAGAGAGAGAGATTAATCAGCCAAAGGAAGGGGGTTAGGAAGAGAAATGAATATCACAAACCATTGACAAGTTCATAAATCTGTAGTACAGATGGGGGAGTGTGTACCAACCGAGATGCCATTCAGATATTCTTTTCCTTGGGTGACGTAGACCAACTCTTTTTGGCCACAGAGATATTTTAATTATTTATGCCACATTTAGTGTACTTTTTTGTTTTTATTCAGAGGAAACTATTGTTTTTAGGAATGTGTTTCTAACATGAATATCTGAATACATTGTTGAGACCACGTTTGTGGATATGTTGAAGATCCAGCTAATTTAAAAATTAATTTTAATGCAGTTAACTATAAAAATAAACATGCAAAAATGTGATCCAGGGAACAAGCTGCAGATACATTTGGATTTTTAAAATAACACTGTTTTGTTTTTGTGAATAAAATGTAACTTATTTATATATACCAAACCCGGTGTTGTGAATAGAGACACGGATGGAGGGATTGGCAGGTAAGGACATAGCGCCTGTTGATTTGTAGTCATGACCATGGAGAATAATCTATTATAACACATGCTTTTTGTGGTTATTTTTGCAACAGTCTGGTGCACGTTGCACAAATGTTAACAGCAGATCTGCCGTGTGTAATTGTGCCTTGACAGTGTGCAAAATCACTCCGTTTAGAGACTGCAGATGGACCAGAACCATGCTGCCTTGTACAGTAAAGCAAAGGCCTTTAGTACATACTACTATCAATCTTGATAGATGACTGGCAGGAATCCCTCATTCATTTTGATTCTCTATTGGTTGCATTGATTATATGTCAGCTGGTGGAAGAAAATAGAATGAAAGTGGAAAGATGAGCATTTATGCCTGCATCTACAGGTTAAACTAAAAATCACCAGACGCATATATCTTTCCTTGAACCGCCCCCCTGCTGGCTCACCTGTCAATCAAACATGCATAATGCCCCATGTTTGCAGACGCTTGGAGGCTATGGGGCAATCCTCTATCTCTAAAATATTTTTCTTCTTTAAACTTCCATGGAAAACATTAATAATACATTTGAAAACCCCTGGTACATGATTTATGTGACTTCAGTTTTGTACCTTCTGTTAGATGAAAATATCAACGGTGATGTTTTGAATTATAGCAGTGTTCCCTCACATCTCCACAGCTGATGCAACCATCGTTAATGTCATTAGTTACACCTGTGTTCGACCAATCAAAATGTCAGTTGTTAGTGTATATTAAATGCTGATTAACAGTTGCATGGCAACCAGACCACGCTCACAAGTTAGGGACAGTTAGCTTGTAGCTGTCTGGCTTAACATTTTAACCCTGCATCATAATTGTAAGTACTTTATTTTTTTCATCTGATGCTGCATCCTACAGTAATCATCAAATATTCAGTGTGGAGCAACAGTATAAAGTCTCCTTGAGTCAACATACCTTGTTACTTTACACCCCCCGGGACAGTCACTGTTGTATACCAAGTGTGCAGAGAATCATTGGGGATGATGAACAGGTGGTTTTGCTTTTTGGGTGTGTGTATCAGTATAATATAATGCCTGACACTGAGTTTTTCAGTGCTCTGCTATGAGTCACAGCCCGGCTCTCTGGGTTGTCTCTTACACTCATTACTGTTTGTTCATACCTTCCCAATTATCTGTGCAAATTCAATATTTCCTGTCACAGCTGGAAAGCAGTGGCATGCATAGGCTACAGCTAATGGGCTGCAGGAAATACAGTGTAGCATGCTGGCAACATAAGTGGGGGGAAATGTCAAGCTGTATTTTCTTAAAACTTCTGTTTTTACAACAAAATTACCATGGAAACATTAGATTATTATATTCATTACAGACAGTAGGTATCTGTTGTAATTCAAATCCAGGCTGTTTTTGCATTAGGTTACTGTACTTAGTTATTTCTAGTGCTTAACCGTCAGCATTTGTAGTTCACTTACATGACACAAGTTGGATTTTGGAATTACTTTGATGCGTTTATTCTATTTGAAGACCTGCCGTTACTGTGTTTGCTGCTGGCTGCTTTTCAGCAGTCACATCTTTAAATAGAGCTATTATTTGACAAATTCAACACGGCTGCAGGATAATGGGATGAGCATTGCAGCAAATAAATTAATTGGGAAGATGGCTGGATTTTGTTTTTCAAAGAGAAGTACAGTTTGGGTAAAGGCCAGCGGGAACCATTCAAAGTCATTCTGACCATGAGAACAGACTCTTTGATCTGCAGGACTGCCAAGTGAGTGCACAATAAACATGGAAGTAATTAATGTCTGATTAATTACTGTTGTATTAGGTCTCACTATTGATTCAAAATTCATATTAGTGTTTACCCTGACTCTGTATTTGTTGTTTTGGTAGGTACAGTGATTCCACACTCTTGCACAAACAAGTTATTCAAAGACCGTCTCACACAAATTATTGACCCATCCACACATCTTCTAAACCGCTTATCCTGCCCAGGGTCACAGAAGGCTGGACGGTGTCCCAGCATGCATTGGGTGAGAGGTACGGTACACCCTGGTCTATCACAGGGCTAACGTGTACAGACAGACAACCATTCATAAAATCCACATTCACATTATGGGTAAATTAGAGTTTTGGCTCTCTCCTCACCTGCATGTCTTTGGACTGAGGGAGGAAACAGTAGTGCCTGGAGGAGAGCCAAGCAGACATGGGGAGAACATGCA
The DNA here is from genome assembly GCA_026937815.1 of Etheostoma perlongum. Taxonomy (NCBI): domain Eukaryota; kingdom Metazoa; phylum Chordata; class Actinopteri; order Perciformes; family Percidae; genus Etheostoma; species Etheostoma perlongum. The sequence goes on from CM049389.1 coordinate 13,755,726, forward strand.
AACTCCACATGGAAAGGCCATCAGATTGGAAATGTAGTAGTGATGGCCAGATTAACCCACTATGGGGCCCTGCCTGGCCCGTTTCTCTTGATCTCAATCAGTTGAATATGTGCACACTACAGACTACCCTCGAAAACATTATATTTCATCTAAAAACAATCAGTTTGTTTAGTTATGGTAACTGAAATTGAAAAAACATTTACTCCAATTATTATAAAATGTGCATTATGTAATGACAATGTCACCTAAAAGTCTAAGTGCCTACAACTGGATTATGCATTTTAGTGATATTGTGCTATAGCAGTGCTTATTATACAATTAAAATGTATTAATTAAGCAATTAATTAAATCACTGCAAACCAGAGGACGTAAAGTGGAACCTGGTGAGAGCTCCTTCTACTGCAGATGTCCGGGGCCACCCTAGTGATCCAGCCTTGGTTTTAGGTAGGAGTAAGATGTGGTGATGGCCATCTCATTTTATATTGTTTTTATTCCATTAAAACACATTTTATATAGTTTCATGTCACTAAACGCCTGTAGAGCGGCCTGTATTATCTTAGATTTTGTCTGTCGAATAAGACAACGAATATCAAAATGTGTGTGTTTGCATATATACACAGAAGTCAATGAACATACTGGCACTGTTGCTGCACTGCTGATACTTTTTAGTTTTGTGTCATTTACAATCGACCTGGACTGCTGTCTATTGAATTCTATCTAGCCTTTAAGCGCCATTAACCATATTGTTGCCAGACATTGTCATTTTGAACCTGTAGCTATGTAATCCATCAATGAGAGGTGCAGTGTCAATGCCGTTTGAAGATATTATTTATTTGTTCCTCTGAGGCAACACCTTTGACAGCCGGCAACAAGTTTGGAGATAAGACTTGAAACAATGCGCTCAGCGGGAACATTATAGCTTGTTTTTGCGATTGACACCTGTGCTTCAGATGAACTGCTGGGTATCACTGAGATAGCACATCTCTATATCAACAGCTTGTGACCTTTCTGTATGCCAAAGCAAGGGGCGTTTGTTCAAATCACAGCAACAACAGATATGGCCTAGCATTACATAAAGCACAGAGTGACACAGGGCTGACTGGTAGGACAAAATTTCAAGCGACAAGTTAACATCCTGGTGTTAAGTAGATGGATTATTTTGGGGATTAATTAAAATACTGTACATTCTTTAAACCCATTACATGTAGCTACAAGTGGAGACTACAACACTCTAAGTATAGCTTCTGTGTCTGTGCGACTGCTTTATCATCCACATTTAGAATAAATTGCTTCATAAAAATTAATGTATAGTATTGTGTAGCCTGTCCTAATCTCTTTGTGGTATTTTCTCTCTTTTAATCCATCCTCACGTTCACGCATACTCCGTAACACACCCTCTCTTGTTTATCGCTTCCCTTTACTGTTTGAGTTTTTCCCTCTTCTAACCCCCCGCCAACTTTGGCATCACTCATTTTCGTCCCCAGATCACCTCCGTCTCTCTCCCCATGTTCCCTTGTCTTTGACATCACTCCACTCTTGACTCAATCTGCCGTCTCTCGCAACTTTTCCATCCCGCATTCCCCAGCTCACTCTTTTCTCTTGTTCCCTCTCTGCATCTCTGTCGGCCCTGCTCTATATCCACCACACCTCCGTCTACTCTTTTCTTCTTTTCATGGACCTGTCTCTGTCATCCTGTGTGTGTGTGTGTGTGTGTGTGTGTGTGTGTGTGTGTGTGTGTGTGTGTGTGTGTGTGTAGGCTCATTGCCATGCCTGGGAGCAGGTGCGGGGTCCAGGGAGAGGGGTTTGGATAGACGAAGCGCTCCCTGACAGAACAGGAACAGGATCGGTTGAGGAGAATTAACCCAGCAGGCCTCTCTCCCTTCCCTCCCTGCTTCTCTTTCTGTCTGTCTCTCTCTTTCACACTCTCTCTTTCCATCTGGTAGGACAAAGCTTCCAGACTGTGACACACACACAAGGTGCAAGTGAAAAGGCAGTGGTGGTGGTTCACGATGAGAATAGATTCTAGCGTGACTGTTAAAACAAAAAAACATCTCTTTTGTCACTTATTTCTCATGTTTATTTCCTCCTTTTCTCACCTTTCCCCTGCAACACGCAGCTATGTGAAACAAACCATGAAAGAAAAATGTATCAAAATAGGATAAACGTGGAATTTAAATCTAATACACACATTTTTCACAAGTTCACAGGTTTTCCAGAGCCACTGTATCCAATTTGTGTCTGTCAAGTCTCTCTGGAATTCAAAAGCCGTAATACAATCATATGTAGCTGATAATTAGAATACTATACAAATCTGCCTTTCCTAAACTCCATATAGTTCCACTCACCTGATGCCGTGCGATCCACAGTGAAGGGATTAACCAGAGGTGTCTGTATCATGTGTTATTAATTTGTCTAGCTGTCAGTGGAAACACACATATGTCTGTATTTATTTTGGGTCCCTCTTAGGCTCCATTAGCGGGTCAGGTTATTGCTTTTTGATTGTATTTATTCACTTCTTCCTTTCATTTCCGCTATCTTCACCAAGCAATAATACCTAGAAATACACTTCCTCACTGTTGTTGTCAAAAATTGACTGATTGATCTTTAAATAAATATATAAAAGTTTATTGCTTTGCCATGATGAAATGATGTTACTGTACAGGGTAAGAAAGATCAGTTCAGTCTATCTGTATATTACATTATTATAGGTAATATGGATGTGTATGCAATGCTGGGTAACAGTGCTTCATATGTTGTAGTTGGTCTAACTGGCTGTAATGAGAAATTACAAAATACAGTTCATTCATTAAAACACATTTTAAAGTGGAAGTAACATATTTTTCTTCTTTCAAATTAAAAGTTGAATTCATAATTAAAATACACGCTTGCTTGATTCAACACACTCAGGGTTTCCTGCTGCAGCCATCCTTGAGCTGGTAGGCTGTCACTACCCAATTCCAAATGTGAGGGTCACATGTGTCACTTTGCGACAAGTAGCCTACAAGATGATAACAAGAGACTTCTGTAATGTCAATACAGTAAAAATGGATCTACATAACGAAGTTTGTTCACTGCTGGCTACAAGTTAGCATCAAACACAACAAAGGCAGTCACTTGAACAGTGTTTTGAGCTAACATTAGCAATCAAACAATCATAGATAGCTAAAACGTTTTTGAAATTGTTTCCATCTTCTGTTATTGTTTGTAATGAGAAAAGTTTATTATTTGTGGATTTCACAAATTTCATTATGACACGTTATGCTGTAAACCGTTTAAATCTGAGCATGCGCAACTCACATCTGCACTCAAATCGCATCAGGTAGTGACAAGGCTATGACCAGTAGCCTTGAGTGGCAAGTTAGCTAATTTTAGCAAACGTTAGATAGCTATTGCTAACGTTAGCCTGCTGTAGCCTAATTGGTCTGGTCTGGACATATAGTCTTTGGTGGCTATTGTTAGTTAATGTTAGCAATCTTTAGATACAGTGAGGAAAACAAGTATTTGAACACCCTGCTATTTTGCAAGTTCTCCCACTTAGAAATCATGGAGGGGTCTGAAATTCTCATCGTAGGTGCATGTCCACTGTGAGAGACACAATCTAAAAAAAAAAAATTCCAGAAATCACAATGTATGATTTTTTAACTATTTATTTGTATAGTACAGCTGCAAATAAGTATTTGAACACCTGTCTATCAGCTACAATTCTGATCCTCAAAGACCTGTTAGTCTGCCTTCAAAATGTCCACCTCCACTCCATTTATTATCCTAAATTAGATGCACCTGTTTGAGGTCGTTAGCTGCATAAAAACACCTGTCCACCCCATACAATCAGTATAAATCCAACTACTAACATGGCCAAGACCAAAGAGCTGTCCAAAGACACTAGAGACAAAATTGTACACCTCCACAAGGTTGGAAAGGGCTACGGGGAAATTGCCAAGCAGCTTGGTGAAAAAAAGTCCACTGTTGAAGCAATCATTAGAAAATAGAAGAAGCTAAACATGTCAATCTCCCTCGGACTGGGGCTCCATGCAAGATCTCACCTTGTGGGGTCTCAATGATCCTAAGAAAGGTGAGAAATCAGCTCAGAACTGTTTTCAGTCTTTGCGCTAAGCTAAGATAACCAGTCATTTCCTTATATTCAACGCACAGATGTGATAGTAGCGTCAATCTTCTCATCTCATTCTCTGCATTTTTCAAAATGTCTGAGTATTTAAGGACAAGGACAAAGAAGATAAGATAAAGAACACAGGGAAAGAATTTAGCAAAATACAATAGTGAGCAGCTAAGCTGATATATTTTTTTCGGATGAAAAAAGGAAAAGGCTAGACCTAATGTTATGAAGTATGCAGTTTTTGTCTTATTATTCTGTCTGTCTGTTGATGTGCTTCTGTAGGCCTATGTGGTTTGAGCCCATTTACTGCACTGTTAGGGGAAATTCTTGCTTTCCATAAGGGTTGATAAACCAAAATATAAAAAAGAGAAAATGTAACTGCTTCCAGCTTTTTCTTAATTCATATTCTGAAATAGCTCAACCTCTTTTGGACCCATGGACCCAAAGTATTTCTCGCATACGTCACTGTCATTAGTGAACCATTTGAGCACATAGCCTATAAATAACAAATAAAATTGGATTACATTTTTTTTGAAGTAAGCGCAGGAGAGTATTCCGTTCAGGCTTTGCAAAAACACAGCTTTTCAATGTTTCTGTTTATAATGATCATTAGAGCTTGTATCTCTCTCACACTAGCTGTTGCTTCTTATAAGCCTCCTTTCTCACAAGAAAGGCGCTCAGCAGACAATGCAAGAGGCACAGTGGAGGTGGAAGAGGAGGAAGTAGGAGACGCAATTAATAACAACTCTCAATATAATCCTGTCTCCAACCAATGCCTTTGGATAGAAGCAAGATAAGAAGGGACAGGAGCGAAATCAGCAGGGTGTGGGAGGGGAGGGAATAGGGATGTGTTACACTGTGTAGGGATAAATGTGGAAGCCTGTAAATAACAGCACAGTGCACAAGTAAAACAGGCTAGTGATAAGATGAGAAAAAATGTGTTTGTGCTTTATGCTTTCAACGTGGTCATGCAGGATCCCCCTCGCAAATGCTGTTGCGGAGGAAGTGACACGGTGCCTTAGCGGGGGAATTGATACAGCGTTGTTGTTTCTAATGAAAGCATGAAGAAGTGTCAGGCTGTGTTGTCCCCTGTGTGTTTTTTTACACTAATAACCGTATGTCCAAGTTGCAAAGCTTCACAGACCTAAAACTATGGTGAGCAGTTGCAAAATGAAAGCCACTGCGACAGTAATGCCTGCTGACTGTTTAAACTGACTTTGATTGACATTGGGGGCTTAACCGGCTGCATAAATCTAAAGCCACAGGGAGGAATATATACTGTAAACAGCAGTAAATAAACAGTGAAAGACTCATCGTTTCGCCTAAACCCCCCCCCATCCTCCACACACACACACACACCCCTCAGTTTTGTTACCCACAGTCACACTGACAAGCAAGAGTGTTGCGATGAGAATCCCAAGTTTGTTTTACCTTCCTGGATTTTGGCGCATAGATAAGATTGGAGAATTGTTGACTTGATTGCACTCCCTGTAGTGGTATCTCAGGAAAGAGCATGCAATCATTTGTAATTTACTTAATTTACAGATGCCCTTTCAGAGTATGCAATCGAGGATAGTGCCATTTCGTTGAAATGATGGGGTCATTAAATGTGGAGTGTGCTTGTTCTTGTGTGTCTGGTGGAAATAGTTGTCAAGTTGCATGTGGCTTGGCTGCAGAGTCCCGTAGACATGCTCATCCCTTGTTCTTTGTATGATGTTAATGAGCTGCTTGTACCCGTGCTCTGATTGTGGATGAAGGCAGGCAAGCTCTCTTTTCAACCACTGTGACGATCTGTTGTTGCATCTGTGTGCGTGTGTGCCTCAAATGCCTGATTTTAGTTGTAATGTCAGTATTGTACAATTGATGACTTCATTCTGGGGTTGCGCACAAGGGGGTAAGCCTCTCCTTTCTAAGCAAAGCTCCCTATGGCGGCATTTTGATGCTACCAAGCCATCACCCGCATCCCATTGACTGCCATTCATTTTGGCGCCACTTTGACAGTGAATAACTTTACATCTGAAGTGTTTAAAGAATCTATTTGTACATTGTTTATTTCTAAAGAAACACGACAATATACAAAAGTCTCCATTACCTTGTATCTCACGTTATGGCTCTGTAGCAGACATTTTTGTAAAAATACAGTTGTGTCACAGTAGAGGAATCACTGTATAGTACCTGGTAAGCTCGCAAACAGTTTGGACTTCCATTAGCTGTTTAGGTTTTATTACTAATGTTTACTAGCATTTTAGTTAGCAGTAATTAGCCTGTGCCTATGTTATCTCCTTACATATACCTACGCTCTCTGTCTCTGCAAGATTGGGAATGATTGAGATTTCTCTTGGCACAGCTACCAGAAGACGTACAACTTTCAGACAGGTTGCTCACGTTACATCTACGTCGTCAAGCTCAGTTGGAGGCTGTACAGTAACACTCAGCTATCACTGCAAAAGTGCTTCTAATATCCTTCACTGGTCTCCATCCAGAATAACGGGATCTGTTGGTCCATTTCTTTTACTGTCTATGGTTGCACAGACATAAACCACTGAGATAACCATTCAAATAAATCACAAATAAGCATGTTTCCGCACACTGGAGACTCATAAAAGAGAGTGCTCATAGAAAAAATCAAACTAAACGCATGTCTGTGTTCATTTCGGTCAGTTTGTCTATGTGTTTGTTTGCCATACGCTTCTGTGGTTGTCTGCATTATTGATTTACATGTGAGTTCATCAATAATTAACAGTTTAGCTGCCACTGGCTGCCATAATTGCCTGGCTGCCAGTAACACACTCAAAATGTGAGTAGCATTGTGACCCCATACCTTGTCTGTGCACGGGGGCGAGGTGGCTTCCATTATTAACCAAGTGTTCTTTTTTGCCTCCTACAATATGGTTATACCAGGCCACTTTAAATAGTTATGGGCCAATTTTTAGCAGGATGCTATCATCTCGAATCAACACCTCTATCATTTGTGAAAAAGTATAACTGTTGGATAAATGGTCCATGAATTTGCTCAGGTTCCATGGAACATTTACTGTTGACAGCTTTCTTTTCAAACTTGTATGGATGTTCTGTCACACAGGGTAATAGGAGATAACAGATAATAAGGCAGAACACAACACGCAGAGGCAAAAGAGAAAAGTACCCAAGCGATCTGACAGACGCTGTTGGAGAAAAGATTTTTTTTTCTGTGCAGTTATCTCTAATTTTCCAGAGCTGGGAGAGGTATCAGAGAGATTTAATTTAATTAAACAATGGTCCAGCCATGTTCAAGGTCAGATGTGCAGGCTCAGACATTACTGTGGAGGAGCCGAGGTGAGGACTCGGCACACACAAAAGCCTTGAATAATTTCTGTGAATGATAAAGAAAAAGATTTTTAACACCACATGAGCGAACCATTGGCACTAATTCCACTCATTACACAGGTAAAAACGACACAATCATATTTTCTGCTCGGACAAATGCATTTCATCACATTAAAGCCCTGCAGGTTGTCCTTTGCAATGGAGTTTCAACTTTCTTTTAACTTGGACATTGTTAAAGTGGTGCACTTATGTGTAGCCTACCTGCATGCAGTTATGAAACCTAATGACTAGTTCTAGACGTATGTCAAGTGCTACAGTATTCATTGCTTTTTATGAAGGTTTAACCTTTCGAAGCAGATTTTCTCCCATTCTGAATTTCTTTTTTACTTTTTAATAAAGTTATGTTTTAGTTTTATTATAGTGGATCAAAGTGACCTGTATATTTCTTATGGAAGCTTATGGTGATCATTTCCTCATTTGTCAGGTATATACAATATTTACTGTGGACCACAGCTGCATCAACACTCATCAGCATTATTATCCACAGCAAGTCCATTTGAAATTTGATTTACGTGTTATCTTTACTTTATTTACCTCAGAAAAACAGACCGGTTGCTAAATTGGTAGTTATAATCAAATTACCCTGCTTTATAGCTAGCATTAGCTTGCCAGCTAATATTACAAATGAACTGTTGCCATAACCAAGCCGCTCAGCTAGCACAACTTGAGTAAACATTACACACTTTAAATAATTGTGGCGTGGAATTCAAATAATCATTTTCAAAAAATGTACATTTTTAACAAAGATAATTGATTTAATATGAGTCATTTTTTAAACTAATTACAGTCAGTCTAAGGGTCAAGGTATGCAAAACTTCAAAGTCCTGTGTATAGTAAAGATTATTAACACTAGCTAAGTTTCCATCCACTTCTCAATCAAATTATCTGAAGTTCGGTAAAAAACTTGAATAAAAACCTGTGCGTAATGACATCACATGCTGTGTTGCGATCAAATTGGTATTTCGAATTGATTTTAGACATTTTAAGGTGTTTCCATTCATTTCTACACTGAATTGCACAACATTCAAGCAAACATTTGCAAACAAAGTTTTGCTAGACAAAACGGATTGTGGCGTCTACCAACACATGATCAATATTGCAGAAGTTGTAATAGTGCTTATGTGCCAGCTGATAGCGACATATCAAGCTATAATAAGAAAACAACAATACTATCAACACATTGCTATGATGATGCAGATGCAACCTGCCTTTTATCTTCCCCCTGGCACCGCTGCCAGACAACTCTTTTTTGAGACATGTCTCGCTGTTTGAGTGCTTTCCATTTACTCTGGAGGACATCCCATGACTTGTTGTAACCTTTGTTGGCCATTTATTGTGAGTTCCAGATAAATTAAATTCACAAAATCTCTTGTCTCCTCGTTCATCCACATACATCTGTCTTTGTTGACACCCGCCATGTGTGCAACCAGAACACTGGGAAAAGAACTAAAACTTCTTCTTCTTTGTTTTGTGGCGGGTTGCAACCATAAACTGACCTAAAACTTAATCGCAATTCATTATTTATTCGGCAAATAACGTTTTCATCAGTGTTCATCGCATAAGCCGGATATCAATCAAGATAAAATCCGATGACACCAAATGTATTTCCTTTGAGTCGATATTTATGATATTCCATTGAATTTTACTGTTTCCATAATGCATTTTTCATTCGATATAACTTAGTTTGGATAAAAACATCTGGATGGAAACATAGCTAGTGACTCTTCAAAACGCAGTGACAATAAGTCACTTACACCCACTAGCAGTATCAACCTCCTTTACAACTTTTTGCAGTGGTAGGCTATAACAACATTATATTACCTTTTGCCATTGCTGCTGAGAATATTTGTCATTATTTGCAGAACTGGAAGAGCTTACTTGTCAGAGAAATGTAAATATAAGTTGCTTTATACACCCAATGCTGTCAAGTTTCCGGTTGCCATGGCTGCCAGTGATTAAAGCATTGTAACTTTAGTTTATTTTGGCCAAACATACTGTATGAATATATGGCCTACTGTTTGAGTAACTGTGACAAAGTGTAGCTTACTTTCAGAAGTGTGGATAGTGTCATTGTTCCCTGGTTAATATGAGCTCACTGACTTCCCCAGTGTAGAGAAATCTCAAACTCCACTCAGCTTGGGAGATGTATTGAATGCTGGACATATTTTTTTCACCTTAGTTAATGCAAATAATTGGTAATTCATAATGGAAACACATCACCTTACAGCCTACACATGCTGTTAAACAGTTTTTGATTTGCATATTGGTGTTATAAAATTACTGAAATTAGTCTCAAGGCAATTTTTATTCCTGTCTCACATATGTTATAACATACAGATGTGTGGGTGGATGTTTAATTGGCTAAAAAAATAATACAAAAATGGAATACTGAACTAAACTAAAAACAGAGGCTCTCAAGTGTCTTATCCAAGTAATAATGCTGAAAATCATTCTCATCTTGTGATTTGGATATTTTCCCGCTACTGGCTTGTTAATGGCTAATGTGCTGGTTAAATTGCTGTTAGCTACTGGCTCTTAGGAAGCTACAAACATGTGTGACTGTCACTTTCACAAGCATTTTCTAAATATATTGTTTTGAAAATGTTGTAGAACGAAGATGAACCAAGCAGACCTACTTTTCTGCTCATTAGGTCATACTCTAATAGTTTCCAATAGGTTACATTATAAGTTAAGTTTATGTTAACCCCTGCTTGCTGCAATTTAGGCTTAGTTTAGCAGTAGCAGTAGTCAACAAAAGTAATCTCTAATAATAGAAATTGAGAAGATAACAAAAATGCAGAACAAGCCTATACAACCACAGGGAACATTTCAGACAATGTGAACAACTTTTACCATTGTCTGCATTTGTTAGCCAATCAATTTCTTCCTCCTAAGCATATTGGAGTAGAGGTGTCTGTGATCTGTCTCGTTGAAATCGATCCTCTCCCTTAAATGGCACATTGACTGCAAAGCCAAGCTAGTGAGCCACCCTCAGTAGATGGGCGGGGCTAGAAAGGGGGCCCAATCCATTGGGCTAGAGCGCTGTCAAATTGACAATTGTGATTTCCATTGGATCAGAGTACTGTCAATTGGAATTTTTTTTTTTTTATTTAAAGTGTCAAACTTAGCCTATAGTAAATGTGAATTGTATTAAGATAAATAATTTGTTTAAATTGAAAACAAGTGAAACAAATAATGAATGTGATGTTTTATTTAGCAGTATTATATTGTGTGATGTGTTAACTTATCAAACATTTCCTATATTTCTAAGCTGATTCTCTATGTTGTATTCCGATAAAACCCGCCCCGACTTAAAAAATCCTGGAATCAGCCCTGCCTCAACATAGTTCCTCCAGCTCTCTTCAACTCTTGTCCATCTCATCTCTTTAACTTTGAACCCCGGTCAATAATCACTAAGTCTAACACAATCAATAGTTGGGTATTGCCTTGATGCCTGCAGCGCCTAAAATATAAAGAGGAAGCGAGGGTCAGATGGCCATTTATACGCTTCCTGAAATGGGAGAATGTGATGAATCATGAAATCGAGTAACTGTACAGTTAGGCACTGTCTCCTACTTCGCTCTTGTTTTTGTATACTTATTTTCCCGTTTGTTGGACTGCTTCCTTTATTTTCTCTCTCCTCCTCTTCCTCCTCTTCATCTTTCCCTGTCTTCTTTCAGTCACTCCTGCATCTGATTGGTGCATAGGATCATTTGGGCATGAGCATGGATGGATGAATGTGTCAATATCTAAAGAGGATTGGAGCTTTAAATGAGGGACTGGACTACCTGGGAAAGCAGCCAAGGGAGAAGATGCTGAAAGCTAAGTGAAGCAAAAAGTTCTAAAACGCAGGCAGCAGCAACTTGTGAATTTAGCCCGGCAGCCAAATTACAGTCATGCATTGATTTTAGTTTTTTTACCTTTTTCTCCGATTTCTGTCATGCCCTTTTAGCATCCCAGTCTCTTTATAGTTGTTTCTTTTTCTCTTAAGTTGCACTTCATGTGCCTGACATGAGTACTGTACAGAGTTTCAAAATTACCTTAACCCTCGCTTTATCCTCCCACTGATTCACATAACACACACTGTAACACCGTCAACAACACTCACAGCGAATATTCCTTTTTTAGATTCAGAGCCGTATTTTGAGATTAAAGGCAATTTAAGATCATCCGTTCCTCCTTACCAAACTGTGTAAGAACAGTGAACCATGTCATATTGAGTGCGATCGGTAACTTGCTTCAATCAATGTACAATTAGAAGTGTTGGAGGCTCTGCAACAGGAAGTCACCTGCTCCCTGGAATGTGCATTGATGTCAGCCAGTGCATGTTAATTACATAAGAATGATTAGAAAGTGGTATCACCGTAGCAATGACCTTTTTTTTTTTTTTTAATGATTTCACCTTTTAAAATCAAATCAACCAAATAATAATAACCAATAAAACAAACAAAGTGTTGGTCTGTACAGTGTATACCTGCAGGATTCAGGATTCGAGACAAGTGCTTGGATTTCAGGACTGTCCCAAATATTTTGGGACGTCTGGTCACCATATCTAGTACTGACATAACAGTTACTAATCCTTGTACTGCTTCATTATTAGGCGGGCATCTTGTTCGCAATCTTTCTTATTGTTATATCTGGTCAAGTATGAGAAGTTAAGTCACTTATGTCTAGTCTTGTGCACTTCCTGTTTTATTTTGTATTCCCCGCTTCCCTCTTGTTGCATACCCTGACTTCCTCCCTTTGTGTGAATTTCCCACCATTGTGATGGTGGAAAATTTCGTCCAACGTTCCAGCCAAGTTTTCATGGTATCAGGTTTTTGTTTGTAATTTTGTGATCCTCATTGTGAGTGTTATTTTGTTATGTTTGAACGCCGCCCAGTAAATATACCTACTATTGTTTGAGAGTCGTGCATTTGAGTCCACCTGTCTCGCCTCTTAGGTCGTTACACTTATTTTCCACAGAGTAAATATTAATGTCTTCAGCTAGCTTGTGGATAGCCTATATCTTTGCGTTTCCACTTCCGAGATTGCTCCGGTGCTGCAAGAAATTCTGCCGGATGCATGTATTTTTTTATTTAAACTATGGTTAACTGCTCCTCAGATATCTGCAGGGTAAATTGAGACAGCTAGCTAGACTCTATGGAGTTATCCCCCCATGACTATTTTGCAGCGGATGTGTGAAGAGTTTAGCACCGCCCATGACAATTCTGATTGGTTTAAAGAAATGCCAATAAACCAGAGCATGTCTACCTCCCATCCCTGAAAGCTATGTGGAGTAGCCAGACCCTCTTTCAGCACGCTTTGGAGGATATGTATGACATATAAGATAATATGACTGCAATATTAAAATAATATGGCATTACGGTTCCACCTGTTTCCTACCTGTGGTGACATAGTCTGTTTTTTGAATAGCAGCAAAAAGCAAACCTCAGTAGACTAAAGTAAATATTTTCTAACACAATGCAATTAGAACAGCTGTTTGATTTGAACCACTCTTTAGGTAATTTCCTAGAAATTGCCCAGCCACAGACTCTAACTAATGTTGACCCATGATACTTAAAGCAGGCAAATATGAATAAATAATGCAAAGGAAAGATGGAGATACCACATAAATCAAGTAAAGTGCTTAATTGTATAATTAATCAAGCATAGCTCCACGCAAAACACTAAAATAGAATTGATTACTATGCTAAGTGTCTGTAATTGATTCATATAAGTGGACACTGATAATTATCACCAACCCAATTAAAAGTGAGATAAACAAGGAACAATCTTGTGGAGGAGCAATACTTTCTGTCTCATTTCAAAAGTCCAAATAATGTATGTGCATAGTTTTACTCCGATGACTCCCGGTGAAGAGAACTTCACCAGAGGGATGAAGCATGGTAAACCCAGGGGCTGGTTTATGAAAAAGAGCACGGCAGGGAGTGCTTGTTCAGACATGACTGACATGGTTTTGATCACATCTCCTCATGTTTCTCCTCTATACTTTACTAAGCCCGGGGTGCACTGGGAATATGCAACAGTGGCAGGTGAATCAGCGCAAGCATTTGTTTACTTCACAGAAGCAGGAAGGAGAGCTTGACGGACTGCTCAGCATGCAGGCCACTGGCTGTGGAGAAACATGTATTTATTCTGTCCAGGAGGAGGCTTAATCCCAGGAGGAGGCGCAGAGTTGTGTGGTGCGCACATTTCAGTAATGTGTGGGTGTGTGTGTGTGTGTCCTTGTGTGTGTCGGAGTATTAAAACTGTAGATATGGTTGCAGTTTGTTGTACACAGATTACTTTCTCACTCCATACAAACACAAATAACGCAATTATTATTTTTGCACACTCTCTCAAGGGTATCATTAGCAAGCGCATCACAAGCAGAGAAAATGGTCTTTTATGTCTCCTGCATTAGGTATCATTTAAAAGTTTGTAGGTATCCTGCTTTTGCTTTGTATGTAATGGAACCTGATCTAAGTCACTATTTTCAGTCATGAATAGAGAGATTATTTATGTGCATTCTTTCTTCTGACATTCCCCACTTTTTAGACCCTCTTAAAAAGCTATTGCCAAAATATCTTAAACTTGTGTAGCAGAAAAGTTACCAATTAACTAAAAGATTTAAGCTGTTAAAATAGAACAAAGATTTAAAAAAGAGGTGCAGAAGTACGTAAGGTGTATAATGTGTTGGAATTAATGTTATCATTGCCAAAGAGTTTGTCCCAGTGGCCAAACACATTCATTTTTCAGGTACATAATCGGAAGTGTTAACTGTTTAATTATCATTAAGGATTTGTAAAAATGAAACCTGCTCCAGCTTGAGTTAATCTGTTGTCTTGATAACAGGGCAATTCCAGAAGCAAAGAAAATGGCTTCCCCTTGGGATAGAGGACAGGCTACTTAACCATCACTTAACCCCGGGTAACTATCTCCCCATCTAAACCAAAAAGGAAAATTGTAGATGGGTGAAAATCACCTAGGGCAAAGGGGTTCTTCTAAGCAGATAAATAATGTACTCAGGCACCGGTTTGAATTCATGGCATGCAGCCAGTGGATAAAATCGTATATCTTTTATTCTGGTTGCAGGAGGAAGTTCGTATCAGGTTCTACAATCTGGAATACGTGAGATTAGATTCTAGGAGGGGTGGAGGTCAGAGGTTGGAAGGAGCCGGTGGGGACAGAAGGGGGGGGAGGTTGGACAAGCCACGCTATCACAGGACTCTCCCCCACCCTCTCTCCCGTAGTAAATGGAGTGTCTCTGTGACTCAGATAGAGAAGTCTATCAGACGACTTGGTCCTGATATACTGTACTCATCTCATGATCGCTGCTCGGGTCAAACCAAATCACCTTCCTCTAAATGCTAGTTAAAAAGGTCAGCCCATTGTGACAATTAAAATATGTAATTCAATATTCATGTCCAATGAGGGTTTTTCTTAAGAAGCACTTCACATAACTTAAAATTAAAATTATTCCATGGTTTAGGTTTTCTATCATTTGTCGGCATCTCCTATTTAATGTTTTTGATGCAATATGTTGAGCACTTGGTATGAACAATATACCATAGTATATCTACAGTATATACAGGGTGTGATTTGCCTGTGGGAATGCGTGGGACTTCCTTCTTTTCTGGTCTACATGTCCCTGCTTCTGCTGAATTATTTATTTTATTATATATGTTGAATTATGATGTATCCCCCCTCAAAGTGATCAATGCTACTTCACCAATAGACCATATATTATATACCTAAAATATAAGTATTTTCAACTAATTAAAGCACTGTAATGTGAACAGCCTATGGTGCTATAAAACGATCAAATCAGTTACTGGTTGTATTTAGCCGCTACTGAGCTCTGGGACGCCAGCTACCAGCAGCAGTTGTTTAGCCACCAATAGGTTAATGGGACCTAACTACAAGCAGCGCCAGATTACAGTCCTTTCAGGGGCCATGGTAGTTGAGTTCAGCAAGACAGTTACATTTAGGCACCAAAACAAGGAAAAAAAAGATCAAATTTGGAATAAAACACTCCCGGGGACTGAACATGTGTTTCCTGGGTAAAAGTATTTTGTTTTCGCCACACATGGTGAACTCCGTGATGTTAACATCACTTTGTGCTATTTCATTTTGAGATTATTTTCCATTGGATTGAAGTGCATAAGTGTTTCAGCATGGCTGGCCGGGTGCTACTATATCCATGGTAATGGAAGGGGGATTTAATTCTTGCATGTTTTGTTGTGTGCAATAAAACATCCCTCCTCTGCTTTCTTCACAAATATAAATATATATATACGGAGAATGTCGCGTTGACACAGAAGCTCCGCAGAAGGTGCACAGCTCCCCCATAGTCGGTAAAGTTAACTTATTAAGTATTTCCTCATCCTCCAGCAGATGTAGCCTATCAATGAAGTTATTGTGGGTAAGTGGTCCTACAGGCCTGGGCTGTGGGCTTAGGCTACTGCGGTAAACTTAACTTGCATCCTCCGGTCGGCGTCGCTATATATAACTATAACTATTGAACTTGAACTAAGTATGAACATCAACTAAAATTATTGACAAGCCAGACGGAGCGGCATCAATCTCGCCAGCGTTCCCGTTACTAGGCATAAACTATGCACTCTAGCTTTAAATAGATTTTGCCATGAGAACCAAAACAGTGTACATATGGGTGGAACATACACATTTAACACATATTTAATGTCACGTAAAAAATATAACTGATTTTGGGGAAAATGTGGATTTATTTTGTTAAAACATCAATGTTAAACAGACCCACTTGATTTTGACTCCAAACCTTATACCACAACAAAAATGCAATTATGTTTTCCCTCAGCTACATTTGTAAACGCTCTCATATTGTTGTGTCAATTTGAATGGAAGAGCACCGAGACTTGTTGTCCTTTCAGTGTGCCTGACATCTGATATCCCTGTATACATTATCCGACAGTGGTGCCTGGTGATGAGGGTATACTAAACGGCATTTGCGATTGCAGATGAGCTTGCAAATCCAAGCTTTACTGCCATCACCATCCAGGGCAGGCACATATTCATTTATTTATACTCCTAGATTGCTACCATCAATCAGAGTACTATAAATCGTCCCCCCTCATCAATAGGCAATCTGCTAATGCATGCAGCCGATCAATTCCTGACTAGCACAGACTACATGCAAAGCTACTCATCTCTTTCACACACCGGCGCACACACAAACAAACTGGCTGTCTTTAATATGTACAAACAAGCACATTCATACCAGTTGTGCAAACACACATCTCGTTTAGGGATTAGTAGTTTGATCAGAACCAATATGATGTTGCATTACTTGCCTGGATGGGGAAAAGGGGCTTACAGAAAGATGAATTAAAGGGGTCCCTGTTGTATCATAATGATTTGATTAGTGAATTATATCCCGAAGTGTGTAATGAAGGTACTACAATAACAGAATAACTGCGGCTCGGTAAAATAGACAACCTTAATGTGTCCCAAAGTTGTCAGTGTTTTTTTTTTATGCTAATCATGGAGAAAATGTACAACTGCACAAAATGTATTTTTGCAGCCCATGATACTTACTGGGAAACAAAGGATGTAAAACGACAGAAAGCAAAGGCCATCATTCCTCTGCTTCTGTATCTTGCTTTTAGGAATTCACTGCCACAGATGCAAATAATTGGACAAAGGCAAATGTCAGAAAAGGCTTGTTTGACTGGGGACAGTCAGCAACACATTAAACACTGCGATACTTTTTTTCTATTGGCTGACACACTGGCTCGATCCCTTGGCAGGTTAATACATGACATATTTAGATTTGCCTCTTGTGTTTAGACCTAATAAAAAACCCCAAACACAAAAGCTGTCGGGGCTGCTTGTATGGTATTACGATGCCCTTCCATGGAAATGCTCATTAAAATTCAACTTGTTCTAGACAGGTTCAAGAAGGTACAATGGGGGTCAGGTCAGTGGTTTAATCAATCAACAAACATGAGTGAAGACACAGCCTTGTCAGATTACAACCTGCCTTTTGCCATTTTCTATCAAATCATTTGCCTTCACTGTATATGGTTATTTTGCAGATTTTCATTCAGGATTTTAGCAATACCAAGGTCCAAATATGAGCATGTTAAAATGTTTGGAGAGCAAGTATTGTATAAGAGTGGCTTGAAAACCATCACAGTGGGCAGAATCATAAATGACAAAGTTGGTTAAGTAAAATAATATGCATCTTCTTTATTTAATCTTTTTGTTGGAGTTTGCATCATTTTGTATTTGAATTCAAATATAACAGCGTAGGGTAGCGTGAATGTTACTGTCCTCTGCTAACGTTAGAATAATCCCTTCCTCAGTAACCTGAGAATTATTAACATTATAGATGCCGTCAATGGCCACTGCAACAGTTTCAACGCAGCGCGACAGCAGGGGAGCTTTTTGTCAGCCATGATTTCTGATTGTATTACCATGTGTTAGTCAAAAGGATCAAACTTTCACAAGAGTTACCGGTGTTCTTTATTGTAGTAGACTACATGAGGTCTGTTTGTAGCAGCCTAGTTTCCTTACATCATGTAGGGAAAAAACTACATTATGTACATAGATTATCAGCACAGAGCCACCATCAATCTGTTGTGATCACAGGACTTAAGAACGTGCAGACGAGTAAGAGAATAAATGAACAATGTGCGACAGGCTTTTTGGGAAGCACTCTGATTTTGCCTCTTGAGAAATGCCGAAGGTGAATTATATGAGTGGAATGTGTTCTTGAGTTTTCTCCTGATATGATCTTCCAGGAACAGCCACGGTAACTTAGAACGAGCTCTGAAAATATCAACGTGAGGACAGAGACTGTCTCCCGTAAGACGTTCACTAAGCACATATATATATATATATATATATATATATATGTCTAGTAATTGATTTACTTACTTACTTTTATGTCTTATTACTATTTAACTGGCTACCGGGGTGGGTTGGGGGTTGGGATGAAACCACAAAAGGACAATTGTTTTAAAGAATTGTTCATTCTGAAAACACAAAATGGAGTCTTCTATTGTACTATGTTGAAAATATTGGTTTAACGCTGTATCCAATAAAATGTATGAAAGAAAAAAATAATGAGGTTTAAATCCAGCATATTCATAGCAGTTTAAAGTTTCATAAAAGTTTCATTTCACGCTTTAACTACTTACACTTTTGTCTAATTTAAAACAAATAGATTTTTCTCACTGTTAGGCTGTTGGTAGATTCAGGAGCAGACACGGAGGAAAGGTTGGGAAACAGGAGGTTTTTTTTAATACAACGGAAAAAATGGCGCGTAAAACCACTAGCGCTGGCCACAGCGAGTGTTACCACTGTGGGTAAAAGGATGGTCCAGCAGAGACTGGTTAGAAAGCCGAGGTTTTAATTACTGGATCTGCTTCAGGTGTGCAGGCAGCCACAGGCGTCCTGACGAGGAGAGAGAGAGTCAGGAGCGACACACACACTCAGCGCAAGAAAGAAGACAAAACAAATAAAAAACACAAATGAGAGGGAAACAGACAGGAGAGGCAGCAAGCCAAACCATGACATTCACTCTAACAAAGTGATAGGTCAGCGCAAAATAAAACTTTTTTGAGGACTTTAAAAAAGTAATTTCTTTTCATGTGAATGTGTAATGTTTTACAATAGGCTCAAATAAAACTCAATTGATTTTAGTCCTGTCTAGATTGGTGTGATGTCAAAGATACATCTAATTCTAACACAGATCGACAAACTAAAAGCAGTTGCGACAAAAACAATCAAAACCTTTATGTATAACCATGGATTATTAGTGACAGCACAGGGACAGTTTGATCAGGGCTGTTGTTTGTCCAGACGCTAATAACCAAACTGTGTGTTTCTCCATGTCCCCTCTTGGACACAGACTAATGAGAAGTGACCTTTAATTGTGTTGCTCTGTTAAGGTGGCACGCTGTCACCGAAGACTGACAGAGTAAAGGAGAGACTTTACTGTTTATTCACAAAAACAATCAAAACTGACTGATTGAAAAATAAATCTGTCATTAGAATGCATGAATGTAGTGATCTCAGCGTTGAAACTGCATGGTGTTGTTTACTGTTACATCAGCACTATCATGTGCGGAAAAACGATGATCAAATTGTCTCAAATGTACAATGTATATTCAAAAAAACGCATCAAGACCTAGGCTCAAAGTTCAACTGTCACAGACAAGAGAACTTCTTCGTATACTACCACAAAAGGTTAGCAGCATCGGCCTGTGTTGTCCAGGGGGCTGAATTAGTTTCACTGTGTTGTTGCTGTAATTGCGCCGCTCTCTGAAGTGTTGCCCCATGGCTATACCATTCCACGCCTCCATTTCCTCCCATCATGACAGCTGTATCTCAGCTCTGATTGGGCGTTTGCTGTGAGGAGTTCCTGACCTTTCAGATGGAGCCCGATACGGTTGGCTGGTTTACATTCTGTCAAACATGAGTCTGTGAGGCACAGGAAACGACATCCCTTCCAGAAAATGTCAAACAGCAGTGGCAGGTCTTTGCTGGCACTGTACTGTGATATTATTTTGAAGAATCTAGACAGAGGTTGACACGTCTTGCGGTTGACCGGAAGAACTTTGATTTGCATTCAAAGTGCTTGTTCAAATAGGCAACAATTGATGTGGTTTATATAGATCAGACATTTTGAAGGAGTTAGGAAACAAAAGTTAGATAAGTCGCAGCAAAAGTTAGATAAGAACATCAGGGCCAGAAAGAGCATGTATCCTGGAAAGCGACGCTAATTCTCGACAGAGGCAGGGGTGTTGCAATGCCAGCAAAAGCTTCAATTAGTAAGTTAATTACTCATGTATTAATACTTTATTTGTGATTCATGGCACTGATTCCAAGCTTGACACTTGCATTTCATTACTTTTGATTTGTGGAGATGAGACTAAGACTGCCACTGATGTGGCAGAAACCAGCCTAGTAGAAAAGATCTTAGAATATGCATCAATTACATAAACTGAGGTTGAGATTGTGCTTTGCTTAAGATACATATTTGTAACTCTCTATGTAAGGGGGTGCTATCCATGTGTGCATTTCCTATTATAGAGGTCCTTAAAGATACGATATGACTCTTTATCTTGGTCAAAAAAAGTAGTTTTTGCCACACTAGTGGCATGGCTGTATTGAATGTAATATCGGTCAGTCTGTCTTGGTCATCACTTTGGTCCAGATTGAAATATCTACACAACAAGTGAATGGATTGTGGTGAACTATGGAACAGATCATCATGGTGCCCAGATGATGGAGCCTGAATTGTCTACTGTAAGTGGGCATGCTTATCTTGGCATTTACCTACATTTACCTAGTTTATTTCCTTGATGTTGCACTTTCAGGATTGCTCCGTTGCTGGCGGAAATTCCGCCAATTTCACTCATAAGGTCGGATATTCGTTACCTTGGGCTTTTTTGTGTTAGCAGTTTAAACTCCTGTAGATTTATGAGGACTATGGTTAACTGCTCCTCAGATCTCAGCAGGGTAAATCCAGACAACTAGCTACAGATTATCTGTCCAATCTGAGTTTTCTGTTGCACGACTAAAACAACTTTTGAACATACACATGTTCCACCAAAATAAGTTCCTTCATAAGGCTATTTTGCTGCGGCCCCGCAGCTTTTCCTGGTGCTTAGCACCACCCAAGACGATTGTGATTGGCTTAAAGAAATGGCAATAAAGCAGAGCATGTTTTTCTCCCAACCTGGAATAAAATAACACCTGTGTGTGGTACAATCTCACAGAGCTGCCAGCGAGGCTGCAGACTCTTAGTCTTGTTTCAGTGTATATGCAGCAGGTTAACTTTTGTATTTTCATGGGGGATTTCTCTGGGGGTGTGTTAATACAAAATGTTTGACATTGTACTTTAAAAACACACATTTAATGCACAATGGCACGAACTGTATAGGACAGTAACTACGTACATAAACAGTATTTGTATTATTTAAAAAATAGTTAAACAAAGTATGTGAAAAATACAGCTTGGATTGCATCCCAGTTTCATACCACTGCAGAAATGGAATCCTCCCTCTCCACACGCCCTGTGTACTTGCATCCCAAACACCATGTTGTGTGTGTGTGTGTGTGTGCCCAAATGTGTGCGATTGTCATCTATTAACCACCAATGCTCACCTGTGCAGGTATATTACATCCCATCAACACACACAAACAAACAAACAAACACACATGCACAATGCACAATGGATTAAAGCACTGGGGGTGGCATTCCAAACCGCATGAGGATCCTTGTTACATGTCCTGCTGGCTGGCATCCAAAAAATGTTAAGTAACGAAAACCCATTCATTAAGTCACATAATCACCATGCTGTGTGCTAAAGTGACATTTGCCATCCCTACCTGCAGCGCAAGGGTCTGGCTCTATCTTCCACCAGAAGTGTCATGGTGATCCCTCCCTTGCCTTCGCTAATGTTAGCATTAATAACTCAACATGATGTCATCTCTTCAGCTTATGTCCAGCAGGAGGTGCTGGGAACCGCCTGTGCCTGTTGTTCTAACGATTAATCTGCCCTGAGATGTAATGCCGACGGTAAGCCCAGCCTGAATGAGTGGGGTCCTGTCTGAGGAGAGACAAGGTGATAATTGCCTTTGTGTAGCGGAGGAGAAAGGGCAGGGGGCGTCAAGGGCAACGCCACCGCCAACTATGGTAAATCTGTCACCGCACGCGTTGCAAGGCAAAGCCCAGGGCTGCAAACACAGACTGTGTTTGGCTTCTGTGTTTGGTAAGTGGGTGCTTAATGGGGTGGGCAATGTGGTTTTAGTTTGTGTCTGTGTGTGTTTGCATCTACCTTCCCGTGTCTGCATGCACGAACAGCTTGGTTTGTTTGTGTTTATATTTGACTTGTCCATGTTATCTTGTCTGCAGGATAAACTAAGTGTGTTTCTCTTGTAAACACCATTTCAGCTTTTCTTATTACAGATGTGCATCAGTAGACTCAGGACTGTCAGATGGACATAAATTGTCTGGTGGCCATCACACTTTGGCTTTGATAACCCTAAACCTTTCGAAATTGGTAAAATGTTTGACCAATTTTAGTCTTAAAGGTCCCATGACATGGTGCTCTCTGGATGCTTTTATATAGACCTTAGTGGTCCCTGAATACTGAATTTGAAGCCTCTTTCCCAAAATTCAGCCTTGTTGCAGAATTACAGCCACTAGGTCCAGTCAACAATCACTTTTCCTTAGGACTTGTCATTTCTGATGATGATGTCTCTCTCTCATGGGTGGGCCAAATTCTTGGGGCGAGCCAAGCAGAGAAAGGGGAGGTAATGTTGCCGCTTATGACTTCATAAGGGGCAAGATTCCAGTTCAGCCCATCTGAGCTTTCATGTTCTCAAAGGCAGAGCAGGATACCCAGGGCTTGGTTTACACCTATATCCATTTCTAGCCACTGGGGGATCATAGGCAGGCTGGGGGAACGCATATTAGTGTTAAAAAACCTCATCAAGTGAAATTTTCATGCCATGGGACCTTTAAGCTACTACAGTAGGTGGTAATATATTTAAATGTGCTTATCTATCTATCTATCTATCATAAACCTAGACTTATTGAAAAAAAAAAACAAAGAGATACAGTATGTTGTGTATAATGATTCAAGGATTGCAGTACAATGGCCTTTAGTGTCATTTGGTTCCCACAGTGAAGAAGGGCTGTAAAACAACAAACTGCACACAACTGTTTGGTTCTTTACATTGAACATGAATGCATTCTTCCACACATACACAGACACAGCCATGTGAATCAGTGTGCAATTTCACATAAAAGGTATAATCTTCAGCTGTCATTGCTAGTGAAAATGTACTGTATATGTGTATACACACATTCGCCCATGTTTCAACAAATACTTTTTGTAGCATTTGTCATTGTCGTTGACGAAAGTAATGCAGTGCAGTCAAAGAAATTACAAACCTGACACAAAATTAAGAACTTTTACATACATTTATAATGGTTCATATACCAGTAGTAATTAATTTCTTTGGAATATCTTGGGTAGAGCGTAAAAAAATACTGGTTAAAAGACTAAGACTCAAAGACTAACACGCTGACGGGGCATAATGCATCTATAAAGCCTAATTTATAATCCCAAATATGACACGATGATAAATTTAGCACTCTAATGTCGCTTGAGGGGCTGAGCAATTTCCTCTCTGCAAAAGCTTAAGTTTCCCAGTTCCTCTTCCTTCTCCCTGGGGCCAAATTTGCAAAAGCGGGTCATCCCTGGTAGAGCACTCTTATTCATCTATCATAAAGCTTCCCAGAGGATTTCCCTGGCCATGTAAATTTGGGTTCTCAAACAGCCAGAGTTTAGGAAAAATGCATTTTATAGCAAGCCACTCCTGTTTGCTCTTCCTTCCCTTCCTGTTCTTTCCCTGGCCCTTTTTTCCTTATCTGTCTGCTTTTATCTGCTTGCCAAGGTCAGACAGGCTTGAGGCGATCAGTCTTGATAAAGACAGGCCGTGGAGATTGGGGGGGGGGCAGTGACAGGGTTGAGAGGAGGCCTGGTCAAACAGTTTGTGTCCAGCTGTTGATGGTCATATCTAAACAGTCCCCCAGATAGCAAGGTGCTTTTTTATTTGCGTCACATTCAGGCTTTACCTCCCTCGTGCACTGAATATCCCCAAAAAGAGATTATCATGTTATCTTGCTGGGTCACAATGTATACCATTTATCAGGAGATATGATTTGTTGACTTTGCTGTGGTTTATCTAATTTCATTTCAAGTCTTTACAAAAATCACGCTCGATACACGCTGTCAGGGAAAGAGAAAGTAAGGGAGCAAGTGAGTTGTAGCATGTTGATGGGGGGGGGGGTAGAGCAGGAGATCTTGTAACACCTGCACATTCCCACACAAGACTCTGGGGAGAGATACCTACGCCACACAGACTAACTCATCTCTCTCTTTCTCTCTTTCTGTCCCTTCCGCAACAGGAAATGGATCACGTTTCTAAAAGCCCAAGGCCCAGATCTCCTCAATATCGTGTCTGTGTACTACTTTGTGATCTTGGATTGACTGATTCACCCCTGGGCATTTGTGGGGAGAAACAAAAGAGGAAGTGCCATCAATGTTTAATTTCTCTTTTAATCTTAAAAAATATTAGAAAACAGGGTTTTAAATGCTTTGCACAGTTGTTGCCTTGTTTTTCTTGAGCTGTTCAGAGTGCTCTCTGTTCTTAGGAGTAAAAGTGACATTTGTGTTGTTTGCCTAAACAGTAGCCTCGCTTGACTTAAGTTAAGCCTGAGAGAACGCCAAAGCAAAGACAATAAAGAGCAAGGCATTGTAGAAACTCCCAATAACACAACACACACACACACACACACACACACACACACACACAAACACAAACATATTTCTTTTTCTCCCTTCACTAAGGGAATGGGAGCTCTATTAAATAATTCAAATAGCTGTCCTAGGATGCCAATCAGAAATACTACAGCCATAAAAGCCATGTCTATACTTGGTGCAGAGTGGAGGCCCTGCAGCAAATGAAAGCATTATTCTTGTTATCCTCTGGAGAATGCAGCAGCGCTAGTATTTCTTCTTCTTCTTCTGCTTGTCGTCGATTTATTTCTTTATTTATTCTCCGGGAGGAAGGAGAGATGTTTAGGTTTTGAAGCAGGACATATCTGCAGGGGAAAGCGACTGTCAGCCTACTTTATCCCCATTTGAATAGTGCCTCTCTGCTCGCTCCAAGGTGAAACACACTCTGTTGGAAACTGGGTTAGGAGTAAAAACTGCCAAGGCGGCCTTTCAACAATACTGGAGGTATAAGCACCCACAGCTCTTCCCCCAACCCCGATCTTCTTTATTTGGCTGTAGTAAGTTATCTATGCTTTTAAATGATAAATTATTAATCGTGATCTGTGCTGTGTTGTGGTTTGACGTTAGTGTTTCTGTGTGGGATTCAGCTTTGCCAGTGATTGCTTTAAACATTTTAAAAAAAATTTACTCTCTTGGTTTATAGTTTGAACTGAACAATATAGCAATCAAATGTTTTTTGTTTTTTTTACTTTCCAGTTCTACCTTCCAGCTATCTAAATTGGCTCAACTTTGACACATTCAACTTGTATGAGATTAACATATTTCTCTTTAAAGGGGCTCTAAGTGATGTTGGATGACGTCACTTCTTGTTGACGTTCAAAGTATTGTCAAACAAAATGGAGGCTAGCTCACCTCTCCCTCCTGTAGAGATCTAGCGCTAGCTGCTAGAAACCTACATGTTGTATTCACCAAGGTTAGTGATGACTCTAGCTAATTATATCCCTGTGTTGGTAGTAAGGCGAACATGAATGTCCATTTATAAAAAACAAAATGAATAACCTCTTCTTTAATTTAACATAAGACGGCTACACATGCTACTTACCTAGCCAGCTAACAAGCTTGGTTGGCAGCATGAAGAGGCAATGTTAACAGCAGCAGCTAGCAGGATAATGCTGAGTGTAGTTGGTAATGTTGTGATTCTAAAGTTGAAAGTTTGAAAGTGTCATTATAAAATAAACATAGAATTTTGAAAATGGCTTGTTGATCTAAAAATGAACTGTGATAATAAGTACTTTTTATAATCATGATTTCAATTGTAATAGTCAAGCTGATCTTACAGAGTTCAGTGAAATGAGCACGGCCCCTCAACTGAAAATCTGTGGCAGTTTCACAGAATTTCAAACAATTCTGTGATGGGCCCACGGAAGAGTTCTGTGAAATAAACACAGCCCATTAAGTTAAGGAAAAGGTTGTGGGTGGGCTTACGGTTCTGTGACACACTGGAAGAACGGTACAGATGGGTTTAGGAAAAGAAGAAAGCGACTGTAAGAAATATTACACGTAGGACACGATCCCCGGTCTCCCAGGTTAAAATCCTGTGTTTGACCCATCCATCACCCCAACCAACCTCCTTACGCGGGCTTTCGGGCTTTCATACTACTCGCTACCATATTCACTCCTAACGCTACATCATCTTCTCATTGACTTTACGTTAGCATTGCTTTCCGTGGTGGCTACACCGACTTTTCACATATTTTGTGCCACCACCACGTAATGCGGGGTTAACAGTTTGTGATCATTTCACAGATTTCTGTGAGACTAGGCTGGTATTAGTATGTTATACTTATTTGAAGCTTAACAAGGTAAAGTAGGATACAATGTAAAGGAAAAAAGTACCCTATGTATTTCTGACTAATACCATGAGAGCCCAGAAATTCATTTAACAATTTTGCCATTTCCTAGTGTGCTAGTGAATGTTAACTAGACTACATTTACTAGCAGTCTGCTACATATTTACAATCATTTTTCTTGTCTATTGACTATCATAGAAATGTGCAATATCTAGATGAATTCAATGGTGTTGGAATATGAGACAAGACGGTGCGATGGTGACGATGGTGCAAAGGCCAAAACTCTTATTTGCCCTCATGATCTTACAGTAGCTCTGTAGTGTCTCCATTTATTGGTATTACATAGGCCTATATACTATTACAAGATATCACTTCAAGTGTAAATTATTTGTAAATGGGTTTTCAATTGTGGCAGAAATAAATTACCTCTCAAGTAAGTTACTGAACAAGTCAACCAGATAAAATAATGCTCACTTCATTGTTTTAATGTTAACCAACCTGCATGTTTTTAATAGTTCAAAACGAACACAATGTCCTTATTGAATGTTCCACATTGGTGATGGCAGAAATAACAGCAAATTAAAAGACAGCACTTTGTTTCTCTTGACAACTTCTCATATCTGTTGAGGTTGCTCATGCAGTTGCTGCACTGTACTGTTAATCACAGAGAAAATGGAACAAACAGCACTGATCATGTGTCTCCAATGGAAGTTAATATCACATTCTGTCATTTATATGCAGATAAAACAAGATTGCAATGACGGTTGCATTGATTCATGAAATTTATGGGGGTCCCACATTATTTTTCATTATAATGCTTCACTTTATTCACTGATTAATTGTTTATTTCAAACTTACATTTCTTGCAATAAGCACTTCAGCTGTGACCACGCCAACCCAACCACCCGTGACCTATTTGGATAGACTGAGAAGAGGGGAAGAAATCCAAAAAGCTTTTAGGAAAAAATGTCTCCCCCCCGCTTCAACAGATAGCAAGCCATCTTACTCTCTATGGTGAAGCAAGCTTCCTAATGCCCAGGAGTCCATCTTCAAACTGTACTAATGGACAATTTAACCACCACTCTCCTTGGCCTCCCAATGCACCTTAAAAATGGAACCAATCCGCTTACCAACAAACTTGCACCCACTTATCCATTTGGTTACCCTCGAGATGATGTAACTCTCTATCCAGGGAGCTTGTGGACTGCCATGTGTCCGTGTGCATGCGGGCAGGAAGACAGCCAAGGTCATCACTCATTGATAAGGCTCCTGTGGAGCGCTTGTGTTATCTCATCTGCCTCAGGACTACCCAGAGCAACCTCTCCAATTAGCCATCTTCCCCTAACTATTTATCCCAGTGACAACTACTCCGACCCAAGTACTGTATCTGAGGCGGTCTGGGACAGAGCAGACGCCAGGGAACCCCTTAGCACTTAAGATGGGCTCTTATGAAAACCTTGCATATTTCATACGGTAGCTCCCTAATCACTCTTAATTCCGGTTCTAGATGTAGCAAATGTAATCTGTAGAAAATAATGCATCCCCACAAGTTATTTACAGTAGTGTTGAAGTGCAACCAATTGACTTGGGAATGAATGATAGATTTGTAAGTTTGATAATGTGAATCCCAATAAAATTATGAATACTGAATTATAGTGTTATACAAAAGATTAATTATGCTATGTACAGGAAATGTTTTTTTTTTATTATACAAGTTTCAGGCGGTAAGAGAAATAGTGCTGTCAATGAGTGAGGAGGTTTTTAGCTAACTGAATATTTACTAATTTGTCTAGTCATTTTAAAGCTCATATACAGTATGTATACCTATTTAACTCTCTTGACATGATTTGTTTTTAAATATGTGTTCTAGGATTGCGCCGTAGACAAATAGCAAGCTCTCCCTTGAGGGGATGGAAAGCTGTAGATTCAAAAATAGTGAAAGCTATCATAGTTTGTTAGCTTTGTTGCATTATTTACTTTTTTAAGCAGGGGCAGCCAGGGTTTGCGGACCGTTATGAGACAAGAGTCAATGGTACAAATATTCATTTTGATTAAACTGTGTGAACTCATTCTCTCGTTTTCAACCTAACCACTTTGCTAACTGACCAATGGCAAGCTTGCTAGCTAAGAAAACTTTAGCTTTTCAATGACTTTTCATTCAACTACATGGTGTGCAATTGTAAGCAGAATATCAGGTTGTTTGAGAATTTATATGCAGATTGTGTTGCGTCGAACAAAGACTAGAGTGTGTTACCTTTGAAAATATTTATTGTAGCTTTTTTGTATAATGTGAGCTGAAAATCTGCTTTGAACAAACACTCTGGGTACATACATTTGCGAATATAACGTTGCCTTGGCTATCCAGTCCATCGGGTTATCAGTGCCTTTCTCCGCCCACTATACCGTAAATTGCATTGTAACAAAGCGTTAAGGACTTGTGCTATGATACGGCTGAGTGCAGACTGCGATATTCCCACTGCTGACGCTATGACTGTTTAAAATTATCCTGATGCCAATATTTGTAATGTAGCGAGGAGTTTAATAACTGCTGGAATGGAATGTGTACGCTGAGTCGGAGATTCAATATCAGCTTTGATTTCTTCCAGTAATTGTACTATTGCATGGCTGTTTAATCAGTAACGCTTAATGATTTTGCGTTCACTCACCTAAAAATGTGTGATCCTTGTGGCAAAAATCCTTTCAGCTCGTCTACTTGGCCTGTCTTCTTGCTTGGATTTCTGCTGCCATTTCACCAGGAGGCAAATATGAGAAAACCCGCTTGCAGCAGGTTTACACCTGCTTTTAAGGTGCAGAGAATTTTCGAGGTGCACTTTCACAGGCGGATTTTGTACATATATAGTGGAATACATAATTAGGTGCACTTTACGCTTCCCCACCTATCTCTTTATTGAAAACTCCCACTTTCCTCTTCACACTCCCATGAATGCATATTCATGACACGGAAAAGCGCAATTTGCCATTTTCAGTCCCCGCCACAGTAAGGTGACCAGATTTCTCAGACAAAATCCGGGGACATTTTCAGCTCAGAAGCGTATATACCTCCAAAACACGTCATGTTTTTAATTTTTGGAAAACTTAAAACGGGGACACTAGACCTAGAGCTGAGTATCAGATACAATATAAACTATTGAGGAAATATTTTCCTTTGACATTGATGCAGTATGAAACGAGATCGCTGCAGTCGGCAGCAGAGAAGCAACAATGGAAGTTAATAAGATAATTGTCCAGCTTGTATTTACGTTCATAAAGTGCTCGTTCGTTTTGCCGCTGACAGACTCATATTAATATTCTAAGTGTCTGACAACATTATGGAAAGGATTTCTAAGGAGGTCGACCTTTCTGTTAAAGATTAAGATAATTTTTTAAAACATAAAAGTCCGCGAAATTGTGTTCGCTAAACCCACCAGACTCCATGTAAATAATCAGGGATTTTAGCATCGTAAAATAAGATTTTCTAAAACATGTCTGAGCTCTGAGCAGCGCTGCTCAATCGGCTCCGTTTGGTCAGAGTTTTCTTTCTTTCATTCCAATTTTAGGGCTGTCAGTCACAGTGAAAACCGGGGACATTTCCGGGGACAGGTCACCAAAATCGGGGACTGTCCCCGGAAACCGGGGACGTCTGGTCACCCTACGCCACAGGCAGTCTGCACTTTTACCTCAGAGCGGCCTGTTTGTACATACCTCTTCATGCTTTGCGCACACGTTACGAAACAAATATGCCTGAAGGGGGGCTCAAAAGTGTTTATGTGGCCCTTAGTAAATGTAACACTGTTTTTCAGTGCACAAAGAGAGAGCTCATCTCCACAAGTTTTTGAGTTGCAGAGGTTTACTGGTATCATTGGCCCAGTAGGACAGAGCTCATCCCTGCCATGTGGAAATTGCAGAAATACCTTGTGTTTGAAATATGTGTGTGGGTGTAAGGCAAGACAGTAGTGTGACTATTTCAACACAGTCTTGGGTAATTGTTTCCTTCCTGCAGTGCAAAGCATATGCTTCTACATTTGAAACAACTTTAAAGTGAAATAAGTGACCTATAGGCTTCTCAAGTGATTCACTACACACACGGATCTGTAGTGTACTGTCATTTAAAAAAAACAGCAGCAACTAGCATCAGTAGTTGCCTTTGAAACTTTGGTCTGTAATTCAGAGGTCATGGCTGGGACAAAGATTTCATCTATGAAAGTTAAAACCACAAATGCATATTCAACGGTACAGTCTAGACACAACAATAACAGCCACACAGACACAACAATTTCAGTCACAGTCTAAATGTAGTCTATCCCATAATTCAACGCACACTCATGGTGTGAGTGAGAAAACATACAGATGCAAACATTTGTTTAATGATAATTTGCAGACTGTAAAATCTACTTCAATTGTTTTATTCCATTAAAGGTGCAGTAGTTAAGACTTATGAAACTAACTTCCTGTCGTATTTGCTGAAACTGACCCTATGTTTGAGTAGAACTACATGAATACAGGTCATTTTTTACCACCTACAGCCTGTTGTGCAATTTGCAAAAAATCCACAGATCCCCACCAATCAGGGCCAGGGAAGTGTCTAACTGTGTGTCAATCACTGCTCATGCACATGCATTAATTCTCCCTTGTGGGGGGAAGGGCTTAGGAGACCGTTTTGGGCTTTAGCAGAAAGCCTGAGTCCTGTCTCGTCTCAATCCTACCTACATCCCCCTTTTAACCAAGACACTGTAGGACATCAAATATTCAGATAACTTTCAGTTTGACAATGTTGCATTGATCATTTTATTTGACTCACAGGAAAAATCTCATGTCAGACTCTAACAAACTTTACTACCTTTTTTGGCAGTCCAACAGCTACTCTGTTACGTGTACGGTGAATTAGAACCCTATTTACAAGGTGCTCCGTCATTCTGTAAATCAATCAAAATGGCAACCAGACGAGTAACCAGCTATCCTTTTTAGTTTTATCATTATTAAGTCTCATTAAGTAGACATTGATTTATTTTTTGTCAACACTATGTGCAGCAGAACAAGCTCCAAACCCATATTACCACCTAATAAAGTTGCTATAGCTACCCTAGCAAAGAGTACATCCAGCAGACCAATTAACATTCATTTGGTGTTGTGTTTCTGGCCATTCAACATTTGTAGGACCAATATTTACTCATCTTATAGCTTGGATTTGTTCTCCATCTCAGGGGAATATTTGGATCTTTAGCATCTAAATGCTCCACTAAGGTTAATTAGTATTGAAAAGTAAATATAGTATAGGAAGCTTGAAACACATTACATTGTATTGCAAATTAAAATATATTTCACATTAAATTAGCTACTTTAATTCTGTGACAGCTTTTATCCACATTATCGACAGGCAGATCATTCCATTGGAGCCAACCAGTGTTTATGATTAATGCTTTGTTTTAGTTAATAATATATCATTCCATTAAATATTCTGCCTAAAGGGTCAGAAAAAGTAAAATGATGTAGACATCTTCTTCTATGTCCTTTATATTTCAGTTGTTTGATATAAGCCTTCACTATTTTAAGTTCATTAAACATACCAGACAAAAGTGAACAAAGCATGTCCTTAAATACCACATGCCAATGTTAGTTAATGCTCAGGTCTGAGTTTGATACATGCAGTTCACATAGGCCTACCTCCGCGCTGCTCAGGATTTAAGCCATGCAGTGTACTTTGTGTACATCCCAGTGGCCTTGCTCTCACTTCATGTGCTTCCTTAATCAGAGTAAAAATGTCTCCTTTATTATTTCAAGACACACACAGAGCCAATTAGCTAATCATTATGGCAAGGCAGGTGGTGCACTAATACAAGATAATAACACACCTTGGGCATTCAGAGCCGCCATACTGCTCAGGGCCTTTCAGCAACATTGCACTGTTCTGTGCAAGCCTAATTGGGTTGTGAAACATGGGGGGACGGGACATAATCATGCAAAAAAAAAACCTGTTACCTGTAACTTTTGTGCCTGCTTTTTATTGAGGGAATGAGAAGGACATTGGCATTATTAAAAGGGAGAAGAAATAGAGAAAAAACCTGGGCCGATGGTATATTTTTTACCAATTAAAATCACACAGATACAGGACACAGATACATTGATATAAATGAAAAGGGGGAGAAGTCTGTGAATACAATGTTGGATTTACATCCCCCTCTACCCCATCCCCTGCTTTTGTTTTTTTGTCCTCCAGATTAAAATAATAACAACCGTGAACGAGATCTGATCACACGCTTATCCATGTATCTTTTATATGATCTCAAATGAATACAACCAAAAAGAAGGGATGTATCATGCTGGTTTACTTCAGATGCAGGGCTCACATCATTATAATTAACCTTTTATCAAAGCCCAACATCAGAACAGAAAATGAGGAATCACCTTGAAGTTGAAAACAAAGGCTTTGCATAAGCAAAAAAAGTAAAGTGCTAAATATCCTTTTACAGTTTTAGTACGTGCATACGTTACTGCATTCTTTCCTATTTCTGAATTTATGATGGATACAAATCAAATCAATGTAGGACTATTCATTATTAAATAATTGTATGTCTGCAAAGCCTTCTCCCTCCAGACACTAATTGTGTTTTCGTAGTGACACAAAGGCCGACAGGACTTTTCCATGGCAACTGTGGTGATGAACACCCTAAAAGGTTCTGTATCCTTTCTAGACACCACAATGCACTGGCTGCACATGTTTGCCTGCGTCCCATTTCCTGACTGTCAGTCCATAAATACATCTCATGAATGTATGCATGATGAGGGAAGAACGAATGCTGTCTCACACTGTATGCACCTGGCAATAAAATAAAATCCACATTTAGAATGGAGATTGTGGACAGTACGGGACATTTTCTTTCAGAATTTCAAAATGAAATGTGACACTGTGTGCTAGCAATCTAACTGTTGCACCAACGCAAAGTCATAATTCCAAATGCAAATGTTGTTGTTGTTTGCCGTTTTGTATTCCATAATGCACAATTCTGGCTATTGTTATTCTAAAGGATTTTAACTTCCCCCGTGACGATCAACGCAAGTTGACATTTGAGACTCTGCTATCAAAACACAAATCCCACATGCTTATCTCAAAATAAAATTTGACAAGTGAGGGATCCACGGGCGAGCAGTCACTTGCTGTTGGGGAGAGCTTGTGTCTCAGCGAATATGCTTTACCATGAAAGCAAACTGACAGTCAAGAGTGTCAAAAGCAGTTTGCTTCCATTATAGTCTCCCCCTGCCCAAGTCACACATTTGGTATTCGTGGAAGCAACATTTAACACGTTCTCTCACAGAGCTGTGGCGTCTTTCTTTCATTATGTTAGCACCTCCGAAGGGCAGGATGCTGTGTTTCTGCCCCCGCCTTTGACTGACACGGTGGTTATGAGCAATGATAGCTCCCAGGGCTCCGAGGGAGCATCTAAATGGACTGACACTGGCAGTGTGAAGACACCTCGCACAAAATCCACTGACATTATTATACTAAGGACTTTATATAGGATGATGAGGCCTGGAGAATCAATGTGATTGATGCGCAGCACTCAGCACATAATTCCTCACATTTTATTTAAGATACTCGCTCAGAGGGGTTGTTGTGACTGCTGCCACTTGGAGAGGTGCTGTTGTTGAATTATGCTTGTTGGTTAAACATGTTCAGTTTTGCTCTACACACAGGAAAATAGAGCTGCACAAGGAGTAAAACATGGTCCAACATCCTGTCCAACAGCAGTGTGTAGTCATGTAGGAGAATGTCAGTTGTGTGCAGCCGAAGCCAGTAACACAAGCAACATGGCAGCTGGACTGTCCAGTCTCAACCTCGAGACGTTTTTTATTTAAGGCCTTGTCTTGGTCCTGACCCTGGGTCTCACCTAAAAAGTCTGCTTTTGCTCTTTGCACTCCAGAATGACACAGAATTGTTTTCTGATGCCTCTAACGGCAACACAATGTGTCAGGTTCAGGCACAACAACTCGGTTAGGTGTAGGGACTACACTAACTTTGTCACTCTATAATATCAAAATCTGATATCTTCCTTTATTCCTGCCATAATTACTTGGGCTTTTCTTACTCTAACGTGAACGTAAGTCGCTTTGGGACACTTTCCAAAACCAGATTTATTCCATGCGCTCATTACCAGCACGAGTTGCAACATCTACATGAACTTTGAGGATAGCAGTTCAAATAAAGCTTCATTGACACCTTTACCATGTGTACCAGGTTATCGATAGTTGTACACTATAAGAAACAGGGCAATTCAAATGAACCAATAAATTGATACGCGCAGTCAAATAAAAGATACACACTAATTGAACCGTACACATGCTACTGCTACGAAAAAAAGTGGATGCACTTTTGTTTTTATAAATACCATTTTCAGATGATGAAATAATAATCACAAAATATTTCATGTTAACGTCAGTTTAGGAAGGTAAAAATAATTAATACTAAATTCCCTTTCTGTAATGTTTTCCCCACTTCAGTCAAACATCTGTGTACAATGAAGCAGTGCCACAACAGTGCCCACGTTTCGCCTGCCATATGTCCTGCCCAACTGTTGCTTTGTGTAAAATCTACAATCAGAGGTAATAAAACATGCACTGTTTGTAAATGGAAAAGCAAAGACCCACAACAGTAGTACCCTTGTTGTTTTATCATTATTTGATCACTGTCGTATTGTCATTTAGTTGCTTTATGTCATTGAAAGAGTAATCTGGTCTTTACAGAAGAAATTATACTGAAAAACAACCTGAAAATTCACCTTAAGCCCAGACATAGTACTAATACAAGGGAAGAAAATAACACATGTGTTTGAGGGTTGCTTTTCTCTTCCACAAAATCTAGTTGTAATGGTAGGCTAGATATACACTGCATGTTAGCCTTAGCTACATTTGCAATATATATATATATATATATATATATATATATATATATATATATATATATATATATATATATATATATATATATATATATTTAGATTTTTAAGGAAGAAGGGAAGCAGATGGGAGCGATAAAAAGAGAAATGGGAGAAATATATACTTTAAGGTTTATTAGGCTAGTGTGCAATTGCAGGCTGCTTGCTCAGGGAAATTGGTGCCCCCGGGCTATATCCCATCCCCATGGCTGCTCACAGGGAGATATTGGAAGAAAGAAAAGGAGGAGGCCTGTGTGTAAGTGAGATGAGAGGGTTGGGGATATGGTGGGTAGGGAGTGTGAAAAGAAGGAAAGAAGAAGCAGTGCTAATGCATGAGATGAGTCTTCCATTTAATGGAAAACCGTGTACATGTGTGCTAATGAGTTGACTCATAAGAAAATCACGAGTGTGCTCTCCTTCAATGCATGAAGCCATCTACCCACTCAGTAATTCACAGAGAGAATCAGGAAACGCTTAAGGTTTCCTGGTAAACGCCCTAACAAGGTGACAACCAACATGATTTATTTATTTATTCATCGATTAAAATAACATGCATGTACACAAATGTTAAAATGTTTGAAGAAATCCCCTTGGCATGATTTATTCACTCTCAGATCTTAACTACAACATGTTGGCCGTAATTAAAGACTAAATGTGTAAATCAGGTTTTCATCATTTAAGTGCTGTTTATATCTTGTTGCTCTCTTTGCTGCTAAAAAAGCCCGTGAAGCCCTTCGACAGTCTTTATCTCTTTCCCCTTTCCTATAGAGACCCCTTTCCTCCTCCTGACCACCTGTTCCTCTCAACCCATTTTAATTTAGTTTGCCATATGCTTAGCTGCAGCTATCCAACAGCATATAGCTCATGAATAACCCAGTGAGTTCATTCTCTCTTTGCACCCAAAACACTTTCTTTATTTATTTGCCGTGCTTGCATATCTAAAAGGAGACATCAGTCATGGTGAAAGTGATCAAATCACGCTTCATGTGGCGCTTTGTAGTTGCCGTTTTTGTTTTGGGATATCAGGTTCTGCTGCTCTAGAGTCTTACTGCACCATAATAGGAAGACACGTGCTTATAAGTCTCTGCATTTCATGTAGATGGGTACCTCAACATGTTACTCTCAAATTATGAGCTTAATGTAATGGTTGTGGAAAACTGTCCCTGCAAATTGGTTAATTCTGCATAACTTTAGTAATGGAAATGTGCAAGATTGACTCTGATAATACATTATCAACAATATATGTAAAACTTAGGTCAAATATATCTGTTTTTTTAAATGAAAAGAGCTGTAGATGTTGTGGACTGTAGACATACCTACTCTTATACTCACCGCAATTTCACATCTAACACCTGATGGCACCTGACCCGGCCCATGTAGGGGAAGACCATAGATTGCATTTGAGGTCTTCGGAAGCTTAGCAGGTGGACCCTCAATCTTACATGCTACATAATATTCTGTACATTATTGCTATAGAGAAGACAATAATTGTAAAC
Source organism: Etheostoma perlongum (assembly GCA_026937815.1). Taxonomy (NCBI): domain Eukaryota; kingdom Metazoa; phylum Chordata; class Actinopteri; order Perciformes; family Percidae; genus Etheostoma; species Etheostoma perlongum. The sequence goes on from CM049389.1 coordinate 13,792,764, forward strand.
CATGTAAGCCTATAAAAGAGGCCATTACCTTTTGTTTGGACTACTGCCATGGAGACTTGTCTGGGGACCCCAGCAAAACTCTGGACAGGCTCCGGTATGTCCAACACTCTGCTGCCATGGTCTGCACCCACACCAAGACATGGCAGCACATCACCACAACCCTCATCCAACTTCACTGGCTCCCAATTAAGTCTCGCAACACATATATAATCCCTTCATGCCCTGGCCCCACAGTACCTCTCCGACATCTTCCATCCATACACCCCACCCCGAAACCTGCGGTCCTCAGACGCTGGCCTGCTCTCCATTCCTCACACCAGACTCTGTACCTTTGGAGACAGAGCCTTTAGTGTTGCAGTCCCATTTGGGATGGAGATATTCAAAATGCTACATCTCTGGACCTTTTCAACAAAAGAAACACCTGTTTACCACAGCCTACAACCTCCTTTAGTTTAGCCACAGTAATTCTATAAAGTCCTTTGGTTTCATAAAGGGCGCTATATAAATTAAAGTTATTATTACAACAACGAATGACAAAACAAACTGAGGATGAAGTTAGACTGTTAAGAAGCCATGCCGGTGCCGAGTTCTTTTTCCCTCATACATACGCAGACAGAAGGGAGGATATAGAAAGGCACACACAAAGCTTGGAGTGCTTAAGAATGAGTGTAAAGTAAACCAAATCCTCCTACCTTTATGAGGGGGCTAAGATTGCTTTGATGGCTCTTGGAGTCAGGTCAAGAGACATTTTAACGAAAAGGACCAAATACGGTGCAGAACAAGTAGACACAGTGACTCGCTCTGTCCCCAAATAAATTTGGACATAAAATAGGTCTCCAAAGAGAAGAAGACATTTGCCCTGTGGCGAATGCCCTTCTTTACTATTCATATAAAGGCTAATATTACAACGTCCTTGCAGTTATTGCTTTGTGGTGTCCTGAGTGGTTTTGCGACTGTGACCTAAATCTGTTTCTCTGTAGAGATAATCGTTAGGGATTTCTCATAACTTTCCCAGCCACAGTGTGTGTAATAAACAGTTTGTATGCTTGGATTCATGTACTTTTGAAGATGTTGCTCAAATGTCTTTGCGTAAGTGTAAAATGCTTCAGAGGTCAACACATTTTTTAGATGATTTGAAGACAGCTGGATTTGTCATGAATCACTGTTTATAAAAGTTGCTGAGTATCTCACAACATAGTTGTCTAGATGACAACATGTAAAACATAAATGGCTGAAATAAATCTAAATTAATTTGGATGATGTAGTTAATCCAGTTTCAGGCTATCTCACCCTTGGTTCACGCAGACAACAGGCAGCTGTCACTTTATGCATATGAGCACCACAACAGATAACCAGATCAATACCTCTCTCATTACTGTCTGTTAAGTATGAAGCTACAGCCAGGAGACAGTTAGCTTAGCATAGCATCAAGCCCAAACCAAAAAACAGTGGGGAACAGCTGGTTGGACTCTCTACAAAGGTAATTACTTGTTATCTAAAATACAAATGTTATCTGCTATTGAGTTTTTTCTACAATAATTTATTGTTAGAGCGTCATTAAAAATATTTAAATAAATAAATATGAATTTTAAATGAACTTTTTTAATAAAGCAACTTTTCTGATTGCTATTATTTTTCATAGATTACCTTACACTTAACAAATGGTTCTAATGTGGTTGTAAAATCCTAAAATAGATGTATCCCCAAGAGGCAACCTGCTGTATAACTAATGCACGTCTATGTTGTTTGTTCAATTTCACTACACTTGCAATCTTTAATCTCATTTTTGTATTTATTTAAGTAACAGTGTACACCTAAAATTAAATTATATATTTCATACAGGATTTTAAAAGTGGTTTCACATGTCCAGTGTGCAATAACTATTTGTCCATCTGTAGAGAAACAAAGAGGCTTTCTCTGTCAAGTTGATTTGTCCTCCGTGTAAAGACAATCATGACTGTGAGGCACTGTAAAAGCAAAATATAAATCGCTTACCAGTGCAACTACAGAGAAGAAAAAGGGCTTGACAGCATCAGCACTTTCCTGCACCGTGCTGCTATCTCATATCATGCACTCATCTGATGACTCTGATATTGTGGATTTCTTTATGAAATAAACATGGTGTGGAGAGGAGAGACGGCCTGAGCCAAGAATCCCGGAGCAGGCACAGATTTGATCACACGCTCAAGGAAAAGCACAAAAGGGAAACCAGATTGGATGGCCAAGACAAAGTAATTGAACTTGTGTTGGTAACCTGAGTGGACACCGACCCATTTATCTCTCTGTCTGAAGCCCAGAAGGTCACAGTAAAGAACCCTGATTGGACCATGCAAACCATTACTGATGTAAGAAACTCTTTGGGACTTTTCTTTTCTTCACCTATAAGGATTTCCTGTTATCCATTATTAGGTTATTCATCCTGCTGTTAAGTATACTGGGTTGTGACATTTCTGAAAGAAGCAAGCAAAACTTTCTCAGTATGGCATTTTTTACAATAGAAGTTATGTTGTTTTCAAAAGGGGAAAGAGAAGGATTCTAAAGAGAGAGAGAGAGAGAGAGAGAAGGCAGTCTATGCTAGCTGCTCTGTGAGGCTGTGAACTACAGGAGATGCCAACATCAGCATGCTAACGTACTCACACTATCTTTGACATGCTGATGTTTAGCAGGTATGCGTAATATGTACTGCTCACGATCTTATTTTTAGTGTGTTAGCTGCATGCTAACATTTGCAGCTGAGCCTTATGGGAATGCCATTACCTTTGTAGGTATTTGTTCTTCAAAGTTATTTCAATTCATCCTTTGGGGAACATGAACGTATGTATTTGGGCTTCATGGCAATCTATCCAATAGTTGTCAAGATATTTCTCTCAAAACCATAAATGTCCCATTTTCCTTTGATTTAGCAATCATGGAAAATAATGCACACATGTTTTAGAGCTGCATGACAACTTGCTTTCCATAAAATATCTTGTTTGCGATGTGCACACACTAGATGCCACTTACTTCTTTTGCTCCCGGAATACCAGCATGCTATTGGAAAGCACAGACTGGAGCGGCAATTTCCCGCCTTTGCTTGGTTCTGTGTGAATTAACAAAGCCGACATAATGGCCGATCTTGATTGCGGCGCTATTTCGGAATGTCTGTCTGAAAGGGGCTGTTGACATCCTTGGAGCTTTTGTTTTGCATATTTTTTTTTATTTTTTTGCTGGTTGATCCAGAGACCTTGGAGAAATGTTGAGGAAGCTTTTGAAGATCAGCTAACCTTGGTGGAAAGAAGAAAAAAATGAAAGAGCTGTCTGGTAAATAGTGTGATCACACAAACACTATGTCCTGTTGAAGAAGATAACCAAAAGTGCAAGTTACAAGGCAGCACAGCAAAAGCGAGTTTGGAGGGAAGATAGAGACAAGGAAAGAGAGGAGGGACTGAGATGAGAAGCAGAAAGGGAGAGAGTCAGTGGAAACTGCATGCCAAGCTTTGTAAAGCACAAGGGATGAAACATCGCTTTTCTCATAAGATGATTATGTTGTTAAATGAGATATGGCAATACTCTTGTAAGCGCTTAATCCAAGGATCTCCAGCTGCCATGCAAATGTAGCAGATGTCAGCAGGATGACACAAAGCCGAGGAATGAGCAACCAAAATCCCCCCCCTCCCCTGTATTATTTAACAGGGGGGCTTGTAGTTGCCGGAGCTCATTGTACTTACTGTGTTCACATATTCAAGCGGGAGCAGTGGCAAAGCACACATCTGGTCAAAACTACCACACGCAAAATAGTTTTTGTTGTCTTTAAAGAAGAAGAAAAAATGTCTCTGAGAAGTAGCCAAGCTTTAAGGCTTTTCTGAAGTTGCCTAAACTTGGTAATGCTTGGATGTTCGGACCAACTTCTAAGAAGCTGTTTCTTTCTGAAGTTCCCTCTAAGCTTTACCGTGCTTTCATGCAGCTCTCTAGGCATTCCCAGGTGGGATTTTAGGGGTGGGTGGACCGAATCGGAGTGGATTTCCTTGGGGAACATTAAAGTAAAATGTTTGACTTGTCCCCATGGGATTCACGTTGATGACATCATGACTATGGAAGTGCAAGTGAGCGCCACTCCAGGCCCATTAAATCAGATAGCATGATCATTTAGTCTCATTTGCCATCAGTCCCACTAATTGCATCTGACTGTCAACTCCGGAGAGTATTGTAATTCCCTTGAACTGGTTAAAGTGCCTGTGATAGGCTATGCCTGAACTTGTTTAATGGCGGGTGATATATGATTTGTTTTGCTTTTTTGTTATCATTCGATTTTAATAGCAAAGACATAAAAATGGAATTGATAATCATACTCTCTGGGGCTCATCAGTGCTACGGTATGTGTATTGTCTTTATTTAGAGCCATCTCCTGTAAGAATTGCATCTAAGCTCCAAAGGTATCATCTAAACAGGATCTGTTCACTCCAAATACAAAACAACCGAAAGATCTGAAAATTTATATGACCATACTGTACATTGAGATCAAGCTTGTCAAATCACACTCGTCGAAAAACATTCACTGTTCAGCCTTCCGGGAGGCGCTTTATCCGTGTCTCTAACTGCCCCTTTCTCTTTTCCTTCCCCTTTTCTTTTATCATTCTTTTTTTTTAAAGTCCCTTCTGCGGCTCACAGAGCTTTGTGCTCATGTTTGAGTTCTCGCTGGCTGACAGGTTGTCACAGATAATAAGTTTTAATTCCCTGTGTGGGACCAAAACTCACTTGCCTTGTAATTTCCTCATAATTTTATTCCCTTTTGAAGCCCTTGAATGTAGATTGGTGAGATGTCAGTTATGAGTGTGGTAAGCTGAGATAGTAATGTATTCCGCTGCACTAAGACTGGACCCTTTGTCAAATTAAAGGGAATAAAGCGTATTCTTTCATGTTTTAATTTGAATCTAACATAATCACGCTGCAGGTGCATGATCAATGATAGTCTTTATTTATTTATTTTTGAAGTCTTAACTTTGGTGGTAGTTTTTTTATACCTTTTTTACTCAAGGCCTACTATTAGTTGATTGAGACAGAGAAGGAAAACAAAAACAAGTTAGTCTACAGGGCCTCAATTTTACCTTTGTGTGCCATCTGTGCAGTGAAACACTGTGGTACTGACTCTTGTGAGTTACATGATCTCACTCCAACCCCTGATCCCCATTTGTCCCAGCGGTGATGTGTCTAAACGCACCACAGCCGTTCTGATGGACACTTTGCCTTGAGCTCCTGTTCACCCCTTCCACCCCTCAATGCCATTTTTTTCTTCCCAATCCAGAATAATGAGCCTTTCAGAAAATCAACTCAGGGATTCCGGCCCAGTGGTGTGTTCGGCAGCCCAGATTTCCTGCGTCTTCCCCATTTCTAAAGCCTCCGTTAGCCTCGCAGCTTCCAGGCAGCTGAAAAATCATAGGTCTGTCGGCCAACTGTGGCCGCTGTTTCAGCAGGATAAGTCAGCCAGGGGAATATTTTCTAAGTCCCCCTAAATGTAAACGAAGCATCCTTTGCCGTCACCCTGGATGCCTGGCCTGTGTTCTGTCTTGGATGGCTGGTTAGGCATTCTCTACCTCATAAAGGATGCAGCTGTGCTGTATCAAAAGAAAAAAAATAGAATTTATGCCCAGGCCTTCCCCCCATTCCAGCACAGAATTGACACAGTAAGGTTCAGACTTTCTCCTAACCCTGTGGTTTGAAAATCCCCATTGTTTTGCCGCCAGCCAGAGCTGGAAACCACAAAAACAAGAATTTATGACATCTTCCACCTATACCCAGAATAATCTATTGAGGACACCTTTGTCAGACAGGTGCCTTATTTCACTGAGGACTGATGTGCATGTAGTCAGAATTAGTGCCATTTTCTGTGAGCTCTTAACTGGCGTGTCATGGGTGTTCCGTGGTGATTCCCTATGGATCCCATGTGATGGATGGTCTTAATGAAGGGTGTTAATTTAAAGTCACCTGCAGGCTATAGCTGTTCTATCCATAAGGCTGCATCATCACCTATCCAATGTTCTCTCTACACTGACAGAGGAAGGCCCAGGGAGAAGTAAGGAGATGGAATTGGATTTGAAGCTCTGAGGCAGGTAATAAAAAGCAACACTCCCACACACCAAGGAATGTGATTTCCCCAAGTACCCCTGGCAGACATGTTGAATTTCTTGCTGTAATGTATAGGCGACCAAGCTATTCATAACACGGAAGGCCCTGGCGAGTACACGAGCTGAAGCTTGTTTTCTCATTAAAAGAGCCTTTTCTGGTCAAAAATGCACCAAGTGTACTTATTTCAAGCCATATGTAATGTACTTTCATACTTTCATTGCATACAGTAGCCCAAGCTTAACACCTCATTGGTTTCCATGGTAATGGCTTACTGTATTGGGCAGCCATTTCATGTGATAAGTGAAATGGAAGATTGTAATGCAGGCACTAAATGATAAGGCGGACGTGTCCTATAAAATCCAAATCCATAATTGTATCCACAAATGTAATGTAATTTGAACATATATGCATGCAGAATGTAAGTAGGCCTACATAGTAAAGTACAACATGGCACAGTAGATTAGATGCATCTAAGCACAGAACCCTCGCTATATCGCGGTTCACCTTTCACGGTCTCGCTGCTTCACGGATTTGCATTGTGCATTGTGTTCTGCATTCTGATTGGCTAAACAGTCTCTCAGCTTCTTCTCTCCCTGTGTGTCAATAACGTTGCGATTTATACACGTACGTACAACAGCTTGCCAAATTTAAGTTTGCAAATTCTCTTGCAATTTCAAGTTTCTGCACCGACAAAGGCACTTTGCTGATCTCCGCAATTTGAAGCCTTCAGTTCGTTTTGATGATTAAAATTATTATTTTACAGTACAGTAGTTATTTGTAAAAAAAAACGTTTATACAGTACTTTTATTTGTTAAACAAATGCTTGGGCCTATAAAAAGGTTTTGTTCTTTGGTTTCAATGTACTATGGAGTTTCATCGTATAATAATTGTAAAAAAAATAAAGGTCACTACTTCACGGATTTCGCCTATCACGGGTTCTTTTTGGAACGTAACCCCCGTGAAAACGAGGGTTCACTGTATCTAATTTACAAAACATGAAATTTAAGTTAACCAATTGTTCACAGCCACAAACTTGAAAAAGTATTGCCACTACCCAATCCATAGCCTACCCAAAACCCAATCTGTTTTTTTTTAACCTATACCCTACGCACATGCATAAAACAGATCCTGTAAAGAACGGCAGCCACGGGCATGTTAGCATTGTCACTTTGAGAATGTTAGCATGCTAGCGTTGCATAGCTATGAATCTTGTTTCTAAACAAGATGCAATGACAAGTAATGCTTGGTATGACTTTAATATATACATTTTTATATAAGTAATAACTGTTTTATTTACAGTCTTGGCCCGAGAAATAAGTATATTTTTGTATGTGTCTTCTTGTGCGTCTGTAGAAAATCCATTTAAGATCCATCTTAACCTTCTGAAAGCTATATGATCTGTGTTCTTGTGTTCAATTACTACATCCTCCTTTGCAGTGTTGTAGGTCAGAACATGCTCCAGCATCATCATGACATTGATGGAGTGTAACAAATCATATCTTGATGATAGAAAGAATGTGGAAAAGGTGCATGTAAGATACATGGAGACTACTAGAGAATCTTTTCTGTTTACTCTCCTTTTTCCCTACATTTCTCAACATGGCATGTTAAGAATTGGAGGGAAAAGGGATAGTGATAAAAAAGTATTATTCAGAAACAAAACACTGCACAGAAGTATTAAGGTGTTTTCTGGACCTCTATTTGCTCTGTATAGTGTTCTGTTCATTGTAATTTACATGATCTCTGGTGTATGTTCCCTATATGTCCTTAACCCTGTTTCAATGTTTTTATATGATTTTTTTTCAACCAAATTGCCCAAAACATGGATGATTCCATACAACATTCTTCAGGTAAAATTAATAATTTTTTCATTGAATTTTGGAATTTTTTGGATTTGAATTTTATTTTAATCAAAACAGTATCCGGACTAAAACATAATTTAATTTCTTTCCTTTTTAACTAAAAACTAATGTATAAATTGTACCAATGTTGTCCTTGGGTCAAATGGATTTTTTCAACCAAAACATGGATGATTCCATACAACATTCTTCAGGTAAAATTAATAATTTCTTTCATTGAATTTTTGGATGTTTTATTTAATATTATAACATTTGAATTATTATTTTTTTAATGGTTTCAAAACAGTATCCGGACTAAACTTTGACATATATCTATCTGTGATCCACTCAACATAATATTCATAATTCATAATTTCTTCCTTTTTCTAAAAATAATGTTTTATATAAATGAAATATGGTAAAACCTATTATTAAACCTCAGCTTTTTTCAAAACTGGAAAAATTGCCAGAAAAAGTGACAAAAAACACAACAAAATATTCATTTTCAAGTTCATGGTTAGCGGGAAGACAACACAAGGGTTAAAAGAATGTCCCCTGTAGGTTCATGGATGTAATGCGCTAAAGTCAATCATTTCCAACAGATAAATACCAATCAACACTCTCTTTCACATGCTTGTTGCTACATACTAGTCTGGCTCCAGAGCTGTAGTTCAATGAATCCAAGATAAAGTAAAATGTGATGTGCCGTACTCCCTACACTATAGATAAGTAAGATGGGGCTTACAAAGCCTCTGGTTGCCATGTTGAACATGGCCAGCAGCTGGTGTCAGTGCTTCCTAAGCATGGCCTTGCGAAAAGGCAGCATCTATTTCAATTTCCCCTTCAGTAGTTCCAGAGAGGTGTCCAGAGAGGGTTTGGGAGATGGCTGTCTACGCAAAAAGAGTCCTCAGTAGCTTTCTATGCAGGCCACTAGAGCAGCAGGGATGGCCCTAGGCTGAGACTAAGCCTCATGCCTGCCTCACTGACACTGATCCGCCTCCCTTGCGTTGCTACACAGCCTAAATAAAGCAACCATGGGCAACACAGGGAACAGAGGTTGACAAAAGAGTGTGTTTTCACTTTCTGTCATCTCAATGATTTTTGTCTTGCTCCTAAGACACAACGCCATTGACTTTCTCTGCTAGAAATTATTTTCCCACCACCATTTGCATATAGTATAACACAACTGTAATACATTTCTGTCACAGTAAGGATTATCTTTTGTACCACTTTTTAGGTGAAAGTGCAGTAAGCACAGAGCAGCCACTCTCAGCTAATACTCCATTAGACATTTGGTGAAGAAACATCATTAGTTTATTTTAATGTGCCGCAATGGAGCTGAGTGACACTAATGGGGAGTTGCGTAAAAATGGTGTCAGTCTTAGCACTGTGACGGTTCCCTGAACAGCGCATTAGTGCTAAAAGTATTTCAGGTCTCTGAGTATGCCTTCCTCTCTTAAGCCTATACAATCAGGGGGGAGGGGGCGATGGAGGCGATCCAAAAATATGTTTCAATAATAATAATAAGGGAAAACTGAGAGCATGCATTGTAAAACAGACAACTTGGACCACAGGCAAGGGATGTCTCAATAATTCTGTTGAGCCTCACCACTAAAGCTGCATTAGCAGGAGTGCTGAATGGATTCTCTACTTTCTATCGAAATTTCCGCAGTCAGCAAGGAGGATCTGAATCGAAAACGTGACCATCCCTTACTCGATCAAAGAAAGTACTCATGGCATGCCAACACAGCAGAATGTTATTGTAGTGCAGAGAAAGTGGATTTTGCAGAGGAGATTAATAAACAATTTACATTGTAATTATTGCCACTCTGCTCATTAAAGCAATGCAATGTGATTAAGTGTTAAATAGGGCTGGACAAAACCATTGTAGATCTCCCGCTGGTGGATGTGATGGCACAAGTGGTACCTTCTAAAATAAACAGTGGCGGAGGAAGTATTCTACTAATACCACACTGTTAAAAATACTAAGAGTGTAAGTGTAGTCAGAAAAATGTGCTTAATGTATTAAACGTTAAAGTACTCAATGCAGAAAACGTATCCCCTGTGACTGTGACATAAGCGTGATTTATGGTTCTGCGGAGGCTCCACGCAGAACTTTTGCTGTAGCTCAAGTGCGTAAGTGGCCTGAAGTTAATACTTGTGCGTTTAGAGGATGGATACCCGACCCGAGCCCGACGGGTGCGGTAGATGTCTTTAAGAAAATAGCAGGGCCGGCATGTGCATTGAACATTTTGAATTTAAAACAGCTTAAAATAAATGTCAAATATTACCCTAACATCCGTCTTCCTGTGTGGTGACAACCAAAGAGCGTATTAAAGAGAGATGGAAGACGGGGAGATTTTAAAACTTTGGAGCTGTGCAAGCTCATCTGTTGACATTTCCCAATGCCTTCCTAGAGCTTTCGCGTACATGTGATAAGCAAAGCAAAGTGTCTCCTCTGTGTTTTCCACGGGGGGCAATCTGTAGAATGTTGTTTAGGTCTTTAAGAAAAAAGTAGGGACCGGCGTAAAGGTCATTGACTTTGCCAACTCTAGAGGGTCAAGGCCTTTCCATGTATCTATGTCCAAAGTAGGGACCAGGTCAGTTGTAGGGTCCCTGTAGATTTAACGCAGAAGCATAAATCAGGCTTTACTCATGCATTAATGTAAAAGTAGGATTTTACTGTTGTAACTGGTTGAGGTGGAGCTATTTCTTAACTATTTAATATAAGGCTGCAACTAATGATTATTTTCATTATGGATTCATCTGCTGATTGTTTTTTCAATTAATTAATTGATTGATTGGTTGGTTGATTTGTAAAAATAGTTTGAAATGACCATTTCAAGATCCCAGTTGACACCTCCATAATGCTTGTTTTGTCCAAGAAAGACTACAAAATTACAAGATTGCTAAAAGAATACATGAGAATTATTAAATGGGAAAACAGCAAATCCTAACGTGGAGCTAGAATCATGACATTTTTTACATAAAAAAGGCTTAAACAATTAACAACATAGTTGCCAATTAATTTTCAAACAAACGACTAATTGATTTATCGACTAATCATTCCAGATGTACAGTACCTGTAAACACACTAATGTTGTTCAATTTAACAATTTTAGGTTTGCAAAAATATTATTTTGGTAAGCTAATGAGTAACTAAAAGCTGTCAAATAATTGTAGTAGATCAAAGTATATTTCCCTCTGAAATGAAGAAGATTCAAAATAGAAAGTGACAATAAAAGTATCTCAAATTTGCACTTAGTCACATTCCACAACTGTCTGCCAAACCGGCATTTAAGATGTACTGACCAAAGATGGTGTGAGATAATAGGAGATGGAATTCACTACCATCACTTTCAGAACATGTAATAACTGGGAGGTGACAGGGGTCAAGTGCCTTCAATTGTTCCTCAGACAAGACAATCTTATTCAAAAGACAGATAGACAGTGAGTAATTTTACCACTTGACATTATTGTACAATGCGTGGTCTTCACTGCTTCGCCCGTGACAAGTCATCAGGTCAGACTTCCCCAGTGTTATAGCCCTCGGAAAACACAGTGCTGACAGGTAAGCATTTCCAAGTTATTATGTAATCGTTAGTCTAGCATTGCCAGACTTTCCTCCACAGCAATGTGGGGAGGGTCACACAACATTCCAGAATGGGGAAAAAAACATGCCCTGGTTTATTGGCATTTCTTTAAACCAATCAAGATCGTCTTGGTTGGCGAACGGAGCAATGGTGCCTCTGCAAAATAGCCTCGGGAAGGAACTTGTTTAGGTGGAATGTGTTGTTTTAGTCACGCAACAGAAGCTAGCTGTCTGGATTTACCATGCAGAGATCTGAGGAGCAGTTAACCATAGTGCTCATTAATCGACCAGAATTTAGAACGCCAAAACAAAGCGGAAGATGACGGACATCCAGCCAAAAATTAGGGACATCCAGCGTAATTTCCGGTGGCACCTGAACAATCCCGATAATGAAATGTTGTCAATATGTGTAACCATCAACTGGAGGATCCATTGCCAAAACACTGTACAGTTTTAAAGACGGTCACTGTTTAATATTTCTTAATATATCTCATTCAGCCAGTTATAGTAATTCAAAACATTTATAGTAATTCCTAAATTAAAGCTGCATTGCTCAATATTTTTATAGGCTATTAACAACAGATGAATTGGCATGTGTAATATGATACGTGTCTCTTTTAATAAAAAATTTTTTTTTTTAAATGAATGCCATTTTGGAAAGAGCCTTTAAAATATTTGAGAATTCATATTTTCATCTAAAGTATGAATCAAATTCACAGTTGCCAAAGATTTCAAGCGAGCTGAAATACAGATATTGAGTTAGAAAAATGTGCTCAGAAGAATGAGAGATCCCAAATATAATTTGATAAAAGTGACAAGCCGTACAAATTGAATGCAGGGAGAGAATTAATAATTCAGCACGTAGAATCCTTCCTGAGACAGAGGGGGAGAAAACAGAGGAATAAGAAATATGATCCCTGGTGTCTGCTCAGTTCCCTTTTCCTTTTCTTCACTTTCTTGCAGGTTTCATGAAATCTGGGACACTGAGATGTACTGTATATGTTTAGAATTCCTGCGTGTGTGCTTTTGCAAAATATCTTTTCTTCCGGATAAAGTCGTTGGTGGAGACGAAACTTGGAATTCATCTTCCCTATAATAGCAACAACCTTCAATATGGCAGTTATTGGTTGAAATTGCTCCATGAAATAAATAGCGTTCAAGTCGGGGTCAAGTGGAAATTACTCTTCGAAGGTCCAGTATGTATTAAACACAACACAACATGCTGTTTGGATTTGCATTGTGTTGATGATCCCATTGAAGTGGTGCCAGTCAGTGCATCCACAGGGGTTAAAAATTCAATCCCATACAATAGACCTCTCAAAGTGATTGAGCAGAGGTGGAGTAACCTTGGCTATCTCCTAGTGGAATATAACTGAGTTGACTTGTTTATTGCATTTCTCCTCCTTCCTCCGTGCCCTCTATCTATCTATGTTTGTTTTTGATTTGCTTGGCCCCTGGTGTACTCTACAGAAATGCCCTTTTCATGCATCGCCTTGGGTGCCGTTGCTGGTCTGGGACTTTTATGGCGCCCCCGTCTAGGGTCGGAAAAACCCTGTGGCTGTGATTGTCCTCTACCTTGTGATGCCAAAGCATCCAGAGGATTAGTTTGTGTTTTCCTCTTACCCTCCCTCAGTCTCTCTTGTTCATTCACATGCAACTGTATATTGTCAGTGTGCCAAAGCTCACACATACACGTTGTAACCATAAACCCTCAGGACATGCTGTTGGGGATGCCCATGTTCACATTCAGCCGCATGAACACACGCACGCACGACTGTTTTCCCGCCAAGCAGGATTTGTAGTATTTTCCCCCATGAATCTTGTGGCATTCGCCCGATAAGCTTCATCCTGCCAGTTTCTAGCTGCCTGGCACTAAAATGTGTGTGAAGCCTCTGAGACCCCCTCTATCATTATTCATGAACATCATTATTTCGCAACTGTCTGCGCTCTTTCAATGAATTTTCCCGGCGCCAAACTGTAGGCGGCCTCTAGTATCAGCATGTAACACTCAGATTCTTTGGGTTTCACTCCAAAAATGTAAGTGTGTGTGAGCCATCCTAAAATGTGCTGCTGACAAGCATTTGGCTAAGTCTTTCTAACACTTAACATACCCTGTCCTCCCTCCCCACCCTCTAATTGGTTTAATGTACAGTGAAATAGGGTCGACTGTTTTCTTTTAAGTTAAACTGTGGACAGATCCTGCCTCTATCGCCGAATGGCTGTCAGGTTCAGTTAGAAGCTTAGGTAGATTGAACAAAAAGGTTCAGTTAAGCTGAAAATCCAATCTGAAGTGGGGTGGTAGCAAAGTATTCCTTAATAACTAAATGATGCATGAACTCTGAGCATGGCATAAGTCAATGGCAGAGGTTAAAGCAAAGACAATGCACTTCTCTTACAGTGTTAGTCTCACATATAACATTCAATTTACACATTCGTCTGGCCCTCAGGATGAATTTCAATATCTTTGTAGATACTCTCACTTTTCATCTAGCGCCATCATTAGGTCAACATTTCAATTTGTCCAATACTTTTTTGATGTATGTATGATGTAATACTTGCAAAACCAATGACAAACTAAAATAAATTAACCTGTACTGTTTTTGGTGTTAAGTTTGGTGTTAATTGACAAATGTTAGTATGATACAACTGAGACTGTGAACATGGTGAACAATATACATGCTAAACATCAGTATGTTAGCATTGTCATTGTGAACATGTTAGCATGTTCATGTTAGCATTTAGCTCAAAGCACAGTTGTGCTTTAAACCTTTCCATAAAAATTGCATTTGTTTTGATGTTGAAAAGTCTAAATTATGTTAACATGAAGTGCTTTACAAAAATATAGTTAACAGAAGCTCTGGTTGCAAAAACTAAATTCAGACTAAAGGACAACTAAAGATTTAGCATTGCACTCTTAAGACATTGTCAGTTGTAAAAGTAAAAGTATCAGACTCAATGCAACAAAGCTAGAGATATATCTTTTCACTCCATGCATTCATTTTCCTTGTCAAAACTTGCTGCCTACATTACCCACAATACAACTCAACCACAGACAGTTCAGTTCAGAGTTTCAGATGTGTGCTAGTGGCAGCAAATGTAGCCTCAAGTAACGATGACGAGCGGGCAACAGAGGTAGGCACACTTCTTTCTTACTCCACACCCAGGTTTTTTCAATTTTCTTGCATTCTTCAGCCCCAACCAACGCTGACTCAAGTGAAATCACTTGAGGCAATTTATCATATTTCATGCAGCTCCAACTGGAGCCTCAAAAGGCTTTATGCAACTTTCTTCTGTACATATGCAGTAGTACTCCCCAAGACCTGTAAACATACTTTGAGTTCCCTTTTCAGGTTTTTCCAGTCAAACAAGGATTCTTTTCTGGATATTGTATTCTGTTTTAAACTGTGTGTATTTCTATTTTTATTAATGTGCTTCTGCATGCATTCAAGCATTTGTGACACACAACTGTTAATGTGAAGTCACTGAGGGCTGGGGGGGGTCATGCCTCTTGTTTTTTATCAAAGGATAAGTTCATGTCTTTGGGGCAAAGTCCGACCATACCAAATTCTGGGTAACATAGAAGCTAGCGTCCACTTCAGTCACTGTACACATTATGCTCAGTCCATTCTTCGGTCATCAACAAAGGCGAAGGCAGACTCGAAGCCCTGTCCAAAGAGGTGCCCTAGGCTATATTCTTCAGACAGACTCTGCACACAGCTGAGGGCCCAATAATTCCTGGCCTGTCCCCTCTGATTGGGGGGAGTGAGAGGGACTGAGAGACGCACTGGCCTACATAACCATAATGAGCTGAGCATGTAGGTAGTGAGCTAACACAGCGAGACATGTGGTTAATAGGGCAGGCAGTGTAACCCTGCCGCAAAAACCTGCAGATGTGGGAGTGGCATGTGATAGGATATTGATGGGCCTTTTGCTAATCTTCTTTGAGAGGTCTGACAGAGTAATGGGAAGGGATTCAATGCCTCAGAGGCACATCCAAGGGCAATAATGAGGCTCCACATGATCTCATGATTACCTCACAATTTTCCTGCCCACCATGGTATTAACATGTAGAACACTGTCCCAAGAATACACAAGTTAATAGCAAAGATATTAATAAAGCCCATATGAATTGCTTTGTTTTGCAGTTATCCCCTAATTTGTTGCATCTTGAGTAAAATTAGAGATACGTATATTCATCAAGGTAAGGCAAGTTTATTGATATACCTTCTCATACACAAAGGTCATTCAAAGTGCTTTACATGCAAAACAACAATGAAATAAAGACACATTAAGATACAGAGAAGTTTAAAACCAAAAATAATCAACTAAATAAAATTACCATAAAACAAGACTAATTAAAAGCTCTGGAAAGAGAACAGTCTTTAACTTAGTTGTAAAAATTGCCACAGTTGGTGCATGTCTTGGTTCCAAGGGAAGCTGATTCCAGCAGCATAATGGCTAGAAACCACACTTGGATTGAACTCTGGGCAACACTAACTGACCAGTCCCTGCTGAAAAGAGAATCCTCCCCGGCTTGTACTCAGAAAACATCTGCAATTGATTTTGGGCCTTGACCATTGAAAGCCTTATCTGAAATCAATTCTAAATTTAAACTAGAAGCCAGTGCAAGGATCTCCAAATCGAAGACATGTGTTCTCTCCTCTTATTGTTGGTCAGTGTTCTAGCAGCAGCATTTTGATTGAGTTGCAACTTTGTAATGGTCTTATTGGGGACCCCAGTAAGTAGCACATTACAGTAGTCTACCCTTTAAAGTGTAACTCTCGCCAAAATGCAATCTAGGGTGTTTTCGTGAATGTACCAGAGTCAAACTTTAGTTTAAAATCATAATCAGGACATAAGCGCCACTTTTAAGATTTACCGTATTTGATTTACACTAAGAAGGCTTTACACAACCGGAACCTTTGCTCGAAGTATCACCAGAGGTTCTACACATGAGCTTGAGCATTGAGAACATTGCTTTTGTACACAGTTTACTAAAAAGAAATTTTTTAACAACTCATTTACCTATTGGGTTTTCCAGCCGCCGTCCATCTGGTAAAAATTATATTTGGATTATTTTTTTAGAAAGAGAAAAAGAAACCTTTTATGCAACACGTCTACACATATTGTTATGGCCTTGACTGTAATAACTATGTATGTAATAATGTGCGCTGCACTGTCCCTGACAAATGAATTGATAATAATAATAATAAATAATAATAATAAGTTAAAAATAGTTGAGGGAAGAGAGTATAGATGAAAAGCTCCTAAAGTTTAGTTCCATGTAAATACACATATAATTTGTTGTTTTGTCATAAGTTGAAAAAGAAGCCTCATATAGGTGACATTTCCTCCTATGGAGTCCGTTCATCCACATTCAGAGATTGACTCCTTTTGACTGACAAGATGGCAGACAGCGTAAACAACAACTAAGTTCAAAACCTTTCTTTTTAGTAAACTTTGTGTACACAAACAATGTCCTCAATGCTCAAGTTTATGTGTACAGCCCCTGGTGATACTTGGAGCAAAGTTTCAGGTTGTGTCGAGCCTTGTTGGTGTTTTAGAAATAGTTATTTTGATGCTAACATAGAAGTGCTCCTAGCTCTCCCATTCAAAAGGCCATTTGACCAAAAACAAAAATACAGTTAATCTTAAAAGTGGCGCTTACGTCCTAGTTATACTTTTCAACTAAAGTTTGACTCGAGTACATTCACAAAACCACCCTAGGTTGCATTTTGGCAAAAGTTATACAGTACTTTAAGAAATAAAAGTGTGAATGATCTTTTCTAGAAAAATGTTCTAATTCTCGCTATGTTTTTAAGATGCCAAAAAGGAGACTTGGTTACAGATTTAATGTGATCACTGAAATGCAGTGCATTGAAATGCAACACAATTGTCAGATCCATTAACTGGACTATATGTGTATGCATGTACACTCATCTATAGGATTATTAGGAACACCATACTAATACTGTGTTTGACCCCCTTTCGGTTTCAGAACTGCCTTAATTCTACGTGGCATTGATTCAACAAGGTGCTGAAAGCATTCTTGAGAAATGTTGGCCCATATTGATAGGAGAGCATCTTGCAGTTGATGGAGATTTGTGGGATGCACATCCAGGGCACAAAGCTCCCGTTCCACCACATCCCAAAGATGCTCTATTGGGTTGAGATCTGGTGACTGTGGGGCCATTTTAGTGAACTCATTGTCATGTTCAAGAAATCAATTTGAAATGATTCGAGCTTTGTGACATGCTGCATTATCCTGCTGGAAGTAGCCATCAGAAGTTGGGTACATGGTGGCCATAAAGGGATGGACATGGTCAGAAACAATGCTCAGGTAGGCCGTGGCATTTAAACGATGCCCAATTGGCACTAAGGGGCCTAAAGTGTGCCAAGAAAACATCCCCCACACCATTACACCACCACCACCAGCCTGCACAGTGGTAACAAGGCATGATGGATCCATGTTCTCATTCTGTTTACGTCAAATTCTGACTCTACCATTTGAATGTCTCAACAGAAACCGAGACTCATCAGACCAGGCAACATTTTTCCAGTATTCAACAGTCCAATTTTGGTGAGCTCTTACAAATTGTAACCTCTTTTTCCTATTTGTAGTGGAGATGAGTGGTACTCGGTGGGGTCTTCTGCTGTTGTAGCCCATCCGCCTCAAGGTTGTGCGTGTTGTGGCTTCACAAATGCTTTGCTGCATACCTCGGTTGTAACGAGTGGTTATTTCAGTCAAAGTTGCTTTTCTATCAGCTGGAATCAGTCGGCCCATTCTCCTCTGACCTCTATCATCAACAAGGCATTTTTGCCCACAGGACTGCCGCATACTGGATGTTTTTCCCTTTTCACACCATTCTTTGTAAACCCTAGAAATGGTCGTGCGTGAAAATCCCAGTAACTGAGCAGATTGTGAAATACTCAGACCGGCCCGTCTGGCACCAACAACCATGCCACGCTCAAAATTGCTTAAATCACCTTTCTTTCCCATTCTGACATTCTGTTTGGAGTTCAGGACCACACCCCTAAATGCATTGAAGCAACTGCCATGTGATTGGTTGATTAGATAATTGCATTAATGAGAAATTAAACATAAATTGCCTGGGTCCACTGGTACACAACAACTCACTAACATGTAGTACACTGTTTTAGGAATAGTAAATTAAGTTAAATCTCATCTCAAAAAGTTGTTTTTGTGTGTTATCAGTTAATATGTTGCATCTGGTAAACTGGAGAAATGTGTTTACTGGTGCAGAACTAGAGGGAGAAATTCTCATTAAAATGAAAGAAAAACCTGAGTTCCCATTAGGTTATGTACATGGACTGTATTGTTTTAGTCAATATGATTTCCATTGCACTACATGTAATATGTGTCATGATTTGGCTGTTTTCTCTTTTATTACTATGGACCTATGTCTGAAGCTGAATTGCACTGAATGGGTCCACATGTTCTGGCACTCACACATATACGCACACAAGCAGTGAGCGGGGCCAGTGTTAATACGAGCAAATGCATGGCCCATTAGCTGTTTTGTGGCAGTAATAAAATTCCTGTGCATAATTCATGGCTCTGTGCTCTCAGCAACTGTCATGGTGTACAGGTAGAGCAGCTTGAAGTTAACTGCAGATATAAGATTTAAAATAAGCTATTAAAACAACCTCACAGTAGAGATTGATTTGTCTTGTCTTTTGAGTTGATGTATGCTATATTGCTAACTGAACTGCATCAAGGTGAAAATGTGTTATTGATATAGAAGTTCTGTGAAAAAAGGTTTATTCACTGATCAGACATCATTCTCTGCTGCATCCAATTAACACCATGCCACCTCTGTAAAGTTTCCTTTTCCTGTCCACCTAATTCTTCAGTTTTACAGTCTATTTATGTTCAATATACGACTCTGCCTCTCTTCCCTCCTCTCTTTCTATCTGCGTTTCTTGTTATTTGAGGGGTTGTACAGTTTTATGTAAATCGCGCGGTGATAAAAAGACAGAATCTTTCCCTCTGAAATGACAAAACTGCCATGATTCCACCCTTTTGTCTGTGGATTTGCTTTATTCTCATAGATGCTCTGCAATCCTCTAAAGGTGGCACAACGTCATGTGTTAACCAAATTGAACCTGACAACTGTCTCATTCATTTGCAAGCCAATGTTTGTTCCAGAAGTTAGAAACAACAGCTTCCTGCATTCTTGCATCTCTGGCAAAAAACTGTAAATGCTTGCAAAAAACAAGTACTGCGTCACCCCAAGGCTTCTCTCTCTTTCTATCTTATTCTCTCTCTTTCTCTCTCTCTCTCTCTGATCTACACCACAGACAACGCCATACATAAAGATCCCTTCTTATCTTATTTGAGCAGTTGCTTAAGGTATTTCTGCAAACTCCAAGGGGCTAGAATTATAAATCACTGTGAAACAAGATGGCAATCAGAGAGTATTGTTGCAAAGGAGACTAATGAAACCACCCACCTTGGCAAATGACCTGGAGATCTGCTGTGATACTGACTCGCCACAGTCACTGAGATGTTATACACTGGATCTCGCTCACGCACAGTCCCCCATGATGCGCCTTGAGCTGGCCAAAGCTAGATAAGGCCACAAAGGCAAACCAATGGGGCTCTTTGTCTGTTTGTTCCATTACGGGGACGCAAGCTTATTTCAGATTTGGCTGGGTTCTGTTTAACCGCCACAGAGGAGTGGTATATCATTTTATCTGAGAGAGGGATTGAATTGTGTGTCAAGCTGCTATTCCCCATGGTAATTCACATTTAATTGTAAATACATGCTACAACCTTTCTTTCGAATAAATTAGCATGTTTACCATTGTTGCTCTGTACTTCCAAGGACTTCAAAATGATCAAAGGAGTGAGTTTGTTTGAAGAATGAAGCATTCAGCATATTTTAGGTTAACAAGAGTTGATTTTCCCTCTACAGCTACCCTCCCCTCATTACATGTCAGGCATTCTATTTTTATCCTTTTTATTACTATGTTCATGTCTTACCATACATGGATATGAATGCTATGCCTCCCAAATGACATCATTAGTATCTCTGACTGCTACGCTAAATCACCTCATTTATCTCTCATTGGTGTGCCAACTTTGACAGAAACCCCTGGAAATAAGAAACAAACATAAGAGTTTTTAAAAAAAAGGGAAGATGCATTCCTATAAACTGAGTCACACTTGTAGCATCGATAGGAATCAACAAGAACCAGGGATGCTGCACGCTGCACCTACACAACATATGGCTGGATTTGCTGTACATGCACAAAGTAACCACAGTCATTGGCCATACTTCAACATAGGTTTAATTTGGTTATAGTTGTTTACATGAACCTTTAAAACCATAATTATGCATGTAATCTGTTCTTTAAATAACACAAATAAAATATATTTATATATTTTAGCTGGTATGTCCATAGATAGAGCAGTATGCACACTATACAATGCAATACTATACAAGCTAGCCTTGCTCTATTTAAAGGGAAAAAGGTCCACCCTCCAACACCTCTAAAGCTCACAAATTGACATTTAATCGAGCTGTTTATTTGTAAATGTGGACCTAGTCCGGCTAGCTGTTCCCCCCTGCTTCCAGTCTAATGCTAAGCTAAGCTCATAGCTAAAAGTCCACAGTATGTTGGGGATGTGTTTCTTGGAGTCTTTCTACTGCCTAGTGGCTAGAAGTTGCTTACTGCAGCTTAAGGTATCATATCATAAATGTGCAGCTATTTTATAGGAAATGTGTAGTATACAGTATTATTTCTCCTATAGTTTGAGGATACATATAAATTGTGCAAACTGTATTTTAATATATGCCATCATGACATCATATCTGTATAGCTTGGAGCGCCTAGCTGAAACGGAGATTTTTGAAACCGTGAATTTACTGGTCTCCTTGTGCTTAAGTAATTAATACAGTAGCTAAACTAAATTGCCTTCTAATAACTCAGTCTGCCTACATGGCATCCCACTTGGTCTTTGCTCAGCTCCCACTCTGAGCTCCCACCTTAAAGTCCAATAGACGATTAACAGGATCATACTTCTATGCCTTTTGTGATTTCCTTTGTGCATGCGTGTGCTTGTGGCTGTGTGTGTGCATGTGTGTGTTTGTGTACTCAGAATGGATTAAGATAGAGTCTGAGTTATGGCAGCTGCATTAAGGGAAATGGAGAGGGTGGAATAGAAAAAAGAGAGACAGTGATGTAGAGAGCGAAAGAGAGAGTGTTGGAGAGAGAAGAGGGAGAGAGTGCAGACCTGGCGCCCTGCACTCAGCACTTCCACTGACTTAGCACAACAGTGTGGATGTCACTGACTCTTAAATCACTCCCAACCTTCTTCGAGCTCCATTTACATTTCAGGGAAATCCTCCTGCCTTGAGCCAGAGAGGTTGTTTTACTTAACTGTCTCAGGATACAAATATCAATTACTGTAATGTAGCTCCTGCTAAAGTGTCTGCAGCTGCTGAATGATGGAGGAGCCAATGCTGCAAAAAATCAAAGCGTTGCTATTCGGCAGCATTATTTAAACATATAGAATGTTTAATGTGTGCAAAGCTTCACTGAACATACTCTGTTATTAAAAGGGGATACATATGTTGAAATATATTTCATGCAGAAATAATGTTTTCACACAAAAACAGTTGTGTTTTCTGCAGCCAGATCCCAGTTTGTGGTAAATGGGGTCCTCTGGTGGTGAGGACAGCTCAGATTATGGGAACACTAATCGAAAAGGGAAGTGAAATTTTTGCCAAAAATGCAAAAGCAATACAATTGCGCTTGCCACGCAAAAATGAGTTTCTATTAATCGTTTATGTGTGTGTTAGCTGATACTAGACTAGTTTAAATCAGACTTTCTGCACGGGCCAGAACCTGCTACATTTATGCCCACGCTGAACGTAATCAAGGAACCTCCCGTCAGTGTTTTGTCTATTGACAAGTCCAATAAAGTTTATTTTAAACAAGACAAAACTGATCTAGCAGGCCTGAGTCTTAAATAACTCAGGGGTGTCTATTTCGGGACTAAAAAAGGCTTGATATATACAGCATCCGCCTAGCTTTATTGAATTTGCAGCGCTTTCTAATAATCACAATAAACAGACAAGTGCACTTCTGTTTTACTGAAATAATAATGGTAATTTGTGGGTAAATATTGTATCAAATGGTAAACAAAGAGAGACCAGTTAAAGTACCAACAGCGCTCTAATAGACCTCAGTGGAACATCTATGATTGGACACAGACACTATCTGGGCTCTATGATTGATGGTCTGTGCACATTACAAATCACTGAAGAGTATTAGATTGCTCATTAGCATGATGATAGGGAGAGGATGGATCTTAGGTTAATTGCAGATGAAGAGTCTAATAAGGGGACCTCCTCAATGCCACTGTAGGGCATTTGTAAGTGCACTTGGGAGTGGTGTTAGGGAGTAGACTGAAGACAACTTGCAGTTCACTGACAAATGTGAACTACTAAATTGGCATCAAAGAATGCATTCCACAGCCAGAGAGTGCTATGGCAACAGGCAATGATGCAGGACAGGACATTTCACTTTAAGTTATAAGTGCAAGTATAATATATCATAATCCTCTGAGCCAGACCCAGCACCATGGACAAGGACGCTGCATGGTCATAGATACAAGTTGCATACAGTGTGTCTCAATCCTTTGGTTGTTCCAGATCTGCACAGCTCTTTCATGCTAGTTGCATGTCTCTGTCTCCATTTACACACTACTGTACAACAAATATCTAACACACCCCTTTTTATTATAAGGGGGGCCATTTAAGCTTCCAATGCCTTTTTCACTCTTCTGCTGATTGCAAACACTGCAGTAAATAAATGTAAAACAGCTGCAAACTCTTGCTGCTTTGTGTGCTCAGGCAGTATCAGATAGCTATGAGGATGCTGAGGCTGCTGGCTGTTTTATTGCTCCCCATGTGGGCAACATCATGACATTTGCAGGATGCTAATTTCTGCTGTTATACCACAGCCATCCCTCTTTGTGCAGCATTTGTTTTGGTATTAATTGTGAATTCTTGGTTATTGATGCCGCCGAATATTTCACACAAATAGTCTGCTCCGAGCCATGAATTTTTGAGAGTATAATGTGTTTTAGGTAATAACTATCTGCTCTATAGCGAATGGGTTTATGCCTCCTGCTGCATGTCAGGTGGATTGCTGGTTACTGTAGTTGTTGGGAAATGGCCACAAAGGGAAGTAGATTCTCTATATCATGGCTTTGAAGGGGGCTTATTATTGCGGCTCCTTTTCTTCTCTATGCAAAACTCAGTGGATGCTTGTAGGGAGTGATGAAGGCAATATTAACATAAGCTCCACATATTTATACTCTGCATTCA
This sequence comes from Etheostoma perlongum, assembly GCA_026937815.1. NCBI lineage: Eukaryota > Metazoa > Chordata > Actinopteri > Perciformes > Percidae > Etheostoma > Etheostoma perlongum. Next base: position 13,816,658 of record CM049389.1, read on the forward strand.
CATAGAAAAACGTTGAATTGGCGGATTGATCTTTATGTCCGTTTTCCCAAAAGGCCCAGAACAAACTTATCCCAATCTGTTCATATGTTATGTTCCTGTGTTGATTTTAAACATGTTGAAAGGCCTGCCCGGTTCAAATCTCCATATTCTTTGCCTCTCAACTAATTTGAAAGACAAGGCTTAATTCCCAAGTTGGTGCTGTAAATGAATAACCACTCTCCACCTCTCATCTACCAGAGATGGATCGCTCCCATTTACATGGTTAATGCTGCTCAATTATTTAACATGGAAAATGAGTGAAATGTGTTTGGTTATGGATAGGAGCAAAAGAAGGCCCAGATGGAAGCTATAGTAAGATAAGATAGAAATGTTAGCGCAGTCCCCCTTTTCTCATCTAGGATCAACTCTATTATAGAAAGCAATAGTGTATTATATAGAAAACTCCTCTTTTTTCAATTCACAAAGGTATGTCTGGAAACCTCTGTGCTGTGTGATATATACACTCGGTGTTTCATTCAAAAGTGAAACACATTGGGACATCTCAGCTTGCTACTAGGAACAATGAAAGGAAGTGTTGGAGTTTCTGTTTTTAATCTGTGTGCCTCTAAACTCTTGATAACCTTCAGGAAAAAAACACTTTCATTAGATAGCTTTATAGATAGATTTTAATTTGGAAAGCACTGGTAAAAATGCTAAACAAAGTGCTATTCAATTTTGAAAATTATATTTCCACACCATCAAAGCTTATTTATGCTGAGCAGTTTTTTGTCTCCTTATCTTTCACTCTTAACACTTGCTGTAATCAGCGTGCTCCAGATGTCATCACTCAGAGGACAAATTCAAAGATTGTTTAGAATTTCAAAACATGTGCATGAGTTTAATGAATGAGCTTTGTGTTTTTGTGAAGAGCCCTCCCCTTTAAGCTAAAATAAAACCAAGGTGCCCTGGTTGGATCCATGTTAGTGCTCACTAAAACCTTTTCATCACGTAAAACAGGTTATTGCTGTTCTCATATGCAACTCCAAATTAGGGGATTTTTATTTCACTTCACCCTAAGGTTTAATTGTATTTTATGATTTGGATTCAAACTTTTGTAAGTGTTTTTCAGATTCTATACCCACACAGCCCAGTCTCATGGCAGTTCATGAAATAGTGAAGTTATTAAATCTATTGATTCATGTACAGGGACACAATTTTCTCCTGGTGGTGGTCATGGATATTAAACTAATGTATTTTAACGGGAAGCATCTTTTGTGATAACAGCACGATTACGTTAGCGAGTAGTATTAAAAAGACAAAAATCCGCGTAAGGAGGTTGGTCAGGGTGGTGAATGGGTCAAACAACACAAGACTCATCCCGGAGAGCAGGAATCGCGTTCGGCGTGTTGCATTTCCTTTCCCTGTTCTTCTTCTCCAAACCACAACCGTCCCATTGTCGTCGCCGTTTCCAGCGCGTTTCCAGCTCCTTTACTTGTTGTTCTTTTCCTAACTACAACTATGCTGTGTTGTAGCACGTCCCATGTGCGGCGGTTTGGCATTTCCCCGTTGTTGCATCTCCCAGAGACCGCGAATCGTGTCCTGGCGGCCGTTGTTCATTTCATGGAGACCACCATGAAATAAACTAGAAAAGCATGTCCCTGTTGACAAATCAATAAATCAAAATAACGTGACCATTTCACAAACTGTTGTGAGACCGGGTTGACTAATGTTAGCATTACATTTTAGTCAAAATCAAAAAGGTCAACCACATGTTGGTGCTAAAAGAAAGGTTTTCCTCTGGGAACCATGAATTTTGTGGCAAAACGTGGTAGATTTTGAGCTGTTTCACAGAATCAGTGGTAACTTTGACCTGCTGGTGACGGTAGAGAAAACGTGAGGAAGATTTCTAAAGTCATTAGGGTTCCTCCTCTGGGGAACCTAGCTACAGTGTGTGTACCAAATGTTATGGCAATCGATCCAGTAGTTATTGAGATATTTCCCTCAGGACCAAAGTGTTGGACCAACATTGCCATTCCTTCCTCTTTGACCGCTGAGACTCATTCAATGTCAAACTCAATCTAAAATTCAACCAAAAAAAAGCTGGAAAGCACTATTTGTTGTCATAGTAACTGATGCCAAAAAGAAAAACCCTGTTGTTTTGTTCTCCTTAGGCTCGGCAGAAAGGTTCACACACACACACACACACACACACACACACGTACACGTACACATACACGGTAGCACTGTACAGTTTTGAATAAACACAAGACAGTAAAGCATTGTGACTGTTGCATTCTGGGTAAGAGACAGATATGTTGGCTCTGTTGTGGCTCTGGAGTTTGCCGATGCAGGATTCCAACACACAGATGGTGTGTGTTTGCAGGAGCCAGCCCCCGTGAATGTTGTTTTATGTTTCCTTTGATACATATTAGTGGGTTCTTTGTTTTAGGCATCACATCCACACATGAAATGAATGTTCCATTTATTTCTGTTCCAAAGGAAACATCTTTTAAGTGCTAAAATGCATAAATGAGCTTGACAATGGATGCTGTTTAATGTTTTGAGTCATCCCTGTTCAATTTGAACCAGAGGATGGTCCAACAGTTTGGAGACAGACATGAAGAAGTTAATACAAAAGCGGTTAGGTACTGTTTTTAATCCCAGACCATTTCCCAGAATGTTTTTAATCCCAGACCCAGAATAATTTTATATCGACCATTTGGTTTGGTCAGAAAAGACATTGTGCAAAACCGTGTCAGTGGCTTTAAGATAGATAGCGCTGGAACTGTTAGAGACCAAATGCAGCATTTAGGCAACATTTCATAGGGAATCTCATTTTAAAGAACTTAATGACTCTTTGATATCAGTGATCTGTCTCAAAGCTGGGTCAATTACCCAGGCTTGTAGGACAGCTGACAAGCAGCATTTTACATTGCCCACAACAGCAATGTGCTGGTTTTATCACACTAGTTTCCCATGAGCATGCACTGACCCCACCTTTTAAAGCGCAGCTTGTCTTAATTGCCTGGAAAATGATCATCTGTGCTGGGAAAAGCAAGGCTCAGAGTTTTTCTTAATTTCTTCCACCCCAGCTCTGTGAGGACTCTGTCCGACTTATAAAGTGCCAAGCCAAAGGAAATGTGTAGGAAACACCTTCTCTGTCTTCTGGTTGGTTAAACAGTTGGCAAAATTATACTGCACTGCATCTTTTATTTTTATAACAAAGGCTTGATTGATAACAACAGCTAAATAGTTATTTTTTCAATTAATTCCTTAACACAAATCAAAGGACAATACAAGATAAGACTGTGGTAAATAATCTATAATGCAGCCCAGTAGGCAAAAACAAAAAAACTGAAGTTTGACAAGGAAAATTGTTGACAGAGTAATTTACCACACATACTGCCAGGCAGCCTTGGCAATCACTAACCTTTCATTGTTTCTTCTATAGTTAATAATGTAATTATTTGCCAAGATCCACTGTTACTATTATATCCATGGCAAATTGACAGTGACTACATCAATATAGAATCACTCCTGTGACCAGATGTGAAATTAATCATTATATGAAGACATCACATCATTGGTCACGGATCTCACATGGTTGTATTTTATTACAGAAAGAAAATATGCTTCTGACATGATGATTATTGCAGCAAAGCCTTTATATCTGGCAGATTTCAGAGTTATGCTCATATGTGACTAAAGCATCAACACCGGAATGAATTTTGGAAAGATGTCATGCAGCATCATGAACTTAATTGTGAAGTTTACAAAAATAATGGTGGGGAAATTTACCCCCTAGGAATTTCTTGGAATTTTGTTAAACAATGTTGGAAAGAGGTTGGCAAAAACGGACTTGTCTATCTTAACCGGCGACCTTTTTTCTGGCTGAAACTACTACTGCCACTTGCAGACTTTATCAGCTACTGTATAGCTAGCGATTTAAGTTCATGTTAGCTCCATGGCTTGGTTAAAAACGTAATATAAATGTCTAACTTTTTCATGTTTTTAGCTGAGTTATGTTATAGCACAAATAACACATGTACTGTACATGCACATGCATGGTTAGATAAACGTTTTGAGCTAGTTATGCTGGCTTGTATTAGAGCAGACCTCAAAATCCATTGCTCTTTTGTTTGTTTGTTTTTTTTTTGGTTTTGAAAAGACAACAAAATTACCACATTTTAAACTCTAACTCTAAACTTTAATACAGAGTTGAATCACATTTAATGCAGCATGATAGTTCCGCTGCTTCAGCATCTGGAGAAATCCAAAGCTTGACTGTTGTGCCTGTCTTTAAAGTGTCAAAGCTTTATTGGACAATTGCTGTTTGGAGGAAAGGTTTAACAAACATTTTTAAAACTTTTTTTATTTTTTGTATTTGTCGCAATAGCTAATCCATGTTGGAAACACTGTGGTTAATTTATCAGTGCCAAGACAGAAGAGCTAACATTGTCTTTGAATGATTGTTGCACCTGCATAGGGTGAGCATTAATCTGCAACAAGGCTTGCCTAATGACAACCCCCTTTCACCACTTCTTTACCTACATTCCTTCAAACACAAATGCAAATACGCACAGAGCAGTCATCCAGTATGCAACTAATCTGCAATTTGTTACGTGGATAGTTGTCTTGTGTATAGCTGAGGGCTTACTTGCAGAGTGTAAAGTGTGGTTAACAGTCCAGCACCTAAAAATGTCCCATTTACATTTTGTTTGATATAATATCTGGTGGTGTGATATCAAGAAATGACAGAGTGTGTGTCATGTTTGTTTGTTCTCGTATGGGGAAATAAACACTGAGTGTGTCTTGATAGCGGCTGAAGCAGGCAAAAGTAAGAGCTGATGTTGGATTGGGGATCCCATGTCCACCCACACAAGATATACTGAATCCCCCTTGGATGGAACATGTATATTTTTATTGTTCCTGAAAAAGGAGGGTAAAAAAACACTTTTCCAAATACTTTATTTGTCATATATACATTCAAATGATTCATTCAAACAAAAAACCTAATCAAAAAACCTATTCTGCCAAACATCTGATAGGACATTGGTAATGCAGAGCAGGAACATCCCTTAACTTATAATTATCTGGCGGTGCTTTTTGTTGTTTATAGCCCTTAGTGCTACATTATCACACAAATCCTCACTTTAAACTCACTTACTCTTTTGCCTTTTGTGATGCACAGCTCAATAAATTCTGAAATTTCCCAACCACCTACTAACAGAGGTCTCCCTCCCCGCCCAAACACTCAATGACAATAACAATCCGCCAGGGGAGTGATGTTTTGGGAGCGATTGCAGGTCTGCTCAATAGGTCTGCTAGCAAATTGCTTTTAATGTTTTGCACAATAGCCCAAAACAAGGCGGATTGTTGTCCATAAGCTGTGCAAGGCCATTTAAGTGAGAGTGAAGCATGACTCACAAAGGACTCTAGGTGTCAACGCCAACGTGGGAAGAAATATAAGACAGCAGCGGTGATAGCGGAAGGTGAGCATTAATTAAGTGTATGGGTTTCGGGATCTTCATGTTAGATTGACTGACTGTGGGAGTAATGCTGAGGGAGTAGCTGCACTGATAAAAAATGTTCTTGAGCTGAAGCTTTGCTAAGACCTGTGCAAAACACTTAAAGTCAGATTAGACCTGAATCAGTAAGTAATCGCATTCATTATCTCCTGGCTTTTCCTCTAGCGCCACCATCAGTTCAAAACTGTACTTTGTCCAATTTTGGTTTCTGAATAAACTATATATCTGCAAAACTGTGACATTTCCATCAGCCTCAGTTGTATTTTGTGTTTATTGCTAATTAGAAAATGTTAGAAAAAGCATGCTACGCACAACACACTAAACTGAGATGGTGAACATGGTGAACATTACACATTTTCCGCATGGATGGTAGCATTTTTGCATTTCACAACAGTATCACAGAGCCATGGCTGTAGACTCTTAGTGTTGTTTATGGCACATTTGGATTCATATTTAACACACACATATACACACACAGTAAACGCTGATAGCAATTTTTACAGATTCATAGGCGTCATGATTGATCGTCAACAACTTTTCTTGGCATTTATAAGCATAGATAGGCCTACTTCAGAATATGCTGTCATTTATGTTTAGTTTTATTTTGTCCTCGGTTTCCACCGGGGGTTGCCACTCCAACCACGGACCCCTGTTGTACGCGTCAACCAATAGCCTAAAGCTCCCAGCGCCACATCTGCTGCATCTGTACAACAGAGAGACGCCACGCTGTAGGACGCGTCTAAACTGAGGACCTCGCTTGAATAATATTAATTAAAAATCCTTAACTAATTGTGTGTTACTTTTTGCTGTCAACCAATTATGTTTTACACTCTTGGGGAGAGGCAAGATCCCCTGCTCACTGTGAAATTCCAGCTGTCATCAAATTTCAATAAGCATGTATTTAATTAACATACTAGGCCACTGGAGCATATCAATATTTATTTCTCTTAAAGACAAGACAGCGGCGCGGCGTTTGTTCTGCCCTCAGTCAGCTGAAGACGCCTGGTGAGTTGACACAATGTGCAGGAGAAAACATTTGATTGAGTACTTATAATAATGTTTACCTTGCAAGTGCAGCTGTGAGCAGTGTGCTTAATGTATTGGCTGGTTTAAACCCATCTGACACTGTGGCATGTTGTAAAAAAACCTTCATAATGGAAGGTCTTCTCATGCCACATGTAGGTACCGATTCAAATTGCTTCAGTAATAGAAATTTGGTAAGAGCAGATATTGATGTGAGTTTTGCTTTCCCTCCACTATCTGTTTGTCTTGTGCGTCTGTCCTGTGTTGTTCTTTTATCAAGCGCTGGTTTTGACAGAACAACAGAAATCATCCATCATCTAGATTTACCCCCACAACCCTAATATCTAGCAGACAGTCCAATGCCATAACACCACAGGCGACAAATGCATTTTAGAGAAAGGGAGTGTGTGTGTGTGTGTGTGTGTGTGTGTGTGTGTGTGTGTGTGTGTGTGTGTGTGTGTGTGTGTGTGTGCGTGCACATTTTCCTGTGTGAGTATTCCTGCAGTGGCAAGAAGCATGGGGACGGGGGGTATAATAGTGACAGAGTGAGCTAAACTCAAACTCTAGCTGCCATGCCATAGGCAGCTGGCCGAATATCGCCCCCCCACCCCCTCCCACCCTCTTCCTTCTTGCTTGGTCAGCACAAAAAGTGCACAAAACAGCATCAATTGATTCTTCCATGATATCAGGAAGAGGAGAAGGCCTAAATCTGAATAGCAAGCCTCCTCCCTCCCTTCCTTTCATCCCAGCCTCTACCTGCTTCCTCCGAGTGCTGTCACACATAATGAGGCCTGAGTTGGAGATGGAGCGAACCAAGAAGCCGAGGCAGCCACCGCGGCACAAACAGTCTCCGAGGCCCAGCGAACCGCAGTGGAAATGGTACATATTTTAGCATAATGCTCGGCCGCTTCCCCCTCGCCATCCCTTGTGCTTCACACAGCAAAAGAGCTGTGTATTATTCAATGATGTGTCTACCGATCCAGTGGTCCCGTAAGGCTTGCAAGGTCACAGATTCAAATGATGTCATGTGTGTCCCGACTAATGATTCCCCGCAGGGAGTGGTTTGAGGAATTGTTGGGGAGTTGTTTTCCAGCGTAGGGTACAGAAAGTCTGCACAGATGCAGATTGAACATTTTTTATTATACTGTATAGAGATAGGCATACAGAAAATGCCCTGTTGTCATCAATTTTAACCTCCAGAGCAGCCAACTAAAGTGCTTTTTGGCTTGCTGTGTTGAAAAAAGTTATTAATCATAATCATTGAGAAAACAAGTAATTTCCTCTAAATGTTTAATGCCACTTTGGTTGGACATTCATAATGTACTTCTCCATTTTGTTCAGCCACTCTTCCCGTCTCGCTCTTTAAACGCCTCTCTAAGGGGCGAACGCTACCTGCTAAATACATAGATACCCTCCCTGAAATATTTGAACATGCTAAATGCCTGAATCAATTTTGCAGGCTAAGACGGGATGAAACTAAATCACTCTCCTGGCCCTGTGTCCAGGAACCGTGTTTGACTTCAGCCGGCTGTTTAATAATTTCCCTTTTTAATTTCACATATAACCAGCTCAGTTGGTAGAAGTTCAAGAAGGCAGGGCTATCAACCAAAGCCACCTAAAAGGTGTGCAAACAGATAAGTACAGACTTTCCAGTGTCAAGACTCTGTTAGTCCACATAAATACACCACACACCTTCTCAATTTTATGCACCGGAGATGATAAAATGAGAATTTTTTTTCACATTAGGGCGCCTCAGGGCTTGAAAGTAGAGGATCGAGGCAGTTATTCCATCCATTTTTACATCCCTTCCTTCTACCACTTTAGCAAGTAAGCTCTAAATAAATATATATAAGTATAGTATATACATGTATAATATATAAGTAGGCTCATTTTAGTGCTATCTTGTCAACCTGAGATGAGCAGAGACATCGTAAAAGTGAAGTAATTACCAGAAACATGTGATTAGAATGTCATCTGTGTTGACAAGGGCTAATTAGAGACGTCCCAATCGTCATCCTTGCTCCAATGACAGTCCATAATGGCAAGGGACCAAAACCCTGTTGTGAACTTTGCCTACATTGGAGCGCACATGATGAGATGGTGCTCTTAATAATTTGTGTCACTTCAGTCATATTACGTTTTTAACAGACCTTAAATAATGCTCCATTCCCACATTGGCTTGTCTTTCTCTTGACCTCCACTCCTTTTGTCAGATTTGCTTTAATGAACAATGAATGTGCAGCTCAGCACCGGCAGTGACAAAGTCACTTTACGTGTCAGCCCAAGGGTGTTGCAACTTTTGTTCTCATGATGTCTAAGTTCAGACAAATCACACAGTACAGTGAGGAGTTATGAAGTGCATTACAAGAAGGGAGAGCAGAGAATAGGAGGAATCGGGCTTTTCAATTCTCACATCTTACAACATGTAACTCTGCTACAGACCAAATCCCTAAAGTCAATGTTTTTAGAGGTAATGGTTGGCTTTTTCAATCAGTGTATTTGTATCCATAGTTTAATTGGTCTTTTGTTCACTGAATTCTTTTGATACTTGATACTAAATAGCTGTGATTTCATCTGTTCATGTCTTCCCACTGAGCTATCTTCAGCTGTCTTTCTTTTCAACTGTTTCAAAGGCTGTTTTTTCACCACTTATGAATCATAATGCTTATCTTGCCAGTTTTATTTTTTATTTATTTAGTTGTATTTCTTGGTTCATACGTTATATTTTTTGCCATCATAGAGCCATTGCATCTCGAATAGAAGCAGTGTAGTGACAACTGTGAATAGCATACTTTGTTTTGAAAACAATATATAATCCATATGCAATGTCATTACCACATACTATCTGTTTTCTATGGAATGGAATTATGAAACTATCCATACGAAGGCTACACACACTGGGCACCTGAGTAGCTCACCTGGTAGAGAGTGCGTCCTATATACTGTACATAGGTTTACTCCTCGACGTAGCGGCAGTGGGTTCGACTCTGACCTGCGGCCCTTTGCTGCATGTCATTCCCCCTCTCTCCCCTTTCATGTCTTCAGCTGTTCTATATAAATAAAGGCCTTAAATGCCCCAATATTAATGTTTAACAAAAGGAAGGCTACACATGGTAATACAAAAAAGTAACATGCTTTAGTGACATAGTGTACAGACAGATATGGGATTTGTCAGCAGCATAAAAATTAAACATAATTATTTAAAATGTGTTTTTACAGGCAAATTGTATAGTTCCTCTAAGGTTGAAAGAATCAAAAATATAAACTCAAGTATGGCATAAGGAGATACATGTATGACATAGAAACGATCATAATAAGACAATGTTTTTCTTCTTTTATTTTCTTACAGAATAATGACTAAGTAACCTTTGACTCCTAGGAAAAATAATAAGCAATGGATAATTTATTTTAGTAACAACTCATTTTTGCTAACAATCCCAACACTGAGTGGCGACAGGCAGGATTAGGGCACAGTATTAGGCATTCTGCCAATTCCATAAAGAAAAAGACATGGTTGTAGGGCATGTTTATTTGCAGAAAGACGTGTGTTCCTCTAGCAAAGCAGTATCAATCTCTAAACTGGCAAAGTATTCAGAGCAAGAGACTCAACTTAAGGGAGCTGTGGAGTATGAAGGGCGATGGAATTAGATTCATTATCGCTGCAAATTGTGATGTGTTAGCACCTCCTACCAATCACTGCAGTCAAGTGAAGACCCTGCAGGCTTTATCAGTAGCAAACGTCTTCCAACCCTTAGAATAACTTCTCACACCCACGTTAATATACAGTATGGATGATGGTTCATTTCATCAATTTCACATGTGAAGTTCAGGTGACAACTAACGTCACCAAGAGTCAGCCTGTGAAAAATGGTTTTATAAAGTCACATTTTCAGAAAATGACTTATTGTGTCACACAGTAGGAGCTTGACTTATACACAGATTCAAAAGTCTCTAGTGCTTTGATTTTAACCATTCCTTTTTTATCCTCCCTTAAGAGTGCCCCAATGTGCATCATTAAATCATTGGCAATTGAACAGCTGTTTTGGTAATGAGCTATGATTTTTCTTTTCATTAGACACAACTGAAATGATGCTCGTGTGGCAACTAATTCCTTATTAAAAAAAGGCTCACTGCAGAAAAAATGTTCATGGCCAAAAATATAAAAACTTCAGCAACAGAATTAACCCCTTAGTGTCCAACAATCCAGATACAGAATAAAGACCTTGTATAGTTAAGATTTACAAGTAGACTTTTTATGCATTTGTAAAATACAAAATAATAATGTATGCCTCGCTCAAGAGCACCTTGGCAGTGGCCTGGAGGTGAACTGGCACCTCTCCAACTACCAGTCCACCACTGTACTTTGGTCCAGATGGGGACTTGAATCAGCACCCCTCCAGTTCCCAACCCAACTCCCCTACTAACTGAGCTACTGCCACCCCCAACGTATTAAATATCATAGAACTAAACCTTAAACCTTAAAATGTTAAAAAACATGAGTTTAATATATGCCATTTTCATATTTTTCACAATTTTAAGGTTTTCACAGGGAAATTACTGTATTTAATTTTAATCTTAAAGCTAGTGTGCAACTTTTTTATATCAATGAACATCCATTACATTTAAGCCATTGCCTAATGAATTGATGCAAACCTAATTAAGACTATTAGCTCCACAAAACTCACAAAATGCTTGTATCATGTGGATCATGTGGATGCGCTGTTATAGCAAGACAAGGCCGATGTATTTGTATAGAACCTTTTAACAAGGCAAGTCAGAGTGCTCTATAAGACAGAAAGGCATTATGTAAATATGTAAAACACACACATAAATAGGATTTTAAAAAGAGCAAAACAAAAACAGTAGAATAAAAATGACAGTGCTGTATCTGATGAGATATGAAAAAATAATTTTTAAATAGTTAGTAGTAAATAGTTTCTTCCAGAGATGTGGTTATAACAGATGGAACGGATATAAACAGATAGAGTTTGCGAAACAAGCATATGCCCAATAAAGATCAGATATTTTACTGCTTGATATATGTGCATCAATATTCCAAGAGCTGCCAAATACTAAAAACATGAAACTTTATTATCCACTAACAGCCTTAATGCAATCAGAGGAATGTAGAATACTTCACTGAAGAGGCTCCCTGTCATGAATAAGTAAATGCATTAATGTAGGCTGTTTATTAATTCCAGGGATTATTTGTTTTGGAGTCACCTAGGTGGACATTTTTTTTTGGTGACAGCAGCATCTGTTACCGGTTTCAACATGGCAACACACATCACGGAACAGCAACAAGCCTGTAGTCACACAAAGGAGTCAGTGAACTATTGTACACCGAACAGCAGAACAATTAATTACAGCCAGTGTGGTATGATGTGTAAATGAAATAAATTTCCCATCAAATTATCTTGGGAGATATCAAGCAACTGAACTGCAGAGAGGAGTGCTGAGCATCAGTAGGCAAGGGGAGAGAAGTTGAAATAATTGCAACGTTGTTGGCATTTAAAAGAGAATGTGTCTTAAAAGAGAGGCAACTTTGAAAGCCAGATTTTACATCTGTTATTGTTTATAGTTTATGCGTCAGTATATCCTCTTTGATTTTTAATATTTATAGTGTTAAAGCGGCTTTAATCAATATTTTTGTGAAAATACTTTTTTAAAATGACTAGGTGTCTAGAAGAGATAATAACATTCACTAGTTGGTCAAAAACACAATTCCAAATAAATGCTAATGCTGAGTCTCTTCAAATAGACAACTGTTGGCTAACAAGTTTACCATGTCGATTTAAATGGGGATAGTATGTCAGTGTTGTGTTCACATCTTGTTTCTGCTGCTCCTAAGTGGCCAAGAAAATTATTAAGCACATAACATAACATACAATGTCAAATATACATTTATATTAATATACTGTATATTTACAACATGTTAAATGAGCTTAGTAGGCAGGTTTAGCTGTTTCTCCGTTCCCCAGTCTTGCTAAGCTAAGCTAACTCTGCTAGAGTCTAGGTACGTTCTTAACGGACAAACATGTGAGTGGTATCAATCTTCTCCCCTAACTCTTGGCAAGAAAGCCAGTAAGAAAACTGTCTGATGATTTTAATGTAAATATAATTGCATGAGCAATATTAATAACGTTTTGTTTCACTTGTATAACTTGTATACTGTCAAAAAAAGACGAATAACATCAAAATACATGTTCATGCCAGAAACAGGAGGGCTGATTGGGACATAAATATATATTATGCTTAAAAACGTTCATATTTGATCACAAAAACGACATGCTGGAAGAACATCACTGGATCCAGGTTGTCATTTTTCTTCCTACTCAAACGCAGCCATGCAGAAGGAGGTTTGGGTGTTTCCTCCTGAAGACAGGGCCCCTCAGAGGCTCACGTCCCACCGGGCCTATCTAAGTAGCACTTCGAGACGAGACGCACTAAGATTTATCCCGAGGGAAAAGGTAGCTGGCAGCCCAGTGGACCAACCGTATAGCACCCTCCCTTGAGCAGTACAAAACAATAATGCAATAGCTGTGCAAGAGATGGTAAATGGGTTTACTAACAGCATGCATAGGGTATATTTACAACATGCTGCTACAAAAGAAAAGACAGGTTATCATGTATCATACAGGCGTGGCACAATTTATGGGAGCTTACATGTTTATGTGGGTCTAAGCATGTATTTTAATGAGTTTTTGTATGATATTCATAAGTTTCAGTATATGTATGTATATTTAGAAAACATGCTAAGGCCTAGTTTTTTGAGGGCAGAATAACATGTGTTGTTGTAAGGAATCAATCAAATGCACTCTGCGGTTCCTCAAAGTCACTACAAATGGCCTAGATACAGTCAGGCAACCCATGAAATTTGATTTAATACAACTGCGAATAAGAAAATAGGGGTCGCTATTTGTAACTTCCAAGTAAATAAAGGCAGTGTTGAAGGCGCTATTACTATATATCTTATATAGTATTAATTCAGACAAACACCATTTTTGCATTGATGTGATTGATTAGCTCAGCATGAAATGGACATCAAGTTTTCACGAAGAGCTCAATCCTAGCTCGTCTAAAGCACACGAATAAGGCTAATGGGGAAATTGTGTTATTGCGTTTGTCCAGTGCATAGCTTGTCTTTTGTTATGCTATCACTGACTTTCAAAGGCATTTTCATTTAGAACCAAACAGAGGGGAGCTGCGATTGATTTGGTGACACGTTGTTAGTCCTCAATGCTAATTTTCCAAGCTAATATTCACTTTGCAACACACTTAGATTCCTTTTCAACCCTTTTTGTTTTAGTTTCCAAGCATATTAAAGAACAGGAGCTACTTTCATGTTGAGGTTTCACAATCTTTGACCTTATCAGCAGCAACAATAACGTACAAGCTCTATGACAAGTAGCTGTTTATCTTCGTAACCATCTTTTTCAGTGGAGATCAAGGACAATAATATTGTTCAATAAGCTCAGCAACAACTCTTCTCCAGTGTATTAAGAGCTTACAATAAACCCTTTATAAAAAATGTCTATTCTATTCACTAATTCACCTTCAAATGTGTCAATATTGAGCTTTCTTTAAATGTAAGCTTTTCTCTGCCACCCAGCAGATTCAGTTCATGGTAACACTTTATAATAACCATCACACAAAAGAATCTAATTGATTAAACCAATGAGTTAGTTAGTTAATAGTTATTTTACTGCAAACAATCAATGGAAGTAACAAATTAACAGTTCAATTAAACTACTTATTTCATATTACACTAAACTAATGACAAAATAACATACATTATTACATTACCAATAATTAGTAGACATAAATCATCTCATTGTTTGTTAACAGTAAAATAACTATTAACTAAAGTTGAATTAACTATCCATTTACCATTTATTAAAGATGTTTAGTTATGTATGTTACCATTTTCTTTACCTTTAATGAAAGTGACATGATTGTCGATCCCAGTGATTGCTTTCTATTTGGCATACAGATATCCTCATGGTCTATGGGCAGTGGTGGAACGTAACTAAGTACATTTATTCTGTAACTAAATAGTCATTTGAAGTACTTCTAACTTACTTGAGTGTTTTTTATTCCCCTTTCTACTTCTATTTGGCTACATTTCAAAGAGATTTGTACATTTTCTTTGACTATATTAATCGGACAGCTTTAGTTACTAGTTACTTTACCTATTAAGATATTTGCACAAAATACACTTGTAGTTTATAAAATATAATGTTTTATTATAAATTTAATTACCCAAAAATATACAGGCCTGCATGTCCAAGCTGAAATGATGAGACCATTAAACACACAACTGTTTGGATCGTTTCCTGTTTCTAAAATGTGAGGATTTTTCTGCATTGAGTCCTATTACTTGTCATACTTTAATTACATTTTCCCGATGATACTTACGTACTTTTACTTAAGTTACATTTTCAACGCAGGGCTTTTACTTGGGAAGCTGGTATTGGTTCTTTTACTTAAGTAAAGGATCTGAATACTTACTCCATCCCTGTCCATGGGTAGTGATGAACTGCTCATTCTCCGAGCTAGATTGCATAGTGCCCCGAGATATTCGGTATGCAAAATAACAATTGACATGGCTGCTCAACAAGGTGCCACTAGGGATTCCCCTTCAGCTCCCTCAGCAGGAGCAGGTGTAATGTCAGCCTCGCTTGCGCCTTTAAAAATACACTCACTGGCTGATAGACACTACATCTTCTTACCAAAAAAAATGACTTCCCCACAGGCCTGTCATAGGGCAACAACAGGAAATTTAAAAAAAATAGATCAAAAAACAGGCCAAAGAAAATGTGAAAGAAGAAATTGAGAGACCTGTTATTTGTTTTGCACCATAGCCTTCACAGATGTGGAGCGAAGGAGAACATAATGCCAAATGATGCCTGCTTGACGTGCCGTTGTCTGTCTGTCATTGATAAAAGTTGGTACCACAGATATTTAAATGTGAGGCAGGGATGTTTTTCTCCTATCAGGATAACTGTCTGATCGGGATTTGATGGTTGGAATCACATGAAAACAAATCTGAGGGCTTGTGGTGCTTATAAATTACAGCAACACATTTTTTTTCTTTTTCGCTTTGCCTTTTGCTGAGACGCTACCGATCATACCCTAATCCTTCTGTGCTGTCTATGCAAATCACATGTCGCTGGGTTGATATCCATTCTCCTGCTAGGCTCTGGCTGGACATAAAGCTCTCTTGTTGTTTACAACTCTGACTCAGAGGACTATCGGGTTTATGCAGGGATGTTGTGTGGGAGTGAACGAGATACAGTAACAAAGCCATCTAAGTAAATTGTCCTGAATCAAAAATACTGTATGTGTGCCCTTCATTGCTTGGTGATTCGGACATTGGCATTATCTCATGCTCTCAGTATGAAATCTAAGCTTAATCAAAGCCACAAAAAATGACGTCAGTAATCATCTAGTATGGGCATAAATTACAACAATCAACAAGTTGCATTGTTGTATGTGTTAACAGACTATGAATGGTCTTCATATTTGGAAAACCCTCACCGTGTTGTCAGTTCCGATAACCCAGTCTAAAGGCTCAAATATGCACTCTCTATATAAAGCTGTGAAGGTTTAAAGGATGAAATGAAGGAACACATCAACAAATCATATTTGACAAGTTTTGTTCTTCCTCCAGAGGGAAATGGAAAGGGCCTTTAAAAAGAAATGAAACGGATAAAAATACAGATGTTCGTTTCCTCTGAGGAATTAAGGCTCAGAACTTTTCCTCTTTCAAGTCAAATGCAATCTATTTCCACTTTGATATCATTCACTCCAGTTGAGGAAATTCAGAATGTAAACTGACCCGTGTGTGTCAGTAATATTGTGTTATCCGAGCCTGTCTTCCTGAATATAAAATGCTGTGAAAAAGAATGATTATATTCTAATATGTTTTTCAATATAGCGTACTTCAGTTGGCTCACATACAGCCAGGAGTAGACTCTTCTGCTGTATGGGAGTATTTCACTGTGTGAGACAAGCATGATGTTTCATATACAGTTACTGTGAATATGGCATGGGTTTCCAGGACACAGTATTAAATATTATTGGTGTTATTTGCTTTCTGTAATATGACCTCTTGCAAAGTGATAAACCTTTGTTGTTGCCAAACTTTGTAATACTTGATAAACAGTAAAATGTATTTGTTTGATTAAATGGTATTTAAAGGCATCTATGTTCATTTGTTACCTTCATTTTTCTTAATTTTTATTTTAGGAAATTCACAAATTGAATTGTCTTCAGTTCAATTCATGAATGAATGACTATGTCTTCAACATATTTTGAACAACTATCTCTTTAATGACCAAATTAACTCTTTACTAGACTCGCTTCGCAGACGTTCCTCCACTGCGCTGCGGAAGTGGGTCTGGCTATTCCACACAGCATTCTAAGATGAGAGAAAAACATGCTCTGGTTTATTGGCATTTCTTTAAAACAATCACAATCATCATGGGCGGCACTAAGCGCCGGACAGAGCCACGGTGCCGCTGCAAAATAGCTTCGGGAAGGAACGTGTACAACAGGTCCAAAAGTTGTTTTAGTCGTGCACCAGAAAACTCAGATTGGACAGATAGTCTAGCTAACTGTCTGGATTTACCCTGCAGAGATCTGAGGAACAACCATAGTCCTCATAAATCGACTGGAGTTTAAAATAAATGCCAACACAAAGGAAGGCCATATATATACTGTATATGTATATACATATAAATGAGTGAAATCCGTCAGCAACAGAGCAATCCCGGAGGGCGAACGTTATGAAAATAGACTTTTCTCTTTTTTCTAAAGAAAATAAACATCCTGTATCAGTAGGGCTCTAATATACATACTTTCAAACCATGTTTATGACAATTCAGACTGCTGCTCACAGCAGACCAGGGTCTGTTACTGTGGTTTTACATCTCTGGTTGTTAAGGTTCCGTGAAAAGAAACCTATTCACTAATTCCAATTATTTTAAGTAAAAGAGTTGTCTTGATACTAAATACAGTTTGTTCAAACAACAATTAAAACTTTTCAGTTTACTGTCTAAACAAGTTTGATGGGACAGTGGAGGTTAGCAGATGGCAAAACATTCCTCGCTACCTGTGTGATTGCTTAATGCTACTGTACAGTATGTTGTCAAGACTCTACCCAAGCATAAACAAAGCTGTTGTTGCATGAGAAAAGGTTTCTTACTGGGCAGACACCGAGCTGCTTCACTGAGCACTAGCTCAGATTTTTCAGAATACTGCAAGACAAACAACCCAAAAGTCAGTGGGATCACCAGAAAGAGAATAATATGAGAAATATATGAAAAATGAAATGAGGAATAAGAAAACCTCAGGGAGCCACTTCTAAAGCTTTAACTTGTATATTATACTGTTACAGTTAAATGCTCTGAGTTTTTGGGCCAAGTTTACTCCATGAACACCAACCCAAACACGAAAGAAAAGTTAAGTTTTTGGGGAAATATGGAAATTTATCTTCTTGCTGAGAGTTATGGAGAAGATCAAAACTACTCTTGAGTCTCCAAGGTAAATATGAAGCTGCAGCCAGCAGCAGGTTAGCTTGGATTAGCATAAAGAGTGGGAACAGGGGGAAACAGCTTTATACAATATAAATAGCAATATGTGATAATTAGTGATTTTTAGAGGTGCTGGTCAATATATTGGGTTACCTTCGAACACAGAGCCATCCTGGCTGTTTCCCTCCATTTCCAGTCTCTGAGATAAACTAACCAGCTGCTAACTGCAGCTTCATACTGTATATAGCATACGCAAAGTAACAAAGTATTTTTTTTCCAGAATGGCAAAGGCATGTCCCACCCAACTTTGTCTTACTCTGCCTCTGATTGGCCTACCCTGACATTCTTACCCTAACCCTAGTTTATATCCACAAAGTTCCATTTCTGTAGTAGTAGTAGTTGCACGGCTTCACAACAAATTTCAGTGTGGGGCTGCTAGTGATAAATATGTAGAATAAATTATATAATTATATGAATTATAGTGCACTGCTTTTCATATATATGTGCAAATTGTTGAGAACAGCCTCTTTTTTTTTTTTGCATTGTAAGTGCAAACTGTTATCAATGTTTGATGTATAACATCTAAAGCAGGAGTCACACATGCTCCAACTGAATCATTAGCCTACAGCCTGATATTTTGACCAAACAACAGAAGAAGAACAAGCAAATACCACCCACATTTCATAGCAGATATCCACTTCATTTCTGGCTTGATGAAGGCAGATGTGTTAGTGATTTTATGACTTGATTGCCATGTGCAACGTAGGAGTTGTCAGGCATTTGTGGCTAAAAATGAACATGTTTTCCTTTCCAGTACATCTCTGATTTGCTGTAAATGCAACTGATGTTTATTTCTTTAGAAATGAGTTATTGGCATATTCTCAAATCCAAGCTTTCCAATCCCCCGTCCGCAGCTCCGCTCGACAGCTCAGCGATCAATCACTGGCAGCTCTCCTCTCCTTCCTCTCCTGCTCTATCCCCTATAGTGTGTGTGAGTCAGCCCAGATTTTCAAGAATTAGAAACTTATATTATCTGGGCTGTCGACACAAAACTAAATTTTACTTTGCCTTTACTGCTTTTTTTTTTTTTTTTTGAGAAAGAAGCACTTTCTCAAGTAAAGAAAAGTGAAACTTCTTTTGCCATTTAAAATGTGTGGCTTTGAATCCTAATAAGTCACGAGGAGAGATCTACATGCTGATAGTTTAATATACATTTGGATTGTTTATTATTTTATATGCATAGCGTGATAAAATGGTATTGGGAGGTTGCTCTTGGCAGTGGGAAGTGATGAAAAATGATGCAAGGATTGAGATTATTTTCCTTGATTCTACAATCTATTGGGGGGATTTTTTCTCAGCAGGCTTGTGGAAAGCTAGGCTTAATTCTAATAAAAAAGTCCTCAGTCTAATACCCCTTTGGTCCGAAACTGCTGAATAGGAGTGAAAATCATCTGTAAGACTGTGTCTCCCTCACCCACTTCCCACTTTTATGCATTTAAAATGGTCAGCATTTTACTTCAAGTGTGTCAAATTTGAATGAGGACATTATTCCTCTTTCTGAGCCCTACTTTCTTTCCGAGGGCGACCGCAGCAGCTTAAATGCCTCGTGAGGCATCGGGGGAAATATGTCAAAGGATAACAATCATATCTGCCAGTTGGGATTGGCTGACAGCTCAAATGAGATACAGTATTAAACGGCCCACACTTGTTCAAGCTCTGGTAATGAAGTCACTGATGATGTCCATGAAACAAGAAAGGGTGCCTTAGTGAACAAGGAAAACACATTCCTGCAAGACCAGATCACCATTACTCTAGATACCAGCAGTACAGATTAATTGTGACGCTGTGATTTCAACAACAAAAAAATGTAGACTTTCTCAACTGTTTAACTTGTCCCACCATCATTTCAATGGGTGTGTATGGGTTATTTTGAATGAAGAGAAATCATAAATACATGAATGTATATGCATTTAGGGTATTTTGTTATTTTCATCTCCTCTGTAGTATCTTAAAAAGAAATAAAGGTCAATATGATTTACTTCCGTTTTGCCTGAATAACCTCTCACAGTTTAAAAGTGTACCATCATTTCTTATTGGACGGTGGCCTTTCATAGTTTATTGTAATGGCCACAGGTTCATCATGGCAAACCTACTTACTGCCCCCCATAATGTCAAGTAGCATTATAATAGCCATGGTTCTGCATCGTTGATACCACTGTAAGCTATTTTACCACTTTTTATCAATGAAGTAGGCAAACTAAGTTGGTATAATTCTTTGTTTGTGCTAACTGCTGACATTTAGGCCTGAGGTACCCCAGTGGAATTTTTGACAACATTTAGCAGAGTGTTTGATGGAATACCACCTGCCGACTGTCAACAAAACAAAACTGAGAAACAAATTAGAAGATGGGAGGAGGGGCGAGGCTTGGGAGAGAGGACTTTTTTTTAAGGAGGAATGCTGAGTGAAGATCTGCCAGGCCGTCTTTGGAGGGCAAGGCAAGGACAGAGAGGCGGGCGCCAGCGGCGAGGGCGATCCTCAAACAAATGCCTTCACGGTGAGGGGATTAGGCCTAGGGCTTTGAAAGTTAGAGTGGGATTGAACTGTGCATCCCTGTTGAAAATACAGCAGAAACTTTTTTTCTGAATGTTCCAGATGCCTCAGATTGGATCTGGTGTATGTTGGAAAAAAAAAAAATCCACTCCTTTTTCATTGAAGTTGTTTGCAAGCAACATTTCCTGCGTCTATTGAGGTGCAAATATCAAATATCAAGCTGGAGAATCTCCTTGACCGTGTCACAGCATTGTATGGAAGACTTGAGGGCTTCCATTGATCACACTATCCTCGCACAGAAAGCACAAGTATCCCATAACCAAACCCTAAGAAATGGGCAGATATGAGACTCTGTAGAGAACCGGCAGTGGGGAAAACAGTCCATACATTTAGCACACATCATCCGCAAAGATCGTGGATATTGGATCACCTTGTTTCCAAGATACACCTCTTAACAAAAAGATTAACACAAGCTGTGCTTTTGCGCTAGCTCCTATTTCACTCCTTTTTTTGCTCCACGCTGACAAGGCCTCAAATACAGAGCAATGTTGTGAGGAAAATTGAATGAAAAACCCTCCCTGGGAGACTAATAATATCATGGATCCTGAGTGCTTGCTCTCTGTGATGAGGCCTAACAGAAGGCTTGACAGGAGAAAATGATGTATTGTTCTCTGCTGGGATAACAGTCCAGGTCCCCCTCAGACGACTGCTGCTGAGATATGAAGTGTACATAAACCACAGGTTTTTTGGATCCTCGAGGGTCTGCAGGAGAAGAGAAAACTCATAGAGCAAGGGAAATGAGTGACACCGAGGAAGCAAATGGGGCTGCTGAGAGACCCTCAAGTACCATGTGTGCATGTGTGCGCTCTGTCACTCTCTCTACACATACAAATAGAAAAAGCACTCACTTCAAAGCATCTAGAAATACAAGACACACTTCAAATGAAGTATAGCAAATTACTTTACAAGTTGAATCCTTAACATTTCTATGAATATTTCATCACTGAGCAAATGTTCCTCTTGTAGGAAGGACTGCAGGGGGGGCAACACTGATGGAAGTAAGGGTCAAAACCACTTACAGAACTTACTACTGATACATTTAAATGTACATAATACTTCAAGCCAAAAGCCTAAGGAAGTTTGACTTGTTCAAACTACAAAATAATTGAATGTTAAGAGTAAAGCTAAGAAAAAGTAATGTATGTTTGATTATATTAATTATACCTGTGATAATATGTAAGATATACAGTATCTTATAGCACAGCCTTTCAATTATATTGGCAACACTTTTACCCTTGCATTTAAAAGCCATCAACAGTGTCTTTATTACTGTACAAATGTCAATGATTTGACAGCAGCTCTCAAACTCCCAAACAAACAAGCCTAAACTCTCCCACTGAGACTACTAAAGGGACTACAATAACAAATAACCTGCAGTAGTGTCTACAGGGATGACAATGCCTCTGTTAAAAGATTTTATGAATCAATGCATGCTAATACATTCAGCTAAAACAGACATACTGTATATTAAGTCAGCAACAACAAGAATGTTTAGTCTCCTAAATCACCGAGCCAAGTTTGCAAAGGGATCAAATCAGCTGTAAAATTCTGACTTGATGTTTTACAATAGTCAGTGTGTCAAAGCATGACCACAAACTTTCCCTAACTTTAACCAGGTCGGTGGTTTTTATTTCAATCATGACTACAAAGTTCCTTTTAACTCAAACCACGTAGTTTCCCTTTAAAGCTTTAGTGCATAACTTTTTGATATTATTGAATGTATGTTCAAGCAATTACCAAATGAGTTGCTACAGAGCTTATTAAGACTATCAGCTCCACACAACCCTTTCTGTATTTGTCAGTATGGCTGTGTTCAGAGGATTATGTTTTCCGGTGACTTTCCTGCGCAGAAACCAGAGTGAAGAGAATTGACCTTTTCTGAAAAGTCCATCATGTTTTTGTTATCCTCCGTGTCATCTTTGGCTACTACCAACTGCGTGGAGGACGGGTGGGTGCACGATCACGGAAGGTTTGTATCATGGGGATGCGCCAACAGTGTTGTTGTCATTACCAGGAATTCCTCATGGGAGCGACAGAAACTACTCACCGTAGCTTTAAGCAAACCAAGTTGTTTTTGACACTGTAGGCTATATGCCCAACAATACATGAAATAAGTAGCTAGTGAACACCATCAAACATTTAGCAAGCTAAAAATCCAAATATTTTTCTCAGGAGTTTGCTCACCAAACCTGGGATACAACCAGCAAATGCTAGACTAATAGTTGGAGAAAAAAACAAGTCTAATACAATGTAATTTGTCGTTCTTTGTCTGCTAAATGTATAGGCAGTTGTCTAGTAAATCTTCATTTTAAAATTTCCGCCATGTCTATGTACGTTAGTACGTAGAGACACAGACGCTAGGCCGGACCCTACGCTGGCTCCTACGCCGGATCCTGACTTGCCCCTCTCAAAAAATGTAACTACACGTTGCTCGACCGTGGCTTGGTAGCGTTCCATTTCCCCTAGTCTATATCCTTGACCTTCCACTTCCGGGATTGCTCCGATGCTGCAGGAAATTCCACCGGATGAATTTATTTTTGCCGATCGTCGGTTTCCTTTGTGTTGTAAATTTAAACTCGGGTGGATTTATGAGGACTATTTTTGACTGCTCCTCAGATCTCTGCAGGGTAAAATGACACAGCTAGCTAGACTATCTGTCCAATCTGAGCTTTCTCTCGCATAACTACAGTATTTTGCAGTGGCTCCATGCGGAGCTTAGCGCCACCCATCGCAATTGTGATTGGTTTAAAGAAAACCAGAGTATGTTTTTGCCATGTGGACTAGCCAGACCCTCCTCTGCTCTGCAGCGTGTGGATGGTCTGCAAAAGCAAGACTACATTTCCCCTTACTCATTTCCTGGTTCTCTATAAACAACAAAAAATCATGGAGAGGGTTAACTTTTCCTGCTACAAATTTACCACTGTGGTCAGAAAGCACAGGGGAGACACTTTGTTTCTCTCACTATGAATCTAGAGTCGGCACTTGCTCCAAAGCTAATCCCTGTCATTCTCCCACTCGCTCTACCACAAAGTCCCCACACACACACACACATGACAGCCCTGCTATTCTTTTAAAGAGATTGACACACACACCAACACCATGTATTGTGCTAAAAAATAACTTTAATCCATTTCCTCCTTTTATTATTCTCATTACCTCAGCAACTATTCCTGCCTCCTGGCCTATTTTGTTGCTCTTGATAATCATAGTGGAATTCAGCGTTAAAAGGGGAAGGTCTGTTGGTGCCAAATAGGTGCAAATTTAACAGGTAAGGTCTCCAGAGATCTCTGCTTAAATCTGCTTGTCCTGTGCTACTTACATTACTTCTCACTGGTAAGAAAATATAAGCTCTGGATGTGCAGATAGGATTTCCTATTTTACAGTAAATACAGTAAACATCCCAGACATAACAGCTGGCATTTTTCCCACACAAAAACATACATTCCAAAGCTTTATTTGCTTTGAATGTTCTATCGAGGATGGGAAGAAAAAGTTTGAGCTCTAGCTTATTGGTGTATACAAATCTCCCAACTTGTAAATTGGGCGACATGGGAAAACCCTTGGCGATACATTAGAAGAGTGTTCAAAGCTAAAGCATCCTATCGATTTGACCTGTGTGGGCCTTGCAAGCATGAGCCATTAGTATATTCTCAGATTTGTTTGTGCAAACGAGGTCCCGTGATGATTGCATGGTAAACATAGTCAGGATTTTCGCATGTATCAATGTATCAGTCAGATAGGAGGGACACCATAACCTGTCCTTGGGCATTCATACTGTTCTTATATAGCACTGTTATAGCCCTCATTTTTCCCCTCACTTATTTTCTGAGTAAAATGCTCCAAACATTCAGAAATGCATTTTGTTCGTCTCTTTTGTTTTTTGTAACACACATAAGAGTTGCTTTTTGTAAGAGGAGAGCGGTGTATTTATTTTTACAATAGGCTTTTTGATGAGTGCAAAGCAGGCATGTGTTTTTCTTGGGGGATTCATGTCATGTTTGATGTGCTGATACATTGGGTTGAATGTTATCTTACATGTCTAACTGGAGAAGGAACTTGGCATGAGTATTCATAGAAAGTGTACAGTATCAAAAGATTGCCCTGCAGATATCCTCTTGAAAAATAAATAATACAGATGTTCACTACTTACAGTATGTCTCACTATGCCACAATGATGTTTAAGACACAAGTACAGCACATTATGAAGCCTGTTTGGCCCGTGGAGCTTTGAGGCCATTTTAAATGTACTTTTATTTGATTTGTTTCTGTTTGTCTTCATATTGATACAGATTCTGACCAAAATCCCATACTTCCAAGTGTCAACTGTCGTTATAATAAAGCTAAAATAAAATACAAAGTGATAATTTTTTTAAAGACATATAGTTTATTGAAAACAATAACATAATCATAAAAAGGATATAGTACACAATACAAAGTCAATAAAGGATTAAAAGAAATAAAGCAACCTATTCTATCTGTTTTAATGTAATTAAATGTTTTTAATCAGTTTAACTATAATATGATCCATGGTTTGAATTTGATACAAGTTCCCCTGAAGTGCTGTGTAAAAGCTAAGGACACAATTCTTATAACACTAATTGACATGTAAGCGTCAATGCAGAAATGTAATATCATGTATAATTATTACTAAGCATTTTTACCCAATAACACAAACTCAAAAAAAAAGTATTTATTAAGTCCCAATGTGCCACAAATGTTTGATTTGGATCGAAACCAACAAAAATTAATAAATGAGATGTGATTTTCATATTTCTGCAAACAATTTTTTTTTTATCCCTCTAACACATGGCTAAGAAGCACTCCAAGAAAAGTGTCCAAAATACTCACCCAAAACAGATTGCAACACATAAAAACTCTATTTGTGGAATCAAAATGTTTAGGATTCAGCACTGTTTTGCATGAACTTTACACTGAGTGGTTTGTCACTTAGTGTAAGACAGGATCTAAAGCTTCAGCACTTCACAATAAAGGCAGGGCAGAAATCATTTAGTTTGCGTCTCTTAACTGTTGCTTCATTTTAGAAAATGTGTTGAGGGATGAGTGTTGTATGTTTTTATTCTTGGAGTGTCTGTTGACCCCGATAGACTGTGCTGGCAAGCGGCATCATGCAAGTGAGACAGAAGAAGTTTACAGAAGAAGTCACTTTTCAGAGCATACTGTACGCCACTTTATACTGCTCTCCTATGATGCAGCTACAGCACAGCAAAGATAACAAGATAAATGCTGTTCTGAGGAATTTTATGTACAGATTCATATGCCGATTAAGTCAAAGAATACAATTTTAACTGCTATAACCAATCCTGCATTCAGTGACACCAGATATTCTTCTAACCTCTGGAAACATTGGAACATACATCTGTACCTGTTTTAATTATTGGGCATAGATAGATTTGTATGCCTGTATGTGTATATGCATGAATGTATGTCTGTTTTGTATGTTTCCTTTATGTAATTTGTGGCAGTCTGTATGTATTTGGGTTTGTGTGTTTGGTTTGTACCCCTCTTGTAATGTGTTGCATATACTTTTATTTTTTATCTGGACCTTGAGTCTGTGAAATAAAGTTGAGACATCTACTGTTAAACAAAACACTTAAATCAGAGCCATGTGTCATGATGGAAAATAGGAAGAAATATGTTTGTACTAAAGGCTGCTGACTATTCATGACAGTGAAGCATGGATGACAATACAAAACTGCTGGTTTGTGCATCAGCTGCAAGTCTGATTGAGAGGATTCTTGCATTTTAATAGGGTTGTCAGACAATGTGGGACAGAACCTTGTGAGATCATATACTGTATGATGTCTGAAACAGGTAATCTATTGGATTTTATAAACCACCAGAAGTGAGTGAGTGTCTCTCCACACTCTGCTAGTTTTGCAGCCATGCAACAACAAACCTGTATGAATACAAGTTATGGGATCAAATTTTAATATCTATTTCATTCTCATTATACTTAGATGGTGCATCTTTGATATACAAACAGCCCCATCACAGGCACTGCTTCAGATGTTTGTCTTAGCTATTGCCTCGCCAATTTCCAAAGCAGTTGGCACCCATCAACATTCTAACAATGTGCCTTGGCACCAAAAAGCCATTTGCTACTATTTTCAGAGCTGGGACGAGTGCTGTTTTTTTGTTTAATTCTGTTCTCAGACTGAGCATCTGGAGTTTCTTTTCAAGGAGATTCAAAAAACAAATAGACTATAGGAGCTTCAGGGTTTCAGCAGGTCTCTGAGAGAGCCATTGCTCTATAATTCTTTCTCGATCTCTCTTTCCCCAACATACCATGCTGTTCATAAAGATTACGCTGCATAGTATTTTCCTGCTTTCTTCATATGTTTTATTAAAATGCATCATGGAGAATGTAATATATTAGGTATTTTACTCATGGTAGAAATAAAGACGGAAGATACCTCCCATCTACCTGCCCTTTAACATTTTGTCTTTGAATCATTTAGACATAGAAGGCTTGCAACATCCCATTAAACCATCACTTATTAGCAATGCTAATGTGACCCTAAGTGATGTCTAAGTGAAAGGGAACCGCTTGAATAATGCACCTGTGCTCACATCCGCCCACCTAGCTCCACCAAATTTCCACAAAAAAGAGCAATTATGCATAAATGTGCCCCTGTGGGAGCGCTTGCTAACACACAGACACCGCCTCTGAAACCTGCTCGTCTTGATCTTTCAGCGAGATAATCAGCGAGGTGAATGCCATGTAAAGTGAGCAAACTTCAAAGAAGAGTTTTTCTTTTTAAAAGTAGTCAACCCCTCTGTTTTAACAAAGTTCCACAAGAAAATCTTATCTCTAAAAAAAAAAATGTGTAAAAGATTAATAAACAAGTTCCTGAAAGACAAAGCGAGTAGCTGATTGCCATGCCACACCTTGTCACCTCGCAATACTGCTCACGTAACATCTCAAAATCGACTTCTACTTCCCATTTTACTCCTCTGTGAGATAACAAGAAAGCAGTTTTCTCCTTCTAATTCTCAACATTACAATTGCTTGTTTTTTTTCATTCCGACTCCCTGCATATCACCTAAAACCAATCACAGGGTAGCCTGATAAAATTAGAAAGTGGAAAAGTAACACTCCTGCTCAGAGAGTAAAATGACTGCTGAGGAAACTTTTGGGACGAGGGCAGCATGCTGTCTGTTTTGTCTCATGTCTCTGTAATCAAAGTGGGCCAAAAAAACACACCTTGGAGCAATAGTGCTTATGTGTGGAGCTCGATGGGCCCCTTTTGTACCATATTTAAGTAAAAAATGTGTTTTTTAATGTTTTTAATAGAAAAGGCTCTTCATTCATTAACATGAGGTATTTTGTTGTAAAGGTATTTGTGAAAAAGGGCAATAGATACACACTGGTGACATTGTACAAGTATGAGGAATATTACTTTATACTGCAAGTACATTTCACAGAGAAATATAGGCCTACCTTTGTTCCTCTACATGTATTTGATCGCTACAATTACTAGTCCCTTTTCAGATTAAGATTTTACAGACAACTACATATGATGAGTTTATAAAATGCAATGCATCAGTATTAAAGGAGACATATTATGTTCTTTTTCAGGTTCAAACTTGTATTTTTGGTTTCTACTGGAACATGTTTAGATGCTTTAATGTCCAGAAAATACCTTATTTTACTGTCTGTCCGAATATACATGTATTCACCCTCTCTATGAAACGTTCCAAAGAAGTCCAGTCTGCTCTGAATATCAAGTTTTCTGATTTAGCGTTTTCACACCGACATCCTTTAGTTTGGTTGAATCGAACTAGAGTTTGTTTGTTCCGCTGGTGCAGTTCGTGGGCAGGTGAGAACGTGGCAATCGTTCTCGGGTGCAGACCAAACTAGCGTACCGAGACCTGCTTGACGAAGTGGTCTCTGTAAGCTTTTAATCGAACTCTGGAGCGGTTTGTTTGTGGTGAGAACGTACTCAAACCACAACAACTATACTTACGCCGTCAGAATGAGCTAATGTCTCATATAGTCAGGTGTGTTTAGCAATCTGCAATGCAGCAGAGCAGCAAATTGTAGCAGCGGGCAGTTTACACAGTTGGAGAAAGACTCCAGCAGAGCAGAGCAGAGCAGAGCAGAGCGTCGGTAACCAGAGCAGATGTAGTAATGTCTCGCGCGAAACAGTGTCTGATCATTTTAATGCAATGAGCTGGTTTGACCATGGAGATGCAATAATATGCAGTAGTCCATGCGTGATTTGTATTGGTGCATTTTGGTATGCTTGGATTTTTCCAGGTGTGAAACCAAGCCAAACCGACCAAGGGCATATCGCTCCAAGTTTACAAACTCACCAACTGCTTCAGACCACAACAAACAGGTGTGAAACCGCCCCTAGACAGCCGAATAAAACTGACTTGATTGTTTTATTTCACTGTTTGTGGGTTGATAAGCACCAAAATGTATGTGCACAAGCACTAAAAAAAGTGAGTTTTTCATGATACGTCCTCTTTAACTTTCAAAAAATATAACATGAAATATATACAGTATGCCATTGGTCATTTTTCTGCAGATTGAGTACTTTCTCATTAAAGCTTTATGGGTACTTTTTCTGATATGTCTTGGGCTCCTTCTTCCACAACGGTAGATTTACACTTGTGTGCCAATATTAATGCAGGAATGAAAAAAAAGTATCCCTGTGACCTTCTGACCATTTCTCCAAACACCTCAACCTTATGAATAAATCACATCCATAGATTTGAGTATGAAAGTAGGTGAGCAGAGGGTGACGGTGGCTGGCTGCCAAGTGAAATAGGCTGTACAGTGCTTAAGCATGATGGATTGGTGGCACTAGCCTGGCATAATAGCCCTGTAGTGGACCAGGCCTCTGTTCAGAGAACAAGCTTATACATCACGATACTGCAGACATCCAGCTAATACTCAGCCCCCACATGCTACAAAGGTACCAGTTTCTACATCCACAAACTTGATGGATTAAGACAAACAGGTTATTTATGGACCGAGCCAAAGCTTCGGGAACTTGTTTGTGCCATGCCCACACATCTATTTGCTGAAGGGGAGAGAGGCTGGACAATGAGGATCTCTGAATCTAGCATTACCCTTCTAGTGGCTGGTATGAAACAAATCCAATATAAAACACCAACCTGAAGTTATGTAACAATATGAAACAATTTGAGTCTTTTTTCAACTTATTTCATCTTATCAAATATTTTTTTAGTTGTAGAGAGTGTGTGTGCTATAGTACTCACAAAGTGAGCTTGTTTCAGCTTGAAAAGCTAATGGGAAAAGAAATATTTTTACTTTACTTTTGCACAAAATGCCCATGACATATTAATACTGTGCACTGTACTGTAGACTGATGGTCACTGTAGTGCCCCTTTTATGGGAGAGTGTTTGTAGCTTTTGTCCTACTTCTGCATTTTACTTCTCCACAAAGGGTTGGGCAGAGTAGATCCATGGAGTCATCCTGTTGCCAATTCTTTCTTTGATTCATTGGACCAGTCGGCCTAATTTACGTGTTAACTGCTGGATGGACAGCCATTTATGGGCCCCAGAGGATGAAGCCTACAGAAATTGGGGATGTCAACATTTTTTCTCACTCCACCTTAAGGTTGACTTTGTATATTTTCTTTGTGAAATACCAAACAACTGTTGGATGGAAATGGTAGAGATTTGGTACAGTTATGTATTGTGCCCAGAAGATGTCTCGTAATGACTTTAAAGGTGGAATGTTCCTCTAACACCACCAGCAGGTAAAAATGTTTTACTTATACAGTGAAATATCTTAACATCTACTTGCTGGATAGGCACAACATTTGGTAGAGACACTCTTGGTCCCCCGAGGATGAACCCTAACGACTTACATGATCCCCTTAATTTTCTTCTACTGCCATGAAGTGGACATTTGGTTATGTGAAATGGCCCAGCAACCATTGGCTAGATTGCCATTTAAGTGGGTACAGTCATTCAAGTCCTCCTTAGTATTAACTTTTTGTTATTCCTTTGCTTTTTATCTCTAGCACCATCATCAGAACTTAAATTTCCCCCCCCAAATGTATGTGTTGTGAAGTCTATATCATCAATGTTTTATTTCAGAGATTTTTCAGATGCCGCCGGAAATTCTGCCGAAAGTCCGCCGAAAGTCCATCACCTTCCGCTTGCTTTGTGTTGGCATTTTAAACTCTGGTCGATTTCTGAGGACTATAGTTAACTGCTCCTCAGATCTCTGCAGAGGGTAAATCCAGACAGCTAGCTAGACTATCTGTCCAATCTGAGTTTCCCTTTGCATGACTATGTGTACTTTATGAACCACAGCTACAGTACATCTCCAAATCTTGCTCTTTGGCTGATGTGTTAAGCTAATAAGAGTATACTAATATGTCAGCAAAAGCCTGATTAATAAAATTGATAGGTTACGCTTCACATTCCTCATCATGATAGCTGTGTGAGTTGTATGAGACTTACGATGATGCATTCATTGGGTGTAATCTTAGATTATAGATCTAGGATCATTTGTGTCATATTTGGAGCATTACATTCTTGTGCATCTCTTGGAAATTGAGATTGCTTCAATAAGCATCTTCAACACCTTACCATGATCTTCTCATTATTGATTGTTTTTGTCAAATTATCCAGAGCTCAAAATCGCATATAACCATAACACTAAAATGTGACGCTTACAGGGGAAAGACTCAACCTCAAATATTTTTGGAGGTGCATTCCTTTTTCCTTGAGTCCCACATTTGATTAAAAGTAAGACTGCATTACTAATTTGCAGCACACACATTTCAATGGCATTACGTTTGAAGTGAGGAGGAAAATCTCCAGTTCACTTTAAATCTCTGCGCTTGGTTAACCTTTTGTTTTCTAATAATTTCCACACCAGAGAAGGTGGGTTGAATACTTAAATCTCATAAGCGGCTTAATTCAGATACTGTGACTTCATTACATTCTCTGCTGTTTGTAAACTA
The DNA here is from genome assembly GCA_026937815.1 of Etheostoma perlongum. Classification (NCBI taxonomy): domain Eukaryota; kingdom Metazoa; phylum Chordata; class Actinopteri; order Perciformes; family Percidae; genus Etheostoma; species Etheostoma perlongum. Next base: position 13,848,310 of record CM049389.1, read on the forward strand.
TTCTCCTGAAAACTGCAAGTTGCTAAGGTTGACTGGAAGACATGGTGCATAAAAACCGGAGAGAAAGAAAGCTTTTGTTTCCTGGACAAAGCCAGGTGTGCGAGTAGGCCATACTCCAGAGACCGGAGGTATATTAAAAGTTTGACCAGAGCTTGTAATAAAAATAAAAAAAAACTTTGCTCAAACTGTGCAATTAAGCGGCGGCTGAAACTATTGATTTGATCTTTTGTTTTGTCCATCCACCCACATGTTACATTGCTCGCAGGGGAATCATCACCAACCACAAACACAGATGCCCGCCCAGAGAGAAAAGTGGTGGTTGTGCACTTCAAAAAAACCTTCTACTCTCCTTTTCTTTAAACATAATGTTTTGTCCTCACCATTTACACCATGATGTTGGACTTAGACGCACCTCTCAGTATATTGCAACATCACCTCAAACTACATAGTCCAAAATGACCATATAAGGTTGAACAATCTACATTTGCTTCATTTAGGTTTCGATGAGATTTTTGTTTAAAATGCTATTACTGTTCAGACATTGCTGCAGTCACTTCTGCTAATTGTGAGAACATGAAATCAATTATCAGTAATTCAAGCCCGAGTAATTTCAATGATTGAGTATTTGATTAAGTAACTACGTATTTGTTTTCCGTGTAGCATTTCTTCATTTATCCTTTGTAAAGCAATTGTCATTATGGGTAGGAATTGTGTTAAAGTTGTTTAACCAACAATTCACAGCAGTGAATGTGGGATTTCAATAAGCCACTGCAAAGGTGCGAAACAATTCATTGTTAATTGGACAGTAGCTAGGAGTTTTTTATGAGCATGTCTGTGTTTTGATTATAACATTGCAAACATTGACACTGTAGATGTGTCATAGTGTAGTTATTTGTTAAGCCAACTCATATTACTGTCATTAGCTGCAATACCAGTACATACATAATAAACCCACAATAGATTTAATGCTGTTATCAGTCCCTTTCATTACAAAGCTAATAATTGAAAACTTTGATTTGCTGGTGGCACTAAATGAAAAGTCATTCAAATTGATCCTCTGGGGACTATAAAAATCTGTACAAAAAAAAAAAATTGAACAACCAGCCAACATTGTCAATCATACAGCCTTACCTGCATGTGTGGCTAAAATGTTGTATCTACACACCGCAGTTTACCAATACATCCCTATATCAGATATAATACTACAGTATGTCCCTTTTAAGATAGAGCCAATTAGTTAGATCAACAAAACAGAAATATGGTTGAGACCACTTATAGTTATTGTGTTTAAAGTATGAATTGAGAAAAAGAATTTGAAATCCTACTGCTTACAAGAGATAAGATATTAACTTTCAGCTGCTGAAATGCTTTGTTTCTCAAAGCTCACCAGCGCGACACACCCAAGGCTTTTCATCCACCAAGAATTATATCAGCTAAAGAGACTTCTGTATAACAAATTGCATACTCCATTATAAAATATAAAAGTGGAACGAGTGTCTTCAGAAGCAACCAAACAATCATGAGGCAGTCTCAGAGCAGCTGGGCCTGATGAGGACAGATGTCTGCGTCAGGTTGTAAACGGCTTCTTTACTGTTTACAGCGTGAGCCTGATGCCTCCTTGCCTGCCCCAATCGTGCATTTTGATTAACTCAGAATGTGAATGCAGGATCACTGTGACAACCCCAGTAAAGACCTCATGAAAGAACAAATTGACAGTTTTCTACCAATCACTGTACTTTAATTTGTCGCAATGGCAAAGGTCATCAGTCAGACAGATTTAGCTCACACTACTGAGGCTCGTCTCCAGCCAGAATTTCACACACGTTGGTCCCACAGAGCTAGTGAGGCTACTAAAACATGATATAAGGAGATTCCAAGATGCATAATTGAACAGTTTGCACCCAGCTTGATAGCGGGATTTCTGCTTCATTAATCAACTCCCACAGAGTTATGATGGCATGAGGAAGAGAGGTTTATGCTGGCAAAGAGCAAATATAATGGGATGGCACTGGATGCTCGAACCCACAGACTGTATACACACTTCAGTTGCAGCAGTTGGAATACAGAATATATTCAAGTTTATACATCATGTCTATAGTATATTTTTTAGCAATGCAGCAAATATGATGCACATGATCGAATGTCTTCTAACTTGTTTTATGTCTCTACAAGGACGCGATAGTTTCATCAATAGCATTAGTCAATCACAACAATTCCGGAATGTTCTTAAAACATGTTACTGGCATAGCAGGTTGGCATTCAAACAGACATTTCAATACGGAGTCATTCCCTTGGTTCTACATAATGTAATTAACTGTGTGTCCAGCTCCGTTGAATTAAAAAGCTAAATCACTAATGTCTAAGTGTGTACAGGTCATCTTGTACATTACCACTTGTCTGCCAGGAGAGGCGACTTTTACTCTTTTACTTTACTCTTGCTCTTGAGGAGTTTGAAAGCACTCCTTTAACATTTGGCTCTCTCTCGCGACTTATGGATTAATATGAAGTCAGCGAAATGTTAGACCTGGCCTCTGAAGCCAGAGCACATAATACATTTCGGTAGGCTGCTTGTAGCCGGTCGCTATTTCAAACAGCCATTATGAATAATGAAGGTGCTCCTGTTGCCAAGTGTTAATAGAGGTCAGGGAGGAAACAAACAAGGAGAAACAGAAGAGCATTGACAATATGAGAGGAAAATAAAACAACTGGTAACGCTACCCAAGGCTGGACATGAGGCACTTGTGGTGGAACGTGGGGATAGCCAGGAGAAACAGGTTTTGAATTGAGTAGGCATGTTTTTCTGGTTCCGACGTACAATATCGGTACTGTAGTTTTATTCATGAAAAAACTAAAAACAATAATCACAGGAAGTTAACCAGTCTTTATTGCTATAGTAGTGTATCTGTGTGTGCTTATGTGTTTGGTGCTTCTTTGTTGTTGCTGTGTCCTAATGTGTGTCTATTAGTGGTGGGCGGATCGATCTAAATATCGATAATATCAATAACAACATTGGTATTGATATTGATCAATACCAGTGTAAGTGTGAGATTGATGCGTTTGTTTTAGTTTCTCTCCAGTATGTACTGCTGCAGTTTCATCAAAGAGGTTTCTTGGCTGTCTGTGTAAGTCCGCTGCTTTCAAGTGCTGCTCCTGTTGTATGGTGTTGTATCATCGGCACCAGGCAAACAAGCAAGCAACCAGCCAGGCCCAGCAGCGGCCAGCAGCACATACACACACACACACACACACACACACACACACACACACAAGCAGGACAGAGACGAAGAAGAGCACTGTGGGGCAAAATTTAATGCCAAAAATAAAACAACAGCAAGCTGTATAATTTGTAAAAAGGCTGTAAGATACAGTGTTAACACAACACATTTATACAAGCATATGAAAATTCTGTCCTGGGTTTTAACTAATTAATAATCCAAATAAAAAATAAAAAAAAAACATTTAAAGGTCATGAGAACTCAGATTTAGCAATTTGATGACGCATCCACAGCATTAAAACGTAACACAACAATTACTTTCCGGTTGACAAATTGCAGTTGACGTTGACTAATGTTTAAAGATATAACACGTCCTAACTATCTGACGTTTCGGCTGTGCTTTTTTTCGGTACTGTGTTGCTATGCTAGCGTCTTTGATAAACCCAATCTTGCGTTACAAACAGCAACTATAGAACAGAACTGTGGCCCATAAGGAAGGAAGGTCAGTGAAAGTGTTAAAATATGAACTCATCACATGTGTTTCATATGAATGAGATGAGAAAAAATCCAGTTGTTCCTTGCCCAGGAACTCAGCGCTGTTAAATTGTATGTACAGGACACAGGGGTTTTCTATACTGAAGTTATTGTAGACAAACGTTGTGTGATTGTGGGTGGATACTCTGTGGATTTAAAGTGTCTTTAATCAACATTTGTCAGTAGCAAGGTTGGCTCTCAAACCAATGCCATGGGAAGCATCCACCAAGAGACCTGAGGTTTAGATGCTGCCTTCACGAGTGTGTGAAAAACCTCCTCCTTTATCCTCCAAGAACAGGAAGAAAATGTACAATAGCTGCAGAATTCTTTCTTTCTTTTTCTTTTCCTCTTACAAAAAGTGAGGATAGTTCCATTTTGACTGTTGACTGAATGTTTTTATAGTATTTGAAAGAGAGGAGTGTTTTTTACAGCACAATAATTAATGTGGCAAGTAAAACACAAGTGTGGACATTGTGTTATGGCTGTAGCAATGTGTTTCCTTGCAGGTGCGTCACTGAGGCTAACAAGGCCAGGCCTCAGTTGATGCAAGCCTATGTCTGTTGCCATGGAAGCCAATCCGTGCCTGTGGAGAAATGTTCCCCAAAAATTCAACCATTACGAGAAGGTATAGCGGTTTCTGAGAGGCACGTTTATTTTCAACCTGAGTCAGTATTCAGCATGAAATCGATTATATTTTTATACAAATGGAAAATGACATGTGGTGGAGGACAATGTTTGGCTCTGATGACATTGGTGTATATGTACAGTACAGTATAATCAGATTGCTGTGCAGGGTGTATAAACTGAAGGCTATACAGTATGTTTAACCATATGTGTCAGTCAATTCCATCTGGCTAAACCCAGCGTATCGTTTTACACAGTGGCCATGGCACTAAAGAAGAGACAAACGTGAGTATCTCATTTCTGTGTCTTTCCTTATTGCATCTACAACCACGTACCACTACCTCTTCTTTACATAAAGGCTGTTTTCCTGTGGGAACTTTTATCTTTCACCCTCCAGCTGAGATTTATAATTTGGATCACAGAACAGGAGATGTCGAGAAGAGAAGAGAGAAATAAAGGAAGAAGTGTGGGTGTTTAAAGACAGATAATCCATTTCAAGGCTTCCCCATGGGGAGGTTTCTGTTGTGTTGTGCTGCTTATTTGTTTTCCAGAAAGAAGTTGCTTTGCACCTCTTGTGGTTGCAGCTATAGGCTTGTAGCAAAAATGACGCAGACGGCTTTTGATTTGGGAGAGGATGGAGGATATAAATTCTACAGGAGAACTGGGGGGATTTCCTAAGTGAATGTCTCTGTGTTCAAATGGCCTTGCTGGCCCCCACAGACTAGGCTATCCGTCAAGAGGGTCACTCTCATTGACAGCTGTTCTCTTTGGCTCCTATCAAGGAGAAAATGACCACTACAACTCAGAGGCTTCTCACACTGCTGCACACACACACAGACACACATGCATAAGTTGAGTGTATATAAATGTGTCGGTGTTCATGTGTGCTTGAAAACTTGAAAAGAATCATAAATTGATTAAAATTCTTAGCATATCTAATTAGATCCCAGATGAGTGCGGCTCAGTGACTTAATTACTTTGGATTTGTCTAATTTCATCTCATGCTGAGGTTTCAGATTGATCTTTGCATAAAAATCTCTCATTCTTATATATATTTCCAACAAAAAATTTGCACATAACTGTGAAAGGGTCTCGCCTACAACCCAGAACATCTGAGCAAATGCATGATAACACAAGAGAAGACGAGGAGACGTTCACAAAAAGCGCTCTTACAAATGCATGAGATCAGTCGGAAAAGCTCTAAGGGCTTCGTTCTTGCTAGTTCCATGCTGCTTGACCAGACAAATCATATTATAGATCATATTATAGATAGAAATGTATCTAGTGTTAACTCACTTTCTAGCTCTGAAATATGCACTTTCATCTAAAGTATTAAAGTCTGAGTGGAATATTTAAAGAAAGAAGTGGACATATTGGATGGAAAAAGTGGAAAGAATGCACTTCGAAATTATTGTAATCATTAAAGTCGTACTTTGTTTTGAGATTTTTGTCATATCAAACTCATGATTTGCTGTAGTTAATAGATGTATTTAAACTAATCAGTGACCTCTCTATAAACAGTACTTGTTTGCATTGTAGGTAGCAGAGTCCAAAATTCAGAAGACAAGAACCACCAGTATGTATATTTATTTATGTATTACTCTGTCACCTCCTACTGTACACAATGCCATTTCTATTCATCTGCACCTTACTCATCTGTGTGTGTATATATGTATATATATCTATACGCACCGCACCCTATATAAAACCCTAGCAGCAGCAAATGTAATTTGCAGCTTTGGTCAGTCTAGCAACTCTTCATTGACTTGCAAGTTTTGCCGAACGGATGCGTTAAAAAAGTTTAATCTATCAACCAGCTTTTCTCTTGTTGGTTGTAGTGCTATTCTGTTTGAAAGACAATCGTTTATCCCGCCCCTCGGATTGAGCCCTGCCAATGGTGAGTTCCCTGACCCAACATCTTGATGTGGGTCTGGCTGACCAGGCTACATGGACACTTGATTTATCTATAACAATAAATAGTCATGGTTAAATAAGCAACAATTAAAGTTACATTTTGGGAAATGTTATTTATTAAAATTTAGGAACTCAACAATCTGTTTCCTCAGGACTGTGTAGATCAGATTTGATTGACAGTGGCTTGGCAGCATTAAGCAAACAACCCACACATCTAAAAGTTGTTAAATCCTGATTGGTGCATGGAAGACATCCCATGTTTCCAGCACAGGAATCTCTCAATGTGAAATAACCCAAACTGTTTTAACATTGGCAGAAAATTCTGTGTGCATGTGGAAACCACATCGCTCACAGAAAAAGCTAATTAGGAAAATTAAATTATCATTTTGTTAAAGCGTATTTACTCAAATACTGTGCTGAAATACCTTTGAATCCAGGACTTCAATTTCTACCAGAGTATTTCTAAAGTGTTGTACGTCCTCCACTACCAAACAACATGTATATGCATGATCACTCCTCCTTTGTAAAACCTTTGTGTTTGCTTTATCCATTTCCAATATCACAAGAGAGTGTTTTGACAGTCCAATTACAGGTAATCAATAATCAATGGAAGTACATCAATGTGGCAGCAAGCCTCTCTGAGTTGATAATCAATTCATAGAGGGCAACAATTACACAGCCATGTATTTGTTTGCTCTTTGAGATTTTTCATTTTCATGTACCACTGGAGCCCTCTGAATGTGAACATCGCCAAATGAATGGGGAGCAGAATGATTGCAGAGCTGTCACTTGATTTGGATTTGTAAATTGTCTCTTCACACCAGTCATTTCAGGTTCACTTGCCTATTAAAAAACCCAATCAACAGTTTTCGCTGTACCGTAATTTGTCAACAAAGAATACAGGTTTGCTTTGACACCAGAGGCCATTCTGATTGTTCAGCTTGACCAAAACTGGTAATTTCATAAACAAAAACATAAGTATAAGCTTTTCGGCGTGACGCTTTTATTATGTGAGTGCTACCTACTGTTTATGTTGTCTGTGGTTTCATGAAAAGGGCATTACATTTACAATACAATAAACGAACGAATAGGCAGAAACATTAAGATTAAGTGATAATATATACTATATATAATATATTTAATTACATTTTTCACTCTGTTGTTAGGTATTAAAATACACACAAATAAACAAACAGGACATTTGCATGCAGTAATGGAGGGATGTCAGAGTGAGAGGTTGCTCATTATAGGCGCCCTGAGCATATTCTATTCAAAATAAACTTTGCTGGCCTACATATATCTTGTATTGAACGGTGTGAACCAGGGTGTTAAATTCACAATAGCTTCAGAAAGTTCCAACAAATCTCAGGGGGGAGATTGACACTCCCCAGTATCTGCTTGAGTGCCACCCACATGGCACATACAACAAATCAAGTGGCACTTGCAAGGACAAGCACTGTGAAAATGAAAGGGACACATAAAGCGCCATTCTACCAGACCTGTCAGAATCCACCAACAGAGGCTCTCTTCTTCATAAGCCTGCCTGAGATAAAGTTATTACTTGCCAGGAAGGGAATTACAAGAAACGAAAAAAAAAAAGACCTTGGGCAGTTTGGGGTTGTTTGTCTTACCTGCGCATTTATCTAAATTCCTCACATTTGTTTCATCTAAATTTGGCCCTGAAGCAATAGCATGTGGTGACGTGTGCCCTGCGGACAGGTTCAGATAAAAGACTGAGGAGGTGTGAGAGGAGAATTGGAACAAAGGTGATTGACTTGGGATTACTAAGTCAACTATCCATCCATCTATCTTCTTCCACTTATCTGGTATTGGGTCGTGGGGGCCCCCCCTCACGGATGACTGTGCTCTAAGGCAGACGCCAGCCACCCTCCTGAGGAAACCCATTTTGGCCGCTTGTACCCTGGGTCTCGTTCTTTCAGTCATGACCCAGCCTTCATGACCATAGGTGAAGGTAGGAAGATCTAGAGCTTTGCCTTCTGGCTCAGCTCTCTTTTTGTCACAACACAAATTGAATGTAATACCTTCTCCGCTGCGTTGATTCTCCGACCAATCTCCCGCTCCATTGTCCATTCACTCACGAACAAGACCCCAATGTATTTAAACTCCTTCACTTGGAGTAAGGACTCATTTCCTACCTGAAGAAGGCACTCCATCGGTTTCCTGCTGAGAACCACGGCCTCAGATTTAGAGGTGCTGATCCTCATCCCAGCTGCTTTACACTTGGCTGTGAACCGATCCAGTGAGTGCTGAAGGTCACAGTCTGATGACGCCATCAGGACCACATCATCTGCAAAAAGCAGCGATGAGATCCCCAGCCCACCAAACTCTAACCCCTACCCACTCAGACTATGCCTCAATATCCTTTCCATAAATACTACAAACAGGATTGGTGACAAAGCGGAGCCCTGGCGGAGGCCAACCCTCACCTGAAACGAGTGACTTACTGCCAAGAACCCGGACACAGCTCTCGCTTTGGTCATACAGAGATTGGATGGCCCTGAGAAGGGACCCCCTCACCCCATACTCCCGCAGCACCTCCCACAGTATCACGCAAACGATGCAATGTTGAAGAGGCATGTCAAGCAAGACCTCGACACCCAGAGCTTTCAGCATTTCTGGACGGATCTCATCAATCCCTGGGGCTTTGCCACTGTGGAGTTGCTTGACTACCTCAGCGACTTCCACCTGGGCAATTGACGACAATCCCCCCATCATCCTCCAGCTCTGCCTCTACCATAGAAGGCGTATTGGATTGGAAGGCTGGATTTAGGAGTTACTCAAAATGCCCTATGCATGCCCTTCCAACGCCCTATTACCTCCTCAGTTGAGGTCAACAGCATCCATCCTTACTGTACACAGCTTGGATTGTTCCCCGCTTCCCCCTCCTGAGGTGGCAAATGATTTTCCAGAAGCACCTTGGTGCCAACCGAAAGTCCTTCTCCATGTCTTCTCTTAACTTCTCCCACACCCGCTCTTTTGCCTCTTTTACGGCAGAGGCTGCAGCCCTTCCGGCCCTTCGGTACCTTGCAACTGCCTCTGGATCCCTCCAGCATAGCATATCCCGGAAAGACTCCTTCTTCAGTTGGACGGCTTCCCTGACCACCTGTGTCCACCAGGGTGTTACCACCAAAACTCAGTCAGAACGTTCCCAATTTACCCACACTACCCGTTTGGGCTTGCCAGGTCTGTCCAGAGTCTTCCCCCACCCCCTGACCGAACTCAACACCAGATGGTGATCAGTTGACAGCTCCGCTCCTCTCTTCACCTGAGTGTCCAAAACATACGGCCTCAGATCAGATGAAACAATTATAAAAGCAATCATTGACCTTTGGCCTAGGATGTTCTGGTACCACATACACTTATGAACATCCCTATGTTTGAAAATGGTGTTTGTTATAGACAATCCCTCCCAATCACGCCTCTCCATGTATCTCCGTCATTTCCCACGTGTGCGTTGAAATCCCCCAGCAGAACTATGGAGTCCCCCACTGGAGCCCCATACAGGACTCCATTCAAGGTCTCCAAGAAGGCTGAGTACTCTGAACTCTTGTTTGGTGCTTATGCACAAACAACAGTCAGTTTCCCCACCACCACCACCCGCATGCGTAGAGAGGCGACCCTCTCGTCCACCGGGGTAAACTCCAACGTAGCGCCGCTCACCCGTGGGCTTGTGAGTATCCCCACACCTGCCCGGCACCTCACACCCTGAGTCCAACCCCTCTCCAGGAGTATGGTTCCAGAACCAAGACGTAGAGGCAAGCCCCACCAGATCTAACTGGAAGTGCTCTACCTACCGCACAAGTTCCGGCTCCTTCTCCCACAGAAAGGTGACATTCCACGTCCCCAGAGCCAGCCTCTGCCGCCCGGGTCTGGTCCATCAAAGCCCCTGACCTTCACCGCCACCCATGTGGCAGCGCACCTGCCCCCAGCTGTTCCTCCCACAGGTGGTAGGCCCATGGAATGGAGAGATAGGTGCCACGTAGCTTTTTCGGGCTGTGCCGGGCTCCATGGCAGACCAGGCCACCAGCCGCTCGCTGACAAGCCCTCCGTCTGGGCCTGGGTCACTCTATCTCCCTCTCTGTGATTCATACGGGGTTTTTGAACCACTCTTTGTCTGGCCCATCACCCGAGACCACTTTGCCATGGGAGACCCTACCATGAGCACAAAGCTCCGGACAACACAGCTCTCAGATCCATAGGGACACACAAACCTCTCCACCACGATAAGGTGATGGTTCCCAGAGAGGTAAATCAACTAAATATGTGAATTCCGCAATGCACCGTAAGACTGATATTAATGAAATACAATTACAGACAAAACAATACATTGCATACATCATTTCCTGTGATTCCCTAATGCATGTTTAGGAAATTTGGCTCCAGCAAAATGGCGGACTCCACCTGTAACAATGGAAACTGGAGGTAATTCATGAATTCAAATACTCTGAATGGTTGTGGTTGATAAATTGTTTTCTGTTGATCAACTGATCAACTAATCACTTTAAAAACCTGTTTATGAATTTCTAGAACTATTTAAAAAATGTTTATTTCCCATTTCTCCGCCACTAACTATGAAAACTGCCATATTGAGTGGTAATTAATCCAGAGACTTATATTAATTTCCCAACTAGTGACCAAAATTCCTAAATTGTTGTCCCCACAATATGGAAGGATCCCTGCACATTGCTATCTTAATTGGTTTTGTTTCATGTAGAATAAATAAAGAACCGGGAACAGTGTAAATGGTGATTTGTTTTGCAGCATGTCATTCAGTATATTGTTAGCCAGCACAAAAGTTGTTTCAGCTGATGAAATAAAATGGTCGGCCTTGGCTTTTTAAGTGACAAATAGTTGGAAGTCTTCAAGTTTCTCAAATTTTATGTTGCTAGTAGTTCATCATCCTCTAATGTACGTCACAAGCTTAGAGTGGTCCTGATAGATAAAAAGGTATATCTTAGCAATAATGTGAACAATTTTGAACACACTGTTCTAAGAAAAACAAGGCCTTTACACCAAAGGATGGTCATTAGTTTCTATTTACCATCACATTCTCTATATTTTAGCTTAAAAGCAGAGTGGTAATCATTGCAGAAGGACGCCAAGCCATATAAGCCATACTCTAATGCAGGAAACTTCTTATTCATCCCACTTTAAGAAGTGGGATGAATATCCTCTTATGATGTTCAGTAGTGGATGAAAACTTTTCTCTATCCCTTATCTTCCCAGGAGAGATTTACAATCAGACATTGACATAGCCTGTCCTGGCCCTGAGGCACACACTACCTGGTAACTAATGAAAATGAAACATTTGTTCTTTAGGGCACCTCACAGGCACACACACTGTTAGGCTCACACTAAAGACTGCACACCCTTTGATAGATTGGCGGGAAGGGGGGGAGCTAACTTTATCCCTTAATGGGTAGAAATATGCTTGCGTTACCGTTTTTTCGTTGTGAGGCCAAATGATATCCCCTCTCTTGATGATTTATCAAGCCCATTCAGAGCCTTCTCGTCAGGAATAAATTGGCTCCTGCCTTGTGTTATGCCCTTGATGGATAATCATCTCATTTTTCTTGATTATTCTATCTATATGGCTGTTGCTTAAAATCAGAATTAATACCGCAAACATAATGCCTCGGTCATTCTCACCTCATATATCTTACATTTTGTGATAAAGCTAATGATAGCCTGTGATTGTGGCACTTCAGAAACCAAATTAAGTGACAGCTTACAGGGGTTCTAGTGCAATTTTACCTTTGACCTCATGGGCTTTGCTTTGATGAAATATAGCTGCTAGATTTATAGTGACAGCCATAAATGTCATCCCAGCTCAAATTCCATCTATATATGGCCGGTTTTGGAGTCAGCTGTGTTGTAACTGCCATCTCATGTCATGTCTCTAAACTTTTTTTATTTATTTTCCTTGACCAACAGTACTTAAAGGTGTATATGCCAATATGTATGTACTGCTAATTTCAAATTCAAACTTTTTACTTTTTGATTTAATTAAGCATGCTGGCATATAGAATACTCCATTTTATAATAATAATTTATAATTTTGTGAATAAACTGAATCGTTACAATTGGTATGTAAGTACATATAATCATAGTACGTAATAGTACACTCATGTCGTTTTTCCATTACATTACATACTTATGCTCGACTCACCTCGACTCTACTCACATTTTTTGGTTTTCCAATATGAAAAAAAGTCCCTGGTACCTGCTAACAGGTACTTTTTTTAGTATCACCTCCATCGAGGTTCCATGCAAGCTGAGGCAATACCAAAAGGTGATGTGAAAACATGCAGACTACTGATTGGTCGGAGAGAATCGTCACTAATCACTGCGTCAGCATTGCTAGCAACAGACGGGGGTGTCCTGAACAAACCCGCCATTTTTAAATAGTTTAGCCAGCTGTGTGTTTTTTGCTGCCTCCAGCTTCTTTTGGAACAAAATTTGTCTTCTGGGTGTGGCAACAGCCACATTCCGAGAGTCAAAAATAATACACCCTTGACATTCTGTCGCCACACCCATGAGGCAGTACTAAATCTGCAATGGAAAGAGGAGGGTGCGGGTCGAATCAAACCGAGCCAAGTCGTGTAGAGCTGGTACTAGAAGTGAGTAAGTGCCAAGTGTCCACTTTATTAGGTACACCTGTAATGTCTAATGTAATCTAATATAACTGCCATAATAATTTCTGTAATGTTTTGTTTAGTGTTGTTAATTCAATTATTAAGAGGATATAAAACATGTGAATAGAATGTTATCCAGTCCAACAACACCTTTACCATAGTCTTGCATTACCAGACCTTCCTCCACTGCGCTGCGGAGGAGTGTCTGTATATTCCACACAACATTTTGGGATGGGAGAAAAACATGCTCTGGTTTATTTGCATTTCTTTAAATCAATCAGAATTGTCTTGGGCAGAGCTAAGCACCATATGGAGCAACGGCGCCGCTGCAAAATAGCATTGGGGAAGGAACTTGTTTTGGTGGAACGTAGATATCGAAAGTTGTTTTAGTCTTGCAACAGAACACTCAGATTGGACAGATAGTCTAGCTAACTGTCTGGATTTACCCTGCGGAGATCTGAGGAAGAACCATAGTCCTCGTAAATCGACCAGAGTTTAAATGCCAACACAAAGAAAGCCCATGGCAACGAATAGCCGGCCTAAATGAGTGAAATCCGGCGGAATTTCCGTCTGCAATGGAGCAATCCCGGAAGTGGAACGTCAAGGATATAGACCACCTTTACTATGACTTCAGTTATAAACACATGATTTAAATTACACATTTCCGACACTGTCATTATGAACATTCTGAGCTTTGTATTCCATTGCATTATATTGCACTGAGAATATATGAGAATATACAGTTAAGATCTTTCTACCTAAGCAGACAAACCAAAGATGCCTTTGTCTTTTTTATTTAGTGTGAACAATAGAAAACATACTTACCTTATGAGAATTTGATACCATTAGACTAACATGTTCTTTGTAGCAAATAATAGTCATGTTCATCTTGCTTTTTTAAGGCTGACCTTCTATTGACCACGGTGACCTCTCACAAAGAAAAACATAATTATTTATGTTAGGCAATGGGAGGTATCTCAGAACCAAATATCAAAACTGATAATAACATTTATATTTAAAAAGTAATGAAAGTGACATAAGGTAACTTTATTTGCAAAGTCATAACGCAATGTCTTTCAATTTAGAACACATTAATATCTTATTTCATGCTTTATCTGTCTGTTCCACTGAGCTGCTTTGTCCTTCGATATATTTGTGTTTTCGTCCCGGGCATTTTCTCATTCAAAATAGGCAATTTTATTTTGACAGCTATTTGTATGTAAAGTGCGAAAGGGAGGGGGGCCTTGCCATTGCTCCTGTACTTTGCTGTTTGCTGAAGCAGCCTTTTTTTTCTCCGGGAATAGTCCAATACATCCTCCCAGTGGATTAGCCGTTATTCCTCACAATACATTCTCAGCAAGGTAAAGTTGAGAAATATAAAAAGAGAAAGGAAAGGATTTTGTGTCAGCGGACTCACTTTCAGACTACTATTTTTCTCACTGGTGTTATGTCTTTTCTATTATTTTTTGGCAATGCATTCTATGAATGTAAGAATAAGAACACTCACCATTTGCTCACTCTTGTGTAATCATTTTATTATATTTATGATGGTATTACACTGAGCACAGCACTCACCCTGCACAGCATTTAACAGTATTAGGCCGGCTACACACTAGATGCGTCACGCCAGCGTGTCAGCTGCGTGGCATGTCCGTTTTTTTTTTTTGCTCCCATGTTAACAGGTTAGAGCTTACACACTGCCTGCATGACACGCTCGTCTCACACGTGTTTTGATCCGCGCTGAAAACGCGTGCATGTTAGAAATAGAACCAACGCCATTAAGCGTGTTGGAAGCGTTTCCGATAGATAGATAGATAGATAGATAGATAGATAGATAGATAGATAGATAGATATTTATTTATTGATAATAAAATATGTTTGTCATTTTGACACAAATACAAATATTAATTAATAAATGACATCTTGATGTTTGAAATTCTCTAGATTTTGACATCAATGCAGATAAATGTAAAAATTTCAAAATTCAAATATTGCACCTGTCATAGGGTTTGTTTTACCCTTTGCAAAATTCAGCAATTCTAACTGATGGCTATTAATTAGTTTTGCATCGGCCTCAGACACCATTCCTTCTAAATCACCAGAACAGAGTCAATCAACCACTTAATAAAAAGAGAATAATTTTCAATTCTCCAGCTTCACTTATACATCCAGTGCAAACTATAGCAAACATAATGCTTTAATATCATGTTGGGCACAGTATAAATTTCTACTTGATGTCATACCCCTTAAAAATTGACTTGGGCTCAATTGTATACTCCAGCAGAACTGCTAATTGGATGGTCGAAAAGCTTTGGAAATATATACACAGTGATTGGTCAGCTGTGTGGAGGTGAGGAAGTAAAAACTTCTTCTCTTAAACCTTTATTTTTAATACTTCATACAACTATTTCTGTTCCTTTTTGTGTGTGTGTACAAACAAGTGAAACGCTATGAATGTCTTTCAGAAGAGACTGACTGAAAGTGTTCAAACATACTTGCACCTTAACTTGAACCTCAGTTTCCAACTTAGACTTATTTTAAAAGCATGTATTCAGATTTAAACTTATCCTAGGTTTTGTCCAATTATTCCTTTGAAAAAAAGTAGTTTGCACTGTAGCCTCAAGGCAAATCCATTGGCTGGCTGGGGCAGTTCTGCCTTATGCAGGGTGGATAAATTGGAAACTGCCTGTAATCATGTTTGGGATACAGTTGCCTATTTACCTATCCAGAAGACATGGAGCAGCATCAGCATTCTCTGGCCACCTGAAAAATGTGAGTTCAATATTCCAAACTATACGACATTACAGGTCTTTTATTTCTATCCACTAATGCGACCCATATGAAACTACAGCCAGCAGAGTGCGTCACCACTATAAACGTAGATATGCGTTGGAATTGCTGCTTGAACGCACACCACATAATTCTTGCTTAGGCAAAGCTGCATTATAGTCAGACAACATGCAATCTGTTTTCACAGACTTTGTTTACTCAAAAGCACACCTTTTTGATTTGCTGGTATAGTTGAAATAAGCATTGCCGTACTGTTTGAAATAGGTGAAGAGTTAAATATTTTCTCATTATTTTCTCTGATAATGTAATCCATCATTACAACCTGTCAGCTATGTTGGTAAGCAGGAGGATGTTCTCGGCGGTTACTAAACAGATGGCAGCCATCTTAAGGTGCAAACAACCTGCCACTGAGGAGGGACAAGCGTGGGAGCGGCAGAACAAAAAGAGAGTGGTGGCCAATATAAAGAAGATTACACAGTCTGTTGAATATTGTTTGCTTGTGACCGTGATTTTACCGTGGCAATTACGTTTTCATTAAATACTGCTAAGGACTAACAGAGAAGCTTTAAGAGCCGATCAGTAGCAAACTGAACTTCACATGTATTGATGCAGCAAAAGGTTTCTTTCTTCAGTATCAATCAGTTGTCAATCCCAAATGGATTTTGGCGTTTTAGTCTGAAGATTATTTTTGTTACATCTTTCTGTCTCCCTGGATTGAATCGTAGGTGACAGTTATTACTGGTTGCTCAATGTAATGGCACTGGAAATTAAAAAGTTGAAGGAAAGTTTCACGTTTTGGGAAATATACTTATGTTTTTTTTGCAGAGTAATAGATGAGAAGATTGATGCAACTTTCCCATCTGTATGGTAAATATCTGGCTGGAGCCAGCTGCTGGTTAGCTTAGCTTAGCATAAAGCCTGAAAATAATGGGAAAAAGGTAGCATGGCTCTTTTCAAAGGCAACAAACCACCTATAAATCTCACAAATTAACACCTTACATTTTGTTTGTTTAATCTGTCAAAAAACTAAAGTGGTAAATCTACTAATTGCAAGAGCAGATGTCAGGCAACAAGTAGAGGATGCCACTGCACCCGCCCGTCCAAGAAATAGTCCAGTAACACTCCATAAATCTGTGAATTATTGTTTTTACACTTTGGTTTTTGTACAGATACGCTGCATGTGTTTAAAGAGCAAGGCTATCTTTTCTCCATGTTATCCTAAGCTAAGCTAACCAACTGATGGCCTCAGCTACATGGTTGTATATACATAAGAGTTGTATCAACCCTCTGATGATTGATGATTGATAATGTGATTACAATAAGCATGCTTCGCAACATATCAAACAATTACCCTAAGAGTAACATAAAATGCAATGCTATGAAAAGGTTTGATCTTTGCTTGAGTGATACTGATAAGACATGGTAACACCTCAGCTTTTGTATCTGTCAATCAACCCCACAATTTGCAAATAATTGAAGGGTTTGTTCAAATCATCAGACCTGGACAATTCAGATACTGTACAGTAGTGGAAAAAACAGAAAAGCAAACACATTCTCTTTAGATTGGTTGGGAATTAAGTATCTGTGAAAGCTCTCTGAAACAAAAACAGTCATTTTCTCCAGCAGTGTTCATATCACATTGATCAGTTCAGATTTCAGCATTTGTATTTCAGAAAGTTGGCTTTTTGCTCTTTGTCTTACATCTGTAGTTCATCACAATTATAGTATTATATACTCTTGAACAAATCCTTAGAGCAGAAACCCTTACGCCGTATTCAGCTCACATGCTACAACGTGGTTCCTTACTTAAGACACATACCTTTTGAACCTATTGAACAAGTATTCAGCCAGGCACAGCTAACTAATATCCATGCATTAAATTTTCATCTGGCTTTTCGGGGCCCCCATTTTGGTCATTTTCTTGTTTACTTTTGAGACAGTAAAAGGAGGTACCCAATCGCACTGGCATTGATATATATTTTTTCCTCTCATGTCATGCCATTCAGAGTGTGGTTTCAATTATGCATGCAGTTCTTATCTATGAATGTATGATGTTTGCAGAAATCACTCAGTGAGTGGTTGCATGGAACGCGGTGAGGAGTCTCGGAGCATCCTGCTGCTGACAGCGCATTAGGTGTTTTGGAATGGTCACGTTGGTAGTCCATGGGTTAGGAAGTGAAACAGTCTCTCCTGTTGTTCTTACAGCTACAGTTTGGTTTATCCTTTGTACCTCAAACATGTATTTATGATTATTACCTGTTATTTTCAGTAAAAGAGGACCTATTTGGACTGATTTTGTGTGGAAAAAGAACAATACAGTAAAGATGAACACAAAGAAAGTAAGTAAAAGTCCTGCACAAGGCAGAGGAAGACGAGTACCAGGACAGTACTGTGTCCTTTTTTTTCATACTGTAAACCGTACATTCTATAAAGCTACTTGGAGATGGGTCAATCATTTTTGTATTGAATTTCTGCAGCAAAAGAAACAAAATGGAGCATTTACTAAGCCCAACAAAATATAAATGCAGAGAGGCTTCAAGAGAGACTGCAGTGTAAAACACAATCTATGATCAGTACAAAATACTATTATCTATTGTATAAGGGCAGACCTGACACATATAAAATAAAGCAGTTTCTGGAATTCCACCTGATGTTAGTGTTTTTATGACATTGGGCTATGACTGACTAAATGTTCCTGTTGGGAGAGAACATGTGTTAGTGTTTTGGAAGAATTATTTGATTTTGAGATATGTTTGTAGTGTTTTGGTAGACATAGTGTATTGTGTTAGTGTATTACTGTATTTTGCCTTTTGTGTGTTGCACTGTTAGACTTTTTATTGTATTTTTGCGGTAAATTACTGTGTTGCCAGTAAGTTACTGTAACTCCGCAATTACAGTATCATAACTGTACTTGTTTTTTACAGTATAATACCTTTACAGTAACTTACTGTAACTACCCGATTACAGTATCATAACTGTACTGGAGGGGAAGGAGGAACAGTCTGCTTAGAAGGATTTGTGAAGGCCGGACCCATGGTACTCTTGCTTGCTGATCCCCATCTTCTGGAAGGTGGACAGAGAGGCCAAGATGGAGCCTCCAATCCAGAGATGCTCTGGTGGGGGGGTCCATACTGGACTGTATGAGAAGCAGAGAAATGGTCATGAGTTTATCTCATCTAAACTGTTAACAGACTTACAACTTGTACAAAAACAGAATATGACAGTATACAAAATTAGTCACCAGTAGTGAAGTCCCCAGATAATTCAAAGGTTCTTTCTACTTTCTTTTGCTGTCTGTCGATGGGTTTGGTGATGGTGATTTCTGATCTAACTAAGGATCTTCCTCTTTAAATAAAAGGTCAATCTCAGTAGGGATCCTTTCCAAATGGTGTCAGAAACTTAAAATAATAATTTGACACCATCAGTGGCAAAAACAGAACTTTTAGTGGACGAAATTGACGACGCACATTTGCCCTATATGATTACATTACAGCCCGGTTTGAAAGTTGCAGGTCACAGTGTTCACGCTCAGTACTGGACCAACTTCAAAGATTGTTGTTCTTATCAGTCACTTTTATATTTATATATATATATATATATATATATATATATATATATATATATATATATATAAAAAAAACTAACTAACTTAAATTAAAACAACACTTTGTAGCTTTTGCTGCATAACTGTGACCTCTGCTTACACAAGTGGTAAATACAAGATGATTTAGTTGTGTCAATGTTGTAGCAGGCAGGGTACATAGCTGCACTACTTCATCGTACTGAGTAATCATTTTTCTGATGTTAACGTTATTACATCACACAAGAAAATGCTTACCTAGTTTGGTGTCTTCCACTCAAATTCCATGAGCCATTGGAGGAAGGTGGTGACTCTGGAGCTGATGCTCGTCACCTTTCTTTGGACGACTCTAGTCTTGTGGCTTGTAGCCACTGTAGCAGTGTACTTGGTGCCCTCATCTGGGTTGATCCTTAAGAAGAATCTTAAAAGAAAAACCGGTTTAAAATTTTCATTATCAAGAGCAGTCATCTTCAAATACAGCCCTTTATTTACACACACACAGAGACATATATGTATATATGTATGTATGTATGTGTCTGTGGTTCCTGTTTAAAGGAAGTGGGACATTGCTCCTTTCCACATGCAAACCTATAGCTTGCCATGTGCTGATGTTTTTTCACATGTCTACAGAATATTCCTAATTCTAGAGTACACAGGTTGCAAAACGTACACCTGTACTTACTTTTTGTTGTATGATGATAGATTGTTGAAAGGGATCATGTGCTCCTGTGGGTCATGGGGTCAGACCTTCTTCCAGCTTTCTTCTTCCTCCCGTCTCTCTCAGTTGTTCTAGTCACTGGTTGTTGTTCTACATATAAAATGATTAAATTTTATATTTTAAAGTGAATGCATGTTACACAGTTACAACAAGATAAAAAAAAATGCATTAGTATGCAGGTAACCAGTATAATGTACGTAACTCTTATATAGTTAGAATAACACAGAATGTTATGTGATGTGTTAAAAGTTAATCACTATGCCATTATAAAGAGTCCTTAAACAACTTGTTGAACAAGCCGTCAAATTTAAGTTTAAGCGGCTAGGAAAATACATTTTTAAATTTTACTTTTCTTTTCCCCCATAAACCATGGTAGCTATAGACTCAACTCCTAAAACCATATGCTTTGAGTTACACACTCTTTAGCTTAGGTCTCATACACTAAAAAGGATGAACTATATGAAATATCACATTAAAAAAAAGCAATAATAGGCCTACTATTGCAAAGTAAGGCACTGAGGCAAATCTTTGCTGGACGTCACGATGGTTTCAAGTGGCCAAACCCTGAAGCCAAGGCAAAAAACTGCTCTCCATAAATGCTGGAGACACCAAAACTAGAGCTAATTGTGGTTACCATTGAATTCAATTCAGCACACGTCTTTTTTAGCTAAAAAAAACCCTACAAAGATAATTTTTTCTTTCCATCCACCATAGTAAGGTTACTTAAAGGCGCTTTTCCTGTCGCCCGACATATAACTAGAATGGGTGCTTTTTTTGTGTGTTTTAAAAAAAAAAGACATAGCCTAAATGTTAACTAGATGGGCAAATGTAAAGGTAACGGTTTAATGTTAACTTTACTTCCACTAATATAACCGCGTAGCCTATACTAGGCCTATAACACAGCTGTAATGAGTTTTGCTTAATCATTTTAAAACACTGACAAACCAACCAACAGGCTCGGGAATATAACGTTAGCATTAACCGGAAGTAACGTTAGCCAAAATGCGGCAACAGCTAGCTCAAAAACTAGCAGCAACCGACCTTAAACTTCCAGAATATATGTTACATTGTATTTCAGGCAATGGTCTGACAATTAAAAAAGATGTCCCGAACAGCGCATGTTAAACGAGTTGTGTAAGCTTACCGAACGTCGTAATTACAGCTAGCTAAACCACGGGCAAAATGTTAAGCTCCAACTTCCTTGGGGGGGAAGCTTGTTAACAGCTTGCGCTAGCCAAGCTATGACACAGGTCGGTAACCTAACGAAAGCTTATCAGCAGAGATTTTAATGTCACAGAATTAGCAAAGATTGACCTTACCTTAACGCTTCTCAAGCTCTCTCTGAGTAGTGTGTGTGAGCGGACTCTGGTGCGCGCGGACCAATGCGGTACTTCTTTGATGTCTCGAGCCACTACTTCGTTTAACACCTTTGAAGTATCTACCCGCTATTCTTTTGAAGTCGTGAGGTCAGAGGTCAAATATGGCGGTCAAGAATTTATATCTGTGATCCCTTTCTTGTTTGTCTCCACAACTCTCAATAAGTTACTTACACTGCTGAAATGCATGTCACAATTTTAAATTACCTTCACTGCTAAAAACATAATACATAAAATGTAAAATATCTCTATAAAATGAAATAATTTAATTTTATAGAGATATTTTATTTTTCCATTTAATTTCTATGCTTCTATAACATGAACTAACAATTTTATTTAAGTCTCTTATTCACCTACAGTAGCACTACTGTTGTTGTTTTACAGCAGACTACCGCAAATTCAAAAAATACAGTAAATCACTGTAAATTAAATGTTACTACCCATAATGCAATGCATATTACAGTAATGAACCAGAAAAGAAAATTATGGTATTTTACTGGGCATTTTTGTGGTAAGTAACTGTAGAAATACAGTAGAGTCTAACAGTGTGTGTGTGATGGTGGGTTAAGATTTTAGGAAAATTGTTAAAAGTGTTGCAAAAATTGTCATAGCAATTGTAAAAAACTGTAAACCAATCACAATCTTCTTGGTTGAACTAAGCACCGGACTGAGGTGCCGCTGCAAAATAGCCTTGGGAAGGAACTTGTTTTGGTGGAACGTGTACGTTCAAAAGTTGTCGTGCAATAGAAAACTCTGATTGGACAGATAGTCTAGCTAGCTGTCTGGATTTACCCTGCAGAGATCTGAGGAGCAGTTAACCATAGTCCTCATAAATCAACTGGGGTTTAAAATCCCTATACAAAGAAAGTGGGAAGTACCAGAATTTGTGGTGGCAACAGAACAATCCCGGAAGTGGAACATCGTGGATATAGACAGATAGATATATAGCTAAGTATAAGCTAATGAATGTGAAGGAATGTGGGATGGGTGAGGGTGAACACCTGTGTGTGTGTGTGTGTGTGTGTGTGTGTGTGTGTGTGTGTGTGTGTGTGTGTGTACTGTCAAAGCAGAGACACAGTGTCCATAGTGCGTTCAGTGAAAGTGTGATGCAGGCAGGGAGGCCGCCCCCTGTTCTCCAACATCACTTCAATGTTTTATTTATCAGGTGTGCCAAAGCAAGCGGTGTGTTTAACTCAGCAACACTCACAACAGCAGCAACAATCTCAGCATGCTTTTTCCTCAGCCCCCGATGAGCAGGGAACTTTTGTTTTAGAAATAATGTGCAGGAAAATGTCTGCGCTGTGATTCATTTCGCTCAATAAGCTGCAAATAGCTGCTCTGGCGTAACCTCCACTACAGAACAAACAAAGGGAAGAGAAAAGCAAAATATTCTTTATTTGAAGAAATAACAATGTCCCTGGTGACATTCATGGTCATAAATGATTGATTTAGCTTTTTTATTCTGCAAACAATTTCATATAATTGTTATCAAGATTGCAGAAGATGTTGTACAAAGCAATTATATGCTCATGAAGTAATTGCATTGCTTTATGCGTATTTGGATCTAATGAGAATTACAACACTGATTGGGATTATTAACCCTATCATCCAGTTTATTAACTTCTCCTTTGATAGCCACCAAAACAGATAACCCAACTTGCATGGTAGGGAGAAGTCATTTACTTTATAATTAAAGGCAATTAGTGAATCAATTACAGCTCGATTGAACCTGAAGGAAAAGAAAACAACATGGCATGAGCCGCGACAGGCTGTATTTGCAGATAGGCACCATTATGGTCCCATCAAAAATAAACCCTGATAATTGAACCAGGGCTTAAAGAAAAAATCAATTTCTAATCATGGATTGTCATATCCCAAGTGTTTATGCTAGCATTGCACCTATTTTTCAAAATCTCCCTGCCATAGAGGTTAGGATGCTGTCTTAAAATAAACTTGTAATTATTTGTCACTTTAAGTCCTTCAAACATAATGTGACAGTGCTGCCAGGAGAGATGTATGGCACCACATAGATAGGTGCCAATTTTTTCTAAATCTATTGCGTGACCAAGTCACACACAGAAAAAATCCTTTGAGTTTTGGTCTGTTGATATATGACTTTTAGTTCAAAGTTATTTTCCCTCCTCCTTTATCTATTCAATCAGAGTGATTTTCTGATTAAATGAATTAGATGCCAGTTTTACCCTTGTGTATTATGACATTTTAATGACGCAATTCTGTGCTCTTACAACCCTTGTTTGTTCCCATCCTAAAAAAATCTCCCTTTTCATATTAGTGTAATTAAAACTAAGAGTAAATAGTCACTAATCAGTGCAGTTCCCCTCAATGACAGTTGGTACAAAGGCATCCTAGTTTGGGTTTCTGACAAGCTGCAAGGGTGAAGCCCGATAAATGGATTAATGGAAAATGCAACCTCTCCAAACCCATACTCTACACACTAAACACAAGTACGGTGTAGGTGCCTGCCTGCTTGGTTGTTTTTCCAGTTATCACTCTGTGGTCAGCGCAGTCAGTAATGCCTTTGTTGGAAACGAGATCAAACCTTGAGCCAAGGATCTCCTTTGACTCTGTAGAAGATGCAACAAAACAGTTTCTAACAATTTCTATTCCATTAGAGAGTGAGAAGGGAAGAATACTGATGTTTTTCAGCATATGCACTAGTGGTGGAAGAAGAACTTAGACTTAGAATACTAGACTGTAGACTCAATACTGCAATACAATCAATGCATCAATGCATATTCTAAGCAGCATTTTATCACTGTAGCAGGTGGAGGTGGAGCTAGTTTTAACTTCATGTACTGCTTTTAGGTATCTGTATTCATTTTTGACTTTTTCCTAATCTTTGGGCCTAAAACACTTGTTTAAAGTCAGTCTCTGTAACGATAACAAATTGTTCCTCCTATAGATTAAAAGTGGAATACATAAGCAACCAAACACATCCTTGCTTATTTAAATACTCTCAGGGGGTTGGCTGTTTCAGCCTTACTTCTGGTCTGGTATGACCAATACCTTTTTGTGCCTAGTCCATGGTAAACTTGGCTTGGGGACAGGAGGGTTGCTGGTCCCTGCAGGGACCAAGTTTGGAGTATGGACTACAAGTGTCAGTTCTCCTACCGGGGTGAACTCACACTGCTAAGGGGCCCTTGAGCAAGGCACCAAAACAAATGCTCAGGGCTCCTGTCCATGGTCAATATCCCTTGCACTCTGACATCTCCCCATGGCATTTGTGTATTTCCTGTGTGTGTAAAATAATAGAGTGAATTTCCTCACGAGGGATTAATAAAGTATACATTAATGTTAGCACACTGTTGATCAATATTACAGTGTAACAGACATTACTGAGTCTTTTTGATGACTCTTTTGTACCTCTTCGACTACCTGTAGCCACAGCGACAGCATTGGTACATTGGGTTGCTTTAAATAAAATTATTTGAGAGGTTAGGAGGAGAAATCCCTCATAAGTTGAACCCCTTAACTGCATCTAGTACTTGAATAGAGTAAATGTACTTGAGTGACTTTCCACCCCTACTATACACAGCGAATTATTTCAGGGTCTTTCTACTGTAGCTTGGCAAAAGGGTGTTTTTTTATTACTATTATTTGTTGTTCATGCTCGGAGTGTCCTTTTTAGATGCTTTGGTAAGATATGACTTCATTCAGAGTACTAAAACTGAGACATTAAGGGCTGCAAATGATGAAATAATGTATTTTTGAAGGTGCTTGTGAAGTGCATGGGCTTACATCACCAACAGACGATCTCATGCTAGGCAACAAGCTGCTCAAAGTTGCCTGGGTAGGAGATAATGATTATTTGCTCTTCCAACAGCTTTTGCTGACATCCCAAAAGCTCTTCATAGAGAGTTTCAAGCAAAAAATATGCGAGAAAAAAACACAATTGTGGACACCAGCCAACATATGCTGCAACACTGAGTGGTTTTGTTCAGTTCACCTGCCATTTTTGTGTTAGCTATTTCAGCCTCTTCCCTCAGCCTGTGATGATTCATGTTGTTAAGCACACAGCAAAAAAAAGACTCGAAAGCTTTTCAAGAGCTCTCCTCTAATTTCTGTACTTTGCTGTGCTGGGTCAGGCATTGCCAGGTCATGGATAACGAACACCCTTTCCATACTTTCCACTTAGCGGCCGTCTATTCCAGAACGAGTAATATATTGGATGATTTGGATTGACAGAATACTAACAGTGCAGTAAGACCAGAGAGCTCTTCTTTGGGTTTGCTCGTTATTATTTTTTCACCTTGTTAGCCTGAACACATGGCGGAAGCTCTGTTAGCAAGACTCCACTATGCTGTGATCAATGTCTGGGGATAGTTCGGGAAGAAGCCAAGCATGAACGCAAGTGGAGGAGAAGAAGTGAAGCACCAAGTTTTTTAGGAAAGCTAGCACTTTGGGGGCCTTTCCCCTATCACACATGTGAAATAATTGGCACATCGTATAAAGATTGTTACACTATTTCAGCTCCCCATTACCCGCTCCTTGTTAGATCACTAACACTGGTGGCGGATGCACAAAATGTAAGAACCCTTCAACACATAGCCAGTGAAACATAATAAGGGTTTGTTTTCACTCTCATTGTTAGGTGTTGAGTCCTTTGTTGGACATGAGTGAGATATGAATCTGAGTTCCAACTGGTCATATGTAGTTAAAATATATTGTGGGTGATATTGTTTGACAGGGAAACAGGTAAACATGCGTTTTGGGCCTTTTTTGTAAAAGTATTTTTTTCTGTTAGACTTTCCCTTTCGGAATCCTTTTATTAAAAAAATATTCTACCTATATCCATTCACGATTGAGATGTAAAAGTCTAGACCAGTGAAATTGAGAATTATTTATTTATTTGGGCTATTTTAAAATAGTGTCATTCAAAATATAGTTGTTAACAGTTCAACAATTCTTTAATACATTGAGATTATAAGAGAAGACTAAGGGACTTTTTTTGTTATAATTGCACAATTCTGCAGTTATTTTTTTGTGAATTTCTACATCTAAAAATATCTTTGCTGCAAATACAGAGCATCATACTGATGATAATAGTAATGGGATATTGAAGTAGTTCACTTACAGTTTTTGAAGTAATGTGAAATCACTGACACTCAATTTCCATTCACATCTACAGTAATGAAACACATTTTGGATTGAATTCTAGTTTTGAGGGTGTACTGCTACTATTGTTTGTTGTGTATTAAAAGCAGTCTCATTATCTTGCTTGAATTTTTAGAAATAATCACGGAACATTTTGACACTTTGTTGGTGCACCATTCGGAAAAATACTTTCATGGGACATCATGGATCAGAAAACCCACAGCTCAAATGGGATTGAAAGATGTGAATGACAACACATAGTTTGGAACAGAGTTCATATATTCATTATAGCCATACCACCATTAAAAACAATAATCTACATGTTCTACTACGGGTGTGATAGGAAGCCAGATCATACAGTGGTGAGCCAACGGAGGATGTTTCTTAGAGGATGTTTGAGTCATGTAACACTGTGCATTAGATCCTACAGCTCATGTATATACAGATGCATGAGGTTAAGTAACATGATCTAGACTTAGCTGTAAAGCCTCTAACAATATCTTCTCTTTCTTTGCTGCTTCATCACTGTTGCCGATGGAGACAAAGTTATGTTGATTTTTTTCAGCTGTTCTGTTGTTAATTATGTGAACCTACACATTGCTGGCCAAGATAGTTTCCCTTTAAGTCCACCACAGGTGATGCAAATACAAAAGGAGGAACTTGTGTTTTTGAATGAAAAACAGAAAAGTATTGCACGATGAAATGTCAACCCTCAGAATGACTGGACTTCAGTGAAGACGCACACTAGACTATCCCTTCAGCGCCATGTCTGCGTACATATACCTGCACATTCTACTTGGGAATGGATGAGGAACAGCGTGTGCAGAAAACTATTCAGTCCATCTGTGTTGATTCATCAACATTAATCATTAAAGCCCAGAGCGTTGCCATTGTGTACTCCCCATTTTCCTCTGGTCTTGTTCTTTATGTCTTTATGTTCTCCTGTTAGTTATTCTGGCTGATGGAAAAAACTTAAACCAGCACTGATTCAAATTTTCATAAATGGGCATTTTTTGTTAAAAAAAAAAAAAACAGCTGCCTGGGGCGCTCAGGTAGCATACCTGGTTGAGCAGGTGCCCCATGTACACAGGCTCAGTCCTTACTGTAGTAGCCACAGGTTCAGTTCCATCCCCAAATCCCCAAATAAACTCTGAAAAAACTGCATCCAGTTTTAGATGAAATAAGTTGAATGAAACAATGACAATAAACCAAAACCATGAGCTGAAAGATGCTAAAACACCTCCATAAAGCTGAAGGGCTCTGGAGAGTCGGCTGGCGGCTAACTGTGGGTTTGACACTATGACTAACACCTTATTACACATGACCCAGGGCTTATATGAAAATATGAATTAGTGCAGCTTTAAGTTTTCTCCATCAGCCAGAAGATCTCACAGGAGAATATGTGTTACAAGAAGAACATGACCGGAAGAGATTGGTGTGTACACAACGGAAAAGACTCAATATTTTTGACAGAAATGGTGCTTCTTTAAGTGTAAGGATGGATTAGAGTAACTCAACCTGCACTAATGCTTTAAGCAATCAAATGCACGGTTTCTCTTTTTAACATCCAATCTGGCGATTGAAGCCTTGTTAACAAAATTTGTCTTAGAAATAAGAAACCTGTATGCGCGTTCCTCTATACAAAATCTTGTATGCACAGAATAACCTGTCAAGTCTTTCTCACCCTGCCAGGCACTGTTGCTCCCTCTTTTAACAACTCATCTTCATAGCTTGTCTTTGAGGTCGGCCTCTATCATAACTGGAGGGTAACGTCTTCCCTCGAGAAACAACACACTCTGAACTACAATGCTGCCTGTGTACAAGATATGCTGATGGCGCAGCCTTGAAGAATGGGAGGAATGAACATTTCAGATGACCACTGCAACTGTGAATTTCCCTAGAGGCCAAGAGATCGCTCTTAATGCAGTAGACATATTCCCTGCAGGCCCCCGCCAGACCAGTCATAGATGGCACACTGCGTTGTGAAGAAATGCACACACAATGATGAAAACGCATGAGAACATGATGATACACTAGAAGGCCGAGCAAAACAAGAAGGCTCACATTTATTCACAAACTGAGACTGAAATTAATGGTCTTTGCTAGCATGTCACAAGCATGGCTGAGGAGCAAGTAGCTGGTGTCAGGAAATCATTTATGGGAGGTGTCAACTTCATGGATTATTCTCTAACATTCCTATAATGGATCCTGACTGGGCGGCCTGCAAGGCTCATAAAACACATCAAACCCAACACATCTTTTCCCCCGGTGCTCGTCAGAAGGCTATAAATTGTTGGGTAAAGGGCATGGTTCATCAGATGACCCCCCCAGCACACACACACACACACACACACACACACCTTCCTCCACTCTTTATTTTATCTTTTCTAGATAGGTATTTCCCTGTTGGCTGCATCTCATCAAGTTTATTTTCATTAATTTCACTCCTTGTTTTTTCTTTGGATTCGCCATTATTAACTTTCTCACGAATGTGGCATTTTAATGTGGCTTAGGATCACACCTGCTTCTTTTTAGTCCTAGTGAATCAGGGCCTGGGGTGGGGAGGGAGCAGTGATAATTATGATAAGTGATTTGTGCCCAGTCGTGCAACTCCTCGAGTTAGGGACTCTTTGATGTCCTTCGCTTAACCGCCTCGCTTCTTAAGTTCTGCTAAGCCTGCATTCTCATAAAGAAACCACTTACTGCCCTAACAATGCAACTTTCACGTTAAATGGATTGGCCTTTTTATACCAGTAATTGGTATTTTACAGTAAATTGGATTGTATTACCGAGAAGCCACTTGATTTAAACTCAAGATGGGGAATTGAACTTGAGTTTTTTGGTTTGGTTTAGTGCAATTGGAGCGATAAAAGGAAGAGAATGGAGACAAATGAGAGCAGCAGCATCACCCACCAGGTGACTATCCTAATGGTTACATTCTGCCACCTTCTCCTGTTGTTTTTTTTTTTAACTCAGTTTGAAATAGAGGCTGGCGGGCATGTATTTGATGTGTTAAAGATAGATGGTTGAAGAGTGCTGACTTTGCATAGTACTCTAAAGATAGAGGAGGATATATGGAGGCAGGGAGGGGAGGTGATTAGGAGACTGCTGAACTCTCCCTCTCTTTTCCTGGAAGCAGGCCAGGCTGGGGCCTTCAGCGGGCCTGTTAATGATGCTGTGTTGCCAAGCGGCAGACTTTTAAAGGCTACCTGCCATATATCGCTCTCTATCTGAGGGTTCGGCTGGGAGGAAGTGCACCCCAGTCCCACATGTCAGCACAGGCACTGACAGGTGCCATGTGGCGACGAGTGCCATCGTCAGTACCCATCTTTCTCAAATTGGCTCCCTCAGTGAGTATCACACAGTCCGGTGGCAAAGTATATATATATAAAACACACTGAGATACTGTGAGAGCGCTGGAACAGTGTGCTGCCTTTGTCTTCTGTTTTTTTTAATACTGTCCCTCAGTTTTGGCAGCAATTTTTTCCTTGCTCAGGTGTCATGGATGTGTTGGGATGCAGCATGCATATTTGTTTGTATGGGTGCTTTAGGAATCCATCTGTGTTTGGTATGACCACACTATCTCTTCCCACCAGGGGTGGACTGGGACCAAAATGCAGCCCTGGCACTGTAGCCACACTGGCCTACATTACCACGCCCATGCAGCCCCGCCCACAGACACGTGCATTCACTAATTACATTTGTGTACAGATAGTGAAATAATATAAGCAGTACCTCATGTAACAGATTTGTAAACATTTAATGTAAGTAACTGGCAAACAATGCTTACTACTTGTTAAAGAGCACACGTTTATAACAAACTTACACATACTGCCCCCCCCCATCCTTTCATCTGTTTTAACTCTCTACATGCAATCTAAATATATTTTTATGGCTGTCTGTGATTATAAAAAATGTTAAGGGAAAAATAATAAAATTCCTGCATTCTGATAAATTTTTAGGCACACATTTATGTTAAAAATGTCTATATTTATGGCAAGGAAATCCCAAAATTCCTGGTGGCAGGTAACAATTCAAAATACAAAATATAATGAAATATCATTATTGGTATGTTTAGTAGTCCAGTAACGGGGCTTTCACATCTCGGACATGGGCCGGATACGACAATACACAGCATGAACAGGGCTTATGGTAACTTCTTTTTAAGTTGATAAATGTAGGATTGACATACTACTGCTTTTACTGCTAAATGTACAACAACACAATCATGTTATGGATGTTGTTGTGTTGTTGTGAAGTGTAAGGTTTTCTACATTCTATTGATCAAAAATGATCAGTGATCAGTGTTTAATATAGCCTACAGTGTGCAGGACCACCACATACATACATGTGAACCGCAGATTAATTGCAGTTTAACCTACATAGTGTAAAACAACACACTACATGAATGGGGCACAGCAGAAAGATGGAGCAGAATGATACTGCTTTTTCAGGGTTTTCATGTATACTCCTCGGGCCTACACTGTACCAAAACACCAAATTGGACTACTATTTAACACAACGAGATGTTTTTTTTTTTTTAGATCATTCTTTTAGGGCTTTTACCCGTTATCATAGTGAATAAACATGAAAGGGGGAGAGAGATGGGGGATGACACACAGCAAAGGGCCGCAGGCTGGACTTGAAACATGGCCTCTGCAGGACCCAGCCAACATGGGGCGAACTCTCCCACTGTTCGAGCCAGAGGCCACCCCGACAAGACGTTTTTAACCGGTAATGAAATGTCTTAATTTGATTCTGGCGGCCGGGCGGACAGACAGTGGTTGGAGCTCCAGCGAAGCTGCGTAGCCAGTCCCCCAGAGCAGCATGATCACCGGGAGGGTCCAGTTCAGCCTGAACCGTGTTTGATTTTGACTGAACGTCCCAATTTGAGTAGCCTATGATTGGGTTGGTCGGCCCATCTCGGGACCAGGCCAGCTGTTGCCAACTGGCCAAATGCTTATTATTATTATTATTATTATTATTATTATTATTATTATTATTTTTATTGCCAGATGGCCAATCCGCCTCTGCTTGCCACCCGTGGGAAGAGCCATCCCATTTAGAAATACACTGAAACGCCGAGCAGTCAACTCAATCAATGTTGTGCTGCTGCTGCTTGTGGGAGTGACTCACACAGGTTTAAGGTTTTGGAGCACTATATTATAAGGTAGAAAAGCTGCTGTATCTCTTCACCACAACACACAGCCTATTTCTGAGTTGGAATGATTATGTTTATTTGTTTTGTACATTATACAAGTAAATGGGACATTTTTAGCTCAATATTGTGTATTTCAACCTTTTAATTTTAGCTGTATTTAAACCAAGACTATGTCACTTTTGAATTTCACTTGCAAATGTTGAATTGATAGGCAATAAAATGCATTGCCAATTAATTCAATACACAAAGGTGTTTAGCCACTTGGTCTGGTATGAAAAGTAGCTTATGGTGGCTAATCGTAGCCTTTAGATATTGTCAGTTCAGCTACTTTATTCCTTGTCTATAGCCTACTTGTACTACTGTTACACAATCTTTTAGCATCAACCTATATCCTGTAATTGTCATTTGTGTGAACAGTGGTAACATGGTTCCCGTTTCACATATGAATGACCATACAGTATATTGTTGTGCCCCCTCTGAATATAAAGATGATAAAATGTTTTATATTGTTTATGTAATTGTGATTAAAGATTGAATGTGGGCTTATAAAAAAATCAAGACAAAATAGTTTTATTTATTATTTAACTCACATTTTCTCATGTAAAATGACCAAATGACAACTTTGCAAGCCAATTACAAACAGCAATGCATATCCGGTGAAAAACCACCAATCAGATGTTGAACTCGACGCAGCTACGTTTGTTGGTCACTTTACTGCATACTTTACTGTCGTGATGCAGCATACTGGCAACTGGCAGCTGTTCCTGAGCACTATAGCTTTTTAAGACTTGTGTAGAATAAAAGCCAAATACTCATAACAGGCATGAACCTCGATCAAATGTGGGAGGATTTACCTGAGTGCGGCGGCTAAAGTTAGCTTAACCACCACTAAAGCGCGAGACCTTCCCAGCCGCCGGAGCAGCATTCCGGATGTAACCACCGTACGTACAACATTTGCCCCAACGTCAACGTCTTGACTACCCCGCCAAACTGTTTGTTAGCGAAACGAGGCCTCTCATCCTTTATGAAAACAATATATCTGCCTTCGGAAATTTCCTGCTACACCTCTGCGCTATCCAAACGGAACAACAATGTTTTACGACGGAAGATTTGAAACCCCTACAATACAAAGTTCTGTTTAAGAAATGTTAATAGTTTTGCCCAACCACAGACGGTAATACATTCATTCAGCACCCCAGCCGCAGACCCCAACCATTATTTCTTCTAATGGTGAGTTAATAAACTAATTTACTGTATGTGCTAAAAGTTATGTCCGTCTTTTCTGCTTTGGTGCACGTTGCTGTTTAAGGCCAGTGGTTGCAACTTACTGTTGGTTAGGTTTCATACATGAGACTAATTATTACATCCTAACATTAGTCTCTGTGACGCTGGGCGATATTAAATACATAAATGGTGCTATTGGTGTTACTGTAACATTTTTTTTAATTTGATTTGATGACCTCCTTTTTGATTTATATAGTTTGGGTATTACGCGCGCGTGTCTCTGGGCATTCGCGCGCGTGCATGCAGAGTTTGTACTGTAGGCTACATTTTCGTTTCGTTTGTGTTGTCAACATTGTCTCTGTCCATGCGGGACACACCGGCGCTGTTGTTAATTAGGTCTGGTTATAAGACCAACGCTTAGAACCAACATATTAATTGCTGCTTATTCTCTATTACTCTCTTTATCACCTACTGGGAACCTAGAACAGCAGTCTGGCTATATTGGAAATGACTCTGTAGGTAGTTTAAAGAACTATTTATTTTAAATATAGTATATAGCTTTCATGCCTTTTATTATGTGCAGTCTGGCTATATTGGAAATCCCCCTGTAGGTAGTTTAAAGAACTATTTAGTTAAATTTGTGCTTGTTCTTTTTATTTGTCAGTTTGTCCCCAAAATACATGAGTTAAATGATGCTTGCTTCTGTTAATAGATAGTGAAGAAAATATGGAAATAAAGTTCCTTATAATGCTTTATTAGCCATAGAAGAGAATACACTTTATTGTCCCTGAGGGGGAATTTCTCTTGGACATAGTGCTACAATGTGTTGCTTCTCAACATAAACATGCAACAGAAAAACATTATTATTATTATTATTATTATTATTATTATTATTAGGACACAAAAAAGGACATACCTGATAGCACAGACAAATAGTGCCTAAGGATATAACTACAGACTATTTGTACAGCAAAAGCTGCATCTTTGCATTATCCCCTGCCTATATCCTTGTTTTATATATGTTTTAATTGATATGCCTACTGATAATCACTGTATTCTGAATGAAAGAAAATAATTAGCTTTATCTGTATGTAGAAGATTTGTTTTTGCCCACATCTAATAGGGTGTATTGGCACACGTCCTTCTGCTTGCCTAACAAATACGTCTTCTATTTTTTATGTCATCATATCACAACTTCTTGTATTTGGTCCGAAAGTCAGAACCATCCAAAAACTACTTTCATACTATTATCGAACCGGACCATGGTTCAGTTTGATCCAGACCGTCTGGTCCGTACCGTGATCCGGGGAGGTTTCACACCTGTACTTTTGGTTCAGATCAAACTGAAAAGTCCGAAGGTCCGGACCAAACGAGGTAGGCGTAAAAGCCCCCTAAAGCTATCATATGGCTCAATGTGGCTATGGCTTAGTTGCTAAGAAGTATTTGTTTGCTGTAACGCTGTATTTTCCCTACTTCTACTTCTCATAGCTTTGTAAAGCAGTTCTGGAGTTTACACATGCAGTCCTTCCAAGTTGCATGCCTCCTTCATACATAGCTAAAGGACATACAAAATCAGTTTCAATACATTTATCATGTAATTTACACCAGCATGCTCAGGAAGTGGGAAAGTGCATACACACACGAGAAGTGTTTGTGTGGGTTTGCTGGTTGAGAAGCGGCTAAGAAATGGATCACTTATTTCTCTCTCTCTCTCTCTATCCTCATGCTCTGTCGCTCTTCAATCTCAGTAATGCAGAGAGGAGTGCTGAGCACTTTTACGTGCAGACACACACAAAAAGCCGCATTAAGGGGACAGAGAGGAGATTTCATTGGTGTAGTAAGCTGATGAAGGTAAACCAAAGCAGAAAAATAGGGGGGAATTTCTCTGCTTCATCTTATAGTGAGCTGTGATGCAAATGCAAGCGCTGTCTGTTTGGTCAGCTGACATTACACACTGTTAAGACATTAGAGACTAGACATAAGCAGTACATTCTTACAGTGATTGCCTTTTTCTGGGCTTTCTTCTAGAGACAAAATGGCTACATGTTTAAAATGCTTATGAGGATAGTGTTGGAGTGTGGAGCGCATATGTACAAGTAGGCAATAGGCATATAGGTGAAACAGTATCGCTGAGTCACTGGCCCCGTGTTGCATTGTTGGGGGACGTGTGGGAGTGATTCACCATTGTGCTTCCATATCTCTGTTGCCAGCTTGGCTGTCCCTTCGCTGCTGATCTGAGAGATTTAAAATTGCTCCCAGAGTGCTTTTCAAATCTTTTCTGTTTCTCTTTTTTTGGGGGGGGGGGGGGGGGGGGAATGTAGCCTGCAGACAAAACATTTCCCTTTGGTATCTTAAGATACATATACTGGCTGTTTTATTGCAAATTCTTTTACTACAGTTTAAGAGTAATAAATGGAGATGCTAGTCCAGAGTGTAACCTACTCTACAGTACACGCTGCAATAATGAAGATGTCAGTTGCGCTTTTTTCAATTTAAGCTTGCCGTGAACTCCCTGCTATTCCTTCTACACTTTATGTAAGGAGTGTAGTCTACTGCTGTGTCATATGTCAATGCAGCAGCTTTTTTTTTAAATAGTCCTTTAATAAGACTTTTTTATTTTTTTTTAGCAATGGCTTGTTAATTTCATTAAAAGAGAGCTTGGGGGATTTCTATGACGAGGTGCTTGACATCTTGCAAGCATCACAACCCCGGGCCTCAGTCTGCTCAGCTAGGGGTCTGCCAGCTCATAAAAAATGCATTTGACAATGGACAGTCTGCTGATGAGAGACACTTTCTTCTTTCTCTGTTTGCCTCTCCAAACTGACATCCAATTAGCTTTGAGAAACAAGCTAACCCATAGCTGCCATTTAGCCCGAACCACCATCAGCGCCTCCCAAGATTTCAGGACATGACATAATGAATGCAATCAACAACAATTAGAGGGAATGATGGACTCTCAGTTTGAGGCGTCATTAAGAAGGAAAGGCTAGCGCTGCACTGCCAGTGACCTCTCTATCAGGAAAACGGAGCTCCTGCTTCATCAAAGTCTTTCATGTAAGACATTTCACAGAGCTGGGAGAATCTTAAAAGGACTTAACAGGAAATATTGAATCATCAACTTATGTTAAATTTGTATGGGCTGCTTCTGATAGCACATTTCTTTGAGTTTTGGTTTTAAAACACAAAGTGGCATACACTTGTAAGGTACAAAGTTACATCTGTAAACGATAAATCACCTGTAAATGTAAATGAGTCCCAATATCTTGCCTATAAAAGAAAGGACTGATGTTCTAGGATAAATACATTGTGGGCATGGACTCATGCTGCGTTCCAGGAAACCCGTAACCCGTGTTTTCACAACCTTCTACCTGCGTAAGTACCCTGGAATGGCAGTCAAACCCGTAACTCACTACCCGTGAACTGGCACCAGATCGTTGTACTCCCAGTTACAGTTTTTGACGGTGATTAACTGAGATAAATATACAGAAATAGGCAACGTAAAGTAATTCCTCACATTGTAATGAAAACAATACAAACATGATTGTCTACTACTAAAAGTTACTGTATGTTTATTAAATGAAGCCCAATATTGAGTGCCAATTTGAAACTCTGAATAGCCGTGAAGTGTAAATTTGTGCCTGACAGCGCGCCTGGCTGTTCATACCAGACGTGCAGTTCTCACTATAAAACCTGGGTGATTTTATTTAGGAAATTATCCAGCTTCACTGTGGCCTTCTTGTATGTGGTTACCTGCCTAGCTTGACACATTCGCCCGCGGCTCGCAGAAGAAATAGAGAAGACGCTGAAAAGAAACTTGGGTGTTGGGCCACTATCAGCATACCGATCGGCTTCAAGTACTCTTTCACGTAGATTCTCTTGAACTCTGTCGGACCGTTCTACCAGACAATATTACCTCATTTGGTGTTTTGATGATGGCGGTGAAGAGCACTGAGGCTGTTAGAAAATATATAAACTACATCATTGTACTCCAGGTGTTCTGTACCAAATACAAATAACTCATTAGTTATCAAGAGAAGCTGCATTCATTTTTTGTCTTTCTACTTATTTTTAGTTCATGCACTTTGGGTATGAGGTAAAGCATTATTATTATCTGTAATCCCCTTAATTCATTTGGGCCAATTGAACAATGAGAAAGGGGGTCTGAATCACGCTGCCACTTCCCTGGACTGACCTTTATAGTATGTAGTTTGAAAGAGTAGCATAAAGGGATAGCCAGGTGAGGAAGGCCAGGCCACAGCCACATTCTCACAGACTTTTAAATAGATGGCCTAACCTGTGGGCGAAAAGGAGAGGGGATGTCCGTGACAGAGTGGGGCCTGATGCTCCTCTACCAGGGGTTTGAGGCTGATGCAGATCAAGGGGAAAAAGGACCATGGACAGGCTGCCCCGCCTATAGCTGCTCAATTATTCATATGTGCTGCCTTAAGATGTTCATTCTGCCATGTTTATATCTTAATGATATTAATAAGAATCTGAATTGAATTTCACAGATTAACTTTTAGATGGGAAATGTAGTCGAGCCAACCTCAGCCTGTATCGAGGCGAGTGACATTTGGAAAAACACGCGTGAGTGAAAGAAGTGGTGAATGAGCTGTGATTAGAAGGCCGTGGGAGTATTCACATGAACCCTGAATAGGAAAGATAATGTGAGACTGCAACTGTTGTGGAATAGGGAAAAGCCATTACTTGCGGTCTGAAGTAATTTGTATTAAAAGCAGTTAGCATCTGAATATCTGGTCATTTGAATGCAATTTATGTTCGCGGGTGTTCTATAAAATATAAACTGCGAGGTGGAAAAGATTTGTCTCCCTGAGATTCTGTCCAGTTTATGCTGAGGGTAAGTTTTAAAGACCTGGGTTGTTAATGTGACACAGTCAAACGTGATGGGTAGGCAAAGTGAACGCTAAGTGGATAATTTCCGGTTAACTTCAATAACATAAATCTATTAATTAAATCATTAAAAGAAGAAAGAAAAAGCTCAAGATCAATGCTTAAATGGTCATTTTACAAATAAAACAGCACTACATTCATATTATGTAATAGATATATTGGTTTGTGTATGTGTTGTGAGCATACATGTGCTGATTACACAGTGCCACTTGTGATTTTATTTCAAGAGTTATTAACATGTTGGCATTCTTTATAATAATGAACTGCCAGGATTTGTGTTTTTTTGATCAATAACTTATGCAGCTGAAGTTTTAAACATATGAAACCTTATGCAATTACAAAAGGCAAATTAAATGTTCCTTCCAGGCGCCTACTTAAACTCAGATTAAAAACATATTGCAAGGATAATGAATGTGCTTTTCTTTGCATTCAAGCACACATAGTTTAATTGCCTTCCGATTGCATTTAGTACAAACATGTTGCAGAGGCGAGGGGCTTTTAGAAGGCTGCAGACTGCTTTTTAATCAGTTTAATTTGCTCTTCTACAGGAAGTACTATTTTACATCCACAACAGTTTTTTTTGTACATGTCGCAAGGAGGTTGTGGGAAAACATAATCATGTGATGGTCGTTTTTTTCCCCCCATACATTCAGAAGTCTCATAAACGACATATTTTAAGTATATGTAATGGTGCGACAGTATTTACTTTTTTTTAATTACTTGTGGTGGGTGGTGGTGCACGATGTGACGGCGCGGTGCGTAATGACTGGGTTAAGTAATAATATTAGTTATAAATTAGTGAAATGAAGGTGTAAAGAACTACATACCATCAGATGATTTAGAATGAAATATCATATTTACATATTAAACAACTTAGACTAAAAGGTGATGAAAATATTGCGACACCATGCTGCATCTGACACAATTTCAGTAGTCATTAGGGATGCACATTATGAGGAAAAAATGGGATATGCCCTAACATTTTACAAGCCGACTGCATCACAACCGCTACTACTTTGTTCTGTGAGTTTTAAACAGACCGTATAAAACAGGTTTTAAAGGGCCCCCAAGCGCTGCGATGCTCTCCCTTCTCCTCAATGAAGCCTCTATGTTTACAGGCTTGTGGTGATGTGCTATAGGTGCCATAAAAAATCTATGTTTAGTACTGCCAGTTTGTTGGTCAAAAATATTGTGGCAGAGAATCGTGATATAAATTCTAAGCTAAAAAATCGTGATTCATATTTTTCCCCGAATCGTGCAGGCCTATTACACCGTAGGGAAGGCAAAGACATTTCTCCGTTCTCAGTGGAGGTGTACGTGCTCTCTCTCTCTGTAATACTAAGAACAACCCCTTCAACATACAAGTAGTCATGGGTTAAAATAAAAAAAATATTGAATATATCAGTTTTAAATCAAAATTATAGTGAGTTAATTTACTTATTGCTGACGTTTAAGCGAATTAACACAAACAAATGTGACCCCTTCCATGTTCTGCTTCATAGATTTTAATTTAACCTAAAATCCATTTCTCCTCATGCTTTGTTAGCCATCCAAAAACCTATAGCATGTCTCTCCCTGCCATCTGTTTGCTGAGGTAAAACAAAAAATCTGCATATTATTGAACACCAAAGACATCAATGAGATATCAAATGATGAATCACAAAAACTTCAAGGAGATTAATTATGCGGTGCAATGCTGTTGATTGGTCTATAAAAATTGGAATGGTATTTAAGGGAATGTGCAGACTCTAAAGCAATCAAAACATGTCCTGCCATTTATGTGCTCAAGTTTTAAGGGATAATCAAAGGAGCTGGCGTTGCCGCGGTGCACACAGTGTTGCAAGAAATAATTTAAATGTGCTGAGTTTAACATACACCCAGTGCATTAGAGCATTTCTGCATGAGTTGGGACTTG
Source organism: Etheostoma perlongum (assembly GCA_026937815.1). Classification (NCBI taxonomy): domain Eukaryota; kingdom Metazoa; phylum Chordata; class Actinopteri; order Perciformes; family Percidae; genus Etheostoma; species Etheostoma perlongum. The sequence goes on from CM049389.1 coordinate 13,888,043, forward strand.
ATCAGTCAGCTGTTGCACGGAGCTGGATCACACGACTGACATCTCTCACCCCGTTTCACAAAGCTAGGGACTTGGCCCGACAATGGACCATCATGGACAGATTTCCTTGTGTTGCTGACTAGACTAGACCACAACCAAACATTTGTATCCCAGTCTGCGGAGTCTGAAATGTTGTGATTTAGAGATCTGGAACCAAGCTACTTCTTGGGGTCCAATGGAGACATCAGCACCAGCACACTGTGATCATGTCCACAGTTTATAAGAAGGAAGATATTTAATATTATTTTTTTTTCCAGTTCTAACAGTGTTTACTGAGGCTGAATTGCCAACACAATGTGCTCCAGGCACATTGTGTTGGCAATTCAGCCTAATTATTTTATTTTTTATTTGTCCTTATATGTTGCATATTCCCAAATAAATGTATTTTTTTTTAATGATCACCAAGTGGGGCATGGTAGCATTAAAACTATATAATCTATAACTATACATATTGCACAGAGAGTAGAAGGAGCAGGGGTTAACATGGGCCCAGCAGCTCATTGTTTTTTGCCCCAGGGCTCCCTAGCAGGTCAGTCCAGCCATGTAAACTGGTGTGGTGAGGCCGCAATTCACTGATAAAGATGTCCAAATGTCCAGAGGCTACATAGGTTCTTTCCATTGGGATTTGGTCTAAAAACCTTTTTTTAGTCCGGCAATAAATGTGTATAATACATACTGTATGTGTATACCAGCAACACACAAGATATTTATGAGACACTAGTCATGTCTATTGAAGGATAAAACTCACTGATGTGACTAACAAAAAGGCACACAAGTAAAGGGTAACACTGGGAAATGTTGCATTGTCCTGTTGGTTTTTTTCACCAAGGCCTTCACTGCTTGTGTCTTATGTTATGTCAACCATGACAATATCTGATTAGATCCTGACTTTATAAATCACATGTAGATATCTGGGAATCTGATTTTCTACTATTTACATTCAGTTCTCAAATACATCTGTATCCCCTGTGGAAGGGGACAAATGTCAGACTTTTGCACACTTTCATCAGCAGTGTGAACAGCCATTAGTTACTCAGGTCTCCGTTGTTCTCCTGATTCACTCTCTGTCCGCATTGTTTGCTGCTGACGAATACTTCCCAATGTGCACGTGGCTGGCTGTTTGTGTGTGTGGGGTGGATTGCAGGCTTTTAGCTGGATGAGCTTGCATCCCTTTCCCACAGAAATCAATTAAACCTGCCAATGCTCATCGATCTGCACAGCACGGATTGACCCGGCGGGTGAAGGATTAGAGATGTCGTAGGGGGTGGTGTTACTGTCTTAGCGTTTGCGTCTCAGTGAACCTTGACATAACTGCACATCATCTCCTTCCTACTGCTTAGAATAGGGGCTTGTTAGCCTTTGTGGTATCCAGGAAACAAGCTGCGCTGTAATTGAATAACAGTAAGGTGGCTACATCAGCAGGGCTCCAGAGATGTGTTCCCTCCTCTGTCAATCCACTTAGATGATAAATGGTTCACACAAAAGGGTTTTGGAGGGTAAAGCTGTAAGGTGCTGCACAGTGTGACCAAAGAGACCAAATACAAATAATGACAAGAAGCAATAAGATAAAGTACATATTACCTATCTCTGTGAGCAAAAGATGGCTTTATTGCATGTTACTTCCTGTATCAATCCTAAAAGAATGGATTAATAGCTCGTTATGTGTTTGGTAACACTGGACCGCCCAAGCAAAGCTTCTTTGTTCTGCTGAAAAGTAGGATTTAAAGCAATGGAAAAAAATGTGTGTGTGTGTGTACACACACATACATACATTTTTCCATTGCTTTAAGTAAGTAAATAAAATCTATGGTGGGTGCTGTAATTGCAGTTGGTCAGTGCTTGTGACAAAGTATCGCTATGTCTGAATGAATGGCCGTGCGCTCATGCTTCTCGTGAGTTTAATGCTTTAGGTTCACCGAATGATGAGATCGATTACTCCTAAAATCAGGTTTAATGTTCCTTTTAGGCAGCAGGTGATTTTGACTGCTAGGGTATTTGCCTGACTGGCTCTGCAACAGAGCATTATCCCCGTAATGGCAGATGTGAGTTGGCATGTACACATATTTGTGCATTACTGTGTGTCTACTGTGTGTGCATGAGTGCTAACATATCTTGATTGTCAGGGTGGGAGTAGTGTTTATGAGAAATAACGCAGAAGCAAAATCCCGGCAGCGTTTAGCAAGGGCATTAATGGAGACAGAGACATTGAACCAAAATGTATTATTCAGCACTTAAAAGCACAGAGCATCTGCTCACAGCAGTTTAAAGCCCCGTCCAATTCCACTGCTGCTTAATATTTCACACACACTCTGATGGGGAGGAACGTCGCTTTAGGAGCTAATAGAAGCGCCAGATATTGTGCACACATTTATGACGTTGAAGAAGAGAGTGCTCTAAGGTCAAAGAGGTGTTGTGTTGTGTGGTGTCGGTATGAAAAGAGGTTTTTGTTGTAACCTGGGATACTGTTTGTGCTGAAGATATTTTCTTCTGTGTCAGAATACACTTCTCTCCGTCTGTTTTAAATGTTCTCATCTCTGCAAGTAGAAGACAACAGTGCATCTTGTATAATTTCTATTTCACATGAGGAACACACACACACACACACACACACACACACAGACACTCCCTGTCTCTGTTCCCAATCTCAGATCCCACACAAACCGACGTTGCTTTCATTCGAGCCAACCTACAGTATTTCTATTGGATGACACAGCGGCACCGGCAAACAGATTGCAGCGCCGGGATGTATCAGATATCTCTAGGAATCTGACATTTATGGGTCTTGTTTTTCTTCCGCATTTTGCATGGAACCCATTTAGCATCTCCCCCATCATCAGCTTTTGACTGAGTTGTTGCTAGATTTAAAGAAAAGCTGGTCAGAAAAAGGGACCTCATTCTATTTTGTGGCGCTGACCAATTTTATGCCCTCAGGGGGACACGCACATTCCCACTTGTATTTGACTGCACATTCCCTCAGGCAGACACACATCTACTGTATGTGTGCCTCAACTCTCAGCATCATCCGCCCTGCGAACTGTACCAACTAAAAGTTGCAGTACAGCTCTACAGTACAAGTGGTTAGCACTGTTTTTCATCAAGTAAGACAGCAGAAATGATTAAAAGGAATAGCAAATTAAACTGGGCCACTTTTTTTTACTGTCTGTTCATATAAAAATGCAACATTCAGGTTCATGTGTATCGTAACTTCAGACTCTAACTCTAAAGTCTTGAGTCAGACTTCACATTAGTGTCTCTGTCCCACAGTGGCATAGTTGCATTGCAAAGTACCGCTCAAAACCAACATGAAAAAACATAAAGTAAAGTTCCCTCAGCATTTAGTGTGTTTGTTAAACTGTATGTAAAATGAGTCAACATGAGTCATGTAACGTTATTCTAAGGTACCGTCTATGTGCTGGATTTTTCCTTAGGCAGCTAGTAAATAAGCCCACTGAGGGCAACATTATTGTTCATATTTTAATTAGAATCAGAAATACTTTATTGATCCCCAAAGGGAAACTCTGTGTTGCAGTCGCACAAATAGTATAAATATCAGAGTAGAAATATAAAGAAATATAAGGAGTGTGGATATGTACGGTATTTACATAGTTAAAGGAATGTTATTATACAGTATTTACAGAATTAACATAATTAAGGAATTGCAATGGTGAAAAGTAATAATAATAATTGTAGCAGTTGAGTATTGCACACATTTCAGGCCAGTGTTATTGCACAAAACAGAAAATACAGATATTGTCCAGTAGTTAGCATAATGTTTAGTAATGACAGCAGGCTAGTCATAGTGAGTGAAAATGTGACATGTGAGGCAATGTTGTGTTATTTATCTGGAATTAGCTGTGTATGTGTTATGTGTGATACTGCATTGGTAAAAGCTGAACCGACTGACAGTAATAAAACAGAATTTATCCAAAGGTTACTGAGTAATTGTGTGAATTAATCGTTATTAGGGTTTTTTTCATAATCGAGCAGTCCTAGGTAAAGTCAAATAATACAGTTTCTGGTAAGTCCAGAAAATGACTTAACTTTACTGTAATGCAGCCTTTAAAACCAGGAAAAGACAACTCTTATGCCATATTACGATAAAACAATACCCAAAATCTAAGACGATATCTAGTCTCACATCATATTGATATATTGCCCGGCTCTACTTTTAATATGACCTTTTATGCTCCATTTCCCCCGTCATCTTAGTCAAGACTTACTTTTAACTTTAAGTCATATCAATCAACATATGGCATATAAAAATCCACAATCAAGGCAAAGCTTTTTTTTTTGTTTTGTCAATGTCAGCTTGTAGATCATCCAGATTTTTTTGTCCTCTGCTCCACTTTGATCAGAAAATTGCTTTCTGCTCCCAGATGGAACGCTGCGCCAGTTGTCACCCTCACCGATTCCCTCTAATCAACCACACCTGGCGATACACCTGGCACTCTTGTCACTAGCTCAACACCCTGATTGCAGCGAGCTACCCTTGTGTCTGATTCAAATCTTATTTTTTTTGTTCAGCCGGGCACAGGATTAGATACTGTAAGAGATGAACTATATCTACAACTTCCTAGCAGGGCAATGTTGCAAATCCCGTATCTTTTTGGACTAACTTGCTATTACATTTTTTTTAATTCAAATGTCAACCCTGAGACGTGTGTTGTGTGGGCGCAGTTAGGGGCAAATTAACCTCAGAGCTAACACACTTACGGATCTCATTAAGACAGTTGCATGGCGACAAGGAGTCGTCGAGAGGAAATCTGCTGCTTTCCAGCTCCTTCCCACCTTCTTTTCTCTCCCTCACTTGGATGAGACTTCTTCGGTTCGATCATACCTGGGGGATTCAGGCGACTTTACTTGAGAAAAAGTAGAAGTTAACCGCTAAAAAGGCCTTGGGGAGGAGGAGGGAGAGAATAATAATTGTGGGATGCCGCTGTGTTTTAAGAGGGCTTCCCATTGAGAGAGGAGAAAAAGAAAGGCACACTCTCTTTCTCACACCCCCTTGACATCCAGGAGTGAGGGAAGTAGGAAAGTGAGCTTAAAGGGAAGGAGGGCAAAAGGAGGGTGAAGGAAGGAGGGAGCCAGAGGCTTTATGAGTGTTTTGGGAGGAGAATTGTGTGCCCCGTGCCCTCATCAACATGTCTTCTTATCCACCGGGGTCCGACGGCTCCTCTGACAAAATGAATAATTCCCCATGTCCTCTGGCCCTGGCGGTGACCTGGCAAAGAGGCTATAATTAATGCATAGGCCAAGCTGGCTCTCGAGTATCACAGATGAGAAGGAGTAGATGCCGATTCGGATTATTAGATAATATTGTAAGAAGGACAAAAACTTACATTCAGAGCTACTTCTTTTGTCTCAGTTGTACTACTTCCACAAAAACGCCATTGTTTGGTATGCACCGCAGTAAGTGCTTGCATATGCAGACTGCGACAGTTAGTTTAACGTGCCCAATGTCATACAGATATCCAGCAATGTCAAGATTTGTATTTCTCTGTGTTTCCAATTTCATGAGACAGTGATGCGTGACAGCAGTGACAAGAACTCCAAAAAGGTGCTGCACACTGCCCAGGTACTCACAGAGCAGTGCTGACTTGGCTGTTGAATTTTGCTTTCCCCCCCCTTTCCATTTCACTTTTTGCAAAGCTCTTGCAGATGAGATTCCACCTGTCAGCTGAGTTTGGGATGCGAGGGTGGGGGCTAAAATGAAAGCCACCAATGTCATCTTCTCTTTCCATCAGTTTAGTTTTATAATGGGCAGTAGTGGAAGAACTATTTAGATCTTTTAAAAACAACTGTACCACAGTGTAGAAATACTGGGTTACAATTAAATGTCAATACAGTCATGCATTCAAATGTTTACTGAAGTCAACGTACCAAAGTATTAGCATCCTTAGCATGTGTGGATTGGATATTTCACCGAGGGGGGGGGGGTCAATAAAGTTGTATATTTATCTATAATAATAAATCATCAGTCATTTGATGAATATGTGTTAGATTAGTAATCTGAATCTGCAAAGTAACTAAAGCTATTAAATAAATGTAGTGGAGTAAAAACAATATTTCTCTTTGTAGTGAAATAAAAGTATATAATAGCTTAAAATGGAAATACTTAAGTACAAGTACCTCAGAACTGTACCTAGGTTTAGTGCTTGTGTAAGTGTACTTACTTTCTACCCCTGGTAAATGTGTGATTGACATTCATAATAACGTATTGTCCGAAACATAGTTGTACATACTCTATACCTAGACATTAGTCAGTATTTATTAGGGAAATAAACACATCCACTGCTCAGTTTTGTTTCCAGTGTAGAACTGGATGACCTTTGACCTTCCACAGTTTGACTACGAGGATAATTCTCTCTCCGTCGTCTTGACACCGATCACCCTGCTTCTCCAGCCAGCAGGTGAAAACAATCCTTTTCCTCTTCTCGCTCCATTTCATTTGTCTTTATGTTAATTAGATTTTCCCTCCAAAGTCAGCTTTGGATTGGGAATGTCTGCCGGTGATTAGCTTCGCTCCCATCCTCAGTTGTGAGGTGAATACAATATCTGGGCTGCAAAATGTGCGATACGTCTACAATCCCACTACCAAATTCCCCCCCTAGAAGGCTTGCCCTTGCACGTCCTGAAATAAGAAAATCTTACTGATGTCTGAAATATAGTTGACCCATATCTGTAAAGAGAGATCGGGGTTGTATTTTCCTCCAATAGGTTTTCGTCTCCTCCCTCATGCATGCAAATGACAGCCCATTTGATAAATGTCGGGAAGGAAGTGAAGAAAAAAAATAGCACTTGCTTATTTGTTCATTTGACTGTTGAACTTTGAGAGTGCAGCTGGTTTGCTCAAGAGAGAGACTGAGAGAGAGAGACCACTCATTTAAATCAAATGCTGTGTTTCAAAAGTTTGGAGGTATTTGAAGGGAATGAAAGATTGCTTCGGTCGGTGCGTCTGTCCAACCCACCTGTTCTCAAAGTTAAACAGGCGGGCAGTTCTAATCACGGCACACATGGATTCAGATTCAGAGCAGCAATTCTTGAAAATAATTCATTAAACGATTTATGCTAAAAAAAAAGGCCCACCAAGAAATGTTAAACAAATTTTAGTTTACTCATCTTTTGTAAGTGCTACTCAACCTGTAAAATGTTTAATGTTTAATAATGTCTTCCGTGCCTCTCTTTCTTTTATTAGACGAGAACAACTACAAAATCATGACAAAAGGCCTGTGTTACACACTGGGGGGAGGGGGTCAAGCTTAAAAGTCCTGGGTATTCACCAGGCATGGAGGGTTAAAGAATTCTAGGTTGCATTATGGTTAATGTAAGAACCAGCAATCTTGACCCATATCAGGGACTAAAAGTCAGGATATTTCAGCCTTTGCTGCTTTGATTTTAGCCCTTCTTTTAACCTTCATTTTAATGTAAACACTACATCCACTGTTATAAGTAACTTATTATAAGTACAATTACATTATTGCACTATTCATTGATCCTGATTAAATTTATGCAGTAATGTTCACCATAACAAACTTGATATTCTTTTTCCAGACAAAGTCCAGCCCTCCAAATCCAACAAAAATCTGTAAAAAACAAATTTAAAAGAAAAAAGAAATCAATGGTGTTGTCTGAGACACCAACCCCCTGAACTGTAAGTCAACGTCACAAAGTAGCGGTAGGAGGTACAAGGTTTGTTCAAGCTGATACCGGGTGTTAGGTTGTCTCTTGTCCAACTTTATGGAAATGTCCAATACTTAATCGCTGGAGTACCCCCCCCCCCTCTAAGAGCCTAACAAAGAACCTGCAGAAGACTTGTGTTCCTAAAATCTCTAATTTGAATTTGCTAATTTGTCTTCTTTAGGCTGCTGAGTTAAGCTAGACGGGTGTATGGCTATGGATGTTGCTTTATTGCTCCACCACTCACTGGCAGCCCAGATGCTAGAAAGCTGTCAAAACTGGCCTGATCCTGGTTTGGGGTTAATTAAACTTGCAAACCCTGCAGCGATGATGGGCTTCCAAGGCCAGGACTGAAGAGGACACGAGCTTGAGGTCAGCAGGACCTTGTTAGGTGCAGCACAGGCTTGACCTAACGGTGATGGGAAATGGTTTGTAAGGTTCAGAGAAGGGGCAGATTGAGTAGGCCCCAGCTGCACTCTGGGAAGGTGAAAAAACGGAACGGCTTTCAGCGAAGGCGTGGGAGTGTGGTTGATCCAGCCGACGAGCAGGTAGCGTCGCGAGACAGATGATTGCCAGCAACCCCCCCTTCCTTTCAAGCTGAATGTCGGTGAGAGAAGCATGTTGGATGAGCAGCTGTACAGGAGCTTTCTGCTTCCTGCCAGCTTGTTCAGCAAGGTGACCTTAAACTAGTTTGGCGGTGGTCCCAAGGCCCAAGCTGTGAATCTCACAGGAGGGTTTAGTGGCAACAAAAATCACTCCGCCACTCTTGCCAACAATTATGAGAGCCACGTCTGTGAACTCGCCACACTTTTTACTGTCCGCGGCATCTCAGCGAAAATGAAAAAATACACCAGAATGACAGTGAGAAATTACACCTTGGGTTTAATCTTTGTTTTTGGTTGGTGGAGAATATCGCTAGCATCTACAGTATGTTTTATGCCTTCCCAGGCCAGAAATAAATCATCTTCAAACCAATGACAGGTGTCTGCAATTTCAAGTGTTATGTGACAATAAGTAAGCTAATTTTAACAATCATGTAGCTGTTAAACTTTTTAAATTGCTTTGTTTGAATCACAACCTACATGCATTGAATTAACACTTGATGTTGCAGCTGTGTGATTTTCTCACCTGAAGATCAAGAGGGGCTTCACTCCCAAGTCGTCTCATTAGCAACCAGTGCAGGAATAGGGGGAAGTGACATACTGTGTAGTGGCAGCCATTATCATAACCTAATAGGTCTCTTATGACATTTCCTAGTAACTACGAGAATGAGGACTTAAAAGTGAGCCTTTGGGACCCGGAGCCGATCAGTGCGTCTCTATGCATCAAGGACCTCTGTCTCAAGGGTGCTCTATTTTTCGCCAACAGAAAGGTCTTTGTGTTCCAAGTCTCACTTAACACAGTGCATATCTTACATTTCCTGGGAAGACTCCCTACAGTAACTGCAGTTAGTTAAAGTTGGGTATTCTGAGGTTATTTCATTATCACTTTGGGCTATATTTTCTGTCTGTCTGTGTGTGTGTGTGTGTGTGTGTGCAATTGTAGACGTTTTGGTACCAAAAGTTCTAATAATAATATATTTGTGCAGGATATCGACTAATACCATTTTTTTCTGCATGCAGGGCCACATATGCATGGTATAATTTTTTAAAGGCTATTCTATGCTTCTACACAATTATTAGTGACAATGAACATCTGAACATAATTCTGGCCGACAGAGACGGAGGGAGTCTGTTCTAAGGGTAACATACAACTGGTCGATAATGAGGTTTCTCCCATCCCTGGGTGGGCTTGAACCACCATCCTTTTGTTAACAGCCGAATGCGCTAACAACCCTGGCTAATGTTGTAGTGGGTGTGGCCTTGACCTTCTAGCCCCACCCTCCTGCATTTGCTATTGACTTATACTGTAGAAGTTGTGCTGGCTTATCATATAATATAAACATTAAGAAATTGAAAGTTTTTGCATGGAGAAAATGGATAAATGATCCAAGCCACTTTTCAAACATCAAACATTCGCTGTGTTTAAGCTCTGTTTTTGGTCTCTGCCAACTTCCCCCCTTCCCCCTTGTGTTTGTCAGCTAGTTGCTAACTTTGTCTGTAGCTCTTTGTCTGTGTTAAACTAGTTTTTAGAGCTTTTTTTGTCAAACAGCTGCATGCTGTGACTGAAAACGACACAGAGCGGTGAGATTGAGCCAAAACACTCACTTTTGGGTTGTCTTGCATTGCCAGACGGTGTGTGGAGTAAGGTTTGGCTACACCACACATACTGTACGTTTTGGTGTAGTGAAAAAAAAAAGCTCTGGGTTGTTTTGCATTTCTTTGAAGCAGTCACAATTGTCTTGGGCGGTGCTAAGCTCTGAACGCAGCAACGATAGCTCTGCAAAATGGTCTCGGAGACGAACTTGATTTGGTGGAACATTTACATCCGGCAAAAGAAAATGCCGTATACAATAATAAATTAAGTTAGCTGTTCACACAGCACAGTAATTTTAGCTATTATGAATATCGTCGTGTGTACTTCGTCTATAGCAATCCCCACCAATTGGTCCAAAGTAGGTCTGCCTTGTTGCACCGTTCAAATGTTATTCAAAAATTGCCATTTTTTAGCTTGTTGCTTGCTAGCTTGAAGTTGGTTGTCGTTTCCCAAAGCAAACAGAGTTTGATAACTGTGGCGTGAGGTTGTGTATGTGTACCTCGTGAGATTGCATGGCTTTGGCGTGGCTTTATTTGTCAAGAGAGGAAGTTTGAATTGCTGTAGAGGGATAATCCCCCTCCTCTCTGTTTGGCTTGCCATCCTAATGTGACCTTTAGGAGAATTCCCCATTAGCCGCAGGGAGGCACAGAGCGCATGTTGTGCAAAGGCCACTGTTAGGGAAGTGTAGTGCCTGAAGGAGCAGAGGTGTGTGTGTGTGACACAAACCCCACTACAGAAGCCTCAAACAATTGGACTGCTGCTGTTGATTCATATGGAGTACGTTCTTAGCTTAGTCTTTTTTGGATTGAATGTACAGGGTTACTGTCACCTTTCACATTGATTGATGAGACAGTTTACTTCAGAAATATATTGTAATTACAAAGTGACTCAAATTATTTTGCTTATTATGGTTTTTGCCAACATGTGTTTTTCCTCCTTTACTTATATATTTGTATCCATAATCTTGTATAAGCAATAGAGTAGAAGGTCATTTTGCTTTAACACGTCTTCACCTTAGACAAAAAGTTCTTAGCAAAGCAGAGATAAGCAAAACAAGCCCATTCTTATAATTCAAGGTAATAGCTTTTTCATCCCATTTACATCAGAAAACCATTTTTGCAGTGTGTGCATGTCTGAGAGAAACAGCTACACAGAAAACCAAGAGAGGAGGGGGAAATAATTAAAACGTAAGGGAAATTGGCTTTTATCTGTGTTTTTGTTTCTTTCTTTTTTGGTCGATATTTGCCGTTTAAAAGCCACCTTGTCAAGCTGAAAACAAAAATAAATGCGTGTTGAGTGAGTGCGACTTAAAAAAAGGAAAAAAAAAGATAAAATAAAAAACAACGTTTTCAACGAATAAAGTAGGTGTTAACAGCAAAACATAGATGAGGGAGAGTGCATTGGTGGATTTGGAAAATAAATAGCCTCTCCTGTCATAACAGTTATCAGCTGATGAGTCATTTTCTTTTTGTGAACACTGCACATTCTGTTTAATCCAACTGAGAAGCAATACATCCAATTATTCATGTAGAGTCTAAGTGTTTGTGGGGTGAAAGGCACAAAACTTTATGAGTTTTGATATTGTAAGTTGCTTTACATAGCATGAATTACAGTACCACTGTAGACATTGAACATCTTTATATTTAATTTGAAATGTCTATGTGGGTGTCTTAATGTGATGTGTTTTGTCTATCTAGCCATGTTAATAGCTCTAGTTATTGCAATGACGGTCACTCCACCCCTTTTGTCAGGATTGAGAAATCTCAATTATTCATTATCCCCAGAGGATGAACTCCAATAACTTGATTTCATAACAGAGGAGTCTTAGAAATGTTGGTTATCCACTGACTTTACCTCTAGCGTCACCAAGAGGTTCACATTTGGATTTGAAATAAATGTTTCAACAACATTGGATGCCGTTAAATGTAGTACATGCTTTCATGATTGTATTAATTATTGTGATGCCTTAGGTTTTCCTCAAGCACCATCATCAGGCTAAAATGGTTAATGACTGAGTACTTGCAAAACTGGCGACCGTCCTTTCAGCCTCAGCTGTACTTTGAGTTTATGATAACATGGTGAACACGCTAAACAGTATTTCTGCCAAACCTCAGTATTGTCATTGCGAGCGTGTTAGCATGCTATTGTAAGCATATAGCTAAAAGCACAGCTGTTCCATGTACAGCCATACAGAGCCACATGGCTGTAGACTCGGTTCTTTGGTCAACAAAACTATACAGTAGTACATTGTTATTGTCATTATTTTTTATCAGCAATAGTAGTAATATAATGATTGCATTTTACAGACAAATATACCACACACACTATCCAAAGATGTGTGCTGTGTCTTACAAAGTGTAAGTGAGCAGCAGGCACATTATGGGAGTGCACATGTGTGCTACATTTTCAGCCTTTTTTCCTAGTTTAAACTTGGCTGAATCACCTTAATCAAGGACTATTGTCAGATGCACAATGGCAGTCACAGACATTCACACATAAACACATCCTCACACTGCTTATTATCATGTAGACTTCATCTAAAATGGAGCCACTTTGGCTATATCAGAAGCCAGTGCTAAACGCTGGTGCCAATGTGCACCCTCTCTCGCTTTTTAAGAGGTATACTGGCCTGGAGCAGTGACTGGAATTGGTGTGTGATTGGACAACTTGTTCCAGTCTGGAAAAGAAGGGGGGGGAAAACAAGAAACAGTGTATTGGAAAGAGAAATAGAATCAGAAGAAAAAGTGATACTTTTTAATCAGAAAATGTGAGATGATTCCATGATAGAAAGTCGAAAAAGAAAAAACAGAACAGTAAATACAAGCAAGGAGCTTATAAATAGGATAAAACCCGTTTATTTTTGACTAGAGCATAATTAGGATTAGTGGTTAATAATAAACGTGGCTGTAACTACCACTGAGGTCATATCCTCTGTACTTTATCTGCTAATTTGGGGGTTTTAAAGACCCATAGGGATAGTATGTGGATCTTGTATTGGCTGTTGAATAAATTAACTCCACCTAATTTTTCACAGTTTAACAGTTTACTCATCATGAGGAGTATTATTCAGCTTGTGAAAACCGTCTAATGAAAGATGCTATTGACTTGCATTATGAGACAGTGTTTTTGGAGTGTTCCTTTATGAGTTGAGAAAATAATCCTACCTCTTAGGCTAAAAGACCTTTTTTAAAAAAAAACAAAAACAGATAAGAGCGGCTGTGGCTCAGTGGTAGAGCGTCCCATGTCGAAGTGTCCTTGGCCAAGACACTGAACCCCGAGTTACCAGTGTGAATGTGTGTGAGTGTTTATCTGATGAGCAGGTGGCACCTTGTACATACCAGTGTGTGTATGAATGTGTGTGAATGGTTCCTGTATGATGTATGATGTAAAAGCGCTTTGAGTAAGACTAGAAAAGCGCTATATAAATACAGCACATTTATATATATATAGCACATATAGAATACAATTATCATAACATGTTGTGGTCACAAGCCCAAAAATGAGAACAAAATTCACAGTAAATACTACTGAACATCTAATCTAGTCATTTTGGGGCCTTTTTCTGTATTTGTGTGGGGGGGAGGTATTTCTAAAATAGGCCCTAAAGATGAACATATTCTTAATGCATAATAAGTTCTTCCATATTTATAGTACAGTGTCCTAAAATCCGATTTACTGGTTGTCTCAAGTTCACTAAGTACAGTAGGCATTTATATAAAATATAGAATTGAAGCTGTAAAAACATTTATTACTATTTAATTCACCCCACATCCTTTAGAAGCTTTGATTTAGGCTGCTCATACACCCCTATGAATGTATCTCTCTCATAGGATTGTAATGGCATTGATTCGGTATGGGTCTTTTTGCAGAGCCCTTGTCTGGAGCAAGATTACCTGCAGTGACTGAAGGTGTGAGACATGCCCTTAATCTATGTTAATATTAAAAGCCTGATAAATGTGAGAAGGGCCTCAAATGGGAGTTGGGATGATTAATACTGGTTTATTTATGGCAGTCATATTCTGTGGTGTCTGAAATATTGTCCCGCATAGATCACAGCAGCTAGAGGAAAAAAAGCAGGGCAACTGATGCAGTAACTTCTGGAGGTGTGTGTTTGTGTGTGTTTTTTTTCTTCAATTTATCTCTTTTACATGTACCACTTTAGCTGAAGAAGAGGGACTATCAACAACATTCATGCGTATTGTGAAAGTAAAAGCGAACCGCTTCAGGCTGCAGTTGACCTCTTTGTGTCTGAGGCGATCACTGAAAGTTGCCTAGAGCGCTGTGCAGAAGTCTCATCATCTGCACAGTGCTTCTGTGAAAACATCTGTGCGAGAAAAGATCCATCCCTCCGTTGTCATCCAGCTTTCTTCCTTCTGCTTCCCTGTCTCTCTCCATCTTACCTTTGGCATAAACCCGGGGTGTCAAACTCATTTTAGTTCATGGGCCACATACCCCTAATTTGATCTCAAGTGTGCCAGACCAGTAAACCACTCCAGAAGGATCAGAAACTTTATCTGCCACAGAGCTTCTTGTCAGCTTGATGCTGGCAAAAAAGTTGCTTCTACTACAACAGCGTTCTAAGGCCAATATAGGAAAAAGAAAAATATCTTGCGGATCTGGAGAAAAGGGTTGTATTCAAAGAAAAAACTCTGAATTTCTAAGGTTAAAGTCGTAAATTTGTATAAAAATAACTCTGATATTCTCTGAGATTTAAGTGGTAAATTTGCAATTGGAATGAATTACTTCTCTGCAATTGTCATACTTTCGTCATTCAGTGGGCCTGATTGAAACTTTTGGCGGGCCTGTTCTAGCCCTCGTATGTTTGGCTCTCCTGGCATATACTGTTAGCCTGGTTCTACCAGACTCAGACATTTCATTTGTAAAGAGAGTCTGGCCACTCTCTGTTGACAAGTGTTAACTTCCTTGAAGGCGGGTACTCAGTTGAAGTTTAAATCTATTGGATCTGCTCAGAGCCACTCTGGATCTGCCATAATCAATCGCTATAGTTTTGTCGTGATTTTGCCTTAGCATCGCTAGCGTCTGCCTTAGCTAACTCCTTCACCACTAACGGAGCGAACTAGAAACTCAAACTTTTCCCAAACCGCGTGGGGAGAAGGGCCACAACACCATGGCCACTAACAAAACTCAGCAAAAATTGCTCGGCCTTTAACTTGTGGATATTCATCAGCATTGCCACAACCGACCAAATGGCTGCGCTCGCTTCTTTTTCTGCTGCCACTACGGCTAGCACATGACCTCAACGTCATCATTCTCAGCCACTCCCTCTGCTCGCTGATTGGACCGGTAAAGATTTGACCTGAGAAAACCTTCAGAAGCCTCCGCTACGGACTTACAGGAATCTGAGATGATGTGTCAGATAGGGTTGGTTGTACCTCACTGTTGTGACTCAGTAGGCCAGGTCAACCAATGTGGTCTTCCATTCACTCTGACAAAGAAAACTTAGTAGAGAGGTTAAATGTGAACATGCCAGTCTTGTGTTATAATGTAGATGGAGAAAATTGAGCTTTTTTTTACATTTTTGACACAGGCTTGCATATAATTTGTTTTGGTTGGCGAACACTCTTGTTTCTTTCAAATAAAATGAGGAGTATTAAGGGATTTATCTGCTATTGTTTAGTGTGCATGATTCTGGATGGACTGGAGTTTATTTAGGATTTTGGATGATGTACTGTAAATATGTGATGAAGGCATGGATTCAAGTTTCGGCAGCAGAGAAAAAGAGTGATGGGCAGAGACAAGCTGTCTTTATTAAGGTGGGAAAAAAGGCTGTTGCACCAAATGCTTGCTCCTGGGAAATTGTTGGGTCTTTTAAAGTTAGTGTGGTCTAGAAGTACTCTATCTTGAAGATATTGATCTTGAAGATAACTCTTGTTGTGATTTGAAACTATAAATAAAATTGAAAAATTGTGGTTATGGCTGGGTACTGAATTCAATACTTTTTAGTAGGGCTGTGATCTCCCAGTCGACTGGTCGATTTATTGGTCGATACGTTCTGGCTCAACCAAAATTCTGATTGGTCGATTTTTTGCCGTGTTAATTTCATCAGGTGGAAGCATAGACCGTTATGGTCTTTGGGTGGAAAGCACTAATTGCTAATGGGGGTGTTTTCAGAACATCCCCTTGTTTTCACTTTTTTTTAGATTAGCCCAACCCACTGGGGACAGAATGAAGAAAGAACTACAAAGCCTTGGTTTAGTGGTTTGCTGAATATTAATTTAATTGTGAGTGTTTAATTTACAGTCAGTCCTCCTCTACCATGTCGAAGACATCGGCAGTGTGGCAGCATTTTACAAAAATAGATATCGGAAAAAAGTCGAATGCAAAGTTTGCAAGCAACAGTTTGCATATCGCAGCTTGACTACAAACATGGCATATCACCGGAAAACGGTAGGCTAACTTGTCTGCGTTAGGTTGCCCTGTCTGTTTTGAGTAGGCTATATGAAAATATCAGAATTGGCATATTTCATAGTCTAATAATCGTTTTATATCTACCGGGGCACCCACCCGCAACGACGGTAGCGTTCCCCAGACACACCCAGAACCCGCTGGACGTTAAAGCCCATGTTGCAAGTTAACCACCACTGTTGATTATTGGGTACAAAAAACACTCAAGATATGTATATCATTTTTTAAAATGTCTCCAAATAGTGTTAAAAGTTAGTTTTTGGTCATTTTTGGTGTTCGCGGGTTTATGAAGTCAATTCGGCGATGACGTCACGTAGGGGAGTTAAGTCTCAGCCTAGCACTAGAACTACGGAGACTGACTGGGAGGAGGAAGAGGAGGAAAGGCCAGCAGCCAAATAATTACCAACCTACCAGACGTGAGAGGGCAAATGAGGAATTGTCAAGATTGTGGGGAAGTCTCCTTCATTTATCTCCTTTATTTTAGCAACGCAGCAATGCATACAATGACTTTACTTTTCACTGTCAGTGAATAGCACCAAGTGAACGTCAACGTTTTCTTTCGATCTAGTGACAGGGATCATGTCGTTAGCTCAGATAAGTACTGCTACACTTATCTAGATATAGTAATAGAAGGCATCCCCGAGTGTTATTTCTAAGTGTTTACCTCTTCCTCCGGTGAAAACGTGTCGCTGTTTGGCAGGTGCTTGTGTGTGTGGCGGCGAAGCTGCGGTGGTCCGCCGTGATCCGCCGGTCGGGAAGCGAGCGCCTCCGGTCGGGAAGCGAGCCCCTCCGGTTGGGAAGCGAGCCCCGCGATCAGCTGATCTGAAGATGCCTAAATCCGTTTGTGACATTTCAGGCAGGATCATGGTCCTCCCCAACCAGCACGCACCAGGATTATAATTGTTTATATTTCAAACATCACTGCAGGTTGATTGTGGGCGACATCGCGGTCGTGTTAGCTTACCGAAACTCTACTGCCGAAGTTGCTGGCTGGCTACGCGACGTTAGCTATATCCGCTAGCATCCGTACAGGCTAACTATAGCCAGTTAGCTTTGTGTGTAACGTAACAAACCCCCCTCGATCTCGTAGGAGCGAAGCTTACTATTTCATTCAATACAATTATGGTACAAAAGGTGCACTAATGCCACATGTATGATGTTGACAACAAGGACGCATATATAGGCAACACCACAGGCAGTCGTAGTATTTACCTAGCAGGCTAGGCTAACGCTGTTGTGCTAACGTCCGGCGGCGCAGCGTTAGCTAGCGGTCTAAACTTGTGAAAAGCCAAACAACATCCCCGTCTAAGCTGTGTTTCACTTTCCCTCCAATATCATTATAAATATAATAAAGTCACATGGACTCGATCGAGACCATAGACTGTTAATATTAAAAGACCAGAAGCCACATTAGGCCAGACCAGTGGTAAATACAACGCAGGCTGCTCTGTTATCTCCCCAGCGTGACGTAATGCAATGCATTGTGGGGGGAAAATGAAACACTGTAAAATTGTTTCTAATTTTCGTAATATATTCAATTTTACGATCTCCAACACCATCAAATACAATGGATAACAGTTCAAATATTTACTACCAACAAGCAAATTGCACAAATTCGTGCAAAATTAATCCTGCAACATGGACTTTAAGCCTCTACCATCCAAACGCAAAAATAATATCACGGAAGGAATTGTCGACTATATTGCTCAGGATATGAGGCCCATTGCTGTTATGGAGGGCTGAGGTTTTAAGAACTTGTTAATATACAACGCAAGCACGCCCCACCATCATGCATGGACTAACCGGAAAATGTGAGGGACTTAAAGAGAAAGTTTTAGAGTTAATACAACACAGCGAGGCACTGAGCTTGACCACAGATATGTGATATGTTTAAATATACAGTATAAATTAAAGTGGACGTGCCTTTTGTGTTTAAGAGTAAAAGTTTTAAATTAATAGTCTATTCATGCCTCAGCCGCGAAGCCTAGCTCCTATGTTCAGCCGCTCCGTGCGAGGACATGCACAGAGCGCTGATGCAGCGCTGTCAGAGCCGACAGACGAGTGTCATTTCACTGCAAAATAATTAGGTCAAAAACAATTTAATATAATGCAAATAGCCCACAAGGACAAGTAATGCGGGACAGTACAGTTAATTAATCTAACGTTTTTTTTTTCCGCCCCTCCGCTGTTATACAGACTGTATAAAACAGGTTTTAAAGCACTGCAAAGCTCTCCCTTCTCTTCATTGAAGCCTCTATGTTTACAGGCTTGTGTTAATACGCAATGTACTATAGATGCAAAAAAAATCTGTTTGGTGCTGCCAATTTGTTTTGTGTTGTCATGGTTCATTTGTGCAATAAACATTACACTTCGTGAGAAGAAGACTATGGCAGAGAATTGTGATATCTATTTTAAGCTTAAAAAAATTGTGATTCTTAAATTTGTTACAGTGTACCAGCGCTAGTTCTGGTGATTTGTTTGACGTGCTGTTTGAAGGAGAGTCTTGTTTTTAATAGAACCTCAACCTTTCTAAGTGCAACCCATTCATCAACTCATATCCACAAATCAAATGTGTGTGCACAGTCTGACCTCCACATTAACTAAACACACTGCTTTTAATCAGGATGTGAAATAAGAATAAAAGAAAAACAGGGAAATATGGAAGTGGCAAACTTTTATGACGTGACATAATGACACCAGACAATACCAGCTGTTACAAGAAGAAGTTAAAGTAAAGTGGAAGTTAAATAGTGTGAAAGAAAACTAAAGGAAGATTTAACAATTCACTTGTTAAAAAACAAAAGACCTACCAACTCTGCAGTTCACTATTTTTATCTCAGGTTTTCTTTCAGGTGTGATCTTAATTTTCTGAATATAAAACAATTGGAAGAACATTACAATTCCCTGTTCAGCTTGACAGATGTAAGCCGAAAGAGGGAAAGTGATAATACGTTTGCACCTTGTTGTTTTGGGTGAAAGTAGAACTGCAGCCAAGCCTTTTCTATATTTGAACCATAGGCAAATGACAGAGGGAGAAGTAAAATTAGGTAAACTCATACAGTGGTGCTCATAAGTTTATGAACCCATGCCTAGTTGACTATAAAGAGGAATTAAAAATAAAAAATCATCTTTTGGAAATTGATCTTAATGCCTTAATCAAAGAAATAGGAAAAATCCAACCTTTAGGGACACCAATTGAATAATAATAATGAATAATATCATAATTAAATACATGTTCTTCCTTAAAATACAGGGGGCAGAATTATACACACTCATATGTTAAATTCCCATAGAGGCAGACAGCTTTTTATTATTAAAGGCCAGTTATTTCATGGATCAGGATACTATGCATCCTGATAAAGTTCCCTTGGCATTTGAAATTAAAATAGCCTTGCATCATTACATACCCTTCACCATACCTAGAGATAGGCATGGTTTTATTTCAGTTAGCCTAATAGCTGGTTTGATTTGCGTTGAGAGATGATTTCCGGCCGCGCTTGGATGTTAACAAATAAACATCGATTTCACAAATTGGTGAATGTCTGCGAAAGCCGTCTGGAAGCAATCTCAGCTTAGTATGTAACTAAAGGAATTTGAAAATCTTAGAAGCTTTACATTGCAGAAAAAGCCGAACATTCCTTTCAGAGCTATTTTGTATGACATAGAAACACCTTACCAAACATTGCTTTGGACCTCCAAGTGTAATTTGGAAAATGCAATAAAGTAAGAGATACTGTGGGCTGGAAAGTGTTTACCATCTCACTTTGTGAGTACATATATTACACACACACACACACACTAATGCACTCTCAAATCATCACCTGCTTTGTCTTTACTCACGGCAACTCACACTGCTAAACCTGTCTTTCACTTTGCATTGATAGAATCAGCAGTGCATGTAATAACACTGAGATATTTCACACTAATTTACACCTGAATAGAATATATTTCAGGACTTATGGCAGCTCCAGTCATTATGTAGCGCCTTTTTAATGTAAGTCTTCCTTTCCCGTGGTGTGATACATTTCAACTATAATTTGAATGTTGCCGGTGATGTTAATCTATTTTAGGAACCCTTTGCCTTCAGTCGCAACACTTTGTGGGAAATGCTAATGTATGTTATTGGTTTGTCTTGCTTTTCAAGTCATGAATTTCACAGTGGTCTACAGCTACTCTCGAAGCAAACCAGAACACTTTAATGAGATTGACTTTTTATACAAAGGAATATGTCAAAAGTCTGCTCAAACGTCTGGACAAATTTTGGAATCAACATGGGTATTGGAAGCTGTCAAAGTTGACGCTGAACGTGATAATGAGATGTTTTGGCAGTGTGCTCCTCCAAGTGATCAGCATCTGTGTTATGCTCACACAGGCGCATGCACCAACACACAGTTCCAAAGGTAAAATGGGCAGTGTTTTAGCAGTGGTGCTGATACAAACCAAGTGCGATATACCACACAAACTCCTTTAACTCAACATGACACATTTGTTGTTGGTAAATGGCCCTCTTCTATCACAACGTCTAGAACCACACCAGAAATATGGAGATATTTGCACCTCCTTGTTGATTATTTTAATCGAATCCCCCTTCTCTGGGATTTCACAGAGGCTTATCAGGAGGCAGGCTGGCTGGGAATCTGTCGTGCTTGGTAAGGTGTAGCGTCTTGGGGACACAACACCTTTCCGAAGCGCCACACAAAAGCCCCCAAGCACTGCTGAGAGTGGCAGATATCACTGCACCCCGCAGTGTCACAATCACAAATGCATACATTTAGTCAAAAATACAAGGGTCTTTGCTGTTGGGCAGATAATGAGACTGCCAATCCTGTAAAAACGCATGACTGAAGGAGAAGGAAAATAACCAAGGTTACGGAAATGAAAAATGTTGTCAACAGAAGATACACAAATATAGCCCTTTTACCCCCTGATAAGCCAGTGATCTTCAAATAGTCAACATAATTGAATGAACACGAAAATGGATGGATGGAATTTGTAATATAGTGTAGTATGACTGGCCATGCAGGGCGTGCTATTTATCTGTTGTATTGACACGGTTCAGCAAGGACACTTACATCAGCCAACATAAATAACAAACGTTTTACTTTGACAATAACCTGCAGATTGAGAAAATGGTCTAAAAGGCATAATGTATACAGGCAGCCAGCTACTTTAGGCTGTCTATGGACAGTGAAAGGGAGGAGGAGATTTTTCGCTGAGATGGTAAAGCAGAGAATGGGACACAGTGAGTAATTGAAAACATCCCAGACAGGATGTGGTTACAAGGGAGATATATTACTCTTTGTGAAAAAGGATGTGAAGGAAACTAATGAGTCAGTATTTCAGTAATTGTCCTCAGCTAAGAATAAGCATTGACGGAGACAGTGAGACAGTGGGCCTCTCTTTAGACGGCATTTAGATCACTGTGTCACCAAAGCCTAATTGCAAGGTGACCATTATATTGGAGAAACAAGACACTGACGCTGGACTCAGATGATGGGTAACTCTGTGCAGCTCTTAATGAGCTGCGCTGCTGTAAACATGATTTCATGCTTCTCAGTGGCAATTATCATAAAAGAAAGAGCCTTTAAGGCATATGTTAACCCAATTTCGCTATTCTTTTACTAATATTGTCTATTGCTGTTTTTACTTTGTGCCAGTTAAATCAAATAAACCATAAAAGTGTCCAAAGAAAACTGTAATTACTCTTAACTTCTGCTTAGCATTGAATTATTCTTTTGAACACAACATAATCAAATGAAAGTAAACATTTCTCTAAAGTGCAACACACACCGACATTTCACGTGCCAACTGACTCCCACAGTTGAGACCTGACACTTCCAGATAGGACAATTAAACTAGTCAATGCACAGTAATGTGCCAGTTTGGGGAGTGAATGCGACAAAAACAGCTGCTTTTCTGGAGAGTTGATGTGCATCAACCCACAAAGAAACGACAGCTGTTCCCTGGGCTTGCACCTGCCCTTAAATCTCCTTCTCCTCCTATCTGTATGGATATTGGGTCAAGTGACTTATGTGAAAGCAGCCATTCGCAGTGACAAACCTACAATGAATTTCACCTGACTCTCTAGTTGCCCTCAGTTCTATGAAGATTTTTGGCATCTTTCAGCTCATTGTTTTAGTTTTACGGCTGCAAATTTGCTGTTTACAATTAAACCTTATGTTCTCTTTAACCTCTGCCTGCAGCAGAAAACTACTCGAAAAACCCACTGTACACTTCCAAATATTTTTTTCAAGAGTAGGGGATACCAAAAATAAAGTTAAAAGTAGAATAAATATTGGACTTGCATTCGCCAGGTTGCCAAACACACAAGTCCAAATGAATGTTAATGTTGCTCTGTGTCTGTTGCCTGTGTACATGTTCGCCATAACAAATGAATACGCTAAGAATATATTAATGTTTTTGTTGCCAAAAGATAAAGTTTAAGTGGAAGGAAGTGTACGGAAATAATTAATGAGGGGAAGGGGGTCCGAGAACGAAGACAAAGATTAAAAAAAAAATTTGATCAAGGGAGGGTGGCTTGTATTTCTTGGGCGAGCAGAGGAAGGTGTTTCAAATTCTTCTCGTCTCAAAATTACATTTTCATTATTTCATTAAGAGGCACAAATATGTCAGTGTTTAAGTCCATTAGCACCAACTGAGTTAGCACCTGGGCCCGGTTTGCTGGTAGTTAAAGGCCTAACCGTTAAGCCCAAAGATATTTTCACTATTTTGTTATGTTATGCCATTAATATATTATTTTAAGATATTATCTCAATAGTTTGCCTTTAAGTTCTTTTGGTACTGTGTGTACAAGTCATTTCGTCACTGTAAAAAAGCTATTTTGTCCCTTTTTTTTAAAACAATGGAATAAACATTTCACAACATACACGTACAGAATGAGGATTATCATTGAGCGAATGAAAAATTTAGGACCAATGACAATCATTTGAAATGAATTATAACCATTTTGACACATGCAGCAAGAAATATTGGAACAGAGTATTGCAGAAAGTTTCCACTTCCTGCAGCTTGGTCAATGGAAATCAAGAAACCGTGATAATAAAAAACCTAGCACTTTGCTTTATGGTACCAGTGAGAGAGATGAAGGAATGTGTGCGCAGAATGTGGATATTGACAAATTACCAGGCCAAGTGGATTTTCACAATCCCTGACAAGATCAAGACTCGAGATTCACCACTTTCGATCCCCTGCGGGATGAAATTGGCGAGAACCCCGCCCCCCCAACCAACGGTCAAAATGAAGAGATAAATCAGAGGGTGAAACTGTTCTTATAATGGAAGCTGGTTAAACGTCACCTGCTGAGTGAGGGCAGTCGCCATTAAACGTCTGATATCCTTACATGACAGATGAAACGGTGTGAAATACAGCGGCGGCCACCTGTTGTCATAACCTTGTTACCACATTGCACAAACAACCGTTTTGCGAATCTGTTGGCCCCAGTAAAGTCTTCAAGATTTTTTTTTTCATCACTTTTCTCTCAAACCACAGATATTATGATGCTTGTTAAAGAAGAATGACATGGTGTTGCGCCAAAAGGTGAAGGACAACCTCAAGATCCAATCATCAGTGTCATGGAGACAAAATTACAGCAATGAAAGAGGGCAAGATGTAATGGCTAGCTTACCATATACTGCACACTGTAATCTACCATGTGTAGGTTGGGGAGTTTGTTGATACAAGTACCTTCTGTACAAACTTCCCCAAAAACTCGTCAAAGTCACCCGGGGTAACTGAGGTGAAGCACGTAGGCGACTTTAAAGCTTTATTAGAAAATTAGCCATTCAAAATGTATGCAAAGGTCCACAGTGGTCATGAAGGGGGCGGTCAGTGCAAAGCATGATTCATGACCATCATTTGTGTTTGAAAAATGAATAAAGGGTGCCTGATAAATCATCACCCAGGCCAACCTTTGACAAAATCACTGAACTGCCATAATCCTCCGCCACCTTTGGATGGAAACACATGCTGACTGCAAGGTCAAGACGGATGAGAGAAACTAGAGCATATTTCAGTGAGGACGCAGACAAGATGGTGTGTGTATCGCTCAATAATGGCATTTAATATTGACTATTTGTGGCCGATGTGTATAGGTCTCTCCTGAGCTGGACCTTGAAGAAAGGAGGAAATGTGTACACTTACACAAACCTGACCCTGAAGAAAGGAGTGAAAAAAAGCATGTAAAGCCCAAACTACATGCGGAATATGAGCCTTTTATTACTGGTGGAGACTTGCAGTGACAATGTCAGTGCATGCAGCCAGCTTAGTTTGATGTATTTCTTGTTGGAATAAGTTTATAGTTTGGTATTTCTAATAAAAGCATTAGTATTGGGAAGGTATTACCATGAAAGATACTTTGTCAGGTTTTTGATTGTTTTGGAAGATAAAAGTAATGGGATTTAAACACTCCATTTTCAAAGTATGTTTTGTAACCTGAAACCAGGACATGCTGACTCGCTCTAAAATAAATTTAACAAACAAGGCTTTAAGGACTTGAAAGCTGCCCAAATCAATATTTTTAGATTAACAATGGGAACATATGACTTGGGCTGGATACTAAAGTCAATACTTTTTAGGCACAGACCGTATTGTATTGAGTATCAAAACATGCCTTGTCATTCGATACCCAATTTCAATACTTAAAGCTGCAGTAGGTAGTTTTGAGGAAACGTGGACTTAGCCTAAAAATTTGAACAAGCACACCTTACAGGCTCCTCCCCCCTTGCTCTCTGCTGCGCTACAGCCCCCCCCTCCACAGGTCCTCGAGCCTGCCGTGAACGCGCAGGCTAGTAAGCAGGGCCACCGATGCTTTCCACACAATGCAGAGGATTTATTCTGAGGAGGGTATAGCTGTTGTGTGCTGTGCTTTTAAAACTTTATGTAAAAAAATTGCTTATTTAAAATATTTCTATTAAAAGTTTTGGAAATATTTTTCAATAAAAAAGGGATTAAAAATTTTTATGTAATCGCTCATTTGTGAGAACAAAAGCAGCACTTTACACAGTACATTACTGAATTACCTTTTGGATCGATTTAAAACACTTAACTTTCAGTAGGAATGATGAATCACTGAGGAAGCTCACTAAGCCAAGGAATAACAACATCTTAGAAATATGTCTTAGGTTTTATTTTGCATATGGGTAAAATAAATCAGCTTTTTTTGCAAAGTACACACAACAAAATACTGAACATCTTGATTTGGACTGAAAGACGATTCCTTCACGTGCCTCTGTGTCTGGGGCCATGTCTGACCTGTTGGAGGAGCATAAAGAATGTGTGTCAGACATTTGATTTACAATCCTGAGGGGGAAGAAACAGGGGCAGGGACAGCGCACAATTAAAGTAGTTTCACCATAGCTGCATTTAATTGTGATCGACAAACACATTTTGGCTTACTAAATGTAGGGATCGAAACAATATTGCTTATACGGAGGGTGAACGAGTTAGCTACAACATTCCTGCCGTGCTACAAGCTAACAAGCTAACTGTTAGACTTAGCTAGCAACAAGCTACAGAGTAAAATGAGATTTGCGCTATCGCCAACGATACTGTAACCATCGCTAGCTTAATTGTGTAGTTCTTACATAATGAAACAAATCCAGCAGGGATACTTACAGGTTGAGCAGAAATGTGGCTAGCTCTGAATCCGTGTTGAATCCTTTCAGGAGGCGTAGCTCCCTCCACCTCTGAAAAGCCTCCGATGTCGACCCTCGTTTTATTTCGGCTCGGTTTAATTCTTTCTTTTTAACTCGCTTTTCGTCATCGGTCTTCTTCTGTTTGCCCGTCTTTGTTTTCTGAGCAGGTGTCACTCGAGAAATTGGCAGTTTTCCTGAAAAGTTGTTTCTCCGCGATTAGCACAGCTGCAGCACACGGGCAATCTTGAGCTTGGACACGGTACGCGCTGTGCGGGGGGAGGGGGTATGAGCAGCGCGTACACGAGAGTGATTGACACTGCTAAGACAGTCCTCCTGGCTCTGATTGGCTGTTTTGATCGGGAGCGGTGTATTTCTGCCAAATAGCATCAGGGACACAGGGAGGAGCCATAGGAGCTTAATTTTTTCACAGATTATCTGTCTCATATTCTACTGTCAGGGCATAGTGACAGTTTTAACAAATATGTAAAAAATACATTTTTACAAAAGTTACCTACTGAACCTTTAAGGAGTGAATCTCATCAGCGCCAGTGATACAATAATAATGCTGGTGATTGGTTACACGTCATAGAGGCACGCAGGAAAAACTACATCACGCACAGAGACGGGGTCACGTAGTATGAGCTGATAAATAAAAAAGATTTGTGCCATAATGTTCCAGTTTCTTTTTGTTGGTTGGGAAAAACATCATTTAAGAACCAGTTTCAAAGTCACTGTATTAGTATGGGTACTGGTATCGAAATTTTTAAGCAATACCCCGCCCTAAACATGACCACGCATTTTTTGTGATGTCCTCTGGTCTTGAGGCAGCGATGAGGTGTTTTTGTACTGTGGTATCTTTCAGCAATGATGGCCATTGCAAAGCAAATCGCTATTATAAACAAAAAATGTAAAAACGTTATGCTAATTAAATAGGAATATGCTGAATAACATTTTGTTTGTGTATGTGTTTTCCAGTGAATGATAATTATACAGTGGTGCAAACATCAATGATACTATAATTTTAGTACCGGCCTGTTTCACAGTTTGTATGTGTGAAGTTATAATAAGGACTTTAAAGATTTGTAACCGGCAGCTGTCCCTACATAGTCACTGACACAGGTTTTGAAATGGTAAAAGATGCGCTAGAGGCTTTTTCGTGCCCAATGCTGCAAATCACGTGGTGAAGGAATGCTTCCTTTGTTACTAGGCAAATAATGTTCCATACAATAGCAGCCAGAGCGCAGTGTCGAGCTCCAAAGCTCAATATCTGCTATGTAACATGTGATTCTCCTATCTTCCAAAGAAGAAACCTCAACACAGAGCCTTCACAACAGATTAAACTTCAGTGGTGTTGATGCTAAGCCTGGACTCAATGCTATCTTCTCAATGCCAAAAGACGTTTGATTATGGTTTAAAATATTGAAACAGCTTGAGGATCGCTTGGGTTATCTAGCTCAGCACCCACAAAGTTGGAAACACTACTGGCAAGATAAGATAAATAAAGTGCCCCATGTTTTCTTCACTTACTGAAATGTCCTAAGCTAGTGCCTTTTCCACCTGCCCCCAAGCAATGTACCAACTAATCATTGAGTGCCAATACACATGAACTCATTGGCTAAATGTGCACCTGAAACCTCTCCAAAAACCATATGCGCGCATGTGCATACCAACACTGTGCACGTGAAAGATGCTCATATTTATCTCCATCTTTTTCTCTCTCACTCTTCCTCTGTTTCTAAAATAGGAATTTCAGTGATGAGCGGTGCAGCTGGAGACAATAAACTGGTAGAAGAAGCAATTACCAGCAGGTGACAAGCTGGTGGTTCAGGGCTTTCAACATGTCATTATTTGCACATCGACATTTCCAAGAGCACTGACAGGCCATTGCTGTGGCTGCCGTGGCAAGCCACCAGGATGAACCCGGGAAAGAGAAGGGGGGGGGGAGGAAAACCCAAAAGCCAACGTGAAAGAGTGTCCTCTCACACTCTTCCACTCATATTCACAGACATGCATATACTTCTTTTTTAGTGGATACAGATTTTTTTTCTAATTCTTAAACATACACTTACATTGATGTACAGTACATTCACATAGCTCTCTGTCTTTCACCTCTCCATAGCCGTAGAGCTGCTTAAAGATGATTCTCTTTATATGTGAAATGGTAATTGTATTTCTCTAATCTAATCCCATTAGAACCCCGTACCTCCTCTACAAACTGCCCCGAGGAAATCACACAAAAAGTCAATGAATTAAGTAATAGCTTGGTGCTGAGCCAAGGGTGCTCACCGGTGATCATGGCTGTCAGCAGAAAAACGCATCCGTCAAGAGCAAGTTGCACGCCTCGCATAGACACACACACACACACACACACACACACGTACCAGACACGCATATAGTCAGTGGTGTTGTTCCCACGAACCATGTACTGTAACCTCTCCATGAGAAACACACTTGCACATTGTTGCCACTGTACAACCCATTCAACTCCTGTCCAGAACAGGCACACCACACAAACACAAAAGTGAAGAAAATGCCAATGGTAAAGCCGAGTGCGTTGCCATGGTTGGGAATGTGTCCCTGTCCTGGAGTCGTGCCGGCTTCATCTGTGTTACAAATAAGACCAAAGAGGGCAAAATATTGTCTGGGCTTGTTTAGCTGCAGGCTTGGAATACAAATGCAGATATGGTTGTAACTACTGTATACAACACGGGATGACAGCTATTGATGCTACTTTACACTACTTTACACAAGCATTTGCATATGGATCATGCTTTAGTAAGCACTCTGCAAGATAGAGGAAGCTTTGTGTAAATGATAGAAGTGATTGTGGAGTACTGAATAGAGTCTGATTGAAAGTGTGTGTGCGCAGTGGTGAACAAAAGAGTGCCCACGATTCATGTTGGATGGGCAAACTGAAAAAATTAAAATATGTGGGTATAAAGGCGTTTATAGTTTGTTTGCTTTTGGGTCCCAATCAGTTTGTAAACTTGGAGCAATTTCCCCTTGGTTTGGTTTTGTTTCACACCTGGAAAAAATCCAAGCGTACCAAAATGCGTCATTACAAATCACTCAAAAATGTTCACTCCGCTCATTGGTCGCTCATTGGTCTATTGTGTCTGGGGGCGGGAGCAAGAAAGTAAATGCAGTGCATGTGTCGTCCATCTCCATGATTAAACCAGCTCATTGTATTTAAGGCAAGCAGTGTGAACACAACAATAAGCTTGCTAAATGTTTGAACTTCTTCACCAACCACTGTGTTCAGTTCACTAACTTCATTGAGCCCAGCAGGGCAATTGAAAAGCATACAGAGCACAGGCACTATTATGTTCCAGCCTTGCAGAGTTACAGAAAGGCCGACAAGGATTACATGTTTCAGAACCATGGAGAGACAGAGTTAAGGACTTTGAATACTACTTGCGGTAGTCACATACAGTAGCGATTGTAGAAAGTTCTGTTTTAACAAAGGTAGTCTTTCTCATTCATGCATGAATAGAAGTTGATACCGTGGCCGGCAAATGTGAATTTTCTAATAATTTCAGAAACACAAAGTTTTAGATTTGAATTATGTATTTCTGTCCTTCTCCCCTTCGAGATAACACTGCTCATATTGCGATTCACAATTTCAAAGTGCATGTATTTTATAGCATGCCTCTACTTGAGCACAGACACTGTCACTATTCATGAAAGTCCGTTTTGGGCAAAGAGCATTGGAAAGGAACAAAAACAGCTTCAGTACAGATTCAAATGACAAACTTAAGAAATGACTTCTTTGCCTTTTAGGAGGAGAGAAAGGAGTCAACAGTTGTTTTGCTATGAGATTGTGTTCTCTTACTTCTTTTACACCTTTTTAGATTTTTTTTCAGTGAGGAAGCTGATCAGCTGACTGAATCTGCCTATTGTACTGTAGCAGCTAGGGGTGTCACAATACCAAAAATTCAATTGTTGGTGCTAATACCAGTAAAGTAACACGATTCTCGATGCCGTTTTTGGTACCACGGTAGTAAAAAAAAGATTTTGTAAGATTCCATGCATTTTTACTTGAAACATGAACTTTATTAAAATATTTAAAAAAATGTCATAACAAGACATACAAAACATGTTCAATAGAGCATAGAACAACATAATCAAGTGCTTTAAATAGTCATAGTGCAGCAACTAGTGTCCCCAGATACATTCCAGACTTCCAGGCATCTTTTCAAAAGGTACTGTGCAAAAACATAAGTTTCCAACAGTTGCGTGACCAGAGACATGACAAACCCCGGGTAAATATTGGAAATGTATTTGAAAGATGGAGACAGCTTAGAGCCCAAAATATGCAAAGTTGGCTAATTTCCTCCTGAACATGTCATTTCAACATTTTTGTACTCACATTGAATTATATAGCGTTACCGAGTTGGTTACTCGCAAAAACAATTGAGACAGTAAAGTTATCCCAACTGGTCCTGGCTAACTGTGGCTAAAGATGCCATGTTAACCCTGCGAACAGCTAACATTACTGGAGGACCAGGCAAGTGGCCATGGCTGTTGACAACATGTAGCCGACAGTGGTGAGTTATTTCAAGCCAAGAGTGGGGGGCTGTAAATCGGAAAGAGAGGACCGTGAGTTTGCAGTGAACATGTTGGTTTTATTTTGGGTACTGTTGACTCTTGTTCATATTTTTCCGAGATATATATGAACTGGAACTTTGGCCACTTGTTTGCTGCTA
Source organism: Etheostoma perlongum (assembly GCA_026937815.1). Lineage (NCBI taxonomy): Eukaryota > Metazoa > Chordata > Actinopteri > Perciformes > Percidae > Etheostoma > Etheostoma perlongum. Next base: position 13,918,740 of record CM049389.1, read on the forward strand.
ACACCGGCATCGTCACTACCGGTGCCTACCGTGCTTCAAAAAAACGGGACTCGTTGGTGTTTTGTCATTTTAGAACTGGAAGGTGTCGGTAGTATTGGTTCTGGTGACATCCCGAGTAGCAGCATGGTTTTCTTTTAAGTTTGAAACATTGAATTGTGATATAAGCTTATGTATTGCAGTTTGCATTATATATATACACTTACCGGCCACTTTATTAGGTACCCCATGCTAGTAACGGGTTGGACCCCCTTTTGCCTTCAGAACTGCCTCAATTCTTCGTGGCATAGATTCAACAAGGTGCTGGAAGCATTCCTCAGGGAGTTTGGTCCATATTGACATGATGGCATCACACAGTTGCCGCAGATTTGTCGGCTGCACATCCATGATGCGAATCTCCCGTTCCACCACATCGCAAAGATGCTCTATTGGATTGAGATCTGGTGACTGTGGAGGCCATTTGAGTACAGCGAACTCATTGTCATGTTCAAGAAACCAGTCTGAGAGGATTCCAGCTTTATGACATGGCGCATTATCCTGCTGAAAGTAGCCATCAGAAGTTGGGTACATTGTGGTCATAAAGGGATGGACATGGTCAGCAACAATACTCAGGTAGGCTGTGGCATTGCAACGATGGTCAATTGGTACCAAGGGGCCCAAAGAGTGCCAAGAAAATATTCCCCACACCATGACACCACCACCACCAGCCTGAACCGTTGATACAAGGCAGGATGGATCCATGCTTTCATGTTGTAGACGCCAAATTCTGACCCTACCATCCGAACGTCGCAGCAGAAATCAACGTTTTTCCAATCTTCTATTGTCCAATTTCGATGAGCTTGTGCAAATTGTAGCCTCAGTTTCCTGTTCTTAGCTGAAAGGAGTGGCACCCGGTGTGGTCTTCTGCTGCTGTAGCCCATCTGCCTCAAAGTTCGACGTACTGTGCGTTCAGAGATGCGTCAGATTTGAGTCACTGTTGCCCTTCTATCAGCTCGAACCAGTCTGGCCATTCTCCTCTGACCTCTGGCATCAACAAGGCATTTCCGCCCACAAAACTGCCGCTCACTGGATGTTTTTTCTTTTTCGGACCATTCTCTGTAAACCCTAGAGATGGTTGTGCGTGAAAATCCCAGTAGATTAGCAGTTTCTGAAATACTCAGACCAGCCCTTCTGGCACCAACAATCATGCCACGTTCAAAGTCACTCAAATCAACTTTCTTCCCCATACTGATGCTCGGTTTGAACTGCAGGAGATTGTCTTGACCATGTCTACATGCCTAAATGCACTGAGTTGCCGCCATGTGATTGGCTGCTTAGAAATTAAGTGTTAACGAGCAGTTGGACAGGTGTACCTAATAAAGTGGCCGGTGAGTGTATATACATGCATTATATATATACTTGTTGTATTTTGACAAAATTGAACAATATGTTAACTGTACCCCTGTATTAATCCGTCTAAATCCGTCATTTGCCTGACGTCGGCTTTCGATTGATCCTTGAAATGCCAGGTGATGAGCTGAGCTGCGAGTATCAGGTGTACGGACGTCAAAACCACAACAGACAAGAGTCTGTCTGCTCATAGATTCTGGTCACAGCTGCGCAAGACCATTAAGATGCTGTTTTAAAACAGACATGACCTCGTCATGATGAGTGAAGGCTGTTTGGGCAGAGCTATAAACATCTCAGGCAAACTAACTAAGGCAACCGAAGTTGGGAATACCAAAACAGCTCCTTGCCTCCGGGCAAAAAGTTGCATGATGTAGCAATAAATAGCTAATGCGAAATGGGATGAATCAAATCCTAGCCGCTATAGCCTTGCTACACCGTCTTAATTGTTTCATGTGGACAAACAACAAAGTCAAGGTTACCCACCAGCTCCAGATTACATCATTATCACAACACAACTGCCATTTTTTTTTATCCAATCTGTAGGCCAGGATATGCAATTCTGAATGCACTACATACCTTACGAGTGAGCAAAAATGTTTTTTCAGGATGAGCATTTAATTTGCTTTCTGGCTCATTTGTTTCATTTTACTAGTTGTCAGCTATTTTTTGGCATCAAATGAGGAATTTGCAGTTTAAAGCACACGGTTTATCACTTCTGCATATGCATCTTTGCCTCGTGTTTTGAATCACAGCAAAAGCGCAACAGAGCACAGATGACACCATTTCCTGCCCAGTGGCACCATCTGGCTGTAGAGGATTCTCTTAATTCTCATTCTTATCCTCCCTGCTTACCTCCTGCTCTCCATCCTCTAAGAGCTTTCCTCCCTGGTCATTTCTCAGGCTCCGTTAAACATCCTTGGACAGCACTCACAGCGTGGATCTTCGTCCATGTTCCGCTTTCTCTCCCTCCCACTTTCTTCCCCTCACTTTCACTGCATGCCTCTCCCTCAGTATTCCTCTCCCTCTTTCGCTCCTCTCTTTTTCACACCGTCTCTCTGTTCGTTGCTGACAGCTCCGCTCCTCAGGAGCACTGAGGGGAGCTGAAAAAACAAAGATTTGGTTCAGTGGCTCTGATCTTGATTTTCTGCAGATTGGATGGAAGATTAGGAGGAGCTTTTATTCATACACCACACAATCACTTCCCCTGCAACTGCAAACCATGACTGCAGACCACAGGGGTTGCAGCTATCAGCACAAATGTACCATCTGTGACGAGGCGTCTCTGTGTTTTCTACCTAAAACCATTACTAGTTGGGGAACACAATGTACTGAACATAGGTCCCAAAGAAACTGAAGTGAAATGCAGGACGGGAAAGAGAATTAAACAAAAGGCACAATGCAATGCATGTAAGCCTAAAGTAAACTATCACAACAATGACAAAGAAATAAATCAATTTGGGGGTAACACCTTTGTTATAGTTTAGGTGTAATAGAACAATTCACACGTTTGTGAATCCAGCTGTCAATGTGGAAAGTTTGAAGTCATCCAACATCTGATTTAAACTGCAGCCACGGCAAAAAAGAAATAGTTTGCAGGGATCTACAAGTCCCGTTCTCCCACAGAGAGCGTCACACTGAGAAGATGAACTGGAGGAATAAAGGGAGTTCAGAGAGCTCCCAGTAATCTGGAGGTATAAGGAGGGAAAGGAGAGCAGCAGCAGGAGAGGGCTTTGTCCCGACAATGACAACAGGTATGAAAAAGTTATACCAGGTTGTGGATGTTTTCTTCAATGTATGTGATTTTAGTTCGATGGCTTATTTTGCCTAAAAGCCAAACCAGCGCTGGTTCTCGGTGCCGCTCCCAGGTGACGGCCGAAGGCTTGAGAGGGCACAGCGAGCGCAAATCGGCGAAGCTGGCAGGTTTCTGGTGAGCCTCATTTCAGTTTGCCGCTCTGTGACGCCTGCCCTCCCACCAGTCATTGATCATATCTCTGCATGAGCCCTGCTTTACTCGTAAAAGCACATCATTTTCTTCACGTTTTCTTCATTCTCATTTTAGGCAAAAATAGTGATAGAGAGAGGCCAGGCACACACTTATCAGGCAGGGCTCTGTCTTTCCTCTTTCACATCTCTGGCTTTATTTCTGCTTTGATTTTAGATTTTTGTACATCCTTTCACATTCTCAACAGCTTGAGACTTTATAGCCTTGGCGGGAAAGATTACAGCAATAAAATAGTGTCTCCGGCAAGATTAGATAAAAAAGGAAGTGAGACTGTAATTCAAAAGAGTAGGCCTACTATATAAGTAATCTTATCTGTTTATCTGGCATTTCTAGCCATGCTAGTGGCATTGGTTTGAGTGATCTTCTGACTTTTCCTCTTGTACCATCGGCAGTTTGACATTTTACATCTTACAAACAATGGTTTATGACCAAATACCTGCAGAACTAACCACATTGCCTAATTCTCTATTTTGCTTGCTAAAATGCTGAACTAAGATGACAACCACAATACCTGCCAAACAACAGCATGTAATATTGTCATTAATTATGAGCATATAAGCATGTTAACATTAGCATTTAGCTCCACAGAGCTGCTTGCATGGCTGTAAACTCATAGCCTTGTTAGTCTTCTTCTCCACAACTTTGTTTACCATGTGCGCAGCATTTCCTGCAAAACACTTGTTCTCCTTCTCAACAGGTGCCTCAACCGTCACCCACAAACCAGCTGTAACGCTGACATAGGCAGCTTAATATTGGCATAAGTAATGAAATGAATTAGGGACTGAATGCTTCAGCTTTGTTAAGCCAGCAGCTACCTGCTGTGTTTTTGGGGAGCGCACCAAAATGTGTTTCTAAAGCATATTTAAAAGTTGAACCCCTCCGATTGTGAGTCGAGGCTCGCTGCACAGTAATCTCAGTGTTATAAGAGAGATAATGGACAGACAGTTTCTAATCCTGACGGAAAAACCCTGGAGGCGTTTACAGAGGAATGAAAAATAAATGGAATGAAGTGAAAGGAACAGTGTACTGTAGCAAAAGCGTGCCAACTGCTTTCCTTTATCACACCTATCTCTGCATCCCTCCATTGGCTTTCGGTAAAATTCAGAAAACAGTATACGACCCTGTTGATTGACTTCAAAGCATTACATGACCATCTCTGAGCTCCTTGTTCCTCGCACCACTACACGCCCACTCAGATCCTCGAGCCTTGGTCTTTTATCTGTTCCTCGCTTCAAATACAAAACCAAAGGTGAGCGTGCCTTCGCCATTTTAGCTCCAACCTTCTGGAATCTTCTCCCTCTGTGTGTTAAGGCTGCTGAATCCCTTGACTGTTTTAAACGTCTTTAAAAACCCACCTTTATACTTGAACCTTTTTGTAAAGTGCTGCATCACAATTATGCTGTATTACAAATTGAATTAGTATTTTGTAACTTGTTTCTTTTTATTTATTCATATGTATTGTGCATGTGTGTGTGTGAAGCACTTTGTAACAGCGTGTTTTTAAAAGGATCTCTGTATCTCCAGCTTTCATAATTTCTAAATAACAACATAGTCATATTTAATTTATCGGGCTCAGGCTTGCTGACTTTACTGCAGCACATTAAATACACCCACCTCGTAATCTCCTTTGGATTCTCAGTAATGACCTCGACGTGACCGTAACAATACAATATATTTTGATATAAGATCACATTAGATCAGTGGCAGTATTTTTGGGGAAGAGAAATGGGTTGTTTACATTTTCTGTATTGATTTCCCCAAAAGTCGCCTGGCAGCAAATCAACTTCCACTTCTCTTTGTCTTCTCTGTGCCGCCACTTACAGAGAAAATGGAAGCAGACTGTATTTCATTACGAATTCAGCATTTTCATCCAATTGGGGAAAAAGACATTTTAAAAGTTCAGAAGTCATTCTGGAAAGTCAGTCATCTCCCGATCCTCCCGTCTCTCTATCTTTCCTGGCACTGGCAGTAATTGTGTCCAGGGCCCCGTTTCAGGAAGGAGGTTTAACAAACTCTTTTTTATCGGTTCCGGAAAAACGGCTGATTCAAGTTGGTTTGATCAACTCAGAGTAGTGAGAGAATTTGTGTGAGATAAAATGGCTGCACGAGTAAATGCGTAAGATAGTGTATTAATTTCATATTTAATCATAAGTATAATGATTGAAGGCACCTGGCTTTTAAAAGGAATGAGAGCTGACACTCTGATTGGTTTATTGCATGTTACACCCTAAACACCTTTGAATTAATGAAGACACCAAGTACAATCCTTTGGAACCATGTGCCCGGGGTCACAGACCCTTTTTTCTGCCGTCAAACTAGCAAAAGTGAAATTGGACACGCCCTAAATGCACCTGTGCCATGCGCTTCATGCCATGTGCTTAGTTCATTAAAATAAGGCCCATTATCTATTTAATTTAGGTGTAATCCTGCTGCCGAAAAAGTCCTAGGCCCTTCTAATCCCATTTTGAGGCTGCAGCACCATCGTTAACAATTATAATTCATAATATTTTTTTTTCTCAAAAGGGTTGACATCATTCAACGGCAATACTGTGGAACTCCTTTTTAATGTCTCTGTTTTGTGTCCAGGGAAGACTACAAAAACGTTTATAAAAAAATGTTTCAGAGCGAGTCTAATTCTTCTGACGGCTCTACACACAGTGGCTTTACTACTGTGCTCCGTATCACCAATGTTAAAACTGCCGTTTGCAAATAAAACATAATGTGACACAAATAATGTGCTGGGATGTAGAGCATGTCCACGATGGGTGACTGATAAGGTTTTGTAGGCTACATAACTGATAGACTGGGAAGAAAAACGATACGGCTCAAATAGGTAGCTATCTGGAAATGAAAATCCATCTATTGTTGGGGCCTCAATATCATCTTCCGACGTGTGTTTAACTCCCGGAGAAGTAATACAGCTTCTTCATCAACGGTATCGTCGACAAAAGGGAATGCCGTGTTTTGAGGAAAAAAATGTTTTAAAGTCTGCCTAACACAGTTAATAAACCAACATGTTTTTTTATTCATCAGATAACAAACTGCATTAAAATGCGCCTGATACAGACTGAATGAAAGAATGAAAAAACGGAAGAGCGCTGTGTCAGAGGGAGGAGTCTGAGAGAAGAAAACCTGCTCCCGACCAGGTTAGGTTCACAGGCTCAGTTACCATAGTAACTAACTCTGAGGTTAAGTACCCTCTCTTTCTGAAACGGAGTAGCCCTTCTCTCTCAGGTTTGGTTTACCTCCCTTTCTGAAACAGAAAACCCAGAGTTTCCTTCATCTCAGGGTTAACAAACTCCGAGTTCTCACTAAACCTGCTTTCTGAAACGGGCCCCTGCGCTAATCGATGCACCGCATTAGAACGTTTATACATTAATAATGCAACTTTTTTTGGAATGCACTGTACACATGAACTCAACATAACATACGCCTCTCTAATATACCTGTATTTGACTGACAAATAGCTAGGGTCAGGTACGGCTATAAAAAATAAGAGCAAGGTGAAATAATCAACCAAGAGGTCCATGGTTCCAGTCTAGAGCAGGTTCATATGCAGAGGTCCATGGTTCCCTGCATGTCTTCCCCCTCTCTCTCCCCTTTTGTCACCTAACTGTCCTATCCAAATTAAAGGCAATAAAAAGAATTATCAATGAAATAATCAACCCATTATGTAGAAAATAAATCCATAGTACACATGTAAGCTCCTCAAAGAAGCACCCTGCCTGACCTACTTGACAGTCTGAGCGCCAGTCTTTGGTCTGTGAGTGTATTTACATTAGCACATACTGTACATCTGTACAAGGCCGTTTGTGCAGCATCCCTGTCCGGGCCTGTTCATTTGCTACAACACTTTTGACCTTGGTGTCCTGTCCGCTTGGCACTGAAATGAGAACCCTTTCTAATCACACTGAGCCATGCCTTGGCTCCTGCAGGATTTGGCTCGCCACCACCCTGACAATTTTTAACTCCACATGGTCCTTCTGTGGGCCGACAGCTAAATATCAACACATGCTGCTATCAATAGTGTTAAATGCCAATTACATGCTCTCCCCCAGACTTTACGGACAATTAATGGCATTGGAGCAAAGATGTCCTGTTATACAGTAACTGTAATTGAAGTATGTACTGTCCTGTTGTTGTTTGTAACCTTGTGGCAGTCAAGTTGAAGTCATATTCAGAGACCAATACAGTAAGGGACTGTATTTATGTAGGGATCGGGGCTATTGACACTACCCTTGACTTTTGAAATTAAACTTTAATTATTTGGTTGGTGGTTGGTTTAGGCACCTTTTGTGTGACATCAATGTGATAATTTGAAAAGGGATTGCTTGTAATTAGAATTATTGTATTTGTATATTGAATTTGTAGCTCCCTTCGGCTTTACAGTACTTTATAGTGAGTTACTGCTCATTGTTTTGCCGTGCTACCTGTAACTTCACTGTTTTGGTTCACTCTCACTGAGAAAAAAGCTCTAAAAACCCACTGTGTACTACCTGCTCAGCCCCAAACAAATGGAAACTAGCTGGCTAACATAGTGGAGCGTTTAGCATCTAGAGAGTCAGATGTTTGCTTCAGAAGTTGATAGAGAACAGATCAGAGTTAAAAGAGAGTAAATATTGGACCAACATTCCAGAAACACACCTCAAAATGAATTGAAGAGTAGAGATAATGATGACGTGCTTTCCTGCGCATATTGCCAACTTTTTAAGATCTGTGGCACACCTGAAAGCTATCTTTTTTGATGAAATGATTTGATCTTTTAAATGAATGAACTAGAATAAATTGGAAGAATTTAATAAAATCTGGCCTTTAGAAAAAAGATAAAATACCCTTGACTGGTCTCCCAAAACATGTTCAAATACCTTTCTTTCGTTAAAAAGAGAAAAAATCTATCTTTCTATCTAACTATCTTTTATGACCTCGCATTCTACTCTAACAATTTTTAGCAAAAACCCTAAATAATAGAATCGGATTATAATAATGCATTTTTAATGCAAGTTTTAATTTGGAGATGAATACTGAAAATAAGGCCCATTTCCAGTGCAAAGCCCATTCAGGTATCCCTATTATTCCAAACTAATAGCGCTGTTTGTATTTAAATTAGATAAAATAAAAAATTCCCTTCTGCAGCATGCACTCAGAACCAGCCCCCTCTACTGCACCCAAGAGGGATAAAAACGGAACGAGATGCTTCTGTTTCACTCCAAAACAAAGCAATCATTCAGAGATTGATCTAATGCTAGAATAACTGCTGGCACTGCAAACGTATGACAGCTTATTTCCCCACTTCATCAATCCATGGTCAGTAAAGATTGCATTGGACCAACAGCGTCATCTTAAGGACAAGTTGGTGTAATTGGCTGATTGGTTGCCTCAATTGAACTCTACTGAAGATGTTTCCAGAGGTTAAGATCAGACTAATGTGAGCATGAAGGAAGGCAGTGGAGTACACCTGACACAGCTAAAGCAGCTAATACAGTAATAGGTAAGGCAGGGAAGACGGCATAATGAAAAATGCAGAAGGTGAATCCATGCATTTTACCTATGCTTCCCTACACTTCAATAGAGTAGAGCATGATGGTAAATTTAACAGAGCTGAAACGCACTGACAAATTTGTCTGGAAATGTTTTCTAAGAATTCCGTTTCATGAAGTTATTACAAAATATCTTCCATCCATGCATGATTTAACAGCGCATTGATTCATCTGAACCTTCTTTTCAACTGTGCAATCTGGGAAACTAACCAAAGCCATACAGTCTGTCATTCAGTTGGATCTGGCTTGATTCAGACATTCACATAACAATGCCTAACACGGTATGGTGATGGGTGGGGGAGAGACAAAGACAGCTTGGACAGTGCTGATGAAAAATATGTGCAGTAATAAGGAACAATAACAAATGCTGGGAGGTGTTGCAGACTACACAGTGAGCCAAGCTCCACTATTTGCTCTGGGGCCTGGCTGGTCTTCATGCCAGGTTCTTTTCTGTCTGTGTTTGGGAGAGAATATCATGTCAAACTTTCTGCCAGAATTTGCTGATTTAACGTGTCCTCAGTTAACAACAAATATGGTTAAAGCAATGAGTGCTGTTTTACTTTCTTTCCCATACATAAGACAAAGGAATAAGAGAATAGCATGTGTTGTTGCTAAGAGATAGCTCACGTTATCTTATTTTATCTTCAACTGTTGTCAACAAAGAAACAAAAATAACAGGTCTCCAGCCATACTAAGTGCTACATAAGCATGCTAACATGATCATTGAGCAAGCTAACATGATCATTCAGCAGGTATAATGTTTAGCCTACCATATTTACTGTCTCGGTTTAGCATGTCAGAATGCTAACCTTTGATCATTAGCACAAAACGCAATATTGCTACAGCTAAGACTGATAGAAATATCATTAGTTTTGCAGGTATTATTGGTCATAAACTGAACTATAAGACAATTGGTGGGCGCACCGACCGACCGATATTAGCATTTATAGAGCCATGCCGCTAGCTTGGCTAATAATGTCATCACTGCCTCGATGTGGAAGATAAGTAAGTTAGGGTGACCAGACGTCCCCGGTTTCCAGGGACAGTCCCCGATTTTGGTGACCTGTCCCCGGCTGGATCTGTCCCCGGAAATGTCCCCGGTTTTCACTGTGACTGACAGACCCGACATTGGAATTAAAGAAAGAAAACTCTGACCAAATGGAGCCAATCGAGCAGCGCTGCTCAGAGCTCAGAGATGTTTTAGAAAGCCGTATTTTACGATGCTAAAATCACTGATTATTTACATGGAGTCTGGTGGAGATATGCTGCTCTAGACAGGCTTAAAGTAGTGATTATTTACATGGAATCTGGTGGAGATATGCTGCTCTATACACGCTAAAAGTAGTGATTATTTACATGGAGTCTGGTGGAGATATGCTGCTCTATACACGGTAAAAGTAGTGATTATTTACATGGAGTCTGGTGGAGATATGCTGCTCTATACACGCTAAAAGTAGGGATTATTTACATGGAGTCTGGTGGAGATATGCTGCTCTACTCATGCTAAAAGTAGTGATTATTTACATGGAGTCTGGTGGGTTTAGCGAACACAACTTCGGACTTGTTTTAAAAAAGGATCTTAATCTGTAACAGAAAGGTCGACCTCCTTAGAAATCCTTTCCATAATGTTACCAGACACTTAGAATATTAATCTGAGTCTGTCAGAAGCAAAACGAGCACTTTTATGAACGTAAATACAAGCTGGACAATTATCCAATTAACTTCCACTGTTGCTTGTTTCTCTGCTGCCGACTGCAGCGATCTCATTTCATACTGCATCAATGTCAAAGAAAAATATTTCCTCAATAGTTTATATTGTATCCGATACTCAGCTCTAGGTCTAGTGTCCCCGTTTTAAGTTTTACAGATAAAAACATGACATGTTTTGGAGGTATTTACGCTTCTGAGCTGGAAATGTCCCCGGATTTTGTCTGAGAAATCTGGTCACCTTAAAGTAAGTAACAAGGTTAAACCAGCTGCCATATCTAGTGAATGGTACCTCCCCACCCTTGGTCTGTAATGTGGACTCATTGTAGAGTTGGAAGTCACTTATTTTTCTGACACCATGTTATTCTCCTCCTTTCTTATTTGTAATAGCTCCAGCAATGTAGAGCTCAGCATTTACAGAAAGTATTGTATTTTTCCTGCACAGCACTGTCTGCAGGAGGTTGTTTGTGAATGTGGGGAACTGCTGCGTCATTTTTGTCATGTAAGCTCCCCCTGCCCAAAAAAATAGCGGTGTCATTTGGCTTATTAGCACAAGGGTTTGGCTTCAGAGAAGAATCTACTCAGCAAAAAAATAATAGGAATCGCAGGATGTCCTCTCTGAGATGTTAAACATAAGGTGAAAATGGGGAAATGCTGTACAGGTAGTGTGTCATTCTTAAATAGCCAAGACTATAAAAAAGAGAGACAAAAAAACTGCATGCTATTAGAGCATCAACCGCATCCTTAATACATGGATTTTACCTACAATGCTAATTTGCCAACTTGATAAACTAACCCATTTACAGTTTGAGGATCGCAGATCTAACCTATTTTTTCTTGGGACAACAATGACGTGAGTGGAACAAGATAAGGAGAGGAAGTTAAAAGGCAAATCCGGATTGTGCTTTTCCACTTGGTAGGGGTAAATTATGGAAAATCAGCTTACAGTAATCCCGGCACTCGTTGAAGGGGGGATCATCCCAGGCGACTTGACACCATTGTGCACTTTTGGAAATGATGTGCTTGTTAGTGAGGAGGCATAAAAATACACTCAGGCTCATATTTGCAGTTTCATAACCATTAGTGGAGCCCATTTGTTGCCCTTTTTGCATCACTCGTGTTTATTGTAAACTTTGTATTCATGTGCTGTGGCTTTGTCATCTAAATGTGTTGAGCAACCATTGTGGAATAAAAACGATTGTTTTAGTTGCCATCCTGCCCAAATCCAGCACACATCTGAATGTATTAGCTTTTGTTGCGATTATTGCACAACCTGTGTAAAGGTGGCTGCCTCTGGAGCCTCCCCACAGTGCCACCAATGTTTCTCAGGCCCTCTGTCTTCTGCCAGATGTTGATGCTTGCTTTTGTGATGGAAGGCATGATATTTATTGCGATATTGTGGAAAAGCTCATCAAATATCATGGTGGAAAAAAGGGCCTCCATAACTCACTTGTGTAGAGCATTTTTAATTTAAAATCTGCAACTGGAACAATTGCTGTTTGGTTCATTTAGAAAGGTGACAACAATGATTTTTCAAACTGAGATTTGTAGAAAACAACCCTGCCTAGATGCCAGATGCCAGAAAGTGTGAGCCTCTGCCAACCAAAGCGCAATACAGTTTATTTTACAAACTACAAAAGGGCTTCCTGACTAGCAAGCCAGGCTTAATTAGCAGAAAAGATTGCATATTGTTATGCCTTTCATACTGTATCAAAATGGGCCGACTGGAAACTGCAATTGGGACTGATACCAACATTTCTTTAGTTCTTATAGTCATAGTCCCTTAGATTTCAGTCTTGGTTGATTTTGAGAAACACATGATTACTAGTGGAAATGGCAACAAAAGCCCCTTGAGCATTGGTGTATCTGTTTACAGTGCAGACAAAAACTCATGTTGTTTTAAAGGTGCAGCAAGCGGTGTTGTGCAAAGATCGTTGATATCTGAACTAGGGATGTAACGATATTGACGTTATCGCGCTATCGCGGTGGTAAACGTGTCTCGATATCGTCGTGGTTGGGTTACAATAATAAAAGGACAGGTGTCCGTCAAAAAGCAAGAGGAATAAACAGTCCCGCGGAACAAATCATTGTTAACTACATAGACCATGATCCTTTGCGCTGCGTCGTCATACCAACCGTTCTTAAGCCATTAGGATTGCACGCGGCACGCTGTCCACACAAGCTCACAGTAAGCCAGCATGGCCGACAGCGATACTTGTAAGGATGAAAACAACAACAACAACCCCAAAGTCAAAAAACGCAAAAGGAGAGAAGGTGGTGGACAGACAATGGACTATATGCAAGCACTGCCACAGTAAACTGCGATACAACACGGGAAACACAAGCAATATGCGAAATATGATGAAAAACGTGAACATAAGCTAACTGATAGGTCAGTGTTTTTTTTAAAAGGCTTTTTGACTGACTATTTTATTTAAGTTTAAGTTATGTTCCTAAATACCAGTTTTAAAAGGCTGCTTTTATTTTCCTTGCACATCTAAACCTGACTTAACTTGATATTTGTTTGCACTTAAAGGGAATTCCCTATTGTTTACAATTGTTCTAGTTGCTTCTTAACTTGAACATTGCACAGAAGAATCAACAGAATATTGATGTTCCTGACTACAACTTGCACTTTAAAAGCACTATGTGATCAGCGTTTTATGTTGTCATGATCCATAAATACAAACATACTCCGCCCTCCAGCTTCAGGGACAGATAACTACTGGCCTGCCGGCACATTCACTTGGTGCCTCCCCCCACTGATGTTGCCTGCTTTTTTAATCTGCTCAAACATATTTGCTGTCAAAACAAAAATGCAGAAAATGACCATTGCAGTTAGCCCTAAAATAGTTTGTTTCCTTTTAGTGCTTTGAAATGAAAGACATACCCTTTCCTTATTTGTGAAGCAGCAGCAGCAGTAGGAAATGTTCAGTGTGCATTAGTGACTTAGTCTATATCCACGATGTTCCACTTCCGAGATTGCTCCAGTGCAATTCGATGCATGTATTTTTTGCCAATGTCCGTTTCCTTCCGTGTTCTTAGTGTTGGAGTTTTAAACTCTGGTGGATTTATTAGGACTGTTGCCTGCATCTCAGATCTCTGCAGGGTAAATTGGGACAGCTAACTAGACTATCTGTCAAATCTGAGTTTTTACCAGCGGCTTTGTGCGGAACTTAGCACCGCCCAAGACGATTGGGATTGGTTTAAAGAAATGCCAATAAACCAGAGCTTCTCCAATCCCAGAATGCTGTGTGGACTAGCCAGAACCTCCTCTGCTCCGCAGCATGTGGATGGTCTTAATACAGCTGTGATATGGTGTTAGGAGAGTGAACAGTAAACTGTAAGACTGATATCAGTGACGATGTATAACTCGTGTCCTGTGAATCCCTCGTATGTGAGAGAAGGCAACTTGAATGGGAATGGTCGACTGTCACTAACAATGACACCCAATAGAGGCTGGGTAGCATTCAAAAAATGTCAATACCGGTTCCTAAATAATACTTTTTTCGATACCAATGTACTAAAACAAAATTACAACATTACTCAAGTAAAAATCTTTTTATTTTCCAGCTCATACTACGTGAGCTCCATCTCTGTGCATAACGTAGAGTTTTTTTCTGCATGACTCTATGACATTTAACGTTAGGCAGCCAATCACCAGCATTATTAGATCTCGGTAGACGCATGCTGCGCACTTATTGGCTCACTGATGCTATTTACTCTTTAGGTTTTGAAGTTGGGAATCGAATGACAATGCATTTTTACGATACTCAATACTTTTGAGGCCGGTCTGTGCCTAAAAAGTATTGAATTCGGTACCCAGCCCTGACTAGAAGTAATTACAGAATTTAAATACATTGACGAGGTATTGCAGCAAAATTGATGGTCATGAATAGAGTCAAAGTTGTTGCCATATATTACATTATTATTACATTTGTCAAATAACATAGACATTTACTTTCATCATAATCAAAAAAACAAAAATGTTTAACAGCACAGTGGTAACAGAAAGACACATGAAGTAAATATTATTATAGTATAATAGCTTGATACAGATTGATTTTAGTATTTTCAGTGCTTTGATGGTTGATAAAGTAAAAGCATATTTATGTTACACTAATTCCTGTGCTGCAGTGTAGAGATCTAAAACTATAATCTATGTGTAAATCAGCAGTTGTTCATCCCTTGATCATTTAAGTGCATGCTTGATTTCTTCTGCACCTGCATACTGCATATGTCTGCAAGCTCTGGTCTCATTTTCCTCACGTAATTACAGGCGTAAAACATCAGATTTAACACACCTTGGTCTTTTTAATCTACATGCAGAGTTTTTAGATAACAGGAGGCATTTCACAACCACTATATTCATGTCGAGCAATGCTTAGCAACTGCTTTTCTTGTTAATTTGGACTTTGTAACTACATACTGTACATCTTTAATTTTCCACGTCTGCTTTCTCTTAAAGACACTTTAAGAGAGATTCTTTTTTTTATCAGAAACACAGCCTACTTTACTTTAAAAAAGGGAATCGGGATTAACATTTATTTATGAGGTAAAAAAAAAAAGCTATTGAACATTCTTCCTGAGGTAAAACAAACTAAGCTGTTGGGGGAAGGGTGGGAAGTGTCGCCTGTCCAATTACAAGAGAATAATGGCTCAGTGAAATCACTTGACACATCCATGCACTTAAAGTAAGAACTAAAGAAACCAACAAAGTAAAGCAATCTACTCTGAGATTAACAGATCTTGATTTCTTTTACAGTGGATGGTAATAATCTTGTCGTCTGCAAATTGATTGATGAAAAGACGATCTGCTACATCAGAAACCACTAAATGATAGAAATACAAAAAATAGCAGTAGTACAAAAACAGCAATGCTCGATTATGCCTCATTGTTTCCTGTTAATCTCTTGTACATACAGTAGGCAGGTCATTTTCAATACAGATTGGGAATGGCAACAGTGAAAACAAATATATAGAGGTAATTACAGAATGTTAATACATTAAATGGTTATAGCTGAAGAAATGCAGACCATAAATGGCATCAAAAAATGGGTTTAATGTAATGAAAATCTTACGGCTTGAACCTTTAAACTAATGTAGAATGTAGGCAAGGCAGCTTTATTTGTGTGGCACATTTCAACATGGCAATTCAAAGTGCTTTACAAAAAAATTGTTAAACAGTTATAAAATAAAAACAGATCAGATGTACATCACTTCTGCTTTGTCCATGGTTTATAATGTTTGCTTTACAAAGGGAGTTTCTGTCTGTCCCCAACAAGCCTGTTTGCTGTCGCTTACTGAAAACTACAACCCTGGTTTAAAAAAAGAAATCCTTTTCCTCTAACCCTAACACTAAGCGAATTAAAAAGAGAACCAATTCCTAAAATGCTTCTTGGGGAAAGGGGAGCAGTGAGCCCAGGCTTTGGCTGGTTGGGAATAGGAACAGGGATTTCCAGCGGGTATGCAGTCTGTTCTCGTAATACCCCATGATGCATGGCTGACATTGAGATTCTGACTTTTCATCAGGATGTTGTGCAGGCAGTAGGGGGGGAGGGGGGACAGGTCTCCATGGCTAATGTTAGGAGTTGGGATGTCTCCATGGCTAATGTTGGGAGTTGGGATGTCTCCATGGCTAATGTTAGGAGTTGGGATGTCTCCATGGCTAATGTTAGGAGTTGGGATGTCTCCATGGCTAATGTTAGGAGTTGGGATGTCTCCATGGCTAATGTTAGGAGTTGGGATGTGTCCATGGCTAATGTTGGGAGTTGGGATGTCTCCATGGCTAATGTTAGGAGTTGGGATGTCTCCATGGCTAATGTTAGGAGTTGGGATGTGTCCATGGCTAATGTTAGGAGTTGGGATGTCTCCATGGCTAATGTTAGGAGTTGGGATGTCTCCATGGCTAATGTTAGGAGTTGGGATGTGTCCATGGCTAATGTTGGGAGTTGGGATGTCTCCATGGCTAATGTTAGGAGTTGGGATGTCTCCATGGCTAATGTTAGGAGTTGGGATGTGTCCATGGCTAATGTTGGGAGTTGGGATGTGTCCATGGCTAATGTTAGGAGTTGGGATGTCTCCATGGCTAATGTTAGGAGTTGGGATGTCTCCATGGCTAATGTTAGGAGTTGGGATGTGTCCATGGCTAATGTTAGGAGTTGGGATGTGTCCATGGCTAATGTTAGGAGTTGGGATGTCTCCATGGCTAATGTTAGGAGTTGGGATGTGTCCATGGCTAATGTTGGGAGTTGGGATGTGTCCATGGCTAATGTTGGGAGTTGGGATGTGTTTTGATAAGTATGATGACAGTTCCTGGGAGCAGCTGGTAACCATGGTGATGCAAGTGGTGATGACAATGACAGGCTTGTGATGAACTGGACTCGACTGACGAAGAGTCCCATACCTTAGAGATTTTGATAAAGAGAAACTTAAAGATTCAAAGGAGTAATTTTAGTTTGAAGTAATAGTTTGCCGTTTTAGGGAGATCCACTTATTAGCTGTTCTGCTTGGGGTTAGATGAGAAGATTGAGACCACTTGTGTCTGTGCGCTAAAATATAGCAACGTTTGACACACACAATTCATTCATATTCATATTAAATATGTTGGCATTATAAAAAGACCCTTGGCTAAAGCCCAATAGCCAGGCCCCTGGTTGCATCAATTATCTGATTAAATTCTTGGCAATAAAGTGAATAAGTGTATTCCCCCAAGTGACAAAATGACTACTCTTTTCTACTAATCTTATAACTACTATTATCTTTCTATAGTTTTATAATCCGTTTGTTGGAGATGATAAGGAGAACATAAGTGACCTCTGATCAGATTGTCCAAAATTAGGTTTGGGAGGAAAGAAATGTGTGAAATAAAATATAAAAAATTAAACATTTGAAGGCTATTTTTAAACCACAGCATGTACCGTGTTAAACACTTAGTACAGTGACGAGCAGATTTAAACTTAGTCATAGAGTGGCTATAGAGTCCGTAATTAATCATCAGTTCAGTCACCACATGGGAGTACAAGGTCTCAACTAGCATTTGCCTAATGGCCATCAAGGCAGCAGAGACGTTTGGCATTTACATGCTACTATGTAATATATAGGGTACTGGAACTGGCAAAGATCGGAAGCTATTTGCTTTCCATTGATGTGTCAGATTTTACATTAGCCAGTCGGGACAAACGGCAAGTAAAACCCAGAGTACAGGCTAACCGAGGCCCTCAAAATGTTAATACCTCAAAAAGTATCCCGTATTTTTGACAGGTGACTTTGATGTATCTTATCTACCAAAGACAAATTTATCCGCATTGGCACCTGCCAGGTGGTTGTGTCAGACTGGCTTGTAGGTGGCAGACGGCTGGGCATCCAGTTTGTCAGATGACCACATCCTCTCGCTCTGTATGGCTCAGTGTGCCGTTATGTGTTATCCCCTTCCCCCCTGCTGTCCTTCCCACTGATAATACTTTCCTTCCTCCTCCTCTCTGCCCTGTCTCTTCTCACTTCTTTCCTCTCTGATCCCATCTTTATCCTCCTCCTCCTCATGCACTTTCCCTCTGGCTCCTATTTCAAAATCTGTGTGTGCATGGGTATAACCAGAGAGTATGGAAAGTGGAATCTGACAAATAGCTTGTGTGCGGTTGGCGAGGAGGGATTAGCTCCTATAGGCCTGTCAAGCAACCCGTTTTGGTTCACAAAGACAATTCTGCAATGTCCACCACTTCCACTAGGGGCTGCCATAGCAGGTTGTAGGATGGATGTATGAAGAGTGTGTGAATCCATTTACCCACTCAACATTTACTCAGAGATTCAAAAAGGGAGATTCAAGAGGCTTCACATTTCTCCGTCCTCATCCCTTCTCCGTAACGCCTTTACTCTTTCCACAGATGTTGTTTTTCATTCAGCACAACAAATGTGCAATTTCTCAGCTCACTAACGCATAACCTGAAAGTCTCAAACATTTGTGTGCGTACTATTGTCTAAAGCACCTGCCCAGCACAATATTATAGCACCTTTCCTTCTGTTTCTGAAATTAGGTTGCATGTGAGAGAGAAGATTCCATTAAATTCCCTTCTCACATATGTCACATTCAGAGCCATTATCTTAAACATACACCACTCAATGTTCTGTTTTCAAAGCGGTGATCTTGGTCATTTCCACAAGAAAGTCACATAAAGGCGTCTGATCCACATGCTTTGCTTCCTCAGATGGGCCTCTTGCACCTCATGAATTGCTGATGCGTTGCAGGTTTAACAGACCAGCTCAAGTTCTTCCAGTTATAATGCCTTTCAAATGCTGATCCAAGATGCCCTTGCCACAACAGAACCAGCAAAGCCTAGAAAGCCTCAGGACAGAGTGGGCTGCATAAGACACTAACAGAGAGCAGAGAGGAGAGCAAAGCTCTATTGGATTGCTGCCTGGCTTTTTTTACAGCACTTGACCCTGGCACATATACCTCCACCACCACCACCACCTCCTCCTCCTCCTCCTCCTCCTCCTCAGCACCGGCAAATGAAGTGTCCCCGCTCTGGGCTCTGATCCTGGGAACCTATGACAGCCAAAGCCTTCCCTCTCTCTGAAGTAAGCCCTGGCAGCGATTGGCTAGTTTGCTATTCTCCACTCCAGCCCAAGCTGCAAGGCATAAACACGGACGAGACAAAGCCTGTGTGACTGCAGTGAATAGAAAGACAGAAGGAAATAAGAGGAAAGGAAAAGGGTGCTTGACCTTACCTGTCACAGTGTAACTTCAAGTGTACATTAGGTAATAAACGCTGCACTCATGCTGGGATTTAAGATGGGAAGGACAAAAAACAGACAATGGCTGACAGTCACAGAGTCAGCCTATGAATCAAGTGACTTCAAGTTCTTTGTATTCATCTTTCAAAAGGACAAGATAGCACTTACTAATAAATCATACATTATGAATGGTTAATAACATGTAACTACAGTTAATCTGTCTTAATATATGCTTTAATTATGCTTTATTGATCATAATATGTAAAAGGCCAATAACAAATTTGCCATATTGTGAACAATCCCTGTGGCGGATGTGTATCTTCTAACTTTTTTAATTAATCTTGATGGCTCTAGAAAGGGAAAACCCTTTAACTTTACTCTTAATCTTAAAGTGTTAATTAAATGTGTAAGTTTCTCAAAACCTAAAAACCATATTACCTCATTAATGAATTA
The DNA here is from genome assembly GCA_026937815.1 of Etheostoma perlongum. Lineage (NCBI taxonomy): Eukaryota > Metazoa > Chordata > Actinopteri > Perciformes > Percidae > Etheostoma > Etheostoma perlongum. The sequence continues at coordinate 13,938,558 of CM049389.1, forward strand.
ATAGGGACCTACAACTACTCGTTTTATTCATATTAATACATCAGTTATTAATGCTTAATAGGTCATTAATGATCATTTGCGTCGCCATGTTGGCAAAAATCCCCATGGCTTCTCATCCAATGCTGTAACTGCAGGCTTAGCAGAAAAGAGAACTGCATGTGATTATGTATTATTATCATTAGTGTTAAATATTTGATTATGTTTAAGTCGGTATTCATGTTAAACAATATTTATTCATTGTTAGAATTGTTGACTTATCTGAACAACTCAGGCAACCAATAATTTATTATTTTTAAATGTCATTGACCTGAATAAGGTATTAATGAATGATTTATCAGCCATTAATAATACCGCTCTCCCCGTGGGTAACCTTTACCTAAGCCCCTTGTAAAGTGGTACTGAATTATAAAGTTTATATTTAAATGTACTCCGTAGGTGATCCATCCACTGGTCTGATCTGGTCAGAGCCAGAGCTCAGAGTTTCCACCCATTACTGCCTTTGTGGCCTTTACAAGACCCCTTACAAACAGATTATCATCAATCCACAGCAGTAAAGCAATCATGTCTCTCTAAGACAGATTGCTCTGTTAAGGTGCTCCATAATTTAATATCCTTCTCGTTCTTCATCTTTCCTCCCTCTTTCTCTCTCTCTCCCTCCTTGCCTCCCTCCATCAGCCTGGCAAAGTCATGCTGAGTTCCTAAAAATGTATTAAATTATGATGTGTCATGAAATTAATTCTCTCCCCGGAGTATGAATCACATGACAGATCCCTCTCCGGCCTTACCTTTGACACACTGTATGCACAAAGCAGGGTAATAGATTAAAATTAGCCTCAAGTTCCTTAAATTATTGACCCTGGGCCTGCTTTTTTCGCCTCCTGTCAGCAATCGGTTTACAGGGGTGTGTGAGTGCTAATGCTAAATGGAGGGAGGGAGGAGGGGTGGGGGCGCTTTACTTCACCTTGCTGTCAAACTGGCCCGTTAGTCTTTTCTAAAGACTTCTGTTGAGCATGTGGGAAATGAATGTCTGAGCGGTAGGTGGGACTTAAGTTTCAGTGTTACAGCACTACATCAATGAAATGGCTTGTTGGTGCACTCTTAATAATGTACCTTTAAAAATTCATGGATGGAATTTGAATTAATTCAATTTTTAATAACCCCCTATTTATTATTAAGTCTTTTCCAATGAATATTTCACTTTCTAATCTTATTAACAGGATAGAATATTGAGATTTTTTTTTTTTGCCACACAACAGATTTCCCTTAACTTGTGTTTAACCTCGATGAACCTATTCTTTGGCAGTCTCAAATGTAATTCATCTGTCTGTCCATCCATCCGTCTTTGTCCGCTTATCTGGTATCGGGTTGCAGGGGCAGCAGGGGACCCCAAACTTCCCTTTCCCGAGCCACATTAACCAGTTCCGACTGGGGGATCCCGAGGCGTTCCCAGGCCAGGTTGGAGATATAATCTCTCCACCTAGTCCTGGGTCTTCCCCAAGGCCTCCTCCCAGCTGGACGTGCCTGGAACACCTCCCTAGGGAGACATCCTTACCAGATGCCTGAACCACCTCAACTGGCTCCTTTTGACGCGAAGGAGCAGCGGCTCTACTCCGAGCTCCTCTCGGATGACTGAGCTTCTCACCCTATCTCTAAGGGAGACACCAGCCACCCTCCTGAGGAAACCCATTTCGGCCGCTTGTACCCTGGATCTCGTTCTTTCAGTCATGACCCAGCCTTCATGACCATAGGTTAATGTAAATGTGCTGTATTTTATATAAATGAAATACACTTCCATGCAATGTTGAACAGGCGTGTAAACCAAAACAACCCCTCCACACTCAGAGCTTTCAGCATTTCTGGATTATTTACATTTACTGTATCTCTGCATGTGGAGGCTCAATGCTGAAGAATTTGGCGTCACCTTTGACCTGAATGTAACTCAGTTGGATGAAATTAAGAGATTAGTATGCATGGTACTCGCATTATTAAAAATGACATTTGTGCAGTTGCTTATTTGTGTGCTTTAGTAATCTGACTATACATGCTTCATTGAAATTTCAAGCCAGTATGCGATAGTAATAAGAAAGCACATCCTTGACATTCAGTGTCACATACATCTGATGATGTAGAGTAACTTCTACTATGCTGAATGGAGTCTGTTAGAATCTAATGTCTCTTTAGCCGCACATACACACCTAACTAGCCACCAGGCTCAATTTATCTGCTTGCGTTTGATTAATTCCTAACATCCTGCAGCAGAAACAAAAAAGGCGGTGTTTTCTTTTCAATTTTCCCCGACATGCATCTCTGTATAGACCTCGCACATCCCTCAGGCTGTTTTTATGGATCTCTGAGTGTTTTTGCTCATTTCTTTTCTCCTCTCAAGTGGCACAATATCTTTGTTTACGTTGTGATATCCTCCTAGAGGGTCAGATCACCTGCGTTTGTATACACAGGTCAGATCCGTGGGGAGTTGTCACCGTCTCTCAGTGTCTCTAATGAACTCCAGCTGTTTGACAGACAGACGGGTTATAGGCCGGGATTAGACTGCGGCGCGACGCGCAGAGCTGCTGTGTGTGACTGATTGGATACATCCTTAATGAAGCCACACACACAAGATGCAACGTGTCACTGATCCGTTTGGGTGCATGTTGGGTGGTTGTGGAGAGTGTATGTCACATGTAAATGTTTGTGTAGTGGCATATGCAAGCACAAGAGAGAGAGAGAGAGAGAGAAAGCAAATCTATTTACAAGTCTGCGGTAGGGAGTTCCAACTCAAACTTAAGAGGGTATTTCTACAGTTGCCAGGGGTAATGTGGAAAGATTTTGATATTTGCTTAAAAATAGATCCATGGGCGCCCAGATAGCTCAGTTGGTAGAGTGGCTGCTCACATACAAAGGTTTACTCGTCATTGTAGCGGTCCCGGGTTTGATTCCAACCTGAGGCCCTTTGTCATTCCTCCCTCTATTTCTTCAGCTGTCCTGTCAATTAAAGTTCTAAAATGCCCAAGAAATAATCTTAAAATAAATAAAAATAGATCCAAATATGGAGTTGGTTGTAAAACTTGAACACCATTGCCTCATTTACACTGCATGGTTTGGCCCGACTCAACTCATTTTTGGAACCAGATAGACAATAGCCATGTAAAACGCCATGTAAAACTGTCGTGACATCATTTTCATTGCGACACTCGCTGAATCCTCTCATCGACCACCAAACAGGCGAGGTCTGTACTTCATCAATTGCACGCGGGCAAGTGAAGATTCTTTCTGACCAATCAGTGGTCTGCAGTGTTTTAACTCCGCCTTTAGTATAGGCTCAGGCAACTTGGCACCTCGACCGAGCTGGTACCAATGAATGTACCAGGTACTATCCACAACTTTTGACAAAGGGGAAATGTTTTTTTTTTTTTTTTAAAGCGAGTAGAGTTTCAATAAAAGATTAAAATAGACAAATAAGAACAAGCTGAAATAGTAAAAAGAAAAGTAAAACAAAAGTGATATAGCACTGGTCTGTGGCAGGATTTTTACAGCTTTTTATTGAGTTACCAGTTTAGGCTAAAGGTAACTATATAGTGTTTCTCCAGGTCACCTTCAAGTCATTTGCAAACCCAAAAGCAGAGATTAATGTCTGTCTGTGCCTGTCTCTTTTTAGAGCAATAGTTCTCCTCTCTGTCTCATAGGGATGACTGGTCGCCGCAATACTTAAGACTAGGTTGTCTCCGTCTCTTAGTCTGTCTCCCAGGAGACCAGGACACTCTGCCTCAGACTCGACAGTCTGTCTCCACTTAGAATGCACTGCATGTCAACTACAACGTGACTTAGGTTAAATTAGTTTCTTGTTCAGGGTCCAATAACCAATAAAATCTATAGCTGGGTGAAGAATTACCTTATTTGAACACATAGTGAATCTTGTAGGTTAGGTAAATATTTGAATGTTCCCCGGAAGGTAACCTTCAGTATTGGGTGGCATTACACAAGGGCTCACTTGTATTGCACACATCTCTTTTCTCCTCCTTTTAATTCCTCATCAATGTTTCTGTGTAACAAAAGCAACACACAGCCGGCGAAGCGCCGAGAATCACCAAGTGATCCTTCTCCTCTCCACTCTACAGAACAGCTCTCTCTGTCTTCGCTTTCTCTTTGTGTGAGTGTGTGTGTGTGTGTGTTGTTCCCCACACAGACAAATTTTAACGTTGAAACACACAGCGTATTCGTTAAGCTGCATTTCCTTTCCCTGCTCTCCCTCTGTCTCTCTGCCTCTATCCCCTCCACCTTGTGAAGTTCCGCGACGCGTGCATGACAGCACCGACGCTGCGCTTCAGGCTCAGAGGTTATTATTACGTTAATAGTAGCATGCTGCTGGTGGTCTTGCAATGGGATTAACTGTACTAATAAAAGCATAGAAGGACCACAGCCACGCCGCTGTGACAGCTTCCCAGACTTCATTTATCAGAGTCTGGTTGTTACCCCTGTCCCTGGCAGTCTCCTCCACTCGGTATCTTTATAGCGGAGCTAACCGCTAACGGAGCTAATGGCTGCTAACCGAGCCTTCAGCTCTCCGTGCCTGTATCTATTAACTCAAGTCAGAATAAAACCCGTAATTATATTAAATTGTCTGTAAAATTTTAGAGTTGTTTGAATGACAGTTGTTTGAATCTGCTCAGATTTAATAAGAGTTAGGAGGAAACAGTGTTGAGATAACATGTAACTTTCTGTATGGATCATAGTACAGTATTACGGGCATTTTATCTTCTGAACTGTTACTTTTGACAAAACCAACTGATTTAATTGACAAATCACATCATAGTTTCACTTTCCTATTATATGTTTTAATTTCAAAGAGCAATTTGTTGTATTGTAGCAGAATACGAAGCAGGAGAAAGACAGAAATTTGTAGATTTTAATCTGTTTATTGCAAGTAAATGTTTATCATTATCGCAATATTCAACAATGTTAGGGCATATTCCATGTTTTCCTCATATCATTCAGCCTTAATAAATACCCTGAAATGTGTCAGAAGCAGAATAGTCCAACAATATTTTCATACTTATCTGCATCATCTTTTAGTCTAATGTGTTTAATATGTAAATCGTTATTTAATTTCTACATTATCTAATAATGTTATCTGGTCATTTTTTACACTTTCTTTTGACTAGTTTATCACTGAACCAGCCATCACTTGCCGCACCGTCACATCCTGCACCACAAGTAAATTCTCAACCTGTGGGAAACACTGCGTGTGTGTGTGTGTGTCTGATCGCCGGTCTCGCTGTAGACTCAGCTGAGAAGTCAAGACCGGCCAAAATCACCATAAACCTGGGTGTTTTATTTTGTAAAGGAGATTCTGAAATGTTTGCTGTGCATCGGCATCCTGTGTTTTTTAAACCAGCTCCTTCAAGATTTCCTTCACATATATTATCTGTAACGGTGTATTTCATCTATTAATCTTAGAATTGCAGTTATTGGCTGAAACTACACTGTTGTATACTGACTATTGGGCCTGAGACTGCAGTATAACACCCTTACAGTATATACAGTATGAACTTTGTCCTCTCAGTTTAAATGCAATCTCGATATACACAAAGGACTGCCGTTGACATCAGACATCATATTCTTCATCAAAACAACAGTGTTGGCAGCCGACTCAGGGGAATCCAGGGCAATATAACAAAGATAGTCAACATCTCATGCTGCCACTGTCCTTCCACAATGCTTTGTTTTGTTTGTTTTTCATTTTTCTTCTTTAATGACGAATACTCAAACCTCAGGTGTGTGGTACCTCGATCTATGTGGCTTTGTTGTCTTGTCAGTGTCATGACTTTGAAGTCATATTTTACATTGCACAACGCTTTCCCTTCTCTTTTTTTATTTTTTTACTTATTTATTTGCCTGTCGCAGTCCGATATCATTATTTTCCTCCTGAATGTAAACAAATGAAATGACAGTGATAAGAAGAAGAAGAGAGCCATCTTTTCGACCAATTCTTGATTCAAAAACTCAGTTACCCTTTCAATTATTCTAAACTAGAAATATCTCTCCAAAGAGGTGACAACACTGACAACGCTAGTGTAACATCTATCAATTTGGAAATATTTTGATGTCAGTCACTTTTCATTTGTTGCATATTGAGGTTGGTGGTGGCAGAATTGATTCACAGTGTCACATTTGGGGGGGGGGGGGGACACAAAGAGAGGAATTGAGAAAAGGTTATGATTTACCATGCAGCGATCCCTTGATTCTATCTCTCAACTTAATTGGACTAGCCCAGCTAGCACCTTACATAACCCATCAGATTGTTAGAAATGACAACAGTGACTGTCCATGTTGTTTCATTAGGAAATCTAAAGCATTTATGTGTTGCCCCTCAAATCAATATCACATTTTGATTTAATTCAACAAAATGTCAGCTGGTGTGCGCAGCAACATGTCATTTTGGTTCCAACGGGAATCCAGAGCATGCAACATTCCAGCAGATTTGTTATCAGCGGGCTCCCAATTTTATTGGCTGTAATCCTGTCCTACTTTATTGTGAGGATCTGTAACTCTGAAACTAGAGCAGAGCCGGAGTCAGAGAGCTTATCTTTGTGTCTGTGTGCTGCAAGCTCAGTTGGCACCAGAATCTGTGGTGCTATTCAGCACTGGTCACAGAGTCACCCTGTGCTAGAGATCATTCCTGCCACTCTCCATAACAAACTGACATAAATGCACATGCACGCGTACACTGCAGGCACCAGGTATGGCCCCACATGTGCATATACATCAGCACACACTCTTTCTCTTAGTCATAAAGGCAACATACAGCACATTCCTCGCTCTGATGACTTTCATTCTCTGTTCATGGCTGTCCCACTCCGACTGCTGCTAATGCTGCTACTGCTGTGTTAACAGCAGACAAATGGCACTGCTCATTGTCCAAATGACATTAGATTTCCAATCAAGTGGTAATGGGTGTTGTCATGGCAACCACATCCGGGGACCGGGGGCGGGGAACAATGTTGATGATTCTAAGTATACTTAAAACATGGTAAGTGCAAATTAATATTACTGTTCAGTGTAATTTTGTCACCGCTTTTAAATTTAATTCTGCTTCTTTGTCGGGATTAATTTCAAAGCCATTTGATTAGATGCAAAGAATACAATTTTAAAGAGAATTCCTGTTTATGTCCACTTGGGTATTGCTAAAACTGCAGAAACATGACCAGAGTTGTATTAATAAAACCTGACTAATCTCCCGACGTGGAATATTAAATAATAAACTGTAAAAAAACAAAAAACAAATCTGAGTTTTACTCATGAGACATTTTACTCATTGGGCATGAACAGGCCTACAAACAAGCCCACAAATTCTTGTATCTGGGGCAAGCTGTTAAGCATGAACTGTTGAGTCTCATTTCTTTTCATACATTTTAATTCTTTTGACAAACTTCCAACCCTCTGGATTTCCTTTGCTGACAAACAAAATATCTGAATACCTCCTTTCAGGAAGAGCTTCTTTATTTCTGCACTCACACTAACCCTCACAGATTGACTCCAGGACAAAGATCCAGCACTCATTGAACTGACAGCATGAAAAGCTTGATAATTTTTTGCCCCAGAAGATACTGATACATTTTATCGGATTGTTTTGTCTCACATGGCCTGATGAAATGTGACAGGAAAGTGTGGTATATGAAAGAAGAAATGTGCTCGTAATACAAATAGGATGTCTTTTTTGTCTCTTTGGGGATGTCTGGTGTGATTAAAAGAACTGATGAAACAAAAAATCAACACAAAACATCTACTTGAGGATAAGTATCTATTCTTCTCTAAGTGAATCTAATATAGTGTATCTGAAAGGGATACACTATATTAGAGGGGAGGTCCTTGGTGGTTTCATCTCTCATTATCACATTACATTCACAACTGACCCCATGACTCCATTGACAATTATGTGAGGTATGAACATGTGCTTCTTCATACATTATCTGGGTAATGACATCTTATGAGCAGATAGAAGACCTTATCAGACCAGATGACAAAAACAGAGACTGCAGTTTACCATTACTGCCACGTCTGCTAAGCTAGTTAGCTTTTATTAGATAGCATCTTTTGTTTATCTAATGGGTTGGATTTGGCTACTGCCTTACTTAGCTACGCACAGTAGATTAACTGATTTGTCAAATTGGAGGACATCATCATGTTAGGTGATGTCTGGTCCAGAACGCGCTGATGACTAACTGTGGCGACGGAGTATTTCCCCATTTTGGCTGCGGGAGGTTGTTGTTTACATGATCCTGCAAGATCTAAAATACAAAACCGTAACAGCTAGAGCATTCACTCCTCTTGCAGCAGAAAGCTAAGTCATCAGTCTTTCCCGCCATCACGCTGTACACTTGTGATGACGTCATCACGTTACGTGACGTGCAGTGCTGAACAACAGGCGGGCCATTTCTAAATCAGTATATCTCAAAAACTTTTTTAAAAAAAATGTACATAGTTCAAATAATTTCTGGAGTGTTAAGGAAAATTGTTTCTACATTAAGAAATATTTTTGAATCAATATGGTTTGTGTGTTTATTTAATATAATGTTAAGACAAAACATGTTTGTTTATGACACAATTTCAAGATTTTTATTAATTACATAACCTGTTAGCTTAGTTTGTACTGGTTTTCGGGATATGAAGCATTTGAAGATTTTCTAAGAAATTACATCACAATATGCAAACATACCAATGTACAGTAGGCACGGGCGGAACTTTTCTATTGCAGTTTTCAAAGGGTTAAAAGGTGTTTTCCCATTGAATCAATCTACAAAAACAACTTCCTTTAAAACGCGTTGACTTATGTGCTCTATTTCTTTGATAAACTCCCCCAAATCTTTAAAAAACTTCAATCAACATTTACTGTTGATTTACTCTTTAAAAATGGGAGTTTGGGAGCGTATGTCTTTGTCTAATACAGGGGCTGAGATTTGCAATACTGAAGTGACGTGTCAAACAAAACGTCCTTGCAGCACTGAATCTTTAATAATTTATTTTTCACCGGCAAGCAACAAAACAGCATTTTTCTTCTCAACCCCTCCCACACAGTTGCAGTTCTCTCTTGTGTTCTTCTATCACAGTTTGGAGGAAAATATTACCTGAGGTCTCACCTTTCAAATGTTGAAGAAATGCTCACAACCTTGACAGAAGCATTTTGTACACCTGTAAATATTAGGCTTTGTGTGAGTGAGGAATCTTGGAGGGAACCATCACAGAGCCTGAGGGTAAACATGCAAACCTTGATTAACTTGTGTGGTGCCTGTTTTTTTCCTTCTTCTTCTCGGAAAGAACTATTCTGGTTTATCACTGTAGATTTCTATACATCTTGTATGATTTCTTTGTTTTTGCATTTGAAGAGTTACATAAATTTGTGTAGGGAGAACAGTTGAAAGTCAGTATAAATATGGCAACAATATTGAGTATAGCCGTAATCCAAATCTTATCTGGTCCAATGTCATGAGGAAGCTAATACTGTCAGATAGATAATGGAATATGAGTTCAAAGGGTTTTCAAATGCACTTCAGTTCGCGACAGTCATTCACAGTCACTGTGAGAGAAAGTTATTGATGAGAAAATACTGTATCCACTATCTTCACTCAGGCAACAGAGATCATAAAATAAACCCAAAGAGTGAACACAATGTCCACAGAGCTGCTAAGCTGTCCAGATAAAGAGGCATTATGTGTGTGTGCATCTGCCAATGTGAGCTCTCATGCATGCATTTTTATTGTTTGTGTATGTGGTATTCTTATGAGATTTTCACTATAAGTTAAAAAGGGTGTTTTCTCTGCAGCATTAGGGTTTCAGAAAACATACCAGCGTTGTTTCTGCCAGTATAAACAAGCAATTAACAGTCAATTTTAACAATACAGTTGACGCTAGAACACATTCTTGTGTGCGCTTTTTAAAAGGGATTTTCTAGTATTAGTATAACATTTTCATTAAGTTGGCTGACTTTTGAGACAGATGTAAAAATAAATTATTAAAGGGAAATCCCAACTTTCAATCCCCATGGGTCCCACTTAGCCTGATTACTTAGCCTCACCAGATCAATTTGCAAATGTGACTCTCAGTTCATTGTATTCATTGTTTTATGTAAAGCACTTCAAATTGCCTTTTTTCCAAATGTACTATATAAATAAAGCTACCTTGCATTTTAATTCCAAGGGGCGTTATCAACAGCCGTAGATCAGAATGCCTCTGGACATGATTGGATAGCGCTACAACCAATCAGAGCAACAGAAAATGTGCTGAGCGACGGACAAATGTAAAGAGACTACAGTGTGAAGAGATGAGCGAGAATTGCCGTCTTTGCTGTCAGAATTTGAAAATAGTATTTCAGCAGAACGTTCTGCATCAGGAGCGGCCATCTTGATTGTTTTAAAAAATGATTCAACGGTGCTCTTCTTTACTAAGCTAGGTTTTCGCGAGGCAAAAATTATGTCATCACGTATTTTGCGTTAAGCGCGAATGCTCTGCAAGTTGTTGGTCATTGTCTTAACCACGCCCTCTATTAAATAAAGTTGAAGTCTAAAGCTGAATCCAAGATGATCCTGATGACATGTAATTTTCTCAGTTTAGAAAGCTCCACAGTAGAAATAGAGCACATTTTGTGACAATTATACTGAGCTTTGTGTGTAAAATTGTTCGAGTGCCCCATTTATTTAAAAAAAAATGATAATTTTAGGCATTTTTTTTGACAGGACAGCCTAGACATGAAAGGAGAGAGAGGGGGATGGACATGCAGCAAAGGGCCACAGATCTGAATCGAACCCGCGGCTGCTGTGTCGAGGACTGAGCCTCGGCATATGGGCACACGCTTTACCAGGTCAGCTACGCAGGCACCCAGAAATTCAACAGGAAAATAATAAATTGAGATTGAGTTCTACATTATGATTATCAACATATACAGACCATCCCAACACATATATTAAAAGCCATGCTGATTATTTACAGTCTGTCATTGTAGGGCAAATACAAATGTTTTCATCGACATGACCATCTTCTCTTGTTGGAATTAATATGTCAGCTTATCACACATGTTGCATATGCAGTGTTTATAATCTGCATTGTCAGATCAAAACTGAATGCAATAGCAGCAAATGGTGTACATGTTTTTATATACTGTAAATGTTATTTTAATTTGGAGGCTTTTTCGTTAAAGCCAAAGAACCACAATTTACAATTTATTGGGTTTAATTAACAAGCTATTGACATTGACATATCTTTACCGCCCACCTATGTACAGTATATACTCACACACTTTAACTTCACATTTTTGTTGTTTTTTGTTATAATTGAAACCACAAATGAAAGGAGCTGGATGAAGACAATCTTATTTTTCCAGTGCTTTTGTCAGGTACAACTAACAGAAATAGAGGCGTCAAGTGATCGGCTCGACAGAGATGGCGGCTTAAGGTGTAGCTGCTGACCCAATCTTGCCAAACAGTTGTTATATAGTTCCAATTCCAAAATGATATCACGTTGTGCTTGATAGTCATGTTAAGCAGAATGGCAAACAAAAACAAAACTCAACATGGTGATATGGATGCCATTGCAGAGGCATTACTGGAGAAACAGAAAAGCTACTTTGAACCGCGTTTTTTTCAGATTCAGTCTCAGATTCAACAGGCGGGGATTGACAATGACAAGAAGCTAACTGCTATCCATGCCCAGCTAGCATCTCTGACTGCAAGCCTTGGCTCTATCCGATCTGATGTGGACGATCTAAAAACTACCATGGAAAGCAGTATTCTTGATAACCATGGCCACACTTTAGAAGAGATGGAGGTGAAGCAAGTAGATATGGAGGACATATGATATGAGATATGCGCTCCCTGCTTAAGTGAAAATTGGCAATGTTCAGATCGAGATTATGAGAGCCAACTGGCTTTACAGTGATAGCCCAAAGAAGAACATATCTACTAATCGCACGTTGATTTTCAACGACCTTTACCTTTACAACCAGGCAGACAATTCTACAGGTTGTGAGGAAATCTCCGCTCGTTGTTGGGGGCAGAAAGATTTGCTTTTCCCCGCCAAGCCTTCTATCAAACCATGGATTCAGCACGAGTCAAAGGTCTGGATTTCTTCTTGTTTTACCCGTTCATTGTCTAAAAGACATTTTAAGTAGAAGACATAGCACTTTGGGGCAAAATGCCTTTTTTCTTTGTCTTGGGTGATAACTTTCAAAACATTGTATTAATTTATTTATGAAGTAATAACTCTTTTTCACATGTTGCCCGTGTACTTTTCCTCTGACAAATGTAGTAATGCGCCAAGGATACCTCATTTCTTCAGCCAATATAACTGGCCAGAAAACACTTCGTGACAGATTGTTGTTGATTGTGCCCAGTTTTAACCCCAGTGCCGAAACTCTCTGCCCCAGCTGAGAGCTTGTTAGGGCTTTCATTTTCCACCAGTGCCCCTTAATGCATCTGTGCACACACACTGAAACACACAAGTTCACAATATGACTGACCAGGTAAAGCTAATACATCCTGACACACTTACCCACCCAGCTCATCAAATGTGGCATGAACAGAGTTCATAATTATGGTCTGTTTTCAAATACCTATACTATTCCTTTGGAAATATGTTTTTTTATAATGGAAGCCTCTTGGTCCCCATGGAAGGGAATAATACATATCTTCATTAATTATGACTTAATGAAATACAAAATTGCCCCAGGTGCAGTTTGACTGACAGGTAGTCCTAGCACATAGGAAAGCCCCCTTAAATGTATATGGGCCTTGCAGTACAATGTTACCATCTAATTGGCAATTTACCACCGCTCAATAGTCAGGATTGCTTTTTCAGTGTCTGTTGAAATATTTGTAATAGTGTTTTTCAACATCCAGATTAATTTCTTAAAAGTCTGCCTTTAAAATAAAGTGTCTGGCTTGCAAATAAAAGGATGTGATTTAAGGGGGGAAAAGTGCTTGTCTTGAGAGAGAGAGAGAGAGAGAAAGAGAGAGCATTAAACTCGAGTGAAATAAATTTGCTTAGCAGGTACTTCTGTTGGAGTCGCCTACACTGAATGAAGAGATCAGTCTTGCCTGTTCTGCAGTGCCATTTCATCTAAATCCCTTTCCATTTTTTTTCATGAGCTTGGCAATCAGTCATTCAGAGACCATTCATTTTTGACCAGTTGCCATTAATAGATACTATAAATAATCATAAATATATGGTTTATACATCCAGCCTATTTTTTACTCCATCACTGTCAATATCAAGCTGAAATGAGTATTTGATTAGACAATAAACTGAAAATCAAATCTTTTAAGTCATAATTGAAACAAATGCCAAACATTTCCTTGCATTTTGAAAGTTTTCTTAGTTAATATGATTTTGGACTGGTTGGACAACACAATGTAACCTTGGATTCTGAGAGATTGTAATGGCAAATTTTTATGATTTTAGAAAGCTCATATTTATTAATTCAATTTTAGTAATCAATAAAATATTTAGCAGATTATTAGACAATAGTTGTTCAGTTTTGCATAATCCAGCCAAATTGGCTAGAATCTTTAACGTGTGTAAAATGTTGGGGGGGATGTCAATTTATAGCCCTGCATATATAGAATTAGCCATGCAAATCATATCAGTTTCAGACCTGTTGCATAATAAGGACATCTTAACTTCATTTCCTTGTCTGAAGTGGAGTAAATCTGAGAAAACATATTCAGTGATTCATTAGTGATGCTGTTTAGGGTTGTTGATAGAAGTGTGCATCATGTCTGTGGCGAGTAAAAAAAACCTTTATGTGGCAATGGATCAAATTATTTATTGAAATATTCAAAGTAATGCTATACCGATAAAGTGACTAATCCTGTCCTGATTGCCATTTGAAGGTGAGTCCACAAATTAGCAGTGTCAACACATATGGTCATGGCCTCTGTACTAATTATTGACAGTACAAAGATGATAGATGCCCTTTACTTCACCAAAAATCTCCACGTCCTGCTGTGAAAACGGCTTCAGACACTTCCCATCCCTTGCTGGTTGCTTGCTAGCAGTGAAAACACTTTTTTATAGTGTGCTGTAATTAAAAGGAGGGGGAATGTGGAAGTACACTGCAATATCCACTAAATTCTCCGTAATGGTGAGGTGAGTCAGTTGCCTTAATTGGTTTAGTCTGTGTTCCATCTCTCGTGGAGTCATTATGTCGACATGAACATTTTTCTCTCATTCGAATGGGTAAATAATGAAAGTGGAGTGACAGTTGCGGGTGAGCTAGTCACAACTTTTTAAAGCAGCAGGAAGGCAGCAATTAACTGGATCTGACAACCCAGAGAGGGACACACATTGAGGCATACGCAACACACACACAGACTCAAATAAGTCTAGTACATAATAACGTAAAATTCTATTGTTTGCTTATTCCTTAAATACTTTAAGGAATATGCAGTAGAACGCTTCTGATTCACCTTTGTTGGACGTGTGTGTTACATAATAGAAACCCAACTTGCACAAAATCTATCCGGAGCTTATTTTGATGGTCCTTGTGTCATTGAGACCTTAGTCTGGACTTTCTGTCAAGGTGACAAACCTCACATCCAAAGTGAGTCCATCCCATCAGAGAGATGGATGAAGCATTGTTGAATTAGCGAATGAAAGCTGTAATTGTTTGGATGCTGCTCTCCTCCGTAAATTTAGCAGTGATAATTAATTGTAGCGAGGAAAAACACTCATCAGGGAGATGAGCCATTAGAGAGTTAGGTAAACAAACTCTTATCTATTACAGCTGATAAGGATTGATGGTAAAAGTTAGATTTTCACCACATAAAAGAAAAGGAAAAATGTAAATGGTAAAACTTTCCTCACACTCGGTACAAATGAGAAGCATCTCCCCAAGGGTCAAAATCCAAACAAGTCGTCATCATCATCAAGATTTACATACATTAATAATGAAATAAAATTGGTGTTTTTTCTCTGGTTGCTGGCTGAATGATTGTGTACACATTGTTAAAAAATCATCAGTTAAAGGTTAGCCAGTTGCTATCGGTATTTTTATTACCTCTATGTTAATTTTCCCACTGAGTTTATCATACATACACAATAATACGCTAGTACTTTAGAGAAAAAAATAAGTGCACTTTTCTGACCCAATGTTAAAGCTGTGGTTAGAGCTGCACAATTAATCTGATTTTAATCACGATCACAATTTTGGCTTCCCACAATCAAATTTGTGTGATCAAGCGATATTTTAAATGCGTCATTCCGCGTTACATAAAGCTGTGCCTGTGTTTGGACCTCTCTCTTACTCTCCACACAGCCCTGCCCCCTGTCACTCACACACGGCTCCCCAGCAACACGGAGAGACACAGCGGCTACAGCACATGTCCACACTTCTGACATTTGTCCATAGTTTTAATTGTATTTTGTTAAGCATGAGAGGCAAACCTGTATTTGTACCAGTGTTTCCGCTGGTAACTCTGCTATCACGGCCGCCACAGCGAAAAACACAGAAGAAGTTATTGAATGCAACTGACTTCAGTTAGTGGAGTAATAGCGTGTGAGACGGAGCTGCTGGACCTGGGCCAGAGATGTGACCCATGGCCAGAATATCATAGTTAATAAAAATGCAGCACAGTGACGATAGAGACATTTCATGTGTGTAACTCCACTGAGTCGCCATTTGACCCATGCTAGACCCATTCATAATGAGTCAGCCGTCAGTCTGTGAGTAGCTTACATCCATTGCACCCCCCCTCTCTCCCTCTCTCTTTTAATAAGTCTGTTATTGTTGTTGAAAACAAGTGAAGGAACTTTCTCAGAGAAATCGTTTTAAAATATATCCTAGGCTATTTATTTCAGATCATTTTCATTTACATGTGTTGCAGCTGTATACTATCAAACAGGGAAGCAAACCCAATCTATTTTAATAAAAGAGCTTGTGAAAAATGACTGCTGACTTAAAACTGAACATTGAGTTTGGAGGATTTGATGCTAGGGGGTGTGGCAAGCTGGTTTAACCAAGGCCAAAAGGGAAGAAGGCCAAATTACAGGTGTTGGCCATGTGAGGGGCATGCGACAGTAAGGGGGGGTCCAGCTTTGAGACTTTGATCCATGAAATGTCAGGTCTCAGTTCAGGAATGCACTTTTACACCGTAGCACTTTCTATTTTGCTTAAATGTATTAGCTTTGCAGCTCAGTGAAGCACTTTAAACCCTTTTTTATTATTGTTAATATTGTTATTAGTGTTTACTAGCGTGGCATGCAGCGATGTTTCTGTTGCCTCTGACGTCTGTTTTGGAGCATCAGAGAGCAGCTCAGACATTTAAGTGGCACCGTAATGAGGTACCACAATCCCCATTGACATGATAATGGGGATACAACAACAACTTCAACATAAGAGGAAAGTAGCACAATATGGATGTGGAAGCTGTTATAAATAGCCTATGTGACAATAACATTTGTTTCCGGTTAAAATCAACAAATTGTGATAATTAATCGTGATCTCAATATTGATCAAAATAATCATGATTATTATTTTGGCCATATTAGGTGCAGCCCTAGCTGTGGTCCTTTAAAATTTGAATGGCAGATACTATTAATCATCTGATTCTTCTTTTTTAGCAATAGCCATTTACAATAATTACGGTCTGTAATGACTTCCCTTTATAATAGTTTTTTCATTGTTAGTGTGACATATTTGTGCTAGATCCAAATTGCCTTCACACGTGCAAGGGACTCACAATGCATGCATGTATGTATGTATGTACTGTATGTAATACAGCAATAATTTTTTTTTAATTGTATCACTGTTTACTGTTCACTTTCCCACAGCCATATCAGAGCTGTATCAAGATACTGCTATATTTGCTAATGTTCATCAAAATGAGTCTACAAAACAATCTTTTCAGTATTTCTTTTTTCAAGCACATCCGTCATACATATTGCACATTTGTTTGGCTGCACTGTAAACAAATACACCTGTTGCTGTTATATTTTCTGCTGCTTTCTCTTTACTGTAGTATTACATACTGCATTTGCTGTTAGCCAGTAACCACATGTGACGCCAAATCAACCTGGACTGAAATCTTAAGGATTATAGCTTTTACGTATTTGTAATATATTGACTAAGATACAAGTAATTCTTAAAATCTAATGTCTAATGTCTCAGTTGTCCCACTTTCAATTTTGAATTAGGAATTCACCATAATTAGCTAAGAACTGTGGGTGAGACAATTGCTTAAAAGAGCCACTATTATACTCCTTTTCACTGACAAATTTGTACTCTTGGGGTCTACTAGAATAGGCTTACATACTTTGATGTTCAAAAAACATATGTTTCTCATACTTCCATTGCAGCTCCTCTGTTTGTAGTCTATAAAGTTCCACTTCGGGGATTGCTCCGGGGCCGCTGGAAATTCCACCAGGTGTCCTTCTTTTCGGCCGGATGTCCGTTACCTTCCGCTTTCTTTGTGTTGGAATTTTAAACTCGGTGAATTTATGAGTACTATTGTTAACTGCTCCTGAGATCTCTGCAGGGTAAATCCAGACAGCTAACTAGACTATCAGTCCAATCTGAGTTTTCTGTTGCACGACTAAAACAACTTTTTTGAACGATCACGTTCCACCAAAACAAGTTCCTTCCCGAGGCTTTTTGCTACGGCACCGTAGCTCTGTCCGCTTCACGCCGCACACGGCGATTGTGATTGGTTCAAAGGATTGCCAAATAACACAGGATGTTTTTCTCCCATCCAGGAATGCTGCGTGGACTAGCCAGACCCTCCTTCGCAGCACTGTGGAGGAAGGTCTTGCAATGTGAGACTACTCTTTCTGAAACACTCTGTCTTAGCTCTTGGCCCGCCTTCCTGAAAAGGCCACTGTGTTCTGATTGGTAGGCTGGCCTGCTTTGTTGTGATTGATCAACCAAATTCAAACAAGCCACTGGGGGGCTTGGACTTGCTCAGGCAGCACCTATGGGCTGGTATAAAACATTGGGCCGGCATAGTCAGTGAATGACATCATTTATTGAGGAATTTTAAACAAGAATGTGGGTGAGCCATTTTGGCAGTTAAGAAAAAGTGCTGTCTGTGGAGGAGAAAGCTTAAAATGTTTTATTTTTTTCTACTTTATACATCTAATATATGCTCAAAAAACTATAACACACTATTAGACGGGGAAAATCCTAAAAGGCATAGTAGAGGCTCTTTACATATGCAAATGTGAAACCACTGTTGTACAATTATATCGCTCTGCTCTGCAGCCCGGCCATGATGAGCAATTATTACATGCAGTCTAATTTCTATCACCCTTTTTCTTTCTTTTGTCTTGCATGCATTCAAATACAAGTAATAAAGTGAGGTATAACTTAACTTGTGCTATGTTCAAGAAGTTCATTTTAACAACAAAGCAATCATTTCTTTTAACACAAGTCATCATTTGCTATTCTCCTCCCACTCCCTCAAGCCAATTATATGTCAAGGTGTTAAATGAATTAATGCTCATTAGTCTCAACATAATACATGTTGGTGAAATATTCAAGCGTCTCAAACTGACGCACCAAAGTATGTCACCGGGAAAGAAAGAGGGAAAAGAGAAAGTTGAGTGAGTGAGCAATGGGTGGCAGAGCCAGAGGGAGGACAAAACAGAGCAGCGAGGGAGGAGAAATGGAGGAGGAGATGGAGACTGTCTGATTGGAAAATGGATCGGTGACAAAACGCCACAGCTTGGAGCTAAGATTAGGATTCCATTCTGTCTTGAATGAAATATTCAAATAAACGCTGGCTAGAGTCATATTACTAAAAGGATGGATGTGTAGAATATGTGAAACAATGACAGGCTCTTTACATCCAGAAGGGTCAGTGCTCACTCAGACTGTTATTTAGCTTGGAGTAGGAGATGCTCCTGAGGCATACGTGCTGTTGCATTTGTGAAAAGACTGATAGGAACAAATGAATATGTTGAATGCAGTGTTTCTACAAAGAGAATGACACAGTGATTACAGATCACTCAGTCGTGAGCTTTGTATCTGGCAATTACAGGGTGCTCGGACCAAAAGCAACCATGTGTTTTTAAAAAACACAGCTGGCGTGTAGTTTCAGGTATCGGCGAGACTAAAATCCACTTGTGGTTATGGCAAATAAATTATGGTTATGGTATAGAAGCTTAGTGGAAGATGGTGGTTGTGTTTATAAAGTAAATGTGACACTAGTATGGTTAAGGTTAGGGGAGGTTGTGGTTGTTAAGGTATGTCTAGACATAAAAAGATACTTGGTTGTTAGGTTAAGGGGCCAGTATGCTTTGCTAGTCGGATGGTCAAATACTTTCGGAAACCCTCTCCACCTCTAGCTTTCCAACAGGAGACTTGGCTGTGATTGGCTAACTGCGTGGAGGCAAAACAAATCGCAGCATTTGAATTTCTCCCTTACGACTCTTTTTTTCAATTCTTCACACAACTCTTTGGATTCTGAATTAGGAACAGGAACTTCAGAATCCTGTATGAACGTCCAACTCGTTAGGTGCCCATCCATTGTTCCAACCTCCCCACCCTTAATTTGCACACTACTTTTGGGTGCACATCATGAATTGCAGAATCACCCCAAGGATATTGGGCTGCCCTCTGAACATGGCCACAACTCCTGCGCAACACCCCTTAAAAGTAAAGGTTTAGTCCTTCAATTACTTCATGATTTAGATTTGTAACTCCCTTGTCTGTGTTTCTTGCAGCACATTCACAGTCCTCTCAGTATTTCACTTGACTTGACTGATGAAATGATTTAAGCTTTCTTTAAATGCTGAGTAGCTAGATGAGCCTTCTGAATCTGCAGCCTGAAAATCTATTAAAGCTCTCATCAATAATTTCCACTGCAGCCTTCATACTACTTGATGAAGCAGATGGAGGAGGAAGAAAATGTGGTAAAAGCCAACCGGACTTCTTGCTAAATTACTGAAGTGCTGATTCACACAAGTGTGATATTATCATATGAGCTCTGTTTGGATAAATATGGCAAGTAATTTGTGGTTGAAATTTGATTGCCAGATTAAGAACACAGACAAGATTTGCACTCATTATGTAAATCACATGAGGAGCCGCAGTAATAAAAGGCCTTTATGAATAGGACTTTTGACTGGCAAATTGGAGGGCGCCCCTTTTAAGAGATTTCTCAGTTAAGAGATTTTTCAGTCTCAGCATTAGTGTCATTGTACAAGATGTCACTGCCAGCACCTGGGAAACTGTTCAGTAGTTGACCTTCGACATCCCTGTGTAGTATGAGTAGATATTTTCCTATGAGGGGAGGAATAAGGTGGGGTAAGTTGGGTGATGTGCCTGTTAATTCCCACTCTGTACAAAAATGTATGAAAAGACTCAAGATCACGTTATTATAGTCATTCCAGTTGTATTTGTGGACGATTCCTCTGCTCTGTCCTACTCATCAAGCGTTAAGGTGGACTGTGGATCTAGTGATTTGCATGCTTTAAAGTAATTTAAGAGTGACCTTCAAAGAGAAGACAAACACTGCAAAACAAATAAGACCATCAAAATGTCAGGACTGTTGCGGGAGATGGGATGTCTTTAGGAAATGCACCATAGCAGATCCACCTTAATTGCAAAGAATGGGAATCTATTAAAGGAATGATGAGCTTCATTACAAAGCAATCAAATGAGATGCATTTCCATCCAAAAATATGATTGTGTGAGGAAATGCTTTGGTGATATTTTAAATGTCACTACGGTATTATTTCTTAGATAAGGCTTTTGCTTGGGGTTGCCGATCAAGGGCTATGCAAATCTTTTGATCTGCAAGATGTCCAAATGGAATTCTTATAAAACCATTTAGTCATTCATCTTAACTAACACACAGGCAGACAGATAATAAAAAAATCTTTAAAGTTTTGATTCACAGTTTACCAAGTATTGATTAAGATTAACCTTTTTTTCTGTAACTACGGCAGCAGGATAGACTCACTTAGAAAAAAATATTTTGATTATGCATTTGATATGTTGTGCTTGTATAGGACAGCTGAACGTTTTATCTGTTGATGGCACTTGATGAAACATCCCTTGACTTCACTAAATGTTTCAGAAATCTTTTCAAAAGCTTTTGAGATATTTTACTCAAAACCGCAAATGGGAAAGTCGGTGGTAATGGAATGAAAGCCCAAATAATGTTTAACAGTTTAAAAACAAGAATAACTGCATGGTCCATTCAACTCTTAAACCTCGCATCTTATCAGGTGTCCATGCAGGGGCGTACATATAGACACTGCAGGCAGGGCAGTTGCACTGGGCCTGTGGGGTGAGGGTGGGGGGGGTGGGGTTGGGCAGAGAACTGGCCCTTGCGAATATATCAGATTGCCCCCTAGGAAATACGCCATTATGTTAATGTTACATTAAAAACAGTGCCATTTGGAAACCCGTCTTGGTTTTCTTTCTTTTTTTTGGTAAAATAGTCAAAGGAAATCTGTATTTTGTTATTATCTCAACTTTTTTCTGTCTCCCTGTGTTCTCTAAGCTTCATTTTACCATTGTCTCTTGCCTTTATATCAAATAGGAGTGCACTCTGGAGGTTATTGCACCAAGAAAGGCCTTTTGTCAAATGTAGCGGTCATTTCAGCACCACAGTGAAATGGACAGCTCCTCTGCTCTCAGGCGGTTATTTTATTTGTTTGTACGTTTCAGCCCGTGAAACAAAGAGTGCTATCCATGGTTCTGATAGCGTTCTCTTTGACCTCTCTACTTTCCCAATACAAAAGTACGGTGGCTGACAGGGACAAACGTCCTGCAACTTAAGAAAACACGCTGAAAATACACACAACACAACCAAATACATAAATGCGCTGCAAATATAGAAACGATGCAAAAAGAAAAACACACAAACCCCGAAAACAAATGCAACAAAAAACGCTGCATCCAGATTACACAACGGACGTTCTCCTGGCCTGTAGAGGGAGGGAGGGAGGGAGAGAGGTAGGAGAGGGAGGGAGAGAGATCAATCTCAGAACGGTGTGAAATGGTGTGCAACCGCTTTGAGATCATAGACAATAAATATTAAATCTATGTTTGAGATATGTTTTCTTTTGTTTGGTGGGTGTGTCTTGGCTCAGGTCACAGGTGATAATCAGCAGAGACATGTCTGTAAACTCGTGGTAATAAACAATTAAAACTGCATCAGCGTTTAACGTTGATGTTTGTTTAAGCCATATTACATAAGAGGGTAATATGGCTTTAACGTTGACTGAAGTGTAGGCCTCCTCAAGTTTAATTTTGTGATTATACAACAACGGTTACCAATCAAATAAGTGATCTGTTATCATATTGTGGAGCAATTCGCTCTTGAAATAAAACAAAAAACAGACAGGATTTCTAGTCCCTCCTTGTAAGCCAGCCAATTTGAGCTATAGTAGAGACAATGGGATTTCTAAAACTGAATAAATCCTGCCTGCACATATGGACACAAAAGTGCTAAGTCCATTGTGTTGTAAGTAAGACATTTGCTGAACACTTTATTGTATTTATTAGCATGATTGCTGTACTGTTTAGTTCAAAAACATCCGAAACACCAAAGTACGAAGACATAGCGGATGCAAGCTTTTATTTTGAAAAGTCGAAGCTCGGGAACGGCAGCAGCCAGAAGGGCATAGTGTGTGTTTTATAACTACCTAGTGTGCACTGGGACCCGTTGTAACAGCGTGCATGGGGCCTGCCGTAAATACCTTTCGTGGCTGTGGCCATGTCTTTGTTTTCCTCTAAAAAACTAATCCAACTAAGAAGTACTTTCTCTGTTTTCTGGCTGTGTGCCACATTAAGCACAGTTCATGTTAGCTGTGTGTGTGTGTGTGTGTGTGTGTGTGTGTGTGTGTGTGTGTGTGTGTGTGTGTGCGCGCGCATTCAGTAATAGGTCAGTAGAAGCAATTAATTAGCACTTTTGAAGGGCCTCATTTAAATAGGTGCATTTTGGTCAAGGGGTTTGAACACTTTCAGCCCTTTGTTGTTGCACTTGTTTTGTTTGTTTGGAAATTAGTTTTTTCTCCCGTCTCACTTTGTGAATGCAATTAGACCAATCTACAACAGTGGATCACACATAGTTCAATTATGTCAAGGTGAGCAATTATCATTTTGAGATGAATAAATAAGAAGAATGTAATTAACAGCCCAAGTTGAGTAGATGCAAGCCCAAAACTCTGGTATTTCAGAGGTGGAGATTTAATCATGGCTCAGGGTGCTTTGAGAGACCATTGCTTTCATTGGTTGTGACAACTCTGGACATGTGTGGAGGAGTGTGGAGCTTGTGGTGGAGCTTTTGGCGAAGTAGTGTGATGTTGGAAGCTGTGGAAGGGAGTCTCGGTGTTAAGCTGCCGGCTCCTGAAATAGGCCAGACAGCAATCACTCACATTTGTCCTGACCAAGGTGAGATAAAGCCGTGGCAGAGCCAGCTCTGGGGAGAGTGTGCGACAGGAAGAGAACTTCCATTACAACTTGTATCACCTGTGAGATAGAGGATTCAGATAACCGATAACCGATGTTCTTTCTTAATTGTTTTGCTTTCCTTGTACTTTCATGTTGCCATTTGAAAATAGCTTTTGCTTCCGTTTGGTCTTTCCTTCACATCTTTCTACCACACAGCTCACGCTAGATGTGTACTTTGTCTTTAATGCTTCCTACTGGGGCTGGCTGATAAAACAATCTCAATATGGGATTGCAATAAAATTCAAGTCGTTAACGATGATTGACTTTGGATAGATCTAACAGCGAATCACACAGCAGCAATAAACATCATTCCATTTCAGAAGGTGGTGGTAATGCACACCAAAAGTTGTTTGCCAACTGCCAAAAATGTCAATAGAAGAAGAAGTTTTTTGCTTGCACGTCAAAGTACACGCCCATTTCCTATGCAGAGCATTGTTTGAGCTATCCAAAACTGAGGAAATTGTTGAAAAAAAAAGGTAACATGATGTCAATTATATGGAAGTGGTTTGGATATTTCAAAAGTGACAAAGCGCAGATTAACACAGTCTGCAAAATATGCTGTTGGTCAGTGACAACAAAGACACAAAACACAACCAATCCTTTATATCACGTAAAAACGTACCATCCCAGTGAACACAGCAAGAGTTTTGTCCAACGTCATAGTGGTTCTTCTGCTGTTAGGAGCGCTAGCCGGGCTGAAAAACAATGAATCGTCTTTTGCGAATAGGGAATGTGATAGTAGTCACAGCTTTTAATTTTATTTTTACATTATTTGCATTTACATTACTATATTGGACTGTTTTGTTAAAGATAAAGCATGTTTGTAAAGTTACATGTTTACATTTAGATGTTATTTAATATATTTGATCACACAATATATTCTAAATTAAGCCATGTTTGCACTGGTAAATGTTACATTATGTTGTTCTAATTTTTATGTTAATAAACTAGATTCTAAAGTTTAACTAATGAACCCTCTGGTTTCGTCAGGCTTCAGTCATTATCAGGATAGTCTTCAAACTGGCAGCATTATTAAATTAAATATTGTGATAAATATTTATATATCAATATAGAAAAAGTATCAGGATCATGTTTTGCTATATCGCCCCGCCCTAATTCCTACACAAACCGAGCAAAGTCTTCTGAAACACCCCAAAAAAAGAAGATGACAAGGAGTAAACTGTTTTCATTTAAGTTGGTTTAAAGTGGGTCTTTTCTGATGGGATCCTTTTGTTCAGGCTCCCGACGCTCTTCAGAACACGACTCTTTAATGTGAAAAGAAGCTGATATCAGTGTCATGAAACAAACAAGCTGATGCATAATTTGATCAAACCCTTTTTTTTCTAGCCGTAATCTAACTATCAAATGAAGGTAGCTTTTTGGTTCATTAGAAAGAATTAGTCATCATTCAGCAGCTTTGGAGTTCTAGTTTTTTTATCCTGAAATTTAATACTTAACATGAGGGATATTGTTCCCTCAAATGTTACTTGATTTCTTTTATTACTTTACACTATATTTTGCTGGAACAAACTGAGCCACTGAACTATAAGTGCTTGGTGTTAACAATTGCTTTAAATGAAGCAAGTGAGATTCTTTTCACTAAGGGTGAATGTCAATTTCAATATTCACAAATGCACACAAACTTCTGACAAGATGCTCACTTGGATCACTTGAATGTAAAAAAAAAACAACAACTCAAATCGGTAAATCCAGACAGATATTTGACCAGTCGTGTATATTTATTTTTTATTTATTTTCTGCGCTTGATTAAGGATGGAGGAGAAATAAGAGGAGAGTTATGTTTGGAGGGGTATTTTGTCCTTGGAGGAAATGCATTGTACAATACAAAGAATGTGGAAACAAGACAGGAAATGAGAAAAAGGGCCCAAAAGTATCTCAACAGTCCCCCCAGGCCCAATGGAGCACTCTGCACTGCCCATGATCATAAATCCAGATCTGGGCTCTGTGGTATATGGTAGCTCTGTGCCTTCAGCTTCCAAATGATTCTTCTCTCTACTCCTCCCTTTCCATTTTTTTTTATTTTTTTATACCTACATTGTACCTGTTTGAGGAAGCAAAATATATCCTACATATCAACGAGGGAGAACGGAGGGGAGCGGCTAGGAGGCCAAGTCACAGCCAACTCAAAGGATGTTGATCACTTGTGTCTTATCGCAGGCAGAGCCAGGCCACCTCTTGTGAATTAAAGGAGAAATAGTATCTCGCTCCCTCATTTTTCACCCCCTAGAGATGTTTGGTTGCTCCCTTTCTTCCAGCTCCTGTGCCAGAGAGATAATCCGGGCCTATTCCAGGCAGTCGAATCCATCTTTCTGGTGTTGGACCGCTAGTCCTTGGCTCCTCTGAGGTCATTGGTGCCCAAACTAAACTGAAGTACTCCCAAACAGAACCCCTCCTGTTTTTATTTCTACTTGGTTTTATGCAAAAAGTTGAGAATTGCTCCAAGACGGACCAGAACACTGAATCTTTTTAATTAAAGGCCCTAAATAGTAGGGTGTCTTGTCTTGCAAAATAACATGTTTTTTTTCACATTTCACACCTACACACAAATGCACTTTGGTAATTACTATACTCAGAACTTATTTCTGGATCACATTGTTTTATTTGCTTTAAGGAAAAGCATCTTCAGTGCAATTATATATCCTGTGACTTGCTTAAGTGATTGATGCAGTTTTCTCCTTTTATTGTGGCATGATGCAAAATAATACATTATCCCTTTAGTTTTTATCTTTACACAAAAAGTGAGTACAATTCAAGTTCAACTATAAATACATCTACAACATTTTTTTTACTACCTATTGTTGCATGTATATTTAGTTAATGACTACCTGATATGTCGTGGCCATGAGGATAAAATGTGATTTCCCTTTTAAAGGATCAATAAAGTACCATCTGGTCCAATCTGTAATTGAATCAGTGATTCCTATCAGCTGTTAGAGGCCCTGACTCTCACTGCAGGTTGAAATAGGGTAGATGTATAAACACACACACATATTACTTACTCTAATTTCTTGTCCTTTGAAGCTGAAGAAGAACGGTGCCTTCACCTACTCTGAAATTACCATACCACTTTGGAAATGCCGAGACTAAGGGTGCCTCAGCAGAGATGTAAGCTGACCGGTACTCATTACGAAAATGGCAGATTGTCGCTTTCATACCCTGAGAATATAGCAAGTTTCATCCCTCTGCATGGATTTCTGGCTCGTTCAACCCATGCTGGCTCATTCATTCCATCGTTTCACAGATGGATAATTAAGAGACTACATGTTTCACTTCACACATCTTGTGTGCCTTTAATCACACATGTATAGCCTTTTTGCGCACTGACTTGCAAAGTTAACTTGTTGCTAGCAGAACACCAATTGGTCTGGATTTCCATCCATCCATCCATCCATCCATCCATCCATCCATCCATAACCGCTTAACCGTGGTTGGGATGCGGGGGCAGCAGCTCCCGCAGGGGATCCTGAGCTTTTCTTTTCCCGAACCACATTTGTCTGGGGCTTCCCGAGGCGTTCCCAGGCCAGGGTGGAGATATAATCTCTTAACCTAGTCCTGGGTCTTCCCTGAAGTCCCCTCCCAGCTGGACGTGCCTGAAGCACTTTCCTAGAGAGGCGCCCAGGGGGCATCCTTACAAGATGCCCAAACCAGCTCTTCGACTCCTTTCAACGTAAAGGAGCAGCGGCTCTACTCCGAGTTCCTCACAGTTGACTGAGCTTTTCACCCTACCTCTAAGGAAGATGCCAGCCACTCTCCTGAGATAACCTGTCTCGGCCGCTTGTACCCACAATCTAGTTGGCCATAACCAAGCCTTCATGGCCATAGGTGAGGGTAGGAACGGACATTGACCGATAGATGGAGAGCTTTGCTTCTGGTCAGGAGTTGTATGTTTCTATTGTTGCTGTAGTGCACAAAGGTTTGTTTGTGAATGATAGATAGCAGTCCGCAGGTGGGGTTGGATATTGCTGTGTGACTAGCTAAGCCCCATCCTTGCCTTCTGCTATGACAGCAAATAAAAAAAGTCAGACATCCCAGAATCCTGGATATCAGCACCTAAGAAGCAGATGAAAACTGCTAGGATTGTGTGGGCGAGAGGGTAAAGAGAAGTAAATAAATAGCTTGAAAAAGATATTTTCTTCTAAGCTTTTCTAAGTCTCAGAGAGGCAACACAGTTTCTTTGTGAGGGGAATATTGATGTGACTTGACAGGAGTTTAAAAGATTTATGAAACACACACCTAGCTGGTTCTGTGTTCCTGTATGTGTACACTCCTGTAGTGAGACGGTGGGTGATAAAATCTCTCTTTTTCCTTACTCTGTATTCACAGAGACATAAGGCCGGTAACTTAACGCCTGTAGCTGCTTAAACATGCATGTACGCCATGTGAGACAGATTACTCCGAACTTGTGTCTGCATGTGTTTTGCCACTTTCAATGCTTGGCTTCAGCCGAGTGCTTCTCGTCCACTAATTGGACAGCAGACCATGCATGCTGAATGGCATATGTTTCTGCCTCTAATGACCCTCCTGTAGTAGCTGAGCGACAGGACAGGTGAAGAGGTACCACCATCTGACATGTAAATATGCCAGAATCCCTCCTCTTCGCAACTCTTTGATCCATCATTTTGTAGTCCAAATGATGCCACAACACCTCTGCATGTAGATGATTGATGGAACAAGTCCAGTGTGGACATTTCATAAGTTTGGGAGTAGTTTTGACACAGATGTGGATGATTTCACGGGGCATAATCAATGGTACTTAACTAAAAGGTTTCTTGCGCACGTCTCCACTCGAGAATTTGGCCATAAATTAAGAAGATATTCATTGTGTGTTCCAGCGAAGGCTCCCCCTGCTGTGATTTAAATGTTAAGTGTGGATACATTACTGAAGGTCAAGAGAGCACCCACAGCAAACAATCCGAAAGGAAAAGACAAAGTGTGAGAGAATAAAGATCTGATGGGTTTCCGTCTTGCAGCTTTCAGGATAGCTCAAGGACGAGCACGTCTGTTTCTTCAATTGATGCTCCAGATGTTTAAAGATTTCTCCATTAGAGCAGTAAAAGACATTTCATAAGATTAGCCTTGTCTAAAAAAGAAAGTGAATGACTGGAAGAACGATCATAGTGTGTTGATAAAAGGAGAACTTTTTAAAGTTACCATCAATAGGTGCAAATGTTTTTTCATGTTGTGGTCTTTCAAGCAATACATTTCAACTCGGATTCAATAGGCTGACTGACTTTTTTTTGTTTATTACATGATAACAAAGGGGAAATGAAACCCCACATGCCGGCAACAACAACAGGACGGACCTCCACACACGGGACGCTATGCCTGGGCGGATTTTTGCCTATTCAATACTACTCAATACCGTAATCGTTCTGTTATCACTAAAGAGGCTTCCCATTTAAATACAATACTTACAAAAATCGTAATCAACACATGAAATTAACATCATTAGCGTGACCTGTACACAAATTGCTAAATTAAATAACGTGACCACTTCACGAACTGCCATGAGACCGGGCTGCAACTCTAGATAATGAACGTGAGCTGAATCTCACGGCACAACATTCGTAAAGTCCTCTTAATACACCAACAGACCCATCAATCCAGTGGTGGAATGTAACTTTACTTTTTTAGTACTACTTACACACTGCTTAACTAGTAGTTGTTTTAAAAACATTTCTTTTAAAAGAAAAAATAAATTACAAAACTACAATTTAAAAGACATTAATTAAACACTGAACAGTTTTTTAACATTCCAGCAGATATAATACCAACAGAGCACAATATTACTTTAAATAAATAAATTATTAAAATATTAACATTTTTTATTTGGCCATCTTTGAGCACCTCTTCTTAAATAGCCTAGGCCTATAACTGACTGCTGAAAGAATGAAAAGTACTCTGTATGCCTACAAAAAAAAGTACATTTAAGAGGGTGCAAAAAAAGTGAATGGACCCACATGGATGAATATTGAAGTCTTAATTAGCGCTGATAGTGAGCTGATAGTCTTAATTAGCTTTGTAGCAACTCATTTGGCAATGGCTTGAATGTAACAGACATTCATTAATATCAAAAAGTTATGCACTGAAGCGTTAGGTAAATTAATACTTAAATACTTTTACTTAACTAAGGCTTTGGATTGATGAATTTTATTTTTATAGTTCTCACAGTGTGGTTTTGCTAGTAAATGATCTGAATACTTCTTTCACCTCCGCTTATTGATATCATAAAGCATGCTCCTGCAAACTGCTCATGCATCACATGTAATCTTGCAGAAAGACGTATCTTGCTGTCAGTCGGCTGCTGTGACGGTGGTGTTGTGGTCGCTCTGTTGTTTTTTTGTCGTCGACCGAACCGTGTTGTTTCTCGAAATCCGAAGTCCCAGACGGAGATAACACAAGCAGATGTGACGAGGGAGATGAGAACCTGATGGAAAAGAGAAGCAGACAGCAGCCAGACAGATTTGGTGAAGAATGCCTGATGCCCTTGTGTCTGTTTATGAACCAACATGCATACAAATAGTATTCAAGTACAGCAAGCACACCATAGAAGAAGGAAAATCACATCTGTAATTGTTTCTAAAACCCCATCGCTTTGTTTTGACTTATTTCCATACGGTAAAATCATAAGAAACAATATAAGACAAGAAGTTATTTATTTCAGTGAACTGGAACAGACTAGTGCCGCGTACAGATTATGGGATATGTTTGGATAGTCTCACGATTTGTGTCAAAAAACAGAAAAGCACAACAACAAGTAGGAAACAGAATGAAGAATAAAGAATTACACATCGATTTATTCAGCTTTCATGTGCTGATTATAATCCTATCTATAATATACATCTTTGCTCACATGATAATGTCTTGTTTTGTCTAGAGAATGAGTTTAATGTCATAGATAAATAGAAAATATTCACACTTAAGAAGTTGGAATTAGAGAATCTTTTTCATAAAAAATGACTCAAACCGCTTAATCAATTATCAAAATAGTTGTCTATAAATTTAATAGTTGACTAATTGATTAAGTCTTTGCAATTCTATACCACAGTGTCAAAGAACTCTTGCTGTTAAGGGATGCATTTAGGATGTAATTTTACAAAAAGTGAGGGGCCGTTTAAAGGTCTCCGATTTTTTTTCAACCTATCTTTCAGCAACACTCACCCATACGTTGAAAGAGTTGTAAGTCGACAGCAAACAATACCTGCAAAGAGCCACTGCTACGTTTGACAAATCAAATATGTGTCTTTGTCCTGGCAGTCCCGTGGAGCTTTATTGCCAGATTTTTGTTTCAGTAACAAACCTACATGTGGCTTGAAGTTTTTCTCAGCTGCAGCTTAATAAGGAACTTTCAAGGAATGCTCTATGAAGACCTTAACTTGTAAATAACCCACACAATTTGGCTAATTTATTCTCACATTAGCAAAACTGAAAACAAGCATATTTCCAGAGATGTTAGACTGTTTCTTTCAAACAAAAGCCACATAAAAGAATCACAAGAACACATTTAGTGTGATCAATACCCAACTTAGCTTAATAAATCTGACTCTTCTCACAAAATACAATACAATCCCGCGGCCCGAGCTTCAAAAATTAATATGCTGATTATACACTCTGCCAGATAAGCAGATACACTTGACGGTCAAAGGACATTGCTGTCATGTTCCCAGAGAGTGTCCTGTGATTGACAGCCAGATAGAAAGTGGCAAGCAGTCTGTTTGTCATTGCACCGTGTTATCAAGTCTTTACCTGTTGTCTGTGTACTGCTGCTGTGGTTATTGGCAGCATGCTGTTATAAAAACCCCTTGACACTTTTCTTCTGTACCTTTTCATTCTCCCATCATCAACCACACACACGCACCACCACTGCTACCCTTTTTTCTATTTTCATTTATTTATTTATTTTCATTTTTATTTATTTATTTTCACCACTTTTTAATTTCAGAGCTGCCTCACATAAAAGAGGACCTGAGCATTCATCATCTTTCAATTTAAAGCCTTGAGATTCCCCCTCCAAGATGCCCTAATGCCCAAACAGGGAGACAGATATTTGCATTTTGATTAGTGGGGCCAACGTCTCCCGTCTCTCTACTCTCCCAATTCCACCCGGCAACGTCTAACCACAACTGCACAGATTGAAACTACACAATTAAATAATGAATCTAATGGGAGGGATGCTGGCGGTGGGGCTCTGTAGACCTCTGTGAATGCCATGTCTGGTTATTACTTTGGAGTAGTGTTTCCTTGTTGCTTGGTGTCAAGAGAGAGCCTCAGGATCGCTTCACCCTGATCTTTTTTTTTTTTTTTTTGCAAGGTTCAGAATCCTTGACACCTTTTTATTGTTCAATTGTTAAAATAGGGGATGGGAGAGCAAGTGTTTGAGCTGTCTCGTGTCACTCGTAAAGAGGTCTCTTTAGGGGAAAAACAGCTCCATTCAAACCAAACCATGTGGGAGTAGTTTATTGCTTGTATTAGTAAGAGCTTGCCTTTGATGTTCCATCTCCTACAAGGGCTTGGATGGGGAGAAAGGAAAACAGCGAATGAAATACAACAAAAGTTTTCAACTCCCTCATGCCTTGCCATAATTCAGCATGCCAGAAGATCTGTGTATCTCCAAATGTTTGTTTGTGTTGCATTAATTTCACAGGGAGTCTTGTGTAGAGAGAGAGAGAGAGAGAGAGAGAGAGAGAGAGAAAAAAAACGCCTCCTTCCAATCAAATCTGCCTGACAAATCGGTTTGTTTGTGAGTGCACACACAGGCTTTTTGCTTGTGTTTATTTCCTAGTCAAAGTTGTGAGCACCAAGCTATCCAATTAGGTGAATAAAAGGCTGACCATCCTCTGCAAGGTCATCTGGGAACATGTAGAAAATCCGACTGTCAATCAAATCAATCAACACCCCACGCAGACATCCTATGATGTATGGTTATGTATCAATAGATGGAGATGGAAGTAATACATTACCATATGTTTGCATAACCTAGGGGCTCAGTAACCTTGAAAAAGACAGCTGTTTCTCAGCTAGGATGCTCAGTCATCATGAGATAAGAATTCAATTGAAGTAACAGGAGGTCTAACTGTGGAACGTGTGGAATGGTGTTCCTTCATTTTGGTGCTATTAATAACATTTATTTTGAAAAGAAAAAAAAAGAGTTATGGATTAACTAGGTACTACTCTCGCTCTCTCTCTTTCCCGCCCTCCCTGAGGCGTTTCCGGTTCCAGTTGCTGTTTGTCTTGGGGCATTGTTTTATTACCTTCAAAATTCTGGGAAAATCTTAAGACAGTGGTTGCCGAGCAACAAGGACCTGACGGTTCCGCCACAGGAGCGGAGTAAGGAGCTGCCCAGAGCGAAAGAGAGGCATGAAGGAGAGTAGGGAGGGGGAAAGGTAACACTCGGACTGGAACAGCAGCAATATAGACACAGCTGTAGCGGCGGGTAAAGACCTAGTGAAGCAGCAACGGCATGCTCACCTGTCCCTTATGAATGGCCAGTGGAGGCAATGTGAGGTGAGAAGACGAATGTGAATCACTTTATCTGGGTTATTGTGTTGGTCAAAGGGCAAGTGCTTTAAAACCACTGTGTTCCAGCTGTGAGTACAGAAGAGTAAGGCTAGGAGGTATTCAATTGTTGGTTGGTGATTTCTTTTTTTAATTCACTTTCTTGTAGAGTTAGATGAAACGAATAGTTAAACAAACAAGATAAAATGTGTTAATTTGTGAGCTTTGGACAGAGTAGAGAGACTACTAGACAGAGAAAGTAACTAAATTGATATTTTCACATTACTGTATTGAATGGTTTTGTTGTGTATTTTGTATTTTTCAAGTAGTTTTTAAAATCTGTATTTTAAAATGTACTTGAATACGTTTTGAGTATTGTATTTTGCAGCATTAGAAAACCCATCCGTTACTGAGTGTAAAAAAAATAAAAAAAAATAAAAAAAACTTTTACTAACAAAAACAGGAAGAAAAAAAAAACAATAGCTCCCAAAAACACTACACCAGACCTGGGCATTCTTTTTTTTGAGCAAATGTATGCAGCTTCTTAAAAAGAAGTAGAAGAAGAACGGCAATGTGACAAACTGAGCAGGAGATGTGAATGAGCTGTTATCTCTCAAAAATGTCAGTTCAGTCAGCTCATGGGAAAGAAAGAAAGAGGTCGATCCAGAGTGCCGAGTTTTTAACCAAACATGGACTTCTAAGTATTTATTTACGGAAGTCAAAGTCAAAGCCTTGTGCTTAGTTTGCGAAGAACAGATCACTGCGGTTAAGGATTATAATTTGAATTGCCAGAGCTCAGGTGTATTTATCAAACCAAATGTCTTTTGACAATGGGGGTTTTGAACACTCTGCTTTCACCCTTTTGGTTCAGGAAAGGTTGAGTAGCACTGGCCTACGGGCAAATAAAAATCTGAGCCCTAGTTATAAATATAGAGAATGCATGTATGTCGGTGAGGCCCAAGGTGTTGAGTTTGCGGGTGCACCTATTTAGCCTTTATCTGCGTTGCATGCATTCACTTCAATGCATTTCTTTAAACCAACATTGTGCCCTGACACTTGCACTAATAGAAGTAAGAATGCACAAGATGATTAGAGGGTGCTTTGCTGGCACCACACCAGATATTAAATCATAATTAGCCAAACAATTACCGGCTAATTGTTATTGGTGAGATATTGGAGGACAGAGAGGAGAAATGTCAGGTTTACTGGCAGGGGATCTTCATCCATTGGCGTGTCTTTCTCTCACTTCACTTTGGAGCGTCAACCTCTTCCAATTTCTCAAACTCTAAGATATCAGCTCAAAAGACAAACGCACACCTGTATATTGTCACAGCTCGGTTGAGCTTATTTGTGACTCTTCACCGAAGGGAAGAAAAGTAGTGAAAGGCCACTTAAAGGCCAACGTGAATGGCAAGGCCTTTTGAGTGTCAGCATTGTGTTGTACAAAAAGAGGTTAGGCTCAAAACTGCCAGACTGACACTGAGAAATGTGGATATTTCAGAAGGGTCACACCATGCTTGGTGAAGTCAGGCCTTTGCTTTGGCTATTGATAGCTCCACTCATGCAGAGTGGAAATCTAGGGTTATCTGGTGAATGTGAACCTTCTCAACCACTGACCCGTCAGCAGTGTATAAAGTAATTAGAACTTTTACTTTTTATTTATTACAACTCCTACATTTATATCAAATAACTTCTTCTATGTAATTCCTTGGGGCATTTTTGGTGTTCCTACAACACATCAAATCTAACAGCCCATAGTTTACACAGTGAATCAATTGTGTATTGACTTGACTTGAAACAGAAATCTAGAATCTACTGTTCCCTTCCCCTGATAAATTCTGCTGAGCCCTTACAGTTTACAGCCACTTTGATTCTGCCTCCATCTGCTATTCCCATGAATTCCTATTCTCATTGCTCAACTGTTTATTTTGTCAACAGTCATCTTTAAAAATGGTCTCTGTGAAACGAAAAGCCGAGAGAGTCATAAGAGATTTGAAATATATAATGTATTCACTTCTTGTTATGTTGAGTGGAAGATGACAAGGGGGTCGGATGACAGTTTATTACATAGAATGTCTTCCTTTCAAATTACTATCTCATTGTCATTAGCCTTTCAAAGAGTCTGTTATTGGGCTAAAAGCTTTCAGTATTTATGTGTGCTCCTCCACTATGGTTTCAATTTGTACCAAAAACAGACTATTTGCAATCGAGATTAGAGTGATGCGAATGGCTAAAGCAAGCTGATGAAGGCTAACTGCCAATCTAAGTCAGAAATATGTGATTTAATCTTGATTATGAGTTAATACATCATATGCTTCTTGCAATTAGCTGTCCATGGATGACCCTCCTCTAATTTGTTGAGAGTTCAATGTAGCATAAAATCTAGGGCAGGTCATTCCCAAGTGTTTAATCTGTTCTTGGGCGAGGTGGGGGGTACTGATGCTAGCCGCATGGGTAATTATCTGGAAGATCGGGAATGAGAGGCCATGCTTCAGTGTGCTAACATGTTCATCTCTCCTACACTGTTCCCCTCTTCCCTTATAGTGAGCCAAGTAAGAACAGAGCAGACGTGCCCGGTGTTAAAAAAGCTAGACAAAAAGTAAAAGAAGCAAGAATGCACAAGGTGAGAGAGAATATGAGAGGGGCAGTAGAAGATGAGACATTCTCAAAAGACCAAAGGAGCACTGCAGCCTTTCAGGAGCAACTGTGTGAAGTCCATTCCTGTATATATCACAGCCCAAATGTTACAGTTTTGATCCTGGGTATCAGATGAATAGTATCAGCTTGCATCTTTGCATCAGAGCCCATAATCGGCATAAAGATTTCTAAGCAGCCAACACCGCAACATTCTCAAGACTCAAATGTTTAATTTTGTGTTTTAATGGTTCCGAATGTATGGGGTGTGAATTATCCTCTTTGAAATTTTCAAGAGTCGAGTTGTGAAATCTTATACACTTTATTACCAGTACATACTGTATATATTTTTGGTTTAATTTTAGCAACTGCCTTTTCTGACATGATTGGATTATTTGGATCCAAATTGAGGTTGTTTAAGCAACCATATTTTATGATATGTATATATGTGTGTGTGTGTGTGTGTGTGTGTGTGTGTGTGTGTGTGTGTGTGTGTGTGTGTGTGTGTGTGTATAAAATAAAAAATATCTGGACAGAGACCTCTGATGTTTTACCTGGAATCTGCTGGAGCCACACTCCCAGTTTGGGGGTCACAGCCCCCAGTGCTCCGATTACCACTGGCACCACTGTTGCTCTTACTTTCCACATCTTTTCTAGCTCCTCTTTCAGCCCTTGGTATTTCTCGAGCTTCTCGTGTTCCTTCTTCTTGATGTTGCGATCGCTTGGGATTGCCACATCTATCACTACTGCCTTCTTCTGCTGTTTGTCGATCAACACGATGTCTGGTTGGTTAGCCATCACCAGTTTGTCAGTCTGGATCTTGAAGTCCCACAGGATCTTAGCTCGGTCATTCTCGACTACCTTAGGAGGTGTCTTCCATTTTGACCTTGGGACTTCCAGCCCATACTCATGGCAGATGTTCCTGTACACTATGACAGCTACCTGGTTATGGCGTTCCATGTACGCACTTCCTGGCTGCATCTTACACCCTGCTGTTATGTGCTGTACTGTCTCAGGGGCATCCTTGCACAGTCTGCACCTGGGGTCCTGCCTGGTGTGGTAGACCCCGGCCGCTATTGATCTTGTACTGAGTGCCTGTTCTTGTGCTGCCATGATTAGTGTCTCTGTGCTGTCCTTCAGTCCAGCCTTTTCCAGCCACTGGTAGGATTTCTTGACATCAGCCACTTCTTCTATTTGTCTGTGGTACACGCTGTGCAACGGCTTGTCCCTCCATGACGGTTCTTCATCTTCCTTGTCCTCACCTTCCTATATATATAGGTGCCATTTAATTAGTAGTGATTAGATTTACATGATTACATTTCAAATCAGCATCTGCACTACCTTTCCTCTGAAGACACCTGACTGTGGTGCCGTGGCTCAGTACCCATTTTTTGGTTCTATTTCTCCATAAACAACATGAAATCAAGAGGAGGGTTAACTTTTCCTGCTAAAGGTTTCCCACCGTGGTCAGAGAGCACAGGGGAGACACTTTGTTTCTCCCACACCTCCGCCACAGTCTGTACTCACTCCTAAGCTAATTGCCGTCATTCCCTTGACACACACACATGCCGGCCCTGCTATTCTATACGCTAGAGATACGCTAGAATGACGCAGACACCAGTGCACAAGTAAAAACATCAGGCCACTTAATAGGCCACGGCGAAAGCTTTGCGTAGAGCCCCTGCAGCAGCATAAATCCGCCATTAGATGGTCAACGTAGTTCCTCTATCATTTCAACCTTACAATTCAATACATAACACTTAACTCACCTCACAACGCCTCAGATGACTAAAATTACCTCAAAACATGCCAGAATCTACAGCTATCACACTCTCAAACCTGTCCTAAGAGTGTGACACAGACAGCTGAGCCCCCACTCTCGTCTACACACACTTAATCAAGGTTGAAAGATGCATTTGGTGAATTCAGAATTTCAAGCACCTCTCTACTCTGGCGGTGTCTCGACTTTGCCTGATTAAAATGATAGAGGGGCTGGAGAATGTTTGATCTCCAAATCAATTTACATTTAAGATTCAATTTTGCACCTGCAAGACTTTGATTTTGGAACTTTACGCTCTCCCCAGTCTTCTAAGGATGGAGATTAATCTATACCAGCTGTTGAAGGAAATATTGTTGATTTTTTTCTTTCTTTCTCTCTGCACTCTTTTACTCATAAATTAACTCAAATATATTCTCACAGATGTATCATGCTGTGTGATATATGAAACTACTTTTTTTCGATTAAAGACCTGGCTTGACAAATTTGTTTGGTGAGGTGTGCTGTCTGAGACTATCTCTGCTGTTTACAGCTAAAATGCACAGGGACACACAGCGAAGAGAAAATGAAAACTCTAACACATACATTCACAAAATGCACAAAAGAAACCCAGGTCCTTTTGAAGCATTGAGGAGGTTGGTTATTTGGAGAAAAAAATTGGTGGGATGGAAATCAATGCTGAAAGGTGAAGAGAGAGGAACTCCGGGTGCAACAAACAACAGGACCCCGACACTAAATCACAGCTTACAGTCTTAATGTACACCTCCGGGGGGGGAAATATCTGTTTTAGAACATTCGCAATGACTTATTGATCCGGGAATTAAATTACCCAATCCCTTTACCCTTTATACAGGCCCACAATATTAAGACATGTTTGATGTTTGCATGTTTTTAATTAAAACAGCTCTCGGGGGGAGGTGGAAGTTTCAAGAACTCTCTTTGCTACAATGTCCATTTTTTAATCAAGGTTCACTTAATTGTTTCATGTTTGCGAAATCCAGAATAAAATAATGATAATCTGATAATGGTGATGTTGTTACCAATAGTCTTCCAATAACGGCAAGCCTATTTTGAATTGCTAATGGAGAAAATGTGCCATGTTCTTGTCCTCTATTCATGGAAATTAAGGAACAGGAGAAGTGGTGACATAAAATACTGTACATGATGTTTAACTAAAAATCATTTATGTCCCAAGTGTAATTAAATCTTGTTAATCACAAAGCTTTATTTTCAATTGAAAAACATACTGAGAGAAATACTGTGGACAAATCCAATTGTTTGACATTTATATTTAAGATTGATTAGGACATGGGCATGATTTCCTGCCATCAGATTAGGTTATACTGAAAGGTTGAAGCTACTTTGGAGTCTCACTGAGAAATGGAAATGAGGGTGAATTTAAGTTTAGTTACAAAATATAATAATAATAATAATAATTAATTGAATTTGTATAGTGCTTTTCCCAAGCTCAAAGTCGCTTTACAGAGTAGAAAAAAAAACTAAAGATTAGAAATTACAGAAATTATAACAAGATTTGATATTTACAGGAATGCTTACAGCTTCTGTGTGCTGTGAGCTAAATGCTAACATCAGCTAACAAGCTCACCATGATAATGCTTACATGCCGATGCTAAGCAGGCATGTTTACTATTTTCACATCTTAGTTTAGCATGTTAGCATGCTAACATTTGCTAATTAGCATTAAACACAAAGTACAGCTGAGGCTGATGGGAATGGCATTAGTTTTGTATTTTTTTAGGCATAAACCAACCATGGCACATGGGTAAAAAAGCCAAATAAAAGCAAACCAAAGGTTAATACAGAGTATATTTTAGGCTTATGATATTATACAATTACATAAATAAGTATGCTACCCAAAAAGTAGGTTTGTCAGATCAATATTTTATCTATGTTTTCCTCCCTTTCTGCTGACATTGGCAAAAAAATGGATTTCTGATGGGAGGGAAAAAGAAACTGTCAAGGATGTGAGGGAGTGTCAGTCTGCCAAGATCAATAGTTGAATCAAAACCACTGCTGATGTTTCACTCTTCACTATCCTTCTTTTATGTATTCACCTTGTTCTTTCTCTATCAAGTCTTTATTCATCTGACACTGCCAGATAGCCAAAAAATGCTGACAGTCGTCTGGGCAATTCCAGCATCTTTATTTGCACTTGATCCAAGAAAAAAGAAACTGCAACCTCTAGCAGCCCTACACCCCCTCTTAAACACTTTGTCTCTCCCACACGCTCGCACAGCTCGGCTCCATGGGTGATCGAACTTTTAGTGTTGCTGACCCTGAGCCGAGGGACCTTGCTGCCACTTCATCCCTTACTTTAGTCTCATCTTAAAACTTTCTAAATTTATATCCAACTAACCTTCCCCGTGTCCTCCTACACTGTGAGCTTACTGCTTGCTGTAGTTTTCTTTGTTTGCTTTTTAACAGATTTTCTAGCCTTTACCCACTTATTCATTTTTCCACATTATTGTTGATTATTTATCAAAACTCTCATTGTGTTATTTTTTGGAAGCATCAGTAGTCAACCCTACAACATTGCTGCAATATTGACAAAGATATAGTGATTTTATTTTATTTTTTCCATATCACCCAGCTCTGCATGTGTTATGTTTAATTGTTATTACTATTATGAAAAGGTTCCTGCTTTTGTTCTGTGAAAAACACAAATGAAGATTTACACCTGACAGTGACTGTACAACAGACTGGCATACATATAGACTCATGCCATTGTTGCTAGGCCTTCCTTGTCACCACAGTTTGAAAGAATTAAAACAGCCAAATCCAAGGTGTGTGTGGGAGACATTAACAATACTTCATCTGATTTTCTTCAGGGAAGCAATCATCATAAGCTACATGCCAGCGCCTTCCTCACTGGACTATTCATGCTAATGTTGATGTTTTGACAAATGTGCAATAACAGGGAGTCTGCTTTTCCGTTTGAAATTGAATTTGTATAGAGATGAGTGGAACAGGGATGTAACTTAACTCTGTCAGTTGCTCTTGGCACGGCAGAATTCATTTGAATCTATTAGACAAGAGAGGAGAAGAAGAGGCACAAGGAGTGCACACATATTTCAATGCCTCCTAATGTCTATTCATTGAAGGGCAGTTATTTTATACTCGTGAAAGTTTTTCAAAATAAAACAGGTAAGACTTTGCACATTCTAACATATCTAAGTGGTGGAGGAGCAGCATTGTTATAGTTTTTACTATAACAATATCACAGTGTAGAAATACTTTTACCAGTAAAAGTACTAACATATTAGCATCCAAATACTATTGTTGGGGGGGGGGGAATCGATACAGCATATGAGCGCATCTCTCTCGATCTCTCTCTCTCTCTCTCTCTCTCTCTCTCTCTCGATCTCTCTCTCTCTCGATCTCTCTCTCTCTCGATCTCTAATCTCCAAGATAACCTGTTTCCGACCAGGTTAGGTGTTCAGCATAAGTTAATGTTAATAAAGCATAAAGTTAAATTTTTTAAGATTTTTGTTTTTCGGGGCATTTTAGGCTTTTATTTGTATAGGAGAGCTTAGACTTGAAAGTTGAGAGAGAGGAGGAATGACAAAGGGCCGGTCGGCAGTTGAACCCGTGGTCGCTGCGTCAAGGAGTGCCCGATACTATGGATTCTTACCAGAGGACGCCCCATCGGCAGTTGCAAGTCCAGTCGGCTTTCAAACGTTATAAATCCCCCAAAGCACCTGTACATGTGTTTAAGTAGCTAGCCAATGTAGTTGGTCCATCTGTGGTGTTAAATCTACTATGGTGCTTTGTTTAATTAGTAACGTTACCATAAATGACGATGCTGTTGTGGAATTGGCCGTCATTCATTAACATTATACTAATGTAGTTCCACAGGGATTTGTGCTTTTTTTTTTATAATCCGTACAGAACATTTGTTCAGCTAAAGCAATGCTAGCAGCAACTTGTTGCCATAGCAACTCCAAACATGATGGTCTGTAGCTGTGTAAAGCCAGAGACATTAAACATGCTCCGTTTTTTGTTAATGATCCATTCTTAGTTTTTTTTTATTGACGGAATAATTGTTCTATTTTTAATTGTTTTGTTGTATAGAATATTTCATGATAATAATGAGGTGAGGTTGACTTTGTAGGCTGTGAACCTGCGTATCTGGGTCACATAATCATGGTTAGGGATGTAACGGTATGAAAAATTGACCTCACGGTTATAGTGACCAAATTTATCACGGTTTTTGGTATTATCACGGCATTTTTAAAAGTTCAATGCCTTTAGCAGCAACCTTTCTTCTGCATGTTCTGCAGACAGGATAACCATCTTCAATCAACTGCCCTTCGGCATTTTTATAACAACACATGTAATATACTGCACCATGAAGAAGAAAAAAAAATATGATAGAGATAATAATATTCACCTAATTTGAGCTACAAGGTTTTCACCACCGGCCTTCATCAAGTCCTTTATAAAAACTTAATCTTTGATAAGGCATAGACTTCCACATACAGGCTCATGCATTTTATAAAAAATTCAACATCTGAATGAATTATTCTGTATCTCATCATCCAAAAAGCCTAAGGTAAAAACCAACATGGTATACTGCTGCCCTCAGGTGCTCCATGTATGCTCTTCTTACCGAGACTGTTGTAAATGCGACCTATTGTATATGCAAGTGCATTTGATGCTGAAAAAGAATGTTTTTGAGGGGGTGGGGGTCTTTGCTGTGACTGTGCTAAAGTAGATGTTTGCACGACACATAATATATTTAAATATTTTTAAACAATGTCTCCTATCACTGATGCATGTTGTGGTAAGGTATAGTTCCACATACAAAAATGAAGGTCCAAAGCCCATACTATCTCTCAGATATTTTCCCGGATAAGATAGCATAAATAGCATATCCACACATGAATGATCCTCGAATAAAAGCAGTAACAAAACAAAATAGGATTTGATTTAGCGTTGCATTGCAGGTGGCCTACAAGATTAATGACTTGCAACCTGCTGAACCAGCTATGTTCAAGTGTAGCATTAGTTTCAGTACAGTGTGGAAATGGTGCTACAATTTAGCAAAAAAGGTTGCATAGCTTGACATTTTGTCCAGCAGGCTTATTTATTTTCTTGGGGAGAGTTGGAGAAAAAAAGATTGATACCACTTTTATGTTTGTTTGGTAAATATGAAGCTACCAGCAAAGCACCGCATAAATGACCGCTGAATTAAAGGTAATAGGTACTTTAAATTGAAAAGGTTAGGTTTTAATCAGGAGTTATATGACAATGGAAACAGGCAACAATAGATTGTGTAGTAATGTCCAATTTGTTATTTTTACTATCTAATTAGCTACAGTATCAAAAATAATGAGGAAACCTCAAAATCTAATACACCAACTTCACTGGCCTCACCCCTGAACCAGCAGGACACTTAACTTCCTCATATATAGATTTTACGGGCAAATCTTTGCATGGCTTCAACCAGTTAGCACATATTTAAAATATATAGCCTCTATAACACTGTCAACATTTATGCCTACCCATTCAAACATACTGTGTGTACTGTATATATTCCTTTTTTCTGTGAACACTTCTTTTTTTCTCATTTCCTTTTCTCCTCCATTAAATTTGCATTTCAGAGACAGCCTACCATCTTATCCCTTAGATCTGTTCCAATATTGCACCTTTTCTCTATCACACAAAAAGAGGAAATTAAATGCTTTGTTTGCCTTTAGGGTTAGTGTGTTTGCACCAACAATATGTATAGATATTCTGTGTTTTTATATAATTGGAAGTGGGAACGGAATCTATTAGATGTCCAGCAAAACCCAAGCATATGGTTAAAAGGGAAATTGATAACTGATAATCATGAATAAATGTAGTCACTAAATCTGTTGAAAATAAGTGAAGATTTACAAGCAATGATGGGTGAACTTTAAATCTATCACAGAGGCACCTTCTCACTACAGATGGTTTATCACGAAGCAGTGGCGTCATAATCCAATGAATGGATTATAGTGATTAAGTTCCAATTGTGGAGCTAAAAACAGACTGCACAGGATTCGTCTTGACAAAAGTATGTTCTCCTGTGAGGCAGAGTAAAATCCGTGCCCCAGTTAAGGATTCTTATCAAATTTAGACAACCATCACCGCATCAAGCTTCACTTGTCGTTTCGAAGAGCCCCTCTTCTCGGTTTTCCAGACAGATTTCATCTTTGACCTTGTCACCAGTTCACACATGACCTGCACTGCTCTGAACCTCTGTACAACATAAGCTTTGTCTCTCCCAATCAGCATTGTTGTCTCTGACAGACAGACAGGCCTCCAAGAACCATGGTTGCTATAGGCTGAGATGAATCTGACAGTATTTGACCATGGATCATAGATGCTGTTGTTGGTCCAGAATAAAGCACTACAATCTTGCTCCTGTCATGAAAAGTGACAGATTCCTTTGATCAAGGGCAACAGGACTACCAAAACTGCTTGCTGGCCAGCAACTTTGCCTCTATCTTTATAACCCCCTTGTCCATGTTTTGCTGTGAGCTGTCGCTTTGATGGTGCCCTGGGAACTGTGCGGGACTGAGAATCCACACGCTTTGCACAGAGTTGTCACTCTGTCAGAAAAATGTACTGCAAAGTCCTCATGGATTGTGCCTTCTGCGAAATTACTATGTTTTTCATCAGACGCGGTTCATCTCACGCGGATTTTGGAATATGTT
Source organism: Etheostoma perlongum (assembly GCA_026937815.1). Lineage (NCBI taxonomy): Eukaryota > Metazoa > Chordata > Actinopteri > Perciformes > Percidae > Etheostoma > Etheostoma perlongum. Next base: position 13,982,635 of record CM049389.1, read on the forward strand.
TAGTGGAATGCATGGGTTAAGGTTAGGGTCAAAGGTCATAATGAAAGTCTCTGTAGCTTATCTTAATCCCTGAGCATTGAACAAACATCGTCACCTCCTGAACTCAATTTCTTGATCATTGCTTACTGAATGTGACATCCTTAATACAGTTGCTTCTCAACGTAAGGTGAATATATCTGTGAAACAGACTCTATAAACCAGGGGTGGCGAACCTGCGGCTCTTTGCCTGCTCCTGTGAGGCACTTACTGAGTGGCTGGGTTAAAAATAAAAGGAAAAAAATAAATATATCTAAAAAATAAATATACTGTGTATATTAGACCCTTTCACCTTTTTGTATCACGCCGGTCTGTAACATCCTAGGACAATAACTGTTTTTTTTTTTTTTTAAACTAGCTGTATTGTGTATTGACAGTGCAAGGTACTGTAGGTGCTGCTAGTGAGTGAGTGAATAATGGCAGAGTCAAGAGGGAAAAGTAAAGCTAAGTGCAAATATGAAGAGGAGCACAAGACATTTTTATCTGAGTGGGAGGAACTGTATTTTTTTGTGGAACGAAATGGGAAGCCTTTCTGCTTGATTTGCGAGACTTTGCTATCGCATTTTAAATCATCAAACCTGGAGCACCATTTCACCTCGCTCCATGCTAACATCGCCCGGAATTTCCCCAAAGGCAGTAAACTTCGCGAGCACAAGGTAAACACGTTGAAACGGCAGTCAGAGAAGTAGACTCAGCTTTTTTGAAAATTTGCGAAGCACTCAGACTGTCACGTTAGCATCATACCAGTTAGCATGGAACATTGCTTGTGCTAAAAAGCCATACAGTGAAGGGGACTTTGTGAAAACATGTCTCAAAGATGTCATTGCTGTCCTCGCGCCTGAAAATGACATTTTAAAGCAGTCTGTGTCAGATCTGCAACTCTCACAGCACACAGTTGAATATCGGATATTAACAACTCTATTGAAACATAGTTACATACAGAGCTTGAGAAATATCTGTATTTCAGCATTGCTTTGGATGAGAGTTGTGATATTCAAGATAAGCCTCAGTTGACAATATTTGTGCGGTCTTTGTCAGAAGACTGCACAATTAAGGAAGAGCTGCTTGACATTGTGCCGTTAAAAGACAGGACCCGTGGCATCGACCTGGAAGAGACACTCATGACTGTTGCTGAGAAGGCAAATTTGCAGTTGTCAAAACTGAAGCAATAGCCACAGACGGTGCACCAGCTATGTAAGGAGCTGCAAATGGCCTTGTTGTTTTTTTTTTACTGCATCATCCATCAAGAGCATCTGGTGTCTAAGAAGCTAAACTTGGACCACGTCATAAAACCAGTGCTAGAAATTGTGAATTTTATTTGCACTTATGCTCTCAATCACAGACAGTTGAAATACCTCATTGCTGAACTTGATGAAGATCTTCCTAGTGATCTGCTTTTCCACTGCAATGTGAAATAGCTTTCAAGAGGTAACATGCTTACACGTATTTTTGAAATGTTGAACCCAGTGAAGCTGTTTCTGGGAGAGAAACATAAGGAATATCCTCAGCTATATGACCCCCAATGGATTTCAGATTTGGGGTTTCTGGTCAACATGCTGCATCATCTGAACTGAAACTGAATGTATTTCTGCAAGGAAATTTAAAAATGCTGCCTGACCTGGTGCAAAGTGTTTTCACATTTATCAGCTAGCTCAAGCTATTCCAGACTCATTTTCTAAAGAGAGCGCTCATACATTTCCCCTCCTTGTTGAAGGCAAGTGGAGGAGCAGCTGAGGTCTTACAAAGGAGCACTGCATGCTATGCAACACTGGTTGAAAATCTGCAGCAGAGTTTTGAGGACAGATTCTGCAACCAGAGGGAAAAAAGACCACAGAGTTCTGGAAAACAGTGCCCACAGACAGATATCCCAATGGTAAACAGGCTGCACTCATGTTAATGTCAATGTTTGCAGCAACTTCTGTCTGTGAATCAGTGTTTTCTACACTGAAACAAGTAAAGTCAAAACACTGTTCTGTTCTTACTGACACAGACGTGAAAGAGTTGCTTTGAGTGGCCACAACTGAATACAAGCCAGACCTGAAAAGGCTTGTGGATAACAAAGACTGCCAAGTTTCCCACTGAGTCGGTCTGGGTAAGAAAGAAACCTATAAAACTGTTGTGTTTTGTATTATAACTGTCATTAGATCTGTAAGCCACTGTTGTAGTACGGACATGCATGTGTTGTGTGGCTTTTTGCTATGGTGTGTTTTTTTTTATTTTTTTTGGCTCTTTATACTGGACTGTTTATCCACCATTGCTATAAACCATAATTAGGGGGGATTGAGGAAAGAGATAAATATTGAGGGAAGAAATGGAGATGGGGGGGGAAAGCGCAAAAACCTATGTTGGAAAATGTTCCCACCTCTTGGTGCTACAGTGTGCACCGTCACATTCTTCACCCGGGGGATTGTGGAGCACTTAACTCTGTGCTGTCTTGATTTCTCCAATTACGGGTGACAGCTTCCAATCCATGTGGGAGGTGGATCACCTCTGAAAGTGCCAGGCAGAATACGAAGCACACCACAACATTAATAATTCACCGGAGGTACATTCATATTCAGTCTAAGAGCTGCAGTTTGGGCCCCATTAGCGATAAAGGCGAGCAGACGCTCCCTTATACCTTTCAGCTCGATGTTCAATCGCAAGTATAAAGCTTGCATGTTTGATTTTCAGTAGTTGAGATGCTTTTATTTCATTGCTTTGCACTGGAGCAACCATGTGAACAAACTTCATGAATGTTCTTAAGATCACAGACTGGTGATGTACTTTGAGCTAATGCCGGGAAGTTTGTTATAGTGCTAACATTTGCTGCTAAGGAACACCCTGCAATTCAGTACACATTGTTTTTAGTCTTTATTTTGCTTAATTATTCGCAAGTATGTGAGAGTGCAAAGACAAATCGATGAAGTCGGGAAGTGAAGAAGAGTCACTGAAGTAAATCAGCCACTGGTAGTAATAAATGCTAGCATCCATGCCAGACAGCAGCAGTGCTCAGCAAGCACACCGTGTACCCAACCAACTGCCTGGGCTCAGCACACTCTACTGTCCCTGAAAAAAACAACATACCTCTTCTCCAGAGAAGCAAAATAAAATGGGCTAAAACAATACAGAGCCAGAATGAAAAATGGATTGCATGTGGGAGCTTAGACAGGAAAAAGCTGGAATGGAGGTCACAGCAAAGCAATGAGCCTCGGTCTAGACAAGTTTTTAAACAGCTTTGGGTTTTGAGTCTGAGATTGTGGTAACAACACTGGTGAAGTTGAATTTAAGGAGGGTATACTGTACAGCTGGGATTAAAGGCAGCCTTGATTCACTAGGATCGGCAGGTTTGTGAATGTGCGTGGGTGGCAGCAGTTATAGGGCTGAGGATTATGTTTTACTATATAATGTAAAGATGTTAATGATCTCCTTTGGAAGAGAAGCTGTACGCTCATATTCTACCACTTAGCATGCAAAAAAATAGGTCAATGTATCATTCATATTCCAGTGTTTTAAAATACAGTAGTAGCATTCTGGCTCTTTAGTCTTTAGTAGAGGTTCAGTTGTAATATGGGATATGTGTAGGTTTTAAAACATCGAAGTGAAAAAAATAAACTGCAAGTGTTAAGTACTGTATATACATTTGCATTAACTATATTTTCATTAATTTTTTGGGCTTTGAAAACCCTGAGCATTGTACATATGTCTATTGTAAGAAGCATTTGGACAAGGTTAACAAAACCATAATTTTGTGTAACTTAGAAATGAGTACTCATTAGTGAATGGCTGGGCAGATATGTAAAAAATGTATCCTACACAGCTGGTTGGCATTCTCAATTTTCCAACCAGCTGTGTATGATAAACTTTTTATAATTTAAAATAAATTTAAGCAACTAGGTTTCAGTGCTGAAAGCAGAAGTGAGTGCCCAGCTTGTTTGTGTAGTTTAAGACCTGTACCCGGTGCAAAAGACTTAGTGATGAGTGTGTCTTGCATATGCTTACTTTTAATTACAGAGAACATGATATTCTCATCCACTTGCATTTAAACAACTTAGCACCTCAACAGTGTGTTTCAGAGCAGCATGTGAATCCCAAGACCAATACAACCACAAAGCTCCATCACTGCCTTTCATGACATGAGCTCATATCTACTTTTTCCTTAGACACTGCAAAAGAGCAAACAACCGCTGTGATATCTTCATTCATCAGACCAGAGAAAGACAATACTTGAGCACCCCTGAGTCACAGATAAGTGAATTTTGAAACCTCATTTTGCTGTGAACAAACAGAATAAGTCATCCAATCTGCTCTAGTTTCTTCTCAATGGAATTGTTGTAGTTTTTATGACAATTTCAACCCCATGGTGGGAATATGAACACAGTTGGAATGGGGGGGGGGGGGGGGGATACTGCTTGCTAAATTACAGTTTTTACAGTTTGCAACTGCCTCTGCATGATGCAGGTTACTTTTCTTGAAAAAATCTTTTTTGAAGATGTAATATGTATAATCCAATCATTGGGGGGGGGGTTCAGCCACACTAGCAGGGTGGCTCTAGGGACAGCAATATTGGTCTCTTGGTTCACCACTTTGGTCTAGACTGAAATATATCATCTATTGAATTGATTGCCATGAAATTTGGAACAGACATTTATTTTCCCTCTAAATTGTTTTTGTGAAGATTTACTTTTCATCTTGTGTCATCATCAGTTTGACAAATCACAGTAATATGTCCAATAGCCTACTTTGGTTTACTAACGAATACCTGCAAAAGCCATTATCCAGCAGCCACAGCTAGTCTTTGTGTTTAGTGCTAATTAGCAATTGTTAGCATGCTAACATATTAAACTAAGATGGCCAAACATAGTAAACATACTTGCTAAACATCAGCATGTTAGCATTGTCATTGTAAGCATTGTTAGCATGATGTTAGCATTTAGCTCAAAGAACAGGTAGACTCTTAGTATTGTTAATATAATAATATAACCACACTTTAATGGAAACATGATAAATGAATAAGTGATATTGTTTTGGTGTCGCATGCCTTGCAGTTTTTGCTTGCAAGTCTTACTGGTATATAATTGCCCTTTAATTAATTCATTATGTTCTAATTTGACCTAATTTAAATTACTCATGACATTATTAATTAGGAAAACCAACAAGATAAGAGAGTGATTAATGTACTCTCAGTCTGGAATCAGTGTTGTGATCTAACTTTAATAAATGGCCTCAGTGTGCAGTGTTTGATCTCAAACACTGACTCACTTGACACACACATACACAAGGCTGGAAAGTGTTAACTTTTTTTTATTATTCTTTTTTTTCCATTGTATTTCTTGTATTCTTGTCAATAGTGTGTTATAGTCATGATCACATCTGCTGCTGAATTTAAAAAAAAAAAAAAATCGACATTGCTGTTACTTGATGTTATTTAGTGATGTCGTCTCATGAGCACCAAAATAAATAATACAATTTCTCCATCAAGATCAAAGTTCTCAAAGTTGGTTAACTAGTATTTACTTGCATGTAGCCTTCAGTTTACATACTGTGTCACTCTAAATACTTTTGGGGTGCTTGTAGGCTTGTAAAAGAAAAAAAAGAGTTTAAAGGAAAGTGATGACATTTGCCTGTCAGCAGGTGAGTGTGAGCTCCATGAAAGACATGTGACCTTTTCACACAAAGGCTGCTCTCCACTTAGGAATAAGTGAAAAGGGTGAAGAAATTGCAAGAGGAAGAAATATATTTCATTTAAAAATGATGAACTCCATATCAATGGTGGCTGCATAGCGACACCTGATTCTTAATAACATGATTTCTTCAAAGTAATTCAGCAAATCGCTGTGCATTTACATTTCAAAAGGAGAGAAATTGCTTTCATTTCCCTCACTCAGTATCCCTTCCCCCTCTAAAGGTGACTTTTATTTCTGAAAGTGTGTTTTTAAGAGTTTATCTTTGAGTGGGTTTGTCGCCGAGTGATGTCACATCAGCATACGTTTTGGAATGCATCTGAAAATGTCCTTGGGAATCATTGCAAAGTAGTGACACAAATTGGTGGCTTTTACATACTGTAATAAAGTGAGTATTGGTTCAAACATCTTTTTTTGGGAGAGATTCAAAGTAACTCACGCTAAACACTTTCCGTCAATGGCAGCACGGTTTCCAATGTTGCTTTTTAAGAATTTGCAGCTTCTACTGTATTTTTTAATGAGGATTCTTCTTAAACCCTAGAGTTTCCCTTATCCGGCAGAGCTTATTTAATATTCATGTGTCAATCTACAGACTACAGGTCCTGTATACATCTTTGCCTTGCCTCAGTGCATGGCTTTGACTTTGCTACATCTGTCCTGATTACACGTGGGCTCCCCATGCACAATGCTTCAATTCACAACACACTTTCAAACAAGTTGCAGCACTGGCTCTGCACACACCTCCTGTGATTGCTTGAGGTTGAAGGAGGTATAAAAAAGGAATACATTTAAAAGAGTAATTAATCATCTTAATCACATGGATGCAATCCTCCACTTTGGTATTTGCCTCAAATGCCATGAGCTGTTTATCAGAGCCAGCCATGTAGGTAATAACTTCCTCAGTGCTTTCACACCCTTATTTGCAATTAGATCGCTAGATGATCCCAAGCAAGCTCTTTATAATGTCCATCCATCCCTTTCTAAAGCTTCCGCCATGCAGTATGCCATACTACTGCATGGCTGCATAGAGTGATACAACAGTAAGTATATAAATGTTGATGGATTTGCACTCTCGTCTGTTGCTTTTGCAGAATAATAAGAGGGCCCGTTGTGCCTGAATAATGTGCAGCTGATACAGTAAGGCCATGTGTAAATGTCCCCTAGGCGATTCCTACTGCTTTTATTGTTCTTGATGAATAAATTCAATCAGATTTTACCTAAGTGTTTGCTGAGAGAAGGAACAAGCCAGAGCAGAGTAAATCTGCAAGAATGCAAGCTTGAGTGAGCAGGAAGAGTTGGCAAGTGGCTTTGTGCAGATGGGTGAAAGAGCATGATAAAAAACGCTTTTATGAATTAAATAATGACATGTTAACCATAAAGAAGAGAAGCAAGCAGCTGCTTAGAGGGATCAGTCGATAGGGAAATCACCGCTTTTAATTTCATCTCCGCCAGTTAAACAAATGCGCCTCACTTCCTCTGTCTCTCTCACACAGATGCACACTGGGGATCCTGCACTGTTTTAGTTTGTTACAGAAGGTCATGGGCCTGTGCCCCTATAAGGATTGAGCTGAGATGTGTGAAAATAGTCTGATATACTGCTGTTTGGGAACATGCATGATATTACTGGTTTGTGATGTTTATCTATCTATCGACCTATCTATCGATCTCTCTCTCTTTGAATCATTAGCCTTGATAAAGCCTTGTATAAAGGTGTTCCGTATTACCTCTATGGCAGAGAATACCAGCTCTTTATGATAAAGACATTTATTTATAGTTTTTTAGGTTTTTAAACCTGCATTAATTTTTTGGCCGTGTACAGCAGCAGCGCAACAAGCTCAAAACAGCACAGACATATTATCACCTAACAAAGTTCATGTGTGAACGCGTTAGCTAGCAGTTGCTTATTTAATCGGGAGCGTAGCTATGTTCCCAGGGTCCTGTGTTACCTAGTCTTGCTTTGCCAGACCCTCCTCCAAAGCACGCTGAAGGAGTGTCTGGCTACTCCACATAGATAGGATAGGAGGTAAACGTGCTCTGGTTTAAAGGCATTTCTTTAAACCAATCAGAATCGTCATGGGCGGTGTTGAACACTGCACAGAGCAAAATAGTTGTGCAAGAGAAAAGTCAGATTGGTCAGATAGTCTAGCTAGCTGTCTCAAGTTGCCCTGCAGAGATCTGAGGAGCAGTCAACTGTAGTCCTCATAAATCCACCAATTTTAAAATTCCAACACAAAGAAAGCGGAAGGAAATGGAAATACATGCATCTGACGGAATTTCCTGCAACTATGGAGCACTCCTGGAAGTGGATTGCAAAGGATATAGACCATAGATATAGAACAGTTGTATATTTATGATATAGACTATACAGTATGTTACCCAACTCAATTTCCTTTTAATATGACACATTCCAGAGACCTATGGAACTGTTTTATGTTCTCACTTCTCAGCAGTGTTTTTCCCTCTGTTTAAATTTTCAATGTATGTTTTCCTGGGTGAATGTGTTGAAATCACCCAAATCTCATAGCCTACTGATGTTACACTCAATATGCCCTTAAATGTGCAGGCAATACATTTTTCTTCACGTTAGACATTGCTATCCTCATAGCGGCTGAAGAGATTTTTACCATTCAAACTGTATTCAACACATCCATCTCCCTTTGTTCATTTTCAATTTGAATTGTAAAGCTAGCCCTTACCAATATCTTACAATGTTAGTTTGTTAAGAGACACACCCTTGGAACAAAGGGATGATCCCTATTTAAACATCCTACAGACAAGGAGCAACATTAACATTCATTTGGAGTTGCTACTTTTTGTAAATCTGTGTTAAGCTACTGTCAACAAAGTGTCAAACTGTCCAGCACTTAATGCAAGGATGTTTCACATGGAACCCCTTCCTGTGGCTCGACGTATATAATCCCCTTTGCTTCACATCTTAAAATGTGAAAACTAGCAAGAAGTTTCATTGATGACACCTTAACACTGGTTTAAAAAAAAAAAAACAACAACTTAGTAGTGATAAATTGAATTAAATGTAATTTGTGAATGAAAACTATATTTCTGAAAAATTACTTTGTTGTACTGATGGAGTTAACGTGGTGGAAATGCACATTATGAAATAATTTACCTTTTGTGCCACTACAGTATGAGTCATTTCACCAGCCCACAATGTCTCAACGATCAGCCATATCCAGAGCTATTATTTGTGAGGGATAAAAACAAATAACATACCAACTTGTAATTTGACCTGATTTACATGGTATGGAAAAATGTTCCTCAATAAATGCATGAACACTTTTATTACAGTTCAGCATTTACATTTGATAGGATTGTGATAAGATGTGAAAACCAGTCGTGTTCCTGTAGAGTCTGAGTCACTGTGGTCCTCCATGTGATGTAGCCACTTTATTTGCATAGGTTAATTTCAAACAGCACCTCAAATTAGGTTTGAAAGGATAATTACTTAATATTCCCGCTCCTTTTCCTTTCATCCCCCCTTCTAGCTCACTGCTGTATCTTTTCCACCCAGGTTATAAAAATGTATTTTCCAGCATCTACTTTCTCTGGCACCTATTCATGCATAGGCCACTCCATTCTCCATCTCTCTTCTCTCTCCCTCAGAATATTGGTTGGACATTTATTTAATTTACTCCCACTCATGTAATTGAGAGCAAATTGCCTACACAAACCAGATAATTTTTTTATACCTGGAGCCATCAAATGCAGTTTGACGGCATAAGGGCAACTTAATTTCCATTCTGCCTGTGCGTGATGAATACGTTCACATGCAAGGCCAGCAGGCATGTAAACTGTAACTTTGGTGCGGTCAGTGACAGTAATTATCTTTCTCTGAGCAACGTTCATGTAGTGTTCAGATACAATATCTTTTGAGGAGACACAACATATGTGGAATAAAAAGCAAGGCAGTCCTCGTAGCTTGAACCAAGGATGGGGGGGTTGAAACTACAGTAATGTAGATATATTTACATAACCAATGAGTCTATTGTACTTACATAACACCAGTGTGCTTTTGATCTTTGTCTTGACGCTAAAAGCTTGTATGTATCACAGATACACCACTGTCTGAAAGTCTTAGGGCTGACACAAGTTCACTGTGTTGGCAAGAAATAGTTTTGAACTTTGAGGATTCTCCAGCAACCTCTGCCAGGGCTGAGCTGACTTTTGACTTCTTCCACACAGCCAAGACCACGACTGGACTTATATCATGTAACAGTTGTGATGCTTGGATGCGAGGGCTAAAATAAAAGGTGAAGCGAAAAATCATGACCCTCTATATAAGACTTCATATAAAATACATTACCTCCCACTTATTTTTCTTTTTAAAGCAAAGAACTATGTGACAGGCATAGTTATTTAAATATGGCACATTTATTGGATTTTTTTTTCCTTTATCACTTGAATTCACTGAAACTTTGATATTCCTTATAAGCCTCCCACACTGCCTGTCCTGTCCTGTATTGGCCTTGCCACATTTTGAGTTCCGTGTTGAGATTCATAAAGGATGCTCTTCATCATTCAGTTTTAGACCCCCAACCTATTTTCAGTAACAGCAGGTCGCTACATGGAGGCCTTCGGTCTGGTTCACTTCATCACCATTCCATCTATAAAGCTCTTAAGTCCTGTTCTGTGAATGAGTCGGTAGTTCAAGATGCAAATATTTCTTAGAATTATTCACTGTTTTAAAAACAAATTTATTGGTATTACTAAAAAGGTGAAACTTTTTTTTTTTTAATTGCAACAAATCCATTTGTTGCTTACAATTATTGGAACCAATGTAAGTAGCTTTGCCAGCTGTAATGCTATTATTGATCATTGACTAATTCATGCCCAGTTTTCCAATGTTTTAAATGGTAAATACTGTGGAAAAAATGCACTCTAGCATTTTATGCCTGAAGACGGTGTGTGACAGAAATCTTGAATGTAACCAAATACAGTTCACAGACCAAAATGTGCATAGCTTCTTTTCACATGTGATTGTCACGTCAGCACCTGGCACAGCCTCTCTGCCTCAGCAGTGGACGTTTTAGCTTCAGGGTTTCGCACTACAAGGGTCCAGATCTGGCCCACAAGACAATTTCACTCAATCGCCCACATGTTTAGAACGTATTTTATATACCGTCCAGTGAATATAGTTTTTTCCCATTCTTTGGTTTAAGAGTAATAATTTATATTCTAGCAGTGCTATAACAATGAGTGATAGAAAGCCAAAGTCATGAATCAATCAATGCAATCTGTCATTCAGCATTTCTTTCATTGGTCGTTCTGAAGAAATTAAATGTCTTCCTGGGGTTTGTTTTCCATATTCAAATCAGCAAATCAGCATTCTTTTGCTGCTGCTGATCCCTCCACCATCCCAACTTTTTCCTTTGTTGTGTATGTCAAGACACAACAAAGGAAACAGTTGCTAAGAGTCTTTGAGGTCTCACACGAAGAGCAGAGCCAAATGATCAATTCCTTCATGTCAGTGTGTCTGACTGAACAAGGAGAACGCTGCCGTTTTCCAAGAAAACTATTCCGAGAAGCATTACTGTACTAATCATGCAGTGCAGTATGACCCACATCATGTGCTAAGTTTAAATTAATTTCCATTCATTGAAAAACACTATTTATTTATTTATTCTGCCCTGTGTTCTGCCCATTGTAGCAAGCAACCTGGCCTGTGGCATTCAAGTAATGTGAGTATTAGAATCCTGCTTTACTTCTTTAGATACTGTAACTTCTTTTTTTAACTTTAACATTTCTACACCTTGTTCACAAGGTAGCCTCAAACATAATACTTTTAAAACTAGAGAATGGATGAATGCATGCCTCCTATTGAGCTGCTTTTTCATTTTATTAGCTGACGGGTTCCAAGCAAGCTGAGGTGATACCAAAAGGTGACTACCCCCCCAAAAAAAAAAAAAAAAAAAAAAAATAAACGAGGTTTGTTTCGAATTGCTGGTCAAAAGTTGTGATATGAACCGAAGCACGGGTTTGGGGTATCCATATAGCCCTGCTGGTAAGCACCAATATATAGAAAGAGAGGAGTGAGAGGAAGGGGGAGAGCATACAGAAGTACCTCCCACTCACCAGTAGATACAAATTGTAAGTAAGTAAGTAAGTCAGCAGCTCTCCCAGCTAACACTACCTTTACTGAGTTGATACACACTTTATCATTCACCACCCCCACAGACACCATCTGTCCCATCATACATTAACACACGTACAATCATCCAAAGACAAGTAGTCCCTGCATAGCTTTGGTCTGATATGAAAGGTTAATCACAATGTTTCAAAGAGAAACACTTGAAAAAGAGAGGAAAGAAAATCTGTCTTTATTTCTTTCGTCATTAGACACATTTAATGTCTTTCCTGTTCCCCACCATGTGCTTTAGTCTTTGGTTTGTTTGCTTTTCCTTGTCCTTCAACAAGCTTATCTCTTGGATCATGGCTGTGCCCACTGACAGCCAGCCAGACCCCAGGATGAGTCGCGTGTTAAAGTGCCACTTAGCCCCGGCATGGTGCCACTTCCCTGGCTGCATATGTGCTCCATCCACCTTGCAATCAGAGTTTTACTTGCCCAGAACCCGAGCGCAGGTGGTCCATACAAAGCTCTTCATCAGGAGACAAGATGGAACCCAACTCTTGAAAATGGCCATACCATGGCCAGGATGGGTTTGTGTGCCCAGAGAATAGCAACAGTCATTTCAATTTAGGGCTTAATAATGCAGTCGTCTGTGGTGGAGAGGAGCTCCAATGTCGTGTGGCCATTCCAAGTTGCTATGGCTGTATTTTGTTAAATACAGTATTGCAGGCCATCCTTCTCTTCTGAAAATAAATAATACCCACTCTCTTTTGTGTGCACATCACTGAGAATGGGCCTCTCATACAAACAAATACATCCATAAGTGTTTTAGGAAAGTTGGCACGGGGAGAAGGTTTTTTTTTTTTTTTAAATGCCTTACTCTTTGATATGTTACCAATATTATCCAATAAGTAAAAACAAATAGCTTAAGTAAACGTAATGCAAATTTAAAACTGTTCTTTAAATTAAATTTGGCCTTAAATAGCAATTTGTGGGTGTAGATTATGCTAACTCTCAAATTTCACAAACATGTTCAGGTTCAAACAAGCAATTTAAGATGAGTTTTTTGGCAAATGAACATTTGCCAAAAACAATTACCCAATATGAGGCCCAACTTTTCAAGCATTCATGTGTTCTTCATATGAAAGTGAGGATTTTATAGATAATTTGTAATGAAACATCAGATCATCATCACTTTTAAAATATATGTAAAGGCTATATATATGCCCGGTCTTACAACTCTTGGAGTGATCGCACTATTCCAGTATAAATATAGTATTTTGTTCTCTCCCTCTACTATAGACCTATGCAATAGCCATCAATAACTCCCTGGTGATTGATGCATTTACGACTTATACTATCAACTTTGCAGATTATGGATTTCATGTCAAATAATGGTTTGTGCATTACTCACTTTTGGTAAAGGTAAACGCCCAGCCCAAACTCTGGAAACTCCAAGAAAATTGAGAAAGGGAGAACAGGGAATGACTCCATGGAATGAGTAAAAATACAATTTAACAAATGGTGAAACCAGGAAGAAAAGAAAGGTAATTGCAGGAAATCAATACGTAGTGATTCGGAGCGCTAATTCAAATGCAAATATCAGCGCCAGATGTCATGCCTCAGCGAGTGTGCCCAGGAGCCAAAGAGAAAAATAACCTGAGAGAGAGAGAGAAGACGTAAACATGTGGCATTGGAAAAACAAGTGGTCCGACCACCAGGGTAATTAGTCAAACAGACCTTTCTCCTCATCAAAAAGGGCCAACGGCCATGACTCTGCTGCCACATTATCAGCCTCCCCTTTGTCCTCAGAGGTAAACAAGCAAAGTAAGACCAGACAACATTCAAACTAAACTCCCGAAATCCCCACCTCTAATGAATGGAGTGCCAGAGGGCGGCTTTTCTTTATCAGATGTTCATATTCATATATTTATTATACAGGAAAGTTTGAAAAAGTAACATTTCATTACAATATAAAAACGAGCCTGACTCGGTTTAAAAACTGGTTTTCAGCAGGCTCCTGTTCTGCAGAAACATAAAACATGGTTACAGCATGTCAGGACAGACATTAATACAAGAAATCGATATAGAAAACTATATATCGACAACTGAAAACAATACAGTTACATAAGGAAAAAGACATTTATACAAAACATCAGCTGGGCTAGACAAATTCAGACCGTGCAAACAAGACCTGGACAATACATAAACGAATCAATTAATGCATGCAAGTGTAACTGTTAAGAAGGAGCTGTTTGTATGCATTTTTGAAATATGTGATGGATGATAGTGTTCTGATGTGATACGGAATGTCATTCCAAATCTTGGTATATGTATAAAAAAAGGACCTCTTACCAAAGTTGTTTTTGTATGGGGGAACTGGGATAAGTGCCTGTGAAACCGACCTAGTGAGGCGACCTGGTCTCACATGTGTCGGGAAAAAGTGCAACAAGTTCTGGTAAAGCGGTATTTTGAATCTGAAAATAAAATGCAATTGCGTGGCTGTTTATAAAGTTTTCATAAGTCAAAGCCTTAGAGCGTTCGAGTGCAATACATGGTGAGACCACTTTGGAAGGTTACTGTGAATCTTGAAAGCTCGATGGTATAGTCGTGCTATTGGTTCATGGATTTCCTTCGTGGTGAGTGACCAAATAGGAAACAGTAGGACATGGTTGAAAACACAATTGCATGTAAATAGGTTTCAGAAACAGGAGAAGAAAGATATGATCTGATCTTATTATGCAAATAGGGAAATATAGACGCAAACAACAAACTAAAGTGCATAAAATGGCTGCTATGGTGCCAGTGATTTGTGTTTGCAGTCACTGTGGGACTGGTATCCTCTTCAGAGATCTTAACATTTTCCACACATGATCTAAAGAGAGGAGATACGCTAAGTCCATGTTACTGTAAATCATGTTTGATTTCCAGTCAAAGAACAGGTTCAGTTTTAATGGCCCCGAGGAATAATTAAGGCACAGAAGGAATGTTTATGATAAGACACTTCAACGCTTCGCATCCTGTAAAGGCTTACTTGATGCTGACCCCCTTCCACCCCATTTAACCTCAACGAATGTCATCCTTCACACTTCAAACACAAACCCACTGAATGAACACTTCAGAGAGGGCGCCTTGTGTACACTCTTGAAAGTTAAGAAGGTTGTGGCAGAAAAAGCTAACCTGGGGTGAGATTTTTTCATTTACAGATGACAGTTGAGGTAAAAATCCCACAAAGGGTCACGGAAATTCTTTCTTCTTCTTTTTTTTCTTTGATTAAGGACCTAGACCGACTTAAGACCATATCTCCTTTGAGATATTGTCCTTTTTGTACCATGTTCACAAATACAGTATGTTTTACAGCCAAAGTTATCTAATATTTGAATCAAAAGCATGAACCTTCAAGGATTTTTTTTTTGTATTAGGCTTTAAAGAAATTCTGAATTCTTTTCAGAAATCTTCTTTCTGACATTGACCATCTTAAAGGAATATTTTTGACTTTTTGGAAATTCATTTTTTCTCTTTCTCGCAAAGAGTTAGGTGAGAAGATAGATACCACTCTCATAGCTGTACGCTAATTATGTAGCAAGCGCCAGCCCATTAGCTTAGAAATAGTCTGGGCAAAAAAACAATCATAAAACAGGATTGTCTTTGTATGGAACCATTATATACCATGTTAATTAGACAACTTTGGAGAACAGAGCCAGGCTAACTGTCTTTGTGTTAAGCTAAGCTAACAGGCTGCTAGCTTTTGTCTGGCTTGATTGATAGGTATAATTGGGTGTCATCTGTGTAACAATGAAAGTTAATTAATTGTTGACCTACTAATATTGCCTAGAGGAGGCATATAAAGTGAATAGAATTGGTCCAAGCACTGAGCCTTGTGGAAGGCCATGGCTAACTTTAGCATACCTGGAGGATTTATTGTTAATATTAACAAATTGAGATTTATCAGATAAATAGGACTTAAACCATCTTAGTGTGATTCCTTTAATGCCAACTAAATGTTCCAGTCTCTGTAACAGGATGGTATGGTCAGTGTCGAATGCAGCACTAAGATCTAGCAAAACAAGTACGGACACAAATCCTTTGTCTGAAGCAGTTAGGTTGTTAGAAAATTTCACCAATGCCGTCTCTGTGCTATGATGCTTTCCAAATCCTGACTGAAAGTCCTCCAAATATACTATTGCTATGTAGAAAATCACATAACTGATTAGCGACATTAACATTAATTGTTGAAGGTCTATAGGATAAAAGCAGTCTAAGTATACAGTATGTCAGGTCTTGTCATTATGTTTAGCGGCCCTGCGTTTAAAGGTAAACTGTTAGAAGTTGAGGGTAAAAGGTAATGAATTTTATTTTTCTAATTGTTATTTTTTTATCATTAAAGAAGCTCATGAAGTTGTCACTACTCAGAGCTATAGGTATAGATGGCTCAATAGAGCTGTGACTTCCTGTCAGCGTGGCTACAGTGCTGAAAAGAAACCGTGGGTTGTTCTTATTTTCTTCTATCAGTGATGAGTAATAGTCTGATCTGGCATTTCTGAGGGCCTTCCTAGATGCTTACACACTGTCTTGCTAATCCCAACAAGATTTTTCCAGTTTGTTGGAAAGCCATTTACCAAGTTTTCGTGAGGTTTGTTTTAATTTGTAAGTTTGCGAGTTATACCAAAGTGCTAGTTTCCTTTTCTTCATCATATTCTATTAGAGAGGAGCAACAGAGTCTATAGTCGTCCGTAGCAAGGTCGTAGCACCATCTACAAAATGAACGATCCATCACTTGTTTCAGCAGAGTACTATGTTTTTGTGCTTTAACACTTTTTGTTTGTAGTTTATTTGAACATGTAAAATGTGTTACAAAAAAACCTTTTTATGTATTTTTTGAACTGCTTAACTGTGCCATTTAATATGCCTCAGCATTTGCCCACTTCCTTATCACCATAATTAGTACTGCTGGGGCTGCTGGCTGGCTGCCAGCTTGTTTGCATGTTGGTCATTTTAAAAATTTTGCTGCATGCTCATGCTCTGAACAGAGCACTTCACCAAGGCTCCGTGTGTTCGCCATTGCTGGTGTAGTCTACAGCGGCATCCGTAAGCCTGTCAGGGTGTACGCACAGGATTAGCCCCAATAAGGCACAATATGGTGCTGGGACTGGATGTGTGAACATGTGTATATTTACTCTCGCTCTCTGCTACTCCAGCAATGCATGCACATTAAGCACCTAGACAATACCAGTGCTTTTCTTTATTTAATCTGCATATTTCAGCCCCCCTTTTCTATTGTTCTTGTCAAATTCCTTGTATACGTAAGTATACTTGGTCACCATGGGGGCCGCATGTAAAACCGAACCCGAAACCCCATCTCCATAAATTACCCAGATGACGAAGTGCGTAAACTTGCTTGTTAAAACTGCAAATTAATAGAATTGGTGAAGGATAGATTGGTGATGCATATAAAGAGGGGATGGCGTATGAATTGTATATGAGAAACACAATGAAAGGAGCTTGTGGATGGATGGGAATGCAAATGGTTGGTTGGTTACACCGATACACCCACGTGGATGTGTCCAGGGGATTGGGATCAGATACTTAATTTGAACAAAGCCACGCTACATCAAAAACATTTAAATGAAGTAGTCTTTGGGGGGGTGTTTCTGTTTGTGCTTAAGATGTGTGAGAAAGGAAATAGGAGAAAAATCAAGGGATGAAGAGGTTGAAAGAAAGGTATGTAGGCGTAACCTCTTTAGCCATATCTAAAAGAGGCATCTATAAGACGTGTGCACACTCCATGTCTGTCTGTGCACAAGTAATGGTAATCTATATAATATTGATTAACAGTGAACAATACATGCCTGTGGAAATATACCTCTCTTATGGTTAATTCTCTAGAAAATATTTACAAATTTCATAGAGAACATGCTTTAAGAAGGTGTTTTTTCACCATTAACACTTTCATTGCTAACCACATCACCTTGACCATGCATTTCTAAAATGTCAGCACAGTAACACATACCAGGATGCATATACACGGCTTTAAGGCATCCTCACTGACGTAATTGGATCTTCTCCTGTGTATTTAACATTGAGGAGGTGGGATTGGAAAAGGTTTTATGTGTTTAAAGTAATTCCTACATTCCTGCTGCTCTCTCTCCCGCCGCCTCCATAACAGATCAATAAGCTTTTAATTGATCAGCACTGACTCATGCTAGAAGCCTGTCCTGAGGTTTTTACACAAAGAGCACAATGAAGGCTATATATTTTAGTGTAGCAAGTGTAAGCAATTCATAAACTTTCATGTGCAACAGGGAGCGTATCTTAACCTAAAAGAAGGGATTTCTTTTTTTACCCAGAACTGTGCTGGTCGGTTGTGTTGGATGTTTTTTATTGGGATATTATAGCTGTCTCATCCTGGCAAATAGGCTATTTCATTATTAATAACATTGTTCAATTGCCCCCTCAGTATATTAACATATCCAAAGAGGGTCTTAAGCATGGGGTAATCTGCTAAGGTGCTTTAATATTTTTGCTGAGTGTGTGTGATACAAAATATACCTCTACTTTGTTCAAGTTCAAAGCCAAATGTCCACTAAATGGGCCAATAATCACTGTTTATGGGTTGTAGCTACGTTACAAAGAGAGAAGCTTAAATTTGTTTTGCTAAATGTTTATTTCCTGCCAAAGATTAAGAATAAATAAGTAAATACAACTGGGTGTGTTTTGACAGGCACCCACCTTGGCTAATGCGCTCTAATCCCATGAAAAAAAACCAGCATCTTCTCGTCATATGTGACAAACGTCCGTCTGGCCAAAACTTCCCGCGTTGTGATATCTTGCGCAGGTAATACCAACCTGTCACAGCTTTGCACCTTCAAAGCACCACCACTATCTTGTTTCACCAGAGACAATTACAGGATTTCAAAGAAGCTCCTGGGACATTTACGGTACACGCCACGCATGCGCGTGCACACACACACGCACGCGATAAATCCTTATACTTCCTGTCTGGCAGTTAGAGAGGAATTTTAGGTGCTTGAGGAATGCACCTCTGTGGTTTGGACCTGTAGATAAACCAACGAAGGAACTAATCTTTTAGTAATTTACACAAAACCTTTTTACCGCCGTCGAGCATCTCCCAGCACGATTAGCAAAAGGATTTATTTTTATATTCACCAGGCTGGGAATTAATATTTAAGTCCCCCTGGTACCAGCATTGTGTCATTTTGGAGCTGATAAGTGTACGGATGTGTCTGTTAGATTTCTCTCCCCTTGCTTGTGGCACGATGAAGGTAATCTTCCTCTGTCTCCAGTTTAGACACGTGAATTTGTTGTGCTAGACTTCTTATGAAAAAGTCTCCTTAAAAAAAAAAGGAAGAAGGAAGTCTCTTCACATTGTAATGACCTGTAGGCAGCACTTTACTGCATCGACAGCTTTTTAGTCATGCATTAAAGGTAAACATGAGCTGCATTACAAATACAGATGAGATGGAAGGTCATAACCGGGTTAGACTACCTGTGTTTACTAAGACAGCACGTCTGAATTGTTTCTCTCTCTCTCTCTCTCTCTCTCTCTGTGCCTTTGCCATGGTGGATAGACTTCTCATTGATTTGTGGTGTATCCACATGACTGGTGGCGACTTACAGGTCTTTTAAAACACATCAGCTTGAGTAGAGAAAAAGAGTCAGAAGACGATGCAAAACCCAGAAAGATGTAGCAAAATACGGAGCTGGAAATTACCGTCTGGCCTGGTGTGTTGTGTAAGTGTTAATGGTGTGATGGTGTGTACATTTGGACATGTATGGATACCTATAAGTGCCCACAAGTAAGTGTGTGTCTTCATTGTGGGTGCTTTTATAGTTGAACACAAGGCATCCAGAGTGAAAAACATTGAGTATATTCAAGGAGCTTTTTATGTTGGTTTTATTGTCTTTTATGCCTGGAGTGCTTATTTCAACTGTAGCATAATTCTATATACAGCTTGGGTCTTTTTTCCCAGTTTGCCCATAAGGAGTATAAAAGCAGAAAAGTACATTGTTTTATATATTGATTCATGCCTATATTGACACAGAATAGGCTATTGCCAAATTGGGGGCCTTGATTAGATATCGGTAATGGGTTCACTACAATGAGTTCACTACAAATAAACCGCAGGAGATTTGTGAGATCTGAACGACTTAACTAAGTGTCTGAAAAAAACAAATGTGGGGTTTCTGTGGATTGATCAAATTCAATAAAATTGACACAGACAAGTGAGGGACGTCAAAAAAATACTATCTATGGAGATTGCCAGATAATCAGAAATGGCTGTAAACAAGCCAGTCATATTATCTAAATCCTTAAGCGTGAGTACACCTGAAATACCCCTCAATACACAGAAAAACTGTGCAGACACAACTTAGGTAGGTAACAGTAGGTCACAGCTTAAACAGGAAGTTGGTCTGTAAACTGTGATGGATGTTAACGTCACATTGGTGTTGACTTTTGTTTTCCTTTCCAAAATACATACAAGATAAGACTCCAACCATTTCACACATAAAAGGTCATTTTAATTGTTGTGGTGATTACTATTCAACCTGTAAAAACAGTTATATAATTTCTTCTGTGGTTCTGAAGGAGCTTCATCAAATTTAAGAAAATGACCCTGATGATGTCATCAGGCTTAAGACTTTTATACAAAACACAAACTGGGGTTGTAGAGTTTGACAGATAAAGGCATTTAAGGCATTTAACAGAAAGTGATTTAGTAAAAAAGAGGCTTTTGAGTTGTATTATGGGAATTTCAGGATAAAGCATTTTTTAAACTTGACTCATACTCTAGACTGAAAGTCAGGGCATGTCTGTCTCTCTTACTGAGATCTTGACAATTTATTTTTTATTCCGTCTCCCCCAATTTTATGGAAGTGCAATACCACTTTGCCACTTTAAGTTGCAATAAACCAGAATCATCCGAAAACCTGCAAATGGCACAAGGGGAGGAGGTGGAGGTACATAAACGAGTCTGCAACAGCTTTTGTTGCCGTAATTCAAGTTGAATCTCACACTATACTCCTTCATGCCAGGGGCAACTCATAAAGTGCTTTAAAATAATAAAGACATTTTAAGTGGCTATTAAAGTCAATGTCGCTTCAGATTAACACATATGCCTCTGTCTGTATTTTAAATAGATATGACGCTCCATTTATTAAACAAAGTCATGGTTACACTGTTAGCTGATCTGGTGCTTAAAAGCATGAGCTAGATAGAGTTCCATGCTCACACAAAACCAATGGAATGATCTACTATTTAGAAAAATGTGCATGATTGCTCCTCCAGATGTACCACATTCACCCCCCTATCGCCAACATTGTGGGTGGATTATCATCGTCATCAACTTCATCATCCATCATCCTTTCATTTCTCGCTTTCAGTCTTGATAAACTCTATTAGAATATAATTGAATTGACTAAAACTGAAGAATAGAGGTGCAGAAAGTGCACGGAGGAGGTTCCACTCAAAGGTATCACTCGGACAACAGGGTAAGAATTTCTGTGCCTTACACGTTAGATAATGGCAGCCCAAACAGAGAGGTGTTTAAGTAAGTTACAAATGTGGCAATAAGTCTTTATTGCAATCCTTTTCTTACCACACTACGCTCCATGTTGCTGTACATATGAGTACACAAAACTTAAATTGGAAACATGAAATTTAGTTGGCCTGGAACACTGCAAGGAATAAACCCTGTCTGTATTTTGATTTATATTTAAAATTTCAGACAGACTAGGCACGCAAAGTGCATTGCTACCTCCCACTGGTTAAAAACAACACATGTGGTCTTTGCAAACATGTTTATTTGCATATAGAGCTAGGAAGTGAGATCCGAGCACAAGTGGTCACTCAATATGCACGTGGAGACACATTCTAACACCAGGTGGCGTACATAGAGCTGTCCACTTGTGATTGGATTACCCATGATGCATGTTAATGCTAGGTCTGAACAGGACCTTACTCATATTATTTCTATCTCCTTCTCGTGGCCTGATTTTCCTTATTTCAGGCATATTGATCCATTATGTTTACTTGAATCTGACAAATATGGGGATTTTTCTTCCGCTTTTCCTCCACAAATCATTGCACCCATATCATGGAAGTGTGTGTCTGCTTTTGTATCTCTCATGTAACTAAGCCCAGAAAGACAGTGGTGGTGAATGTGCATTTATCTCGACACAGATGTGAGAACAGGGACAGTAGAATTCTACATCTGGCTCAGGCACTTACACAATCCCACGGGTGCAAAGTAACAAGACAAAGAAAATGATAGCGAGAATGTGAGATAAGGCAATAAAAATAGTGGTACAAAAGAAGAGAGGGCAGACGAATGCATGGTTGCTGAGTGTTGATTGCTTTTCCATGTTGTTTTTTCTGATTTCCTTTGACAAGGAACTGCTTTAAGAGGATTTCAGGATGACAGGTCTTGTGAGTGAAGGATAAAATCAGGAAAGAAGAGACTTTCACTTTGAGATTATGCACATATAAATGGAGAAAGCCATTCTGAAACATCTAAAGTACTCAGAGAGAGTCAGAGACAATAAATCCAGTGGTTTGACAAAGTGCATATTAGGTGCTATCTGTAGCATTTTTACACATAAAAGGCATGTCAGTTGTTGTAAAGACCATTGGTAGCTTTTCATTTCAGCATTTCATTTTTAACGACACCGTCTTACAGTTTCATTTCATGCACAGTCCAAGCTGATGCCACACAAATGTAAATGCTACTAAAATATATTAAGAACCTGCAGAAGATAATGCTGCACTACTGAATAGGGCTGTCACGGTAAAGAAATTTGGTGATTTAGTAGGGCTGTAACGATGTGCAAAATAAAACCGAAATCGCAGAGAGAGAAGGCAGAATCGTGACCCCCCCCTTCCAACTCCCAGTGTTATCCTTCCTGTCCAGATCCAATGCTACCACATCTTTAAATTACTATTGGTATTAGTCCTTTTGCTGCCTTATTCCCCCTTTTCTTTGGTATATTTTGCTAAAGGTAAAAGCGAAGTGGGGGGGGGGGTGCACCGGTAATGCTGGTGTAACCTTACGAATGGCCGCTGTTCTGACTCGGGTGCCTGGGTCTGTTTCCCGACGGTTCAGTAAACTGCTGTTAGCTTCCTTAGCACCGGCGTTAAGTGCTGACCGGGCTGGCTGCTACAGTGAGGAAAATAAGTATTTGAACACCCTGCTATTTTGCAAGTTCTCCCGCTTAGAAATCATGGAGGGGTCTGAAATTGTCATCGTAGGTGCATGTCCACTGTGAGAGACATAATAAAAAAAAAAAAAAATCCAGAAATCCCAATGTATGATTTTTTTTAAAACTATTTATTTGTATGATACAGCTGCAAATAAGTATTTGAACACCTGAGAAAATCAATGTTAATATTTAGTACAGTAGCCTATGGTGTAAAGGCTATCTGTAGCCCAAACTGCCTTGACAAAGCTGTCTGGAATCAGCAGAAATGTACATGAAGCAACTAATGTCAACATGGACAAAATCATGAATGTACAAATTCACTTTTTTGATGATGACCTGGCTCATATATATATATATATATATATATATATATATATATATATATATATATATATATATGGCCAAAAGAAACAACACAACATCTAGAAAGTTTAGGTTCCACAATGATTCAATGTAGAATTATGACTATTATTGCAATTTGAAAATCTACATTGACTCTTAATTTAATATATGGTTGTAAGAAGTAAAAAACTTTTAACTTCTTAAAAATTATGACTTTTAGTATTGTATAATGTAAGAAGGACTTTAACTGTTTTCCCAGTCAAATTAACTTTAATGGTTGCATATCAAAACATTACACTGTTTTATTTATTATATACAGTATCTGTCCAAAAATACCCCAATGCTGCAGCTGACTACTCATAGCACTAGCAGTGTGGGCTCCACAGCTCTCTGTCTCACAAACAGTGGCTGCAGCCAGTAAATGGGCCCTCACTGTGCCTGTGTTCATTGCGGGCCCATTTTGACAAAAAAAGCCCAATTAAACCCCTACCCCTCTCTTCCAAAGGTCACTAGCACTTTAATGGGGAACGCCTATTCAACCAGCAGTGGGGAGATGAGAGAAAGGAAATTCTAGCAAGACTGCTTCCTGCCTTTCCCTCTGCCGCACAACCAGTATTCAGATGTTTTTGGGGGATTTAAAGATCTAGAAATCAAGCCTTACTCATTAATCACACCACCAGCAGAACCCTGTATTCTTTGTTTTCTTTTTCTTTTTAACCAAACAAAAGGGTTTTGCTTTTCATCTAATTTGGCATTGAGGATGTGTAAGTGAGGCACAGAGGGGGGCATGTGGTAGGTTTTGAAAAAGTGTGTGTGTGGGGGGGTATTTTACATGATTAGGTTTAGCATTGACAAACGAGTAAAACTTTCTGTTCTCCCAAGTGCTGATATCTTATA
Source organism: Etheostoma perlongum (assembly GCA_026937815.1). Lineage (NCBI taxonomy): Eukaryota > Metazoa > Chordata > Actinopteri > Perciformes > Percidae > Etheostoma > Etheostoma perlongum. The sequence goes on from CM049389.1 coordinate 14,006,875, forward strand.
GTGTATATGTGTGGGTAGGTATCAGGGTTTGTTTGTTTTATTTTGGCTATTCTTCCAATGGGGTACAGCAATCTGTCTGTTGGTGATCACCGCATATATTTGGGTTTTACGATCAAAACCACACCAGGCTCTGTTGTATATTTGATGTGTTTCAAGATAATCCAATGTAATGTTAGAGATTTATTAGTCAGTTACATATAATAAAGAGCAAAAGTAGGAATAAATAACAAAGTTAGTAAGGTTTTGCTTTGGATTTAGTTACATCACTATGGCTATAGACGTTAACAGACTCTCTAACTTCTCTTTAGATCTATACATTTCTTCTAGTTTTCACAGTGTTCTTGTGGGCATTGGGCAGATCCCACGCTGCGGTATCACACTGTGTACTGTACCCCCTCAAAATCACAAACAGAGTCCTGCTGTTTGTGAGACTGCAGTCAGAGATGTTACATGCAGCCTTCGTGCTGATTGATCCACTCACTTCCTGGAGGCGCCGGTCCAATACAGTGTAAAGGGAGGAATTAATCAGCAGGAATCTAATTAGTTTAAATGCTACTTTATTTACTTTTTTGCTGTTTACCGCCTTGTCTTCATTTGTACATTTTAAGGTTATGTGTCTCAAATATTTGTTAAATATATTCTTGGCTCTCTGTCATTAACTTTGGCTAATTGCAGCCCATTAGCTTCACAGGAGACATCCTGTTCATTTTTGAAAAATTAGGGAGGCAGTTTTGTGTTGCTCGGCATCTAGCTTTGCCTAAAATTCAAAAGTAACACAAATTAAGAAAATTTGTGTTTGAACATTTCTTCAGAGCCAGTCCCGTGCTCATTAAAGATCAGAGAACAGTCTTAACCTGGACATTGATTTGTGTATTGAGCCAAGTGTAACAATTCCATTAGTAGGAACAGATACAGCAGCATGGTCCACTTTCAGTCAGTGGACCAGTCAGCTTTCAGAATCACTTTTACCCCATACTGCAAGTGCATTTGTGCATTAAAGCAGTAACAATGAATACATTTTCATACATGGACAGACCATTCTGCCTCTCTGAGCTGATCATGTGTTGTATTTGTGTCTCAGAGTGTCTGCTCAAGTGTTAAATACACCAACTACATCAGCAGAGATTTTCTGCCTCTGTATCTCCCAGTAACCATCCCCACCCTCCTGTCAGAATATTGGGCCGCACAACCCTCACCCACAGCGCTCGACTGGTGTCTTCTTTTCCTCTCTCTATCTTCTCTTTTTTCTTGTTTGTTTTTTTGTGTGTCCCTCTCCTCCTCCTCTTTTCCAATAAGAACAATAGGTTATGGAACGCATTTTCCAGCGGCATTACTCACAGGCACCAGCAGCCACATCCCATTAGGCTCAGCCGGGGAGAGGAGCATTCGGCGGCGGCGCATAGCATGCCTGCCACCTAGTGGTGAGTACACAGAACTGAATGCAGAGAGAGAGTGGGAGAGAGAGAGAGAGGATATTGGTGTTCATGAGCTGGGTTCTAGATGGCAAATCTCCATCCAATTTGTTGAAAGCAGAATAGAATACTTATTTGTGAAGTTTTTGTTTATCCAGCTGGAGGTATGATTGGATTTGGCCCTGATTCGTGCTGTTGTCATTTCAGGTTCCATTCTGAAATATGGCAGTCTTGCTTTTTACCAATTTTTCTACATATACTTTAATAGAGTAAAGATCCAATAAGTCAGGTAGCACTATTTTTCAAATGTTTACTTTTTAACCCAAAATTTAAACACAATCAGGTATGTGGCTGGCAGTATACTTCCACATAGTGACATTTGAATGACATTAAATGCAATATATGGAATTACATACCACAAAACACAGTTGTGATTTATAAGATCTTAGGGTTAATTAACTACAATTCTCATCATCTAGTCCATATTGGTACAAAAACTTGGATTGCTACAGAAACCTGGCCAACTGTCTGCCTCAACTACATGCCGGTGTAAACCTTACATTTGTCACAGTTAGTAAATTCATACATTGTTGCGTCTGAAGAGTCAAAGCTATAAGGCGAAATGGGCTCAGCAGGCTATACATTTGGCACTTCCTGTTTGGTTCTAAAGGTCAATAAATGTCATTAATTACATTGCACTCTGTTGAGTAACTCTACCACTGTATACTTGTATGTATATGCATCTGACTTTTGGATTGAGTAAATAGTGATTGCTGTTGAACCTTAGAAATGTCCTAAGATGAAGCATAGGCTCGATGAGCATGAGGACCTGTAGGGTTATGTACTTAAACTCATAACTAGACATAATAATACTGTCCTGAAGTGATGGAAGGGACTATTTATAGCAGCAGAAATGCCAGAAGAAATGATTAAAAAACTGGTATAAATAAAGTAGGGAAGCAAATACAAGACCACCTGAACGCCTATGCTTGTATGTAAAAAACAATTTTTGACCGAATGTTTTAATCTGATCCTGCAAAGGGATGTTTTATGTTTTTATTGTGATATTTAAGCCCACGAACTACACTGAACAAAATTATAGACGTAACACTTTTGTTTTTTCCCTCATTTTTCATGAGCTGAACTCAAAGATCTAAGACTATTTCTATGTACACAAAAGGCTTATTTCTCTCAAATATTGTTCACAAATCTGTCTAAATTTATAAATAAAAACAGGCGTGCCTTAGGCTGGCCACAATAAAAGCCACTCTAAAATATGCAGTTTTACTGTATTAGGGTTAGTAGTCAGTATCTGGTTTTATGGTTGAGGTTAGGGTTCATCTCTCTCTCTCTCTCTCTCTCTCTCTCTCTCTCTCTCTCTCTCTCTCTCTCTCTCTCTCTCTCTCTCTCTCTCTCTCTATCTATATATATATATATATATATAGATATATATATATATATATATATATATATATATATATAATATAGATAGATATAGAGCACACAAACACACACTGGAGGAAAAGACAATCTTCTTAGTGACTTAGCAATCAGGTTGACGTAATGACATGATTTACTCTGACAGAGAGGTGAACGAGAGACATCACTGAGTCAATACAAGTCGTTTAAAATCAAAGATGGCACAGTCCCACTTTAGCCTGTTTCCTTCTTTTCTTTTTTTAAGTTGCTATGAAAATTCATCCAGTGAGTTTGTATTTTCTACATTCTTCCCATAAATCAAATGTTTACGGATGCTTCTGTCTGATAGCAATGCATGACCAGGGATGGAGTGCAACATGCTTCAAGAGCAATGAACATGATGCTATGTGATCTGGGCTTGATTAACGCTTGAAAAACAATTAGTGTGTATGTGTGTGTTACATCAAAGAACAAATGCTGGGTGGGATGTAGCAAATGAGACAGAAAGAAATGTGGTTAATGTTAGGAGATAATAAAAAATAAGCAACATAGCACCCCTTCGAAGATGAGCAGAGGAGCAGGTGGAGGACAGTGGGTGGAGGGTGCAGACTTCTCAACCCCTTTTCTTGTTAATCTGATGGGGAAAACAATCCACAAGTGAGCAGCAGCAGTCGGCAGACAGCCTTCTTTATCTCCCTCTCATTTGGCTCCCATGTCTCTTCCCCTCCCTCCCTTTCTCTCTCCACCTTCCTCCCTCTATCTCTCTCTTTTGCTTTCCCTACCTCCTCTCTTCCCATCTCCCCTCCCGCTCCTGCCGTCTCTTCTGATAAATCTCTCGCCCACTGCTTTTCGCCTCCTCTGTCTCTCCCCATCTCTCTTCTTCTCAGTCGCCCCCATCTTCTCACCTGTATCTATCGGTCCATCTCCCTCCCTCCTTTCTCTCTCCTTTTGTTTCATCCTCTCCTCTGCCTTCCTCTCTTTATCCTTCTCTTTCCATTTGACATCATCACTCCTTTTCTCTCTTCCTCGTTCAGTTTCCCGCCTGCAGGACTATTCAGTAGATTAAGTTCAGCGGTGGCGGCAGTGTTGCTGATTCAGCCGTATTCTTTCAAATGACCCAAATCCTCACTCTGGAGAAACCTCATACTCTCACTGATTGCATTTCTCTCTCTCTCTCTCTTTGTCTCTCTCTCTCTCTCTCTTTGTCTCTTTGTCTCTTTCTCTCTCTGTCTGCCTCTTCTTCTTTTCATGCACACAGACATACACAAATGCACACTTCTTATTGATCTCTGAGAGTTAGCGTCTTTTAAGCATTTATTTTTGTGCGACCCTCATCTCTAAGCCGTGTGTGTGTGTGTGTGTGTGTGTGTGTGTGTGTTTACTCTCTTTACAGTAGCTATATCAATATCGGTAGCAGACCTGTAGGCTTATTTCAAGACTATTTTTCTTCAATGTCTGCAATATTCTTTGTTTCTCGTGATCACTGTCAAGCCGGGTTGGCATGTTCATGAAGATGAGGCCGTATTTTTCCCTCTTCAGCAATGTCAAAGCTGCTTGATAGAGAATGTCTTCACAGGCGTGTGTGCAACTGAATGTTGAAGACCACGCGTTGAATGTCTCTTGCAAATTGATGCTCTGACTATATACATTTTCACTTTCTTTGATACGCCCCATATTTTGCTTTTGTTCTGTCAGCACCATGGCACTTTTATTGGCAAGACTTGAAAGGAAACAACAAACTAAATCAAAATTTGCATACGTTATTCCCATGATGTTAGACAGCTTGGCGTAGAATGTCAGAACAAGCAAGTTTTAAAGAAAGTTAGGAAAGTAAAGAGGCAAGGTGTCATCGACAAATTCTAATTCTGCTTCGCTAACAATGATTGAGCAGGTTTGTCTTGACCCTTTTTTCCGGCAAGTTTTTTTTTTGGTTAAGAAATATTGACATTGCTATTAAATAATCATGTTTAATTCAATAATCAGGAACAGCAAAGGCTCATCACTGGGTTTGAAACTCTTTATTGTTTCAGGGCATGATGTCAAAAATGTTTGCTACTAACTTTAGGGTGTTATTAATGTGTTATTATTGCGACCTAAGGCTAGCTCCATTTGTGCCTCTAACATTACTTTTAAAGGTGCAATATGTAATATTGACAGCTATTTAAGCTGTTTAAAATAATTACTGCAGTACGAATTCAAAATACTACAGACAGTTGGCTCCCCTGCCCACTCCTCCCCAGACTCCGAGATCATGGAGGTTGCCAGGCTGAGACCTCAGCATCCACAACAATGTTGCTAGACGCTTATCTCACATAGCAAGACTTTACTCCACAGCACAGTGGAGCTAACATTAGATACTGGCTATATTGACAGTCATAAAAGCCCATGCTCATGCGGAGCTCTGTACCCAACTGACACACGTTTTCGGCTTAGAATTACGTTAGGAGCCGCTAAAAACACAACAACCTTGCTGTCTTCTCCACCCGATGGATAGAAACACTTCCTAGGCTTAGAATTACGGTTTGACCCGCTAAAAATTACACTACCTTGCCGCCCTCTCCACCCGACTGAACATACTTTATTGGCTTAGAATGACGGCAATAAGCTAATCTCTCTTCCTGATTTACAGCCCCCCACTCTTGGCTTAAAATAACACACCATTGTCGGCTTCGGCCACTGAACAGGCTACATGTTGTAAACAGCCATGGTCCGCTTGCCTGGTCCTTCAGTAACATTAGCAGTTAGCAGGGTTAGCATGGTGGTTTTAGTCTGGACCTGTCGGGATCACTTTACTGGCTGTGTCTCAATTATTTTTGCAAGTAACCAACTGTGGTATTCTAACTATATCGTTCAATGTGAGTAGATACACAAATGTTGAGATTTCTTAAAATACCCGTCCTTTGTAGCCGTGATAAATTAACCTATAGCTAATGCTTACCTACCTGTTCAGGAGGAAAATAGCCAACTCTGCGTCCTTTTGGGCTCTAAGCTGTTTCCATCTTTCAAATATATCTCCAGTATTTACCCGGGGTTTGTAACATCTCTGGTCACACAACAAACATGGCATTTCTTTTAGGTCGGATAGAATCTATCTCCGTTGATCCTGTTGGTTTGTTTGCTGCTTTCATGGCTGTCCTAACGTTAAAGCTGTAACGTTTACGTTTTTACAGGTAACGTTATATCTGTCAACCCGGCCTGGCTGTCGAACTGGGCAGTTGATAACAACACTCAGGCCAAAACACAAACAGAAATTCGACACGGAACTGAAATTTAATTTCAAAAATACCTTTAAAGGTGCACTATGAGTTCCTGCATGGTCACTTCTGTTGTTGTTGAAAGTAAATTCCAAACAAAACAGCCCCTCACCCCATGTTTCTGTAACTGTCATGACTATCTGACTGTCACTAACAGTAACCCTCCCCAGACCAACTTGTGGGTGATTTGCTGTTGTTTGTTGTATTTTGGTGCACAGCCTGTGCCTATAGTCTTTGTTTGACATTTACGCCCCCTGTGTAGTTTCCCTAGACCAGGCTTTTTCACAGTGTATTCAGGGGGCAGGCAGCTAGCAATTCAAGGATAGATATTAACGATTTGAGACAAAAATGAAAGCGCGCTGAAACCATGCAGGAACTCGTAGTAGAGCTTTAAGGTACAGAGCCCATTAATCCATTAATCTTTGAAAAAAGAGAAAGCTTGTTTATCAATACTTATCGCTGTTCTGAAGGAATTTATTAAAATCCTTAAAAAAAAACAGGCTGGGTTACAAAAATATTCAGTTTGTTGCATGATAAAAAAAAAAAACTTCCTTCCTCTCCAATGTGCGTGTCTGCTGCGTTCCAGTTTTGTTCCGTCCTCCGCCACGTGCCATACCTCACCGGGTGTATCTAAGAAGTGGAACGTCTTGCTGCCCGAATCGCATATTTTATTGTACTTTACAGAATAATTGTTTGTTTATTAAGCTAATATCTCCCTTTCACTCCAAACGCTCCTGTAATTAAAGCCCATGCTTTTTCTTTTCCGGTGTTGTCCTTATAAAAAAGATCTGTGGTGTCTATTATGTTTTTCCACCTCCAAGATGAATCTCGTCGTGATGTTGTAGAGGAGACATAAACGATATTGGGGGGGTGTCTTTTGTTGAATGGATGCTCTCGCTCTTTCACTTCCTGCCCGGCTGTCTGAACGCTCACGTGAAAATAGACCTGCAGTGTACCTTTAGCGGAGTGGAGAGCCATGTCACTCATGCTTCTGGGACTCGCCGTGGCCGGCTGGTGGAATATCAAGCATTGACTTAAATGGCTGCGATTGCTTGCGGGGGCCATGAAATAGGGGTGAGCCAGACAAAGAAGCCATAAATATATCTCCTTGCTCTATTTGTGCAACATGAACCAAAATTAAGAAAAAAACAGGTTTAAATATTGATGTTTCTTTCCAATATTTAATATTGTCATCCAAACTTATGAGTTAATATTTAGTGCGTGTCATAAGGTAAAAAAGTTGGGATCCCAAAATGTATGCACTGGGGATGGACTGGCATTCATTATAAAGCACTGTGTAAAAGTTATAAATCAAACCCCATTTTTGATACTTTACTGTAATGTATTTACATTCAGTAAGTAGGCCTACCTCTCTAAATTGTAGTTTTTATAGGCAGTGGCAGAGTCCGCCATTCCCATGCTAGATTCCGATAAGCATGAGAGATTCACATGCAAATGTTGCATTCATGTAAGCCAGCGAAATGAGATCTCACTGTTTACTATTCACTCTCTTTACACCATGTCAGAGCTGTATTATGTTAATACTGTGATGTTAATGCTGTGAAACATGATTGATTTTGAATTAAGAAAAATATTTTTGACTAATTTCTTAATTAACCATGAGTTTATTTGGCTGCCCTGTATACACCAGTTGCTCTTCTGTTTTATTTCTGACAAAGTAGCTGCTCAAAGAGTGTTAGTTAGTATAAAACTGCACTTTGCTGTTACCACGGTGACCAAGGGTGTTGCAAAATCCGCTGATTACAACTTAAAGACCCTCCCAAGACACGTTCAGGCATCCCAACAGTGGAGCAGATTACTTGTGAAACCCACTCCGTATTCCTGGGCTGCATCTAAATTAAAATACATTTGAACAAACTTTAAATATAAGCCTGTTATGGGCCTGAGAAAAAAAACTTCAAACATACTGTGCTGGGTGTGAATACGTGCTGTGCAGGGCGGTGGCGAAAAATAGCATGCGCAATTGGCATTTAATCCCAGTATTTGAAAAAGAAGGGGAACATACACACTTAAGATTTCAAAGTGAACCTTAGTAGAGGAGTTCCCCTCATACCTGAGCACTTCATGCTTCCAAATCCAATTCCCAAGAGAACATGAACAAGGTTACACGTTAAATAAGGTCAGGGTGGCGTAGTGTTGTCACACGTTCATCCTCCAGAACAGCCACTTGTCCTTGCCTTCAACACCAAAATCACCACCTTCTCACTCGTTAATGTAAATTGTGATCTAAGTATGTTTGACTCTATATCTAAAGCTCACTCAGCCAGCCCAGCATGATGCTCGCTCTCAAATCCACTTGATGCAAGGCAGCTTTTTGGTATTAAAGCCTTGTGCTACATGGATGCTCACAACAGCGTTTTCACACAGAAAGCAATAGTTTAACAAAGTATGACCACACATGCAGGCACATTTGCAATGACACGCTGTGAAAAAAAGAAGAAGCAGTGTATGCTTAAATGCACATGTCAATACAAAAGCACATGGGTGTCCCAGCTCTTGCTTGATTCGGGATCTTTTTATTGGTATTTTGATTGGCCAGAGGGGTTCCCTGTGCATGCTCCACAGGAAACAACAAGCAGCCTGTAATGTGGCACCACCCTTAATGGACACTCCCTAAAAAAAAAAAGAAAACTAAAAAAATATTTCTCTGAAGGGTTTGCCTGAAGTTTAAGATCTTCAACTTTCCCTCCAGTCCATTCAGCTCCATTTATTTATTTTTTTCTTGTTGGCTTGGAGTGAATCCGTTTTTCCCCTGCCACATAAATGTCTTTTTTCTTTTTGCGTGATATACTATCTGAGATATTACCAAGTGTGTAGCTGTTAAAATGGTGAGGGATATAAAAGAGAGAGTGACAATGAAACAGGCAAAACCAGAGTGAGGAGGAGACAGACAAGGAGTGTGTGAAAGTGTTAGAGGGGCGCAGGATGCTGGGGTGAAAATATGAAGGCTCCGGCTGTCCCAAATTCAATCAAGCAAATATCTAGCAACATTCTCAGCCTTTTTGATCAATTAATCTAGCAGATGGCACGAGCGCAGTCGAGAGAGATAATGCTGAGTGAGTGAGCCGTAGAGAGGGAAGAAGCAGGTGGAAGGTGTGAAAGTTCTTCCTTTCATGTGAAAGCTGAGATTCTTTATTTTGAAACGCAGCAACTGATAAGACAAGGAAAAGTGAAAGACAGCTAAGCTGTGTGTGTGTGTGTTTTTGTACATGCATATTCCTTTACACTTCTTCTAGTATTTGTACTAGTACTATTTTATGTGTTGGGTGCCTTTTAATGAAGGAAAGCAGCAGATTGCTAAAGGAAAGGCAGCTGAGGAGCATAGCTGGTGGCCACAGATAGAGAGCCAGTGATAATCAAAGGGAGACAAAGTTAAATTCAGCCTCTTTTGGCGAGGCTACATGCTGTGTGTAATGCAAATTTTATATGTGGAAGGTGTTTGAATATGGCTGCTTTATATTAGCATTTGAGTAGGCTAAAGAGACCCTTGAAAAGAAAGAGACAATACAGACAATGTGTGGAAAAGAAAGAGAGCTGCACACGTGAGATGTAGCGGTACCTTCACCTGCCATAGCAAGGGAAGACGTTAAGTTGTTGAGAATGCAAACATCCACCTCTCTACTTTGTCTTTCAACACTTACTTTTTAACCACGCAACCTTAGCTGAAGAGTGGAACCAATCGGGGTCAGGCAGATTGCGAGTTTACCTTAATCTACACCCCGTGCATAAGCAGAGACAAAATCAAAACAACAAAACAAAGGCAAAAGGCGCTGCTGGGATCTGGATTAACCACAGGCTGTTTTATCTCCGAAATAAATTGCCCTGTAGACAAGAACTAATTCGCGGGGTTAGAAAAAGAAGAGGAACTCGATGAGGAGCATTCTCACTACACGTCAGCTCTCTCTCCCGCAGACGCAGCGTCTCTAATCGATGAATATTGAGTGGTTCCCGCCACCAGCATTTTAAAGTGAGCAAGCACCGACCATCGTTTATATCTCATATTGATATTTTCGTGCTCTATTTTCTCTGTCTCCTCTTCCTTCCTTCATGCTCCTGAAGCCTCAGTCAGCAGCGTCAAAAGTTTCTCAGCTGTAATAACTGTGTTCCAACTTTCCAGCTTTAATGACTGAAGGTGTTTGCACAGCTGATTTATTTTCTTTGCTTTTTTCATAATGTGAGGGTTGCAGAGGGCCATGTTTCTCACTGTTATCTATTTTGCCTGCGTTTCTTTTTTACCCTCATGTAAGACATTCACACTTCACTGGTACAACGAGCCTGAAGCGTGGCAACATAGGCCTGTTTCTGAAGGTGTACTCGCTGAAATTACATGACACACATGGATGTGTTATAAACACACGCACAGTCCACACACAAACACACACACAGACACACAACCCAGCGCCACTGAGCTGCACCAGCTACAGCATGTACCAATGGTTAATAGACTAATTTATTCTGAGAATATTACTTATTAATTTGCATAATGATTCAGATGATTCAGACATTTGTTAGAGGCGGAGTACCGTGATTGATGGAAATTTAATTATGACACCTCTTAGTTATTAAATTGTAATCAGGCTAAGCCACTTATCTTTAATATATACCTTTAGCACACAAGGGCTGGAAGAAATTAATGGCAGTCACCGGCCTCAAACTAAAATCAGTCCTTCCCCCCACCATCCACTCTGACCTCCCCTTTTTGACTTTTATCCAGTACACAAGAGTTCACGGACTGGTAACAAAATTCCCAAAGAACAAAAGAAAGCAATTTAATTTCCTCCTCTATGTATTAGACAAAACCATTTATAAATGTACTTTTTACGTGAAAAAGTTGCTCCAAGATGATTTTTCTAATACAGAAAATAAGAGATTTAGTTTTTCATTTGCCAAACCTCCATAGCTTCTTTGTCAGCAGTTGAGAGGTTATTCACTGCCAACACAACTGTGTCAAACCTAACACATAGCCCCCCCCAACCACACACACACACACAAACAGAACTAATACATTGAGCCATGTGAACACTCTTACAGACAAATATAGTATAGTGGAGAAGCAGTAACCAGGAGACAACAGTTACTAGGCTCCCAACAGTAGATTTCTATATAAATACTGTCTGAGGTAGAAGAAGAAACTGTAAAACTTTCCTGCCAGGATGTGAAAATAGATAAATTGTTACTCTGGATTTTAAGGCTTCTGCAGAATTTGCTTCCTTAATCACACAAGAGAGTAAATTCCACAGATAGAGTGCTCAGTTTGGAAAACACTGTGCTACTTGCTGATTTCCTGTTAGTCAGGTAACCAGCAGACTGCAATCTGAGGGCACTCGAGGACACCAAAGGAACAATGAGGTCAGATAACATGTTGGTGTAAGCCCATGTAATGCCTTCTGTGAAAACAAAAGCATTTTAAAGAAATATGTCTGTGAGCTTCAGCTTCTGCAATATTTAACAAATGGTTGACTTTTTGCAACACTGTCATGAATATTTAATGTGGTAGTGAAATGAGAGCATGAGCTTGCATAAGTGTAGTGTAAGAGTTTCACAGTTCCTAATTTAAAGATATAGTGCGTAGTTTCTGTCGCCCCCATGAGGAACTCTAAGTAATGACAACACCACTATTGTTGCATCCATATGACACAAGCCTTCCAACACAGTTGCTAGTAGCCAAGCAGGACACAGAGAATTAAAAAAAACATGATGGACTCTTCAGAAGAGGTAGTTATCTTCACTCTAGTGTTTCTGCGCTGTTCTGTCTTTTTGGCTCTTCTTTTGTAAGATTTGTAAGTTTTCTCTCCTGAAAAACCCCAAAAGTGCATCCTGGTGACTAATTTCTTTACTGTGCTTATTTGCACCATGCCTTGTTTCCCTGCTCTCTGACAGCAGTTCTTCAGAGTAAAACATCAACATGTCAACTACCCCACTATTTCACCCTACGTTTTTTCCCCTGTAATTATATGTATCAGTTTCTGGGCAGAGAAATAACTACACAGCACTCCCTGCTCCTCAGAAAATTGTGACAGAGCTTCCTCCTTCCCGGAGTGGAGAATCTACTACAGTTCTGGAAATGCTCGTACAGTACACTGCTGCTTTACGTGTGGAGAAGATATATGGTGTGTAAGTGACAGGTCTGTAATGCCACAAGTGGACAAGAGCGAGTATGTAAGCAAATGTCACTTTGATTGTGCGTGGGCGCTGACTTGGGGGTGGGAAGGGTTAGTAAGGTAACGTCATAACGTATGTCATAAAGAGTTTGAATTCAACAGAGTTTTGGTTAGTTACCATTGCCATAATTGCTTGCAGGCACTAGGAAGGGTTCTTTTGGACATGTAAATATCAACACTTGTGTTCTCTGGTGCGCCTTAGTGCTGTTCTGAAAGCCTTCCCATTACACTGGTGACTCTTTACAGCCATTTGAAGGCAGCATGTAGGCTATCAGTTCATTCTGCAGTCTCTAACAGTTGCACACTTTCAAGCTACAGATCAACTGGTTAAATGTTGTGCACCCAACATCAGACTGTAAAATAACCTAAACATGTTGTGTTGATTAATTACACAGCTTCTTCTCAACAGGTGTTTTGGAGACGGCCACATTGAAAACAGTTCACACAGCTCCACGAAAAATTGTGGATCACTTAAAATGTCAATCACTCCACTTCTAACTCTTCAATACCACCTGTTTCTGTCTTTCACCCGGTGTCTGCATCTAAAACACAATCCCCGACTAGATCTTTTTTAAACAAGGCTGACCCTAAATAACATTGCCTGAAGCTCCACATGTTTTATTAAATTAGCTTATAGGCAAATGTGTGGCTGTGAAGAGCAACATGATTTGACAGTTTGTTTGGGTTCAAAACTAAAAAATTTGAAAATAATTTCTGACCGAAGTCCTAGACAACAATTTGTTTCCTCTGAGGAAAACTATCTACAGGGTTCCCAAACTGTCAGTGCGCCCTGACGGTGAGAGCTCTGTGATTAAAGCGGGTGAATGTAGCTAGTGAATGTGTTAAGCAATGAGAGTCTGTGTGTAAAATATATTTACAAAACATTTGAGGTGAAAAATAGGCAATGCAGTAACAGAATCTTGATTCATATCAATGCTGTCTAATTTCTACAGTTTGAAGCTGTCACGAGCTGTCATTGACACCTCTGCTCTGATTGGTTGTTTTCCTTATGCCATTAGGAGCACCAAGCAGAGCAGAAGGATGCGATTTTTTTTTTTGGTTGACAGATTTAATATTTTTTATAAACATGAAAAATGTAACCCAATTCCCCCCCATTGATGACACCAGTGGTTATGTGTATAGCAGGGGTCAGGTAAGAAATTTACCTTGAGAATCCACTGTGTGGTATCCCTCTTACCAGTACTACATTTCTTAGAACTACTGACTGTGAATCCAAATATTATTCACATTGTTTTCATAATCCTCAGAACATTCAGCCATGCCCTCTATGGAAGGACCTCACATTTCTCCACTCATTTATTTGTTTGTGAAGGCTTTGTGAGGCTGAATTTAGGCTTTGCAATGCTTTGAGCTGATGTCAACATGATAACATGTTCAAAATGACTATGTGAAAAGCAGGTTTAGTAGGTCACCATCTTAGTTTACTGTTTTAGCATACTTATTGCACTACACACAAAGTGCATCTGCTGAAGGGAATTTCATTAGTTTTGGTATTTGGTCATAACTCAAAGTTTTGGCAAAATAACATTTGACATTCATTTCTTTTGAGAAAGTCTTTCCCAATTTTGTGCTGGTGAAGACTTATGTTTTATACTTTGAGTTTAGAAGATTAAAAGCAACCAGCAAATTGTAATCACAAGAAATGTCAGTAAATGAGAAAAACCTCCATACTGTACATTGTGACAGGAACACTTTTTTTTTTTTTTAACTTTTCTCTTCCGTCAGTGAGCCTAAAATAGCATCTGGTCCAATGTGCAGTCTCTGATATAAATACAATCAATTTGGCCACAATGAAATACAAATAATAGGGACGTTTGAACAAAAGCAAAGTTACTGTGATAGATTATCCATTGCAGGAAATATTAAAGCTGTGGTGGTAGCAGCATAAAATGGCATCAAGCAGTTTCCTCTGAAGGGAAGAAAACAAGCCCTGATTTCTCCCACTATGCTGACTGCATGAAGGCAAATTGGAAACCAAGGCAACTTGCAAAAAACATCAAAAATTATCCTTGTTATCCTTTAGTGGCATTGCAAGTGATTGACACAACCAGACAGCAGAGCGACCTTCAGGTTGACAGACTGGAATGCAAAACCATACCAGTTTGTCTCGTGGCGACTCCTGAATATATCACACATTCATCACCTTCACCTGCCACTAGTGTGCGTCAAAAACACATCCATACACAGTGTATACAGCACACATGTACAGGCACAAATCAAGCTCATTTCACGGCAGAGCAGAGGCCCATCTGTGTGGCCCAGCCGGCTGCTGCTGAGGTGAACAGCAGCAGGATGGATGGCTGTGTGAGGTGCTGTAACTGTCGCATTGTGCTCCATCGAAGGGGGAATTGATTATGTTCACTTGGATGGTTGCATGGCTTCTCGCTGGAGCAGTGGTTGCCGACTGATGGAGCCGTGTGATAGGGATGAGCAGGCACTGAAGAGGCTTGCAAGGGGAAGGTGCAGGTGGTGCTGGAGGGACAGATAGGTGCAGATTGATAGATATGATAGATGATGTCTACTTTATGTCTTTCCATATACTTTGTGGGTCTTTGCTTACTGGATCTCTTTGCATTACTATTTCTTCATCTCAATAGCTATAAGATTGGTCTTTCCATCCTTGCGGCCTGATCACACCAGAATTTAATATATTATATATATTAGTGGATTAAACTCGGGGGCAAAGTGAATTGGACATTGTGCAATTACCTCTGTACACAGTAGTTTTCATTGTCAGTGGCAGAGTCCGCCATTCCTGCGTACAATATTCATTGACATGTGTTTATGGATGCAGTGTGAATATGATTGCTGTTGGGGTACATGTAATGAGATTGATCACTGCTGAGGCATTTTGTTAACCTTATCTTAAGAAACAAGCAAAACATTTTGTTTTATGCTAAGCTGCCCTGAAAGCATTTTGAAATTAAAGTCATGACTTGTAGAATGCATTATCTGAAGTCTGAAGGAAGAATTAATAAGTGATTTTTAAAGCAAGTCAACCTAAAATAAGAAAACTACAAAATAAATTGTACAAATGTACTTTTTTCTTTATTCTGAATCGTATATATTTATATTAAAAAAAATCTGATTCTGGGTACACAATTTAAATGTAAATTTAAATCGTTGTCTTGTGCCACTAGTTTTAGTCAGGCATGGCAATCAAACATTGTTTCTTAAGTGCGACGTATTCGATTGTTATCAACATGCTGTATAATGTTCAGTGTGCTCTCTAGTCACTTTATTTTATCCTTTTGCTAGTGCATCGACCCATTTTCCCGACAGGGATCATTAAAGTTTCATCTAATCTTAATAAATTGTTAGACTCCCTAATAGAAAGATGAGGATTATGGATGGAAAAAATGGAGCAACTACTCACAAGCCGTCTGCAGAGAATCCTTAAACTGAAGTCAAGCCCCTCCCCTGTCTACAGGCTGTGCATAGTGAATGAAGAATGGATTTCCATCTCTGACTTTATCCTTTTTACTCTCTGCTTTTGTGTCATTTGATTGAAGGTAGCATAGTTCCGTGGGCTGGAAGAGACAGCTGCCACTGTGTCGCACAGACTCCCTGTGCGTTCATAGAGTGAAAGAAGAGTTTTAATAAACATACTGGGAGCAATGAAAACGCTGCAGCGCTCATTTATTTTTATTAGTACTTTTATCCATTTGTCAGCACATGCCCCTAACCAGCATGGATGAGTGGTTTTCTAACATTAAAAATGGTTAAAGAAAAAAAAAATTGCTTACAGAGGACACATGCTCCAAATATTTAAAAATGGGTCATCACTTTTGTCTGTCTGACTGAAAGAGGGATGAGACACACATACGGAAGCCTTCTAGTGTCCAGTGGAGCAGGGCTGAGTGTGAGGCTTAGGGGAAGACAAAGAGGGTCAGTGTGCGTGACAAAACGCAATGGAGCAGGGCCTGTCTGCTGACTTCAGAGAAGATAGCACACAGAAACCTGTGGGTCATCACCTCTCTTCATGATGACATTTGTGTGTCTGTGTGATTGTGACAAACATGTCAGATTGGTCCTGCAATGGTTCGTTACAAATTACCTGCAGTGTTTATCATGTACAAGCCCCTGTAGTGCTGCAAAATGCTGTAATTGTTTGGAAATTGGAAGAACAATTTGAAAGTCATGTGTTTACATAATTTATCACGTAGAAATAATGTTTTATTTTGCAGGAAACAATGTCAGTCCAGGAGTATGTGCCATTGTGTTTACCTTTTAACTAGATTTGCACCTGACAATGAAACAGGATTTAAGTAGGAAGGAAATATGCATGTTAATGGAATTTCAGCCAGGCCTGGCTGGTGTAAACCCACTCTGGTGTAAGTTTCACACATAAGATTAATATGTAATTTAATTCAGGTAAACATACTTTTTTTGTTATTATGAAAGACATAGAAATTATTGGCTTAACAATAGAGGTTTCAAAACATTTTGTACAAATCCAAGTCTATCCAGTCTATCTAAAAAGAAACAAGACAAAGGGTGTCTCACCATTTCATGTATGCCTTTTTTTCCCACTGGCCGCATCCTAAAACACAGAAGAAGTCAATGTACAGAAGCTGGTATATGCTGATCTAGGAAGCAAATGTAGTCAAACTGGGTCTTGGTTTGTGTCAATGCTTGGACATAGGGCATTGGCATGTCCCACAGTTGTGTGGGCTTACATAAAAAACAATGGGTGCAGAAATGTAGATGCATAATGTGCCAGTGGAGTGTGTTGCCAAGGAATAGACATAAGCTTGAAAAGGCCAAAGAAAGGTGGAACCCATTCTGAAACTCAATTGACCTGACTTTAGTTTGCTCCATACAGAGGTTTAACTCCACTGCAGCTGCCTATCCTTTGATGCCACCAATGTAAAGACTCATTCTAAAGAGGTAACTTTTTTTAACATTGAGTGGTGTCCATAGCAACAAGCATCATTAGCTAACCCAGCAAGGTAAAGTAGTATAGGCAGATGGAGTGAGCAGGTTATGGGAGTGTTTCAGCCAATCCAAGCAATTTCATATGGCTTTTTTTCATTTCTAATTTGTGCATGTTAATTGGCTGATCAAAAACTTAGGCACTCATGCAGACCTGTAACTGTAAAGTTGGACCTGCAATGTCACGACATATCAACCCTTCATGTTTATTTTTGGTTACACATTCCTAGTCTTCAAATTGTGTAAAATGATCTCAGCACAGGCAGAAAGCACAATACAAGAACAGTACAGGATTGGATTGTTTATTATTTTCACAGTGTATACAGTCATATAAAAGCAGCTGTAAGGTCTGTGTGTCTTTGACTGTGTGTAAGCACAGGTATCATCTGTTGTCTGTCTACAGTATGTCTTTCTCCACACACACTTATTCTCAAACCATTTTTTTTTTTTCTTGGCGTCAGGTGTTAGCTGAATGCAATAAATCCAGCCAGACTGGCATAAGGGGGAGGAGAGGGGAGCATGGAGGTAATCTGTGGCCAAAAAATTAGGCACTTTTCCTCGCCACCCATAAACTAAGACGCCCAGCCTGGCACACTAATCCATGGACCACAGAACTCTCCCCTCACCATCTGAAGTGTTGACAATGTCTTTGGTCATTCTCAAGGAATGGGCTGTCATTTATTTCCCATGATCCCATGAGAGGCTGCAGGTATGGAGGGTAAAGATTTCAAGGCAGGATCAAGCAGAATATTTTGACCTTCTTCTATCACCTCTCCCTCTCTGGGCTTTTGTTTTTGAAAGGTGGACTTCTGTGTGTGTGCACGCAAGTGTGAGAGAGAGAAAAGAAGAAAGGCTTTGATTATGGCGAGTGTGTGTGAGATAGTAGCAAAGAGAGATTGTGTGGGAGGGATGTCAGTTGGACCAGCAAAGACAGCAGCGGAATGCAGTTTTTCCTCATGAATCTTTAACACATTCATACACAACAAAGTATTTAATTTTACAGCAGCACAAATAAGAGCCCCCCACCATTAAAACGACACCATTATCCCTTTGCTCTTGAGTGCGTGTGTGTGTGTGTGTGTGTGTAGTCAGAAGCAAGCAGTATAACATAAGTTTATGCATGCAGGTTGCACTTGTGCTTGTACCCATGTTTAATGCTTAGAATACAAACACACACACATCCTGTCCGGAGGTTCTTTGTATGTAGACATATGCACCTCTTCGGTCAATGTTATTACCACCTAATAGCTTGCTGGCTGTGGATTTATAGTCATATGCTGCTCTGTCTGTGTAGCCTGTCCCTTCATGGATCAATGCATTAAAGCCAGCTGCTTTGAATACCAAACAAGGCTTCGGCTTGCACCTCCAGCACGGCTGTGCTGAACAGATTGCACGCGGTCAATCTTTTCGACCACCAATCGCCTCCCACAGAAATGCTTTCTTCTTCCCGAGCAGCCTGAGAACCACTGCGGCGCTATTTAATAGCAGCCCCAGCAGCCCTCTCTTGGCGCAGCACGCAGCCTGCCGAGGCTCGCTCAGTAAGCAGCGCTCCCCTCAGTCCCACATGCAAAATGTATTACTACAGTGAGCGAAACACAAAAGAAGAGGGGGATCCAGTTCTGTCTCACAGAGCAGATATAGGTTTTCAAATCCCATACTCCTATACCCAAGATATTGTTCAGCTGTGTCAGTGGCTGGGGGAGAGGGGAAAAGTGTCTATTTTCATCCTGCTACACAGAGTATAAGAGTTTCTGTCTTATTACAGTTAGAAGAGGGAGCAGACTCCCAAGCACAATGGGGTTGTCTCTCATCTTCCTGTGTACCCCGGAGAAGGCTCTCGGATCGTACCTACACTGGATACAGGTAGATGCTGGGCCCATTTTTCTTGAGCTATGAAAGAAGTGTGCTCTGCTAGAGCTGTCTATCTGAGGAAGCAATGATTCAGACACAAGGCTGGAGAAGAATTTTAAAATCAGAAAATTACTAGCTGCCTCTTTTTTTACCACTGCTTAGTCCATACACACATACTTATCTAAAAAACTCATCGCATTCTCATAAATGGTTTAAATGATATTGTACAAAAAGTAACAATGCTGTATGCTATGATATCTTACAAAATTACGGCTGGTCATGTGACAGTTACAGCGACCGGTCACATGGCAGTTAAGTTTTAGCCATGAATGAAGTTTTAGTGGTCATGAAAGTTACAGTAGGTTTAGCCATAAAATGATGGCTGTGACACGGCTAGTTAAGATTCAAATAAAGTTTGAGATTTGGCTTAAAACACTGGTCCCCAGAAAAGGAAAGTACTTTCAGGACACAAACACCCGTTTCTAGAGATGGTCCACCATTTTTGCTTACCGATACCGAGTCTGATACCTGAGCTTGTGTATTGGCCGATACCGCGAACTGATCCGATTTCCAGTGTGTCATTTTTTTAAATTTTAAGCAGTATCGGAGCCGAACATCTCTATCCGTTTCCTTGGTGAAAGTCTTGTGTTTTCCTCTTTACTTCTTCCGGGACAAGAAACTCTGCTCCCCTGTTCAAAAGTTGTGTTTTTTTGCCCACCCACCTTGACTTCCTCTTTACCTAGATTGTCTTAAATTTCAATGCTTCAACAGTGCATAGATTACATTCTAATCTAACAATTCTATAACACTGCATCAGAATCTGCAAGTATGTTTAATAATGGTTTAATATGTTTAATAGTAGGGCTGGGCGATATGGACCTAAAGTCATATCCCGATATATTTAGGCTGAATATCGATATACAATATATATCCCGATATTTTTTCCGCAAATGTTCAGTCAAAGTCAAAGCCAAATATGACATGTCACAAGTAGTTTTATTGAAACCAGCAATTTCAATGAACAGTCGCAAAATCAAATGAATAAATAATTAACAGGTTTCTTCACCTGCTTCATAAATAAAAGCTCAGCTGTTTAAATAAAAATAAAATGTAAACATAAATACTTTTTTGAAATCAAAGCTCCATAAGATGCACATTTTAGCTGGAGCTTTTTCGGGTTGTCGATGTCTTGCGGCTGGGGCTTCTGCAGCGAGCAGTTTCACAGACTCTTTGTATTGCAGTTTGTGCCACTGTTTTAGGTGGTGAAAAAGATTTGTAGTGCTTCCACCCCTGGCTGTAATTTGTTTATGGCACTCGTTACATATAACGTGCATTTGTTGCTTTACTTTGAATCCGAACCATCTCCAAATTACTGAGCCACTGCTTTTTCTTTTACTAACCTATTCATCCTCCGTACGCTCCGCAGACGTTGTTGCTTCCTCCATATTTGTTAAAGAGTGTCTATTCCTGCCCCTCCCCCCTCTGTGTATGAAAGAGAAGGGGCGGGGGCGCGGGGAGCAGTGCAGAGAGGGCCAGGTCAGTTGCTTGCTTGGAGGATCACAGCGTAAATTTGAACTATATCGATATATGTGATATGGTCTAATTCCATATCACATTAAAAAATATATTGATATATTTTTTATATCGATATATCGCCCAGCCCTATTTAATAATATTCTTTATAATACATTTATTTTGTGTTGTACTAAAAACTGGCTATGTGAGTGGATCCCCGGTATATTCCCTACCTTGTAATGAGTCCTTAAAAATTGAGAACCTCTGGCCTTCACAGTATGGGTGGTAATGTGGGTTATGTCTTTTGTAACATCACAGCAAAGATTTTGATCTGTCAAAAAATGTTCAAGCTCCCAATCAGGGGAGGGTGGGAGTTTAGCTCTCTGTATTAGCAAGCCAACTGGGGATGCTACTGAGCTAGCAGAGCAAAGCAACGCCAGCTGACACTTCCCACTTTATTTCCCACTTATGTTTTTTTCAAATGCATGCAGCAGGCATGTGCAGCCTTAAAGGCAGTGTCTTAAAACTCTTTAATTAAGTATTAATCTTAATTAATGCAGTGCAAAAAAAAAGCATTCAGCAGTGTGCGAATGATTTAGCAGTCATAGCATGCACACAAAGAAACTGTTTGTAGGTGATGTGATCACCGGCAGACAGCGCGTGACCATAAAAATGGTGATGATCCTGGTGTCCCACAATACAGATTAAAAAAAAAAACTGCAGAAAGCAGTCTATTCTAGATGTGTATCAGTGGTCCTGCGTGTGCTGTAAAGAAGGTCAGTGTGAATTATAGTAAAAGGATTTATTGTATATTCCACATATCAGTCATTCAATTACAGCTATAAAAACACTGAACCACAGCTGACATTAATGCCTATGGCAAACCATGGCAGCTGGTACATAAAGTTTTTTTTTTTTTTTTTTACGTAACAGGCTACTTGGTACGCCCACACAGACACAACACTTGTCTTCACTTCTTTTGACACTCCTCTGCTCATTAATCTGTTCTAAAATGTCATTTGGTCTTCTCCTTATATTGCCGCGCGCAGAAAGAAGTGATAAGACAGAGGACGTGGGTGGGTGAGCAGGTAATAGCTTCCCTGAGTTTGTGGTGTCTTATGTTTGTCACTGTGCTGAACAATTGATTGGCCTTAATGATATTTTCAAAGGCAAGCTCCAGGTCGTTCTGCTGAATATCACTCCGCTCGCGCTCTGCTCACATGCATCGCCTGTAGCTGCAGGATTGAGCCCTGTGTCACCCAAGTGACATGACTTGTTGGCTCTCCTTGCATTCCTCCTGTCTTCAGTTCTTGTTGGTTGTTTTTATATACAGTGGGTACGGAAAGTATTCAGACCCCTTTACATTTTTCACTCTTTGTTTCATTGCAGCCTTTTTCCAAAAATCAAAAAAGTTCATTTTATTTCTCAGTAATGTACACTCAGCAACCCATCTTGACAGAAAAAAACAGAAATTTAGAAATTTTTTGCATATTTATTAAAAAAACAAAAACTGAAATATCACATGGTCATAAGTATTCAGACCCTTTGTTCAGTATTTAGTAGAAGCACCCTTTGATCTAATACAGCCATGAGTCGTTTTGGGAAAGATGCAACAAGTTTCTCACATCTGGATTTGGGTATCCTCTGCCATTCCTCCTTGCAGATCCTCTCCAGTTCTGTCAGGTTGGATGGTAAACGTTGGTGGACAGTCATTTTCAGGTCTCTCCAGAGATGCTCAATTGGGTTTAAGTCAGGGCTCTGGCTGGGCCATTCAAGAACAGCCACAGAGTTGTTGTGAAGCCACTCCTTCGTTATTTTAGCGGTGTGCTTAGGGTCATTGTCTTGTTGGAAGGTAAACCTTCGGCCCAGTCTGAGGTCCAGAGCACTCTGGAAAAGGTTTTCGTCCAGGATATCCCTGTACTTGGCCGCATTCATCTTTCCCTCGATTGCAACCAGTCGTCCTGTCCCTGCAGCTGAAAAACACCCCCACAGCATGATGCTGCCACCACCATGCTTCACTGTTGAGACTGTATTGGACAGGTGATGAGCAGTGCCTGGTTTTTCTCCACACATACCGCTTAGAATTAAGGCCAAAAGTTCTATCTTGGTCTCATCAGACCAGAGGATTTTATTTATCACCATCTTGGAGTCCTTCAGGTGTTTTTTAGCAAACTCCATGCGGGCTTTCATGTGTCTTGCACTGAGGAGAGGCTTCCTTCGGGCCACTCTGCCATAAAGCCCCGACTGGTGGATTGCTGCAGTGATGGTTGACTTACTACAACTTTCTCCCATCTCCCGACTGCATCTCTGGAGCTTAGCCACAGTGACCATTGGGTTCTTCTTTGCCTCTCTCACCAAGGCTCTTCTCCCCCGATAGCTCAGTTTGGCCGGACGGCCAGCTCTAGGAAGGGTTCTGGTCGTCCCAAACGTCTTCCATTTGAGGATTATGGAGGCCACTGTGCTCTTAGGAACCTTAAGTGCAGCAGAAATTTTTTTGTAACCTTGACCAGATCTGTGCCTTGCCACAATTCTGTCTCTGAGCTCTTCAGGCAGTTCCTTTGACCTCATGATTGTCATTTGCTCTGACATGCACTGTGAGCTGTAAGGTCTTATATAGACAGGTGTGTGGCTTTCCTAATCAAGTCCAATCAGTATAATCAAACACAGCTGGACTCCAATGAAGGTGTAGAACCATCTCAAGGATGATCAGAAGAAATAGACAGCACCTGAGTTACATATGAGGGTCACGGCAAAGGGTCTGAATACATATGACCATGTGATATTTCAGTTTTTGTTTTTTAATAAATTTGCTAAAATTTCTAAATTTCTGTTTTTTTCTGTCAAGATGGGTTGCTGAGTGTACATTACTGAGAAATAAAATGAACTTTTTTGATTTTTGGAAAAAGGCTGCAATGAAACAAAGAGTGAAAAATTTAAAGGGGTCTGAATACTTTCCGTACCCACTGTATGTCACGCTACAGGTCTTTACGTAAGACTTGCTCACACTTGCGGACCAATGGACCTGTCGCAATATGGTTGTTCACATGAAATGTAGACTTGATTTTAGCTCATTGACAAGTCTATCAAAGCTTTATTCAAACAATATGGCTAGGAGGTCATACTTTAAATCTAAACCAAGAAGAAAAAAAGGATAAAAAATTGTCTTGCAAATGCATATATCTGATATGCCAGAAATCAATCTGGTTGTCCAACAGCCCCATTATTGATTGCACGGTGTTGTGTCCCACAAACTGAATGTCAAACTAATTTTATTTGTGGCAGAATGACCAATTTTTAAGTTTGCCAAAGGTCTAAATTGGGCAAGATCCATACAGTGTCTGCCTAACATTAGTACTGTTGCATCCGTGGATAATAACAAGTTACATGGATATTTTTGGTTCAGGTTATTAACATTGACCCTAAAGATGTCTCAAAGGTGGATGGCTGATATTTACATTCACTTTATTACATTTTCTAATGTTAATCAGGAAAGTAAATATGGAAAGAAAAGCACAACTCTGGATATTAATTCACAATACTTTTTGATCTGCTGCAAGCCCCAGCTCTGCATTATTATATACATGAACACACACCTTTGGAAATACTACGGCCATGCCATTTCCCCAAAGTTTTACCCAAAATCTATTAATTATTGGCGTCCATGACATTCCCTTTTTTACTTTAAATGTATCCAAAAAATATCTTCATAGTTTCTGGCAGGCTTCCTAAAATGCCCATTAATCTTAATTCCAGAGTTATACGAGTCGCACTTTCTTCTCAGAGTGATAGTTAGTATTTCCACTGGCGGGGAAAATAGCTTTTTAAGATTGCCATGATGTGGCAACAAATCACATTCTGACATCACGGAAAAGGGGTCAAAATCAATCAGCCGCCCAGTGGCCTTTGGCATTCAATAAACGTCAGTGGGTATTTATATGCGTCCCTAACCGATGGCTAAAATAACAGGCCGCAGATGACAAAATATGATAACAATTAGACAGGCCGCAGTGTGGGGGCCCCTCACATCTGCATGGATCACTGGCTGTATCACAGCCATGGTAGAAAATAGAAAGAGTGCAGAGATTGAGGGAGAGGAGGACGAGAAGATGTGGTAGGGTTGGTAAGACAGAGAGAGGAATCATCACGTTGATGTGGTAATTTACCAGAAAGCATCGTTCAGCCCACACAAACCCAAATGCCACCATCTAAATCCATCCTTAATTAGGCCTGCACTGTGTGGAAAGGACAGGAGGCTGAGGGGACTAACAATATCAGTTGTTTACAATAACATCAACCGCCTTGTTATGGCGAATGTGTGACAGGGTGATAAGGTCACACATGGGACTCCATTACAGCAAAGTGGATGTAGCTTTATCTGGTAAAATTGAGCCCACCATCCTTCAGCCTCTCCATATTACAAATTTCCCACATAGCAAAGCTTAAAGGTATTTCAGTAAATCTGTTTTAAAATCCAATGTTGATTCTTGCATCAATGTTGTGTTGCTCATTAGAAAATGACTACACATTAGTGAGCAAATATGACAAGAAATCTCACAAGCTCAGTTAGGTAAATGAGACAAATAAAGCGTTATACATACATCTTTATACATCTATACAAATAGATCTATTGCACATAATTTATGATGTAGGGCTTCAGCATGTCATGTCATGCAGTGAGTGGAGACAATTACTGCGTCAAGATTGAAAGAGCTCCCCAACAACTTGTGAACATTGTATGTGTTGGTAGCAGATAATGACTAGTTTCCAGTATGTCTGACTGTATTCATATTCAGCTTTGCTCATATGCCTGAGCTTTGCCCTTCCACAGGTGCGGAAATAACAACCCCACCACTGTCTTAATGGCCAGTCTCAGCACCCTCTGTCTGTTTGTTTTTTCCTTCTTCTCCCTTTGATTGATTGTTTTAATTTAAAAAATAACCAGAGTTATCTATTTATTTTTGGTTTATTTATTTCACTGAAAGGGCTCCTATCGGTCGTTGGCAGGTCACACAATTCCAATTTCCAGAGTTGCTCCCCACCAAAAAAAATGCAGAATGAGTCTAATAATGGCCTTTCACTCTATCAGCCTCTCCCCTCCCTCTCCTGACACTCTTTCTTTACCTTCGGCTCTTGCAGTCAGTCAGTCATTGAATTTTGCAGAGCAGGGAGATAGGTCAAAGAGACAGACATTTGGTATTTCATGTGAAGAAATGTGTTGGAGTCCAAAGATTAAGTTGGCCATTCAACTGTCTACATTTGGGTGGAGAAACATATTCAGCCTTACAAATGCAGGGTATCAGGTCAGTGCTTCTTATACTGTGAGTCTGGTAGTTTTGTAAATGGTAATGTATATGTATAAATTCAAAATTTCACATTAAAGCTGCCCTTATCAATACTTTTTATGTAAACAATGGATCAAATGACTTGAGTTGCTTGTAGTGACAACAACCCTACAAAGAATTTTCACCCGACACTGCAATTCCCCTCAACTCTATGACACGTGTTAACTCATCTTTTTGCTTTTCAGCTCAAAACTATTGTTTGATTCAGGCTCAGTTATAATCAGATACAACAGTCAGCTGTTTTCAGCAAAAATGCCTGGATAAACCCACTGTACACAACCTTCACAGCGCCAAGTCAGACAAATATCTCGAGTGACTCCAATGGTCTGCAAGCTTCCGCAGGTCGGACTGTCTCTCTGCTCACTTAGTCGCTTGAGTTGACTTGTAGAGTTGTTGTTGCCTACGAAATTGTAAATTGCTAAGCTTTTTGCAGCTAAGATGGCTAGGAATAGTAGTAGCTAATGTTACTAACGGTTTGTATGTTATCATTTTAGATTGAATTGTAGTAGAACTCAACTGATCCGGGTTAATGAAATTGACTCGCAATTCGTAAGTCAATTTAAAGACTTGTTACAGATCCGAGTGAATCACAACTCTAACAGGTTTATTGTGCAGACAAAATACAGGGCACACTCCCCAGACCAACGCTCAATCTCAAATCTATTGAGCTTGGCGTGGTCTGTTGTCTAGTACCCCAGACTAGGGGTAGACCCAAAACATAGCTGAAAAGAAAGTGAATATTGGACTTGAATGGCCAGACACAACCCTAAATAAATGTAAATGTTACTCTTTTTCTGCTGGATGAGCTTGTTTTGTGACGTGGAGATGTGTACAGGTGCATTAAAATGCGAGTTGGAACATATTTGTTTTTGCTGGAGTTAAATGGATATGAGGTCATTTCCCAAATACGGCAGTTACCGCCACAGCACATAACCGTTTGCAAATGTAAGATAGCTAGCTGGTAGGGGAGGTCACGAGAGAGCACACTTAGGTGAGTCCCATACAGGCTATGGCCGTAGACTGTATATATATTAATATTAACGGTGTATGGCTTTGGCCGAGTCACGTCTTCATGTAACTTAGCATTAGCGTGGCATTACAATGTAGTTTATGTCTGCGTGTGGCTTCATTTAGCTATTTATTTGTAGCAGGGTTCAAATAACCGGCCGTTGTATCGTGTTATGGTGTTGACGCTTTCTGTTTGACGCTGCCTTTTATCATATGAAGTATTTGTTAATTTCTTACAATGCAGCTCTAACTTTTATTCTTGTATTGTTTTTACCTAACTTATGCTATTTTAGCTTGATTTTATTTTCTAGTTTCTTTTACCCATTTTACAGTGTGTTAAGGTGGAGAGGCCAGAACCTTACTTTTTGCAATATTCTTATTGTATACATTTATTTACTAACTTGACATCTGTATCTTTTATTGCCAGATACCATTCTACACCATTTCTAACAGAATGTATCTGAAGTGTGTGCAACAAGTTTGGAAGCAAGTTTGCCTTGTCAACGTAAAAGATGAAGCTATGCCAGTTGTGTTTACTGCTCGTTTTCTGCTGCCCCCAAGTGGATTAAAAAAAAAAGATTACTACATGCATATTGCTAATCTGAATCTCTATAGCTTTGCTAGCATTAAATCACAGGAATACAGGTACAATCGGATATACCCATGACATTTAAATCCGTCTCATCCAGCATCCATACACATACTGTGTGTGCAAAGTTGCACTTCCTTAGATTTGTCCAAATATTATCACCCAGCCGGCTAAATAGTCTCGGGGACCTTATAGAATGTAATTTCCAAGAGAGGCCCCAAGAGTCTTGGCTAGGTTGTGGGAAATGGTAAACACACAAAACAAGCTGAGTCCCTAAGGCACTGCAGTACCTAAGAGAAAGGGTAAGTGAGTGTGGATAACACTGCTATCAAACAATGAGACAGCACAGTCGGCCAGTAAAGGATCTAAACTCATTTCTGCTCGGGAAGGCTGGGCCCACATGTTGGGTTATAGTTGTCGACTTATTGCTGTGAAAATTTCTATTGCAGTGCTTTCAGTGTGAACTGTGGTCCTGCGATATATCTGGTGCGCTGCCTTGAGCTGGGTAGAGCTTGTTTTAGTTTGTGATGTCTATGATTTCGATTTATCTCTTTGGTAGCTGCAGATGAAGATGATTTAATGGCATTTCAAGAATAAATCTAAACAAGAACGATGTTTCAGCCTCAACTGTGCAAAAAGGGTCTGCAAGTCAATAATATAAAGGTGATCTTATATTTTGTATACTGTGTATGTTTCCGCTTGCCAAACGATTTTAAATTTCCCCAGGTTCAAAGATCACAAAATAAGATTTGAAACCAATTTTCAGAGTTTCCACCTGTTCTTTAAAAATATATATAAAATATAAATATAAAAATAGCACTGTAAAATTTTAAATTACCAAATGAAAAAAATCCTTTACTAAAGCAGAAATATATCAGCTAATTGCCAACATCTAAACGAGAATACTAATTTAAAGCTAATTAGTAACAAAGAAACTTAAATCTTAAAGCAATAGAATACTTCTAGGAATGACAGCTACAAACCTTAGTATTCCAAGGTCGACAGAAACATACATTCAGCACATTGCTGGATAAAAAAAGGCTATAGGCTATTTTACTTCCTGCCTTTGCTTTCTGTCGTTAGCAATCTGCTTGTAACCTAACTTTGAAATCTGTTAAATATACTTTCACTTTGGCAATAAGTTCCTAAACTAAAACAGTATGCCAGCCTTCTGCATTTGGGTCCTATCCGTGTAACCCCGCACACACCTGCTGTAACTATAGAAGTCAAACCCAGTCATTAATATTTTAACCTCTGACAACATAATTTGTGAGGACACAATCAAAGTCATAATGAAGGATTCTTGAATTGGTGGAAATAATGTTTTTGGTACTTGGAAGCAGGCTAATGAATAGATCAATTTGTTGTCCGTGTTTGGAGTAGCTACCAGTAAGATATTGTCAGACATAATCAGAATATGTCACAGTCCACTTGCTCTTTAATTGCTCTTGGAGAAGCCTCTGCTATGTAAGACGTATACAACCGAATGAGAGGACTCAGCTCCTCTCCTCTCCTGTCAATCACACTCACATGTGTCCTGATCTATCATTGTAACTGCAAGATGTAATTTTATAGGGAGGCAGTAAGATGAGTCATCCCTAATAATTTCATGGAAATCACCCCTCAATTAACTCCAAAGCCACTCCAAAGATGCCAAAGCCAGGGTGAATAAGTCTGCACGAGATGAGATTCCCTGCTCCTCATTTATGTTATTGTTAATAGTACAGGGATATGATTACCATGCTTTGAGTGCAGTGTTAATGTTTAAGGCAACGCCAACGATGAGCATATCAAGAATTTTTAGCTGCTCTTTTATCTGGATTTTTGCAGCCGAATAGTAATAGAGTAATAGAGGACATAGTTTGCAGAGAGTGAGTTTTAATGAATAAGTCAACCTGAAACTATAACTCATCCCCGGTGGAAATTACACCCTTTGGTACATATGCTAATAGTACAGACAATGAACAAAAATAGCTTTGAGTAAGCCCTTGGGTTTCAGCCTATGTAGGAGCCCATGCATTTATTTCATGTCTGACCATTACCTTAAAGTTACAGTTTTAAACTCTGAGAAAGTGCTGGTTCTCCCTAAATTAGGTCCCTGTGGCCCATGTGTTTGGAATGAGCAAGTCAATGAGACCATTGAACAGAGGGGGAAAAAATAACAGGACTCAACATTTCTAACACATTTTGTCTCAAAATTTAATAAGAATTGTGCCTGACCACCAGAGGCCATCCCATAACTGAAAGGTCATCTGCTTGACTCTTCCTTTCTCTCCAGAAAAATGATCATAATTATACTGGGTATAAATCGCTGATTGAATTGTTCTAAAAAACATTTTAATAATAAAAAAAAGTCATAGCATTCTGCACTATGCGCTCCAAATAAACTTAAAAGTAGGTCGCCTGAGAAAGGTTTGCCTCTTCTACACACTGTTATAAAAAGGCAAATTTTTCTTCTGAGATTGTAACTGTTTTGGGAAAAGTATGATTAAAAATGCATAATTTAGTATAAAGAATGTAAGCCACAAGTTGGCATTTTGTAATGGTGTACAATAGGCTTGCCAACGGGGTCGGTGTTACCACTGTTACATGGTATCTGGGCATATCGGTGCGCTGATTTCATAAGTTGCCCACCACCCCCACTGTCATCTTGCTTTTTTTATAGAAATAAAACCTATTTAATAAATTATTGCATATCGGCGCTCCTATGAAAATGTCTGCTCCACTCAGTCAGAGAGGCACAGCTGTGGTGTGTTTGCGGTGTAATTGGTAGCATTTGTCTTGTCACGAGTTTATTACCCGGTGGGAAAATGTCCTCGCCATGACATCCCTAGTCTAGAATTGTTAGGGTTGTCATTTATTTTTCTTCGTTTTCTTTTCCAAACTATACACGTTTTCACAAATTTGAATGGAACTTACTCATGTCAACAGAAGTCTAATTCCATGAAAGTGCAATGAAATGCTGGATGCTGTTGAAAGAAGTAGTTCAACATTTTAAGAAATATGCTTTTTTACATAAGACGATTGACACCACTGTCTGTATGGTAAATACTGTATGTGTGTGATGGCGTTTCTGCTCAGATTTTAAGTGATTTTGTATGAATCTGGTGTTATCATCTAATGGCAACGCGATTTGCCTTGTTATTGTAACCGTGTACCTCCGTATTATCAAGTGCATCGGTGTAACTAACAAATGCCAACAGGCTGCTCCAGTACCAATGTTCTTCATTAACATCACTACCTGTATTAACGCTACGACCTTCCTTTATCTTGAAGGTCCTTAGAGGGATGTCACAGTATGATCGGTAGCTAGTGTTCATTCACTATGCTGCTTGATAAATGTCAACCGCCTTCACTGGAAAGCAGCATTGTACCAGGTTAAATGGCCCTCTATCCATTTCTTTGTGTTGCCTCAGAATGATACAGTATATGTATTTCTTGTACTTGCACACTTGCTTTCTCATCGTCACATCCTCCCTTCCCTCTCTTTCTCTCGTGGACAAACTTTGTTCTTTCACTGCTGCTGTGATCCCTCTTTGTCAGGAGACTCTCTCGCTCTCTCTTCATCTGTTTCTTCTCATTGTTCTTTATCTTCTCATTGCTCTCCTTCTGCCGCGGACTCCATCTTTTTCTCATGCTGCTTGGTTCTTCTACTTAGCTGCGTTCATTTTTTACCCATTTGTTTTTCTCAGTGTTTGTCCAGTTTGTGTTTTCTTTTAGTTCTGCTTCATATTGATGTTTCCTGTGACAACAGCAGTATTTAGAGCTATTAGATATTAGCTCAGTCAGCTCGGTTAGGGTAGCTTGTTTCTCACTTGATTTACAAAACACAAGTCACATTGGCATTTTGCTGTCATGCTGTATATCATGCATACAGTGGCGGATTTAGCAAATTGGTGGCCCAAGGCGAAGGCATGATGCCTTCTCGTTGATCTTTAGAGGAGAACAAGAAAGAAAATGTACTGACTGAATGGTAGATAAGCAGGTAAAGCTAATCTAGCGGGAAGTAAAGGTTGGAGAGGAAAAAAAAATCCTTCCCCTTTAAACACCACTGCATACGCTTCTTTACTCTAAAATGAAGATGGAAAGCAGAGAACACACAAAGTGTAGCACTACACAGACTAATTGTCACGATGGAACCCAACAGAGAATAATGTTTCAGTTAACACGTGTCTTTGCCAAAATTCCAGGAAAATCGGCGCTGTTTATTCTTT
The DNA here is from genome assembly GCA_026937815.1 of Etheostoma perlongum. Taxonomy (NCBI): domain Eukaryota; kingdom Metazoa; phylum Chordata; class Actinopteri; order Perciformes; family Percidae; genus Etheostoma; species Etheostoma perlongum. Next base: position 14,038,617 of record CM049389.1, read on the forward strand.
TTTTAAGATCAAATCAGTATAACCAGCAAGATAAGTAGTTAGGGTAAACCCCCACAAACAGCCATATACTTAGCAAAACATCACAAAAAGCCATATACTACATCACAAACAGCGATATATTTAGCAAATATTGTCAAGATGAATAATTGACTTTGTATGATGCACAATTTGTATGATACACAATTTAATCTGATCTACAGTGTTAAACATTCTGACTCTTTTTTTCTAAATTACAGCAAATGTCAAGTTTAAACTTAAAGACAGTTGGTCCAAACACCTAAACTGCATTTCCCATCAGCCTCAGTTGTATTTTAATTTAGTAAAGTAATATCCTGAACACAGTAAAGTTTTACCTGCTAAACACTAGCATTGTCATTGTCAACATGTTAGCACACTGATGTTAGCATTTACCTCAAAGTTAGCAAGCTGCTAGCATAGGTTTAGACTTTTAGCATAATTTTGTCCTGAAATCTATTTTTAACATTGCTTAAACATGTATGAATCAAGTAAAATCAATGAAGATAAAAAGACTTCCCAATAAGTTTTTGTTTACCTCAGACGACGTTTCTTACCCAATGCACCCTATTTTAAGGAGAAAATGAAAAATGTCTGCCACCACAGAAACAACCTGATTCAATCATGTTTGTAGGTGGCCCAGTTTGCCCCTATTATTTGTCCTTGCCATTGGTTACCATGAGAATTAGTGACATTGATGGGCCATAATCTAAAACAGTGGACTATTTTTACACTACTGTTCCCACCTCTAAACACAACCAAGTAACTAAGCCCTGTGTTTCAGTATAGATGACATAAGGTTTTTAAGGCAGTGCCTCCTGAAAATGACTTTTTAAAGAAGTATGGGGGTGCAATAGATCATCATAGATTTGTGTTCCGTGTAATCTGTCTTGGCCTGTCTTGTACCATAAGATGGCTACTGTACCCTGCCATGACCTGGGTTCTGTGTGTGGGTTCTCTGTCTTTTCAGTTCCTTGGTCTCTTGTCCTCTTCAAAGTGTTGTTGTACAATTACTTTCAGATTACCAGAACAACTTTATTAACATAACTGGTCCAGTGTATAAAACATCAAAATTGAATGATTTTCCTCCCGCTCACTTGCTTTTTTCCCAGAATGTCACAAAAATTGTCAGATGCAGCCCCCCCAATTCCAGCATCAGATCTAATAAGCACTTTGTATGACATATGCTGACTCTTTAAGACTAACCCCTTAAGGGATTTATAAAGTTTTAGGCATGTAAAGTTTTGAGGATGGACCAACAACTCTCTAAACTTGTATGTCTTTTGTCTGAAGTTAACATATCCTCAACAAATTTCACTCATCATCATTAGATATTCTTTGAAAAATGCCTTTGTTGTCTCCTTTTGCCATCTGGTATAAACATTGTTTGATGACTGTCTTTTCTTTAATGACTCCAGACAGATAGCTGTATTGACACTACCTTTTATTTCGCCTTGTAGAACTGAACCTTTTTGATGATTTGTTGAATCTTTTATATGGTATTTGGTAGCTGTTTCTGAACAGAGCCTGAACAAGCTGTTCAATTATAGCAGAAAGGGAGATGTGTGATTGGTTGGTCAGAGGTTGTACTGATGGAAAAGTGAGTGATTGTTCTCAGTTCACTTAAACATCTTGTAGTGAAGATTACAAAATACTGTAAAGAAAAAAAAAAAACTGAAGTGTGAGGATTTATGCATCTAAAGTTTAAACTAGGGCTGGGACAGTATGGATTCTTTTCTACCACGTTTGAAAAGCAAGAAATTCCTGTGGTAGTGCGATATACCGCAACCCCCTTACAAGTGTAGCGTAAGTTGGAGCGTAAGTTGAATGGCAGGGTGCCTTAAGTGAGTGACGTCAGTGCCCATGTGGTCACGCAAGAGCACTTCAATGTGTCTACCTCAGTTGAGAACGGAGAAATGCCTTTGGCTTCCCCACCTTGTATATTGTTATGTGACACGTAATATTGTGCTCCGCAACTTGGGAAAAGTTGGATTTGCTCCGTCTTTTGATAAGTTTCGTTTAGAAAACCTTATATCCATTCAAGACACAATGTCATCAGACAGAATCCATGACGTTAGATTTAATGAATCCAGGTCAAAACACACAACGTGGCCGTGCAAACGTGCAGGCCAATGTTTTTTTTGCGATGATGACGGTGACAAGCTCAGACCCGCGGCAGACATCACGTGGTTGCCATAATGCAGTAACCGTCCCAGTACTAGTTTAAACATCAAATTGGATCGTTTTCATTCCAGGATCAAAATTACATCCAAACTAAAGTCAAAAGTCTGGTAATTAAAGAATATGGGTAGCTTTGGATTGACAGCTCCTCTCAGTCAGAATGGGGCTTTATATTAGACTCCCTCAGAACAGGCTGGCATATAGGCAAGCAGCTCTGCTTATTTCCAAATATCTGTCAAACTGACTGTAGAGGTGAATGCTAGTGTTGAATATTTAATAGACAACAAAATTTTCTTCCACACTTTCCACAGTTCAGCCATTATTGTGTGAACTACAATATGCTGTTTATAAAGGTGGTAAGATTGAGTGGCCGCTGCAAGTCAAGCAGATTCCACCAGGGAGGATGTTGGTGTGGTGGACAGAGAGGCTGAATAGACTCAGGCAAACAGGAATGGCTGGTTATTGCAAAGCCATGTCCACACAGAGTTTGAGGACTCTGCAGCACAAAGTGCCAATGTTAGGCATGTCTAGTGTCAGGACACAAATTGCGAAACAATATTTTATTTTGCAAAAGCAGCCTAGATTAACAGAGAAAAGGAAATATCCAGTTCTGGCAGTCTTTGACATTCCAGTGGTCCAAGCTAGAAGATGGTGTTTTCATGATGTGATTGCATTATGTTTCTCATCTTTAATCAAACCAGTGACAATCACACTCACACTGGCCCTCATTTATTAACCTAACGTAGAAACCAGTGCAGATATGAGCAGAAATCCTCTTACCACAGGCTTCTCATGTGATTCATGAAACGTTCGTATCACACCAATCAGAACGGTCGTAGATTGATAAAAGCTAGGGCTAGGCAATATGGCCTAAAAATAATATCCCCGATTTTTTTTTCTCCCCCTACTTTAAATCAATATGTAGATGACAAAGATATTGTTCAACACAAGTTTTAACTTTTTGTTTTGACTCACACACACACGGGGCATGTATACCATTATGATTATTTATACAAATTTTGTGGAAATATAAATTGGTTTGAGTATTTTCCCTGCCACTGTGTTTTTTTTGTAGAGGGGGTTGGTAGCTGGTGGCTCAGTTATCCGAGAATAGGTGACTCTCAGCCGGGGACAGAGCACCGCGAGCTGCAGGTCATTTCGGCAGAGATTACAGTTAAGTAATGAAACGACTAGCTAAGAAGAGAATTCATGTTTTTCTGTGTCTCTGCAAGATTGTTTGCGTATCTCTATGGCAAACGCACGGGGGGAGGGGAGGCCAGGGCTGAGCCCATTTGGAACTACAGGAACCCAGAGGGCAGCATGGAAACTGATCACTGATGCGATCAACAGTGTTGCAGTAGCAAATTAGACTCCAGCTGAAGTTTATTTAATTTATACATCCTTGACATATACTATATGCTATTGTCCTAATAGTAATATACATGCTTATATTGCAATCTCTTAGACTTAGGCCTACATGTAGGTTGACTTATATTTAAATAAACACACAGTAGCAGAGTTTATGCAGTGCTTTCTATGTACTCATGTTTTTTTTATGAGTCAGAGCCAGGCAACCATGAGCTGTGAGGGAGAGCGCTAGTCCCCCATTAATGACGCTTTCAAAAGACAAACAAAAACCTGAAGAATAAATAAAAATGTTGTGTATTGTTCATGTATTAAATATCATTGCCAAACATAACACTATACCTTTTTAAAAGCAAGGAATAATATCCTGTCTTCTTCGTATAGCCCCCAGTTGGGGCTGTGGTGGACACTGCTCTCTGGGCATCAGGTGATCTGGCTCCATCACTACGCAATGTGCTGAACCTACAGGCTAAAACAATGTTGCAGACATTTTCTGGTGTGTAGCCTATAGTAGGGTCCCCCTGCTGATGCCAAAACGATAGAGCATTCCACCGTGGACCGTGTGTGTACGTGTGCACTGATGTACCGGCTCATATAGGTCTTCTAAAAGAGCCAGATCTGCCATTGCCAATAAGTGATCAACTGATGAGCTCTCCTGTAAAACTAATTATATGCTGCACTGCAAGTCCATACTGACTCGAAAACTGCATACACGAGTTCAGTCCAGTCGTGAGATTTTATCACAGCCTATGCTCAAATGGATAAATGCCTTGCTTTGCATAGGAATCATCGTACGCCTGTCTTATGTTGTGTGTGTGTGTGTGTGTGTGTGTGTGTGTGTGTGTGTGTGTGTGTGTGTGTGTGTGATAATCTCATTCATCCATGCTGTACTGTCAAGTAGAAATGAAACTCCATTCCAAGATGTTTTACCGCTCATTTAAATGGCTTCACCAATTTAGTAGTATCTGCGGTTTATTTCTAGCATTTGTTTTACCTTTTACATTTATGGTTACCATATCATAAATATAGAAATTTTCTGGCATTGATTACAATGTCAGAGGTATCAAAGCCTACTCATTTATCATCTAAATAGAACAAATAAATAGATAAGATGTGTCTGTGGGTTGATAACACACACATACATGTGTTGCAATTAAAAAAAATAAAAAAATAATGATTTCAGTGACCCTAAGTGCTTTTTTTGTTTTTGGTGTCAACTGGTAATCCAATCGCTGATTTGAAGCACAGGAAGAAGCCGGATGTAGAAATCCTCAGCGTGTCGAACACAAGCCCATAAATTACCTCAGTGGTTCTCACTTTTGAAATTGAATAGGCTTCCTGAATGATTTAAGGGCAGGCTTTATGGGAATAATGGAAGGTGAGTGTGTTAACAAAGTGTGAACATGGTAACAAGCTCAAAACTATAAACCTAGACATATATAAACATATTAGCTGAACTTGTAATTGGATGCTGATACATAAGAGCTGAATGCATCAGGTATGCACGCAGTAAAGCACCTGTACCAAATCTTATAAACAGTTGTGTGCATTTGTATCTGCATTAATTTAAGGCTCATATTAGTATTGTAGCACACACTATGTGGTTCAGAGACTGTAGGGCAGACACTTCTTTGGATGGGTGTGTAATACTTGAGGTAGTATTAGGGCAGGGTATTAAGGCAGCACTGTGCTCTATCTTTTTGTTCTTGTCTTTCCTGCCATTAACATGCTGTGAATAGAAGAAGAAAGTCTGATCTTAGACCTCTTCTTCCCTGCAATTCGCCTTTTATAATGCACACACTTTCAGCTTAACTTTTGAAATACACTCTTAATTTAAAAAAGGTTATTTGACATTTATAATGGTTTTCATTAATGTCGGTCTTTTTCAAAAGACCATTCTTCATCTTATTTCTCATCATTCATTCACACCTTCTTGCACGTCTTCAATCTTAAACCACAAAACTCATAGTCAAGTTTTTTCTTTTCTTCCTTTAAACATTACCTTTACACCGCTGCTGAACCACATCACCCCCACATATTTTCTTGTCTTGCACTTTTCCTTTTTGTCTCTCAAGCCATACTTGCTTTTGTTTGTTTTTGTTTGTTTTTATTGTGTCTCTCATGCTCTGTCTGTCTGAGAAGCTGTATTTTTGACAAGACTAATAGGGCTGATATTTTACCTTGAACAAGGGTCGATGTTGCATTATCCTTACATTGATCTACAGTTGCTGTGCAAGTCAAGACACTGACACCAAACTGTGAAATTCATTCATGGATCACTGCTTTTTCAGTAAAGATTAGCATTCACGACACATACCATTTGGTGTGTGCTTTTATCACCTCTTGGAACCATGTGTGCGTACAGTTTTATCACGCATACCCATGAAGGGAATCAAACCACTAACCCTACTAGTGTCACGCTTTACCAACTGAGCCATACAAAATGCTTTCTACTCGCATTAGATTATTCAAAAATATTCTGCAGCACAGGCCCCAATGCTAACATGAATTCCTCGATTGCCTTACAAGTTCATGAGTTTATGAAAAGTAGAACATTTCTCCCTTTTTTCACACAGCCTTCAAGTGTGGTGCAGTCTTTTGGTGCAAGCAGTATCCAATCACAGCGCAGTCAAAGGAAATGTTAAACAAGATGATTGGTCAGGAGTGGGGTGTTTTCATTTTTCACTTCACAGGCTACACTAAGAAATTCTGATTTGTGTGAGCGGTTATAATTTTCAGGTGTGCACCCTGAAAAATACTGGTGTACTTAAACAGACACGCACGCATGCACGCACGCACGCATTCACACACAATGTAGACCGCCAAAATATAAGCACAGCCTTTGTAAAAGAACTAGAGTAAGAGTTAAAGGGTGCTGTATGTGTTGAGGAACTAGAATTATAATATGTAATTGTACAGCACTTTTTACACACACTATTTTTTACCAAAGTTAGAACTGTTAAGGTTACTGTCAGTCAAATCTGATTAAGTCACATTCACAGTCCTTGATGGAACAAATTTGAGTGTTAACTCCAGAGGTGGGTAGTAACGAGTTACATTTACTCCATTACATTTACTTGAGTAAGTTCTAGGAGTAGTTTTAAATCACTATACTTTTACTTTTACTTGAGTAGATTAGTGAAGAAGAAACTGTACTCTTACTCTGCTACATTAGGCTACAATGAGCTTGTTACTTTTCTTTTTTCCTCTTTGGTATTCTTGACATTTGATTGTGTTTCACCAATCAAATGTCATTGTGCAGTCACGTGACCATACTCGAGCTCAGCGGCGGGACGGGTTAGCTTTACAGTCGTAGCAAAACAAAGATGTCAGAATCAACCGTCGGCAATGCAGACACAGGCGAGGAGGAACGTTTTACGTTTACGCAGATATTGTGGCAGTAAAACCCATGACAGCTTAGCAAGAAACAGAATAGTTTTAACTTACGTTCTGGGCCACGGTCATAACTTCAACAAATCCAAAACCTGTCTGAGCGCGAGTGATTGGCAGGAGATCAAAGCGATGACTCTCGTCACAGATTTGTCAATCATCTCAGGAGAGAGAGTAAGTGTTAATGTCGTAACTATGGTCTTTTTTTACAAGACTGATAAATGTCCTGAGTGCTGTCATCTCTTCCTTCCGACATGATTCCAATTACAAGAAAGAAACGCATATTGTTGGCTACGCAATGCGCATGTGCAGCAAACACGCCTGCGGATTAAACACAGATTTCCACACCGTGGTAATCCACTGCGATTATATGGATACTTTAAATGAAAACAGTAATTGTTACCATCAAAATTGTTACTGTGGTTTAAATTACACCAGTAATTACTCATATTCTCTACCTTGGAGCTACTTTTTCATGCATCCATGTACTTGATCAATAAAAGAGCAATGCTGCTGAAAAGCTAGTTGATTCAGAAAGCAATGTCATTGAGACGTAGCGAAACTAGTAACGCTACTGCCCAACACTGCTTGCAATACAGTTTTATTGCTATGACAGGGTCGGCCCAGGTTGCTAATGTATGATACTTTTTAATTTGTCATAGTGGCAAATGCCGGTTCAACCGGTTAGCATAAAATCCAACCTTTTAGCCTCGTGCACCTGACCGGTGGAACAAGAAATCGACCCAACTCTATGGAATGCATTTTGGAAATTGTAGTATTTAGGTTCCCCTTTAAATTTCCTTGATGACATGCTAAATTAACATGCGATAGTACAGTATGTTTTTGTTGCATCTTAACACTATGCCCTGCATTTTCTACACTACATAATGAATTCTCTTAATCTACTGCTCGTGTACTATTTAAATGTAAATCTGTCATAGATATTAAGTTCAAGCTTGTTTGTTTACTCCCTGGTGCATTTACGGCCAGCTAATCACTGGGATAATTTGATTTGTGCCAAATGTCTATGTTCACTTGATTTGATTGTGTTGTCTTAATCAGAAAGACTGAGCAGCAAAGTCACTATGACTTATGCTGCAGTTAGCAAATGTTACATGCTGATTATCAAGACTATTTATAGTATGTAGATGCTCCTATTTTCTGAAAGCAACAAAATCAAGAAAGTTGCACTGAATGGATGATGTCCAAATGTAGGAATACCCAACGGGTATCAAGGTGAACACACATTCCCATTTTGAGTGTTTTACAATTTTTAATGTTGATGGAATGTAGGACAATCTCCAACCTGCATGCATGTTTATAAATCCAACACTTATTTCTTGTATTGAAAAATAGATATTACACAAAAATGTAGATCTTTTTCCCTTTATAGCCCTTCTTTTCTTTTTCATTTATATTATCTCTACTGGACACACACACCCACACACACACATACACACACATACACACACACACACACACACACACACACACACACACAGAGTTGGTGTGACTATGGTAGTCAGACATACCAGCAGCAAGTTCAGTGTGTGAGCTGAGCCTAACAACCTGCACAGGGCAAGTCTGCCATCTACTGAGAGAGGAGAGTTTCAACATGTCTTGTAAGGCATATAGGCACTGTATTTTGATGCAAATATTCATCTTATTGTTGCTTGGTGTGATTTAAAGCCATTATCTGCTATATCTCAACTAATTTAGCGAAACTTGTTTTTGCTAGTTTAATGTCTGGTAAAGCTAGATATTTGAATATAGAAAAATGTTGAAGTTCTAAAAAACAATAAATTCAACTGACAATAAATAATGTTTTGAAAAAACAATTATTTTTTGTTAATCTGAAACGGTCATGATACAAGATTTACGACTAGTAGACTTACATTAATATATTTGAATTTCTATATGCCATGACAATAACTGCTATGTTTTGAAAAGTACTATTAGCATAGTTTACATTAATGTTCATTATTTATTGTATTGGATGTCATTTTTTTAGATATTGGTATATATTTACAACTTGTACACAGTGTTAACATGGAAGCATTGGCAATGACCGCAGCCGAGCTGGCCTGCGCAAATGTGACATGTTTATACTCCTACGTGGTGGTCTCAACACAGAGGTGGCGAGGTGGCGGACTAGAAGAAGAAGAAAAAAGTAAACAGCAGAACTGGCAGCAGCATTGCAGTCAATGCTTCAATTTGATTTGATGACCTCCTTCGTCGGATCAAGCCTTTCATTCACCATTAAAGAACTCATCCTTACCCTGTTAGTTAAAGAGAGACTTGCAGTCACTCTGAGAGTCCTTGTTCAGACTTCCTGTTTCCACTTTGTCACGCGCCGCTGAAAAGAGAGTGGTGCGCACACACTTGGATGCATCGACTGTAAAACAGCTCTGTGAGGATCACAGTTTCATCACAGCAGTGATTTGAGCTTAATGCTAACAATGGGAGTGTATTTACACCCTATGTTGTAATGTTTACACCCTATGTTCCTATGTTCCCCAAATCACTCTTCGTTATACTCCTTGATACCTACGCCCTTAAATTTCGCGAAATTGGCATCGATCGGCCATTAGATAGTTGTTTTATTTTTGTATAGTTGTGTTATTAAGCAAAATCACTATACACTCAAAACCAACTGTTTGTAACTCCTCCTAGAGTGTGAGTCCCATCTGCATGAAAATGTGCGTGTAGACTTGGTGGACCCTCATGACAAAAAGTAATTTTAAAGAATCTTTTTGGTTGAATGAATGTGCAAGTTATAGAGGGCTGACTTCCTGGACGTGGCAGTCAAAACAGGAAGTGTTGCGTATCTTGGCTACACTTATTCTGAACCGAAGGACGCACAGTTGTTCCCAGTGCTCCGCTGAGGCTGTGTACAGCATTGATGTAAAAAGCTCAGGCTTCCCGCCAGTACCCCCGGCGTGCTGGGAGGGGCGAGGGCCCGTTCATCGCTGCTTGCATCTTTAATTTTTCTTTAGACATTGATATCTCCACAGTGGCTGAACATATTTTTACCATTCAAACTGCATTTGAAATGTCTATCTCCCATCCCGTTATGTGCACTTAGCACTGCGAAGATAGTCCTCACTAATCTCATACCATATTAGTTTTTATCAAGAACATATAACCCTGGGTTCAGGGATGGCCCCACTGACAATGATAATACTTACATGCTGATGTTTAGCATAATCTTTATCATGTTCATTATTTAAGTTTAGCGTACTAGCAGGCTGACATTTGCTAATAAACAGAAACAAAGTTTAAAGACCGACATTGCCATCGTTTTTGGGCCGCCATGCTGCTAGCACGGATATAAAAAAACTGACACTGGTTAGTTTTGAAGAGTGTCCCATTTTAATTACTTAAAGACTAAATTACTTAATTACAATGTTAAAATACCAACACTTCAAAAAGAGTTGTATTGACAGATATGGGGCTCATTAAACTAGACGCCCCAATCACAATTTTATCCTCAGATACCAATTGATCATTTATAGCAGCTGATATTAGGGCTGCACGAAAAAACTGACATTGCAGTATTCCACTGACGGTGCTTTTCTACACACAGGAGAGCCTCACTTCCCATAACAAATCCTGTCAGACTAACGTTACATCACATACACACGTTACCCACATGGCCAACTGTCTTAAAAGGGGAAGGGTTGGCCGGTAACAATCATGTTAAAGGAGAATGGTGAAAGTTCACTTTCTGCGATGTGACTATTGTACATGCGCACATCGCAATGTAGACAATGAAACTAAATATCGTGCAACCCTAGCTGATATAGCTTTGTAAAGTATTGTTTGTCTATTTGTAGTGTATTTGGATCTCCACCAGGTAGCAGTGTAACGGCTATAGAATGGTGTTTTATTCTATAGGCCTATGAATAAGAATCACAAGTCAGTCTTGTTTCTTCCACCATTTTCCCACCAAAAATTAGCGCATATATGTGCGTTTTTGAACTGGAAAATCTGTTGATAGACTCGTTTCCCATTTCAAGTAGACAAGCATGTGTTTTTTTCCTGTAGTGCGTCACGTTCCATGTCACGAACGCACCGGAAAACAGGTTTTAACTTTTTCTGAAACCACTGACGGTGCATAAAACTGCAAAACATACATTACACAGCTGCTCCTATAGAAATGAATGGTAAGCTGGACGGGTGGGTGGTCTCTGTTGTGTTTAGGTGAGTGTCATGCGGCAACGAAGGTTTAGAATAGACACCAAAACGACTATGTATCTAGTTGTGTATCAAGTTCTCTTAATCCATCCACGGGATGCCTGCCTGAGCAACCACGTGCAGCTCTTGGCCAATTAGGTGGGTGGGAGGTGGCGGCGGGAGGACTTCACCACACATGAGCAGGCAGTTAGGCAAAGGCGGTTATTGTTCTCCACTGAGTGTTTAACTATGTGTGTGTAGTGTGCGCCCGATCACACGTTTTTAGTAAATATCAACCGATCAATTGGGGCATCCCTACTATAAACACCTTTTTATTAAAGTTTTTAAATTAACTCAGTGTTAACTAGTGTTTGCTGATTTTGCTTGATACTTCCCGATTTACCACATTGTTTCATCTATTATCTTCAGTATGTCTATCTCTTCAATAAAGCCTTAGAAGTGTAAAAAATTATAGTCCGATTTGGACAAAAAATGGGGGGTGAATATTTACTGTTATGTTGTTGCTTTACATCTTAGCAGCAATTTAACCGCCTACATGTACAGTATCACAGCACTGACAAATAGGCTGGACAGGAAATGAAAAAAACTATTTGTAATAATTCTACGTGGGTGTTCTATTTTGAATTTCTGAACCCAAAGCTTTTAATTAGATTTTTTTATTGATTAGTTGAAGAAAAAGTAAATGCCATTTCAATTACTAATTTGACCAACAGCAGCTTCCAGCACACTTAAATATGTACAAATGTCACACAGTCACTAAATACAGTGAGCATGCAAGTGAAACTGTGGATTAAGGAAAATGTATATATTGTGTAACTCCCATGTAATCATTGTAATCCTTACATACATGTACATGACCAATGAGATGAAATCAAAGATGATCTTTCTTTTTCTTTCTTTCTGTCACTGAGTTTTGATTTGATTTGAGTTTTTGATGAATAAGGAACTCAGTCTCTATCATGTCCTTGTGTTGCACATACCTGTATAGCCTATATCTTCGCAATTGTGCACTTATCTTTTCTTGCAGCCAAAGCTGAAGATATACAGTAGAATTTTTTTTTCTGTTTCATCCTGCGCTGGGTTCCTGCACTGTCACCGCAGAGCTCAAAGGGAGAATCTGATTTGATGAGTCCCGGTAACATCAAGGAGAAGCAATGTTTTATTCATTGGCACAAAGCTCCTGAATTCACTCAAATGAAAGTCGCCTGCCTTTGTTTGAGAGATCAGGCTTGAGGTTTGACACATATAGAAATTATTGGATTTCTTAAAATTAATAAAAAAAATAAAAATAAAAAAAACAGGAGTCAGGAGGGAGAAAGTTATGAGTGCAGGAGAGGACAGAGTGATGTTTTTTGGGGAGTTCAATGGGGACTAAGAAAGTATTAGCTTAATAACTGGTCATGTTTATTTTCTGTTCCAAAAATGTATCTTTTCCATCAAATCTTACATGGTACCTTTCTATTCTTTCATTTTCAGCTTTTCACTCTTTCACACAATCTGTTAGTGTTGTCTCTCGATAAGTCAACGCTCTCATATTTGGGTGACATTGGCACCCTGCTGATTCACTTTTGTTGCAGTTCTCTCATCTTGTGTTTCTCCTATTTTCAACGATTCTATCCTTCCTCTCTCCCACTCTGATCTCCTGCTGTCAAAGAAATTAAAATACTTTATGAGAAGTACAAACCGAGGTCAGATGTGATTAGCAGAATTTTTGGATGTGTTTTACTCTTGGATTTGGACAATTCAGTAATTGCCAGAAAGTGCTCATCCCCTGATAAGTTCTCGAGCCCTGCAGAAATTTAAAATGATTAGGAGGGAATTTGTATTATTAATTTTGATCTCATATGCTCAATTTTTTTCTTTTTTCATACTTTTGTTCTCGTTTTATCTTCTGTCTTGTTTCACTGTGTTTCATCAACTAAAGTAAATTAAACTAAATCCCTACTGTAGACTGACTTTGCGTATCACAGCGGCGACTTGTGTCAGCCGGGCTGATAATGGGATCCAGGTCACTGCAGCAATGTCACAGAGTTACAGTAGTGTCGTTCTGAACTCCCACTCAAGGTTTGAGCCATACAGTGCATTTTTGGATGGTAATAGAATTCTTTTCTATTTGGCAGAAAATTACAGGTTAAATTTCCACCAACCATTTGGCAAAAACACATTTCAACAGACAAATTACAAAAACTCAAAGTGTTTAGCAGAATTGTATTCCTCTAAAAAAAAAAGCACAGTCCTTAAGTTGGTTTATTTTATTTGGCATTCAATTCTTAAAACAAGACAAAAGCCTATGGATTAATAGAATTCCTCTTCTTAATGCCAATATTCTTGTTAGACTATCTTTTCTACAAATGGACAGTGGAGCAGCTATTTTTACATTTTCTGTACATCTTCTATATATTTTAAGATGTAGATTTTTTTTGCACTCATTGTAGCTGTAGTCCAGTTAACTACCAGTTTTTAGGGCCTGAGCAGCGCTATATTTTAGCCATATTTTAAACCCAACAGGAAGTCTGCCATTTTTAATTAAAAGTTTGAAAGTGCGATTTTGGCCATTTCCACGTCGTACTTTAATTAACTCCTCCTAGAGATTTCATGCAATCAACTTCAAATTTGGTCTGTACCATCTTAAGATGTTAAAGATGAAAAGTTATTAAAAGAAAAACTTCGTCATAGGGCATGGCCATGGCGGGGCGGCCATTTTATGCATTTTGCCATCAAAACAGGAAGTGGGTGCAACTTGACTATACATTGTCCCCCAGATTTGCCCCCCAGATTCATGGACGAGCATTGCCATAGCAACCACTTCTGCTAGTGTTTCTGCTGACTAAACGAATTAGGAAATGTGGCATAATCTATGTTATAGGTTGTGGATTAGCAAACTGTCTCTACTGATGTAAAGCCAACCAGTTGGGGGCAGTGGAAAAGTGTTTTGTGGCTCTTGTGCACCTTTGTGTTTGTTTTCCATTTACAAAGCCAGGGCTATATAGGAATACAGTATTCTTTTTTAGCACAAACAGAAAATAGAGAGCTAGGTGACCGTGAGGGGATATTTGCTGAATTTGACAAATGTTGTATTGGATTAACATCACTTACTACTCCTTTAAATATCCGGATCAAGGAACATGTAATGCAGGTGATCTAAAACAAATAATCTTACCCTGCCATTACCCTCACTGTAAATGCCCTTTAGGTAAAATGAAAGCAAACTGGAAAAAAAGGTTCTGACTAGTCTCTCAAGGCTAAGCCTGCTGGCATTTTTTTTCTTAGTGGAGGTGTCTTTGTTAATCGAATAGGTGTCACAGTCAGTCAGTGGCATGTCATATCTAGACCTCAGCGGCGCTCAGAACCAACTGTGTTTGGACTTCATCATGTCTTCTGACAATGTTGACAATAACTACAAGGTAATTGCCTCAGAGGAAAAAGCTGACACCTGTTAGAATATTCCCTTGTTAGAAGATGTTTTTGATATTTGGTTGATTCTGACTTTGTTACCTTGACTGCAATTATCAAGCATAATCTTAGATGACAGGCAAAACACTACAATTACGACTCAGGTGAGACACTGCAGTTGGGGCAGGTTGGTTGTACACAGGAGCAGGAGAAGGGCAAAGAAAATGTTTGCAAGCAGAGGCTCAAATAGTAGAAAACATGACCAAAATATTTGTTTGTGTATTAATTATAGGAATGTTATGGTCTTCTCATTGCTCCACACAACCTTTCTGCCTTAGCCAACAAACGTCTTCTTCAAACGAGCCAGGTGTGAAAGTGCCCTAAATCTAAGCATTTTAACAAAATAAACTAGCAACCCTGCTTGAAAAATGGAGAATGGGCTTCTTAGAACATGAAACATGAGGTGCTCTGATGTAATGTGAAAAAGTAGATCAACAGCCTTTGTGTTTTGCCTAATTATTTTATGTACCTTTTATTTGATGATGTTTATTTGATCATATTTTTGTTTTGTTTTTTGCACTCTTGCAAATCAAAAACAAAAAAACGCAAGGCATCTAAGAATTGATTATTTTTCCCACCCTTACTGCTAACAATAATACACTCATGTTACGGATACAAAATGTTTGTAACGACGCTGCTTGTTCAGGGTTTTCAGGGTTACTACACTTTCTACCTACCAAAACTACTACCAAAACGCTGAATTGGACTCCTATTTAATGAGACGTTTTTTACCAGTCATGAAACAATTTAATACTGATGCCGTCAGACAGACGGCAGCTTCTCGCTGCGCAACCCGTCCCCCAGAGCAGCATGCTCACCGGGAAAGTCCGGTACAGCCTGAACTCTGCAAACGGATATCCTGTGAGCGTTCAGTTTCATTCAAAACGATGCAGTTTAGCGGTCTTATTAGCGCAGCCGCATGTGTAAAATATATCAGCTGTGAAAGAGAGGGAGGCTGGCTTCTAAAAATCAAACACTTTCTCTATGCAGGAAAAACACTGAACTCTCCGCCACTGTTTATTGTAATGGTTAAAATGTTCACTGGATTTATTTCGTTTTTTGTTATTTTGTTTCTTTAGTGTTACTCTTTTATGCCTAATTCCTGTACTGCTTCCCTTTTAAGAACTTCACACTTATTTCTCTTTTTTTCACAGGAAAAAGGTAGACGTCAAGCCCCAGTAGGTCACAGTGCATTAACCACAATAATAAACCCATTCCATTGCAGTGGAATGGGATCCAAACGAGAGACGGTGTTGAGTGATGTGGATGAAAAAAGGAGAGGGGGTGATTTTGGTAGAGTGGTAGACTGAGGAGGGAGAGATGAAGCACAGTAGCAGGTTGGGTAAAAGCCTCACTGATGCACACTCGCTTTATGTGTGTGTGCCTTTTAAAGCCCCTCTGTATATTCAATGCCTATTCTACCAGCAGTCGTTAAGGGGATGATCTGCATCTTCATCTAGAGCACTGCCTCACTTTCTGCTCCTACACAGCTCCTTTTTCAAGCATTAGTTCATTGTAGGGCCTATTACAACACTGCGGTGTTGTTCCAGGGCCATAAAGCATGTCCACAACCTGCAATGCTCCTGTGAGGAAAGAGATGAAGCAGAGAAGAGGAACAGGAATAACACGAGACAGAAAAGCAGCTGAATGCAGTTTTAAATGTTCTGCTCCAGAATAAGAGCACAATGTTTTGTTGCAGATTGAATAGTTTTGAGACTGTGGAATTCTAATGTCATAATGCAGTACTAGTTTTATAATACTAGTAAAGGAATGAGTAAGAAATTTATACTGAGTCATGCACCACTTTAAATATGGGGAGAAACAAACAGTAACTAACTGTATGTCGAAAAAATAGCTAAAAAGTCATAGTGTAATATGTTGAGAAAATTCATAGTATAGTATGTCGAAAAAAGTCGACAAAAAGTCATAGTATAGTATGTTGAAAAAAGTCAGTATAGTATGTTGAAAAAAGTGGACAAAAAGTCATAGTATTTGAAAAAAGTCATAGTATGTCGAAAAAAGTCGACAAAAAGTCATAGTATAGTATGTTGAAAAACGTCATAGTATAGTATGTCGAAAAAAGTCGATAAAAAGTCATAGTATAGTATGTCGAAAAACGTCATAGTATAGTATGTCGAAAAAAGTCGATAAAAAGTCATAGTATAGTATGTCGACAAAAAGTCATAGTATAGTATGTCGAAAAAAGTCGACAAAAAAGTCATAGTATAGTATGTTGAAAAACGTCATAGTATAGTATGTCGAAAAAAGTCAATAAAAAGTCATAGTACAGTATGTTGAAAAATGTCATAGTATGTCGAAAAAAGTCGCTAAAAAGTCATAGTATAGTATGTCGACAAAAAGTCATAGTATAGTATGTCGAAAAAAGTCGACAAAAAGTCATAGTATAGTATGTCGAAAAAAGTCGACAAAAAGTCATAGTATAGTATGTAAAAAAAAAATAGGTAAAAAGTCTTAGTATATAGTATGTCGAAAAAAGTCGACAAAAAAGTCATAGTATAGTATGTTGAAAAAGTCATAGTATAGTATGTTGAAAAAAGTCGACAAAAAGTCATAGTATAGTATGTCAAAAAAAGTCGACAAAAAGTCATAGTATAGTATGTCAAAAAAAGTTGACAAAAAGTCATAGTATAGTATGTCGAAAAACGTCATAGTATAGTATGTCGAAAAAAGTCGATAAAAAGTCATAGTATAGTATGTCAAAAAAGTGGACAAAAAAGCCATAGTATAGTATGTTGAAAAAGTCATAGTATAGTATGTCAAACGGTCATAGTATAGTATGTCGAAAAAAGTGGACAAAAAGTCATAGTATAGTATGTCGAAAAACGTCATAGTATAGTATGTCGACAAAAAGTCATAGTATAGTATGTCGAAAAAAGTCGACAAAAAGTCATAGTATAGTATGTCGAAAAACGTCATAGTATAGTATGTCGAAAAAAGTCGATAAAAAGTCATAGTATAGTATGTCGAAAAAAGTGAACAAAAAGTCATAGTATAGTATGGTGAAAGAGTCATAGTATAGTATGTCGAAAAAAGTCGACAAAAAGTCATAGTATAGTATGTCGAAAAACGTCATAGTATAGTATGCCGAAAAAAGTCGACAAAAAGTCATAGTATAGTATGTTGAAAAAAGTCGACAAAAAAGTCATAGTATAGTATGTTGAAAAAGTCATAGTATAGTATGTCGAAAAAAGTCGACAAAAAGTCATAGTATAGTATGTCGAAAAACGTCATAGTATAGTATGTCGAAAAAAGTCGACAAAAAGTCATAGTATAGTATGTCGAAAAAAGTGGACAAAAAGTCATAGTATAGTATGTTGAAAAAAGTCATAGTATAGTATGTCGAAAAAAGTGGACAAAAAGTCATAGTATAGTATGTTGAAAAAAGTGGACAAAAAGTCATAGTATGTTGAAAAATGTCATAGTATGTCGAAAAAAGTCGCTAAAAAGTCATAGTATAGTATGTCGACAAAAAGTCATAGTATAGTATGTCGAAAAAAGTCGACAAAAAGTCATAGTATAGTATGTCGAAAAAAGTCGACAAAAAGTCATAGTATAGTATGTAAAAAAAATAGATAAAAAGTCTTAGTATATAGTATGTCGAAAAAAGTCGACAAAAAAGTCATAGTATAGTATGTTGAAAAAGTCATAGTATAGTATGTTGAAAAAAGTCGACAAAAAGTCATAGTATAGTATGTCAAAAAAAGTCGACAAAAAGTCATAGTATAGTATGTCAAAAAAAGTCGACAAAAAGTCATAGTATAGTATGTCGAAAAACGTCATAGTATAGTATGTCGAAAAACGTCATAGTATAGTATGTCGAAAAAAGTCGATAAAAAGTCATAGTATAGTATGTCGAAAAACGTCATAGCATAGTATGTCGAGAAAGGTCATAGTATAGTATGTCGAAAAAAGTGGACAAAAAGTCATAGTATAGTATGTTGAAAAAAGTCATAGTTTGTTGAAAAAATAGATAAAAAGTCGTAGTATAGTATGTCGAAAAAAGTGGACAAAAAGTTATAGTATAGTATGTCGACAAACGTATGTCAAAAAAGTGGACAAAAAAGTCATAGTATAGTATGTTGAAAAAGTCATAGTATAGTATGTCGAAAAAAGTCATAGTATAGTATGTTGAAAAAGTCATAGTATAGTATGTCGAAAAAAGTCGACAAAAAGTCATAGTATAGTATGTCGAAAAAAGTCAATAAAATGTCATAGTATAGTATGTCAAAAAAAGTGGACAAAAAGTCATAGTATAGTATGTTAAAAAAATAGATAAAAAGTCTTAGTATAGTATGTCGAAAACGGTCATAGTATAGTATGTCGAAAAAAGTGATAGTATAGTATGTCGACAAAAAGTCATAGTATAGTATGTCGAAAAAAGTCGACAAAAAGTCATAGTATAGTATGTCGAAAAACGTCATAGTATAGTATGTCGAAAAAAGTCGATAAAAAGTCATAGTATAGTATGTCGAAAAAAGTGAACAAAAAGTCATAGTATAGTATGGTGAAAATGTCATAGTATAGTATGTCGAAAAAGTCGACAAAAAGTCATAGTATAGTATGTCGAAAAACGTCATAGTATAGTATGCCGAAAAAAGTCGACAAAAAGTCATAGTATAGTATGTCGAAAAAAGTCGACAAAAAAGTCATAGTATAGTATGTTGAAAAAGTCATAGTATAGTATGTCGAAAAAAGTCGACAAAAAGTCATAGTATAGTATGTCGAAAAACGTCATAGTATAGTATGTCGAAAAAAGTCGACAAAAAGTCATAGTATAGTATGTCGAAAAAAGTCGACAAAAAGTCATAGTATAGTATGTCGAAAAACGTCATAGTATAGTATGTCGAAAAAAGTGGACAAAAAGTCATAGTATAGTATGTTGAAAAAAGTGGACAAAAAGTCATAGTATTTGAAAAAAGTCATAGTATGTCGAAAAAAGTCGACAAAAAGTCATAGTATAGTATGTTGAAAAACGTCATAGAATAGTATGTCGAAAAAAGTCCATAAAAAGTCATAGTATAGTATGTCGAAAAACGTCATAGTATAGTATGTCGAAAAAAGTCGATAAAAAGTCATAGTATAGTATGTCGACAAAAAGTCATAGTATAGTATGTCGAAAAAAGTCGACAAAAAAGTCATAGTATAGTATGTTGAAAAAGTCATAGTATAGTATGTCGAAAAAGTCGACAAAAAGTCATAGTATAGTATGTTGAAAAACGTCATAGTATAGTATGTCGAAAAAAGTCAATAAAAAGTCATAGTACAGTATGTTGAAAAATGTCATAGTATGTCGAAAAAAGTCGATAAAAAGTCATAGTATAGTATGTCGACAAAAAGTCATAGTATAGTATGTCGAAAAAAGTCGACAAAAAGTCATAGTATAGTATGTCGAAAAAAGTCGACAAAAAGTCATAGTATAGTATGTAAAAAAAATAGATAAAAAGTCTTAGTATATAGTATGTCGAAAAAAGTCGACAAAAAAGTCATAGTATAGTATGTTGAAAAAGTCATAGTATAGTATGTTGAAAAAAGTCGACAAAAAGTCATAGTATAGTATGTCAAAAAAAGTCAACAAAAAGTCATAGTATAGTATGTCGAAAAACGTCATAGTATAGTATGTCGAAAAAAGTCGATAAAAAGTCATAGTATAGTATGTCAAAAAAGTGGACAAAAAAGTCATAGTATAGTATGTCAAACGGTCATAGTATAGTATGTCGAAAAAAGTGGACAAAAAGTCATAGTATAGTATGTCGAAAAACGTCATAGTATAGTATGTCGAAAAAGTCGATAAAAAGTCATAGTATAGTATGTCGAAAAAAGTGGACAAAAAGTCATAGTATAGTATGTTGAAAAAAGTGGACAAAAAGTCATAGTATTTGAAAAAAGTCATAGTATGTCGAAAAAAAGTCGACAAAAAGTCATAGTATAGTATGTTGAAAAACGTCATAGTATAGTATGTTGACAAAAAAGTCATAGTATAGTATGTCGAAAAAAGTCACAAAAAGTCATATAGTATGTTGAAAAAAGTCATAGTATAGTAAAAAGTCATAGTATAGTATGTTGAAAAAGTCATAGTATAGTATGTCCGAAAAAAAGTCAATAAAAAGTCATAGTACAGTATGTTGAAAAAAAGTCGACAAAAGTCATAGTATGTCGTAAAAAAAATAGAAAAAAGTCATTACAGTATATAGTATGTCGAAAAAAGTCGACAAAAAAGTCATAGTATAGTATGTTGAAAAAAGTGGACAAAAAGTCATAGTATAGTATGTCAAAAAAAGTGGACAAAAAGTCATAGTATAGTATGTTGAAAAAAGTGGACAAAAAAGTCATAGTATAGTATGTTGAAAAAAGTGGACAAATAGTCATAGTATAGTATGTCGACAAAAAAAAAGTCGTCATAGTATAGTATGTTGAAAAAGTCATAGTATAGTATGTCGAAAAAAGTCGACAAAAAGTCATAGTATAGTATGTCGAAAAACGTCATAGTATAGTATGTCGAAAAAAGTCGACAAAAAGTCATAGTATAGTATGTCGAAAAAAGTCGACAAAAAAGTCATAGTATAGTATGTCGAAAAAAGTGGACAAAAAGTTATAGTATGTTGAAAAACGTCATAGTATAGTATGTCGAAAAAAGTCGATAAAAAGTCATAGTATAGTATGTCAAAAAAGTCGACAAAAAGTCATAGTATAGTATGTCGAAAAAAGTCGACAAAAAAGTCATAGTATAGTATGTCGAAAAAAGTGGACAAAAAGTTATAGTATGTTGAAAAACGTCATAGTATAGTATGTCGAAAAAAAGTCGATAAAAAGTCATAGTATAGTATGTCAAAAAAGTGGACAAAAAAGTCATAGTATAGTATGTCAAACGGTCATAGTATAGTATGTCGAAAAAAGTGGACAAAAAGTCATAGTATAGTATGTCGAAAAACGTCATAGTATAGTATGTCGAAAAAGTCGATAAAAAGTCATAGTATAGTATGTCGAAAAAAGTGGACAAAAAGTCATAGTATAGTATGTTGAAAAAAGTGGACAAAAAGTCATAGTATTTGAAAAAAGTCATAGTATGTCGAAAAAAAGTCGACAAAAAGTCATAGTATAGTATGTTGAAAAACGTCATAGTATAGTATGTCGAAAAAAGTCGATAAAAAGTCATAGTATAGTATGTCGACAAAAAGTCATAGTATAGTATGTCGAAAAAAGTCGATAAAAAGTCATAGTATAGTATGTCGACAAAAAGTCATAGTATAGTATGTCGAAAAAAGTCGACAAAAAAGTCATAGTAGTATGTTGAAAAAGTCATAGTATAGTATGTCCAAAAAGTCATAGTATAGTATGTTGAAAAACGTCATAGTATAGTATGTCGAAAAAAGTCAATAAAAAGTCATAGTACAGTATGTTGAAAAATGTCATAGTATGTCGAAAAAAGTCGACAAAAAGTCATAGTATAGTATGTCGAAAAAAGTCGACAAAAAGTCATAGTATAGTATGTCGAAAAAAGTCGACAAAAAGTCATAGTATAGTATGTAAAAAAAATAGATAAAAAGTCTTAGTATATAGTATGTCGAAAAAAGTCGACAAAAAAGTCATAGTATAGTATGTTGAAAAAAGTGGACAAAAAGTCATAGTATAGTATGTTGAAAAACGTCATAGTATAGTATGTCAAAAAAATATCTAAAAAGTCTTAATATAGTATGTCGAGAAAGGTATGGTATGTTGAAAAAACGCTTAAAAAAATATATAAATAAAGACATTTGACAAACGTTTTTGATCTCACCAAATGTGGACTGCACTTCATACTAATCAGCAGTTAGTTCTTGGTGTGGTTCTTACTTGTTGCTGGGGAATGCACCTTTCAAAATTTAAAGGTTTTGAAGGGAAGGAACTAATTGAATACATATTTTGCACTGTTGCATAATGTGTTCATCGTATATTGGATTAATTGGGCTGGATATCTGTAATTTGGATCTGTGATTTGGATATGATGGTGTATTATTTAAGGTTATGTGCTTAAAGGAAATACATCTTCAAAGCGGCAGCGGGAAAACAAGATGATGTTTTGGCTGATCCTACGTCCATGAAAACTCTTACTACAAACCTGAGCAGTAAAAACAAGTCTTATTCTGGTCTGTCAGTCTTATCGAACATCCACTGTAGGTTTTTTTTACTTGTAGGGAGTGGCTCCTGTGGTTGCTTTCCCTTGATGCGCTGCTGCCACCATGTGGCCAACGCAGTAACTGCAACAAGGTGGGGGCCAGTAAGGTCGGCCTGTGTGAAAGGCTGTAGCTGTGAACCGAAGTGCCCAAACAACACATTCATCACCGGCAGACGGTCCCGCTCCCCTCCTAGTGTACCGAATTGATGAACCATCAACTCAAGTTTCATCACGTTCACTTTATATTGATAAAGCAATCATGCATGCCCTTTTTTCTGTGTATCATTGTTTCCCCTCTCTCAAGACAAATGGGGTGTCAGAATGATGTTTTTCCGCACACTTCTGCTGTGAAGAGGATGTGGGCCCCAAATGGAGGGCCAGGATGGGTTTCTGTAGGAAACAATGTCACGGCTCAAGTTGAGAGATTCTGATAATGTAGGTGGGTCAATGACGTGACGCCCATTTTTTTGTGTCTATAACGTTACATTGAATTTAAATACATTAAATAAAAAAAATAAAAATAAAAAATTATGTTAATACATACTTTTTTTTAGGCCATGTTTTAAAGAGAATAATTGGACGATAATGAAAAAATGTGGTGTAACCGTCAAAACTTTGTACCAAGATTTTTAGCTTGCTTTTTTTTTAATAAAAGATCCCATAAACTACTTTTGGCATTAACCTAAATTAAAGGTTATTATAGGTATTTACAATTATTTAGCTAGGCTAGGCTAAATCATTATAGAGCAAGGCCTTAGTGTTTAAAAAAAGTTGTAGCCTTAAATTAAAATGTATATATCATATCATCATATACAATTTCATGAAATATAATGAAGCAGTTGAACTGTGACCCCTAATGTGGTACAAGAACAGGAGCTTTAAAATACCTAAAACATTAAAAATACTGTTTAAAGTTTGTCAAATTGAATTCATATAAATGTACCAGAATAATTAGTTTGATTTGATTTCATGCTCATTTGCAGGTTCATTATTGTCTTTTGAGGTTGTACCAGAATAGGTTTACATGGTTTAATTTTCTTTAAAACACCATATTTTTGTTGTACTGCACATTGCTGCAGCTCCTCTTTTCACCCTGTGTGTTGAGCTCTCTGTTTTAGCTACAGAGTTAGCTTCTGTTCCATCTTTGTTGGGAGTCGCACATGTGCAGTAGCTAGGTAAGGACTGCTAGCCAGTCAGAAAATGAGTATGAGGTTGTGCCACGCTAGCAGCTAGGTGTTAGCATTATAACGTGTGTTAAAAAGTGATGCGCATTCATCACGGAAGTAAAGGCTGGACTACAGTAGAGCTGTTTGCGATGGTAACACCCTTTGGGGTGGACTTTGGGCTTTTTCACTTTGACATGCCAAAAAGCATAATATGAGCTCTTTAACTGTAAATATGTTAAAGGAGATGCACAACCCTAAACAGACTTGCTTCTCCCTCTCTCTTTTACCCATGTATCTACCTCTTTCTCACACACAAACACTATGTTCACACATACACACACACAATTTGTTGAGTTAGTTGTTTAATCTAATGAGTTTAAAATATATTTAAATGTTTGTCACTGAATTTAAAAAGTTCAATAAACTAGTTTGATAGTGTCACAAGGTTTTTGACAAGACAAAGCAGGTGGTGTAACTGGTTTGTGTCAAATGTATTCTTCTTGAAAATATGATAAAGTGCAGGTAAATTAATGTTTGATGAAATGTAATACTCTACTCCACTGTAAAAACAACTTTAAGACTTTTTATACAATTTGTCTAAGATTATTATTTCAAATGAAATATGTACAATAACACAAAATATAAATTTTAACAAAACTCAAGGATGCCTTTAAAAAGGTTTTTATATTTTCTCATCGTGCCAACCCTTATTCGTCATTGACCCAGTATGTATTTGCTCAGTGACAATTACACGGAGCAGATAATGAATTATTAACTTTAAAATCTGCCTGTTTCCAAATATATAGAAAATTATGAACCAACCAGTAAACATGACTCTGAAACATCTCCAAAACTCCATCTTCTTTTTTTTTTTTTTTAAATTAATTCTTCTACAGTATACAAATAGTCACACACAAAATGTTTGCAAAAAAACACAAAATGTCTCGTAAACATTCATATATCCTTGTCTTGCAGTTTTGTCTTCTATTTCCTTCATGGTGTGCTGTATTGCCACAATCTTCTAAATATATATATTTTGTTCTTTTAAAACAGAAGCCACTGGATCCTTGTTGTCCCCCCCTGACATTTCATCGTGTTAAACTGCAGCAGGGACAGCCAAGTCCAGGATGAAGGGAAGAAGGCAGAAATCACAGTGTGAAGCAGGAGCTCTTGACATCAGTGCGCTCGGTGCGGGCCCAGAGGTGAGGAACGGGAACGGGACTGTATTGCATGGGTCTGCTTCGAGCTTAGTGTGTGGTAGGGGGCCAGGTGTATCAACCAGATCTGGATCAAATACTTGCATTAATTAACAGATAATTCTTAGTGCTGGTCTTAAAAAAAAAAAAAAATAATATGTGAGGCAAAGATGGTAAGGGGGCACGTAGTCACAGTACAGCAGAGGCTGTATTACTTCCTGGCACTTGTGTATCCTAAAATGTGGCATTAACATGGCACTCCAATCACAAAAATAATTATTTGCACAAATTTGACCAAAATCTGGTAGTGACACCAAATGTTACAAGGAGACAGGGTATTTAAGACAAATAATGGAAATAGTATGTTGGTATGGCTACAGGACACAGTAAATCAAGTATTAAAACCCATGTTGCAGGTTAACCACCGCTGTTGATTATTGGGTACAAAAAAACACTCAAGATATGTATATCATTTTTTAAAATGTCTCCAAATAGTGTTAAAAGTTTATGAAGTCAATTCGGCGATGACGTCATACTGGGGAGCGAAGTCTCAGCCTGGCACTAGAACTACGGTGACTGACTGGGATGAGGAAGAGGAGGAAAGGCCAGCAGCCGAATAATTACCAACCTACCAGACATGAGAGGGCAAATGAGGAATTGTCAAGATTGTGGGGAAGTCTCCTTTATTTTAGCAACGCAGCAACAATGACTTAACTTTTTACTGTCAGTGAATAGCACCAAGTGAACGTCAACGTTTTCTTTCGATCTAGTGACAGGGATCATGTCGTTAGTTCAGATAAGTACTGGTACACTTATCTAGATATAGTAATAGAAGGCATCCCCGAGTGTTATTTCTAAGTGTTTACCTCTTCCTCCGGTGAAAACGTGTCGCTGTTTGGCCGGTGCTTGTGTGTGTGGCGGCGAAGCTGCGGTGGAGAGCGGGTGCTGTAGGCGAGCGAGCACCGCGATCAGCTGATCTGAAGATGCCTAAATCCGTTTGTGACATTTCAGGCAGGATCATGGTCCTCCCCAAACAGCAGCACCAGTATTGTAATTGTTTGTATTTCAAACATCACGGCAGGTTGATTGTGGGCGACAACGAGGTCGTGTTAGCTCACCGAGTTGCTGGCTGGCTATGCGACGTTAGCTATATCCGCTAGCATCCGTACAGGCTAACTATAGCCAGTTAGCTTTGTGTGTAACGTAACAAACCCCCTTGATCTCGTAGGAGCGAAGCTTACTATTTCATTCAATACAATTATGGTACAAAAGGTGCACTAATGCCACATGTATGATGTTGACAACAAGGACGCATATATAGGCAACACCACAGGCAGTCGTAGTATTTACCTAGCAGGCTAGGCTAACGCTGTTGTGCTAACGTCCGGCGGCGCAGCGTTAGCTAGCGGTCTAAACTTGTGAAAAGCCAAACAACACCCCCGTCTAAGCTGTGTTTCACTTTCCCTCCAATATCATTATAAATATAATAAAGTCACATGGACTCGATCGAGACCATAGACTGTTAATATTAAAAGACCAGAAGCCACATTAGGCCAGACCAGTGGTAAATACAACGCAGGCTGCTCTGTTATCTCCCCAGCGTGACGTCATGCAATGCATTGTGGGGGGAAAATTAAACACTGTAAAATTGTTTCTAATTTTCGTAATATATTCAATTTTACGATATCCAACACCATCAAATACAATGGATAACAGTTCAAATATTTACTACCAACAAGCAAATTGCACAAATTCGTTGCAAAATTAAACCTGCAACATGGAGTTTAAGGGACAGCTAGATTACTGATGCAGGTTAAATCTGCATATTCAATCAACTTTTTTCAGTAAAGATCAGTTCATACAGTAGGACCCCCCACCAATATAAATTTCAATTCAAAAACATCTATAATAACATTATAGTGTGAAAACAAAGTATATATACTGTATATTTATATATTGAAAGATCAATAAGTAGTGGCATTGAAGACGCATCAGATAATCTTGGCTCTAGCATTAAGTGCTGCATCTCCACTGTCGCTGCCCATGTATTTCTCTCATCTCTATATTCAATATGCTCTTTCCCAACATACCAGGAAAGCAATAGTGCAACAAACTTAGCAGGGTTTCTTTCCCAAAGGAAATCAAGTACATTAGTTAGGGACCTTAAACACTAGATTGCAAGATGTAATCCATAATTTGAAGGGAGAGGACTAGCTTTGGAAAGAATTTGTCGCAATTGTGTTTTTAAGAAATCTTATGACCTGTATTCCTTGATATGCATGTGATGCTGTCACTACTGAAAGTGTGATTTGAACAGTTTCAGTAGGAACAGTAAACATCATTCTGTACTAAACAATACACCTTTAGAACCTTACACACTGACTTTTTGGTTCAAACCAAAATGATTACACAACATTGAACAGGTCATGTTTTGGCTGTTCGGATGACAACTATCAAAGGGCATGACCTTTCATTGACTTTTCCTTGACCTTTGCAGGTTTTCCTGTGAGGCTATGAGTGAACTAAATAAAAAGGCAGTATTGAAAAATAAGGCTACCAGTCTGAGGCATTTAATGCCACACAGACTGAGCTACATTCCATCTTTGATAACAAAAAGAAAATATGAGAAAATTCCATGTTTAAGCTTACAGTGATGTCCATTTTTTAGGATTAGGGCTAAAACAACTCTTTATATTTAATTTCTCTCTCAAACACTATCTCACTCTGCACGTTTTACTTTTTCTTCTTAAATAAGCTTTGATTTTAGAGGACGAGCGCTTGATTTTCTCTCCATTGTCGCTGGAGTCCTGGGAGGAAGTGCTCTGGAGCTTGGTTTCCCTTCCCACGCTCCGGCCCTCCGAGTCCAAGGAGGTAAGAGACGGGTTACGCCCCACATTGGGCAGCATGCTCGCGGGCAGCTGGCCGTAGCTGTAGGACTTCTCCAGGATGCCGTTGTACATGCCCTTGCCCGTGGGAGAGGTGGCGCTCCCTTGTGAGAAGGTTAGACTTTGGGACTCGGGTATAATGCGGGTGAGGTCGGGCGAGCCTCTTTGTGCAAACGGTTGGTGCTCCAAGGCCGGGGAAGGAGAGGTGGAGGGTGGGCCGGAGGGAGAGGGGTTGGGGGCCGGAGTGGGAGGAGGAGGTGTGGAGTCCCTGCTGCTGGTGTGGGACGTGGTGGGGTTTGATGCAGGAGCCTCCGAGCTCTGGCTGAACAGCAGCAGCTCCTCACGGGAGATCTTGCGGTATAGGGTGTCCGAGCCCGGTGTGCAGGGGTTGTGCAGATGCTTTCGGCCCATGGAGGAGTTGAGAGAGTCTGTGTCGGAGCCACCCTCCTGAGCTGATTCCCTGAGAGAGGAGTACAGATGTACCACTGTCACAACAGGCAAACAAGAGCAATATACAGTTTCCTAAATAATAAAAAAAGTCAGAGGTTAACATGGCCCTCCATTTACAGCTCACAAAGGAGCCAAATCTGAAAAATAACCATGTAAATTTAACTGCTCATTTCATTTCAACTGGTTTTGGTAATTATTAGGCCATCTGCACAATTATATATATATATAAACCGGAGAAGAAGCTGCAATTTCGTGGTGGCCTTGTGTCTCTGTCTACTTTTAACACATTTTACATGTAATCAAATCACCATAAACTATTTGACAAAAAAACTTGGGGCTAGTTATTTCTTTTTACAGCACAGGAGCACTGGTCGGTCTCTGGGGATATAATGGGCGATATAGTCTCCTGTGTGCTCTGTACTTCATGGGAACTTGGAGATGACCGGGTGTATACTGTACACAATGCACAGAGGGCAGTAGCTCAAAAAACATTTAAAACGATTAAAAATCTTGCTTTTTTTTTGTTAGTTACCCTTTGTCATGCATTTAACATGAATATAACCTTTTGGGGTTTAGTCTGTAATGACACATTAGTAAGTTGTGGACAAACTGCAGGAATTAAAGTGGACAGAAGATCTTGCTAATTAATTATGTTAGACATCAACTAATTATGGTGCAGGTTCCAGTAGAGGTAATTCATGCATCGTCCAGATACTAGATGGCACCCGGTAACAAATGTCACCGTTTAACCTCCATGATTAAAGCATTGTGAATGTCTGAATAAAACACCTGTGAGTCCAAACTGTAAAACCATTCCGCGGCGTTCCGGCCACCGCTACATACCCCCTCCTATCCGAGCTGAACATGATATGTTCGTCGTCTGCCTCGTGGCGATAGGAGAGGGACGAGCTGGCCATCGACAGCAGGTCGGGGTCTGGGGACATCATTGAGGACTGCGGAGAGCTCAGCAGGCTCCGGCGGGAACGACACAAGCTGCTGCTGCGGTTCAGCGAGGGCCGGATCATTGTGGCTGCTGGGGAAAGGTCCAGGAAGAGAAAACAGTTTTTTCATTTAATTTCACTACATTTGTCTGTATTCATTTATGCAGTCACAAAATCTTCTGTCGTCTCACTTACATGTAAACTGTGGAATGATGGGAGGCGTGTCCTCGTCCAGGTCATCCACTCCTCCTGCGATGGGGTAGGGAGGCACCGAGACTCGCGGCATGACC
This sequence comes from Etheostoma perlongum, assembly GCA_026937815.1. Lineage (NCBI taxonomy): Eukaryota > Metazoa > Chordata > Actinopteri > Perciformes > Percidae > Etheostoma > Etheostoma perlongum. The sequence goes on from CM049389.1 coordinate 14,068,319, forward strand.
ACCCAGCTGTGGTCTGAGTAGAGGCTGGCCGTCAGGCTCGGCAGCCCCGAGTTATTGACCACAGGGAAGTTGCAAAGCTTCTCAATCTGCTGCCAGCGGTGCAGCCGCTCCCTCAGGCACGCCGTTACCTCTGATAAGGCTTTCCTAAAATAAAAAATAAAATAAAAAAACAACACTAGTGATTGAGGAGTGGTACTGTACACTTATTGTATCAACCAAACATTAGAGTGATCCTGTTTCAGACCCAGCAAGAAGCCGTCTTTGCTTTGATCTGTAAGGGTTTAGACAGTTTTGAAAAACAAGGCCGCTGGTTATATCATGATATTGGACTTGTGCCTATTGAAGTAGTCATGCAGAAGATTTGACTTTGTTCTCTCTTTAATGTATTTCCTTTTCGGCTTTAAAAACACAAAGGAATTATTGATCTCAGTGGCAGAGCATTATGTGGTCAAACTTGACACAGCACAGTCAGATATTGTCACTGCCTGGGTTTTCTCTAATACAAGAAAGAGTACTAAAGAATTTAAGCTCTGAACAAACAAAGCTAATTTGCTGTAAAATGGCACCAAAAGCCTCATTGTATCTATCAGCAGATTCTGACTAGTACAAGCCATATATACATATATATCTAAAAGTAATGCACACTTCAAACAACACTTCAGCTGCTGTGCTTAGAGACATATAGATCAATATCTTGAACATGACATCTGAACATCGTGTGTGTGTCAGTTTCTTACTTTGCTTCTAGTATCTTGTGGTCCACCTCATCCAGCGATGAGCTGTGGGCTACGTGAAGGGTTCCAAACACAGAACCTCTTTTCTTTTTTATTTTCTCTGCCTATTTAAAAAAAAAAAAACAGTTATCTATTAGTCAGATGTAATTCAATTATAAAAGTTTTTTAAGGGTTTCTGATACTGTTGTCTTTGTATGAAATGGAATTTGCATCTATAACCAGGTGGAAAAGCCGGGCATGGCCCCAAAGAATTCATCCGTAACCCAGACTAATGAGGCGCTCAGGTTTATAAACAGCTCTTCAACAGGAACTTGGCTGATGTCAACTCATTAATCAAAAAAGCAATCTGTTTTTAGTCCACCCCAACTTGAAGGTTTGATGTGAATTTGCAGTCCAAGTTAATCAAGTTTGGCAAGAAAGTAAGATAAATAAACTTAATTTGGCCACATTAAAAAAAACTAATTTGAAAAATGGAACCATTGATTATATTAATTCTGCTGTTAATGCCAGATCAAAACATTGTTATATTTATTATGCTTATTTATAACTGTTGACTTAGAAATAATATAACTTTGAAATCATACTCAGAAATGAATCCAATGGCTTAAAATTTCCCATTCACATTCTCGATTTTAGTTGTTCAGCTGAAGACTGGAACCACCTCACTCTTAAGGCCTGTTCACACCGGGACGAATTTCGCGCGCGATATTCGCCGACGTTTAACGCGTCGTGACTAAACAAAGGGCGTCAATGAGAGTGTGCACACCGACGCGTAAAAGCGTCATTTTTTAAAAAACGCCTCGGGTTCGTTTTTTTGGTTTGACGCGCCGCGTCAAAAACTATCCGACCAATGAAATCGGCCCTTTTGCTCACGTGTCTTGTGCTTCTGAAGTTACAGTAAAACACAACTTGGCGGCGCTCAAGCACAAAACGGTCTTACCGAGCACACAAACGAAGAAGACATACGCCACCGTCATCACTGCCACAAGACGAGGAAGAGGCAAAGCACGATGTCCAAAATAAATGTTGAGCTGCTGGTCTCGTTGGTTTCGGAACATAAAGAGCTATATCTGATTTAGAAGAAATGTTCTAAATACTTGCTCTCTTCTTCTCTGCTCTTCTTCTGAGTTGCAAGCGAGTATCAGTTGCGCAGCGCCACCCTATGTACGGGGGTATTTCTGTTTTACATTAAGCGCCATCTAGTGACAGATAATGAATTTGCATGTTCATTCGGCTCATCGTCAGCGAAAATCGCTTGGGTGTGAACACAAAAAACGCGTCGAAAAACGCTGACGAATAACGCCCGGCGATATTCGTCCCGGTGTGTACAGGCCTTTAAGTTGACCAGCCAAAATATTTCACTAGTAATATTTTTACACTACTTTCACTGCTATTACACTGCTTTTAAACAATACTGGCTGTCTATGAGAGAGCAGATTAATGTGCCGAGCTCTCCCTGCAGCCCAGCACTTGAGTAAACTCGGTAACAGAGCACTGAATCATGTTTACCATGTGGAGACAAAAAGAGATGAGCAAGGCACCGCTCTGGGTACTTTTATTTGTGAAAGCGATGAGGGTAGGGTCTGATTTCGGCAGCTTTTTATATTAAGTTGTCTTCTGCCAGTCAACACCCAGGACATAAAAGTCTCTTACAGCTATGGATATGTGTCTTAGAAAAGTCAAACCTAAGGTAAGGTGATCTTTTTCAATTTCACACAAGTTTATTAACATTCACAAAGTACCTGAAATCAAATGAAGTCATTCCACAATTTAAATACAGTAAAATTCTCTGCTCAAGCTCTTTTCACTCGGTAATTTCCATGAGCATGCTTAACACCTTGTGTCATGTGTAAAACATTGCTAACCAACCCTACCTGCTTTATAATCCTGTTATAATAAATAAATGAAGTTACCTCGTCTTTGGCGATGCACAGCTGAAACTCAGCATTCTGTTTCTTGATGTTGTAGTATTGAACCTCCACCTCATGTGTGAGCTGGAGCCACTTCTGGAGAGCTTCAGGCACCGAGCGCTCTGAATGCATCTCCTTCTCTGCTCGCTTTAGGGCCTTTCGCACCTACACAGGAGCAACAGCATCCAGGGATGGGTTAAATTCTCCCACGAGATCATTGAGCAAATGCTCAGTGGGGTCAAATTTCAAATGAACTGCATGTATTGTGTAAAAATGAGTCCAACCCTAGCTGGTCTGCAAGTTGAGAACTCATTACAGAGACAAACTCTTTCTGACATATACAGTCGTTGCTGTATTATTTATGTGATGAGAAATGGAAACATCTTGTGGTTATGCAAAGAAGTTATTTTGAGGAATTTAACAATAATAATATGAAATGTATCTTAATTTCAAGGTATTCTAGCAGCAGTAATGAATACATTCACATTGATATACAGTGAATGTATTGGCCATTTCAGTCAATTATGGAGATATGGTGCATTTTATCTGTTTTCCCAGAGGCATTTAGAGGCAATAAGCAGTCTAGGAAGCCCTACCTGTACTAGCTCTTCCTCAGCATATTTGAGCCGACTGAGTTCACATTCAGCGCCCTCTCGCAGCTCTCGAAGCCTGTGAGCCTCCGTTTTAGCCCCATTGATCTCATCCCTCATCTTCTGCTCGAGGTTCTGCTTCTCTACGGCCACCGTCCGGTTCTCCTCCTGAGCCTTTTCCAGCCTGGGAGATGAGGAAAAGGACATTTAGATTTACAGTAGTCAAATGTTAAGACGCAGAATTTCTACACAGGGTAGAGAAACTAAGAAAATGAAAATCTAATCTCCATTTCCTTCCATATCATATCACAACTGTGCACATCTGAAATATTTGGTTCTCTTACCGGCTCTGCAGGTCTAAAAGGCTTTGCTCAGCATTTTGCAGGCTCTCCAGATCCTTCATCATCTGAGAAATATGTACCTTGCTGCACTTGTTCTGCACATAGGCAAACCAGCAGCCCCCGACACCAATCACTATGGAAACCATCAGGACAAAGTCTTTCATCAAGTTATGTTGTGGACCTGCGGAGGGACAGAGGAACGGGAAACGACAGGTGGCTTTTAACAAATGCGGTTTCATGTAATTGTTCAGGCTTCAAAAACAGAGTATGGGCACAACAAATGTCCACATTGTTATTCATGAATAGTATGGTCTAATTGATATGTTTTTTGGTTTTAAAAATACATTGCATACTTACGAAGAGGAGGGCCAAAAAGCACTGCATCTAGTGCCTTTAGGTTTAGTTTTTGTTTATGCCGCTGGTCTAATATCTTCAGCTGCATTGACATAAACGACGGTTCATTTGCCGCTATTCTGAAATATGGAGAAAAAGAAAAATCTGCATTGAATACTGAGTGAATACTGTGGTTATGCAAAGGAGATATTTAGATTAGATTTGAGCAATTTAGTGTACAGTGTGCATTATATTTGTCCCAAGTATTTGTCTAAAACTCCTTAGCATATTTTTAAAGTGTTGTGACAGAATTTCCTTTAACTTTATGTAACCTTATGTAATGATAAACAATGTGGATGTGTGAATGTATCAGTATTTATATGATGATTACAGTGTTGCCGTTTTAGGGGAGTATTTACTAAGCCTACTGAAATTTCTCCAATTTATTAGGGTAGTAACGAGGCGAGTGATCTGATTTGTAGAAGGAGCAGCTAAAAAAGGACCTGATGCCAATCTGTTTTGACACTAAAAGAATTTGAACACTAGAGAAAAAGCGTTCTCTGATGCTGAAATTGGAAGAGTGATTAAAGAGCAAACACTTTTGTAACTGCAAGGGTATGGTCATTGCTTCAATCTCGTTGCACAGGTATTGCACATGTGTGTAATGACAATAAAGGCATTCTTTCTATTCTATAAAAGGTTCCGTGATTGAATGACTTATACAGTATGAGTATAAATTCTTTACTTTATGTACCACCAACACCATCTTAAAGGCTCAGACAACATGGCAGCCTGTGGAAACTGTACCCCCTTGCTCTGACATCACTTCATGAGTCAGCGCCAATGGGCCCTGTGGCGTAACATGAAACCCCTCAATAACCTCACCGCCCCCCCCCCCTCTGTCTACTCATGCCGTGCATGCAGTTTGCAGCGAGTCACATTCCACAAGTGTCCCACCAACGTTTGACTTTCTTCAGTGATGTCGGCACTGAGATTACTTTGTTAACAATTTCAACATCTTTACTAGGAATGTTGGGTATATGCTGCAAGCTGTGAAAGACTAAACTAAGACATTAGGATACAGCGGGCAGGAAAAGTCAAGCACATCACTCGGGGAAAAACAAAAACATTTACAGATTGCAATGTGACGACAAGTGATCTGGCCTTGAAAATAAAATGTCTACCAGCAGTAAGAAACCTCTTCTACTACAACAATAAAGGAACAAAGACACTGAGGTGAGCAATCTACCTGTCTTTGTCCCCATGTGTTGCCTTTTATGACCAGCAGTGGGCAGCATTAAACAGAGTAATGAAAACTGAAGGTGCCTTTGGGTATTGTAACAGAGATCATAATAGAGTTGCTGCTCATAAACACAGTCCACTGCTCCCCAACAGCGAAGCAAAACATCTCATTTAGAGGCAAAGAAATGACATGAAGCACTTGTAAGATTTGGCATTAAAATGCAGAACAGCTATAATGAATAGTTATCTTATTATCAGCGTCACTGAAGGAGAACAGGAATGCACTGCTCCTGTAAACGATGAAGTGAGTAAGGCATTAGGCTCTATTACAATGTCTCTATTTTGTGCCTCCTCTTTTCTTCTGTCCTCCTGCCTGTGACCCGGAAATCGATCTCCGGGCGCCATCTTGATGGATGTCTCAATTCCATAAAGGCATCTTCTCGCCCCACAAACTTCCACACGTTCCCTCCGCTCTGATTCAGCACATCTCCTGAAACCCAGGCATTTTGCTCAGCTGCTCCCAGGCTGTGGAATGCTCTCCCTTATGTCTTTTCCACCAAGGCTAACCAGGTGCTGGTTCTGGGCTGGTGCTATAGCCAGTTCGGTGCTGGTTCTACTCGCCAATTATCTAAGAACCAGCTCGATTTTCCATAGCCTGAGAGCCAGAGCAGGGCTACGTTACGTCACTGCAAGTAGCTCCGTTGTCATAGCAACGCGTCATGACAATCAACAATAATGGAGGACTACATCCCGATGCTTTTGCTCCTGGCTTTACAAATTCCCACTGGAATTCAAAGACAGGCCTTGACAGCTATTTGTGACAGCTATGGACCGAGGACACGTCCAAGAAGAAAGGTAATTATCTCGCATGATTTAACGTTTATTGTTATCTTTTGCTAGCTTGCGAAGGTAACATCAGTAGCATCAAGCAAAACACCGTTAGGGTGAACAGACGTCCCGGTTTAACCGGGGCGGTCCCAATTTTCCTGGCAAAAAGCCTACCGGGACCCGCTCCCAGCAGCTGACGTAACCGGTTCTTATCTCTAGACCAGCGCTGAGTTGGTACTGAGTTGGAACCCGTTTTCTTGGCCCAGAACCAGGTTCAATATTTGGCACTGACTCCGAACCAGCACCAGAACTGCCTTGGTGGAAAAGACATACCTGACCACCTGAGGACACCACAGACTGTGGATGCTTTAAAACCCACCTTTTCAGCAGAGATTTCTTACCCCTTTCCTTGTCCTTTTTTTTCTTTTAGTTGCAATATTTTTTTCTCCTTAGCATTTCTATGTGGCACTTTGAGATTTGCTTAAATTTAAAGTGTGTTACAAATAAAAATGTATTATTATTACAAACCGAGGTAAAGTGTTCCCTGTGACCCGGAAGTCCCGGAAGTGCTGTTCATACTGCGGCAGTTCCACCGACTCCTTCAGCCACTGCACTGTGTGATCCACGGTCCAGTTGTGGACTGAATCAGGAGACAGAAAAGGGAAACAATTAACATCATTACTTTGATGTCAAGCATGTCATCAAGAGCAACTCACAGAGTACCAGAAGGTTAAGAATAAGTAGTGGTGGAAGAAATAATAATGTCCTTTACTTCAGTAAAAGTACCAATAAAACAAGTAAAAGTCCCTGTGACTGACACATTCTATTTTGTATCATTAAGTAGGTTAACAAATGCTTCATTGCTTAAGCGGAATGCTGCTGTGGATCTAGTTTTAACTACTTTATGTACCATTAGGCAGTTTTATCCATTGGTTCCCAACCTAGGGGTTGGACCCCCTCCAAAGGTCATAAACAATATTTAAACAAATTTATACTTGTTTTGGGGGCTTTCTTTAATTGTTGCTTTAATGAAATAGTGTCAAGTATTACCGCTTAAACAGTAATTCAAATGAAACATCTGAGACATTTAGAGGGGAATCCCTCTTTGGTAAAAAGTACCTAAAGTAATCAAATAAATTATGTGGAATGGAAAGTACAATTTGTCCCTCTGAAATGTAATGGAGTAGGAGTAAATTACATAAAATACTCAAGTACATTAAAATTTGCACTTACATTTGATCACTGATGTACATTTTGTACCAGCATTATTCTAAAACCAGCCAATGAGTGCGAGCCATTAAAGATGATAAAAACCTGATGTTATCACCAATGTGGTGTCTGTGTAGCTGAGCGCAGTTCTTTGTTTCAGGCTCCAATGAACTAACCCATTCCCTATTCCCATTCTTTTATTTTCCTTAATAAACTTCACATTTGATTTATCCAACTTTGTTCCTTTCATTCATGTATTTACCCTTAAGCACTAAAACACCTGATTAAAAAAATGTACTATGAAAAACAACTGAAGACAGAAAAACATCAAGTGTTTATGTAGCACCAGTATTTATTTATTTCAAATCCTAAGGAAGCCATAGTGCTCGTTAAAAACTTGTTCCAAAACCACTTTAGCTCGAGTCTTGATAGCTTGACTTTCTCAGAGTGAAAAATAAACAGTTTGTGTTAAAAGAAGAAGAGGACTTGGGGTCAAATACTGTCCCCATCTGAAATTCAAACAGGAAAAGTTTGTTTGAGCAAAAATAAAAAAAATAATAAAAATAAAAAGCACTTGCAACAAGTGTTCTAATATTTATAATAACAGCAGTAATGGAATTATCATTTACTCAGAGTCACAGCTGGTTTGCTTGAATAAATAAGCCCTTAACCATAAATGACCGTCTGCTGACTTAAACATTTCACTAAATTATTCTGTTACACTGCGGAGAAATATGCCCTTGAGTGTACATCATTGTTGACATTCTCCTGCAGCCCTTGAAGCAAAAGTTCACTTGAGTTTTTAGCGAATTGGTAAGTCACTTTCGGTGCTGACAAGGATCCTGCTAAAGGGATCGTCAAATAAAACGGCCTATGAAACGACCATATCAAGAAGATGACTTACCTTGCGGATTACTTATTTGAAACCACACCTGACATATCATCTGGTATATTTATACAGTAATGTGTGTCCCTTGCTCTTTATGCAGCCTGGGGAATGTAAGATGGGACTGTGAATAAATGATTCTCCCAAACAAAACTTGTAATTGGGGTACTGGGAATTTAGATTATTTTTGTCTGTTTGTTATTCTTTATCATATTTATTTTCTCTTGTATCATTATGTATGTAGGACAGAAAATGTAGAAGCATTTGTGTTAGTGACCTTGGGGCAGAGACCATTGGACAGTTTTTATCTAAGAGCCATCTAAACTAAACAAAATCAAACATATGTGCAATAATACAACCTGTGCAATACTGTTTACATGCTTTTAAAATGCTTGTATATAGAATTATTGACTGGGATTTCTTGTGCACAACAGTATGTTAGAGTGTCTGTTAGAGTATTTGTGTATTTATTACTTTGCACTTTTATATTTAGGTACGGCACAGTAATTTTGTTTTACACAAGCTTGTGTAATGACAGTAAAGTCTATTCTACTTCTCTTGCTTTACCTTCAGACGTCTTCCAGCCCTTCCACAGCTCCTCCACAGTGATGTGCTGGTCTTCACGGTGCAGGTTGCTGTGTTTATTGGTTTGCTGCTGCTTCATATCTTCTATTATAAACTAAAAAATAAAGAGAGATCAATTTGAGTTTTCTAGGCTTTACAGCAACATCACAAAACATATTTCTTTGTTGGTTTGCAGCATTTTAAAATAAGTGTTTTATCCTTAGAACTTTGGTGGAGATGCAGACGGCTGGGCTTGTCTGTGTATGTCCATGTGTGGTTTTGACAGAGAGCTGTAGAGGATAAGCTTTGCCAAAAAGTCTGGCTTTGGATCTCAAAAAACACACACACACACACACACACTTTTTCACTCTCCTTTCTTCCATTTAGGGACCGACTTTGAAAAGAGAAAGACCTATGACGGAGGCACCATTTCCACCTGTGTGTGTGCGTTTCCGGCTGTCGTCCTTTGGTAGTTCAGAACTAATTGCCCCTACAGACAAAGCCATAGCCATCAAACCCACAAAAGAACTGCCAGAACAGCAGCAGCATTAACAACAAGGGAAAGGACGTGAATTTGTACGCTTTAGGTGTATATTTCACCACTTTAGGAGAGACACCAATGTAACATTCAGCTCTCAGAGTATACTGTGTGTCAGTCCAACCTTCTATGACCTGACTTGAAGTGTGTTTCTGTGAGTAAATAAAACAAATTATTACCTCTACAAGTACCCCTTAAATTAACAAGTAAAGCAAACAAGCCTATTCCCACAAAGGTTCAACTATTCCTTAAATTTACTTTTTATCTGAACATGCTCTTTTGCAAGCTTAAATTATTAATCCAACAAAATTCCTAAAAATGTCTTAATACATACATTAAACCTACCCAAATATGTGTGTTTATTCCATGGACTACTGGTAGATAAACTATGCTGAAGTTGCTCGCAAAAATCTAATACATATGTTGCTAAGGGACACATAGAGAAGCGCTTAGCTGGTAGAATCACTAGTTAAGATGCCTAAGTGTAAATTTACAGAGGAATTGAAAGGTCCTGAGTTTTCAACCTTAGTCGTGATCAGTGGGGAGCTGAATGTGCTGTATGTAGTGCTAGCATGTACTGCCTGTTCATGTCAGACTCAGCAGCAAACAAAAAGGTGCTACAAACTCAGAGCTGTTAGAGGAGAAAACTCATCACAACAGAGAGACTATAGTAGTTTAAATCATGTAAAAGTGACTGTTACAGCTGCAGCTAAGGGTGTTTTGACATTTCACATCATCATGAATGACAATAGCTACATACCAATGAGTTTCACATCTGACTTGAGAGATCAGCACAACCAGATTCCAACACAGCTTGAAAGATGTCATGTGCCTGCGCTAAGACAGACGTTATCATAAATGCTTGGCTAGACCAAATCCCTTTGAAAAAGTCCTAAAAGCAATGGAAGATACTTCTTGGATAACTGCATTCATTATGACATACATGTCAATTTTCAAAATCCACCAGTATGTTCACACATCAATGCTATGTGCAGAGAGTCTGAAAGGAGAGCTGTGAGTATGACATTGAATACACAATACATAGCAGTCTGGAATTGAGAGGCAACAAATGTTTGGAGCACTGAACACACTAAAAAACAAATCTCGCTGTGATCAAGAACTGTTTGAAAATGTCCTCTGTAAATTTCACTTCTGGTACATGCACTCACATTCAAGAGACACATGTTCGAGAGATGGGAAGGGGTGATACTTGAGTTGTCAGAGTGAAGAAAAACCTGTGCACCCAATGCTTTGTGAACACAATGTCTGGCGTATATTACATCAAAAACGACTACTGGACATGGTAAAAGGGTGAAAATGTACCGTGTGGGCTAGTTCAATGTTGGTATAAGTGATGCCTGGATGCGTCCATGCCACGAGACCTTCTCCTGCATTTGGCTGAATCAGAATCTCCAGGTTGGGCCATAAGGGAGTGCCAACCGGAGATGTAAAGCGTTTTTTTTATCAGCAAACAAAACTGGTGTGTGACGTATGATACTGGAGCACACATTCAACCCTATGTGGCCTTTTATAGCCAGTAGGTGCAGGGCAATTCATACGGAACCTGGGTCCACAACAAAACCTTTTGAATTGTTAGATCAAATTGTTTCTTTGGGTAGGAGACTATTGCTTGTTTGTGACAATTTAGTTTCTCTCAAAACTACTGTACATAGGCACAGCGCTGCTTGACAATGCCAACATGCTGATGCCATGTTCACCAGTTTAGTTTAGCATGTTAGCATGCTAACATTTACCAGTTCACACAAGCAGGTATTTTGTCATACACCAAAGTATTGGTCAAATTGAAACTGCGTCCTGATGAGTGAAAAGTTAAGAGATCACCAAATTTATGAGTGGGACATGAATGTCTTCACTAAGTTCCATGCTAATCCATACAATATGAGTTGTATATTTTAGTTTGGAACATAGTAAGTAGACTGACTGGCCTAACATAATCCTATAGCAACTCTTTAGTTGTACCCTGTGTTCACCCACGTCAAAAGGTTTTTTACGGTCTGAAAAGCTCTTTTACTACATCAGGGATCAACAAAATACTCTGAGAGGCTTGAAAACATTGCACAGTGTTTTCTCCTTCTTACTCAATACAAATGCAAATGAGTTTTCTCACTGACGTAAAGCCAGGAACCAACTAAAGGAACCAACTGCTGAGTCATTGCAGGGACCACAATGTGTGCAATACCAGTCCAAACAAATGTCTTGCAAAGCCTTTAATGCTCACTGTACTTTATGAGAAATGAAGAGCTGTTGGCAATAGGGCTGTAATCAACCAAAGAAAATCTTGGTCGACTAAAGTCGTGAAAATTTCGACTAAAAATAGACTGGGGGGGTGCGGAAAAAAATGCTAGATTAATTAACTGTACTGTCCTGCAGTACTTGTCCTTGTAGGCTATTTTGCACTGAAATGACTCGTCTGTCGGCTCTGACAGCGCTGCATCAGACTCATATCCTGAGACATAAAGTCCACAATTCCTTCCGTGATATTATTTTAGCGTTTGGATGATAGAGTCTTAACATCCAGCGTGGTGTGGGTGTGTCTGGGGAACGGGTGGGTGCGCCTGTAGTTATAAAACGATTATTAGACTATGAAATATGCCAACTCTGATATGTTCATACAGCCTACTCCAAACAGACAGGGCAACCTAAGACAGACAGGTTAGCTTACCATTTTTAGGTGATACGCCATGTTTGTAGTCAGCTGCGATATGCAAACTGTTGCTTGCAAACTTTGCATTCGACTTTTTCCCGTTATCTATTTTTGTAAAATGCTGCCACACTGCCGATGTCTTCGACATGGTTGAGGAGGACTGACTGGACACTAAACACTCACAATTAAATAAATATTCAGCAAACCATCAGACGAAGGCTTTCTAGTACTTTCTTCAATCTGTCTCCGGTGGGTTGGGCTAATCCAAAAAAAGGTGAAAACAGACAGACTGTTACCTGTGAAACAGGGGTGCTCTGAAAACACCCCCATTAGCAATTAGTGCTTTCCTGCCATAGACCGTAACGGTCCATGCTTCCACCCATAGACAGTCAATAATATACAGTGTATGCTTCCACCTGATGAAATTAACACGGCAAAAAAATCGACCAATCAGAATTTTGGTCGAGCCAGAACGTATCGACCAATAAATCGACCAGTCGACTGGCAGGTTACAGCCCTAGTTGGCAAAGATGCAAACTTTGCCTGAGCACATGAACAAGAATAGAACAGGCTTGATGAATGAAAATGTCTCTTTATGGCCATTAAAGAAGCTTATTTTTTTGCAAAAAGTTTTAAATGTCTATGTATGTATATTTGTTAATTATTTCAATGTCTTCATTTTATTCTCAGCATTTGTCATCTCATCTCAAGTTACCTGGGGTAAATTTGTTGTTAATTGGTACTTCTCCACAGGTTTTCTTGTTTGAAATCCACCAACTGATGACTTAAAGACTTACTCTGTAACAAATCAGGTACAAATGATCCAAGTACACTTTTTGCACTTGTTAAAGACAGATTACTTTACCTAAAAAATACTGAGAGTATTCAAAGTGAGTGTAATTAGTTCAAGTGCTGATGTCTTATTATAAAACTAATTGCGGGCAGACTGGCGAAGCAGCTTTGCATATGGTCAAAGACAGCTTTGTGATGCTTTATGGAGTCATTAAATATGTGGTGAGCCGCACATGGAAAGATAGGTCTTTGTCTGGGAGCCTTGTGGCCTCTGTGGCTAAGAGTTTAGATAATTTGATAGCTGTGATAAATACGGCCATGGTGTGTAGCCTACTAAAATGAAGGAAAGGAAATTCCTGTAAGAAAAACGGGTAAAGTGGTTCAAGATTGTGTTTACACTGTATGATAGAGACAGAGTGAATAGTCAGGACCAACAGTCAGTCCTGAAAAGACAATAAAACATACACATATAGTATACAGACAGAGGCCTAGCACAGACAGTGTATGACACATGGTCAGACACACACAGCAGCAAACAAAGACATATTTGTTTCAGATTCCAGATTGCGGGGAGCTGGCTGAGTTCAAGACTCTTCCCATGAGCCTCTGCTCTCTCCAACAGTTGAATGTGACTCTATTCACCCTTGGTATCTACCGCATCAGTCCATCTGTCCACATCTACTCATCTAATTTACTGAAAGTTATTACATCCATCATGAACAGGAAATTATTTTCTTTTACTCAAAAGCACACCTCAACATTAATCAAACCCTGTGAAACTGCAGGCAGTCAGTTTTTAGATTGATTAAATTATTAACAATCTGTTATAAATTTAGGACAAAAAAATATGCTGTGTTATTATTTATGCAACATGTGAACTACTTGGACCACAACTGATTTATCACACATGACAGCTGGGCAGACTTAATTGTGAAGCCATTAATCGTATGATAAGATCTTCCTCGTGCTGCTCAGTGAAGCCTTTGTTACTTTGCCCAAGATCTAAGTGGGTGTCTTTGCATAACATGTGTTCTGTTTTTAGACATTTTAGAACTACCTGACACAAAATCAACTCCTAATTTTAGGAAGTTCAGAGAGGCAGATGTGTGAGAGACATGTATTTCAGTTTGTAGGGTGACCTTGTAGAAATGACTGATTAATGAAATCAAACAGAACCATAATAGTATACAGTTCAAAAATATATTAAAGAAAACAATACTTGACCAATACAGAAACGAGAGACCTGAATATGTAAATGTAAGTGAATAGACGTATGTTGTTGTAAGTGTTAAGTGTTTTATGACCTACAATGTTGTATGCTGTATGCATATCTTATCTATTTGATTTATCTGTAATAATATGATATTGTGAAGTACGGGCAGGACTATATAAGCATAATGCTTCTCCCTGCTCCTTTTCGAATTTATCTTTTTTTCTATGGTTGAAGCTGCTTTGTCTGTTTGTGTTTTTATCTTTGTGTTTTTGTTTCCTTTTTTCTATTACAACATACTGTTTATTCGAGAAAAATAAAAAACACAATCAATGTCTGTACTTTATCACTTTAGAAGGTCTAAATTACAAAAAGTTGTAACACTTCATCAGTTCCAACGCCAATTCAACCAATTGACAAAAAAAAAAAACAATGAGGGTCAACTCGTGTGACAAAAAACCAACAGGTCCACCAACACTGTCTACGTGGTGGTGTGTCAGGGCCTTTAGAGAAAAAGAAACATATTTTCTGTGTAACTTGATTGAACCAACCCTTTAATGCACAAGTTCTTTGTTCCATTCAAAGCAGAATGTTGTAAATACATAAAAGTTCCCAGACAAGTCAACAAACCCCATCTTTAACCCTAACCCCTAACTCTTTCTACAGTGCCAATTAACCTCCTGTTTCTTCTGTCCTAAACACAAATGAGTGACTCACACAGATAGAACTTGCATGCAACAGACCAAGTTGTTATGCATGGCCTGTCAATAAAAAACCCAGAGAAAGTGCCATTACCCCCTGTTGTGACATGGGTTGGGACTCAAATAGATTATGCACCTGCTGGCAGCATTATGTTCAAAACCCAAGGCGACGCCCAGACTCATAGATTATAGCGACAGCATTATGTTCAACAGGATTTCAGCTGTATTTGATTCCCAATTGAATTCTTCCACAGTAGTCAAGTTACAGATGCCTTTGAAAGTAAAAAAAAAAAGTGATTCCTTTTGAGACTATAAATACGTCGCCAAGAGGTCCAAGCTTGGTTTGTATTTAGTTAGGCTAATGCAGACAGGCAGGAGAGGAAGATTTTACCGTTTTGATCTGAGACATGGGCCCAACTTCAATTTCAACTACCGTATATAATCATGAGAGTGCATGGCAATGCTGGTAAAATTGCAAGGTGCAGACTGAGTCTGACAAAATCTATTGTTGTTTGCTTCATTAGAGAGCTATTTGTGTTCTGCCACAAAACTCCAAATACCAACTTCAAAAGCAGCCAAAGCCTTTTTTGTGCAAAGTCATGACTGATAACTCTGGGATGTGACATATCAGTGAATACTGTAGTTGTATAGAGAACTGACGTACTTTTTACCACTAAGTACACATTAATGGGTACTCTTTTTGTGTGGGTGTTCCATTACAACTAACCACACAACCCAATGGTGAAGTTGTTAATAGCAATCAAAGTCAGTGTATAAATGTATATAATTGGGAACCGTGGTTACATGCTAGATGCTGTGGTGACCTTGTAACAATGACTCAGCAACCTCTAAAAGATCTGCGTGTATGATTTATCTGTGTGCGGTGATATAACCTGTGAAACATGGATGTTAATATGTTTGTGAGGGTTCGTTTCCCTGTAACTTGGCAACACTGATTGTTGTTAAGTTACAGAGAACTTGTAATGGTAAAACAAACTTTACGCTTCTGTGCTACCAGGTAACTCACTGATAAGGCCACTTTCTATTACTTTCTAGATTACGTTGCAAAAAGAAACTGCTCATGTTAACTGAATTAGGCTTCTCTATGGCAAATAAAATCTTCCAGTTAAGACCTCAACTAAGGGTGTTGGCACAACATGCCAATGTGTTTTTTTTTTTCACCTTCCATTAAATCGGACTTTAAAGACAGGTTTTTTTCTTATATTTTGTGCAAATATTTACCGGTATATGTCATTTCCTTTACTGCTTAACATGCTGGTGTCATTGTCACCATATATCACCACTGACCTCATGTCATATTTATCATCAGCATAAGAATCTCTGAAATGTGTGTCATGAAAAACTGAATATCATGACCACATTAAAAATATATGCATCCTCTTATCTTAGTCATCCTCTCAAATGTTGGGATAATGGTGTGAGGGGGGGGAGGAATAAGAGCAGGGAAAGGCAAGAGGTGCCAGTGAGATCTTTGTTGGCTGAGTGTGGGGTTTCAACCAGGTGGCAAAGGGGTGAGGGGGGTGATGACCCCACACTTCCTCCAAAAACTGTGTCACTGCTTTCAAGTCAGCGCTGCCAGGAAAAGACAGGCATTGTAATGAAACAGACAGTAAATTAGTACATTTGTTTTGCCCCATATGCAAACACATTTTAGGGTTCGGTGTCTTGCTCGTGGACATTTCGGCATGTAGACAGAAGGAGCAAATCCAGAATCAAACTCCAGTTAAACTAAACCTGACCTTCTGACATTTTTAAGGAAATTCAGTTGACATTATTTAGGTCAGAAAGCCTTGAAAATAATTTAATTTGGTATTTATTTGATTTAAAGCTGCATAAAGAATGTGAATTTGAGAATTATTTAAGTTTTAAGTCAATTGTTAAGTGACAAGTTAAATGGCTGCCCTTAATGCAACTTTATCACAACCCAGACAGCCCTTCCGTCTGCCGCCGGAGCCCATAAAAGAAGCCTTGAAATTCTCCGTAATGAGCGGCAGCCTAAAACAACTGCTGGAAAGAAACAGACAAGGCTTATTGCCCATATAAAGACAAAGGGTGAAAACAGAGTAGGGGGCAATGTGTAAAACACTCCTATACAGTACAGTAAATACAGGCATTAGTGGTATATGTATGCACAGTTGCAGATCACACTCATGTGGGCCAGGGCCTAATTCTAACATTGCAGCCCTCAGGGGTCTTTAGACACGACTGATACAGTGGCCAGCTCTTTACTGAGGGGTCAAAGAAGGTCTGTAGGGTATAACTGTTTCAAGCACCAGTACTCAGCCAGTTAAAAATGACTACTGCCAACATAGCCCCACACACACACGATTTTACAACAAGTTTATCATTAGCATCATGTCATCCATCTGTCCTCCGATGTCTAACTGCTCAATATCGAAATGTATATAACTTTTAGGGCGCCTACAAAGCCTGACACACTGCCACAAGCTGTCATACTGGTAACAAAATATTCACTTGTATGTACGCATCCTCTTTCAAAATTGACAGACACGTATTCTTGTTTTAACACTAGAGACATTCAAAAAGCACTTTGGTTTGGTTAACCTAATGTCCTACAAAATACTGGTAGCCTGTGATTGTGGTCAAATATACAAAATATGACAATCACAGCCTGAGCAGTCTCGCATTGCCTGACCTACATCTACAGCGCTGCAGAGGAGGGTCTGGCTAGTCCACACAGCATTCCAGGATGGGAGAAAAACATGCTCTGGTATATTGATATTTCTTTAAACCAATCACAGTTGTCTTGGGCGGTGCCAAGCAACATTTTGTTACATCTTGTACATACCTTAAACGATAAATATAATGATTAATTATGACATTTGCATAGGTTTTTCCCCTCCAGGAGGTCCTGACCCCACTGACCCCAGGTTGTTTACATCCCGGGTGCCAAGGTTAAAGGTGACTTTTGTCACAAGTCTTCAGGCGGGTCTCTGAACCTGAATGTCACATTAACACTGCAAATCCAAAATGTAAATTCACAAAGCTCACCTCCACACTCTCGTTGACCTCAATTCCCCCATCATTGTCGTCGTCCAGCTGTTTGTGGATGTGCCGCAGCGCCTCCAGACTGAAGCGGTCGTCCTCGCTCATGCATGGCGGCATCACAATGCCACAGGGGTCTACAGGGGACAAAAAGGTTTAGGTCAGAGCTAAAGGGTTGGGTGAAGCCTACCAAGCAGCCCAAAGCACAAAGATTACATTTCCATGTCCAATTGTGTCAGAAACAAACAGAAAATCAATTATAGCACTTCCCCGTTGTTGTGTCACTTTGTTGTATATAAACTACATGTAGCTGCATCCGAGATGGTACCAGCCAACTTAAAAGAGCAAAGGATAATTATGCAGCCATTGTAGTTTCATGAGGTTGTGTTTTGCACATATTTTGTAGCATGAATATAAAGAAATGTGATGGACAAATTTTCACAGTTTTCAGGTGTTTTAGAGAATTAATTAAATCAATTAATTAAAAAAACAATCTGCAAATGAATCAATAATTAAGAACTTTTCTGTCCCCCTACAGGTTGGAAGCTGAATTGTCCCATCATGTCTCACTGGAACTACAGATCCACTACCTGATCTGGCAAACTTGCATAGTGTGGTTATAGCTGGTTATTATTTTAAGTTAATTTAAGGCATTATTTTAACATTATTTTAAGTTACAAAAACGTTATCTAGTGTTGCTTTAAAATATTAACATACACACACAAACACAAATAACATAGGAGAATAGTGGAACTTGTTTTCCTCTTATGTGTAATTCTTACATGCAATTTGTGCTAACTTTGCTCCACCCGCCTCTAAGGGGTGACCACACCTGCCCTCCAAGCATTTATTAAAAACCATGCCACTTCTTTGTGTGTTTTGAAATAAAGACAAAGGACTTTTAAATCACTGCTCCTGGCAGTCATATTCCTCTGAAACTGTAGCTCCAAATCAAGTGTGCAAAACATGTTCACTGTTTAATATCTCACAAGGGCCTGCACTTGAACCTAAAATTTGGACCACTGAGTCCCTCAGTCATTTGATTAACTCTTTGAATATTTAATTTGTAAAGACAGTGTTTTTGTGCATCCGATTAAAGTGATTAAAGCTGTGACTGTTATCACTACCATTTCAAATGCTGACAAAATATAAAGCATCCTTTCAAGTCAGAAGTCCACTCAGTACTCCTGCTGGACACGCGTGTCCTGTTGTCATTCCTGCAGCGTCCCAAGGCATCCCCCTCTTGTTTTTATTCAGTCCCCCTTCAGTCCCGCTGGGGAAATGATCCCCATTACTTTCAGTGTTCCAAGCCATGGATAGTGAGCTGGCCAGGTGCCAAACCGTCTCAATGGAGCCACAAAAAACACACAGAGAGACAGATAGAACAGCCACGAAGCCACAAAATAGGAGAGGGAGACACAACACTTAAATAACAATTAGATAGCAACACACACCCAAACACATGGATCAGGCTTTGGCAATGAGCAGTTTCTCTCATTCAGAGGAGCTATCTGGACGATAGAAAAGCCAACAGAAAATGCCAAAAATACAAACAGAGACAAATCGTGTTGTAGTGTCAAAACGCTTCATGATACATAATATACAACTGCACAAACTCAAAGAAATGCTCCATACATTTTCTGAATGCTCAAAAAGAAAAATGCAGAAAATGTAAAAATAATCTCATGCTGTCAACGATCAGTTTAAAAGTTTGACATTTTGGGGAAATATACAGATTAATAGAAATCTTGTGTCTGTATGGTAAATATCAAGTTAGTGCCAGTAACCTTAGCTTAGCATAAAAACTAGAAAAAGGGGTAAACTGCTAGCGTGGCTCTATCTATACATTAAAAAAATGGCCACCCGCACTTCTAAAGCTCACTTATGATTACGTTATATCCAGAGGTGGGTAGAGTAACCAAAAATTGTATTCAAGTAAAAGTACTGTTACTTTAGAATAATACATATGACTCAAGTAAAAGTAAAAGTAGTCATCCAAATAATTACTTGAGTAATAGTAAAAAAGTGCTTGATGAAAAAACTACTCAAGTAGTGAGTAACTGTTGAGTAATGTTTGATATATTTCTTAACACAAGCATCAATCAGACCGACAAAAATACAAAATAATCATCTTTAGGCAAATTATAGTTCATCCAAACAATAAAATACATTAAAATGAATTTATCAATTACAAAATAGCTTAAGTGAGAGACTTGTCACATCAAATTTGGATGGATACTGCATGTGCAAAACATACTGTATGTAACCTAAAAGATAAACATCCACCTATCCACAGCAAAAACTAAAATGAACGCTACGTTTCCTCAAGTTAGATGCTGAGTTTTTGAACGGTCACATGTCCGTTTGTTTTGGTCGACACGGGGTGTGTGTGTAACGCTAACCCGTCCCGCCGCCGCTGAGCTCGAGTATGGTCACGTGACTGCACAACGACGTTTGATTGGTGAAACACAGTCACGTGGTAGAGCCTTCAGCGTAAGTCTCTCTCTCTCTGTCAAAATAAAACATTAAAATGAGACGTACGCTGGGGGATAAAAACAATGACGCGTAGAATACCAAAGAGGAAAAAAGAAAAGTAAGGAGCTCATTGTAGCCTAATGTAGCGGAGTAAGAGTACAATTTCTTCTTCACTAATCTACTCAAGTACAAGTAAAAGAATAGTGATTTAAAACTACTCCTAGAAGTACAATTTTTTCAAAAACTTACTCAAGTAAATGTAACGGAGTAAATGTAACTCGTTACTACCCACCTCTGGTTATATCTTGGTCGTTTAACCCTTACAAAAGCAAAAGTAAAACAATGAGTTTCTGTTTTTTAACAGTTAAAACAGATCCAAGCTAGCTGTTTCAGTCTTTATGCTAAGCTAGGTTAATCTCCCCTGGTTCTAGCTACACAAACAGACAAAAGTGTATGTAAAGAACTGTAGGCATATCAAACTATTCCTTTTATATTTGGAATAGTTTGGAAAAGTACATAACAAAATACATACTGCAAAGAAAGTTGCAAACAAGTCCTGACTATTTTGGATGCATGTAAAAAAAATAATAATACATTTAATAAGTTTATCCATAAGCTTGTACAGTATAGTGAATAGGCGACCCTGTGGAACTTTCTGTGGGTTTTGATGTAGGATCTGTTTACTGAAACAAGACTTGACATGTTAGTTATGGAGTTGCCACTTTGCAATCTGCAGAAGAAGCAAAAGGAGACATATGATTGGACGTGTGCCTGGGCTAAGTTTGGAGGAGAGGACACTGGGGAGGATGTCCATGTCATATAAGGAAACCAGCGTTGGCAAGGGGCCGCACCTGGACAGAGCCTCACATCAATACAGTGCCAGAGGTTGGATAACACAGTGATCACTTGTTTTTGTGTAAAGGGATACAGTAGGTTGGTTAGACTAGATGAAACCACAGTGACTTTAAAAATCTCCCCCTGTCAACATGATGTGTGTAGCACTGAACTAAATATTTAACTTGTGTTTTGACTAAGCTGCTGCAATTAGAAAATCACCAGCCACTTCCTGGTATGACCACACTGATCTCTATCAAAATGGCTGGAGTATAAGCGCAAACACCATACTTTCTGTAAACACTGTGCACTACAAAAAAGCAAACCTGGCTCTTACATATAAAAGATTATGAACATGAGTCTCAGATCCACCTTATTTTAGCACGGTTTGTCAACCTCTGCACTTGATGCTTGAGAACAAGTTACATTATACATTTGCTTAGCTTTTCAGTGCAAGCTTGTTTGCATATCATGCTTATCTATTTAGCTGTATGGTTATTTCAGGTGCACACACACACACACACACACACACACACACACACACACACACACACACACACACACACACACACACACACACACACACACACACACACACACACACACACACACACACACACACACACGACTGCATATCCATCGTTAATCCAACTTTAACTTTCTTTGTTTCAGACATCAGAATTAGTTACAAACAACTTTCCTTGATGTTGTTAATCTTTTTGGTATTGTCATTTCTTTCTTTACTGGTGGCCTAAATCTGTTCTTCATGTGTGCAGAACCCTTCAAGAACCAACTATGTGTGAAGCTCATAGAGGAAAAAATAATTCTAAGATAAAAGAAAGAAAAAAATGCTGTCATTCACTGACAGTATTTAGGCTAGGCCACCTAGAGTGCAAATATGACAGCACAAGCCTTTCCTTCCCAGGTGTTCTATTTTTGAGTATGTTTGAGTAGGTTAAGGGAGAACTGCAAGCACTACAATGAGGAACCATGCGACAGGATGTGGCCATTGGTGACCCTGAGCATTCCGGGGGGACGCATGCAAAATCAAAACAGCCAGGAGAAGTAGTCCCAAAAGATGACAAAATTGGAAAGCACTGGGTTATTTTTAACACATTAGGCTCCCAGTTGTCAGGATATAAAAGCTCAACAATGGCAGAGGTCTCCCTTGCTCAAACACACACACAAGCAGATGTTAAGTACACACACACACACACACACACACACATACAGCAGGCAAACACAAGCAGGAAAGCAGTCTTACAGTAATTCACTTTGTCATAACTCACAAATGCGTAAAAGCTGTCACAGAGCTTCAGGTTTGGTTCAAAAGAATCCGATAACAAAAGTGTTTAGCTGTCAGCTGCTGCCTTTAAAGTGAATCCCGACATTTAAAAAAAAAAGAAATATGCACAATGTATGCATGTCATTAAGAAGCTTCTGGCTTCATTTTCAAAGAAAGCTTTTGACAGGAGAAGCAGATAGGGAGGAGTGTTTCAGTGACTTTTTGGGGACTTCCTTAAACCTGATTCAATGAAACACATGGACATCATATATAGCTGACATAGTGCACTAACCCCACTGCATTCTGGGTGTGTGCTGTGTTTCTATTGTTAGAGAACGACATCTTTACAAAGTCAGATAAACATTTTCTCATGCAGCTTGATGTGGTAATTTCAATTGACAGTATGGGCGTACCATTATTTTTCCAGTCTAAATTTCCATATGTGCTCTTCTTCAACTTAGATCAGCAGTATGACAGGACTGTATTTGGCCCATAAAAACACCAGAATAATTAACTTCTAAGTATTTCTCTGTGTCATAGGCCTCCAATAAAAACACATCAATGAGCAAAACCGTTTCACTGGGTGACAAGTTCCTTCAATAAGGCTTTTATTTTGTTTATGTTGAGTCTATTTTATATACACTGTCCTACTTACTCCCAAATACTCTGTATTGCATCAAACGTGTATTAATCTGCAGCTGTAAATTAGGACTGTAATCAACCAAAGAAAATCTTGGTAGACTAAACTCGTGAAAATTTCGACTAAAAATCGACGGGGGGGTGTGCGGGGTGTAACTGTACTGTCCTGCAGTACTTGTCCTTGTAGGCTATTTGCAGTATATTAAATCGTTTTTTACCTAATTGTTTTGCACTGAAATGACTCGTCTGTCGGCTCTGACAGCGCTGCATCAGCCTCATATCCTAAGACATAAAGTCCACAATTCCTTCCGTGATATTATTTTAGCGTTTGGATGATAGAGGCTTAACATCCAGCGTGGTGTGGGTGTGTCTGGGGAACGGGTGGGTGCGCCTGCAGTTATAAAACGATTATTAGACTATGAAATATGCCAACTCTGATATGTTCATACAGCCTACTCCAAACAGACAGGGCAACCTAGTTAACACAGACAGGTTAGCTTACCATTTTTAGGTGATACGCCATGTTTGTAGTCGAGCTGCGATATGCAAACTGTTGCTTGCAAACTTTGCATTCAACTTTTTCCCGTTATCTATTTTTGTAAAAGGCTGCCACACTGCCGATGTCTTCGACATGGTTGAGGAGGACTGACTGGACACTAAACACTCACAATTAAATAAATATTCAGCAAACCATCAGACGAAGGCTTTCTAGTACTTTCTTCAATCTGTTTCCGGTGGGTTGGGCTAATCCAAAAAAAGGTGAAAACAAGGGGGGTGTTCTGAAGACAGCCTGTTACTTGTGAAACAGGGGTGCTCTGAAAACACCCCCATTATCAATTAGTGCTTTCCACCCATGCTTCCACCCATAGACAGTCAATAGGCTTGTCGGTCCGTCTTGCCTGCACGATCCGTTCTGCGTAAGCGCACGGCAGATGATAATCATGATTTACCAGGGATTTACGGCACTGTGACTGCACGATCCGTTCCACAGTAGCGGTCTGCTGTTAGCCTCCACCGGAAAGCTACCGAAATTAGTTTAGCTAACAGCTAATTCGGCTAACTGCTAGCTGACAGCTTGATTCAACCTAAAATAACGTTACTCAAACTAAACAGTGGGGAAAGCAGCTACAGCTAAATTAAGACTTTATAGTAATAATAAAGACAAGTCTTGAGTGATTGTATTTTAAATGAGCACAAGTAAAGTAGAACTGACGTAACAGCTGTTACATATTTAAACGGTTAACTTCATTCATTCATTCATTTTCCATGCTGTCTCAGCCATAGACATATATATGTCTATGGTCTCAGCTAGCGGTTAGCCGAATTAGCTGTTAGCTAAACTAACGTTAGCTTTCCGGTGGAGGCTAACAGACTTTCTTTAACTGTCTATGTGTGAACAGATCGTGCAGTGTCGTAAATACGCGTTCATCATGATATCATATACGCATGCGCAGAACGGATTGTGCTGGCAGGAAGGATCGTGTACCCACAAGGCTCGTTCGAGATGAGCCAGGTCTGCGCAGAATCGATCACCGGCGATCGGCGCCCGTTGCATGCCGGTTAGATTTGTGTCCGACTTGATCCCGACTTGCTCTGACGTCATGCCCACGTGGGCAACGGAAATCTCACGAGAGCAAGGCGGCCGCAGTTCTGAGACGCAGGCTGCGCAGTTGCTTTTCACCGACTGCAAGAGCCAGGCGGACCCAGGCGGACCCAGAGCATGCTGGGAAAACGCCGGCTTCTCAGCTGATTTAACACCTGATTGGTTTACAACATAATGACGTTTTATATAAACTTTATTGTTTTTGAATCGGAGAGATTTTAATTGCTATTTGTCTGATTTAAAGACTTATTCTGTACAGAACACATGTTGTGAGGCTGACAGTGACGTTTAGAAGTCAGAGAGACTAAATCCGTTCAGATCACTGATCATCTACAGTCTGTTGTTAATTAACATCAGCAAAAGATCGCATGTAGAGCACTTTGACAGCTACTCTGTCATAATTAAAACAACTGCAGACTGTGTACAAGCTGATATGTGGGTCTGATTATATTTTATTAAATCGGAATCGCACCACAGTGTTTTTGTCACTTCCTGTCCAGCCTAAAGGCGGCTGGAATCAGCTGGAAACTGTCCGACTTTACCGCAGCTTTTTGTCCCCGCCCCCCGCTGCTGCCGCCTGCTCTCGTCCACTTTACAGGCGAGGCGCAGTTCATCTCGAACGAACAGTGTATGCTTCCACCTGATGAAATTAACACGGCAAAAAATCGACCAATCAGAATTTTGGTCGAGCCAGAACGTACCGACCAATAAATCGACCAGTCGACTGGGAGGTTACAGCCCTACTGTAAATAGTTCCCAACAAATGCAACATCAACTCGAGTTTGAGTAACCTTTGCTAAAAACTATAAAAGGCCAATTGCATGCCATAGCAGGATATGATGGGCTTGATATGCAACTCTGG
Organism: Etheostoma perlongum; assembly: GCA_026937815.1. Taxonomy (NCBI): domain Eukaryota; kingdom Metazoa; phylum Chordata; class Actinopteri; order Perciformes; family Percidae; genus Etheostoma; species Etheostoma perlongum. The sequence goes on from CM049389.1 coordinate 14,093,587, forward strand.
GGGAGCAAAGAGGACCAAAGTGGCCTCTTCTTACCTGCAAACTGCTCAAGATGTCTACATAAGTCCTGCTCTCACGCATACACACAAATTGTGTGTGTCTCTCTGTCTCGCTCTCTCTCTCTCCGACACATACAGCGTGTCAAAGACACAAAAACATACAAGAGTGTCCATTTATGCACACTCTTGAGTGTCTAAGATGGTGCTGAATGGCAGTACAGGTGGCGGCAGACTCAACAAGCAGAAAACGATGAAGTAACGCAGAAGCAGACTAGAGAACATGTCAGTAAACACTCCACAGGATAAAACAGATAAGAGTGAGCTCGCTTACACACAGAAGAGTTTCACCTCTTCATATTTCAGCCTTCTGACCGTGTCAGTGACTCTCAGATACTCTGAGACAAGCTGCTAGTAGCCGGCTGCGGTCAAACTGTTGCGGAGACTTAATTAGGTCAAGTTTAGCCAGGAGGTTGCCTTGTCAAATTAATTAAATAGCAATGAAAGAGCCACATCAGATGCTGAGTGATAAGTTGCTCAAAACTGTGTCACCCACATGTAGGGCCTAACACGGTGATCATATGAAAATCTGTTGTAGTTCATTTAAACACAAATTATGTGAAGAACCTGTTAAACTCAACTCTATGTTGCATGCGATCAAAAAGTACCTAAAACATATTTCCTGTCACAAAATAACATTTAAAATAAATGTATTGCAGCTTCCCCAGGGAAGGTACACTGGCTATCAAGAAATATTAGCAAGCATTATCTTCAAGCTAATGCTCGCTAATTAGAAATTGGTTCTAAGCTTAGAACCAATTTCGCCTTTAAACATCCTGGGAAACACATTCTCTTCTGATTGTGACACCAGATGTCAGACAGACTTCATCATACTTGATTTATAAAATGTGTGACATTTTTTAGTTGCCAGCCAAACCGCATATCAAAAAACAATATTTCTAGTGTAGTTCTTCTACAGTCCGCACATGCTAAAATACAAAGGTGACCAACAAATAAAGGTAATAAACTATTGTCATATTGTGGAAGGCAATTTGCTCATAAAAAAAAACAAAACAGGTAGGAGGTCTAGTCCCTGCTGAGTCAGCAGGCCATCTTAAACCAACGTTAGCTTTGTAGGATTTACAGCACATATAAACACAAAACTGCTTTTTTTCCATGGACAGATTTAGCTACTATAGATCTGTAAACTTCAAGCAACAAAGACGATTTCGTGTCCCCGTTTAGCTAACGTTAATGTTAGTCAACCAGCCAACTTAAACTAAACTAAAGGTAGCTTTGTAACGCTAGAGATCGTGAAGATTTTCCAATAATAAATAGCGCACATACAAATCTGCTTTGCTAGCTCAAACGTGTTGCAAACAAGATATCGGCTGAAAACTTGCTGATGTGATCCAAACATTTCCAATAACTCTAGAGCGCTGTATAATAACCCCAACTTATTTAATCCGATAAATCACTTTGATATAAATGTGTTGAAGAGTTTCTGTGTTCTCCACTGTGGTGAACAAAAAGTTTTCAAAATATATATTTTTTTTTTGTATTTTATTAGTGTTCAAAAAATATTTTTTGATTCAACTCTGGAAAGGCTGACATGAAAAAGACGGACTAAGATTTTTAGTGATGCGCATGGGGTGCTTTTAGATTTAAGCATGTTCTAAATGTCTAGTTGACCAATTAGATTGCCTGGTCAAATCTACTTGTTGTATAGTTAATAATATAGGTCAGTGGGGCGCATGGTCAGGTCACCTGGTTGAGCGTGCGCCCCATGTACAGAGGCTCAGTCCTTGTCGCAGCAGCCACTGGTTTGGTTCCGACTTGCGGCTCTTTGCTGCGTGTCATCCCCCTCTCTCTCCCACTTTTCTGGCTTAATCTATCCTATAAATAAAGGTAATAAAAGCCCACAAAATATCTTTAAAAATTAAAATTAAAATAATAAAAGGTCAGTTGGTCTATTTATACATCAGGAGTTGAACACAGATAAGAGTGTTATGCTATTGATCTCTGAAGAAAATGTTTGTTTTTTGTTTTATATAGTCAAGTCTGAGACAGAACTGGGGATTCATGTCTTGCTAATGGACACTTGCAGCCTGGAGTCACTGGGCCTTGAACCTTTTTCTTCAGGTTTCATTATTCACTTACTGGCTCTTCTGCCATGATGTAAAAACACAGTGGCTACAAATTTAGGCAACCTCCTGCTTGGATGTCAAACAGTATATTATCACACAGTGGAGGAAACACATACGCATTCTTTAAAATTCTCCGAACAAAAGGACTCAGTCCTTGGTGGAATTTGGAGGCTCCTCGTCATTGGAACAGTCCTTCAATGGACTTCGAAGATGTAACATGCTCAAAATTCAAGCTTCTTCCTTCTTCCGTGTGTCACCCATGTCACAGTTCATTGGATCCACAGTCATCGTGCCAAACTCATATCAGCTTTCCTGCATGTATGATGCATGTATTTACCATATGGATGATAAGTGAGATATGAATGCCATTCCTGCGTTGTATTGATGCCCTCAGCCGCCATAAATTAGTTAGAAGCTTTGCTCTGGGGAAACTCACATGTCTGACCCAGTCTATTGATTACGTAAAACTAAAGTCATACGTCAAGTGTGTCTTGTAAATAAAGCTAAAAATCCTATAACATTAAATTCAATACACCAATTAAATGCTCCAAATGGCGTGAAAGTGGGGGGAATGTGATGTCAATGTGTACCAGACATATCCCCTTCAACTAACGCCCATATGGCAGTGTCGTAAGTCAAGCTGACGGGGTCAGTGTTAAAGGCAAGTAAATAAAGCTTCTGGAGAGTCTACCATTTCAGCTCATCAGCAGCCATTAATAAGACACAAATATCATCAGCCACCTACAAATGCCACCAGCTAGTGTAGAGAGTTATGAGAGAGAGAGAGAGAGAGAGAGAGAGAGAGAGAGAGAGAGAGAGAGAGAGAGAGAGAGAGAGAGAGAGAGAGAGAGAGAGAGAGTTAGAGAAAGTTAGAGAAAGTTAGAGAGAGGGGTAGTTAGTTAAAGAGGAAGAAACAAGATACAAAAAGTTGTTTGTATGTTACTCTCAGTTTGCACAAGCTGTTAAAACAGACGTGTCATGAGCGTACATTTAAAAACTGACCTCTTTCACTTAGGTTTAAGATGGAATGTTGACTCAACAGGGACAACAGAGTGACCCAAGACAAAGCTCAAGGTGACTTTAATAAAGTTGACCAGCAGAAGGGGGAAAAAAATCTGACAGCAATTGTCTCTATGCAAAAATCAAACAAGCGATTTCTCCATCTTTATATGCTTGCTAAAAAAAACATTATTTATTTAGCCAAGGGTTTTTGTTGTTTGAGCAACTGCAATGCTGGCAGGTGAGCTTTCTGAAGCTAGGATTATGGGAGCCGCGGTGTTCCCGGCGCGAGTTGCGCAAGCCATAAGATAACGTCACCATGGCTGCCGTTTCCAGCGCAAAGGCTCCGCAAGCTGTTGCAGCGTGAGGTTTTGCACCTCTTAATTTGGGTAACTACCATATTTTTTACGTAAGTCACACTTTTTTTCATAGTTTGGCAGATCCTGCAACTTATAGTCAGGTGTGACTCATATATCAAAATATATCTAATTTAACATGTTTTTAAATGTTAATTCATTCTGAAAACATTATCGTCTACCGCCGCGAGAGGGTGCTCTAGGCTTGTGACACTACATGCTGCTCCTAAAGACAACTGAGAAAGACTGAACACAAACAAAATGCCCCCGAAAAGAAAATCCTTGTCTGCAGATTACAGACTGCAGGTAGAAAAATATGCAGCCGAAAACGGTAATCGAGAAGCAGAAAGAAAGTTTGGAGTGAGTCAGGAATTTGTGAGGGATTGGCAAAAAGGTTACTCTTTCTGCAATGAGCAAAGAAAGCTAATCGCGGGCTGAAAGCAAGATGGCCAGAGCTGGAGGAACGAGTCCACAGATGGACGAGAGGGGCTTGTCAAGGGTGCAGTTATGTCTCCACTCCCTGGTTGTTGTTCTGTGTTACATCCCGGACACCTATTCAGGCTGTTGTTCTGTGTGCTATTGTATAGTTGAATAACTTGCCTTTCTAGATTAAATGTCTGTTCTTGGTCTTGGATATTGTGAAATACATTTCTAAATAAATGCGATTTATAGTCCAGTGTGACATATGTTTTTTTCCTCTTCATGAGACATTTTTGACTGATGCAACTTATACACCGGAGCGACTTATAGTCTGGGAAATAAGCTGCACTTTCAGTTAGATTGGAAAGACTGGCGGTGCAGGTTTGCTTATACAAACATCAGTGTGATTAGTAATGTACATACTAAAGGCCCGTACACACCGGGACGAATATCGGCGGGCGTTATTCGTCAGCGTTTTTCGACGCGTTTTTTGTGTTCACACCCAAGCGATTTTCGCTGACGATGAGCCGAATGAACATGCAAATTCATTATCTGTCACTAGATGGCGCTTAATGTAAAACAGAAATACCCCCGTACATGGGGTGGCGCTGCCCAACTTTGCGCTTCTGATACTCGCTTGCAACTCAGAAGAAGAGCAGAGAAGAAGAGAGCAAGTATTTAGAACATTTCTTCTAAATCAGGTATAGCTCTTTATGTTCCGAAACCAACGAGACCAGCAGCTCAACATTTATTTTGGACATCGTGCTTTGCCTCTTCCTCGTCTTGTGGCAGTGATGACGGTGGCGTATGTCTTCTTCGTTTGTGTGCTCGGTAAGACCGTTTTGTGCTTGAGCGCCGCCAAGTTGTGTTTTAGTGTAACTTCAGAAGCACAAGACACGTGAGCAAAAGGGCGATTTCATTGGTCGGATAGTTTTTGCACGGCGTCAACCAAAAAAAAAACGAACCCGAGGCGTTTTTTTAAAAAATGACGTTTTGCGCGTGGCGCAAGCGTCGGTGTGCACACTCTCATTGACGCCCTTTGTTTAGTCACGACGCGTTAAACGTCGGCGAATATCGCGCGCAAAATTCGTCCCGGTGTGAACAGGCCTTAAGAGTCAAACTGCCTTAAATATGGGGTCAAAGAGAGACACCACACTGGGAAAAGAAGAGGCATTTTGCATTTGGTGGAAAAACAAAGAAGATAACTTCATGGAAAGTGTGTTCTGAACAGTGTTACAGACAGAGGGTCATTTTGATCTGGAGATAAACAACAGACACGTTAATGATTAGATTGGCGGTACGTCTGTGTTCATCAAGGATGTGTTTACTACTGTTGCCAGGCAGCATGTATTCCTTGTATTGCTTATTTACAGATTTTTTTGTTTGTACGCCCTCTTTCAAAGAATACTGCAACGAACAATGCGTTGAGCATAAACCGCTCTGTGTATGCTTGTGGCGCACGCGCCAACTACGGAAGCCCACACAGGGTGTCACGTGTGAGGATATCCAAAGCTTAACTCCCCAAGGTGGCTCCTAAGGCATGTCAGAAGAATGTGTAACTGCAAAAACAATAAGCAAACACTAAAAGCAGTGACTCGTCATTAGTAGATGAGTCAACGACATGCATTCATATTTCTCAACAGCCACCTACACAAAGTGATTTCCAGCCAAAACATATTCTTGTAAAACCACATGCACACTAAGTTACTATACATGTGTCCAGGCTTCAGACGTTTGACATGTCTCAACTAAACCTGATCCACCCTGAACTGTATTGTCTGTCTGTCGCAATTTTCTAAATGTGAGAAGGAAATGGATTATGGACAATATAGGTGGGGCTGGATCACCTCAGGCAACTGCAGATCCCTACATCCCTTCTTTTTGTGTGACAGAAACCTTGAGTGTAAACAGAACATTTCTTTGTTTACAAAAAACTCCACAGGTCTCATTCAAGTTTGCATTGCATCTACCCTGAACAGAAAAAGCCTTCTACTTCCCTATTTTTGATTCAACAGGGGCTATGGAGAGCTTTGTCTATGACCTTTTTGAACTTAGTCATATCCAATACAACAGGGCATCCCTTCCCCTTCTAAATCACCTTAATGAGTACCAGTAATCCTCTGCTTAGGCCACAACTAAAAAAAAAAAAAAAAAAAAAGGGGGGGACAACTAGAGCAAAACATGTGGAGGCCCACCAAGTGTGATCTAAAAACTTCCAGAAAAGGAGACGCTCTTTGCTCCCGGGCGTCCCAGGAATGTTTAATAACAGCACCAAACACGAGATGTGTGATGTACGCGGCTGGCCCGGGGAAGAAAAGCAGGAGAAGAGAGGATGAAAAGACAAGAGGTTGAGCACTTGTTTAATTTGCTTGCTTGGACTTTGACATGCTCCTCTGGAAATAAGGTTATTGGATTGAATGTCTATGGAAGAGACGAGGGGCCGGCAACTGAGATCACATGCTAGCTTTAAAAAGTTAACAATGAACAATGAAAAGCATGACGACAACTCAACATGCTTTGGCCATGTAGGAACGGGATTCAATGTTCTTGCACAACTCGAACATCTGTGATTACAAGACAAAAAGAAATATTTTAGTCTGCACACACGGAAGATGCAGCCTGGATATCCCCTGACTGAGATTTAATAAGTGCTCTTTACAGTATTTGTGTCATAGCCTTAGGACAGGAAAGCTAAGGTTAAGACTTCCCTACTAGAGAGACGCATCTCTTTTAAGGTTTGGTACCCCATTTTCCCTGACCTTGTCACAAATTGGTTAAACAAATAAAAGAAGGAAATAGTATAAAAAAACAAGATGTGTATGGAAGTGAATAATAGCTGTAATGATTTGAATCTTAAAAGTTTTAATACATCATTAACCACTCTTTACCCTTCCAACTCCCTAATAAAAAGTAATCTTGTAATCTCTGATTGAGCCGAAAAGTGTGAAAATTCAGTTGAGCGCATAGAAGACGTTTCATACCGTTCAAGCAAAACTGGAAGAAAACAGACTTCTGAGGGTAAAGAAGCAGAGTGACACATCTGACATGGACAACCTCCTGTCGTGTGCTACTGTACATGTGTGAAAAGCTTGGCATTTTTTTGTATGTTGTTTGAATTCCCCTCTTTGAATATTTCCAGTAAGCAATTTTACTTTAGGGCACTTCAAATTTTAGGGCTTACAAATTCAAAAGAAGAAATTGCCCAATATTTAAACTATTCAATATTCTAATTCTGACAGGTAAATAAAAAAAATTATGCTGCTCGAATTGTAGTATATATATATATATATATATATATATATATATATATATAGTAGTTGGCTACTTGGAATTTTTCAGTACAGTAGATACATATTTATATATACTGTATTGATAGAATATATATATCTACTGTACTGAATTCCAAGTTGCCGCATAAATCCGAACCACATAAATTCAGATATGGTTTTCAATGTAAATTATACATACAGTATAGACTAAGTTCTGTTGTGCATCAAAAGATGTGTTGCATCTGACAGCTGACTGCAGTTTAAACCACACAGATCTTTCAAATTTGAGGGCTCATATTACATACATAGTTGTAAAAAAAAAGCCTGAGCTCATTAGTTGCACGACAACCGTGAAAAGAAAATATGTGCACCTTCAGAAGAAACAGGTGAAGAAGAGCAGTAAACGATAAGAAAATACTGTACACTGCTCTTGCTCTATATAAGATTTATTATTACCAACGTTTCCAGCTCGTTGGATCTTACTTTACCGGAGCATTGTTTAAGATGTGTGCAAATTGTAAATTTCAGAAATCCACAGACCTCTGCATGGCCATGAAAGAGGAAAGATTTAAAATGACATTTATATGAAAGAAAGGAACATTTACACAGCCTGTTCAAACTATCACTATTAACTTTAAACCTACAAGGTTTCACAGAATAAGCCTATGTCTTTGTGTGCTCAGTGGGCAAGGACATGTTTTTCCTCTGTGACCGAGACACTCGCCCACGTGTAAAAAACAGCACCTCTGATTCATAGTTTAATCATTTTTAAACCATACAAGCGATTGACTTACCAACTGGAACTTCCAGCCTCTTTCGGGGTTGTTGGGCTTTAAATCCACACTGTTACATCCAAGATTGATCCACTTTATGTCCATAATTCATCGCGTTTTGGCTCATTTCTGCCGCTAGCTCGCGGCTCCGTCTCTCCTCTGTGTCTGTTTACGGAAATACAGGCCCCAGTATGCCCATATAAGGAAGACAACGTCACCCTCTTGTATGGGAAGCCAGAGGGGACAAAAAGGCCAATAGGCTGTATAGAACATAGACATAAGGCTCGTTCGAGATGAGCCAGGTCTGCGCAGAATCGATCACCGGCGATCGGCGCCCGTTGCATGCCGGTTAGATTTGTGTCCGACTTGATCCCGACTTGCTCTGACGTCATGCACACGTGGTCAACGATAATCTCACGAGAGCAAGGCGGCCGCAGTTCTGAGACCCAGGCGGCGCAGTTGGTTTTTACCGACTGCAAGAGCCAGGCGGACCCAGGCGGACCCAGAGCATGCTGGGAAACGCCGGCCTCTCAGCTGATTTAACAGCTGATTGGTTCACGATCGACTCAACATGATGACGTTTTATATAAACCTTTTATTATTTTTTAATCGGAGGGATTTTAATTGCTATTTGTCTGATTTAAAGACTTACTCTGGACAGAACACATGTTGTGTGGCTGATAGTGACGTTTAGAAGTCAGAGAGACTAAATCTGATCAGATCACTGATCATCTCCAGTCTGTTGTTAATTAAAATCAGCAACAGATCGCATGTAGAGCACTTTAACAGCTACTCTGTCATAATTAAAACAACTGGAGACTGTGTACAAGCTGATATGTGGGTCTGATTATATTTTATTAAATCGGAATCGCACCACAGTGTTTTCGTCACTTCCTGTCCAGCCTGAAGGCTGCTGGAATCGGCTGGAAACTGTCCGACTTTACCGCAGCTTTTTGTCCCCGCCCCCGCTGCTGCAGCCTGCTCTCGTCTACTTTACAGGCGAGGCGCAGTTCATCTCGAACGAGCCTACTATAAAGAGTAGACGCCGCATTGGCTGCTGAGCGCGAGAAATCCAGCCGCCATCTTGGACCGGTCATACTCGTTACTTGGCAGCAGAAGATACAAGATGCCAGAGCACTGTGCAGCGTATTCCTGCTCAGATCGGCGGATTTTTTTAATCTTATCTCTTTCACTTTGGGTTCTGTGAAGCATTTTGTAGGCCTATTTTGTAGAACCCGTCCTGTTCTGTAGACATGGTCCTTAGTTATTCATGTTGGACCAGTCCAATATAACTTTCAGTTAAAATAAACCTTGTGTTGTAAGAAAACTTGTTTAATTTCTTATGAATCTATTTTGTAATTTTATATATGTTTAAAATATCGGAATTCATATCGATGTTGCAATAGCACATTTTGTCAATGTTGTGCAACCCTAGTGTGTGTGTGTGTTTGTGTGTGTGTGTGTGTGTGTGTGTGTGTGTTGGGAGTGGGGCTGCTAAATGTCAAGGTCTGGGAGGCAATTGATGCAGAACAATGTGGTAGTACTGTGCGTGTGTGTGTGTGTGCTTGCGTATGTGTGCGTGTGTGCGTGTGTGTGTGTGTGTGCTTGCGTGTGTGTGAGTGTGTGACAGAGAGAGAGAGACAAATATAAAAAGCTTCAAGTAGACTCTAATAATATAATCATATTGTTTCTTGTACTTAAATATCTGACTTTACGGTCACTATCTGTTTCTTCTTCCCTATCATTTATGTGTGTGCAAATTATTTTTCTATAATAGGTATTTATATCTATTATAGCCTACATCATATATGTGATGTAGGGGTATTTAGGGGTATTATATACATCATATATGTGATGTAGGGGTATTTATACCTATATAGCCTACATCATATATGTGATGTAGGGGTATTTATACCTATTATAGCCTACATCATATATGTGATGTAGGGGTATTTATACCTATTATAGCCTACATCATATATGTGATGTAGGGGTATTTATACCTGTTATAGCCTACATCATATATGTGATGTAGGGGTATTTTGCAAATACCTATCATTTACAAATGATAGATACACCGAGGATGTCTGGTCTAGGGTCTAGGGTGACCAGACGTCCTCGGATTTAGGGGACAGTCCCCCGTTTTTGTCCCCTGACTAAATACAGAAGAAAAAACTACCTCTGTCCTTGTTCTTTTTTTTTTTAAAGACACATTAGGTTTTTCAATCAGATTTATAGTCAAACTGGAAATATCCCCGTTGCTCTCCCTTTTCCGGGATTATGTTCCCAGTTCTGATCTCGGACGTCTGGTGAATTTATATCATATCAGAATATTCTATTACTGTTAAGCACACTTTGAATATTAAAATACGCCTAATCTTGTGTCCTGTATCATAGCTACATGTATGACCTTTGTAGCAAAAAAACCCATGAAAATCAGTTGGGTATTCAGTGAGATTGATTAATTAAACGCGCTGACAGCTCATTGCACCTGCCAAACACATTACACTGAGTGAAGCGGGTGACCGGTCCAAGATGGCGGCCCCAAATCTCGTCAGCGCCAATAGGCAGTAGCGGTCGATGCGGCGTCTACTCTTTATTATGTCTATGGTATAGAAGGCCAAGAGGCACACAATTTTAGACACGCAAATGCTTGTGTAGCATTGCTGTGGGTGTAATATCAATAAATATGACATTATTATGTTATTATTGGCATAAGTAAATGTCATGAGAGCAAAAGCGTCTTGACTTTCTTTGAAAAAATGAATGTATTTTGTCAACTGTATAAGTTATAATGATTATTTCTTCACAGTGTGACTCCCAAGACATATGATAAGTGTTTTAGAGAGTAAAATGGCTTATTTATTACTTATCTAACTGTGATATCAATACATATCTGGAAGAGTCATGTTCCGTTTTATTTATTTATTTATTTGTCTTTAAGGCCCTACAACCATTTTTAACATGCAAGTGACCTCACTGCAACCCAAATATTCTAATAACCCAGTTTGTCCTAAAAAAAATAATGTTCATAACTTGACTGTAACAGGGTTGATGTTTTACAAGCTTTTTTATAAAATAAATCCAGACGGACAATAAACTGTAAAAATGGCCTTAGGGCTCAGAGGGGCAAAAAGTGGCAATAAAAGACAATTTGGTTTTGGACACTTTAATCACTAGTCTGGCCAGACCAGACCAAGCCAAGCTCAATAGATTTGAGATTGAGCGTTGGTCTGGGGAGTCTCCTCTGTATTTTCTCTGCACAAGAGGTGTGACCAACGGGCATAGTTCAAATGACTATGTACGCAATTGGATAGTTCTTCAACCGATCAGACCAACGATCCGGGGGACGTAGAAGTGACAGCGCCATCACTGGGTTGCTGCGCTTCAGTGGTGTTTGGTGGCCGCTATGCTGAATGTAAATGCCGCTATGTTGAATGGGCGGCTGTGGCTCAGCGGTAGAGCGGTTGCCTGCCAATCGGGTATGACACGTTATGCCGTAAACCGTTTACATCTGACCATGCAGGACTCAAATCTGCACTCGCCTCACATTGGGCAGTGACAACTGTATTTGACTGTGGATGTCTCAGTCAGATAATTTGTGGCAGACAGATGATGTGTAACACAAACTGGGCCCATTTCGGACCAGATCAAGGGAAGGTTACTGAAAACCCACCTGTTGGTCCGGACATGCTACTGTTAGCAGCACTAAGTAGGATTAGCAGTCAACTTACTGCAAATCCCCCTAACCAAGACGGTCGAAAAAAACAACCCTGAAAACTATATCATAAAACTGTATTAACTGATTTTTTTGGGCTTGCATCGGAAATAAGCAGAAGAAAAGGCACATAGGTATGCATCCTTCAAGTTTTCTATATTGAATTACATTTGCTTTATATTTGAATCTCCCTGTTATTTGGTCTCTACGTATATTAGTTTGTTATGAGCACAGGTCAGAGCACAAATGTTGGTGGAAACAGACTTGAGTGGGGACAGCATACCAAAGAAATACACACCGCTATTTGCCCCTCTTGCCCAGGCCACCACATCACATGCCCTCTGCCAAGGGAAAGTCCCTGAAATCAGAGGGGACTGCTCCTCACGTCCAAAATATCTAACTTTAAATCCCACTCAAATATATATAATGTATGTGTGTGTGTATACACACACATACATTTCGCTGAAAATGAATGGAGAATTGGTTGTGTACATAACATTTGTTCACCTTTTTCATTTCTAAATAGTCTTCCACAGGTAGTCTCACACTGGAAAACAAAAAGACATCTTTCTAGGTTTAATCTAGCAAAACTGAAAGCACTGACAAAACTAATGCACACTAACTACATGTGATTAGCCAGGAAATGACATGCAAAGCAAGAAAGCCACAGTGACAATTTTAGACTTCTGTGAAGGGCATGGCATTGGCATCTTCCTGTGTTAAGGTGATGGGTATTATCACAGCAGGATCCCACTCTCGTAACAGGACGTGGCGGTGACCCCTATCCGCCATTTCTCTCTATGGTTTAGGGATGCAACAGTGATCGATCGTTAGATTCATTCATTGTGTGTCTATAAAATGTCAGAAAAACAGCCATCAAAGTTTACATAACCCAAAGGGGACAAACTCATTTTTAATGGCATGTATAAGAAACGTAGCAGATTTGAGAAGCTAAAATAAAGCAAATGTTTAGCATTCTTCCTTCAAAAATGACTTGATGATTAATTTTCTGTCAGTGTACTATCTGTTTCAGCACTACTATGTTTGTACCTTATTAAACTGAGAACAGCCAATGGAACCTAGACCATACATATCGCTGTATGTTTTTGTACTTTTTCCTGCTTATTGGACTAGTGTTGCCAGCTTGTGTGCATCCATCACAAAGGGCTGATCCAGCCAAATGCCCATGCACTGCCAGCAACGGGATCAACACCTTTAAGTGTGACAGAGTTGGACAACAATAGTCCCTTCTGGGCTGATTGAGGGCAGAGGGTTCTGCTACTGTCGGCCACTCACAGCAGGAAACACTGTACAGTTGAGTACAGTGACCTACATCTCTTACCAAGGCGTTTTCTGCATGAGTGAATCAGCTTACTGGCTGCTTAGTGTTGTATGCTTTTATTATCTTATCTACCAAATAAAGGATGGCCGATAATATCGGCCGTGCAATTCAGCCGATATTAGGCATTTTAAAAACTTACTTATTTAAAAACTTAAAACCGGACGGTCAACCATATTATGTGCATAATTTGTCCACCAGAGGGCACTCTACAACGTCCCTGTTGGCAACACAGATTTTTGTTCAAAGGACTTCATGTTTCATATCTTAAGTTTGTATTTTTATTTATTAGATCTTTAATATATTTTGATGTTCCTCAGTTCTGTTAATAACTAACATAATAACTAATGTTAGGGAAACCGGTTTATGTCTTGTTAAGAGTTTCTGGATTTAAAAAAAAAAAAAAAAAATACAGTATATATATATATATTGGCCGATATATCGGAATATCGGATTTTTAAATACCAAATATTTGTATCGTATCTGCCTTAAAAATCTTTATATATATATATATATATATATATATATATATATATATATATATATATATATATATATATATATATATATATATATATATCCCGTTATCGTGTATCCATAACATAATGTGGATTAGAGATTCAAGAATGTAAAACACGGATTTGTCTCAGCGTTTAGGTTATTTGACAGTGATACATACGGTGAAAAAAATGGCCTGACTGTCATTATCGTAAACAAAATTTTTAAATTAGGTAGCCAATGTTTCTTTAAAGATATTGAAAAAAACATAGATAACAAAGGAACAATAACTCCTCAATGGGGATTAGCGACTTAACAATGCCTCCATGCCAGTGAATCAGGTCATTGACTGTGTCAGAGCGTGTTGGTGAGTTCCACTCCGATCCTCTCTGCCATGGCTTGTGACCGTGGGACAATTATCTCACCGGTGAGCCTAGTTGAAAGTCAGACTGGCCCGATGCCGCTGTGACAGATCTCGGTAATGATAAGGAACAATCTGAACTTGCGGCGTCAATGTCAGCAGCACCCACAACAGGGAGCACGATGGAAAAGGCACATGGAAAACTTTATAAATACACCAGTCTGTTCTGTTTCGTAATGGCCTCATTAGGTAGGATCACAACCCTAAAGCCCCGGATTGAGATGGGCGGCAGCTGTCCACTTCTGGTGGAAGTCGACTGGGCAACTGAATAGCGACAGTACGGCAATGCGTCGCCGGCCTTTCGTTTGAGGTTTTTAATGACCTATAAATGAACTATGCATTAAAGCAATATTTAATTGATTTTTGGCCACTTGGGTGCAGCAGAAACAAGCTAAAAAACACAAAACGTGAATTAATCAAATTAATATGGAAAACAGTTGCCGTTTTACCCATCCAGCAGAGCAACATTATCATTCATTTACAGTCCTGTTTGTTGTCACCTAGTGACAGTAGGTCCAATATTAACTCTGCTTTTTTAGCTCTGTCAACTCCTGAGGGAAATCACTGGCTGTAAAGCTGCTAAATGCTCCACTATGTTCACCAGCTAGTTGCTAACTTTGCAGTTTGTTGCTGGGCAGGTAGTGTACAGTGGGTTTTGTTAAGAGTTTTTTGCACACTCACAATAAACTAGCTGCCTGCTAAGGTTGAGCGGAGTGGTGAGATTGAACCAAAAACATTAAAGATGTAGTCCGTAAACCAAAATGAGCTGAAAGTTGCTAAAGCTATCGAGCATTTTAGGGTCCTTTTTTCTTTTTGGCTCTTGGGGCACCCTCCACAACAGTCTGTTCTAGTCAGGGAAAGGAAATGGCTTTGCCTGTTGAGCTATACTCCACAGAACCAGGACATTATGACTCGCTCCACGTTCACTCTGAAACTCTCTCTATTAGCCCCCAGAGCGAACCCAGAGCTCTGAAGCTCCAACACCGCAGCAGGAAGAAAGCCTGGCTTTTCTCAAGTGTGAGTGTTACTTTGATAGAACATGGGTCAGCCAGCAGTGACGAAAGTATCACAAAATGCAAATTCATGTGCTCCCTGCAGTACCGAAACAAGCACTAGCAAGAGAGGCAAATGTTCAACCTCCTTTCCAAACAAATCCCTTTATTTATGCAGTCACTTTTCTCTGAGATGGCCAATGTCACCTCTGATTTAGCTATATAAACAAAGCAATATCCTGCGAATTCTTTCCACAATTCCACAATCTCTGAATGAAATCTGGACAAAAGACTTATAAAACATGTAAGAATACCATACGTGTCAAACAGAGTGAGAGAGATCTACTCATCTTTGCTTTACTGCTTTTGAGTTTGTGTAATTTAACCCACAGCAGCCAGTTTCTGTATTTGTACTGTATTTGTGTTATGTAAAGCTTATGCTAATGATAGTTGTATCTAAGACGACTATCATTCAGCAAGCACACTACTTGAGAACTGGATGTTCTTTGCAGTCAGAGGGAAGGGCTTTGTTTGTTGAAACGCCAAACAAGCTAAGTACACCATTAAAACGAGAGAAGACCACGTTCACATTGCTACTCAACCAATCTCCTTTACAAATGCCTTTCTTTTGTTGCATAAAAACACCATTTTCTTCCTCAAGGGTGTATGGAAATGATTTATGATTCCTTTTGTTAAAATCTACTCTGAATTTGGCCCATGATAAAAAACTGCAGTGCATGCAAGTAAATGTACAATTAATACAGGAACCCTACACAGTTAAGACGTCAAACAATGGGTTACAAGTTTTTGTTGTTAAGACAAAGACCTGAAACATGTCACATTACTTCAACTCAAACTGACTGGGAAATGAGTTTAACACCAGCACAAAAACAACTCTACACCTCAACATTCAATTCAAATCTTGTGTAACACCAAAATCAATTACTACATCAGTACCTGATTCAGCTTTGTAAAGGCAATACAAAATCAACCAGGTTATCTGTTACTCTTCTGTGTTTTTAATTACATTCTAGACCACAATAGGATGTTGATGCTCAATATGATGACAGCTGGTTGTGTTTGCAAAATTTACTGACAACTATTAACTGGCACAATAATCTGACAGAAAAACTAATACAACATAATGATCTCCGAAAGTGTTAGTGTTTAGCCACATTGGTGTTTAAATTTAACATTTGATATTCAAATTTACACTTTTCAGGCATGTTGGGGAACTCTGACATGACTCATTTCTTGTCAAGGGTGCTCTGCTCAAATGTGACAAATTGCACACTTATGTAATCCTCCTCCATCACCATCCTCTGCTTTATTTCTGAAACAAAATCCCAGCTTCTCTTTTGAAGATCCTAAATCATGGGGGAGCTGCCTGACCCACCAAATGTTAAACTCAACCCCCCTAAACTCACAGCATGCTAAATGGCAGCTTTGAACCCTAAACTGCTTTAATAACAAAAGCCTTGTCTCTAACCTCCTTTTCCAGGGTAAGAAATATGTTTCACTACTACAGAATGTGTGGGGCAATTAGGCCTAACTTCAATTTGTTAATTATCCGATGCTTCGATCGAAGGAGCATGATTCGACTGCCAATTTCACAGTCAAATCTTTGCAAAGGCGTTATGTAAGGAGGATTAAGCCATTTTGCCAGCTGCTGACTGCTTGACATACCCTCCAAACAATTTTCAATTAATTTTCTATACCCTTGCACTACTTATTAATGTCAAGCCCCCACATGAGCTGACGATCAGACAACTATAGGAACGACTTGACAATTTGACTATAGTATATACCCCTAGAGGCAATTACAGTGTGTGTGTGTGTGTGTGTGTGTGTGTGTGTGTGTGTGTGTGTGTGTGTGTGTAATACCAAAAATTCAGTAGTCTATGCCAGTACCAGTAAAATAACACGATTCTCGATGCCAAGTTCGATACCGGAGTGAAAAAAAAAAGGATTTTCTAAGATTCCATGTACTTTCAATTGAAACATAAACTTCTTTATTAAAATATTTTTAAAATATCAAAATGCCATAACAAGACATACAAAACATGTTCAGGGCTTAAAGTATTCCAGCACCATGCCGCGTGAAGGATTTTTGGGGTATGACTATTTTAGAGAAATAAATAAATTAACAAGTCCACATAGGATTTGTTTTTGATACGCTAGGTTTAACCAATCATTGAACCACCTAATAATGAAACGAGTTCTAGCCAATCAGATGCAAAGTAGGGTGGGTCCTTGCCGAAAAGCGAGAGTGCGGTGTGTGGTCTCCGTGGTAACGCAGCTGAAAAATTTAGATACAGCTTTAGTGGAGAAAGGAGTTAAAAACAAATGGCGCTGGGCATAAATAGAGGACAAGAGGAAATAAAATAAAGAGGGTGGAGACGGGAAGCCGTTTAGCATGTGGTGCCTCAAATTGAGCACCTGGCTGCAGCGTATGTTCAAGGAAGATACTCGCTGTACGACGGCAGCGGTTACAAAGTGCTTGCTAGTCATTAGATGCTCGTCACAAAGCTTTGTTCCGTGCACTCTGTAATGTATGAACTGGAACACTCTGAAGCGTATAGACCTCAACAGTCCTGCCCACAGCAGGTTCCGGAACTAAAAATACAATGCATTTTCTCAATTGACAGTATAAGCCATAAAATTGTAACCGTCGATGGTAGACTTAAAACCAGCTACAACATGACTAAGCGATTGTATATGCTAATATAGATGCCAAAAATTCATGGGGCACCAACCTTGTTTTGAGATAAATGTCTTGTTTTTATGCGATGTCTTGGATAAGTACTTCATTACCCACAATCCTGAACAATCCCACAGTGGGGCCTCTGATTGGTGGAACTCATGCTAGTGAGGATGGGAGCTGTCGGTACCCGATCTGTGAGCATGCGCAAGATGATAATCCTCCTCTATCCTGTTTTACGAGGATGTACGGCACTGCACAAATCACAATCTGTTCCCCGCTTCAAAAAATGGGCATCGTCTGTGTTTTGTCATTTTAGAACTGGAAGTTGAACTGGTTATTAGTATTGGTTCTTGTGACATCCCTAGTGTGTAAATATCCAAGGAAAATGTGATTAAATGACATTTAAGTAGCAACACAAACACAATTAAAGATCCACTTAAGCAGCTGTTAATCTATTAAGGAAACTGCATTTACAGGAGCCACATGAACACAGAGACACACACAGACTTGTGTTTTCCCCGCCTGACGCCCAGACCAGTGAGAAGGCAGCTGACCTTTCCACGGAGCCGGCTGGGAAATGGATAACGCTGCGGTCATGTTTACTGACACTGAATTAAGTCACCACTATCCCTGCATTCACTGCACTTCATTGTTCACATGGAGACATTGTCCCATGGTTCATTTTTTACACCAGCTCATTGTTGTGTAAAAGGGCAAGGTGCTTTTTTCTTATTCATTAATATATTATATATCCCTGGTTTATTTTCAAGAGCTGCTCAACACTTGTAAACAGACAGTCATGAATGCTCAACAGCTGGGACTAGGTTTATTACTTTCTCCGCCAGCCTTAACAGACCGGCAGGTGGTAGATGGTAGATGTGTTGATGAACATAAATATAAAGATGAGTCTATATACTGTAGACCTCGACTGACATGGCCATATGTGCATCTTCTGAACGTTAGCAGTACAACTCAGAAATCATTTAGTATTTGTGCACAGCCCAAAGTGCAAAAGAGTCAATAAATACACTTGAAATTTGTAGTTTAAATGTTGCTTCATGGAATTTTACTTGAAGTGAATGCTAATATTTGCATCAGTAACAACTTGTTAGATGCTTGATAATCAGCCTAAAGGTAAGCGAGCGGAGGAAAGTGCTGCAGGTAGATGTTTCACTAACCCGCTTTCAGCCAACTTGAGTTGCATTCAGCAGTGGGTGGAGTTTGTTCAGCTGTCATGGAGATGGTTCAGTTGACTTGAGCATTGATTCTTTTAAATCACATAAAAGGGGAGGGGAGATTATAATCGTTGTTTAAGGGTGGTCAACTGTATAATCTCAACTGAATTTCATCCTCTGATGTAGGTCATGACATGCAGCTAAAAGCTCCAGAAAGTTTCCAATAAGTAGACCTTGGCTTGAAGGAATAGTTTTTTGGCAACATATGTATTCTTTTTTTCCAGAGTTAGATGAGATGATTGATACCCCTCTTATCTCATATTCCTGTAATGCTCCCTTGTTAAAGTGCTCATATAATGCTCATTTTCAGGTTCATAATTGTATTAAGAGGTTATACCAGAATAGGTTTACATGGTTTTATTTTCAAAAAACACCATATTTTGTTGTACTGCACATTGCTGCAGCTCCTCTTTTCACCCTGTGTGTTGAGCTCTCTGTTTTAGCTACAGAGTGAGGTAGGGCTGTGAGTGAAAATGTGACGTGTGATGCAATATTGTGTTATGTATCTAGAATTGTCCATTAGCTGTGTAAAGTTATGTGTGATATCTGTAAAAGATGAACGGACTCACAGTAGTAAAACAGATTGTATTCTGATCCAAAGACTCTATCTGAGAGATAAAGAACACTAAAAGATTATACTCTGGACACCCTCCATTATATCCAAAGGTTACAGAGTAATTGTGTTAAATAATCGGGATTTTAACATTGATCAAAATAATCGTGATTATTTTTATAAGCAGTCCTAGAGTGAGGCATCTCACTTATATTCCATATTTGTTGGGAGTTGCATATATGCTAGCTAGGTAAGGACTACTAGCCAGTCAGAAGCAGAGTATAAGCAATGCTAGCAGCTAAACGAGCATTATAACGTGTGTTACAAGGTGACGCTTGTTTGTCACGGCAGTAAAGGCTGGACTACAATACAACTGTTAGGAGCGGTTTGTGAACAGTGTTTTCCGTTGGAGATAGTAAGTCCCTTTGGGCTTTTTCACTTTGTAAACCTATAACATGCACACAAAAAAAAGATATACCGTATAACACTATAAAAAAGGAAAAAGCATAATATGAGCACTTTAAAACATAATTATATCTTGTTTGTTTAATGCATACAAAAACACAAAACTCCTCAATTGCCCAAGAAGTTATAGTTTGTGTTTGGAGTTATATTAACAGAGGGAGCAGAGCTTTAACAAACTGTCCAGTTCATATTTATATAAATATTCCCACCAGTTACATGTCCACCAGTGATTACAGATATCTTGAGTATTGTTTGGTTTTGAATTACACTGTCTATGTTAGTGAGTCATCTCTGAGTGGATAAAATCAGGTGGTTTTCATCTTAAAAGCAGAATCTCAAAGAATATTAAAGGAAGTTATCCACATTTTCAATAACATAAAATAACAACTAAAAGACGTTAGCCTATTAACATCAGCATGACGTTATGTCAAGATCTCTGAAATCAGATTCAGTTTGGGGGGTTAAAGTAGCCTTGCACTAAATATATGCTAGCAGAAATTTAAAGTTTGCAATATACAAGTAAAACTAGAGCTATGCAATAACAAAGATGCAAATGGATCCCCTGGTCACATTCTGTACATGTATGCCCACATAAAATCATTCACAATTGTATGCCCACATATATTAATTCAAAATCATATGCCAATAGCAATCATGTATATATGTACATTCACACGTGGACAGTCTGGTTTAACTATTATGTTTTTTTTATCCTGAATCATTTAGTTGCTTTAACCCAAATGTAGCATATGGCTTCAGCTGCAAAACTTTCCTTTATGTAATTACATTTATCTGTATTGCTCCTGTTAAATAATCAAACATAAAATAAAAGAAATTTCACTTTGTGCACATCTTCTTTCATATGTTAATGCAGCTATCATGTTCAGATGTCTGTTTCACGAATCAATATTGCCTAGTTAGGCCTATAACAAGATGCAAATATATGGAAATCCTTGTCAATAGCACAATTCCAGAGGGTCACCTGTGGTCTTCTGGCAACGATCAGCAAAATACCTACCTAATGTAAACAGAGAGCATTTACGTGGCCTTCCTTTGTTAGAAGGGAATTGTCATCTTATAGCATGTGTGTATTTATCATTGTTCATATGTAAGATATACCATATATGTAGGTTTACCATCTACAGCTTCCTAAGTGACACGTGCAGGGCACCATTATAATAAATACCCACAGTGGGGATGCATCCTACATTCCTGTCATGTCATGCGTTCCTCAGCAATGTACAGTACAGACGGGGAGTAGAGGGGAAAAAAGGTGACAGTCGACATAAAATGCATCACTTTCCATTAATCCCCTGCGCAGGAGATTCCTCGGCTTTCCCAGAGAAAACCACGGGGGGAATGGGGGGGGGGGGGTTATACTATACATGGAGAACTGGACTGTGCTTACCTGTGATGGCTACATTTGCAGCATCAGACGAGTGGCTGGGTAGATCATTCGAGTAAGTGCCCTCCAAGCCCAGTACCGCATAGATGACGAGTCCACGTAGCAAAACATTCAATACCTTGAGGATGTAACTCATGATGGGTAAATGAGGTGAAAAGCGAGTTATTCGTATCCGTGGGACTGGGATTGGGGCAATCCAGAAAAAAATGTCAGACTGGAAAACACAGTAATAGCCAGTCAAAAAAAAACTGTCTTTTAAGCAGCAGCCTACAAGTGAGGTGTCACGAGAAAAAGAGACACCTGGAAAATGCACCAGTCCCGCAGTAGAGTAATTTGCAAACCCACCCGCTAACAGCTAAACAGGAGCAGTGATTGTGGTCAGAAAGCCCTGAAAAGAAAGACCTACAAAATAATAGTTCATCGTGGGTCAACGACAACTTCGAAATAAGACCCCCTTATAAAAAAGGACTAGCCTCTAATGGGTTTACTGTCTGTTTCTGAGGGGTGACTGCGAGCTACGATAAGCCAGTCCCCCATGTCTTATTTATATCAATTTAAAAAAATATATTATCTAACAAAAAAGACGGTGTAGTGAATAGACGGCAAAGGAGCAAAGCACATGCAGCCTATTTGAAGGAATTCCCTGTCAACACAAAAAAACAGACCAAAGGGTAGTAGTTTTTCTACCGTGGATATCTGTGAGCCAGAAAGAATATCAAGTCCTGTATTAAATCCTTACGTAGGCCTGTGACTTGGAAGAAAATAGTCTCTGTACTTCCACGTACAGTATACAAACACCGGGTACAGCTTCAGCATATTGAACTCGCAGCGTCTCATAGGTCCGCCTCTTCACACGAAAGTAGCAAATCCCACCGCATCAAAAAATACATTCGCTGCTTCTTCCTCCGTTTCCCCTAATCCTTTTCCGACCTATATCAACCGCACACGACATCCGCCTACTTTCTAAATGAAGTTTTTAAGTCAGCTTTTTACGGCTCGTGTGTGATACTGTATCCTCCTGTCATATCAGCTGCTCGCCGACCTATGCAGACTGGGGAGAGAAAGCCGAGCGGGGCGGAAGTCAGTATGCAAAATGCGTTGGCATCAGAGGAGGAGGAGGAGGAGCGGGGGGGGGTAATTTGGCGACGAGTACTGCCTCGAGAAAGACATAAGCAAAGTGATTTGTTTTTGATTTTAGAGAAATTCAGCTGAGCATCACTTCCTACCCCGGGTTTCATGTGGTGGTAATGGGTGACACAATCCACTGCTGCCGGGTGTTTTAGCCGAGCTAAGAGGAAGTCTTGAACCGCCTCCATATCATGGATAGGAATTCTCCTCACTCAGAAACATAGCGTTTTGTTCCGTATTTTTCTTGTCAAGGTGAAGCGGAGGATAGATGATACCCGCTTTATTGTTCATCACTTCCCCACTCCGGGGGCTCCTGGGCATGCAAGTTTTCCTCCTAGCTAAGCGCTCTCATTGGCTCAACTGTCCCAACATGGCAGAACCTGATTGGCTGGTTCAGACAGCACTTTTTTTGTCACTTTTGAAGAGACACTCAGCCCGGGAAATGAATCCCTGTTAAAGGATAATACCGTTGTTTTTTAGTATCAATTGTCTTGATTAAGCCATGCTATTAACTTTGAAGCCATCTGCCTCCACTTATTTTTGGAAATTCTGGGGGCCTTAAAAGAGTCCCCGAATCCACACCATACTACCAATACCACTACTACTACTTTTAATCATACCAAATATTGATAATAGCAAATATATGCCCCCACCCAACCAGAGACTATTAATAACAACACTAGTTATTAACCACTAGCAGCATCAATAAGTTATTACCAAATGCACTGATAGGTTTTGAAAAAAAATCTAAAGACAGCTAGCACTCACATCAGTCCTTTTACTTTTTGAGACAGCAGCTACTTTTAAGATAGGTTTGACCATGTTTAATTTGGCTGTAGTATAAATGTAGCTTAATCTTTAACCTTATAAGAGTCTAATTGGTTCCCAACACATGGCATGTGTTACAGAAATATTGACTCAGATGTAGAAAGATGTAAATCTTATGTTTTGGGCACCCACTAGAAACAGCAGCTTTGTTCCACTATAAGCTGGACCAAAGAAAAAATGAGGCTACATCACTTAAGTAGTTAACAGTAGCGTGCTGTGCTCATTTGGCTTCTGCTTTATGTTGTTGCATACCGAACTACTTGAGATCGACTCCCAACGCATGCTTCTGAGAAAGCACTACCATAAATTAACCTTGTTTTCAGTTTGCTGAAATTAAATTCTTAGGATTTATTTCTTAATCTTTTCTTGATACCCTCAATTTTCTTTTTTTGGATAAAACTTTATTGGTAAGTAATTGTAATCTGTCAAAACACAACTGGGACAGGGGAATTGCATAGGGCCTGTAATAATCAACACTGTACTATTACATTTTGGTTGAAAAATCTAACCTCAATTGTTTCAAATGCTTTTAGTACAGGCATTATGCAACATGACCCCACACAAATTGCAACAGAAACTCTTTCAACTGATCAAGTCTAAAAAAAATATTCTCTGTAACATACAAAAGTCCTAAGAAATCCAAGTGGTGGAAAGTATTAAAAAGTACTGAAATTGGTGATTCCAATTTCCCATTACAGCCCAGGTTAAGGGGAGACCCTACAGGTGAATAGGGGAAATATTTTAACTAACAGATATCAGCATGAAAATTCCCCAGTTGAACACTTACATTAAGACAATATTTTCTTTGTATTACAATTTTCCAGAACTTTTATATTTAATTATGCAAATGAGGCATTGTCTAATTAAATATCTGATAATCTGCCTAAATAATGGTGTTTCAGTATTTTTCAACTTGCACCCTATTTTCCTATGCATTGGTGTCTAACTGACTACTGTGAACCAAAATCTATGACATTTTTTTTTAAATCTGTGGTCCAGTATTGAGTGAGAATGCTGTAACCAGCAGCCATAAACCGGGCTGCAATGTAAAATGCACATCGTCAGTTTGCGTTCTCTAAAAGTGCTGTTTTCAACAAGTGTCTGACAATATTATGGAAAGGATCCCTACAGAGATAGACCTTTTTACACTGCAGTCTTCATTCAGTACTGGACCACAAATTTCAAAAGATGTCAAAGACTTTGCTTAACATTAGTCACTTAAACACTAGTCTCGCTTTGCCAGACCATCCTTCAGAGTGCGGAGGAGGTTCCGACTAGTCCACATAGCATTCCGGGATTGGAGGGATTTCTTAGGACTTTTTATATGTTATAGACGAGACTTTAAGGATTAATAAACAGTACATTTATCAGATTTTCTGTTGCAATTTGTGGGAGATTCACCCCTTCACAGTTAACCTGCAAAGCAACACATCAGCCACTAGGAGGAACCTATGAGTGAACTACACAACAGGTAATAGTTGTCTCAGGAGGAACAGACTTTTGGGGGGCAAAGGAGGTTCATGATAAAAGAGTCAGCTGTAAGTATCCTAGTAAACAGGTGGCAGATGTAGCAGGGAGAGACGAAAGAGAAGAACAGCATAATTCGATACGAGCCCGCAGAGGGGGCTGCAAGGAGGAAGGCAGCCAACAACCAGGAAGGAATTGAGCACATGCACACACATGTAGGAGGAGAGTGAGTGGAGGGTGGCATGGGGGTTTAGAACGTCAAGGCTGCTACCTGTCACTCACCTTTTCTGCTTTCTCTAAAAATGCTTAAGGTGAGCTTTGAAAATATAGTACGTCCTGTCCAAATATTTACAATGTCACACAAACTGAGAGAAATATCCAATTAAGGAAAGATCGGGCAGCAAAGTACTGAAGCAAGACCGACTGAAAAGCTGCCAAACATTCCGAGGACTAAGCCTTTTAAAGCTTTATTCAATAACCCATGGAAGGGATTTAACAACATTTTATTTAAATCTTTCAAAATTGTGTTATTTGAGGACACAATGAACATTAAATGTGTTGGATGAAAGACATTGGCATTGACTGACAAAGAATACTGTTAATAATATAGAAAATATGATTTGATTGCAATAAAATTAAAGGTGAAATACACACAAAACAACAAAATAGGTGAATACATTTAGGAATTAAATGCATCATTTTAAATAAATGTTCATAATGAACAACAAAATACTGGCACTGGAAGTGCTTAATGTCCCTTAAGCAGTAATATGCAATTTCTTCATAAATACAATAAATTATGGGTATATACAGCAGCTTCCAAGTTACATATGAATCCAGCTTGACTATTTCTGTCAACACAGTGGGGCACGCTTCCAATCTGCTTATTTATCAGCAACAGCATCATCTAATAGTGTTATAACAAGCAGGAGCTACAGAGCAGAGTAAATTGCAAGAGCTAATTAACACTTCATTAGCCAAGCTTGGAGATACTGTTGTTCTCTTTTGCACGCTGCTATCACGATACAATTACTGCTTCATGCAACTGGTCTTCTGATGAGCTTCTCAACTGATCCAAGCACTGCTATGCGTATCATCTTTCCTGCAGAGCTTACGGAGCCATAGCTTAGGGAGGTTAGCTTAACCCAACTGGTTTGTAGGCTATACTTACATACTAAATAATATGATTAATCATGCACGTTGAAGGAGTTGATGGGATAACATTTCAGTGGAATTGTACCTCATACAACTTCATGTGACAAATTAAATTGATTGAAAAAACATCTAATAACATTATAGCAGGTATTCCCTATGTATGGTGCATTCATGCTAAAAAGAGGTTTGGCTTTTTTCTTGAACTAGTGCAAGATGAAGTCTGTAATGCGTGGAGGTTCATTATTTCCTGATATCCCACACTCTAACCTGGTGTTTCTTGATGTATGATTTATAGTGTTGTTGTGGTAATGGCATTGCAAAGTGGCATTTTTGGAGTGTCTCTTTATGCTCCAAGTGGTATGTATGTACCACGACTCATATTCCTGTAGTTTCCATGCTCCTCAGATGGCGGTGGCAAACAGAAAAATCTGGATGAGCGGCATGACTTTCAAAGTTGAAAGGTCGGCGAGAACAGCCTGCAGTGCGTATGTCAAACAAAACACAAATAAGAATTGTCATCTAAATTCACACCCCTCCTGACCAAAGCAATCATACCTTTGCCCACTAGGCCCATGAGAAGGCCTATAAGGCACACGCTCACCCAGAGACATATTTCAAGATTGGTGGGAGATTAAAATTTTAGTGGACAGTATCATGTTTGGAGAGAGGGTTTAATATTTCAACACTGGGCCTCAGGTTCTAAATATAATATTTGGAGCAGTATGTTGTATGCATGATATCTTCTATCCGCTGGGGCAGGTGGTAAATGAGCAAGCAAATAGTGCCGGCCAGCATCTTGGAGAAGCAGATCAGCCTTCCGCCCCATGCGTCATATTGTAGTTTAACCCTTTCACCCTCAGGGGAAGGGGAGGATGGGGGAGCGAGTGAGGCGACTCATCATATGGTTTACTCTTGGTTTCGTAATATGATAGTGGGACCGCAGAATTGGAGTGGGCGTGGTATACAGACCAGGCATGCACAAGAATAACATTACTGGTTACTATAATATTGCAAAACAAGTGGCAGTGCAAAAGCTAAACGAGGATGCACTCATTTAGTTATTAACACATTAGATATTAACATTAAAGTTAACACAAGGCTTGTCCAATCTTTCTAAAATAACAAGTTTGTTCCTTTTCAGTGGAAAGTGGTGTTGTGATAGGAGGCAGAGCAGTGAGGGAGTGTTGGCATGATGGCACACAGGGAGGGTTAAGAGGGTAAGGGGTTCTTAAGTGTCCAGCCAGCCATTTTTTTTCAGACGTGCATGCAGAAGACTGGGTTACTGGTACTGGCTGGTCATCAACAGCTATTTACAGCCTTGCAGGAGTATGTGGGGGACAAGGCGAGGAGTAGAGTTTCAAACGCACACACACAAATCTACTGTGAGATGAACATACCTCAGCTGAGGCTAGTGACGTCACTTCCATCAGGTTCTCAGCACGGAAAGCAAACACAGCGGCTGCTAGGACTGAAGGACGTGTGCATTTGTGTGTATGGGGGGGAATTCGAGAGCAACAGACATGTAGAAGTAGAGGATGGCATGTGGGGAAGTAAGGAAATAAGATAAGTGAAGCAAGGGATTTGGAAGATTATAAAAATGTCCATACAAATATCAAGGCTCTTACTGCAGATTGTAGCCAACTATGAGTGCAACCACTCTTACCTGCAACTACCTCCAGTGAATCGTAACCCAGGATTCGGTCCCAGAGAAGGAGCAGCTGGTCAGTAGACAGATAGCCAGAAAATGCACGTACCATCCACTTAAAGGCTATGCGTAACCTGGGGGCAAAACCATTGCATCTTATGGATCCATGAGTAGGTGGTTTATTTTTATTAGGACATTGTGATTCCAGTAATCACAATAACCACAAGATGGCAGCAGCTTATTACAGAAATGTGTGTGCAAAGTGTATGTGCCACCTATTCTATGCAACAGCAAAACACAGAAATACAAGCTAGTTTTAAGAACCTGAATAGAAATAGACAGATAGTTATCACAAATGGGAAAGGAAGAAATAAATAAAAAAATTTTATGGCCAACTTGAGTTGCAGTTTAAAGGACGGAAGATGAATATATGATTTCAATGAAGCTGATGGTGGAAATGCTTACATAATGAACATTGTTCATGAAGGGTTAGTCTCTTAGATTTATCACTGCGGACAGGAACACGTGCAGGAAGAACAAGTCATTTATGAGAGTAAGTTGCCATGGCGATAAAGATTGGTCACGTAAAGGTCACGTACCATTGTTACATGTATTCAGTTGTAGAATATAACTAACTACATTTACCTTTAGTAATGTACTGTTAGATACTTGTACTTTACTCTAGTCTTTTCTTTTCATGGCACTTTCTACTTCTACTCCACTACATTTCAGAGGGGGGAATATTGTACTTTTGACTCCACTACATTTATCCGACAGCTTTAGTTACTAGTTACTTTACAAATTAAAATGTTTGCACAAAAAATATGTGTAGTTATAAAATATTATATTTTATTTTAAATTAAAGTACGCAACAATGTACAGGCCTCCAGTTACAGCTGAAATGATTAGCTAATTAAACAATGATTGACAGAACTGTCCGTTTCCAGAATCGTTTCTAGCTTCTCAAAGTGAGGATTTTCTGAATCAAGTACTTTTACTTTCAATACATTTTCCTGATGATACTTTGATACCTTTACTTGAGTAACATTTTCAATGCAGGACTTTTACTTGTAAATGAATATTTTTACAGTGTGATATCAGTAGTTTATTGTAGAAATGGATCTGAATACGTCTTTCACCACTGCATGTATCATTGAAAAGATAGTTAATGTACTGTAAGTGGATGAATGACTCTTTTTAAGTTTGTCATTCAACTGTTGAGCAACACAGGGCCACATAGACAGGGGGATGAAGCGGTGTGTGCAGGTTACTTACGGCTGCGCCCCAATCTGTCGAAGGTGGTAGAAGAGCTGAGGCAGGTGGGACTGAAGCAGCCGCTCAAACTGCAGGCACAAAGACACAATCCCCTGCAGAAACAGATGTGCACCAGTTTAGCATATTCTTAAAATAGATGTACAGGCATTAATACACAAACAGAATATTTGGATCCGTAGTTACAAAAAAAACATATTCACTCAGTTTACCGAAGGAGAGGAGGAGATGGCGTGTAATCTGAAGAAGTACCGGATGTACATTTCCCTGAATACACTGTACAGCTTGGATGGCTCGTTGTACAAGAAACACAAAGGTGCCACTGTGAGACAAACACGAACGCACATGCGCGCGCACACACACACACACACACACACACACACACACACACACACACACACACACACACACACACACACACACACACACACACACACACACACACACACACACACACACACACACACACACACACAGTTATAACCTGCTTCGGCAGTGTTGCTCCTGCAAGTTAAGTGTGGAAACTAACTGCAAAATAAAATATACTCACCATACATTGAAAACCCATGAAAAGGGATTACACCTGTGCAAATTAGATTTTGCAGTCAGAGCAGTTAATACACAAACATTTATAGTATTAGCAATGTAGAGAAGCAGCATACGGTTTTGTCTTTACACAAAACTTTCACTGATGACCAAAATATTATATGTGAATAAGTAAGAAAACATCTAAAAATATTGTATTTTTGTTGTTTCCTATATAAAATAATATGATGTGACTGTAAAGTTACATCAGGCAGGCTCACCGTTGGGAGGATAAACGACAGCACACTCATCTCCTCCTTTACCTAGTAGACAGACACTCAGATCAATCACTAAACTGGACTTACAGCACAGTGTAAAAGTTTCCCAATCACTACTGTCATGCACATGCACAGGTATCTCTGGGCAGACACGATCCATAGTTAATCTGAGTTAAGTAGCCCTCCTGTGAATTAATATGCTGATGTGATGTGCGTCCTTGGTGAAGGCCACATTGTCTCACCCTGGATGGAGGATTTTGGAGGAGTGGCACTGCTGTATTTGAAGTGCTCCAAGACGGCGGTGTCTCGGGAAAAACACAGCAACACCTGCAAACACACAGGCTTGGTAGTACATGCTCACCATGCTTACCCCCCCCCCCCCCCACACACACACACACACACACACATATGCATGGATTACTTGCACAATATGTAATGTTATCCTTGCCTAACGACAGGGGATAAAGGAGATATGTAGTTAATACACTTGTTTTTAGCTCTGGCCTTGAGCAGCCTTGCCCTTCCTTTTGGGTAAAAAAAATCTATTAAAGCCGCACACTTGGAGCGAGCGGTAGACATTAACCTTGGCCTTTGGTTACAGCTTGTTTAACAAAATGACCCTATATAAGTGGGAGCCCTTACCATTGCAGTCCAATTTATGTGTTTTTTTTGAGAATTGATTTCATTTCCAGAGTTTATTAATAGGAGACTACTAAAAACTAAAATTGCCAGCTTGTGGTTGTATGCCTCTGCCAACCAGTCCAGTTTACATCCATGTCCGTGCAGACTCAAATAATAGTGTATTTTTTGGCGAAACATGGATGCTTCACACACATCTGCAACCCGGAAGCAAAGAGGATCTTTACAATCACCACAGTTTCAAGGTTGGCACCAAAGATTACTGTCACCAATTCAGTATCTGAGCAAATGTCTCCCGTTCTGTTCCTGAGTTATGGCGTTGAATAATGGCAAGAAAAGTGTTTTTGCAGAAAATTATGTCACAGTGAAGTTAACATTTGACCTTTTGAATATAACAGTAATCACTTCATCATTTTATCCTATTAGACATTTGTGTAAAATCTTGTCATAATTAGTTTGTAGATTTTTGATTTGTGACCAAAATGTCTTTTGTGAGGACACAGGGATCTTGACCTTTGACCTCCAAAATTTAATCCGTTCATCCTTGAGTCTAAGTGGATGCCTGTGCCAAATGTTAAGAAATTCCCTCCAGGGGGACCTGAGATATATTGAATACACAAAAATGGGACAGATCGTACGGATGGACCAACAACCTGAAGACAAAATGTCTACAGACACGGCTGTTGCCGGGACAGAGGCATGACAACGGCAAATGAGGGCAATAGCACGTGAATCTAGGCTGCCTCTTGTCTGAGCTAGTTGCTGGGTACAAAAACAGGGTGGTCTACCATCAAACTTTGACTGTGATAGATTGTATACTGGGAGGCAGCACAAAGTTGAATACATGTTAATCTTTAAAAATCATTAGTTGAATGAATATCTCAGTATATGTTTTATCTACTTCATGCAATTTGAAAGACCAGAAGGTATTTTATTTAGTATAAACTCTAAACTCTTGTAGAGGTACCTAATCAGGTAGAGACAATCTATATCTTGCAATGAAAGGTATTTACTTTAAAAAAACATATATGAACACTCATAAACATCCACTATGTGACGTCTCTTTAAACATTGGGATGGGAAATTTCAATTCTTTAAGTTTCTTATACTTTCCTCGAGCATAACTTGCGTGAATCCATGCTTACCCCATAATGAGTGGATTCTTTCACTGCCTAGAGAGTTTCCCATCAGTTAATATTGACAGTGATAACAGAGCTTTGTTCTTGCTACACCTATGTAATCATCGGTTAGCCACACCAAGGAACATGACATATTAACAGCTGCTAAATAAACTGGTTGCCGAGTATATAAGCTTCAGCACCAACGGCAAACAGAGCAATGACTACCAGAGAAGCTAAAGATCACAGGCTGTGCCCTCATTTGAGATGAATAGGTAACTTTAGGTGAATAGGAATGCTGTCATGCAATAACAGTTCTAACATGACAGTGACAAATAATTCATGGCAATGAATAAGGTCTTATTAAGTGGAATGAAGATGTTTAGTTTTGAATAGCCAGTGGTTCCATTTAATAATTTGTTGGAGCCCATGTTACTGTGTTGAAATGCTGACTTCTTAAATAGAGCTGATAAAGACCTATTACCTTTATATATACTGTAAATAGTCAAGGTTTAAGTTTATGAGGCAAGGTTACATGCTTTGTGTATTTAAGGTTCTGTAAACAAACAATTATGTGCTAAAGTTAGAACAGTGTTAGTAATTGAAAATGAGAGATTTTTGTATTTGTGCTCTCCTCACTGGTGTAACGTTCGCTGAGTTAGGATAAAGGTTATTGTTGCCTATTTTATTATGGGTATTTGATGTTATAGAGAACACTTAAAAATGTAAACAGAAGTATATACGGCAAGAGTACTAATATGGTAAGTAATTAGAAATGAAGAGCTGAACTGTGAGAGAGCAGACCCTACCTGATAGAGGAAATCTTCAAACACAAAGTAGTAGTCGTCATTACTGGCGGTGAGCTTCACATCCTTGTGGGCAGGGGATTTAGAATTAAATTAGTTCTCAAATGTCGAAGATTTTTGTTATTTGATTTATTTAATTGTATCAAGAATGCCTTACACACAAAAAGACATCAAATACAATCAAGACTAAAAAAAGAATAACGTCAAGGAGTTATTTCCATTGTGGTCCTCAACACATAACATCAGGACAAGACAAGACACTTACAGTGTCTTTAATTTACTGAAACATCTTGGCTATGCAGTTTCATAAACAGTGACAGAGTAGAGGAGTGTACCTTATAGATGAGGTTGTCCACCAGCAGGTCATGCTGTATAACTCCAGCCGTTAGCTGTTCATAATGCATCACATCCTGGAACGGCAGAGGTCCTACATGATTTATGTGTGCAATACCTTGCATGAATATTATATCCAGAGCCCTGTGTGGTCTTGTTGATGAATTGAATTTTTGACAAAATGTTTGTTTACAAAGTTGGTGTTAATCCTATAATGAGACTGTCTGGACGAAGTGAATGTCAGTCTGATAAATATGGTATGTAAAAGATCACCCTCTTAACAAATACTGTTAAATCAAGTATGTATTCTGACAGCGATGACAGAAGGATTAAACCAAGCTAAATGGATGAGTATCTTGTTTCCGAACACATGGTTAAACTCAAACGTGTCTCCGGTTAAAGACAGATCAGCGCTGCGGATGTGAAAAGAACAGAAACAGAGAGTGGTCATTTTGACAGCTGAGGTAGAAAACTAAAATCATTATGGGAATATGGACAGCATCAATGGAAGATTGAAAATAAGTTATGCTAAAATACTTGAAAGTGGCTATATACTGTATATTGGAAAAAAGGGTCATAGCAGTTAACTACTGCAATTTGTAAAGAATATCTACCTATAATGAGGCAAGATGGCAGAGAATAGTGACACCACCCAGACTAAGTATTCTCTGACAAAACCAGATGAACTCATTCAAAGTTATTTAACGTGTATTTAACCTAAATAGCAATAATTGTTCACACTATTTCTTCAGAGAATATTTTTGTTGGCTGAACAGACAAAGAACTTCACATTAGTTCTTTTGGTGTTTGTAAAGCAATTAACAAGATGCAGGTTACACAATTGTCTACTAATCCAAAAAACAGAAGCAATGCACATACTTTCCTTAGCCAACTCTGACTTTTTAATCTGTTTGCCCTTGAGAAGTCCAGAGCCATGTTAACACTCTCCAGACCTCAGTAAGTCTCCCTCAGAAATCCATCTTCCCATGACAAGCATTGTTTTATCAACTTGGCCTCAACGGGGGATTCTGGATTCCAGCGTTTACACAGGACTTTGCCACACAGGCAGGCAGCTGCTCTGTTTGAGCTAACTGTGCTAAATTGCCAGCATTTGATTATTTTAGCATTTGTACACACAGGACAAGCCACAGCTAAGATAAAGCTAAGATAAACAGGACAGGGGGTTAATACACAGACTATTCTGCAGGTCAGTTGGTGTCTATGTTGGTTTTTAGTGTAAATCCAAGAATACAAAAGGAACAGTCCAATTAGAATTCTCCACTGAAACAAATACACAAGAAGCCCAAAAAAGATGTGACCATTAACTGTAAAAACTTCACCTTGTAGTTAACATGCTGTTTGGGAATCACTGCAGCTGTGTGTGCACAAACTCTGACAGCTGACAGCCGCCACAGACCACCACAAAACAAGTTTGACAGTAGAGCCCGACCGATAAAGGATTTTTAAGGCCAACACCGATACAAATATTTGGTTATTTAAAAATCCGATATGCCGATGTGAGCTTCACATCCTTGTGGGCAGGGGATTTAGTATATAGATTTTTATTTTTATCCAGAAATGCGGTAAAAACATAACCAGATTTCCCTAACATTAGTTATTTGCAGTTATTTATGAGTTCTCACTAAAATAATATGTATAAAAATATATTAAAGTTCTGATAAATAAAATGTATAAAAATACAAACTTAAGATATTAAACTAAAAGTCCTTTGAACAAAAACACATTAACAAAAAAACAAAAACAAATCAGTGTTGTCAACAGGGACGTTATTGAGTGCCCTCTGGTGGACAAACTATGCAACGCCAATGTTCATAGCATGGTAGTCCATTTTTATTTTTTTAAATATTTGTTTACCAGAAGCATTTATTTGCCATTATAAATGATTCTGATGAATGAATATTAAAAAAATAAAAAATAAAATGCAGATACCAATAGATCGGGAAATGCCTGACTATAATTGCCGGCTGGCTCGACAAAGTCCAAAACCTTGAACAGAGATAACGGGTACCACAAAGGTGGTTATCAGCTTGCTTTGTTAACTCAGGCTTTCATCCTCAGGTTCTGTATTTTTCTGCTTTTTGATTACTATTGTAACATTACAGCTCAACAAGCTTGCATTTATAACGTATTCCCTCAGCTGAGAATCTGTATCACTCATAGTTTCACTATTTACCATAGCGCGACATTTACAAAGGAGCTGATTAGTAAAAGGCGCTTTTTAGACGATTTCAATCCGAAACTATGAATATTACCCGATTAGCCGTGCAGCATAAGTTACCATGGTGATGTAGCCAGGTTAAAAGAAAGTCACCTTTGTGACACTCTGGCTTTAGGCTCAACATACCTCGCTAACCCACTAATCTCACTTCAGGGTACACCCCTTAGGATGCCACTCTGCTGTGTGTGTATATAGTACCTGTGGCTGGTTAGTAGAGTTAAGGATGAGGGCCCACAGGTCTGCCCGGAGCCCGGTGGAACAGCCCTGCCTACTGTACTGCTGCGCTGCTGCACTGTCCTGCTCCAACACCACTGGAACAAAAAAAGAAAAAAGTGTAGACACGAAAGAGAATAAGGGTGCATGAAGCAGAAATACAGCAAGTGCCGAAAGAAAAAAAATCACACAAATAATAATTATAAATAAATAATAAAATGAAGATAAATTAAATCAATTTATTATTATTTATAGAGTAAAAACAAAAAAATAAATACACTTAATTAAATGTAATTCACATGAATTGAGTTGAAATACATGCATTACATCAAATAAATATCAAATGAATTAAGTTAAAATTATTTAAATTCATAAACATCAAATAAATTATATTAAATCTATTTTAATTCAATGTAATTCAATACATTTGACTTTCCAACCAAGAATGCATCAGACCAACAAGAATTATTAGAAAGTCTCGTGAGTTGCTGGCAGAATTACATAATATGTACAAACAGCAGCTGGGAAAATGAACACCTGCATGTCTTGAACGACAACGCTAACGCTATTAAGAGGTTTGTTTTCAGGGATGACCTCCATTGGGACAGAAATAAAGCATCTTTCAACAGGGATCCATAAAAACACAAGATACATTGTGAAAACTACTACAAATATGTCATAACACTGATTAATCATATTCCTCTGTACATTATTGAACATAAAAAGTCAAAACAGACATTCCAATAATGGTAATTATTAAATAACTTTCCAAAAAACACTTAGGCATGTGCTGGAAAACACTACTCTCACATCTCCATTCTACCCTAAGTCTCTGTTGTGACAGTAGCCAAAAACACAAAGCCCTTGAATTAAGGTGCCAGCCAGTCATAAGATAAACGGACATACTCCACGGCTCTTAAATTTCCTTTTTGAGTGCACTTAACATTTAGCCAAGGCTACAAGTCAGAGCTCGAGAGCCGACACACAGCCAACCTATGGTGAAAGAGTGGGCCAGGGCTTTGTGGCTGTGTATATAAAATACAGCTTGTGTTTTTAAGGCTCCTATCAATTGATGTCTGATTGGTGTCTATAATAAAGTTGGTGTTTACACTGGATTCATAGCAGGGCTATTTGTGTTCTTTTGTGCCGATTACTTCACCTGAGACAGCAGAGACGAGGATTCCTTAATGGCAGGAGCTGACAAACGTGGAGGTTAGTGAGTGAGTCACACTGATATTTCTAAATATACTGGATGTATTATTTCATGTACTCTATATACAACTAATTTATCCTCACAACATCTTTATAGCAGTGGCTATAAAAACTTTCTCTGTCAGGTAAGGTTTTATTCTTTTTCAAAGGTTAATCAGATATATTTGGATAAATTTACATTTGTTGACACTGATCACCAGAAAAAGACTGTAATGTAAAAAAAAACAGATCTGTAACATTTATATTTGTAAGTGCAAATATAAAACACCAAACTACAAACCAGAAAGCAGACTACAGGCTGCAACTGTAGCCTCAGGTTCCGTAACTTAATAATGAGTTAAAGGGGGGTGACTAAATTAGCACTAATGATGACTAATAAATAATGATAATGTATTAATAGTCCTGGAAGCCTCTGGTTGGTGCTTTTGGTTCCGAGTTGCGTTGGGTGGTTGGACCACGGTGAAATGTTCCACATTAATGCATTTAAATATCGTGATTAAATATTTTAAATAACCATTTACAGAAATACATTTAGAAACAATTTGAATCCAAGCACCAAACACTGACCTTTTTTCCCCATTTGAACATAATCGTTTTCAAACAAGTCTGCACAGAAAGACAGAACAAAACAGGTGCATTAACAATCACCTGGCAGTGGCTCAGTTTTTCAAACTAATGCTACCGCTTTGATTTACAAACACAGAGACGGTGGATACAATTCTATTTAAAGCCTAAACACCAGGCTGTGACAATGTCAATATCTGGACTTAACAGAGATATTGTTGAGAAAACCCAGACAGCCATGTGGCACAGGAAAGGCCAGAGTGGTATACACACCATTAAACCCCAGAGTTCATTAGGTAAACACTTGTTTTGTTATTCCTGATTAATTACTGCAGAACAAATATGTTTTGGCTTGATATTAACAAGCTGCTGAATGAACATCTTTTTATTACCAATCATATATTATATGCAACATAATCAATAGGACAAAAAGTCCTCTTAAGGTTAAATACTATGAATAGCTATTTAAGTTTCCCAATGTCCAAACCAGTAACAATTGGAATTGTTCAGCTACACATTGTACTGCATGCTACGTGTCATGCTGACAAGGAAACCATGGAACTAGCTGGCTTCTTCTTCTTCTTCTAATCTACCTCTCAGAAAAAAAAATATCTTAGTTTATTTCCCAAAATGGCAAACTATTCCTTTAACTACGATGGCACATGAAGAAGTGTATTTGCACTTTTTGTGAATACCTGGATGGATGTGTGCATGGTCATCAATCCCCAACTGCCCAGAGGTCAGGTTCAGCTCTGAGTAGGCTTGTCTCTGATAGTTTAACACAAAAAACAAACAGATCACATACGTTGCTTTTAAATGCATTTTTCATTTTCTGGGGCAGCAGATAGATACACACGGATGAGCAATCATAATGAACCAGACATCCACATGTGTCCGTACCAGCTGTGGGATGTCCCTGACATTGAGGGGAACCTGGATGAGACCCCAGTGGCTCCTGACACTGACGTCCTCGCTGCTATCATGATTCGGGTTCTGCAAGCTGATTAACACCTGGGTAGAAAACAATAATATACATACACAACGTACCATAAAGGCATTCATTTTTTTTCTTAAAATTCAAGTTCTTCTTTAACTTAAATAAACTACACTGAATACTAATACTCTGAGCTGCAAGAAATCTGCTTACCTCCAGAAAGTCTTTCGGGGCATATACAGGCCTAAAGCGAGTTAAATCTGCAGAGACACAAAGGCATTAATGCATCTCTACAATACATTAGTTGACAGTACAACTTACTGTACAGAAGACACTTTATAAGTGGTGCTTCCAGCTGATACATGGATACAATGTTTACGTACATGCTATTCCAGAACAGGTTTAGGAGCTGTAAATCCTAGACTACACAAATTAATCCAACCATGAAATCCATTTAATAAACTTGAATATACTTCAGAACACATTTGTGACAATCAACTTCAATTTGGACGCTTCTATAAAAGTGAAAACAACGGTACAGGACAGCTGAGGCACATTTCAGCCAGCTTTAAGTGGGACTTCCATGTCTTTGTAGCGTAGTAAGTAATTTAAAGTGCTGTGTCATCCCTAGAACGAGGGCACATTAGGGTTTGGACAGAAGGAGGGCTGCTCCTCGTTATCATAGCTCCGTCCAAGAGTCTGGACAGCTTCTATATTCCCAGTCCAAAGTGTTTATAGCCGGGAGACGGCACATCCTAAATGTTATTAAATGGCAGTGAGCTGTGATAGCATTGTTAGGACACAAGGTTACCGTGTTCTTTGTAAAAGTATTGGCTTAAAGTTCAAATGGTTGGTTCCTTGAGAGGTTTTCATTGTTGTCTTCTGAGACTAAATGCTAATGTTTTTATCTGCAAAAATAAAACATCAATATACTGCAAGCATTCTTCCTACAAATTTACATTTAACATACACTTAAGCCCAAAGGCTGTGATTTCAACCTTTGAAGCCTGATATAGGAACAGAACACCAGAATCAACACCTGGAAACCATAATATATACTTTTCAGATGTTGCAGAGTCAAACCCAGTCCCTAAGAGAACCCTGGATAAATACCAGCTAAAGTGCAAACATGGAAGTGGTTAATCTGGTTCGGAGATGTGTTAAGATGATACACCAGTGTCTAGCTGATGCACCAGCGCACAGACGCATCAACACTAATCTTTCATAAAAGGCAGATTGCTCAGGGGCCAAACCCCTGGGTAATGTCTAGACCTGGTTCATCTGTGCCCATCTCGTTCCATTTGTTGGTGAGCTCCTTCTGCTCCACTGGGGCCCTCTGTGGAGTGGGCGGAAAGAGGAGATTTCAACAAACAAATGTCATACAGCCAAAACAGAAAGAATCTTGGAAATGTCAAATCTGAAATGTGGTCATAAATACAATTGTGTGGGCACAGAACCAAGTAATAAATCTGATTTCAAACAGCCCTGCCTGCTAATTAGCAGTCTACAGCTACAGAAGCATTGCTAACTTTTCTGACTAGCTCTTGTCCAATACTGATACAGGCTTAAAGATGCTTTTTGCATTATTCAAAATTGAAGACCTTTGCATAGAAATTGAATTAAGTAATGTAATTATTCTATGTTAGCTGTGATTGACAATATTTTAGATACCATGCGAGCCAGAGGCACTCCAAGCTCTGTACTCATGCTGTTTAGGCTTTTAAGGACACGCTTCTCCCAGCTGGCCTGTGTAAGAAAGCGCACACACACACACACACACACACAGAAACAGAAACATTTGGCTTCAGATACCCTGTTACAAATACCTAGGTGATAAAAAAGCAGGCGCTGAATCTCTGAATTTGGCAGGCAAAAAAAAAACAATCAAAGCGGTAGAAGAACAAGTGAGGAGTGACGGAGATAAGAGCAGACAGACTGACCTGAGCTTTGCGCATGTAGGCCAGCGGCTCTTTGAGATGCTCTGGAGGAGCCGCGCGGGATGGCTCGGGGGCAGCTGGCTAGAATAAGCAAACAAGAGAAGGGGCGAGGAGCGTTACAGTACAATAGAAGAAGAATTGATTAAGTATATACAGAAAAATACCACTATGTTTTGAGGGATTGAAGCAATTATGAACACAAACAGTTGTATATTTTATTAAGTGCTTGACAGAAGTAAACTGTCAAACAAAAAGCAAATCAAAGATTTTTCTTGAAAACAGGCAGTCACCATTAGTGTCCTGCGCATTCAGGTGAGTCAGAACGCATCTCCACCAGATGCTGCACGTCTCATGGCTTTCCCAACTAAGCATGCTCAGGGCATATTGAAGGACTCAAGCCCTAAGTGCGTTAAACAACGTTCAACCTAATGTAAACATATATAAGAGCACATAGCGCTGAGTAATAGCCAAAAGAAGGAGGTATTAGTCAAAGTTATGTCATCCTTTAAAACCAAAGCAATAAAGGAGAATTCCGGTCAATTTCAATACGTAGCTCTGTTGGTTGTAAATTTGGAGGTCTGTCAGTAGAGAGAAAAATGAATCGAAATGTCATTACAAGTGCCTACCCATGTGCAGTTATTCCTTCCAGGTGAACACAGCGAATTTGACTGCAGTAGATGTGACAGAAATGTGTCTTTCGACTAGTGTGGACTTCACCAGAAAACAGGAAATAATATAGAATATTGAAATTGACTGGAATTCTCCTTTAAAGTGCTCATATTATGCTTATTTTCAGGTTCGTAATTGTATTTAGAAGTTATATCAGAATAGGTTTACAAGGTTTAATTTAAAAAAAATTTTAGTTGTACTGCACATTGCTGCAGCTCCTCTTTTTACCGTGTGTTGCACTCTCTGTTTTAGCTACAGAGTGAGGCATCACGCTTCTGTTCCATCTTTGTTGGGAGTCACACATGTGCAGTAGCTAGGTAAGGACTGCTAGCCAGTCAGAAGCAGAGTATGAGGGCGTGCCATGCTAGCAGCTAGGCGAGCATTATAACGTGTGTTACAAACTGTGATGGGAATAACGGTGTTATAAATAACGACGTTACAAACAGCGTTACTTTTTCAGTAACGAGTAATCTAATTGATTACTCTTCCCATCTTAATTACACTGTTACCGTTACTGCCGAAAAATGCGGTGCGTTACTATAATTGAAGCTGATTTTTTTCATCAGACCAACTTGATCTCTGAGCCGAGAGGCAAAGACGTTTTTTCTTCCTTGGTTAGTTGGCCGTGCACAAGACAAGCGCATAAATGTTGACGATTGGCTGAGGTTGAGTAAAATTTCATGGTAAGCCAATCAGAGGTAGAGTTGTGCGGGTGTTCAAAAGCGTGCATAGTCGCAGACACAACGAACAACACAAGCGAGTCAGTCAACGAGAGACTATTATGTCGTTATGAAATCAAGGAGGGGGTAACTTTTCCTGCTACAGATTTTCCACCGTGGTCAGAAAACATATGCACTATGACTCTAGAGTGGCTACTCACTCCAAAGCTAATTGCTGTCACTTTCTCACTTCTCCCTCACCGTAGTTACTCTCTGAAGTAACTAATTACTTTCATAATTTGTAACTGAGTATCTAATTTAGTACTTTTTGGAAGAAGTAACTAGTAACTGTAACTAATTACTTTTTAAAAGTAACTTGCCCAACACTGGTTACAAAGTGACCAGGGCCTGAAGTTAACTTTTTTGACCATCTGCCACAGTCACTTTTTACCATCCAGTTTTTTTTTGCCTCATAAAAGGTGAAAAGCAGGAATTGCTGTGTCTCTATGATCCTATCCAGTCCTATTCATGGTAGCCTACTCGTGGACATTGCGCCGTCATCACGTGCTGTAAAAATCCAGCATAAAGGCATAATTTCCTATCCTGGGCTGGACACACTTTCATACGGTTTGAAAAAGTACATATTGGACTTTAACTTATCAATGCACCTACAATAATGTAGCTGTCCTCAATTTAGGTCATCCTGTACATCTCATCAGCATTTTTTCCTGCATCCACCGTGTGTGATTGTATGTTTATGTGTATGTGTGTGTGTGTGTGTGTGTGTGTGTGTGTGTCAGTCGCGGGGGATGTTAATAATGTTTGTATATGCCATTGCTTCACACAAGTAACACTTGAATATAACTTACACATGCAGTTCTCTGTACACTGCATTCTGTAGCTGCTTTTCCCATCCTGTAAAACATTAAAATAAGTTATCTTCACACAGAAATAAAAAAAATGTTAAAACATTTTATTTGTATTGCAATAGGCAATATGCGGAGGCAGTGTATGTGGTACAGAAGAATTAGCGAATACCCACCTGATGTTTTGAGAAAAGTGCGTACGTCCTCTTTAAGGGACTCCAATTTTATCTCAGGTTGATGTAAACACTCCTACATAATATTTTGGAAAGAATACAAAAACGAAGTTAGACATATTATTAGCTATGTAGCTTCTGTATTCTTACATTAAGACAAACTATAACTGCAAATTCAACTGCTCACGATATTGACAACCTGCTCGTTAGCCACATGCTAGCTACATCACTCACTTTGGCTTGTCTCTCTATCTGAGAGTGTAAATGGCTTCCTTTCAGCCGCTGCACAATATGAGCGATGGTCAGAGACAACTCGGAGCTCTCTTCCATCCTCCTTATCAAAGTTTGGCGTCTGAAACGGCACAGTTTGATCTCTTGTACATCCGGCGATGCAGCAGCCGCCCCCTGCAGAGGTTACTTAGCAACTGAGGACGGTCGGTCAGTGCGCGTGAAGGGGAAACAAGAAGCAGATACT
Source organism: Etheostoma perlongum (assembly GCA_026937815.1). Taxonomy (NCBI): domain Eukaryota; kingdom Metazoa; phylum Chordata; class Actinopteri; order Perciformes; family Percidae; genus Etheostoma; species Etheostoma perlongum. Next base: position 14,136,010 of record CM049389.1, read on the forward strand.
TTGGTTCCGCGATGAAACATCTCTGTTCCGACAGTAAAATATATACACTTCAGTTTTACAAATAATATCACATTTAAAAAATACTTCAGATACATTTCAGTGTTGGATAAATACATTTAGCCGAAAGTATTGTATTTAAGCACCGTTTTCAGGTAGGCCTACTTGTGTTTTACTTGAGAATTTACACTTTTAATCCACTACATTTCAGATGGTAACATTGCACTTTTTACCTCACTACATTTGTTATAGTAATATGAATTGCATGGTCAGATTTACAACACATTTTATAATCAAACTACCAATAATCGTATAATGTAATTATATAGCTCCACCTCAACCAACTAATACAACAATCAATAAAATGTTTCTGAATGTATTAGTTTTTACAATCCAATAACATAATATACAATTATAAACCTTATGTGGGAAATAAACATCTTAGATTTGAGATTTATTGATTTTGGTGGGGCCTATGATTATGTGTGAGTTGTGAGGTTATCAGATGAGAGTCAGTTGACAATCAACTGAAAGTTAACATTAAAGGTCCCATATTATGGTCATTTTCAGGTTCATGCTCATATTTATTATGATTTCTTTCATAGGTCTACTGCATATCTGTATTCATCCTCTGTCTGAAGACAACAACAGGGCCAGGTCTTCTCACCATGCTGCATGACGTAAAGAGATTTGATTCATCACATCATTGACTCTGCAATTTTTAAGAGAACTAGAATAATTTCTCTGACACAAATGTCATTTATATGCAGATTGAATTTTTTACTTTTGTTACTTTAAATTGTGCTACATGTATCTGATAACACCTCTGTGCTTTTATAAATGAGATTTTGAAAGCAGGATTTTAACTTGTATGGAATATTTTTACATTCTGGCAGGCCATTGCTACATAAGGGTGGTGATGGCGCAGTGGATGACACATGCCTTAGGTGTGGGAGATCTGGGTTCAATTCCCACTGCGATACATCAACCAATGTGTCCCTGAGCATGACACTTAACCCATAGTTGCTCTGACAAACAGTATCTAGCAATTGTAAGTCAATTTGGATAAAAAGCATGTGTGTATGTATGTATGTATGTGTGTATGTATGTATGTACAGTATGTAAAGACTCAAGTGTGATTAAAATAACGTGGGTTTAGCAGAGAGTCACATGAACCAGATAGGCCACATGTGTGTTTCTGACATTAGCCTACATGAATTCCACATGTGCATTTTTGTATAACTGGAAATTACTCCAAAAGGCCACTTATTGGTAGTTTGGTAGAGCAATTACAGGGTGTGCTTGTATTCCCACCCTGGCAAATTTAATATATAAGTTAATAAGATATAAGTTTTCTTACTAATATCACAGTGATGTCCAAAGACTGCTTAAAGTGAACCATTGTGACATGGACACTTGTGTCACTAAGAGCCACTTATGTCTTGTACATAGCCTTTAAAAATTTCACCTACTGTTCCTTAAACAACTTTACTACCAAGGCTTTCAGTTCATAATAACAATGTGCTAATAATTTCTTGTCTCTTGCCCGGAGTAAGCCATTAGTCCCTAAAGCTCAATATGAGACTGATTCCACTGGCAATGGCGTTGTTGTTTGGGCACTATAGACTAATGACAGCGCATCTCTCCATCCATCAGAACAATTACAGCACGAGTCAACGAGCTTCCATATTGCTGCTGACATGTTCACATGAAATGCCACGCTCAGTATCATGCTTTGAAATGTGACAAGGAAGCATGGACATAGATAGCCTAGAGCAGATGAAGCACAGAACCCTCCTGGCCCCGGACATCTGACTTTTTAAATTAAGTTATTCCAGTTATGCACCTTGAATTTTTGGCTTCGGTATTTCCTCACTTATAAATCATCCGGGAAATTAGATATATTAGAGGTATTAATAAAGAAGCAAGAAGAATGCCCAATGTAGATGCTGTATTAGGCTACCTAGCCTACGATTACTGCAATGATGTACGACTCAGTGTTACGTTTAAAAAAAAAAAAGAAGAGAAAAAAGCAGATGCTGACTTGCACAGACCCCGAAGGCGGGCTGAGCACTCAAGACTACGACCCGGCGCACACTTTGTCAGAAGCTGGAAATGCTGAGCAGGAGTGGAGCGCAGCGCACCAGACTGGGAGCGCACGGAAACCTGTAGAGAGCAATATTATTCTTTTTTCTTATTTCTTTCTTTTTAAAATTGGCTTAAAGCAAACATAGCTACAATTGTATTAAAACTCATCCTTTATTCTTTTTTCTTTTTTTGCGAGAGCATGACAAATGCTGTTCATATGACTGATTTGACTTGAGGCTACAGGAGAGAAAGCGAAATGGAGACATTTACAATACACGACATGCTCATGAATTCAACTGACCTAAACAAGATTTTATGCAATTTTGGGTTCAAGAACATTTCGGAGTGCGAGAGCGAGCAGGAACCTTCACCCGAACCTCAAGGTACAGTAAATGTCACATGCTATAGAACATCTTGTCCAATAGTAGATAATAGTATTCATGAAATGACTATGTTAATTGTATTAGAAATGCAACCCACTGTCTCTAGTTTGTGCCAAAAGAACGACTGCTATGGGCATGTTTTGCGTCAGTGCGCATTACGCATATGGCTCAGGGACTTCACAAAGATAATAAAGTGTGCTCTAGATTAAATGGAACGCAGCTTGTACATTTATGTGGATAATATCCATTAAGGCTTATTATGGTGATAGTCCAAGAGATACTGACCGGACATACGTCACTAGATAGGAATAAGAACAATTATTTAAGGTGTAAATGAAAGAGAGAAAGAGGGAGAGAGAGAGAGAGAGAGAGAGGGTGAGTCAAAAATTTAAAGAATGACATACCCAGACTTTATGAGTGTGCACCCATGTGTCTCCCACCCCTCTCAGACATCAACCAGACGGTGCGGATCGTCCTCTACAGCCTCATCTTCCTCCTCGGCGTCCTGGGCAACAGCCTCATCGTCGCTGTCCTGGTGAGGAACAGGCGCATGAGGACCGTCACCAACCTGTTTCTGCTGTCTCTGGCCATCAGCGACCTGATGGTTTCTCTGGTCTGCATCCCCTTCACCCTCATCCCCAACCTCATGAGAGACTTTGTCTTTGGCACCGGCATGTGCAAGCTGGTCATGTACTTCATGGGTGAGTAGAATTATGATATCGAGTTTTTTTGTTGGATGTCTTTGAATTGTGATACATCTTAATTCGTGTCTTTTTGTGGTCTTAAATCTTCCTTCACAATAAAGTTATACCATTTTATGAACTTTCATGACAAATATCTCTACATAATGTGTGACCATATCACCCAAATATTGTTGAAATCCAGATGCAAATATTATTGTGATCAATTTCTCATTGACAACAACTGTGCCAATGACTAACAAATTTTCCAAATTAATTCAAATGTTGCAACCAAGTTTGATTTGAATGTGTAATAGTTTTGCACTGATGCTCTGTTGCCTTCTAATTTAAATCCATTTCTGTCGTGCCCAAGGCAAAAATGATTCAACTCTGCAGACATTGTGCATTAATAATGTGTTATTATTGCGCTGCTGAAAAAAGCTCTAAATCAAAAAGGAAACAATTTGTCAGAAAGTGTGGATTTACCTGAAGCTGTATTAGCAGTTTTTCTTGCTACAGTATATTCACCATAGAGTTTTAATGTGTAATAAGGCTGTTGTTTCCTGTCTTATTCTACAGTAGGTTCACCCCTATGAATAATTATATTGTCTATAATCAGAGTCCCAGTAAAAAATAAAAGTTCATTATTGACATGGGTGATAAAACCAATTGGAAATGAAGAATTCAATCTGTACAAATCTCAGTCAGTTTGGGGCCATTATCAACGGAACTTTAAAGGTGCTCTAAGAGATGTTGGGTGACGTTACTTCTTGTTGACGTTTAAAGTATTCTCAAACAAAACAAGACTAGCTCGCCCCTCCCTTCTCCGGGGCACGTGTGACATCGTTTAGAGCACCTTTAAAGTCAACGTTAAACTCAAAAATGTGTTTTGCTTGTTGTCACGTCACTTGGATGTTTGAGATTCACTGTGCAGAATCATGCATGTCCACTAAAGGCTGTTTTCACATTCATCTGCTGAAAGGTGAAAAGTTGAAAAGTTTCAAGGCGCTCACTCTGAATCTGAGCTTAGGACATGAATGTATAGGTATTTGTCCTGTAACAAGGAGTTATGGATACCTTTGAAGCTATAATCTTGTAATTAGGACCAAAATTAGGACATAACCAATCCAAAACGCCTGCTTTAGTAAAGCTTGTAGTTAGACTTTTAACCAGTAAGCTTATATAGTCACACACCTGTGCAAACTCCTTCCAAATATCATACTGCTGACTGAGTGTGTGTTTGTTTGTGGCAGTGGAAAGACTTTTTTTTACAAGCACAAAATTTAGACTTATTATGAATGATTATTATGATTACTCATCAATTTTTATGCCAATTCCTAAGTTAACTTACTTCCATTATGATCAACAGCAGAGGCCACAGACAGTCAATCACATCAAGGATGTGAATCAACTCTCTTTTGGCTTTAATTTGCTTTGTGATTGTGATAAATTCCAGCGTAACACTTTAATTAAAGGTATCAACATAAGAGTGACATGACACTGTCATGATACATGAACCCTAACTCTAACCCTAACCATAACTTGTCATGACAAAACTGAATGACATACTAAAAGAAGCGTTATGTCATAAACGTTTATGACTTGTTTATGATGTTCATGACAGTGTCATGTCATCCTTATGTAGATACCTCCAAGTAAAGTGTAACCAATTCCAGAATCTTTTTATTGAACCTCTCAGAAAGCCTTTGCTGGGAGCTTTGTAATAATGTGCCGTCATTACCTACAGATGGCGCACCTTTACTAATATTTCATTCTCATCTAATTACAGGTCCGCTAGGAAATTTGATTTTGATTTTTATTCACCCCTTACTTCCTGTTGCTCCATTTAGTGAGATCAGAGTGCTGTCATCTACAATTATTACCTCATTTGTCCCAGTGTTTATGTGTTTATTTGTTGCTACTCTATTATTGAACACCACAATCATTTAAATGTATTTATAGTTCTTCTTGTTATTGTTGCTGAGTGTGTTAACGCTGTAATAGGCAGGGCAGGATGTGCTCTGTGGCTGCTCAGCAGTAAAATTTAATGCGACGTCAAATGAACGTGCCATAGCATCACAGGCACTGAAGTAAACAAGGTGACATGTGGGCCATGTTAGATAAATTAAAGGAATAGTTTGACATTTTGGGAAATGCACTTCATTAGCTTTCTTGCTGAGAGTTTGATGAGAGCTACAGTCTTGTTTGTACCTTTGGAGAGAGCAGTCTTTATGCTTTATGTCCAGTCTTTATGCTAAAATAAGCTGACCGTCTTCTGGCTGAAACTTCACATTTACTGTTCAGACATGATAATATCAGTCTTCTCATCTAACTTGTATTTCCAAAATGTCAAACTATTCAAAATTTTCAAAAATGACTTCTACAGTGGCTTGAGAAAGTTTACACACCCATGCTAAAGTTGATTAAAAAGAGGAATAAAAAAACATCTTTTGGAAATTGATCTTAATACCTTAATTAAATTTTTTTTAGGAAAGTCCAACCTTTTAAGGACACCAATTTTCTTTGTGAAAGAATAATGTATTGCAAATAAATAAATGTGCTAAAAATACAGGGGGGATACGTATGAAGACTGATATTATCTTGGGCGGCTGTGGCTCAGTGGTAGAGCGGTTGCCTGCCAATCGGAAGGTTGGTGGTTCAATCCCTAGCCCTGCAGTCCCATGTCGAAGTGTCACACACAGTGTATGAATGTGTGTGAATGGTGAATGTATCCTGTATGATGTAAAAATGCTTTGAGTAGTCGTTAAGACTAGAAAAGCGCTATATAAAATACAGCACATTTACGTATGCACACCCCTATGTTAAATAAATTCCTACAGAGACAGGCACATTTTTATTTTTAAAAGCCAGTTATTTCATGGATCCAGGATACTATGCATCCTGATAAAGTTCCCTTGGCCTTTGGAATTAAACTAACCCCCCCATATCATCACACCCTTCAACCTTACCTAGAGATTGGCATGGTTTTTCAGTTAGCCTAATAGCTGGTTTGATTTACATTGAGAGATTAAGGAAAGTTATGGAAAATCCCCCATTTCTAGGTATGGTGAAGGGTATGTGACGATGGGGGGCTATTTTAATTCCAAAGGCCAAGGGAACTTTATCAGGATGCATAGTATCCTGATCCATGAAATAACTGGCCTTTAAAAATAAAAAGCTGCCTGCCTCTATTGGAATTTAACATAGGGGTGTGTATACTACTTATGACCTCTGTATTTTAAGGAAGAACATTTATTTATTTACATTACATTATTCATTCACAAAGAAAACTGGATGGATTTTCCTATTTTTTTCAATTAAGGCATTAAGATCAATTTCCAAAAGATGCTTTTTTATTCCTCTTTTTAATCAACTTTACCATGGGTGTATAAACTTTCTCAAGCCACTGCATGGTCAGATATGGGCAGATTAACTTTTTTTTTTTAAACTACCGCTGAAACTAAAAAGCTTGTCATCTATTTTGTTATTTTCTGATTTGTGCAGGTGTCTCAGTGAGTGTTTCCACATTCAACTTGGTGGCCATCTCCCTGGAGCGCTACAGCGCCATTTGCAACCCGCTGACCTCCAGGACGTGGCAAACCAAATCCCACGCGGCCAAAGTCATCACTGCCACCTGGGTGGCGTCCTTCATCCTGATGCTGCCGTATCCCATCTCTAGCACCCTCAAGCCCTTCACCCGCATCAACAACAGCACCGGGCACATGTGCCGCCTGGTGTGGCCCAATGACATCATCCAGCAGTCGTGGTATGTACAGTATATGACGTATATGTTGGCACTGGGAAAGGACTTGCTTTTAATCTCATTGTACATGTGTATAGTGCCAATAAAAGGCATTCATTCTATTGTATTGTGTGTGTTAGGGTGTGTGTCTTCACACTCCGGTGCGCTCAGCGTTGCGTGGCAGCTAAAGTAGCCTATTTGCTTATTTCAGATGCACCCTCCACAGTATTGATTTTCTCAGTCTGGTGCTGCTGGTGAGAGACGACCACTTGGGGATCTTCTGCTATGACTCAGATCTTACCCTTCAAAATAAAGCACACAATTTGAAATATTAAAGTCAAATAGTCAGGTTAAATTATTTATAGAGCACATTTGAAAAAAGAGATGACCAAAGTTCTTTTCGGGACCAAATGAAAAATACAAGATACAAAAAATGTAAACAATGTAGAAAATAAACAAGTCTTATTACACATTAAATACAATATAAACAGTCATGTTATCATGATGATATTACTCCAGACTCAAAGGCAGGGGACTGTAATCTTAGCAAAGCATTTTGACTCTGGTGTTGATTAAAATAAGATACACTGACTGCTCATTTGTATCTACTTGCTCCTACTCCTACGTGTCCCTTGCAGGTATGTGTCTCTGCTGCTGCTGCTCTTCCTAATCCCCGGGATCGTCATGATGACAGCCTACGGACTCATTTGCCTGGAGCTCTTCCGCGGCATCACGTTTGAGATGTCCAGCAGAAAATCTAGCAGAGGTATGAAAATCAAACCTAGCAAGCAACAAGTGCTCAAAAGCAACATTTTCCTTTTAAGGGTCAGACTGGCATTATTCTATATTTTTCCAACAGTAAATAAATTCCATGAAAAAAACAAAAGCAAAATCAGTCTCAATACTTTAGGACTTCCCATATCCATATGTGGCATTCAGCCCTAAGCTGACTGGCTTCTACTAAAAATGTAAATCTTTCAAAACGCATCAGAAGCATATAGTTCCATGTTTAAACAAAAATGCTAAATAATTACCAAAACAGCTACAGCTGGGCATTGTAGATTTTAGCAAACATTATACAAACAGGAATAAAACGTGCATTTATTTTGACTATTTTCAGCTGTGGATTGATTCACATTTGGTGTTCAAGTGAGCAGCAGGTTTGGGAAATTTGTCAAAATTAACAACAGTGCCCATGTCCTTGGTTCTCAGGATGGAAATGAAACATGGCACCCAGTGAAATATTGTGGTTTTTTGATGATGAAGACAAAAAATTAAGGTTTATGGCAAGAAAAATTAGCTATGTGAGGATTGGCTACACAGAAAATTCTTCCATTTGTTGTTGAATTAGTGTTTTTCCTGATTTGACATTAAGAAAATACTGAATATCACTATATTTATTCTATAACTTGATATATAATATGCTCATTTCCCTGCTAATTGTTTGGAAATGCAGCCTGTCTTTTAGGAAAGGCTCCCATTTGTAGGTCTTAAGTGGCAGAAATAACTTTCCTGGTCATATCCTGCATATTTTTATACTGCTGCACTCTTACATGCTAGTCTTTTTTTCCCCAAATCTCTGGCAGAAAGACAATCCAGCACTGGGAGCATCAGGCCCAGTGACAGTGATGGCTGTTACCTGCAGCCGTCTAAAAGAAGAGTATCACGTTGAGTACAGGCACCTCCAGCAGCAAGCCCATGGTGGGCCGTGTGTCCAGCAGCAGCTCTAAAGCCAACCTGATGGCCAAGAAGCGCGTGATCCGCATGCTCCTGGTCATCGTCTTCCTCTTTTTCCTGTGCTGGACTCCCGTCTTTGTGGTCAACGCGTGGCAGGCTTTCGACCGGCGCTCGGCCTACCGCCTGACTGGGGCGCCCATCTCCTTCATCCACCTGCTGTCCTACACCTCGGCCTGCGTCAACCCCATCATTTACTGCTTCATGAACAAGCGCTTCCGCCAGGGCATGCTGGCCACGTTCACCTGTTGCAGCTGCTTAAGGAGGAGCAGCGGCGGGAACGACGGCTTGGGGAGGTCAGCTGGAAGTGGGGTGGCTAAAGGGGAAGTGGCCAGATTAAGAGCAGGGCCAAAGACCACCGAGGAGAATGGTCATACCCAGCCAAGCGGAGGCAGCACACGCTTCACCTACACTGGCATCCGTGCAACAGCCTGGAGTGAGCTGACTTAAACCGTATTGATGCATATGCGTGCGAGCTCTGGCCTGAGTGCAAACACTTGGAGGGACTCTGCTGTGTTTTAACGTAAAGCCCTCACAGTGCTTATAGGACTGGTTTATGAGCAAATAGGCTGCTTTAGATATAAGTGTGACATGGTGTACAATAGGTAATGACTGTGGAGCAGCAGAGTAGATTCAGTGCTTTCACAGCAGATCAACACTGCCAGATGTGTTCCTAAAGCTTGAGGTGTCCTGGATAGCTGACTAATGCCTGATCATACATAAAGCCTTGAAGGGCCTCAAGTCTGACAAAGCAAGGGAGTGTTTATATAAAGCACAATGCCAATTAATCTTATTACCACTCTCCATATACCCTTTTTAAACACATTACAGAGACCAAATAGTCTTTTCATACAGTTAATTGTTTTGAACTATGTGCACCAGGTGAGAAATATCTAAATCACGATCCATGCCAGAAGGATTAGACGACTGGATTAGTTCGTCCAAATTACAAAAAAACTTATATATTTTCTTACTTACCGGTCGTAAAAAAGCTAAATTGAATAAAATGTTAATGGCAATTGCCTAGAAGTCGGGAAGATATATGTAAAATGAATCGTAATCACAAAATAGTCAAAACAAAATAATAATGAATTGTAGGCAATCGGCTAAAACATAAAAAAAAAAAAACTTATATTTGTAAACAGGTTTGTATTTGTCATAGCGACTGCCTGTCACACAGCAACGTAACTGTAATCAGCAGCTTCGAAACAGTCCTCCAGCGCACAGTTCTGCTTTTGTCCTTGACCCACTGTGTGTGTGTGTGCGCGTGTGTGTGTCTACAGGGGTTGTACTGTTTACTAGAACTGGAGAGGCCTTATCATTTAGTGGGACTTTGAACACCTGTATCCTCTCCTCTTCAAAGCGAATTCCCAGCATTACCTACCTGATTTCCACTGATTCATACTGTTAAATATAGCGTACAGAGTTTATGCAGCAACTTATTCTCATTTTGTTGTTGTTGACCATTTTATTTTACTGTATCAATATGTTGCAATGTTAATATTGTTGTATACATCCTTAAGGGTTTGATGCATTAATGGAGATTTTGAAGTATTTTGTTTTTTTGCATGATAATGTGCCTAATTTGATGGAAGGCCTGTTAAACCTGCACATAATTGAATGTAAGCAGTGATTTTAAAAGGTTGATATACATCTGAAATTGGTTCTAAGGACTGTGTTGTGTTCTGGTAATGTACGGACACACAAGCCATCTTCAAATAACCAACGTCTGGCTGACCATATAAAGACCTCGAGCGCCCGGTGTGCAAATGCATCTGCAAAGGCTGGGGGCAGCTTTTAACGGCTTTAATCAAAGTGGGTTTAAAGTACAGAGGACATTGGACCCAGACAAGTGGCGGAAAGAAAAAATGCAATCTGCTGGGACTTCTTCCCAAGGATAAGAGCTCCATGTAGGCTTGATAGATTGCTAAAGCCCTGGGAGATGCTGTGACTGAAGATGTACACGTCTGTGTTATTCATTTCTTTCTGCTAAAACCTGAATTATTTGGAGTAAAGTGTTAAAAAAAAAAGTACATGCTTACGCTTCGGATGACAATTAAAAACATAACACAAAGTGAGATTTTATATCACTTTTTTATTTCTCATTTTTATGCCAATATTGCAAGTTTTTTTCTAGTTTTTTTTCTTCTTTTAATGACATACAGATTTGAGCATGATCTGGAGCTGCAATATGTACAAAAACAAAACTAATGTATGTTATCAAAAAATCCGTCCCCTTTGTTTTGACGTTATTGCTAAATGTTACAAACGGCACAGGTTTCTACCATCAGCAACCCTTTGAGCACTGAGTATACTACCACAATGACACCTCTGCTTACCATTTACTAGAATAATACACAGATACAGTGAGAGTGAAAGGACATGGAGAAGGACAGGAGGGGAAAATGACAAAAAAAAAAAGTGATCCAACTGTAGCAAAGCTAAGCATAACAGGCTGCATGTTAAAAACTAAAGGGAGGGGGAAACTCCTGATGTACACACATAAACATGAGCGGTAAAGAGTGAGAATGAAATGTGTGAGAGAAAAAGACAAGGTTAGCGTTCTGTAGTGCAAACAGCCAAATAGTATTAAGGAGAAGTAAGGCTGAGTGCGACAGAGAAGGGCTCCACACTCCTCTTTTTTTTTTTTTTTTTTTTAAATTTGTTTAAAGCTGCCTCTCACTCTGCCCTGTTTTGTTTAGCAGTGCATGAAAACTACATTATAAAAAGACATTTGGCATATTAGAGGATACATACATTGTTCAGAGCTCATTATAAAAAAACAAAAACAAGAACAGCTGCTTTTGGAAGAGCAAAACAAATATGACCAGACACACAAGAGAAAGAATATTTTGAGTTACGATATTTTGTAAAAGCATCGCTAATGAGATGGCGTTTTTTTTGTTTTCTCTTTGTCGCCAAGTTAGTACAGCGTGCATTTTTAAAAAGGCATGTAACATTTTTTTGACCCCTTTTGATAGTTCATCCCCTATGTGAGTGAGGCATGTTATCAAGTCATTCTGTATCCTCCCTATCTCTCAACCTTTTAAGAGAGAAATAAACCAGCTCCGATTGTCTAGGCGACACATTTTTAAAAGCATGCATCACCCCTTTATTAGTTTGAGCTAATGTGACAAAGCTGCTCTGTTCAGACTCGCGTGAGGAGACGTAGAGAAGGGGGTGGTTAGCTGTAAGAGGTGATTCAGCATGTAAACAAAAAGCAAAAAATATGATGCTAATGCGGAGGCTATGTTAAAAACTTGAGGAATTTAGAGCTAGTACACTCAAGTTAAAAATCTACAGTTAAGATTTTGTGATCTCCATCCTGCAGAGTAAAGGGTTCAGGTTGACCTGCAGCTCGGCATAAGAGTTCAGTGTGAAGAAGCGCAGATATTGGGGTTTGACGCTACACTGCCGCTGCAGCAACAACTCCTCGACAAGTCCAGGTCAGACAGGAAGTGGCCTCTTTTTATATATTAAAAAAAAAAAAAAAGAATAAAAGAAAATACACTCCCAGGCCAACCTAGGCAGCACGGGCAATAATGCACTTTTCTTTTTCTTTTTGACATAAGACAAGGGGAGACTTTGTACCAATAATTTAAAAAATATCAATATTACAATATAAAACATTTAACATTAATGACAGGTGGGCCAGGGTGGCGAAATGGGGGCATAACTTAATCTTTTTTACATTGAAGAGGGAGCAAGCGAATCCTTTTTTATTCCTATTTCAAGGGTTTGTTGGTAAGAAAATTCTGAAATACTTAAGCAGACATTCAAGTTTACAGTATTGTTTTTTTCCCCGGACGTGTATACAGTTGTACTGTAATACTTAAGATCACAAGTATTGCCTTTGAATGTTTATCCACAATTATCAGACATCTGGATCCTGGTGGAGAGCAGTTGGAACACACTTTGAAATGGAGAGAGTCTGACTCAATATTCCATTACAGCAACTACATATGACAGTCACACACATATACACATATATGCTGGCTGGTGAACTAGTGCTCAGGCTGACAAAGACGATGAAAGGACCTGTACAATATTGCTGTTCTGTTGTGGAAATGCACATCTTCAATAATACACATTTAGAAGGCCTTTATACTCCTACAGGAGACGCGGTCGCCATGAACACAGATGAGTGCAACTACTCGGACAGTGAGTATGTACACAGGCTTGTTTCTGCAAAGATAAACCACAGGAGATTTTTTTTTTTTTTTTAAAAGAAGGCTGAAAAGAGCTTACAGCGCTCGTGAGACATTGTACCAAAAGTCAAAAGGTGCTGGGAATCCGCATGAGAATAAAAAAACGGGCTTATTGTACTTGAACACCCAAAAAAGAAGGCTGCTTTGCATGACAAGGTGATTCTGGAGCCGCGGCAATGAGCTCAGAACAGCAGAGCTCCTGTGGTAAGAAGCGAGGCATTAGCTTGTTTTTGTGCTATGCACAGGTTCTTCAGAGGTGAGTAAACAGCAGATAAGAAAAGGTGAAGTACTTTTTTTTGTAATTGAAGTTATCGGTAAGGCCACATCAAATTGAAAAGCGTCCATCTTTTTGGAAAACCACTGGAGTTAAATGCCACCAGAACTACAGCACACATTGGAAGAAACCTAGCTAGCTGCAGTTTTAAGTTTGACTACATTATGATACGTTAACAGTGACCAATAGAGCAACAGATACAGGATATTAGATACAGTGGGTACGGAAAGTATTCAGACCCCTTTAAATTTTTCACTCTTTGTTTCATTGCAGCCTTTTTCCAAAAATCAAAAATGTTCATTTTATTTCTCAGTAATGTACACTCAGCAACCCATCTTGACAGAAAAAACAGAAATTTAGAAATTTTTGCATATTTATTAAAAAAACAAAACTGAAATATCACATGGTCATATGTATTCAGACCCTTTGCCGTGACCCTCATATGTAACTCAGGTGCTGTCTATTTCTTCTGATCATCCTTGAGATGGTTCTACACCTTCATTGGAGTCCAGCTGTGTTTGATTATACTGATTGGACTTGATTAGGAAAGCCACACACCTGTCTATATAAGACCTTACAGCTCACAGTGCATGTCAGAGCAAATGACAATCATGAGGTCAAAGGAACTGCCTGGAGAGCTCAGAGACAGAATTGTGGCAAGGCACAGATCTGGTCAAGGTTACAAAAAAAAAATTTCTGCTGCACTTAAGGTTTAAGAGCACAGTGGCCTCCATAATCCTCAAATGGAAGGCGTTTGGGACGACCAGAACCCTTCTAGAGCTGGCCGTCCGGCCAAACTGAGCTATCGGGGGGAGAAGAGCCTTGGTGAGAGAGGCAAAGAAGAACCCAATGGTCACTGTGGCTAAGCTCCAGAGATGCAGTCGGGAGATGGGAGAAAGTTGTAGTAAGTCAACCATCACTGCAGCAATCCACCAGTCGGGGCTTTATGGCAGAGTGGCCCGAAGGAAGCCTCTCCTCAGTGCAAGACACATGAAAGCCCGCATGGAGTTTGCTAAAAAACACCTGAAGGACTCCAAGATGGTGATAAATAAAATCCTCTGGTCTGATGAGACCAAGATAGAACTTTTTGGCCTTAATTCTAAGCGGTTTTGGAGAAAACCAGGCACTGCTCATCACCTGTCCAATACAGTCTCAACAGTGAAGCATGGTGGTGGCAGCATCATGCTGTGGGGTGTTTTTCAGCTGCAGGGACAGGACGACTGGTTGCAATCGAGGGAAAGATGAATGCGGCCAAGTACAGGGATATCCCGAAAACCTTTCCAGAGTTCTGGAAAGGTTTACCTTCCAACAAGACAATGACCCTAAGCACACCGCTAAAATAACGAAGGAGTGGCTTCACAACAACTCTGTGGCTGTTCTTGAATGGCCAGCCAGAGCCCTGACTTAAACCCAATTGAGCATCTCTGAGAGACCTGAAAATGACTGTCCACCAAGTTTACCATCCAACCTGACAGAACTGGAGAGGATCTGCAAGGAGGAATGGCAGAGGATACCCAAATCCAGATGTGAGAAACTTGTTGCATCTTTTCCCAAAACGACTCATGGCTGTATTAGATCAAAAGGGTGCTTCTACTAAATACTGAACAAAGGGTCTGAATACTTATGACCATGTGATATTTCAGTTTTTGTTTTTTAATAAATATGCAAAAATTTCTAAATTTCTGTTTTTTTCTGTCAAGATGGGTTGCTGAGTGTACATTACTGAGAAATAAAATGAACTTTTTTGATTTTTGGAAAAAGGCTGCAATGAAACAAAGAGTGAAAAATTTAAAGGGGTCTGAATACTTCCCGTACCCACTGTATGTGAGCGGTTGGACTGTGTACACAGGAAGAATATACAGTACTAAGGCTATCCTTTTAAGTCAATGACTATGCTTGTTACATTAGTTTGAAAATGACAAACTGACTTGTTTTTGTAACTACAGAAGTCTAGTGTCTAATGTTGCTATGGCTCCATGTGAGATGTACTGATGTGTATACTTTCCAAAGGAGACATAGCGCACATAAAAGTATTGCAGGCAAGGCAGAGGCGTTGCTTAAAGCTTTTCTTTTTAAAGACTTCATAAAAACCAAATGAGCAAACATAGGCCCTCTGAGGATATCCCCCTATTTAAAAAAAAAACATAACAACCTTTGCTTATGCGAATAAACAACCCAAACTTCAGATTTTTTTCCCCAAGAGAAGAAGCGAGAGTATCAAAAGAAAAAGTTCAATCCAAAGGACTGACAAAGCAGGCATTTGTAGTAAGGTCGCAATAACATACAGGTTGGGATATTGGACCTCAAAGGGGGAAAACAAAGCCCAAGCTCAAAGGAAGAATAGAAACTATTTGGTAACAAAAGTGTACTATATGTTTAATACAAAAAAAGGTATGGAGAAAAATGTACCTTTACTAAAGCTTATACAAGATCCTTGGTCCATAAAAACTATGTTATCGTCACGATTTATGTGTGTCCCATTGCATCCTTGCGCTCCCTCCAACAACAATACATCCAGCTCCCTTTAGGAAACCACAAATAGATGCAAAATAACACAAAATAGAAAAGAATAATTATAAAAACAAGTGGTGGGAGGGGGTTGGGAGCAAAAATATACTTTCCTTTCAAGAGATTTGTTTGTACACGGTGGATGCATTGTTGTGGTGGTTTCCATTCTTACAGCCGTAGAAAGGTGCTGGTGCTCTGAGCCTGCAGGAATTTCACTCATTCCAAACACCAGAACTGGATAGGCAGTTCCCGACAGTAACCACAGGAGAGGGGGCGTGTCAAGGAGCACTTTTCGCTTATTCCCGTTGGCTGACAGCGTTGTGATTTCAATCCTCCTTCAGTTTCCCCCCATGCGTTTGCTACTTTCTCCCACCAATTTTTCCATTTCAGCTTCTTTGTATCCAAAATTAATACGCAGCACTTTAGAGTGAGTCAGTCTTTGTTATTATTTCCCATAGTCTTTATATACCTTGTGGTACATTTGCTCTCAAGGCATATAGTATTGAGTGGCCCCTGTGTGCGTTAGGAGACCACAGCTGCGGCGGTGGAGGATGAGGATGTAACTCCTGCGTTGGAGGTGCTGTTGGGGCCGTAGATGCCGGGGCCGGTCTCCTGGCTGTTGTTGCTGAGCAGGCTGGAGTTTCCAACCCGCAGGATGGCCCCGGCTGCACTGCAGTGTGGCCGCGGCCCTGGCTCCGGCGTGTAGGTGAAGGTCAGTGTGGTGGAATAGATGATGCCGTCGTTCCTAACCAACGTGACGGGCACCTGGACGGGCTGCCGCACCCAGCGCCAGCCCTCGCGGAAGGCGGAGATGTCGGGCACCACGCACAGCATGCTCTCCGCACACCTGTACAGTGTTTGGTGGAAAGGAAACAACACAGAGAGTGATGTTAGCGTTAGCAGATTATGTCTGTGATACAAAGTCAAGGGTTACAATGCAATTTGCATTTATACCCATTACGTTAACGTTAGTAGCAGCCCCTAAGAAAGATTCCCTTTACAGGTTGATTGATGATAAAATGGAGAAAGCTACCCTTTACCAAATGATTGACTCAAAGGGGGCTTTCACACCTCGATTGGTCCAAGCTTTCAAAATTTTCAATTTGATCCAAACCAAAACTACAGGTGTGAAACCTCACCCGGACCATGGCCCACCCAAATAGGAAGTCTGAGCCCGGATCAAACTGAACCAAGGTTTGGTTCACATTTGTTGGATGGTTCGGACTTTCAGACCAAATACAGAAGGTTCTGGCAGGCTATTGCCGTATTAAAAGACCAGGAAAGCTCCTTTAAGGAATAGCTTGGTGCTTAGCCTGTACGTGAGAGAGAGTGACGGTGCATGTTCTCAGAGCAGAGAGCTCTCAGCTATCACAGCAGAGAATAAATTAGCAGTTGACTTGTTAAGTGGCAGTAAATGTACAGTGTAGGTTCCGGTTTGTCTCTGAAAAAATGCTGCCGCTCCTTTAAAACCCAAATAAAGTTCCCGTGTCTCGCTTCTGAACAACGCAACAAAAAGAGCAGCATGAGCATGGGGAGAGCAGCAGTCAGCCGGGAAAAAAAAAACGCCAGAGAGAGGATACGAGAGGACGGGGAAGCTGGTCTACAAACCAATGTATTATTATTATTATTATTATTATTAAGTATGTGACGACGACAGGATGTAAAGCGTTATCCTTAATCTGAACATTGGTTTGGACTTTCAGGTCCCTTTCAAACCCTGCACTTAAATAAAAATATATATATATTTGGAGGGAATTATGAAAACCACGTATCTCCAGAATGTTAACATTAGCGAGGAAAAATGATTTTACGGAGGGATACGTTATGTTATGCTACTGTACTGCAATTTATATGGAAGGAGAATTAAAAAATACCATGTGGTCCAGGGAGTTGCAGGCCTAGCCTCTTCCTTCCTGTCAACTTCCTCTGCTTCCTCCTGATCGCTGCCTGCCTTTGTCACTCTCTCTGAAGCTGCAGTCTCCTCTCTATCCCTCACAGTCCATTCTTCCTTTTCCCCTTCTCCTTCACTTATTTCTCCATCTCCTTCTGTGGTCTTCTCCTGCCTTCTTCATTTCCCCCTCCTCTTCCTCCTGTGCACTTTTCTCAATTTTCTTTCCAAAACAACTGGCAATAAACCCACTCTTAGCTTTCCTATTCACTTTTTGGCTTCAGCTAATCTCTCCAGCTACTCTGGCCTGCATAGGCCAAGATGTGAAAAGCTCCCATTATTTTCCCAGTTTGACAGTAAAGGTTGTAACCTGGTAAAGCCCTATTGCTGTGATATGTGAGAGTAAGTGGATTTTATAGTAGTCCCACTGTGTGTAGTGGGTTGTAACATAACGCCACCGACGGCAACCTTCTATAAACATAAATTCATGACAGTTTGTAATATTTTGTATTATGCTATTCTTGTCTTTAATAAAATCAACACTAATCAAAGGGCAGAATGCTCTTACAATTCCTGAGGGAGTGATTTGACTTTTGGCTAACGTAACAGACGTGCTGTTATTGCTCATGCTGAATCACCATTGGCAAACATTACATTTATTACATATTTAACTTAAAGTTAAACGTGGGTTTAAACTTTACCTGGGGAAACTGACTTTACCATGCCACAGGCATTTTAAAAGATCCAATATTGCCATAAAGCTGTTAATTGATTTGCAACATTGGCCACATTCTGACGGTTGACAAATTGTCTAACCCCAAGTCTATTATACTTAAGTTTAAATGTATACAGCAGACTCTTATTATATATGAAGGCACAATGATATCGCAGAGGTCAGAAGCACTGTAGTCAGGGAGGTCCCACTGTTTCGCTGACAGTGGTCATATGGGACTTTCATGTTCCCACATTGTCTCTGACTCACTATTGCTTGGTGGGTGGTACTGATAATAAACACAGAAATGTAATCCGTCTATTAAACTTAACATGACAGAGGGAAAGCTAAGGCATTTTCCAAGGGGGCTTTGAAAAGGTTTTGTCAAAAATAACCACTGCACAGGTTTGAAGCAGAAGGATTATGCCGTACAACTTGATTTAGGCCGTTACGCATTCATAGGATCTGCAGCATAAAGTCTGACAGAGAGCATTTTGAAAACTTTTATGAATTTTAAATAAACTTGAATATATACACACACACACACACACAATATATATATATATATATAAAATTACACATTATATATTCATTAAACCTAAACTCCATTTTCTATGACTGTATGATCCCTAATAAATCCTCAAATTAGTCCATATGGACTATTTCTATGCTAATAAGGAAAAAAGAAAAATTCGAATGAGACAATGGATCTTATTTTGGCCAAGAAATGGAAATTGTCCTTCAAGTAGACGGTTGAATTATAGTGTGAATAAAGAGTCAGAGGCAGGGGAAGAAACAATACAATTGTACACAGTAAAGAATTAGAATTAGGCTAGTATTGCAGCGGTAGTCGCTGTTACACAGGGTCCGTGCACAAACCGCTTACATTATTTACCCAGGGTCAGTTTACTTTTTTTAAATATAAAAAATAAAACCCATTTATTTTTGCATATCAGCGCCTACTTGAAAGGGCCTGCTCCGCTCTGTAAAGCAGCAGCAGTACAAAGTAACAGGAGTCAGATTTCACTCATCACCTGATGAGATCTACAGGATGATAATGGAGGATTTGGTCTCAAAGTGAAAAGCAAAAGTTCAAATCCAATCATTTATATCATAAATATTTCTATCAATTATAACAGATTATCAGTGTTTTCATGCCCAGCCCAATCGGTTAACATCATATTTATATACAGTCTATGGTTAACGTGGGCGCTGAAGGGATGCAGGCAGTCTTCTGCCTCCTGTCTCAACCCGGCGGCTGCCAAAATGGCCAGGGCAGCAAAAGCTCTGATGCGTTTGCGATGTGATCGTTAACATTGGTGTTGTCACAAGTTTATTAACCGGTGGGATCCCAAAAACAAGTGTGACCACATGAGCACGCAGCAACCGGCAGTGAGAGTTTGGCATTTGGATATTGTCTTTTACTGTTTTACACTTGGTGTCATGGTTTCCTGTAAATCGGTGAATCCCCGATGTACCCAGCGTCCCTGTACTGTAGACAGCTACAGCGGATAACTGATTCCATTTTAAATGACAGCTTGCACCCTTTGCACAAGGACTTTCAGCTTCTCCCTTCTGGAAAGAGGTTTTTTTAGTTCCAAGGTCTGAAACTAATCAATATAAAAACAGCTTTGTCCCAGCTGAAATCACATCAAGAAAATTTGCGCAAAAGCTTTCTGGAGCCTGTATTTGTGTGTCTATTATTCATTCATTAATTAGTTTTTAGAATAAAGTAACCTGACCCTTTAAGAAAATGAAATGGATGCAAAGACACACCTGTACATGGTCTCAGCCTCAACGTCTCCGAACCAGACCCTCAGATTTGGAGTGAAGTTCTGTCCTGTCAACTCCAGCATGGCGACATCGCCTCCGCCGTTTAGCTGCAGACAAAGAAGATAACTTAGTAACCTCGCTGATATAGGACTCAACATACACTACTGTACACTGTGTCCAGATTTAAGTTCTGGAAAGCTTTTGTTGGGGGGGAGGTGAGGGGTGGGTGTACCTGTAAGCTCTCTACCACAGGCACGGGGGTGACAGGTGAGTGGACGGGGCCCATGCCCTCGTAGAAAGTGTATTCAGCCTTGTCTGTACTGATGATTGTCCAGGAGGCGCCGTCGTTGATCATCTCCTTGTTTGGTTCCTTTGGGCATGGAGTGGCCTGGCAGAAAATGAAGAAGGGTAGACATGACCTCAAAGCACATAAAGGGCAGAGATAACCACCAACAGTTAGAACCAATCAAGACTGCACTCCTCAAGACTGCAATCAAAAGGTCCATCTTTACAACCTTCAAAGTAAGCAGTAATACTGGAGCTGAGTGGACTGCACACTCTTATTCAAAGAACAAAATAGCACCCTGTCACAGAACATCCCAATACCGTATAATAAAGATGAAGAATAAATGCACAATTGAGCACAAATTTACTTCCAATTCTCTATTTCAAAATGCTAAAGCCATCATCCTGCGAACAGTGTAGGTCTAATTGCGCCTGAGGGTGAAGTGACCTCATCTCTGGATTCCTGTCTCCACGTGAAGAGATGTCAGATGTAATCAAGTGCTACTAACTTGAAACTGGATGATCCTTTCTTGTGAAAGGCACAGGTACATGCGTTCTGTGTCCTTCAGGTAGAAGGCACACTTGTGGAGCTGGGAGACGGGGTCGTCGGCGTCCAGCAGCGCCGTCTGCTTGTCCACTTTACGGATGATCTGACGGGAGAAGAAAGAAAGGGATTAGACGACTGTAAACTAGAAGGGAGAATGGAGAGAAGGCAAAGGGAAGGATGGAAACATAGCAGGGGGGAGGAAAGGAAAGAGAAAACAAGGAAGAAAGTCAGCAAGGAATGAGGGTAAGAAAAGACGAAGTGGAAGACACTTGACAGAGGGAAGTTAGTAGTGATTTTTAAAATCACTACTAACTGTAAAAGGAACATGAGACTAATGACAGGAATACATTTGTTGGATAAACACGGTCTACATGCTACTTTTGTATTTATGGTAAATTCATCTTTGACATTTTGGGAAACATTCGCTTTCTTGACAAAAGTTATGTACGATGAAGATTGATACTATTCTCATCTTCAAGCCTATAAACGGGGAAACAGCTAGCCTGGCTGACAAAATCAAAATACCAGCACCAAAATTCAGAAATTAACACATCTTATTTGTGTAATCTTAATTAAAAAAAAATATATATTGACAACATAAAGACCTTTGTTAATCCAGGGAAGATTTTGCCCCAAAAAGTTGGTCTAATATTTCAAATTATTCCTTTATATGGTTTGCATGATTTGGGTTTTATTTTCCTTTATTTTATTTTATTTTATTAGCTGATGTTGTAATTAATCAACATACTACTGGGATCATTACAGCTTGTATTTCTATTCTTTTTGTTGTTGTTGTTTTATTACCAGTCTGGGCAGGGCCATGCCAGTGACAGAGCAAACCAGCTTGACTGTCTGGCCGTAGTGGATGTAACCGTCTCTCACAGTGAACTCTTCTCCTTCTGACTCCTCATCATCCACTGAAAAAGCACCATGCAGGACAAAAAAAGTCAGTGCTGCAGCAAAGCTTCAACATTTTCTATATACTCAAATCCACATTCAATCAATCTTTCTTTGTCCATGATGAATGAGCTGTGTAATTATTATAATACAGCGTGGGTTACATTTACATGAAGACAATGTGACAAGCTGTCAAACCACATTCCTCACTTAACCCGTGCGGAACCTCCGGGTGATTTAAAACCTTTCTAACTTAATCTGTGTTTGTGCTTGTGTTCAGCAACAGATCTGGCTGAAGCAGACTTACACAGGTGGATGTAAAATGCACCCCACTGCTGGGAGCTGGCGTGAAAGTTGCCGCCCTCCACGTGTAGATAGCGTGTGCTGACTGTTTGGGACCGAAGCCGGTTGAACAGTGCCACCTTGGTCCCTGATGCAATGCACACTGTGGACAAACAGGAACAAGAACACACAAAGACGGGCCGGTTACATAACAACCCGAACACGACATGTCGCTTACATGTCAGTTGTGTTAACAGGGTGAGAATCTCAGGTGTGCTACATGTGACGTAACTGGGTTACTGGACACAATTAAGTCAAGCTACACTGCCCTCTAGTTGTTAGAAAAATAATACTGATAATAAGCTTAATAACCTGTTGTTACAGCACTTTTAAAAACAATAGAAACAATTTCAGCAAATAACTAAATAAAAGAGTAAATAAATGTAAAGAAATGAGAAATTAAACATACATAAAACAAGATTGAATTAAATCAAATAGTGAAATAAGTAAATCAATCAGCAATATAAAAAAATACAAATTACTGACATTTTAAAGGCTGAAAAGTGCAAGTGCTTTCCATAGTTAGTTGAAAAACAATGAGTTTTTATTCCTTTTAAGTGCCTCATTTTCTGTTCTGTGCTACACTTAAATCTTTTATCCGTTTTTCCTATCTTTTTCTTAAATCATTTTTCTTCTTCCTGTTATCAGATGTGAAATCTATCGTAATGACATAAATTTGACCGAAGAATATACCCACAAAGTAAAGATGTCGGCAAGATTTTTGTACACAACCATCAAAACACATCAGTATTCCCGGCACAAGTAACTGCCAAAAAAAATGTGGGTCAGACACAGATGAATGCAAACTTACAGTCAGCGTTTTTGAGGGACTGCTTCTTTTTGGAGGGCTTGGAGATGACTTTGATCCTCTTGCTGAGGAAGACACCGATGTCAGTGCTGTTGCCGTAGAACATCTTGACAGACAACATGAAGTGCTTTCTCTTGTCGGAGTCGGATATGTACAAGGTTTTGGCAGTGCAATAATTCTGGGTGGACATGGTGGGGATGCAGAAATCAGAACACATTAGATCTTTTTTTCTTGCTGCAAATGATTAATTCTGTGAAACGCTTCCTAAAATAGATATACACACTAAGTGACACAAGAACACAGTTCACATTCCTATATTTTCTGAGCAACTTCAGTGATGATTTATCTCTTCAACTGTTACATCATTTTAACCACTGTGGAAGGGAAACATGGTTAAAAAAATAACCTTTAAATGCACTGAAAGCAAAATTACAGACTTCTAGTAAAGTGCCTGGAGTGAAGGTGTGTAGCCATGTCAGCTTCTAGTGAATAACGAGAATAGGTTTTGTGTGAAGATAAATAACAGAGTGACACTGTGTGTGTGTGTGTGTTTTGTACCTTTCCCTCTAAGTTAAGCTGTTGCATTTCTTGGTCGCTGTTGCCAATGCCGATGAAGGCACAAGGCTGCGACTCCTGCTCGGAGCAGCCGTCTCGCTCCATCTGTTCCTTCTTTTTCTTCCAGCCACTGCCCATCAGGTAAACGCAGGGAGGAGGGCAGAAGAACCTGGACACATGCACAACTTATTTATGAATTTTGGACTCAAATCCTTAGACCATCTGAAAATGTGCTGTTTTCTCCTTCACTGATGTTCATTTAAGCATCTGCTTATGTAAAGTGGCTACCTGCTGAATGGGTCAAAACTTGTATTCAAGTAAGTTACTTTAAATATAAGTATGTTTTAATTTCCACTTGCCTGGATGAGAAAGAAAAAAATACATCTGCATGGCTTTAAGAAGGACTTTTACATTATTTATCCTAAAAAAGTAAAACACATCAGAGTAATAATATTTTTGAACCTCACATTTCAAGGACACAAGCGTCTGGATGACACCAATTTAAAAGAAATGTGCATCTCTTAATTTACACCAGTAGAGGGCAGACCTGTGCTAAACATCAACAAGGCAGTCAGAATTTTTTTTATCATCATACTGTTATATACAATTGAACTAAGCACTCTTTCCTCAAGCTGTCACGCCTAATTTAGCAGATGTTAACATGAACAGTCCAGCATGAAAAAACATATATATATAAACCATTTTTCAAGAAAAAAGGTAACTTTTTCCATTTCAGGATTTCATACTTATTTGCTCTTCTCCTTTGAAATACTTTCTAACGTCAAGTACAGAACTCCATTAAGAAGAATGACAACTTCAGCCTTATCATAAATGTGAAATCAACTCACTGAACCAGCGTAACTTCAAATAAATTCATGCGTGTCAGTGTGGAACTGGAAAGGGACCTATTTCGCAACACCACTGTCTGTCTCTGTGGGTGTTTGTCTACTTTCACCTCCTATAAAAAGCGCAGACAGAAAGAGGGAGACAGCACATTTGCATTAACCATGCACCTTACTTGGGCTCCCTTATTACAATATAGACAAAAGTAATCAGAGGTGTGAGACACGCGAACTGTGACCGATCAACCAGAAGTCCTTTTGGCTGAGCACACTCATTCAGACACTTGTTTGTGATCTGACGGTCTATTGATTATAAAAATGTGTGTTTTTAGCCTTGCATCAGCAGGGCATTGAGCAACTTACAATCCAATGTACAAGCGTGCATTTGACAAGCGTGGTTGAATGGTTCCTCTCTGCCATTTGTCTCAGTAGCGTCACTTTAAGTGGACAAGACAGTTACAATTTATCTAAGGAATTCATCTCAATCTCAACCTTTCTCATCTTTCTCTCCTGTTGTGCTCCAACTCTCTGAGGTGTCTCAGAGTTGGCCCGCAATGGCTGATTTTCCAAGAGATAGGACTGATGATGAGATAGCAAGCAGCGCTACAGCTCGGGCCAAGAAAACGGCAGAGGATGGAGAGCTGAAAAGAGTTGCATAATGAGTGAGAGAGGGGGGAGAAGGAAGGAAAAAGCTATACAAATTTGAGAGTGAGAGGTAAAAAGGTGAGAGCAGAGTTACAGAAAGGGTTTGAAGAAAAAAAAGGAGTTAGAGAGAACAAAAGTGAGCACCCTGCACTTGTGTGGAAATTACATCAAAGACAGACAGCAACAGGTTAAGTTACACTGTATACCTCTGAGACCTGTTACACCAAAATACTCCATGGTTTCACCTGCACATTCCAGCGAGAGCCTTTTATCTCCCCTATATTCCCATCGTCCCTAACATCCTCTCCATGCGCCCTTTCCTTTCCCCCTCTTGGTGGCCTTCACCTGAACGTGGCCTCACACACGAGGTCGCCACTCATTTCCTCCTCTGACCTTTTGCTATGGGAGGTCAGAAAGGTCCAGGTACCCACACTGCGCGCAAGCAAGCTGGAATGTGTGGTTTTCATTCACCCCTTAGCCTGAATGCAATGAAAGCAGCCAAGTTTGTGTTTCTACATGATGCCAATAACTCCCTTTAATGCTTAGCTGTTTGCAATCAATGTCCTTAACAATAGGTCACTGTGTATAAAGCATTTATAATAAGAGGTTGACACATTCTCACAAATTAATTTTACGAGACGAGAAGACTGATAGCACTCTCATATCTGTCTAAAGGCCCTGACACATCAAGCTGACCATCGGCCTTAGTTGGGCCGCTGGAGACCAACCATCGCCCTATTTGTATTAGTGTCAGAGCAGAGACCGTAGTCTCTACTCTGTTCTCCCACTGATTGAGCAAATGCTTTTTGTTGTGTGTGTGTGTGTATCATAACAACTTTATCCCGATTTCATTCCACTGCTAATTTTTGGCCAAGACAAAGGCAAGAACGGCAAAAGCGAAGCGACGTAACTGTCGTCCTTCGTTGTGTGTCAGGGACTTAGCTTAGTTTAAAGACTGGAAACAGGGAAACAGCTAGCCTGCTGCCTGCCAAGAAATAGTCTGGCACATAACTTCCTGTAAAACTATATTTCATTTTTTTTGCAAATTTCACAAAATGATAAACTATTCCTCTGAGAGTGAAAGGATATCTGTCTTCTGACTGTGAAGTGTTACTTCTACTCAGACAGCCAGAGAGATTACACATACTGATGGTGATCTGTTAATACTTCAAAAACCTTCTCAGCCTTATTTTATTTTCTCAAATCCAACAACTTCCAATGATTAGCTAGGCCTGAGGTAACCTTGATCATACCAGGGTCATACCTTTTCTCATTGCCGTAGGATTTCTGTGCAACTTTTGCGTGCAGGATCATGACAGTTTGGTCTCCTCGCTCCTTCAGGTAATTCCTCATTGCTTCTCTGCAAGATGAAAAGAGGGAGACAGAGAAAAAAAAGAGAGAGAAAGTTGTCCATTAACAAGCCATTTTGTGATCTAGCAGATGAGGTGATAGTGGGTGCGTGGAAACTTAAAGCTGAAGCAGAGGGAGCCTCAAGGCTTGATGTGGGGGTCACTGTGGATCGTTAAGCAGGTTTTAAAAAGGCGACGCTTTAGTGTAAAAAAATAAATAAATGAACCCAATAACCTCTGGAAAGCATGCACATTCTGCTAGCCCAAAAAAGCTATGTTCTCCCCCAGCTGGGTCAGTTTGAGGTGGGGGTGGGCTGAAAAGTTAATGACCAGCTCAGGGGGACAGTGAGGAGCATGAGGGACAAGAGAGGGGAGAGGAGGAAGCGAGGAAGAGTAGGGGTTGGGGGAGGGGGAGGTAAAGAGAGAAGGAAAAAGAAAACACCAGAGCTGAAAAAACAAAACCAACAGAGCTGAGCTCACCAGCAAAGATTCCTGATCTTGTGTCAAAATGTTGCAAGGTCCGCGCTCCAATAACTTCTGTCAACTCCAAACCCTCCCACACCTCCTTTACACAAACAAGCCTCAGTTTATTTTAATATCTGGGAGACCAGTAGAGCTTATGCTGGTCTGAAAAGCAAAGGTCAAAGATCAGGCTTAGATGCACAGTTAAGACGCATCATACGCATGGACATGAACACACCCAGACCCAATCCACACACATGCACAGATGTCAGTGACACCTGACACGCCAGGGTGCTTCAGAGGGCTTCCCACTCACACACACACAGCTTTCCACTCGGCCACGCAATGCTGGGCCACACGCTCGGGGTGGACAGGGCCTTTTGTTATGAAAAGCAAGGGGCCCCTCGCAGTTTGTGTGTGTGTGTGTGTGTGTGTGTGTGTGTGTGTGTGTGTGTAGGAGAGGGGTACAGAAGAGGAGGAGGAAGGCTGAGGGGAATTATCCATAAGGGACTGGGAAATGTTTAATTCCTTGCCTCACTGTGTGATGAGAATTATTTTTTAGGATGAAAGCTGTAATCCAAGTCTTGCAGCAAAATAAAATTATGCTCTGTTTATTCAATATTTTCTAAATTACTCTGAAAAACGATAACAATGGAGGAACACTCCTAGAATTCCAAACATTTGAGGCCATTCAACTGATCTGATGCAGTCTGATACCATTTATGCACAAAAATGATTTTCAAGTGAACGATACACTCACCAGTGTCATACTCAGATACAGACACAATAACCCAAGGAGCTGAGCTCACAGCTATGATTGATTATAGGGAGAACACACAGTCCAAACCTGCAGAGCACATGTCACCGGACACCTCTGATGATGCCTGTGACCGGCGACATTTGCCGGAAGGGTGACATCCCAGATAAAACAACACACAAAAACACACACTGGGGTTGCATGGTAAGCAGCTTAACCACTAGGAGACCTTGACACAGTTATTTTTAAAGCAAAATGCCAAATGTTACCATCCAGATTCCCAAATATGAGGGTTTGATGCTTTTCTTTGACATATGTGGCAGTACAATGAACATATTAGAGTTTTAAGACAGTTGGACATACACAACCAGCAGTATTAAAACGGTACCATGCGTTATAGGGAAATAAACAGCATTTTTCATTTATTTTATAAAGACCAAATAATAAATCACCAAAACCATAAAATAATCAGCAGATTAATAATTAAGGAAAAACCAAACTCAGCTTTATATGCAAACAAACACACATTTATTTACAAGTGTGCTGGTAACTAAACTGCCATGGATATGCCCTGTATTTGAACAGCACCTTGTCTAAATGTTACCTTGTTCACCACTTCCCCCAAAAAACTAAAAGTTGAATCAGCCACATTCTCTGCCTCTTAAATCAATGTCATCTTATATGCTGGTCAAAACAGTGAGTACATATTCAAAATACATTGGTATATGCATAGTTATCTTATGACCCAAGAATCTCACAATAGCGTTGGTTAGATTCCGTGCGACAGCCCCAACTTGTGGTTAACACGGTTTCATTACTCACCAAACAGTTCCAGA
Organism: Etheostoma perlongum; assembly: GCA_026937815.1. Classification (NCBI taxonomy): domain Eukaryota; kingdom Metazoa; phylum Chordata; class Actinopteri; order Perciformes; family Percidae; genus Etheostoma; species Etheostoma perlongum. Next base: position 14,164,322 of record CM049389.1, read on the forward strand.
CCACTGTGGCTAATTTGGGGTGAGACGGTTCCTTCATCAAGACAGAAATGTTCCACCATACGCTTAACCTTTCACTCACAGTGGTTCTTCGCGTATTGTCATCTGCAATGCCTTGTTATCCACTTCACAGCTACCCATAAATAACCCCTGAATAGATAACAAAGGTGTCCCACATGTGGCAGCACTCAAATGAAACTGAATATTCTGGGATCAAATGAATTACATAAACCCAGTGGTGGGTCCATCTTTGCAAACTTGTGATGTATAGCCAAGCATTGTTGAAACCCGCAGAATTTTAGATTAAATTCTAGTGGGGAAGCCAAATGTCAAAATGATGCTTCCATTTGATATGATGTTGCAGTCATAAAAATCATGGTATCTTGGCTTTGGATTATTTTGAATAAAAAAATGCAGGGTGAAATCAAGACCTCAAAAGATTAAAAGCATGTGCAAAAGAAGGGAAAACAATCAGCTAAACATGAATTAATGATGAGACTCCAAAAGCATTACATGCAGATGAGTATAATGAAGGCATATAAACTGTAGTGAAAATGACTAAGGCTATTCATAGCATAACAGTTGAAAAATGTGTAGATGTAGCCAATTCATTATCTACACCGTCTTGTATGATTGCGCCAGGCACATGACATCCCTCATATTTTATGCACCGTTAAAATATATGCTTGAGTAATAACTAGTAAAAAGTCATTTAGGACAGTGATACAATAATGAAAAAAAAAGGAAATAGTTCAGCAAGGTGCAACACGGTTAAATATATTCTCAACAATAAGATTTTATGAGACAAAGTGCCATTCATAGAGCAAGAAAACAATTAGGTGTCTTTCTGAGAGCCGAAGATGGGAAGGAGAAGTGAGAGAGACAGTGACCACCAGTAGTGTGCAGACACACAATATGACAAAAGACATATGCATAAAAAGAATATCAATGTGCATATAAACATTAAGGACAGGCCAAAGCTAAAACAGTTGACTATAACTATATATATATATATATATATATATATATATATATATATATACACACACACACACACACACACACACACACACACACACACACACACACACACACACACACACACACTAGGGCTGCACAATTAATCAAATTTTAATCACGATCTTGACTTCCCACGATCAAATTTGCGTGATCGAGTGATTTTTTTTTTAAGCGTCATTTCATAGAACGCTCCGGGTTTTTTTGCAAAGCCAATCTACCGCTCCGTTAACCACTGTCTGCTCATGAGCCAGTCAAAGTAGTTCCCTCCACACCGTGCAGCTTAGTTTCTAGATGTAGACAGTCACAGAGGACAGTGTAACGGGAGCAAAACTCAACAGATAGCAGTCGGTTATACGTCGGTCTCATGGTTTACCAGTTTACCAGTAAATGCAACATTTTGTCCCGTCTGTGTTGTTTTTCCAGACAACAGTCTGTGCTAGTTAGCGTCTGTTAGCTGTTAGCTCCTCTAGGATGCACCGGTGCTAATGTCCTCGCATCCACTGCAATGTTGTTATATGGATATGGTTTAATTTTTGCGTTACATGACCCATTTCTTCTGTAAAGCCGTACCTGTGTTTGGATCTCTCCTCTACTCTTTCTCCTCTTACTCTCCACGCCCTGCCACACAGCGGCCGCCGGTCCACACTTCTGACATTTGTCTACAGTTTTCATTTTTTATTAATACAGCTGTATATTGTTAAATATGAGGGGCAAACCTGTATTTGCACCAGTGTTTCCGCGGGTAACTTGGTGGCGGCCACGGCGAAGAACACAGAAGAAGTTATTGAATGCAACTAGCTTCAGTTGGTAGAGTAACAGCGTGTGAGACGGAGCTGCTGGACCTGGGCCAGAGATGTGACCCATGGCTAGAATATCATAGTTCATAAAAATGCAGCACAGTGACGATATAGACATTTCATACACACGACGTGTGTATCCGCCATTCGACCCGTGCTGGACCCGTCCATAATAAGTCAGCCGTCTCTCTGTGAGTAGCGTCCATTACACTCCCTCTCGCATTTATAAATGGCCTATGTGACGATAAAATTTGTTTTGGTTAAAATCAACAAATAATCGTGAGAATAATCGTGATCAAAATTTTGATCAAAATAATCGTGATTATCATTTTGGCCATAATCGTGCACCCCCTAATTTATACATATACACTCACCGGCCACTTTATTAGGTACACCTGTCCAACTGCTCGTTAACACTTAATTTCTAAGCAGCCAATCACATGGCGGCAACTCAGCGCATTTAGGCATGTAGACATGGTCAAGACAATCTCCTGCAGTTCAAACCGAGCATCAGTATGGGGAAGAAAGGTGATTTGAGTGACTTTGAACGTGGCATGATTGTTGGTGCCAGAAGGGCTGGTCTGAGTATTTCAGAAACTGCTAATCTACTGGGATTTTCACGCACAACCATCTCTAGGGTTTACAGAGAATGGTCCGAAAAAGAAAAAACATCCAGTGAGCGGCAGTTCTGTGGGCGGAAATGCCTTGTTGATGCCAGAGGTCAGAGGAGAATGGCCAGACTGGTTCGAGCTGATAGAAGGGCAACAGTGACTCAAATTACCACCCGTTACAACCAAGGTGGGCAGAAGAGCATCTCTGAACGCACAGTACGTCAAACTTTGAGGCAGATGGGCTACAGCAGCAGAAGACCACACCGGGTGCCACTCCTTTCAGCTAAGAACAGGAAACTGAGGCTACAATTTGCACAAGCTCATCGAAATTGGACAATAGAAGATTGGAAAAACGTTGCCTGGTCTGATGAGTCTCGATTTCTGCTGCGACATTCGAATGGTAGGGTCAGAATTTGGCGTCTACAACATGAAAGCATGGATCCATCCTGCCTTGTATCAACGGTTCAGGCTGGTGGTGGTGGTGTCATGGTGTGGGGAATATTTTCTTGGCACTCTTTGGGCCCCTTGGTACCAATTGACCATCGTTGCAACGCCACAGCCTACCTGAGTATTGTTGCTGACCATGTCCATCCCTTTATGACCACAATGTACCCAACTTCTGATGGCTACTTTCAGCAGGATAATGCACCATGTCATAAAGCTGGAATCATCTCAGACTGGTTTCTTGAACATGACAATGAGTTTGCTGTACTCAAATGGCCTCCACAGTCACCAGATCTCAATCCAATAGAGCATCTTTGGGATGTGGTGGAACGGGAGATTCGCATCATGGATGTGCAGCCGACAAATCTGCGGCAACTGTGTGATGCCATCATGTCAATATGGACCAAACTCCCTGAGGAATGCTTCCAGCACCTTGTTGAATCTATGCCACGAAGAATTGAGGCAGTTCTGAAGGCAAAAGGGGGTCCAACCCGTTACTAGCATGGGGTACCTAATAAAGTGGCCGGTGAGTGTATGTGTGTGTGTGTATATATATATATATATATATATATATATATATATATATATACATACATATACATACACACACACACACTGTATATATCAACAGCAGGCACTGCAGGGGTTGGGCGTGTGTGTGTGTGTGTGTGTGTGTGTGTGGCGCTGGATTAAGCCAGGCAGATGTAACAGAGCAGACAGGCATCTGTCCTGTACATCTGTCACAGCGTCTACAGCAAAGAGGTACTGTCACAAGACCCCTGTACAAGAACTCACTCACACACACACACACACACACACATCACACATCACAAAGGTACACACACATCCACACAACCAACACATTAACAACACACAAACGTTCACAGCTGCTCAAAGGTGATTATACATTTGTGTGTAGATTTGTGGATGTTTACCTGTGTGTCTAAGACATGTGTATGATTGTGCACGTCTGTGTGCGCACATTTCCAGTGTGTGTCTGTCATGTATTGTATTTTCAGTCGAGTAGCCTTCTTGACAGAGCTGGCCTGCAGGACCCAGGGCCCTAAAACACCATTGCAGAACGATGCACTATTTTAACTGTCCGTGCTGCTTTCTGACAAACAAACAAAAAATGTAGGGGCTGCTTTTGTTGCAAGTGAGTGAACATGCAGACATGAAAACACTGAGCCAGATACAAAGAGACAAGACACCATGATACACAGGGTGCAAAGATACACATACACACCAAAGGAGTTGTGTTTTCAGCCTTTCAGCTGCTCGATTAAAAGTGCTTTGTGTCCATCATATTTCTGGCCGTCCAAACCATCAGACAAATAGAAAGGCCATTGCAAGCCAGAGGACTGGCCACACATGAATGGAGAAGGGGACACATCAAAAGGTGCTGGGGCCTCTTTTTTCCCCCAAACCATGCCCGGCAGTTCCAGGCAGTATGCAACCCCTTATTTTCCCCACCAAGAGCCACGTGCAAAGGACAAGCGCACGCACACACAGACACGCGCAGGCAAACGTGTCTGTTCCCAGTAACAATGAGAAACACCAACAAGCTAACAAGTGTACGCACACGCACGCACACACACACACACACACACACACACACACACACACACACACACACACACACACACACACACACACACACACATACACACACACAAACACACACAAACACACACCATTAACGTTATGTGTCCAACCAAATGTTGCTCCAAATGACTTGGAACAAACATAAGAGGAAAAAATTAATCAAAAACTTGCAGTGCTGCTAGTCAAAGCTATGCTGGATGCAGGGCACAGCTTAGGGCTTTGAGTTTTAGAGTGAAAATCCTTGCCTACAAACAACTGCTTGTGTTAAAATGAGCCCCATGTCTCGAAATGGGGCTCATTTTAACACAAGCATATAAAAGCATGTCTCAGAGAGTGAAAAATTACAGAGATCTAACTCATGAACAATCAACAGCAGAACAAAAATGACGTAATACAGTGGAGGTCAACCGATAACAGCTGTCCAATAGTGGAAGTATGGACAATCAGGCCAGAATCGCACAATAAAATTACACATGCACTGTTGTTGTTTGGTACATTAACATGCTGTTGTTTTTGTTGTTATCGTGGCAACATGCAGCAAATCGGCATCTATATTTAATCTGTGGTCATTAAAGATGTAGCTCTAACTTCTTCTGCATCACCACCAGAAATTAGCTATCAGTGATTCCAAATTGATTAGTAAGTGTATTTTATGCATTTGTTTGTTTTTATCTTCCTGAAATGAAAATGCTTTTGAAGGACAAACTAATGGCATTTACTTAGAGTCACCGTCTTTAAGTACATGTCTTTACATTTTTCCTGATGCGTTTTTCATGTATTACTGTATTCACACAAATGTACAAAAGTATGCATAGGTAAACATAAAAAATACCACCACGACAACAAAAGGTGTTATGGGAAGAATATGTTGTGTATATCAAAGTGCGCACACTCACCTTGTTAGGCGCAGTGGCTGAGGGCGCTCCCCAAACTTCCTGCAAAGACAAAGTGAGAAGAAAACATGAGTGGGCTGATTATTAACCACAAACACACAAACACACACACAGTGTAAACACTAGGGATAGAACGGTTCAAGTAAATAATCTAAACCATCGGTCCGCTAGTCGTGATTCGGGTGGGTTTACAGCCAAATGCAGTTGTGGAGGATGCGGAATTACAGCATATGATTAAAGCTATCGTGCGTAGTTTCTGTTGCGCACATGACGAATTCTAAGTTATGACAGCAACACTGTGGGCGTGTCCACATAAAACAAGCCTTCTGTGCACTCGCCCCCACCCCTCCTCCACAGAGTTGCAAATAGCCAAGAAGGACACGGAGGATTGAAAAAACATGATGGAATTATCTTCACTCAAGTTTCTACGCGGGACCCCAGACGACACAATTTTCTGAACACAGCCACACTGAGAAATACAGAGAGAGTTGTGATGAGCTGATAGTCTTAATTAGTTTTGAAGCAACTATTTGGCAATAGCTTAAATGTAACGGACGTTCATTAATATCAAACAGTTAAGCACTAAAGCTAAGTAAAGTTACTTGAGCCATGCTATAATATCCTCTCTCGCTGACATATCAGCAACATTGTAAATCCCAAACTGTATTTTTTTGCAGAGGAACATGAAAATAGAATGAACAGAGCCCTGATGTTTTGAACAGTATACAGTGTGTGTTTGGGTTATGTTGTACTTAATGCGCTGATAAGCACTTTTCCTTTCATTAGAGTTTAAATACTGCACCTTAATGTCGAGTGGAAAACTTTTCTTTCCATTAAGAATTGACATGTTGTAGGCTACTGTTGTTGTTTTTTTAAAAGTCTAGTGCTGTTTGAGCTTACGCTTCACTTTATGTTGATGGCCTTTGTCTATAATGGGGCCATTTGTATATATAAAAATATCAAAGTTGCATTTTTTGTCTGCACTAATAAAAAAAACTATTTGACAATGAAGACGTGTTTGTTTCTTATGTTCTTAGCCAGAATTGTTGCTAAATAAATAAAAGAAAGGCATGTTAAAACCAAAAACCGTGACCCTAAAACCGTGATAAACACTGCATTGCATTTTTTGTCTGCACACACACACACACACATGTTAAAACACACACACACACACACACACACACACACACACACACACACACACACACACACACACACACACACACACACACACACACACACACACACACACACACACACACACACACACACACACACACACACACACAGGTCTTGACAGTGTGTAGTGACACAGTGCTCAAATAAAGGTAAGTGACAGCAGGCAGGTTAAAGCAGGTGAACAGACACTGAACCTTACTCAAACTAATCCCTGCCAATGGCACATTAAAACAGACCCAACATTAAAAGGCATGGACAGCTTGAGATTACAATGACTACACATGCTTATCTTGGTTAGAAGATTTTAAAACCTACAGCTTTAAATGTCTAATAAGTCAGATATGGGGGTGATACAGACCTCATTGTTTGAGCGTACGGCACTACATCCAGTGTGGAACACTATAAACTGATAACAATAGCTTTTAGGCTTCATGTGTGCTGATCTGAATTGTAAAAATGCATCTGAATTGGTAATTTCCTGACACCACTTTCAGTTCAATAGTTCATAATAGCCGAAGGGAGATTTCACTTGGTCTGAGGCAACATGCAGCATTTTGAAAAGTAGATTCCGCTGGGTTTTAACAGGGTAAATACTTGTGTATTCTAGATGTGGGGTACGACATAGTGCTTTAAAAATAGGCAGTTGGTTGAAAAAAAAATCTCTCTTTAACAAGGGGACTTAATCATTTACATTTTTATGCAACTTCACAGGAATGTGTGCCAGAATATACTAAATTAAAATGTTTGTTAAAAGCATAGGGCACAGTGCTGAGCTGCCAACTGAACATGTAGTCTATGACACCAACATGACAAGTCTCATTTTTTTTTTGTCTAAAAATGAGACAACCACAAACAGGTGACTACTCTTTCAGCATTGCTGACAGCACATCATTATATGATAGAGTTGTCAAATGAGTTAAAACTTTGGTAAAATATTGGACCAGCAACTGCCTGGTTTAGGTGTTTTCTAAAAAGGCTGCTGCCTGTCCATGGTGTACAGACAGCTACCCAACATGACACACAGGAAACGTAGTTCAACTTTCTGCTAAGTATTTAAATCAACCCTTTTGACAGTAAAAGTGTGTGTCATGCTGCATGGTGGAGGGTTTGCAATGAGGCCCCCGACCATCTTTAGATCTAAAGAAAGCAAGGGGTTGATCTATGTCATGTAAATCCATAAGCGGGAGGATGACACTTTGCTGTCTAGTCTTCTCTCCTCAATGCTGGTTGTTGTGCGCTTTTAAGCGCAACATCTTCATGACATTACTGCCAATTAAATCACTAATTTCCCACTATTATGACAGCATCATATACCTTCACTCATTCGAAAGACCCTTTCCTAAAAGTGGACAGTCAACTTTACTCATTCATCAGGCTTCCAGGAGGCTGAACTGTGACTGAGTCATACATGAACTCTTAGTCAGCATGTTAAGGAAACCACTGCTGAGACCACATGTATAGTAAAACGGCTGGAAACCTGCAACAGTTCACAGATTTTTTGGTAAAGCAGTGATGTCTTCAATCTGTTACAAGCAATACAGTATGGCCTAGACACAAGGTACTTAAAAAGGACAGAAAAGCAGGATAGAAAGTACAAGCAGCACTTTTATGTTTAAAGTTTTTATTTTTCCAAAGCCAAAGCTTTGGCAGTGTGTCAGTTATTGACACACCAGCCAGTTTACAGCCTGCAGCTTGCATCATCCAGAACTCCAGGACCACCACATAATGTTTGCTTTAGGATATACAGATAAATTAAAAAAAATCAGTGGTAGTATAAAAAAAATGATGATTAGGTGAGAAAAATTCATCAACCCATAATAGACCAGTACTCCACAACATGTAGACCAACTTCCGATTCACAAGCAATGTGACCAGTTATACAATTTGATTTATTTATTCCCATACAGACAGAAGACTTTAACATGCCTCCAAATTGTTGCGGTTAACTGTCTGAAAGAAAAAAGGTTCATACTTTGGCACGTTACTCTGCTATTTTACTTTGGTCGGACATCTCTGTATCAAGGTCAGTTGGCTTCATTTTTCAATTAAGTGGACTAAAAATATCATTCAATGGTTCTTCCATTGTTGGTATGAAGTGCACTGGAGTAAGAGCCAGAACATAGTGCCCCATTTTCCATTTCATGAATTGGGAATAAAGTCTGAATTAAAAATGTGACACCAATAAACCAAATCAAATCGAATTAGGGCTGTGATTAACAACTGTTTTCATTATCAATTCATCAGCGGATTATTTTTTGATTAATCAATTAATGTGAAAAATTCCAGTTCAAATGAAAAAAGTTCAAATGTCTTATAAAAGATTCAGATCAAATCGTCACATTTGACAGCCAGAAACAGCTGATGCTTGGCTTATTTTCTTTAATACATTTTCTGTTGATTGATAAATAGAGTAATCGCTGCAGCTCTAAATCCACCCCTATCAAACACGTCTACTACTAGAGCTTGTTAAGAACGTACCCAGTTGTAAGTCTTTCCCAGAGCGTTCAATCAGCCACTCGCTGCAGCAACAACAAACTATCCGAGTGCATATCACTGCAGATATGTGACCATACTCACTCATAGACGACACATTCACCACTGTAATGTTCCTGTAGTGCACACAGCTTTGAAGTACAGCAAAAATAACACTGCAAAGTTTGTTTGTTTTCCAGATTGCTTAAAGACTATATGCAAACTTATTCAATTTGTTGATTGTTACAGAAATGCACCACTGATTGTTCAGTTTTTAAATCTATTAAGGCACTACAGTTACATGCAGCTTATGGCACATGGCTGGTATAAAGAGGAGGTAGGCCTATATGTAAGCAGCATGTGGATGTGACTGTAGAGAGGGTGTGTGTGTGTGTGTGTGTGTGTGTGTGTGTGTGTGTGTAAGTATATGTGTGTACATGTGTCTACAAGACAGAGTGTAAGTGAGTCTGATTTTCTCCTTGTGCAGGATGCGGTAGCGTTGCATGCTGCTGATAAGTATGTCAATACAGCTTACAAGCCATCAATAAGCACACAGAGAGTGTGTCACTCGGTCGGTTAGGGGTTCTGGCATGCAGGCATTGTGTGAATTTTGGGGGGGGGGGGGGGGGATGCACACTCAAATGAAAATGGCAAAAAAGCGACTGAAAAAAATGCAATGAGGGGATAAAGGGCAGGAGAAAGCGAGATAAACTGAAAGCATGATTGGTGCAAGAGCCAGAAAGAGGGAGTGGAGGAGGTGGAATAATTATAAAAGGAGGGCAATCAATAAGGTTCCCACAGTGAAACACTGATAACTCAACTAGCTAATGGATTCCAGACGGCTCTCTTCTCCCTTCCCCTCCTCCCCCTTCTAAACCCTGCACCCTTAAAAAGGGAGCAATTGAGGAAAAGATACTGCGGGAAAGTGAAGTGTGGGGTGAGGCAAGAAGAAGTGGTTGACGTTTTGTGGAGAAAGGAAGAATGGGATCTACTCAGAGTTGAAGTACAAGGATGTATAGGCTGATACACGAGGAGTGTAAGGAGGAGGTGGTGAGGCTATGTTTGCACACAACAAACATGAAATTTTTGGCTTGCTATTTTTGAATCTAATGCTTTTGTGTTTCTACGGTGTGCGCATGCATCAAACTTCACATCCCTGATCTCTATCACTCTTCAAGTATCCTACTTTATATAGCAGACAGTACAACTGGCTTACTGCAAAGAAGTGTTGGGGTTGCAAGTTCTGTGAAAAACCACCGTTTAGATATACGCATCACTTCCATGAGCTCACTTTAACACACTCACTCAAGACACAAACACAATCAAGAAAAGGGGACTAAACACAGGAAACCACAATAGGTACGTAGAGTTGCATACAAAAAAGAAAGACATGCTGACTGTTGCATCTGCAATTTCTTCAGGTAAGCTTGACTCCCTGAAATCGCATGCTTGATGGCAAAGTTCAAGTTGCACAAAAGTTTAGACCATCATTCAACATTGAAATTAGTCCATTAATCAAAAAGTTATTGTATTCCTATATTATTTTGTAACTTTTTTTACATTTTAATGTTTCCTTTTTAAATATTCTCCACACAAAATTACTCAATTTATATTTCTTTGCAAACGAGGCCCTTTGGCGCATGCTGCAGCACCAAAAACAGAAAACTGTAAGCGCTAAATTTGATTTTGTTTTCCCTCTAACACACACACACACACACCCTCTGAGATCAGGACAGAGGTCAACGAGGTAAAACGAAGCTCTGTAAGAAGAGGAGTTTTGTCTGATTTGCTCTCCATGTACTGACTAATCCTCCGATCCTCCTCCTCACTTCCTGCTGATTACTATCCCCGACTCGTCTGGACACAATGAGGGTGCGAAACACTGCAGCCAAATAGCAGTGGTAAGAAATCCAGCAACATAATAGTGTTTTCACTAGAATGAGAACAGCTAGACAGGACACATAGGCATTAAGCTCACAATATGTCCTTTATCGAGAACAACTTAAGGCTATAGAGCTAATTGATGTAGTTTTATATTTATTTCAATGCTGTTTTGTACTAATGAATAAGAGGAAAAGCACATTTTACAGATTTGTCTTTTTGACAGTGAATATCCCAACCCTTGAGGGTGTCAGGGCAATGTCTAAAATAAACAGAATACAAAACTGGAAACTTCTTCATTCGACATTGCCTACCACGGCACTTTTAAAATGTATTTCAGAAGTTGTGAAACTGATGAATTGGCTGCATTTCTGCCACTTAAAAAAAGAATATGGAGAAGCAATCATTTGCTAAGTTTATTATATGTATATATTATTATATACCATATACATGTAAAGGATAATTACCCCTCATAATCTTCCCACTCATCTTTCCAGTCAAAGCTGAACATTCAGATGCATCAAAATGAATATTTGTCAACAAGGATATATATGAATCTCTCTATGCCAACATAACTTCCTCCAAATAATGAGTGTCATTAATGTCAACACCATAGGATAGCGCGCACACACGCGCACCTTGTGTTTACGAAGCCAGTAATTTTTTTTTACTTTAACAATATCCTATTAGGAACCTGATAGGCCCATTAAGCTGCTAGCTTACCCTAGCTTACCCTGGCATGGTTACTAATGGCTATGTGTGCCAAGGCCAGTGAACTGGTATAAGATGGGACAGACAGTTGTTCCATTAACAGTAGATGTAAAGCAGTGGAAGAGGCTGTCCAGACTATGGGCTTTCACTAGGAATTGAGTGAGAGGTCACTGTTGGCTTGCAGAGGTACAGTGTTGTGCCTGTGTACAAAATACTAGCACCTTGATCTTAAGTTGTTAACTTCTTTTATGAGAACATAACGTTTGGTAAATATTAAGGCAAAACAAACATTTACATTATGATGTAACCATTATGTATTTAAAAGTGCAAACTGCCAACTGAGCAAAGATAAGGAAAGCTGAAGCAGCGGCATAATGCTACCAGACAGTCAGAATTAGTTAACAATTCAACAATTACTCAACTAATCATTTATCAAATTTACAAACTAGTGCAACTACCTTAATAAATTGTAGGGCTGAAATGGTTCCTTGACTTACTCGAATTATTTGATTTCTAAACATCCTCGATGCTAAATTCTTTGCCTCGAAGCAACAATGTAACTAACATTGTATGCCGATGTATTTCAGCATGGACGATTATAAAAAAGATTGATGGCGGAGATTACAAAACGAAAGAAGAGAGCAAAAAAAGTGAGGGGGTCAGAGACGGGGAGAAAACGGTGTTAGGTTTAACGCCGATCATTTTTTCACCGAGAAGTTACACACGGTAACATTAACGTCTGCGCATGCAGTCTCTCGTCCACGTTTTACACAACTACAGCATGCTACTGATTACTCAAATAATCAATAGCTGCAGCCCTAATAAATTGATTCAAGCAAAAATGTCTGACATTTGCTGGTTTTTGCTTTTGTTTTCTCATACTGTATATGATCGTTACCTAAATATCTTTGGGTTTTGGACTGTTGCTCAAACAAAAAAAACGCATCTGAATACATCTTACTCAGTTGTAGGAAATTGTAACGTGCAATTTTCTGACCTTTAATAGACAAAACCATTATTGATTAGCTGAGACAATAATTAGATTAATCGATGAAAGTACAAATTTGTTGCATAGAATCTGCCTCTAAGAAAAGGTGTTTAAATAATGCTATAAAGCTTATAAGTAGGCTTACAAGCTAATGTCTTCTTTTATTTCTAGTTTATTAGTATTCATATTCTGTATTCTTCTGTATTTTGTTAACCCTACAGTCATTAAATTTATAACTACACTACAACTTAATGCTCGTGTATAGACCAACAATTACCTGTTTATCACTATTATATTTTCTGTTGTTCTCTCAAAGGGTCAATAGACTAACAGTCCAAATGTAAGTAGGCAGTTCCAGTGAGATTTTAAACTGTAACTGTCTGAATTCAGCATTTCTTTTCCATTTATTTGTATGGACTATGTCTGGCAGAACCGTCTGCTGGCTTGACTGGCTTGTGACTGACAGAATGAGGGTCCTAACAGAACAACAGAGAGCGTTAGCCATTGGCTGAAAGTTGCAGACACAGAAAAATCAGAGAAGTAGAACGTGGAAGTATCACAAACTCACTCCTGTCATGTCAACTGTTTGTTTGCCTGAACGCACGCATTAATCTGAGACGGGAACAGCCTTCAGTGTAAAAGTTTACAGACTGATATTTTTATTCTGATGCAACTCTACAAAGATTGTCAGCTTCTCTTTTACACTGACGAATTACCAACCAAACTGTTCTCCATGCACTTGGAACTAAAGCCTGAGAGCATGGGAAAATTATTTTTTTTAAAAGCTCCTCCATCCTGCCAACAATATTCTGAGGGGGAAATAAAATGCTTGTAATATTATTGGAAGTATGAAAGCATTACAACGTTGAAATTAGAGTTGTTCCGATACCAGTATCGGTATTGCTTCCAGTACCGCCTAAAACGCTGGTATCGGGAAGCAATGGAGTTTATGCACCGATCTGATACCGTGTAATAAAACCCTAAAGAAAATCTACGTTAAAGTAGTTTTTTATGTTCTTTTTCTCCCGTTATGACTGCATAATAAAAGAAAGTTCTATGGCGTTCATTGTTTGTGTTTGTTCATGTTTCACAAAGAGTTTAACCTGAGCCAGACTGACAACAAATACATCATATCACATCCATACATGGATAGTAGTATACAGTTGTATAACATAATAAAATATATTTTACAGTGGTATCGGATCAGTACTCGGTATCGGCCGATATGCAAGTTCAGGTATCAGAATCTGTATCGGGAAGAAAAAAATTGTATTGGACCATCTCTAATTGAAATATAGGCTACTAATGAATATTGTTGTTTACTTTTACTTTACATACATACATACATGTACACGTATGACATTTAAAAGTGCATGCCAGTCCAGAAATGGCATTATCAGTTCCCAAGCCAATTTTAACATTCAATAGGATTTTCAAATTTTGCCAATATCGATGGTTTATTTTTGCCTACCTACTCCCCAAAAATATATTTTTTAATTTGACTGATTCAGAGTAAACACGCAGATGTCCACACACATGCAGAGACTAAAACCAAAATTGCACTTTAATTGCACTCAAAATCTAAACACAAGAGCATTCAGAGAGGGTGACAGACCATATTTCTGTGGTAGCTTATTAAAATCCAACACCTCTAACCAAGAGCAGATATGACACAAAGTGAAACTCACACCCAACCTCCCCTCAGGCCTCTTTCACAGAACACCACAAACATAGCGAGCATCTCTTAGAAGAAAAAAAAAGTCAAATCTGAACCACAGTTGACAGTAAGACTCAGATATGCAGTCATTTAGAAATCATAAGGGAGGTCTTGTAGACCTCGTCTTGTAAACATTCTCCTTTTTTTGAAAGCCAAAGTTTTAAGGCCTTATCAGTCCCTCAAGGAATTTGTGATGTCGGGTTTGAAACATCCATCCATCTTTGTCTGCTTATCCGGTATCGGATCGCGGGGGCAGCAGCTCCAGCAGGGAACGCCAAACTTCCCTTAACACAAATTTAACCAATCACCACAGGTTTACTGCAAATTTGACTGACAACCGGAGTTTCTTGCGACTTCAACCAATCACAGCAGACCCAAGTGCCAGACTGTGAATCAGTATGTGACGCTAAGAGCCACTGACCAAGCGGGAGTGAAAACATGTTGACGTAACACACCAAATTAATTTCCTTGTTGTTTCTGATATGAAGACGAGACGTGTGTGATTCGAACATCTCACATTTACCAACAAAGCGTACAGCGAAAAGACGCGCATAACATTTCAGAACGTCCTGCCAACCTGTAAACACTTTAACATCAAGTGCTGTTTCCTGTTTCCTAACCCTAACCCAGCTGTGCTTGTTACTGAAATGTAATGAAAAGTTAAAGTCCAATTACTTGTACTTCAATGTACTTCAAACTGTATAAATGTGTGTCCCAGGCCAGGATAGGAAATTAACTAACAATGTAAAGATCAACCAGCCACTGAATGATATGTTCAAATTTTATTCATTCAATAACATTTTTTTTGTCTTAAACCCACCACTCATTTTCATATTATACCAACATTTGCAGCATCTTTTTGTTAAGGAGAAAACCTTTTTTAGTTTTATTCTGCCCAAAACCTTTTTATATTTGAAGAAAACAAATTGTTTTAGCAATTTTCATGGGCTCTTGCAACTTCATAGCAATTTTTTTACAAAACTGCAGCAAAATCAGGGGTTTTGAGCCGCAACAATCTCAAAAAAGTAGAATGCTTTATCTTTTGTCTTTTTGTTTGAATGGGGAAAGTCAAAATTTTTCATGATTAAAGCTCTTAATTACAGTTCAGTAAAAAGATTTTTTTGGTGTTTTCACTGTTTGATTGCTTGTTTAACTTTTTTTTTCAAGTTCTTGGTGTTTTCACTGTTGATTTGTTTAACTTTTTTTTTCAATAATTGCAACATATTTCGAAAGGTAAATGAGTAATCGTGTTAAATAATCGTGATTTCAATATTGGCCAAAATAATCGTGATTGATTTATTTCCATAATCGATCAGCACTGACCAGCAATATGACAACTGCAATTATTGTGTAGATAATATTTTTACCTCAACAACAAAACGTATTTAGAAATGTGCATGCAGCTTTATGACTTTTCAAATCCACCTTGTACCGGATTTGGTGATCTGGACAACAGACCTGTTTTAGATCAAAATGTTACATCCTCTCAGCACTAGAAATTTCATAAAAATCAGATCAATTTTTTAAATGACAACAAATACTTTAGTGTGTTATGTTGCAGCACATACATATGAGGTAACAACTCCTTAGCTATGTACCTTGGCATATGTTTACTGTTCATCAAAAGTGTAAAGCTGCTTTAATTGTGTTTAAAATGATCTGGCATGCACCTGCTGAGAAATTACTGAACTCAAACATTGGCGATGTCCTGATCCAATACTCATATCAATCTAAAAGACACAGCTGCCCAGTACACACTTAAACTACCACCTGGAAATTAGAAGGACAAACTAAATTCATAGGAATAGGTTTTTGTGCAAAAGATGCTCAGTATACATGGTTAATAAAGAATGATATACATAGCAGCAGATGGTATACATTTGATTAAATATGTATCTGACACTGAAATAACAGCTGTAATTTGGCACATCTTATTTTTCACAAGCTACTTGATCCAATTACTGAAGGTTCTGGTTCAAAGTTATTTAGTTAATAAGCTTAAATTTCGAAGTTTAACTGTGTGACTCCTGAAAAGTTTATGTTTAGCCGGTCATTGCCAAGCAAGACAAACTAACACTAAATGTAGCTCATAGAAGTAGAAGCGGACATGGAACTGAAATTGGAGATCGGATAGTTGAAGTTGTCACCTGTGCTGTAAAGCATGCCACACTCACTAGTTTGAAAATTCTGTATTTAATAAATAAATTTGATGACTTGCCAATAGAAATATGAATGCAATTAAATCAAGCAATGACCAATAACTCTCTAGCAGCAAAGTAACAGTGGCAACACCTCCCCTCAGTTAGTGCGTGAATTGCCACAAGTTGGTTAATGCAGAAGTTAGACCACTACAACGGTCACAGTTCTTGCAATGGCAACAATTCACATATAAATGGGTGCCGCTTTGACCATTCTGTTATTTGTAAATGTGAATCGGGAATGTCTTCACAAGACTCTTCCAGTTAAATGCTGGTGCATCTGCAATGCATAGATACTATATGTTAGAAATGGAAGACAATTAACCCCTGCCTGCATGGAGCATAGGGAAAAATTGGGGTGGGGGGTGCTCTCATCGTTCTTTGACAGGTAATAGGACATATGAAGTATTGGTGACACATAAGGATGGCAGTTGCTATGAATAGAGCATCAACCACCCACCTTCCCATGCCAACACACAAACACACGTTAACACACGTCAACACATGCACACACAACAGGGGGTTGATTGAGAGTGTGAAGTCAACCTGCCGTTCATGCGGGGATGTGTTTGACAGCTGTGACTGGCAGTCCAAACAGTGCTGGGGAAAAAAAAACATCTACACCCAAATGCTCAGAAGAGACCGAAATACACCCTGACATGTCCTCAGCAAAATGTGTGCCAGATTTTTGAAAAGACACATTTTTTACATTGTTGCTCATTGTTGCATCGGATTCATCTCCAATATTTTAGAAGGGAGCCAAGTTAAGTTCTCAATAACGATATGGCCAGATTAATGTTATCAGACAATATTAGCTTTAAGAAGCCATATTCTGCAGGTCCGGTAAACAAACATTTTGTTTAATCGTTGAAAACAGCTTAAAATATGCATCCCTAGAAGGAACTGAGCTATAGTTCTAGACTAGATGAAGGTGTTGAACATTAGCGAGCCATGCACTACTATACCATATATACTAGTATACATATATACTATACTACTAAATTGTTTATGTCTTACTAGAGTTGCTAGTCATTATCCGTATGTATTAGTTAATGTTTTACAAAAGGGTTCAATTTGAGCCAGGCCATACAACAAGGACAGCAATCACATCACATACATACAGTAGTATACAGCTGTTCAAAAATAACATAGTAGGGCTGCAAGATATGAGGAAAATATGCGATAAAGTTTTTTTATATTGCAATAATATTACTCAAAATAAATAAACATATTAAAGTGAACTCAGTTCTATGTTTCTACTGCTTTCAGTATTCTGCTAAAATACAACACATGCTTTTTGAATTTAAAACATATAAAAAGGTAATCATATCCAACACTCTTATTAAACATTGAACTAAATATAAAATGTACTATTAAAAGAACAATGAGTTACACTATAAAGTGCAGTTATCTGATATTTTCTTTCAACTAACAAAAAATCTCAATGTCTTTCACAATATGCTACAGCCTTTCGCGGTGTGTGTATTGCGCCAGTTGACAATTAAAAAAACTATATATTGTGCAGCCCTACAATAGAGATACTTTTTGGAATGCACTTGTATCGGATAGGTACTCAATATCGGACACTATGCATGTTCAGTAACTTAATCGGTATTGGGAAGAAACATTTGTATCGGAACATCTCCAAGTCTTACACCGATGAAGAGCGACAACTGTGGCGAAGAAGAGCTTTGAGAATCACTGAGAACAGCTAGCTTTGCAAGATAAAATCCTTCATATATTTCCTTCAAAACATAACAAAAAAGATTGCTGATCCTTTCTTCAACTTTCTCCATGTTTACTTGACCAGCAACAAATACTATAAGTACCAGAAGCAAAAGAAGTGATCAATCACCACGGAGAAGCAACAATCCCTAAACTCATCTCCCCATAGACACTAAACACTAAACAAAATCCTCCTCTTCATGGGAACTGGGAGACATTACAGGAAACTATTTCGCCCTCACAGGAATTAGGGCACCGTAACACCACTGACAACTTAAGCATAGAAACTGTTAGAGGCAAAGTTGACAGTTGGTGCATATCTGGATGTCTTGTTGCATGTGCCTACCTCAAGTTCACAAGCCATATAAATGTAAGGAATGTGTGAATTGGATTCATACGATTGTTCTTAAAAGGTAAGATTGATCACAGTAAAATGTAATAATTCTGCACCACAGAGGACATTAAATGAAGGAGTTAACTACTAAATGCCCTTATCCAAACTAATGTGAAGTTACTGGGGTTTTTGGTGTTGCTCAAAAATATGTGACTTCTAATGAACACCCTGGGTATTAGTAATACTGTAAACCCGTTTGCGAAATGCAGCAGCAGCAGAATATGTTCTACATATTAGATTACAAAATATATGAAAGTGAGATTAAAAGGAAATGCTGGTCAGAGAGCGATGACAATCTATGCATCGCACTGAGCTGACAGGAATCAAAAAATATGGGCTGCACAATTAATCAAATTTTAATCACGATTTTGGCTTGCCACGATCAACTTTGCGTGATCGAGCAATATTTTAATTGTGTCGTTCTGTATTATTAAAGCATTATTAAAACTTCAAAGCTCTGATGCTGTGAAAACGATGAAAGTTGACACCTTTGGCTGAGAACGTTCATGTTTTGTCTACATTCCAGATAGACAAACAAACACATACAGCTATCTTTTGAAGACCTAGTAGTTCCCAGGGGACCAAAACACAACGCAGAGATGCCAGACGGCATCATTCATATGCTCCCGGTCAATGGGTTAAGATGTGATCTCTGAGGTCAGCTGGCAGGCAGTGTGTGCATGTGGATTTGGCCTAAAACAGATTACACTAACATACAAAGATGGGTCTGCCCTTTAACAAAGCTGATAATAGTCTGACAGACAACAACTGGGGATTTTGTGGGCTCAAACTAAGACAGATGTGGTACCAAACAGTGACGTACTGAACCATTTATTTACTTTTTCAAATGAGTAAGAGGTGCTAAGCAATTGCACAAGGCTCCATATTCCTACGCTGTCAACAAGGAAGCACATGTTATGATTTAGTGTAGATACTACAACAACTGAAAAATAACAACATAAAAACTGTTAAAACACACCGTCAGCTATTCAACTGTGGGGTTCAACTGCGCTCTGAGGCTCTGGGTGAACATAAGACTATAAATCAGAATGTGTATATGGATTTGTGTTAACACACACACACACACACACACACACACACACACACACACACACACACACACACCAGGACACACACACACACAAACAGCAGAGTAAGGAAAGGAGGAGGGATGGGAAGAGGGATTAGGCCTATAAAAAGGTGTCTGGTTTCCCTGCCTGGGGGCTGATAGCAGATATCACAACTCCTCTGAGGGGCTGTACACCTCATTATCAACACCATGCTCGTGCACAGCTTCCACTGGCCTCCATAGCCACGGGCCGACGCAGTGACACTAAATATATGAACTGTGCTCTAACTATAGCTGAAAACAAGGTGCTTATACACAGAAGTACTCAGGAAAATGACATTTCAATTGCAGTTGTTCACGCTTCTTTAAACATTTGTTGAGCAATTTGTCTCCAACCGTATTATCAGTGGTTCCAACACTGATATTATACTGCTAAACCAAAGCAGGAGTTAAAAATAATTTTCAAAAATGAAGCATGACTCTGCAACTGCATGGATTATTATTTTTTTAGCGAGTTGTGCATGCATCCAGTCCGATACAGGAGGCCTCCATGGTGACGTGTGAGAGAAGGGGGACACTGACAACTTCCTATTGTACAGCCTACATAAACTGACATCTGTCAACAAGCATATTGATATTTGCCAGGACACAATAAATAAGGCAAAATTATGTGTGTACCAACTCATGCCTGCAAGCTTTATTTCGTGAAGCCCTGTCAAAAATTAGCACTATGTGAAAGAACAGAGCAGGCTGCGATTGAGACACTATGTTCCTTGCTGCAGTTACCTGTGTGTGATGTCTTTTCACACCTTTCAAGACCGGACAGAGAAAAATGGGTGAAAATAACATGTCTCACCAAGCAAATGCGTTTGTGTGGAGGGAACTAAGTATGAGAAATTTGATATTCAAGCCCGCTGGCTGCCGATTGAAAAATACCTGCATACTGATGTCACAGCCCCAGTGCACAGTTAAAACACACACCAAGCATAAACACCAGCCTTTTCCTTTAAAACACACACACACACACACACACACACACACACACACACACACACACACACACACACACACACACACACACACACACACACACACACACACACACACACACACACACACACACACACACACACACACACACACACACACACACACACACACACACACACGCCATGCTGTGTGTGGCCTGCAGCAGGGGTATTACGCACGCCTTTCAAGCACACATTTAATCACTGAGAAAAACTGTTGCAGTGACGGTGGCCAAGTTTGGGCACCGAAGTCATATTCTAAGTCAACCCTGGACAAGTGTTTTAAAGAACAGGAGGAGGAGGCAGGAGGGATAATGAAAAAGCTGTAAATAAGGACAAGAAATGGACATAAAGTGACCAAGACAACGGAGATTCGTGTCTCGATTTGGAGGCTCGCTCTGTGCTTGGCACCGCCGCCTGGCATGTGCCACAACACATGCCAACAAGAGCAGCAGTCAGCTAGGAGTGGAGAGGGCAGAGTCAATACAAATACTCTTACAAGCTTGCCTGTTAGCAAACTTCCTAACTAGCATCCACAGCTATCCACAAAGGAGGGGGAGAAGAAAAGGATGCAAAGAAACAGAGGATGATCAGGTAAAGACGCATTTGTAGGTTAAATTTCTTTGCACGCTGCATAATTGTGGCTATATGGCTAATTATTAATAATCATGTTTGCCTTGAATTTTAGAGGACATGCATTAGCTTTCCTGTGGAAGGCACTATTTCCATGCTTTGAGTTTTTCCAGCTCAAAGTTAGGCAAAGCTAGTACCTCAGCGATTTACTGTACTTCAACCTAATTTATTTAAATCCATATTTAGTATTACCGTATATGTAAAGTAACGCGTAAATGTCTTAATTTTGACGTGGATGTGACAAACCACTGACAGAAAATGAGTCAAACATTGCTATAAGTGTATATTCAAATTTTGTTTTGAAAATCTACATTCTCCATTTCCCTTACATTGTTCTACTCTGGTTGCAAACCTAACAATTGCAATGAGAGAAGGGCAAGATGAAACTAAAGATTGAAGGACAATGTGATCAGAAGAATCCCAAAAAGGCCAGAAAATTATCTTTTATAAGAAATAAAAGTTTAATGTTGCATGAGCAAAAACCAAGAGAAATTAAGTTGACTGAGTTAACTGACTGCTGATGAGCTGTCCGACCCTCAAGGCTGACTGACTGCAGATGGCAGAGGTCTGGTAGCTGCCCTGAGATGCTGCGCTGGAGGCACAATCAAGGGCAGGGCTCAATGGTGCGCGTGTGCGTGCGTGCGTGCGTGCGTAGTTGGGTGGGTCGCATCAGTCTGCACTTGCAAGTGAACGAACACACACACACAAGCTCCATCTGTCTTTGACATGGGAGAGCTTAATGACAGAGGCAGAAAAGGCCTCCTTGTTCTCTCTCTCTCTCTCTCTACCTCTCTCAACCAAACTCTACAACATCAATGCTCCATATGGACAGACTTTTTAAACCTCATCTTGGCCTGGCACAAAATCAATAAGACTTCTAGACGTACAATCGCTTGCACACCAACTGTACACATAATGAGTGTAATCTGGCGCAGAAGCTGGAACATACAGAGCAAGTACATTACTTCTGCACACAATATGTTCTGAACACAAAGTAATGAAATTTCCAGAGTGTGCTGTGGAGCCAACCTGGAGAGAGGCGCGCACACGCACGCACACACACACACACACACACACACACACACGAGCGCGTGCACGCACCCCTTGATGCTTGTTCTATCTTTAATGAAGTCTTCTTTGTGAATCCTGCAGCTCTGACTCGGTTTTCTCTATACTGCATGCCACCTGGCTCCATTCAGTCCTCGGATAACGTGTCCTAAATTGAGATAGTCACAGAAACTTCTGACCAGTCGAGTGGATCTATATAGAGGTCATCTGAACTGATTTGCCTCAAATTTAAAATATCAATAGATAACACAATATTACTGAACACAAGGTTAAATCGCTTCATTTATGTCTGAGGGAGCTCAAGCTATAAATGCTTGTAATGAATGTGAAAAAGAAACTGGTCAAGGCACATTTTCATGCTAGAATTCATGAGTGGGCTTGTTGTTCTTCGTTCAGGCAGACAGATGATAGAGGAAACAGTCAAGAGGTATGCAGCACTGCATTATCACACCTCAGACAGGTTATAGAGGCCGGCAGAAAAAAAAAACCTCTTCACTATAATAGTCAGATACCAAATATATGTTTGGTTTCACGTGTAGGCCTGCACAATTCGGGGACAAATATGAATCACAATTTTTTTGCCTAGAATTGATATCATGATTCTCTGCCACGATTATTCTCTGTAATGTTTATTGCACGATGACAACACAAAACAAATTGGCAGTACCAAACGAGATTTTTTGGCACATTGCGCATCAACACAAGCTTGAAAACCTATTTTATACAGTCTATGTTTAAAACTCACGGAAGAAAGTAGAAGCGTTTGTGATGCAGTTGGCTCGTAAAATGAAATGAGAATCCGCACCATTAAAAAAATGTTATAAAAAAAAAAATCTAAAGTTATTTGAAAACTAAATTGCGAACAGAGTGAATCAAGATTGCGATTTTATACCGATTAATTGTGCAGGCCTATTTACGTGCAGGTGAAATCTTCTTTCTTCACTTGCAACTTTGTCAAGTAAACAAAAGCTTCCAATGTTCTATTCTAATTTAGCATTTAATAGAAGTAAAAAGATTGATTCCCTGAACAGATCTTTATTTAAAAAGGCTTTTTTAAAGATTATTTTTGGCGCTTTTCCCGTCATCCAATAGTGACAGGAGAGAGAAAGGAAAGGGGGAGAGAAAGAGAGGGGATGACACGCAGCAAAGGCCTGCAGAATGGATTCGAACACGGGCCGCTGCCAAGGACTCAGCCTACATGCAGCGCACGCTCTTACTGGGTGAGCTAAAGGCCGGCCCAAAAAAAGGCTAATTTATACCTGCACTGTCTTATAGGACTACTATAAATCAACCTGATGTATACTATTCAATCTTGCCAGGGTACAGTAAAAACATGCCTGCACACACAAATGATGGAAGTGATAGGTTTGTATTGGACTAAAAGTGTACATAACAGGTCAACACTCCAACCACCACGTTATTTAGTTTTAGGAAAACAAAAGTACCAAACAAAAAGTAAGTAGATAAAAGTCTCGACCAGCCTACAGATTGCATGTCTGCTTTCTCACATTAGCAAAGTAAAAAGAAGAACAAGACAAAGTCATGTGGGCTGTTTTAAGTATAAACAGCCACAGGAGACACAGAACAGAAATGTTGAGGCCAATTGCAAAGACATGCAAAGTTACATCCCAAAATTAGACATGCATAATCATAAAAACGGCACTGAAGTAACAAGTGTGATTGTAGCCCACAAAGCACGGCTGGGGTTTAGGGTTGAGACGGGTCATGTGCTTGGGGGAAACTGTCAGAAAAGAGAAGAGGCAAGGGAGCCTTGAACCCTGAATGAACCAGCCTTTCCCGCTCCCCTTTCCCCCTTCTCATTCTCTGCTGAGCTGATGACTCACTGCTGGAACAAGAGGGAACCCAGGGGGGGGGATTGTGAGAAGTCAAGATCGACCGCAGCAACAATACTGTAGCTCATGCTCATGCAGAACAGCTGCGATGAGGGAGCAGGTAGTGGTTCTGGTAAAGGATATGATAACCACACTGGCTGCTCAGATCAAACTCAGGGGCCTTTAGCCGGTCTGCTGACATTTGCTACTGAAACGCAGTGCTGACCACAAGTCTAGAGTCAACCGTCATGGAGTCCCTTTTTTGTTAAAAGCATGCATTGGAGCAGTCCCATTTACTTCAGTACAAAGAAAATGGTTCACATTCTCATTTATTGATTTGCAAAGGTAAGCGATATCCAGCACAAACAATTCAGTCTTATTTAGCATGCAAGTAAAATGGTTTTGTTTTTTTCTTTATCTGTGTTGCATTGCAAAGATAGGAGTAGACAATCACCATTTCTGTAATTGAAGAAAAAAGAAAATCAGAACTTGTGGTTTGGAATGGGTTTCAAAACAATCTATTTAATCCTTATTGGAATGTCTCGGATTTAAAGCTAAGCATTTTTGAGTATTGAATAAATCATTATCTGGTTCTAGCTTCGCCAATGTGAGGATTTTGCTGTTTGTTTCTCCTGTGATAGAAAAGGAGGGTTCGCTGGTACAAGTCCCAGTATGGACCAAAGTACAGAGTGTGGATTGGTAGCTGGAGAGATGCCAGTTAACCTCCTGGGCACTGCCAGATGAGCAAGGCACCGTACCCCCCAATCCACTCAGGGCGCTGGTCCAGCACTGGCAGCCCACTCACTCTGACATCTCTCCATTTGTGCATGAATAGGTCCTGAGCATGTCCGTATTTCAGGCCTATGTAGTGAAGTGATTTCTAACAAAAACAGAGTGTAATTTCCCCACTGGGGATCAATAAACAGTATAAGTTATTAAGTGCTATTACTGCTAATTTGTACAATAATGCAATATATAATATGAATACTAAATGTTAGTCTAATGTTTTCTATTTAAAAAAAAATGTGATTATTAAATTGTCTGAGATATACTGTAACGGACTGCAACGGACAGTTTGGCATGCATGTGAACCGCTGATTAATTGCAGATTTAACCATCATAGTGTGAAAAGCCTACAGTTTAACTGCCGCTGTTACTTGAACGGGCCTTAGCCACTCCGCCTCTGCAGGGAGTCAGGTAAATGCCGATTAAGCGCTAGAAAATGTGATTTTCGTGCGTACTTCTGTACGGCTCGCATCAGGTGTAGAAACCAACTAAACCAAAACACGGACCTGGACTACTATTTAATGCATCTACAAGACTTTTTTTTTTACCGGTTATGAAACGGTCTCAGTTTAATTGATAGACGGCAGAGGAGCCCGCGACGGTCATACAGCAGTCGGAGTGATTTTCCATTAGCGCTGGCTAAAACGTCTTGGGGGGGCTTCGTTGTTAAAAGGTGGTCCTCCCACTAACTATGCCACCCTCTTGCCTACTTACTGAATTATTCACCAGGCATTGAATACACTGCACAGAACAGTTCTTGTATTTGTCTTGATTAACCAAAACAACCCAGAACGTCAGCATTTCTTACTGAAGCCAATGACAAGCTGAGCACACAGATGCTTGCATGTAGCCACTGGAATACCGAGTACATTTTTTTCGGGGTTTACAAAGTAGGAACTTTCCTTCATAATCGAACCAGTGGGATGGACTTGTGGTTTTGTTGAAGTATCACAGACTCAATCTGCACACTACAAGGGTTTACAGTACAGATAAAATATAAATACAGTTTGCCAAGGAAATTGTAACATACAATTCTCAGGAACATGCCTGGGTGTAAATAAATATACTGAATATCAATTCAAAAGGCAACAATGCTGCAACCATTGACCAACTTATCATTTCAGCTCTAAATCTAACAACCTTTTTTACTCCAAATATCCTGAGCAGTACAAACCCCAAATATATTCAGTTTGCAATGATACCAGACAGAGATAATCAGCAAATTCTCACAATAGAAAAGCTGCAACGACAGAATGATTGACATTTTGATTGAAAAACTAAAAATCTAAAATAGCTGCAGATTAATTTTCTGCCGATTGACAAATCATTGAGATAGCTACTCATTTCAGCTCTGCAACAATGTGATTGAATCTATCTAATGTACATGCCTTAATTGGCTCAGGCAAACTAACCACTGGCTTGCCCTGTCCTTGCCACAAAACCACCCAAAGGACTGACTAGACTGCAACAAGAGAAAACAATTGAATTTCTGGCGCAGAGAGAGAGAGAGAGAGAGTTAGAGAGAGAGCAAGAGAAAGAAAGAAAGAAAGAAGACCTTTAGCCCACATGCTGTGAGATGATCCCCAGCAAACCACGCCAGCTTTCGTGCGTATGTGCAGTTTAGCAATGACTTTGTCAGCTTAGGACTGCTGTCTGGTTTCAGTGTTGTTGTCATGATGAGGAAGGGGGTGGTTGTTCCTGCTGCTTGTTCCTCTTCTAAAACATGCTATCTTTTCCAAAATAGTCTACACTGTCATTAACAAAGATGTGAGACAAGACATGGTTTTCTGAAAAAAACAAAAAAAACACACACGACTTGAAACTAGCATGTTTAAAAAATTTGATTAAGTGTAATATGTCAGATTCTCGTGCGAGTAAATAATACACACTAGCTGGTGAATTGTGGCAAAGCCGGGTTCATTTGTCTACGAGACACTTTGGCGAGTTGGGGTTAGAATATTTGAGGCCCAATTCAAATAAATCCAGTAGGGTGATAAATAGAGAGACTTTGCTGGTGACTTTTCAGGCTAACCCAGCAGAGATAAAGAAAACAAGTTGGTTTCCTCCCATGAGCTCATGTGAAACCTCAATTACATTCTTCAGCAGTGCTTCCAACATGATGGCAACGGTAGAGAACATCAGACTGCAGCCACAAGTGCAAGATGATCAACCACAGCATGAACAACCTTCTCTTTAAGAAAAAAAAAAAGCATTGTTTTCTCAACCACAATTAATAGACTGTTCTACAAAATGACACACATGCATATTACTTCATTGTGATCCTAAGCAAAAACCCAAACCTCCTGATGTCAACGGCCACAGGAATGCCACCAGGCGGATTCTTCAGTAAAACTCTCCAGCAGCCTTAGTTAAACAAGCAAAGAAACATTTGGAGATAACAGAGTGCCTATCCTGGAGTCCAAACCCGTCTTGCTCTCTCTCTTTTTTCTTTTCCTTTAATATTTTCTTGACACTTAATAACTTCTTTTTGTGCCCTTATAGCTCTTTCTCCAACACATCTCTCTATCAGAGGGGGGTCTAGGCTGCCTGCCCCCCCAGGGCTGCCATCACTTGCCTACAGTGGTGTCCCTGCAGGATGGCTTGCAGAAAGCATGGTTTGAAATATGACATTTGGGTTTAAAAACATGACGTGCGGAATGTATCTGTCCATGCAAGGTTTTGATACAACATTGCTAAAAAAATAAGCCAAATAAGCTAAACTACGAAATATTAGGGCTGGGCAATATGATGATATCGTCAAAAAGATATAAAAATGTCTAGTGTGTATAAGGATGGGTATCATTATGATTATATCAATACCGAGTGCAAAAACAGGTTGTTGTTTTTTTGAAGATGAAGATATGAAAGGGAAGAGAGAGGGAGAATGATATGCAGCAAAGGGCCACAGGTCGGAGTGGAACCCGCGGCCACTGCATCAAGGAGTAAACCTCTATATATATGTGTGCCCGCTCTACCAACTAAGCTAACACAGCCACGCAAAAATAAATTAAACTGTTTCCTGAGTTCCCTGTATATATAATGAGGGAGGCGCAATTGCTACAAATGTCTAGTCTAACAACTACAAACAATACAAAATGAGTTTTTTTCTGGTTGTCTGAACACTAAATTCAGCTGAGTAGCTTGTCACTAAAATGAGAATAGCTGGGTGACCCGTAGCATTGTTCTGAAACACATGGCAGAAATCAGAGAAATCAGTACGACCTGTCATCCAAGGTGTGGGAGCATTTCACACTAAATAAATCAAAAGAAGTGTGTTAATTGCAAGATTTGCAAAAGCGACATGGCATGGCACAGGAGCACCAGGATGATGATTCAGCACCTAAAACGTAAACACCGAGTCTTGATAAGGAGGAAGGGAGTTCAACAGCAGTTCAACCTCACTTCCGTGTTGAAGTGAGGAACGTAACGTCCCTCCAGCAGCTCTTCTGGTGCTGGTGTTTACTTGGTATCCAGCTTGACAAGCACAATAAGCTTGCATTAGCTCGTTAATAACCATAGTAAAGCAGGGGTGGTATAGTATGCAAGACTAAACACACGTTTTTATTCACTCGCCTTTTTTGATTAATTCATTTTTAATCTGTCATCATGTATATATTCTGTGCTTTGCCCCATATCAGTTATTGTTGACAAATATATTTGTGTGTGTTGTACTTTTTAATTTCACTAGAAAGTTCTTTCATAGCACTTGGTTGTCTTAAGCTGTATTTAAATGGTGTATAAATTAACTTAACTTGCATTTACCACAACAATGGTAATAATTTAATGAATAAGCTTCAAGTAAACGTGTGTGTGTGTGTATCTGCTCTTTGGGTTACTTAACTTTACTACTAACTAAAGCAACAAGTATGTATGTAAGTATGTATTGAGTTGATGTAAATTGTGTTATTACACATACTCATACTATCTTTTTGATTCCAAAAAAAAACGGCAAACCACGAGAGGCTTCTTGATGGGAAATGCATCATGTACACCACAGCAAGCCACTGTCTTGACCGATATTTTCCTCACCGTGCTCGTCACTGACATGAGGCCTCTGACGATGGTTGAAGATGACAGCTCAAGATTTGTTGCACTGTGAATTTGCACGGTCAGTTCTGTTTTTGAATAAAGGATTGGAAATTAATGATTTTTTGTTTATTTTTTTCTCAATTCATTGAAAAAAGAGGCCCGTACATAACAACAGCAGCTAAACTGTATGTATGGTTAAATTTGCGGTAATCTACGGGGGCACATGCATGCCGAACTGTAGGGGCAGTCTGTTACTCTACATCACAAACAATTTAAGTATTAATATTTCAAAATAGAAACCATTACACTTCATAATGTTTTGTATTCATAACACTATTGTATTATTGTACAAATTAGCTACAACAGTAATAGCTGTTACCCTATGCATTAATGCATTATATTATTAAATTTAAAAAAATTTAATTGTTACCTTTTAATTTTTTATTTAAATATTTGCAGTGCAATTAATATAAGAAGTTTGCACCTCTATCCGCACGTGCACGTGCACCCCCACCCCGAGTCAGCAACCACCACAAATAGAATCTAACTCAGTGGGAAACACTGTATATCTTGTAATCAAGATATGAAATGACCTATATCTGGATAAGATTTTGGCCAGATCGCACAGCCCTACTAAAGATTACACAGAATCTGTCTGATGTCAATTTTCTTTGACATGGTCACAAACAAAAAACAAGTGTTATTCCTAAATCTGCACTGGTATGCTTAGTTGTAACAATGCATCAATCAACAGCAAAGGAATGTTTATATCAGAGTCATGAGCAATTTGCCTAAAGAGGATATGAGTGAAATACTGCTCTGTGGCTATCAGCAGACTGTATATGATGCCACTAACAGTCCCAAGGCTACAACATTTCTTTCAGGAAGGTTTACTACAGGCAGACTAAGTGCTTGCCACTCCCTTCTTATCTAATACAGTAATAGTGGCAGTTTAAGCTGTGGGAGGTGGCTTTGCTAGGGGCTTTCCCAACATGGGAGATCCTGTGTGTATTCCTCTGAATGGTTGAACTGGCCCAGAGTGGTTGTCAGAGAACACACAGAACAATCTAACAACAACGAGACACTGTTAACAATGCTTCGGAGCCCTCGCTAGTACAGGTGAGAATAAAAAGACAATGGCGTGGGCGAATGAAATAAGCTTTGCTCTCTAAGCATGGCTCTCCTGTGAATTCTCCTGAAAGCTTAGCACATCATAATCTAGTATTGTAAAATAGATCCGAGGCCTAGCGTAAGTCCTCTTTTAAAAGTCAACTTCAAACTACAGATCCCCCTGTGTCACCCCTAAGGAGAACGAGGGACAAACACAAACAAAGTGTCAATAGAGTTATATTTTTCCTCTCAATTTCAGCTGCCCCAACATAGGAAGAGTTAGCTCACTGCGGCCGAATGAAAGCAAACAGGAGTCAGACAGCGGGAATTAGTTCATGTTTTCTGAATGAAACATCCTGAATGTAGAGGGACAGCGGGAGCAAAAACTGCTGACACAGTAGAAACCAACATTCCCTTGGCGAAGCTGTAATCGCTACAAACAGCAAAGGAACAGGGGCAGGGAAAGGCGAATGCTGGGGCTGAGGAAATTCTCTTGGAAGAGGTGAGTATATGTGAGAAAGACAACAAGCCGCTCCAAAACAAGAGTCAGTGGACAGGTACGTACTTCCATTGCATTTGCCTCGTGTTAGCTTTCTCTCTCCTGTCCGGTCGGCTGTCTTAGCTAAGCAGTGACGCCGATGCCAACAACAACACCAAGAGGACTTGGGCCTACATCAAACATGACAGCAGGGCTGTTTTGAAAACCACACCGGTTTTAGATTTTCATCAGAATGTTCCGTCCCATCCCCGCCGAAGCAAACAGCAGCAAGATTTTTGGAAGGACCACAGATAAAACAAAAAGTATGAGCTCAGACTAACTCATTCCAAGTCTTGCACAAGTAAATAAATGCACCCTTGTCGTGGCTTTTGTGTGAGAAATCCAACCCCCTTATCTAGGCCTGGGCTTGGAAAAATGAAGTAACGCAAGACCGTCAAAAGGTCATTCAAAAGGGAACCACTTGCTATGAATAAGCAGGAGGAACATACTATGATGGTATATCTGGTTTGTGCACACTTTAGCACGTGGCTAAGAACCAAGAATCAGGAGTGCCAAGCTGGCGGAAATCCAAGCCAAATT
This sequence comes from Etheostoma perlongum, assembly GCA_026937815.1. Classification (NCBI taxonomy): domain Eukaryota; kingdom Metazoa; phylum Chordata; class Actinopteri; order Perciformes; family Percidae; genus Etheostoma; species Etheostoma perlongum. Next base: position 14,195,587 of record CM049389.1, read on the forward strand.
ACGCAACCATGTGCATTTCTATCCCCTTGGGTGTCTCCTGTGGTTGTTCACCTAGACAGACTGACACAAACAGAATGAAAAGGGAAACAAGAGAACGAAGACACTGACTCAACCAGGGCGTGTGGTGCTTTAAGAGATCCATCATCACTCAACCAAAAGTTGAATCTGAACCCTAAATGGAACTATAGGCTTCGGGGGATATTTCAATCATGTGAAGTAATGGATATGCATGAACTTCCAAAACAATAGGCTACTGTATGCACAAGAACAAATCCCCCTAAAGATGTCTGGCGGTGGCACATATTGCTTTGGTGCTTTGCTTGTGACTTCTGTACCCCTCTTGGCTTGTAAAACACACACACACACACACACACATTCACACAGACACACACCAAGAATTTGTACAGCTTTGGGTGGATATAGGGAAGCTTTGGAGGCTGCAGAATGCTGAGGTGACAACACAGATCAGGTAGCTTGTGTCATCTCTGTCGTTAACCTATTCATCAGCGCTGCAGCTAGGGTAGTGGTGTGTGTTTGTGGGAGGACATGGGGCTGATGCTTTGAGGGGCAGGGGGTGGGGTAACTCTGCATGTCTTTTAACTCTAGTCTGAGCCTTTGCCACCATAAAGGTCAGCACTTCAACATCTGCTGTTCTCTCTCTCTGAACCTCTCCCTTCATAAAAGGAAAGAGGAGAGGACCCTGGGGAATGGATGCACGTGCACACACGCAGATCAACTTTTATGTCTAGGTACACTCACTCTCCCTTCCACATGCACTCACTTGATCACCATCGATACAGCTGCAGAGCTCAAACCGCACACTCATTTGCTCATAATAAGAAATGCAAGAACACAAGGTTTGTGACTCAAAGAACGGCTCAGTAGCATCATTATACCAGCACAGAGACACTTGGCTTTTGGCCTGAAAGACTCAATCCTTCTTTTTTTGTCAAAGGGATGGAGGGGGGTTAGCAAAATGAAATCCCGTCCCTCTAGGGCACAGCAAAGGCAGAGCAGTGTTGAAATAAGTGATTCATGCTTTTATCATCCCAGGTGAACAGTGCTGCTCTTTCAGATATCACAATCAGTTTTGCTGGCAGAGAAAGGGGAAAAAAACAGAAACAACTACTAAAGCAACTTGGGCGATGACAGTATCAATTTTTCTTTTCTTTCGCTGATGAAGAAGCAATGTATGGCAACCCCCATCACAAAAGTAGGGATGTCACAATACCAAAAAATATCTAGTAGTCGGTACCAATACCACCAAAAGTACACAATACTCGATACCAAAGTCGATACCACGGTGTGTGACAAAAAAGGTAATTGATACCAATACCAGTGAAATTTCATTAATCTTAATACCCATTTCTATACCATGATTAAACAAAAAACACAATAAATCCCATCCCCTCCTGTGTAAGTTGTATTTTAGGTAGTGTTGTCAAACTATTAAAATATTTGATCGTAAATTAATTGCACAAATTTATCTATTCAACGCTAGGCTGCGACAGACAACGGCAGAGAAACATATTTACTTTCTGGTTGGAGCTCTGGGTGAAGTTGCAAAAAGCCGGTAATTGCATCCCGCGGTACCTACGGTACAATAGAAAGAAAAAAAAGAGTACCGCCACTTTTCAGAATATTGGTACTGACTTCGTACCTAAGTACCGGTTCTTGTGACATCCCTATACGAGAGTAGCGTGAGTTAGAGCAAGAATGGCAAGAATGCCTTAAGCAAGTGATGTCAGTGACTGTGTGGTCGCACAAGGAGAGCAAAGACCTGGACACATGAAAATTGTCACCATAACTGATGTCGATGTGCTAATGCTTGCTTGCAATGTCCCTCTAACGGTCTTATTAACTTGAAATTTCTCACATAAGTCCAGCTCAATGTGCTTTACAAAAAAGCCTCTTGGATAACTCTTGTTGCTAATTTGCATAATGTGGAAGTCAGTTAAATGATTCAATCAACACCACAAATAGTATACAGCCTTGCAGGTCTCAGATACACATTTCCACTATAAATGAGCAAGATTGGTGAAATATTATGGCCGCCATAAATCACAAAATTTCGTAAAGGCTTATGGAGAATTGCCTATAAATCAAGATAAACTTGAGCAGTCCTGCCTAAAAACGTTTAAGAAATCTGACATGACGACCTGTACGTACCAAGGTTCGTTAAAGTCCAATAAGGAAGGGCAAAAAGGTGGGCCTTCTTGTAAATGCTGCATTTATTGTAGTGATGAAACAGGTGTGTGCTTGATCTCATCCCATTTTCAATACAGCTTTAAACCGGCTAAAGTGACTCAGCTGAAAATCTGCAGCTATTCTTATAATCAATAACAAAAAAGATACTTTTCAAGCAAATATGACAAACATTTGCATGTTGGACCCAAAATATGGATTGACAGTTTAAAAAAGACCCTATAACCTTAGCCTATGTTTTGCTTAAAGGACATTTCAGTGTGCTCAAAGGTATGTAACATGTGGGCAAAGACACCTAAGCAAAGACCACTTTAATTTCGGCCAACAAGCTACAACTCTCTCTCTCTCCACAACCACCTTTAAAGCATACAGGGAGTAAGCGTTTAATACTTGAAATATACAGTAAATTTTGGATTGTGTCGTAGCTGTCATGTGTTTCATAGTACATGCTACAAAGCTCTAGCTCTTTGGCAATCACAGGAGTTGTACGTTGAATAAAATAGCTCATGCAAAAACGTATTGTGAATTGTCAGACAAATTTTGCAACTGCCATTTGCAACCATGCACATCCAGTATAAAACACCACAGTGGGAATGGCGTTGACACAAACTTGATGATCTTGTATATAAAATAAATAAAAAGATTTCCAGGCAGCAAACTAAATTAGGCAGAAACACAATACAAATATCTCTAAGTGCAACACATAAACTTACAACTGAAGGGACAGTGAAGTCAGTATTACCTACAACTTCTCTGTAATGCTTTTTACTAGAGACTCATAATACCAGTAACAAGCCTGTGGTTGTGGAGCCCCTCCCTGTATAAAGCCAGAGCCATTCAAACAGTACATGGGGCCGTGGTCAGGCTCTGTGATGCCTCCAACCGTTACTGTGAACATGGCCAGCCATCAGCAAAAAAAGACTCCTTATGGCACTTTAATTTGCTGTTGAACCTCTCACCCAAGCACCCACCCACCCCATCCTCCTCTCACACACTGACCCCCACTCACTGCCAAACATACATGAATCTGGAGATATCATCTGGACAGGTGGCCAGCCACCCAGACCTGACCCGCCTGCCCTCTAGCTTGCTCTAACCCCCACCCCCCTCAACAATCAGGTCTGCTGGAAAGCCCCAAATGAACATGCACAGCAAGCCCCCCCCATCTCATCACAGATGTATTATCTAGTAGTAATTACTGAACGTGCAACAAGCCTGATTAAATCGTTTAGAATTATATCCATCTCACAGATAAAAAATGTAATTTTGACAAAAAAAGTGTGTCCAGACTTGATGTTTATGCAGCTAGTTATCTAATATTTAGAGCTCACCATGGGATATAATGTCGGTGTTCTTCTGGGCAGAAAACGTCACTTTTATGACCAACAACACCATCATATGCTCGTTGTAATTCAAAGATTAGTATAATGTTGCAGTAATAATAGGGTTAAGCACCCATGACTACGAGTGAATTTTGTCCTAAGATGCACTGCAGTGGTAGGTTGGAGTTCCCATTAGCATCCTGCTTAATGTACAGAGATGCAGATCGCTATAAGTAGTAACGTAAGATATTATTTTCCAGCACTATCGTCCACTTACAGGGAGCTGAAGTCGTAAAGTAAACGCTAGTCACTGTGTATGGTAGCTCTAGCTAGTTAAGTTTAAAGATTCGCAGCAAGCACACCGTGTAAAGCGAAAACTATCTCACATGCAGTTGAGTTAATATTTTAAAACACTGCCAAAAGAGATGCCTTGTTCCCAAAGCCGCAACGTGTTTCAGTCAGATATCGCTAGCTAACAGCTATTATCGGACAGCTAGCTGTGTTGAGTCGTGAATCCAGTTCGTAAACGTGCTGCCCGGCTAAATGGTGAGCACGTTTCGAAAACAAATAGAGGACCAGCTTTCAGCGTAAGCTACTCGGGGAGGAAGAGACAGCATGCGTGTTAAATTATTTTCTAAAACATGCCTCGCTGGTTGTGTTTAGCTCGCTGGTTAGCCTGCTAGCTTAAAGCTCGCCGTTGTCTGGGAAAAAGACCACCGAGGGTGAAGTATCGCTTAGCTGGGGCTAGCTCACAAAACACTGCAGCAACAGTCGGCTCAGGCAAGTAACGTTAACTGGTCAAAGAAAAAAACACTCGCACGCAAACACATTGAGACAAAGAAACGACTTCCAGCGAGTAAACCGGTGGTCAAAACATTGGATTTTACCCAGGCTACAACACATGGATTACAATTAATCTGTTTGTTTCATGGTAATAACTTGTATTATCTTCAACTCCGCTCCCCACCGCCAGCCCCGAATCTCAGACTCACCCTGTCACAACAGGCGCCATCTTCCACAAACTCTCACCAAAACTCCAATACTCGCGATATCCTTTCTCTCCCACAGTCCAACAATCCGCCGAGACAACAGAAGCAGACTGGAGGTGTAGGGACGAGGGAGACGGAGAGAAAGGGGGTGGGTGAGGAAGACTGAGAAAAAGGGGAGGCGGCGGGTAGCAGCAATAGAGAGAGAGTGAGCGAAAAGGGCAGACGCCACAACAACAGGCGTGGGAAACTTCACAGATCACGCGAGGCTTGGAAAACTCTCACAATAGGCGAGCATAGAGGGAGCGTCCCCTATCGCGAGATGTGCGTGAAGTGGAGAAGTTGTTTATCTTGTGGTGCTGAAATACTATTCCCACGTGTTTACCGGGTAATAAATTACAGCACCGATCGGTTTAGTGGTAAGGAAACCCTCGGTTTTCCCAGGCTCACACAGATTTTGTAGTATGCATCCTCGTGGCGTCTCTGCAGTATTCAGCATCAACAGCTGCATCTAGTTACAGCTAAAACATCCTTTTTATTCTACAATTCTTCACAATAGTATAGACAACAAGCATGAGAGGGGATGAGACTGCAAGGACACGCTGACTTTAAAGAAGACTAGGAATTAAAGGGCTTCTTGCTGCACACCAAATTTTCTATTCCCTTGGGTAACATTGCAGTTCCTGTTTAGAACTGGAACAATGGTGTGAACACATGTGAATGGGCCATAAAGGGCAGATTAGTGCATTGCCATCACATTGGGGAGCCCCATGACCACCCTCTTCACAGCCAAAACCTCAGTTAAAGTACAAGGGAGGCTATTATTTAGAATGATCATGCTTGGAAATGTGGCTTGAACTTTATTAGCCTTTCTGTTTGCTTCAGTTTCTCCTCCAGCCAGAGAGGGCATTTGCAAAAGTGTGTCTTTGTATCATCCCCACCACAAACTAGTCAGGTCATTCTTGTTTATCTGGGAGGGGTCAGAAAGCCATAAACCTTCATGTAGGTCTGTGTTTTGTTGTCCCTACAGCCTTCATTTAAATCGGTTTGGCATCTTTGTTCACCTTACAAGTGACTTTTCCTGTGGGTGTTTTTCAAACTTCAAAGAAAAAGGGAAGGCTTCTGAGACCACACTGATGGCGAGTCAATGCTGTCATTTGTTAGATGTTGTGTATGTGATCTGCCTGAGGCTGTTTTGTATGGAAAAGTGGCTGTTGGCTGAATGAATACATAACAAAACTGACAAATACAACACAAATAGTTGGCAGAGTTGTCACCATGTTTAAATGCATTTAATATTTCAAACTAGAAGCTTATTTTGTTTATTATTTATTTTGCAATATTTGGGCCAGACTGGTAAAATAGTTGGGCATTTCTGGAAAAAAGCTTATTCACATTCTTGCCAAGAATTATATGAGACCAGAAACTGTTGTTTTTACAGTCACGTTTTTATATGGATTAGACAAAGGGGAAAGAAGCCACCAGTTTCCTAAAAGATTCCACCCACCCATGTCACAGCCTCTTCTTCCCATACATTCCCATTACATTTCTGTGTTTTGCTGAATGACAACAAAAGGAATCTTGAATCTTCAACATTGAGAGAGCTTTAAAGGTGCTGATCCCCTTTGGACTGAGCCATGCTAGCTGTTTCCCCCTGTCTTTATGCTAAGCTAGCTAACCGGCTGCTTGCTCCAGCTTCATATTTAACATACAGACTCTTGGCAGGAAAGCTCATAAGCATACTTTACAAAACATCTAATTGTTTCTTTACGTTTTAAGAACAAATCAAGCATACTTAAAAAGAGTATGTTTGCCTACCTAGCCACACACAGACACGTTCTCTGTATAAAGTAGCAGATGCCATCTTATCCAGTTTACACTCTACACACTTCATATTTTTCAGATGCATAATTCATTTTTATGGAGCTTTACTCTTCTGCCAGAAAGAAAGAGGACGAGAAAAAATCAAGAGAAAAGAGTTGCATGGATGAGGTTTTACTTGAGAGTGTGCCTGGCCCGTGAGCTACACTATGAAGACACAGAGACGAGGACCTCATCTTGCCCCTAACCATTTTTCCTTTCCCTCTCTTTTTTATAGTCAGTGGAGAACCTCCAGTTAACCTCAGAGTTGAATGGGGAAGCATAAAGTTTCCTCAAATGTTTTACAGCTGAACACTTTAAAAAAATAAAAAAGGCTACACAATTACAAGTTCTTTTCAGAGAAAATGGGAGTGAAATAGGAAAGGAGAACAGCCCCTTTATTGCGAATGTGTTAACTTTTAAATTTAGAGGCATTCAGGATTTGACCTTTGACCTTTCTGTCGGTTGTAAAACATATGACACGCTTTAAAGAACACTCAAACATATGATTTAAAGTTTCCTTGAGACACTACTATTTGCAAATCTCTTGGGTCTGGCAACACAATTCTTCTAAATTTGTTTGAAAAAAAAAATTCAAAAGTTGTTCATGTTATTTTCCAACCAATCAGCTAGTAGTGAGCTTCTACAGTTGTCTCAATCCTCTCCCATGTGCCATTCTCTCATTAGGAGTAAAAAAACCATTTATTTTAATTGAAACGCAGCCAATTCAAGCAATCGTGACAAAGCCATAAGCTTCAGGTCTATAAATCCACTCACTTGACTGCTTAAGCTCATGGATCAGAATGACAGGGAGATTGCGCTGGAAAGATTCTTGTCCCCATGTGGGAACTGTCCTCACCAGTAGATCATCTGTCTTATCTCAGTATAGATTTGGCTTACATACTGTCACTGTCAAATGTATTGTTTGTCATCCAACACTGATATTTGTTTATAAAAAGGGGGTTATCGAATGAAGCAACTTCGTGATTGCAAGGATTGACAGTAAAGCCTCATAATTCATTTCTTTTGAGTGCTTAGCTGAAACTGTGGAATTAACAAGTTTTGTTCTGTGGTCCAGGCAGTTTTCACATCCCGCTTATCCATCTAAGCACTGCAAGCACTTATTATAAAAAATAAAGGGAGAAATTATTTTTATCTGCAGATTTGAGGAGTGAAAACGCAACGAAGGAGAAAGCGAGCCAATTAGGGAAGTGAAGTTTGAGGTTCCTGATTAGCAGCTCTTTGACTCAAAGTCATTTGATACGGCCAGGGGGTGGTGAAACTTCCTGAAATAAGCAGACACACAGTCAAAGTGAGAACAAGTGACAGACAGAGAAGGTGGGTCGAGAGACACTGGGTCAAATGTTAGACTGGTAAGCAGATAAGACGATACATGAAGGATCAGCTGTGCAGAGGCGTCGGACTGGGGGGAAAGGGGGGATTGAGTACCCAGGGCCGTCATGGAGGAGGGCCCAAAAAAATACTAGAATGAATAACTGTGGGTGCGAGGAGGGGCACATAGAAAATGCCTTTTTACAGGGCCCAGAATTGTGTGCTACCCGCCCGCAGCTGGGTGCCAGACAGAGACAGGAAATTAGGATGTGACACCTTGTGCAACTCCTACATACATTTAACGCAGTAAACAAACTTTTCAAGCCACGCAGCAACTTGATATGATATGATATGATATTCCCTCAGAGAACATCACAAGATAAATAAATCAAGTCTGGCTTGTGTGAGTCTGAGTTCACAGCCAAGGGAAGGGTGTCCATCTGTCCGTTATGTCCATCTGTCTTGCTCTCCAGCCACACGGGAGAACCAAGGGGTGGATGAGGGCAGACAGCTTGACAAATGGAGAGCACGATCGATCCAAGATGGGTACGCCTTTACTCCCCTCTCACCATTTGATCAAAGCCTCCCACTTTTTTATCACATGACTGTCATTACAAGTAGGTCTCAAAGACATCACAGAGCTGGGGGCAAAATGACAGGGTGATAAGTTTGCAGACTGTCAAGGGAGCTACAGCGACTGTTTTGCAAGCCTACTCTTTTGTAAGAGAGGCGAATCGGAGGTTCGAGGAAAGAGACATTTCCCCTTTTCTGGACATGTACAGTTCACAGTGAGTTCAAGCTGCCACACATACAGTAGGGTGAGAACAGCACAGTCACAGTAATGGCAGCTGTGACATAGCCTATATATTACATTGGAAAATAAGCAATGTATGACTTGTAGTGGCTTTGTAGAGTCTACCTTTAGAAACAGCTACGTTATTGCTTTGATGAAAGCCTTTATAATCAGCTCAGCTCGCCTGATAACTGATAACACAACCAATTCATAATCAGGATCAATTAATCCACATACAGTGTGTGTTTTTACAGCCTTCCATACTGTTGTAATAGAGCTAGATTATAGACTTTTACAGCCACGACGACACAATCACAAGGACCTATAAATCCATTAGTGCGATGGTTATCAGTAGAAACAGCAAGCGCCGATAGATACAAAAAGCAAAAACCAGCATGTTTTTTTTCTGTTATCAGAGGAGAAATGTCTGCTCTGCAACAATAGCACTTTTCAAATTGTCCTGCTGAGGATTGGACACAGCAGATTTCATTTTAGTTTTCACGAGGGGGAAGCCTTTTCATAAAAAGTTATATGAGTGCAGGTCTGGTCTGGACCGACTTGGCTTTGCTTCTTGTCGCCATCTTTTTAAATCTGCGTTTGCCTCAGGGTATTGTACTTTGATTAAAAAAGCAGAGCTCATGAGCTGTTGAATGCATTATGTTATGGAAAGTATAAAAGCAGCTTGTTGGCTTTATTTATGCTTGCAAACTGTCCCGTGAAAAATGTGACATTATAGGAGCAGGATTTATTTAGAATTAAAGTATGTCAGTGGGCTTAAATGAAGTGAAATCCCACATTTGTGTGCATCCAACCGTATATTTGGATTTGCTGTATATGAAATACATTGTATCGTAACATGTCATTTGAAGATACAAATATCTAGAGTTCTATGGAAGCCCTGAAAATACTAATGAGGATTTCTTTTAGCATCATCATTCAAATGATCTCTTTCATCAAGAATGAGAAGAGGAGATTGACCTCACATTAAGGAATAGTTTGACATTTTGAGGAATACACTTATTTGCTTTCTCGCCAAATGCTAGATGAGAAGATTGAAACAACGCTTGTGTCTGTTCGGTAAATATGAAGCCAGTAACGCTTTGCTGGGCTTGGCTAACCATCCAGCACCTGGTTAGCTTTGCCTAGCCTGTCTCTGTTCAAAGTTAATATAAATGCCTGCTAACAACTCTGCAGCATATGTAATACACACACACACACAAACAGAAGTGTATAAACAACCATTTGTGATTTTATTTGGAGTTACGTTGAGTAACTATTTCTTGGCAAACAATAGCTGGGTGCAGTGATTGTGTGCAGCTTCTCAGAGTCTTGTCATACGTGAGGTTTCCAGGTTTGGTACCACTGTGGCTGATCAGAGACCTATACCAAAACCTGTGCTCCAAACTGTGTGTGGTAGCATTATTTGTTTAACTTCAGACAGAGCCAGGCTAGCCGTTTCCCCCTGCTTCCAGTCTTTATGCTAAGCTAGCCCGTCTTAAGGTCTGTACTTAGTACACAGACATATTATTAATATTGATTATTGTAAAGAAATAACAAATAAGCAAGCTAGTCCTTTAAAAGAGTGTCCTAAAACACTAGATTGCTCTATCAGGAAATAGGAGCATTAGGAGCACTACAAGATAAGCCAAACAGGCATCTTAAATGTAACTGGTTCCAATTCTTAGTATAGATGGGAGAATGTTAGTGTAGAAAAGACATGCGAAATGCTCTCCAATCCTTTAACAGCTACCACCGAGACTCCCTTAAGCAGTGTATTGAGCATAAATCAAATTCGTTCAAGTGTCACAAGAGCACAGGAACTCAAAAACATGAATGTTCTTTTTTTTTTAAACAAGGCGTTGTAACACATGTACACTCATTGACCCCTCCCAGGATGAATCAGCATGAGTCGGACAGCAGATATTCCCAGATTTGGCATACATTTTTATATGTTGGTTATTTATTTATTATTTATTATTATTTATTATCTCAAAAACATTAATAACATCAGACAAAAAAGAGTGATACAAAAGAGTCAAGTTAATCATAAAACACACGCAGGGGAAATCTGAGTTGATTTGTTCTTGTATTTTTTACTCTTGCTTACTTTGGTGACTCAGCTGTGATGCACGCAGTCACTTTCACTTCTGGAGTGCTTCATTGGACGCGCGTTACTGTGACTGACATCCACGTTCCACCTCGGAAAATATGAGTCGATGCATGCAGCCCCAAACAAAAGCTCCTCTTGACCCCTTTTGTATGCACATAAATCCAAAGCCTGATTTATGGAAGATATAAGGAGTAAAGGCTGCAAGAATCTTCTTACCTCAACAAGTTATTTTGTTTGTTGTCAGGATGTGGTTGAAACATCATCTCCTGAGCCTAAAGATTTGGTATCGTGGTCGGCTAGGCTGGGAGCCAGTGTTTTTTAGAGGGGGTTTGTTCCAGAAAAAACGAGCAAAAACTCCTCCAAAATTCAAACCCTTAAGAGACTAATCAGGAACAGGGTCAAAATGTCATAACAATGGAACCTTCCAACAAAAGTAAAGCTCTCCACTTTGTGAAAACCCTCCTGGGATATTCACATCCAGTAAACTAAGAGCATAACTCGTTTAGCTTGGCCTGCCGCCCTTGTCAGTTAAGACTTCAAGAGTCGAAGCTTGGTGAAGGCTCATAGCAGAAGCAGCCTGATATTGTTACAATACAGAATCTTAATGTGTTTTTAACAAGAGAGAGTGACAGGCTTTGGTATATCATGACAAAAAGATTGATGGACAATTATTAGTGGGTACAAAGTACTTTGGTCAGCTCAACCCAAACCCAAGGAAATACACTTCTGTTTCTTAAGGACATCTAGAATGAATTGTTTCAGTGAAATTACAACTAATAATTGCTCCTGCAATCATTAAACTAATATTCCTGTAAGTTTAATTTCATTTTTTCCTGTAACTCATGCAGTTGAAAAACACGATATATTGTATATTTGATGAAATTCTAGGCTGCTATTGCAATTGTGTACAAAAGAGTGTTTAGATAGACAGCTTCACTTTTGGCAGCATGTTTGGCTGGTGGGGGGTTTGGAGGGAACGAGCCTCAGCCAAGTGAGCCTCTAAAACCTTGACCTTTGCCTCCTTCAACGCCCCACACACACTCTCTCCTCATGCACACACATACACAAATATATTTACACACCAACAAACATTTTTCAATGTGTGCAAAAATAGGAAAAATTCTATGACACACATGCAAAGGGGAAGAGGTGATACAGTGCAACATACACATGCACACCCACACCCACACTCTTTGGCCAAGTGCCTGACTGCTGAAGCCGTGACCCTCTACGTCCTCCTCATCCTGCATCTCCCAGGCTGTCTGTCTGGAGGCCGATAGAGTCAAAGGAGGCAGAATCTGTGTTGGGCGAGGGGGGGTGGGGGTCAGGAAAGGCCTGGTGATAAGGGTGGGGGTGGAAACAAGGAGAAGGGGGTGAGTTTGAACATACCCCTGACCCTCTTATCCACTTTTGGCAGCCACCCTGCTGCTCCAGGAGAGAAAGAGAGAGAGAGGAAGGTCCTGCAAATATTTGTGATGGATCCACACCCACAGACTAGATAGTGGGCATCCACACACCATTCTGGCCCAGACTAAAAATTATCTATTATCTATTATCTTAACTATTGAGTCGATGAGCCATGAAATGTGGGACAGACATTTGTGTTTCTTTCAGGATGTATTTGGCAATACTTTATTTTATGACTTGGCTATACTGTGTGTTTAGTGTCTATTAGCAAAAGCTATCATGCTAACATGCTACAGTAGTTACACCACTGTTACTATAACAATCTTGCAAACTGGTCGGATTGAAAGCTTTTTAAAAAAGCCAGTAAGTAGTGCCTTTGTGTCAATATTTTTTGTCTGATTAAGTGATTAAAATTGTTTATTGACAATATAAAAAGATATGATATACATTGTATAAATAATAAATGCACAGCGGCCTCACCAGGAAATATATATCTTTGTACATTTGTCAAAATGATAAAAACAATGATAAAAACACAATAAAGCCCAAGTGCTTATTTCCATTGTGGTCCATCTTTCCCATGTTGTATACCATATACAAGCACTTTAGCACCATTTCCGCCAAGTGGCTTTTCATCAATTTTGAGGAAATGTTTTGCAAGCACTAGAAAAACGAGATTCTCAAAAATGCATCACGTGATGATCATAAATCATTTCTTGACAAAAAATCCCCATCCACACTGATGAAAGAGGTGTGTTTTCAGATTTCTCTGCATTTATGTGAGTGAGCGAGTGAACAGTAGTAGTAGTTTGAACAGACGGGTGAGGAAATGGGGTGGCAGGCATTCAGCGGGGAAGCTTTAGAAATGCAGGTGCCTTAATTGTCCTCCAATAAAGCCTCGGCGAGTGGGCAATCCTGTGAATGAGTGTCTGTTAAAAAGAAGGATGAATTAGGCGCACGTGAATAAATGAATGAGTGACTGAATGAGCAAACGAGGGCCTGGAAGAGTAAGCACTCTGTGGGGAAGCTGGAGGAGATTGTGGATGTAGTGCGGGATCAGAGGAGGGGGAGAGGGAAGAGACAAGTGATGTGATGTATGGGAGGTAGAAAAGGCCCAGAAGAAGAGGAGGGGGAAGAGAAGAAAAAAAGGATAGAAGCAGAGAGAGAAATGGCAAAAGACCTGTCAAAGAAAGGTAGGTAAGAGAGAGAAAGAGAGAGATAGGGGGAGAGAGGGGGATGCAAAAATCAGGATGGAAGTGGGAGGCGAGGGTGGGGTGGGGGGGGTGCTTTCAGCAGGCCCGTCTCAGACAATGTGACATGGCACACGCTATTAATTCTGGCTCAGCGGAGAGACCCTGCCTCGCCATCTGCTCAGGGTCAGGGGCGTTTGCTGGGGTCGGCGTCACACCCCACCACCCCCCACCCACCCACTCACTCACTCACGCACACATACGGAGACGCAGTATCCCCCCTCCCCTCCGTCCTCGCCTGGCAGACACCCGGCCAGGCCCGCATGCATTTCCATAAAACAATTGCAAGCCAACCTGCTCCCGTGTCGGGTGGGTGGGGTTAAGAGGGGAGTAGAACGCCGGCTAGCCTCCCTTAACAATGGCCTGTCAGATGAAAAGGCCCTTGGTGAACTTGATATACATTACAAAAGAGCCACACCACGGTAGGCCCCGGGCCCAGCCTCGGCGACCTGCGGTTGAATTTGAGCTTGGCGTTCATTTGTTTGTTTGCACCCCCCTCAACTCCACCCCCTTCCTCTTAACCCCACCAAAATCACACACACACACACACACACACACACATACACACGTGGCAAGCTGGTGTTAGGAGGTGGTGCTCACTTCCAAATGCAATAAAAAAAAAGATGTTAAAAAAGAAGCTTGAAATGATCGGTTGATTAATCAGATGGTTTATTTTAGTTGCAAGATTCAAAATGAACTATTTTGATAATTGATTAATCGTTTATCATACAAAAATGCCAAATACTCACAGCTTGCAACATCTAAAATGTTAAGGTTTGCTGCTTTTCTCTGTTTTGTATCCTTGTAAATGTTATATCTTTGTTCTTTGGATTGTTGGAAAGACAAAACAAAACTATTCAAAGACATCGACTTGTGCTCCATTAATCAATTATTTTCTAAAATAATCTGTTTTTAGTGGTGTAAAAAGTATTCAGACCTTTTACTAAACAATACCACAATGTAAAAATAGTCAACAAGAAGTAGTGCATTCAAAACTTTACTTAAAAGTCTATAAGTATTAGAAAAATGTATGTTAGCTTTCAAAAGTAAAAGTATTGTTATTATTAAATATGCATTAACAAGTTAGTCGAGGAGCTAACACTACCAGCTTTATATACTAATGGATAGTTAAATCTATAATTGTGCAACCTATTTTTAAACTGAGTATATGTTTTTTGTATTGCTCTTTGAAAGGGGGTGGAGTTTAAGGATGAAGTACCATTACATGAAAATACTCCTGTAAAGTAGAAGTACCTAAGAATTGTTTTTAAGTGTAATACGCTGAGAAAATGTACTTAGCTTTCACAAAAGTCCTTTTTGGATTTACTCTTAAAAAAGAAACTTAAATGTATAATAATTCAAAATCATGCCAAAATAAACAGGATTAATTGTCTTGGCGCTGTTGAACATTGCAGAATGTTTCTACTTGCTAACAGTCGAGCTTCTGTTCTCTAAGACAGCCATTGCGTGCAAGACCTGGCAAAGCTACAAGATTCGGGGTCCTAATTCTGTTGCTACTTAAGGTTAGGGATTAGCACTCAAACAAGAGAAGATCAGACGGCTGGAAGAAGTATCACTGTCTCACACGACTTCTTGTCTTCTTTCCCCTTCCACCATCCCTTCATCATTTTGTCTAACCCATCCCTCCATCCATCTTATTATCTCCCACTGTTGTTGCTTTTATCTTTAAAAAAACAAAACTTCTTAATTTCTTTGACCTTCTCAGTGCGTTTGCGTGTGTAATATTCATGTATTCATC
Source organism: Etheostoma perlongum (assembly GCA_026937815.1). Taxonomy (NCBI): domain Eukaryota; kingdom Metazoa; phylum Chordata; class Actinopteri; order Perciformes; family Percidae; genus Etheostoma; species Etheostoma perlongum. The sequence continues at coordinate 14,210,611 of CM049389.1, forward strand.
AACAATGGATGAAGATGGGTGAGGAGTTTAAACCCAGACCCCCCCTCCCCAGCTAAATCCCTTAATCTGCTCTCGGACACGTCTGGAGGGCAAAACAAACAAATAGGAACCCCCTTGTCCTTTTCTTCCTCTTCCCTTCTACCACCAAGTACACACACACACACACAGCTCCCCTATTGAGCCCCCTCCTGTGGCCCATCAATGAACATGACATCACAGGGAGGAAAGGGTGACACTAACCCTCTCAAGGTTAATGAAGTGAGGTTGTGACCGCAAGGGCCGGTGATTCAAATCATCTCAACTGCTCACAGGGCATACCAAGACCAAATATTTTCCACGTGCTCCCAACGAGGGGAACAATGTGAATTAATGTGGTTCAAGTTTTTACCCAGTAGCTTCTATAATAAGTTATTTAACGTTGAAAAACAACACCGTGTTGGCCTCTTTGTTATTTCAAGCAAAGTATTTCATACAGTTGATCATACTCATTTCCTTCACATACTTAGCTCATTTTGTCTTGATTGCACTGAGATTTCATGGTTTAGAAACTACCTTACTAATAGATCTCAATAAAACTATAAAATACAGTGTGTCCATGCCTTCTGTTCTGATCTGACGCCCCTTTCGCCAAATCAGTTTTATAATGCGACAATGCTTTGATTAAGGTTAGCACAAAAAGGACTTGGATAAGTGCAGGGAAGGATCGTGGTTTGGGCCAAAATAACTACTTCGCTTAGGAGAGTTTCATTGCCATGGTGACAATAACGAACGTGTGGTTAAGGCTAGAGAACGAACGCTGACTGTCAGTTTGAAACAGGAAACAAAGAGCGGTGTACTGTATCAAAGTCCCATGTTTTGTTGACTAATTCATCCACCCCGACTTCCTCCCTACATGGTTGTTGTCGTTCTACAATAACATCACCTAATTTCCTCCTTTGCTCCCGTCACAATTACTACGACTGCTAGAGGGTGGAACGTAAACATATGTCGTTTTTGGGGCACTTGCTGAAACAACAGATACTTTCGTTCCTCTTGTAGGACAGTTCCATATTTGTTGATGGTGTACTGTTTACTACTGATTTCTTAAGGATCAGTAAGGCATTCCATAGGGGTCTGTTCGAGGGCCTCTGCTATTCTATCTATACATTAAAAAGATCTGTTCCTCTGTAAAACTTTCAAAACATAATTTTTATGCAGATGACAACATTTTGTATACAGTAGCTTCTTCTTGGTCAACAACAAAAAAACTACTTCATGCTCCTAATTCAGGAGCGTCTCATTCTGGAGTGTTTCTAATCCAAGAGCTCGGGAAAAAGGGGTTTCACTCAGATGGAATACATTTCAGCAGGAATTGAAGTTGGATTCCCGGATTTCTTCTGTCAAACATTGACTCCTCCTGTACCTGCAATGGTAAGATCTGGCTGGAGATCTTTATGGTTAAATAGACGTATTTCCTATATCGTGAAAATTCATCCATGCAAAAGAAAGAGCAGCTAATTACAAATCTTTTTTATTTTAATTATTGTGTATACGTGTTCTCATGTAAACGTAAATGTGTGACAGGTGGTATGAATGAAGCTAACTGGCCAGTAAATTGTGTGTGTGTTGGGGGGTTGTTGCCGTGGTCAAAGTTAAACGGTCAGGAGATCAATGTGAGGCAGTGTTATGAACACCAGCTGGTATCACCCTTGAGGGAAAAAAGAAGCGGGGGAAAGACAGGCGGACAGTTTTGTATAAAAAATGCTCCAACAGAAGTTAAATGTTGGTAGACATAGACAAAGATGGAGCCAAAACACAAGGCTGAGGCCAACAGAAAAATGTGCATCTATTTATAAACGTGTATATGTGTCTCCGTTGTCTGTGCTCAATCCGGCCTCACCCTCTCCTTCCCCTTCTTCAGACTATAAACCAACCTTATTACCTTTAAATAAAACCATCTTTTCCGTCTTTTCCCCCTTTCTCTTATTCTTTCCGTTCACTATTAGCCTCTTTCTGCCTTCACTGCGGGTTACCTCTGACTCCTGACTGGGTGGGAGCTGTGATGGGCCAAAACAGTGATGTCACTGCTGTTATTTTCAATAGGGGTGAGCTCATTGGCTGAAACCACAGAGGAGCTGGCATCCAAGTGTCAAGTAGTCGGGGTTGCTATTGGCCTGGCAGTGGCCTTCGTTTGCATTGCATCTGGGGAAAGGATCTGGGAGAAACTTGTGGTAGCTCTCAATGTTTCTATCGATCTGTCTTTTCATCTAATACTCTTCTATCTATTACTCTAAGGAAAATCTTAAGGAGTCATTAAGAGGGAATGGAGTTATTAAAAGATGGGGACAGGAAAAACAAGAAAAATAAAGCCACACCAAGACCGCAACAGGCAGTGAGAAAAAATAACACAGCTTTTAACTTTTTGGAGAGTGGCTTGAAGGCCCCAAGGAGGAGATATGAGAGGGCGGAGACCAGCAGCCATATGCTAGTTGACCATGACATGGAAAGAGTGACAGGGCTGTGCAAGATGTACCAGAGGACTGATAAAACACCAACTGCTTCTTTTATGAATCCAGTTTAAAGTCAGCGCTTAACCAGATCCTGTTGAATTTTACAAAAATCCACTTTTACACATTTTACACTTGCCAGTTTTTGTAGTTTTGTGCAGTAAATTTCTTTCTTCCAGATTATTTATTTTCATTATTTATTTAGTGTGGAATTTTCCTTTATTGTGAATGGGAACCATTTTTGTATATACAAGTTAATTGAATGCAAACATCATAAATTGAATGATATACACATCCATTTGTAGAATGGGAGTAGGTGGAACTCAGGCCTATTGTGTGTGACATGCATACACACTGGCTGCCAATACACTCTCAAACACACACACACACACACACACACACACACACACACACACACACACACACACACACACACACACACACACACACACACTGTAGGCACAATGCATATCTACAAGAGGAGGCTAACAGTAACACAAACATCTGAATGCATGCATATACTGCTGATAGAGGCCAACTGAATAACTGAGTTATAGAAGTAGTGAATTTCTGCTCTCTGAGACTAATCTGTGTGCATTACTGTGTGTATTAATGCGTCACATCTGCGTGTCAGGTTATCTGTGAATGTGTTTGCGTGCTTTTATCTGTGTGTGTGTGTGTGTGTGTGTGTGTGGGGGTCAGTCTGGGCAACAGTCCAGACAGCGAAGAAGAAAAGGAGTGGCTTTCACCACAGGAGGTAGGTCTGGGCACTGTGCCAATCTCTCTCACACACACAGACACACACACACACACACACACACACACACACACAGACACACAGACACACAGACACACACACACACACACACACACACACACACCCCAAGGCAGTGGCCCTGTGCAGTTGATGCCTGCAGGCCTAACCACACGCTGTCCCCACACACACCAAGGACAGAGAGAAAGCTGGAAAGAGAAGGCTAGAGAAAGAGGAGAGGAAGACAGGGGGGAAGAACTGGGGGAGAGCAGAGCAAGGACATGTTGATAAGGTGTAGGCTGAGGCTGAGAGGGACAAGGAAACAGAGGCTGATAATGATAGATAGAGGAAAAACAGACAGAGAAAGACAGGGAGAATGAGGTTAAAGGAAAAAGAGTTGGAAGCAAACAAATGGAAAAAAGAAAAGAACGATCACTGGGCTGTGTTATAAGTAGGTGTGTTTATTGTGGGAGGTGCAGTGAGGGGTCCAGACAGAGATGTGGAAAGAGGGGGAAGACAAGGAGAATAGGAAGAAAAGATAGAGAAATGAGTGAAACAACAGTGGGAAATGTTTTTGAAAAAGGAAAGGGGGGGTGACAGAGACAGACAACGGCATTAGGGATAGTGGAAAAGGGATAAGATAAAGGAGCACTCCTTTATCTAGCAGGGGAAGTGTGTACATGCTTGAGAGGCAGAGAGAGGGTGGGACAAAGAAAGAAAAAGATAGCTAATGTGATATACATTAGTAGTTTGAGGACAGACAAAGCTTCCTTCAACTGAACTGACAGAGAGATGAGAAGACTTGTATGCAAATGAGAGAAGAGATGAGTCAGAATACCAGAAAAGGGAAAATCTGAGAAAGTGAAAAAGAAAATGGAACCAAATAGTGGTCAGAATCCTGTTCAAAAGCTAAAAATGTATACTTTAAATACCCGTGTGTATTGGTAAACCTGTAGTAGCTAGAGCTGAGTATCAGTACTCAATGCCTTTAAGGTATCAACAAAAATAGCCCAGTACCAAGTAGTATCAACATTTTTCCAGTCAAATGATACCTGCATTTGATCCTATTTGTATGGTTTTGCTTGCAGTCAATGACATCAAGCGTTCTTCGGATTAATGCAACGTGCGATTGGCCCATTAGTGCAGCAGCCAGCATTGGAATGGTTGTGGCATTTTACGCAACTGAATGCTTCCGTTCACATGATGGGTATCATATAAATTTGAAAAAAAAAGCTAGCTCTGTAGAGATGAGGCAGCAGTTTTTCTCTGTAGGCTGTCACTATACATATCTCATATACAAATTTATTTTATGCATTGTAAACACAAAATATTAAATAACTGCAGCTTAACACTTAACACTAACTAACTAACTAACACTTAAAGCGTAACTACCATTTTTTTTTCAACCTGGACTGTATTTTCTGTTTTTGTGTATAAGTGACTAATGGGAACAACAATCTTTGGCACTGGTCCAGTATTAAGCAAGATTGCTGCAGTCGGCAGCAGAGAATCAGGCTACAATGTAAGTTAATAGGGCAATCGTACAGCTTATCTACCTTCACAAAAGTGTTTGTTTTACCATCAACAGGCTCAGATTAATATTCTAAGTGTCTGACAACATTATGGAAAGAATTTCTAAGGAGGTGGACCTTTCTGTTAAAGAGTAAGATCCTTTTTTTAAACATAAAAACATCCGCAAAATTGCCTTCGCTAAACCTACCAGACTACATATAAATAAACAGTAATTTCCATCCATCCATCTTCATCAGATTATCCTGTATTGGGTCGCGGGAGCAGCAGCTCCAGCAGGGAACCCCAAACTTCCCTTTCCCAAGCTACATCAACCAGCTCCGAAAGGGGAATCCCAAGAGGTTCCCAGGCCAGGTTGGAGATATAATCCCTCCACCTAGTCCTGGGTCTTCCCCGAGGCCTCCTCCCAGCTGGACGTGCCTGGAAGGAGACATCCTTACCAGATGCCCGAACCACCTCAACTGGCTCCTTTCGACGCTAAGAAACAGGGGCCCTACTCTGAGCTCCTCTGGATGACTGAGCTTCTCACCCTATCTCCAAGAGAGACGCCAGCCACCTTCATGAGGAAACCTATTTCAGCCACTTGTACCCTAATTTTTGTGTCGTAAAATACACTTCATTCAAAGTTGACACCAAAACAAAATAAAACTATCAAAAGCCGTTTTGGGTCGTGTTTCCACTTTCCAACCATCACACCTCTAGTTTTGATTGAAATAAACACATAATTTACCATTTTACAGTACATGTGAAATTATCTTGGCTCCATATATGCTAAAAGTACTGTTTTTTAAATGAAGTCTGGTTGGTTTAGAGCTAGCGACCTCAGAGCTGTTTCTGGTTAAATAGAAAGGTCTCAAAGAGGTTTTTAAAAAGGTTTATATCTGTAGGAATCCTTTCCATAATGTTGTCAGACACTTAAAATAATATTCTGTGCCTTTTAGTGGCAAAAACAGATCTTTTAGTGGACAAAACTGATGCTGAACATTTGCCCCATAGGGTTACATTGCAGCCTGGTCTATGGCTGCCAGTTACAGTGTTCACGCTTAATACTACACCAATTTCAAAGATTGTTGTTCCTATCAGCCTCTTACACAAAAAAACATAGGAAAATAGTGTCCAGGTTGAAAAAATACATAGTTACCCTTTAACCCCAAACTATCCATTCTGAATATATTTTTTCTTGTATAAAAATAAATCTTTATCTTTATTTATCTCAAGCGCCAAGGAGTAATTTAATTGTCATACTGTAATGACATATTTTATTATACTGTATTGTCATATTTATATTGTTTTCTCTTGAAGATGTAAACATAGATGTTTCAAATGTGCACCAACAGTCAGCACAGAAAGGAAAAAAGAGATTCTTGCTATTAAAAGGTTTCAACTCCCAAGAAGGTCATCGCTGTTTTCTTAACAGCACCAAGTGTCAAGGGTGGCTTTTGTTCCGTTATTGCGCTGACTGCTGTTGCTTTCACTCCTCTTTTCTCCAGTACAGGCAGTCAGAGAGTGAGATACAGCAAGACAGTTGCTGAAAGAGAGAGAGAGAGAGAGAGAGAGAGAGAGAGAGAGAGAGAAAGAACGTCTGTGTTGGTGCCAGAGTGAGGTATAGGGTTTCCTGAGTCTTGTTTTCCTGACTTAGTCGTTCTATAAGCCCTCCATCCACTTCCCCTGTTACACGCATGCACGCACACACGCACACACACACAACCCTTGCCTCTCCTTGAATCACACTACATATCGCAGGAGATAGAGGCTTTTGGAAAACTGAGCTCAGTTCCCTTGGGCTATTCCCAAACCAGCGCTCCGGTTACACCACCACGTTCCAAAGCGCAATTCCTCACTGTTGGGCTGAGTTTACTTAGGCAGATGCCTCTCTTCTCAAAAACGCTGCACAATCAGCCCCAGAGCACTTAATCTCTGTTATTGGAACTCTGCTTCTATCAGTCCCCTTCCATCTAAATATTATTGGAGGCAGAGATAATAAAAGTTGCAATAAATATGTGAAATAACAAAGAGAGTGCACAGCAAGTCCGTTTCCTTAGCCTTTTACATTGAAATGAATGTGTTAATATGTGAAGTGTGTATGTAATATGTAAATATTGAAACAGTGGAATTGCTTAACAAATGAATAAAAGTAAAGTCCTTCATTCAAAATACAGTGGTTGTGATTCGATGTGAATGACAGTGAAAAGAACACAGTTGATAAAAGGTTCTTGTACTTCAGCATAAGGAAGTGTTTCATCTCAAAGCCATTCAAAATCCAACAAGGCATTAAATTGTCTGCGGCCCATTTATGGTTGATCTGATTGCTTGCTCTAAAAGCTGGCCGACAGTCAAAAGATGCATCATCTTTTTGTTGAGGTTGAATTTTCACTGCAAAAGCAACTTGTAACTGTAGGCATAATGTACACAGCCCACAAATGTAGTGCAGGGGAAATAGAAGATAAGCCGTAAATGCCTAAAACTTAAATATCATAATAGAAAGTAGCAGTGTTATGTTATAAACAATAACTCATTCATCAATCCCATCTTGTAAGTCCTCCTGGTACTCTACAGTTGCTCTTAGTGGGGGTTATATAACCATTCTCAACCTTTTATGCTTGTGACTCTGTGATGCCTGCCACAAGTTATACCAAACCAAAGTGTTTGGTATAATATCAGAGTTTATATTATACTATACTATATACAGTATAATATACTGTTGAATAATATATATCATTTGAATAATGTGAATAAGATAAAGAGGAAAATTTCAGCTCATATTTCACTTTTATAGTTTTTTGCCATTATTTCACACATATAACATGATATTAATAATATTCATCACATAAATAAGGCCACATTTTAGATAATCTCAACACTTTATTTGGATGAAAAATGGAAAGGGAGCATACCTTAAGCATCTGTAATATTGGGTAATAATTTCACTTTTCACCTTCATTTGCTCTTCCAAATAAGATTGGCTAACTTGGGGGTTTGTTTTAAAACCTTTATTATTGTCTGACTGTTTATGATTCTTGCTCTAACTGATATCTTTTTTAGCAATGCAAGCTCAGATCTTAGCAATTAACTCGTGAGTACAGTGCTATTATCACGGATAGGAATAATGGCCAAAACAAAACTATGAAAACAAGACCCAGCTTATCCTTTAAGACAAAATAAAATAAAATACAAGCTCAGTACTTTACTTGAACAGAAATACTTTGGATAATTACTTTCAGTCCTTGCTGTCTGTGGCGTATCTGATATGTTCCACACTACATACTAGTAGGTAGCAGGATTGAACATCACTGTTCAATAGCGTGCATTAGGAATCCAAAAGCCACAAGTACAAGTTGGTTTTCCTTCTTTCATCCCCCACCCTCCCCCCTCCTCACCCCCAAGCCAAACCACTCATTCTGATACCTCAGCCTCTGTCCAAATGATTTATTCCACTAAAGAAACACTGAAACAAAGAAAAAAATGCAACATAAAACAGCCTATACTTTTCCAACCACATGCCTTCGCACACAGACTAGAAACCCACACACACACACACACACACACTGAAAGTTTCGTGCACAGTGCAAAACAAAATACACATATTTACGCATCCAGATACACACATACCAAATTACACACTCTTGTTCACCATATTACACATCATTCCATCTCCATCTGTCTTTTCCTGCACCAAAGCCCAAAGGCAACACCATTCCTGCCACCACAGGTCTCGGCCCACTTCCAGCACCGACCTGAGATGACATCATTCCCCTATCACTTCCCCCCACGCCTCCACCCTCACCCCGTGTTTCTCCTTCTGCACCCATCCCACGCGGACAAAGGGCTGCGTTCCAACACAAATCCTCCAACCCTGTCCTTAATGACAGGGTAGAGCTAAGTGATGCCATGGGGCAGGAGAGCTAGAGGTACTTTGGTCTGGGACACTGCCCGGTCAGGATTCCTCCCTGAAACATGTGGTTTGTTCTCTCTCTCTGAATGGAGCAGCACCAGAGGGATGGATGGCTAAGAGAGCAGAGAGCAGGGAAAAGGGAGACCACAAAGTAAGCTCATAGCCCAAAGGGAGAGATCATTTGAAGCTCAGGTGGGATATGATTCTGCTTTCATGTTGGTGTGGCTTTCTTGTGTGGATGGCATTAAATAGCAGAAGTATACCCTTCAGACAAAATATGAGGATGAGGTTTATGCATGCAATTCAATCGTTTTTGCAAATTTCCAACTGCCTTCAGTGCATATGGGCCCTATTTAATCCTGTGGTTAGGTTTAGGGTTATGCACACGACATGACCAAGGTTTATTTTTGACCCTCCATTGCACGTACAGACGAGGCGAACAAATGTAGGAAATAATGAAGTTCTTGAGCAGTTGTGGAAAGAAAATCCTTTCCAAGGCTTTAAAGCTATTCAAGAAGGATATGATAACACAATTTCCACAGTCTTAACTTCAGATTTATGACGCTGTCCTCAGCAACTTGGATATTGTGAAAATCTGACAAGCATTAAGAGTTGCTTTTGTCCTAGTCAAGTCACAAGTATTGCAAGACAAGTCAAAGTCATGTCTAACAGACAAGTTTATCTCAGATATATCATTTATGTCACTACTCAATTCTCAAGTATTGTAATGTAATCAAGTCCAGACATGTCTTCTTCATTTGAGCCAAGTCTAAGTCTCAATTGAGCCAAGTCTAAGTCTCAATTAATTTCTAGAAAAGTCCACGTCAAGTCACAAGTCATTTGAGACCAATTCAGATCTCAAGTCTCACAATACCAAGTCTTAAGCCAAGTCTCATGTCCTTAAGTACATGTCCTATACAATTATAGAATCATTTGAGACAAGTCAGAGGAAGTTTTGTGATAGTGAGTGTCAACTAACTAAGTCTCAAGTGCTTATGGTCAAGTTCAAATCAAGTCTCACATTATGTTATAGCACGTTTCAAGTCAAGTTATTTGAGACAAATCCAAGTCAGGTCTAAAGTCTTATAATACCAAGTTGGATTTATTCATTCAAGATAGGACTGAGTTAAGTCATTTAGAGCAAACTCAAGTTAAAGCCTTCTCTTGTTACAGCAAGTCAAAGGTCAGGTCTCAAGTCCCTAAGGATAAGTCCCAAATATTGTTATAGTGAAACTAGGTTCAAGTGAAGTCACAGGACATTTGAGACCAAGCCCCAAGTCAATCAAGGGAAGTTTAAGTCAAGTTTAGTCCTGTTGTCCCACGTTGTCTTAACAAGCAACAAGAATCAAGTCTACATTGGCTACAAGTCTTTTATGTCTGGCCCTTTAAATGACACAACATTTGAACATTTTCTAGATTTTACTAGGTCAAAACTTGACACTTTTGTTTTTGATTTAAAGTCTCAGGTGAGGCCAAGTCTCAAGTAAGTCAAGTCTCACAGTAGTCAGTTCCAAGTCAAGTCCTCATTTGTTTCAAGTCTCCAGCGGTGTGTCATATCAGCAAGTTTTTGCCGGGATACATCTAAAGGAGTTCTTGAAAAATGTTGCATGTTGATAATCAGCAAAAAAAAAAAAAAAAAAAAAAGGAAATGTGGTCCAAAACCAGTGAAAACTGAGTGATTCTTCTTGTATTTTCTTCTTTAAAGCCTGTGTGAGGAAGATGCATTGAACAGATACAGCAGATTCCCTGGCAAGGCAGGAATACAGATTACTAGCCTTACTAATCATCTAGACGATATGGTTGTGTCAAATCTGCTCTAGCGCTCCGAGCAATCCTGGTCTCTGTTTGATTTTGGCCACATGTGAGTCTGCTTGCCTGGTGCTGTGCTGTAAACCTGTCATTGTTCTGGGTCAGCTCCCTGAGGATGTCCTTAAGGCCCACCATCACACACACAAACACACACAGCAGCAGGATTCCTCCTCCTCCTCGGTGAGGAACGGGCCAACAGTGGACAGCCTGTGTTCCGTCAAGGCTTCCAAAATTCCATGACTTTCCCCAAATTCCCGTCCGGAGCCAAGTCATATATTCTGTTGTCATCCACAAGGCCCTAATGAACCACGAGGAACACAGAAGCCCACCGTCTTCACTCACCCACTCACCATTTACACTCAAATGAAAGTAGACACCACAGATGACTCATCGTGCACCACTGCTCATGATAAATATCCATTAAAGCAGTTTCATTATACAGCTGCTGTTGTGCCATAGGATATAGGTTTGACTTATTGAATTAATTCGCTGTGTCTAACCCACTAATAACAGGATACAGTTCATCTAGCTGCATGAAAATAGCAGGGCATTGCGAGTATTTTCAACACTGTGAATCATTCGGCCCACTGGTACATTGCATCCAACTAAACTCAGTATGTCATATTAGATCATAATATTACACATATTTATCAATCTTTACAGAATTTCCTGCTGTTACATAGGTCTGTGAAATTGCATACTTTCTGTATTGTTCACTGCATTATAATTTTTAAATGTTGTCTTGGGGTTAAACTGTTTATTTTGATACAGTCCCTCAGACTGAGGGGCTTGCCAGGAAATATGAATGAAAACTGGCCCACTGAGTATAAAAAAAAAAGTTGTTTAAAAGAGCTTTCCATGGGTTTTTAATGCAAGGGATGGCTTTGATAGGCCGCAGACTTATTTTCAAGAATAAACGTGTCAAGTATTAAGGTGCCTTATAAATCACTCTCCGCTCCCCTCTTTTAGCCTTAACCTTTCAGAGAGGTTTGGAAGAGCAGCATGATTGCTTACAGTTCTGGCCCTCTTTGTCAGTAACCTTGCCTAAATCAACAGCCTTGCTGCTATTTCAGTGCATAAGAAATTTTAAAGATTGTAATGGGACTGTAAAACGGAAACCTGCAATATAATGTGATTGACAGTCGAGGCTCGCACGAGGCTCTGGCGGCGGTGCTGTAATGGCGTGTGTTTAGTATGGGTGACAATAATATTTCAATCAGTGGGTGTGCATACATGCATGCATGCATGCGTGTGTGTGTGTGTGTGTGTGGTTTGGTAAGACTCTGTTAATCAAACAGTCCTGAGTGAAATGTAATTGTGGTTTCAACATTTTGGTTCCATAGAATCAGTGGAACATGAGACAACACGTTAAAAGAGGAAAAGATGGTCTGCACGATGAGGTCGGTCCATAACAAAGATTTTCCTCCCCATTGAAAACAAAAAAAAAGATGGAGGGAATAATTACTTTTTTGCCAACCTTAAACTCGGACTAATTACTTAAAAATTTCCTCCACAGATCCATATGTGGACATAAGCCAAGCGACAAGCTTTTGGCACACTTCAAGGCCCATTTGAGAATTTCCTACCTCATTCAGAAGTGTTGCTTAATCACATTCACTGGCTGCCTGAAGAGCTGTGAAGAAAGACGGCCCCATTGAGTTTAGCCATGAACACAGTAGAGACCACTTGGTATTCCTTTAACGTGGCTTCTGTAGATCTGTTCTGTAATTATTTAGTATATGGTTGAATCTCTTTCCACTGGCCTCATTTTCTACAGGAATTAAAAAAGACTTGTTTAAGTGATGAAAAACAGGCTGAAAATTCTACAAATGCAACAGATAGGTATGTGTATCACTGAGTTTCTGGCATAAAAGGCAAAAAAATAAAGTGTAGACAATAACATGCAATGATAAAAACAGAATTGTCATGTAACAAAGTGATGCAGAGTCGTTCATCAACATTCATCTTTTCCATTTGTCCTGTGATTTACAGCCTTTTTGCCAAGTGATCTCAGCAAAATGTGTATCGTCTACAGCCACGCTAGTGCCTCTGTGAGGTTGTACTTGGCACAGTGTTTCCTACATTCCCCATCTTAGTTTAGCTCTTTAGCATGGTAACATTTGCTAATGAGCATAAGGTGTAAAGTATTATTGAGTGTGATGGGAATGTCATTATTTTTGCAGGTATTTGCTCATAAAGCAATATTGGATGAATGAAATATTCAACATGATAGTGCTAGATGAAAAGTTAAGGCATCACTACAGTTATTACAATTCATCCTGAGGGGAACATGACTGTGAGTACCAAATTTGATGTCAATCTATTCACTTGTTGGATTGCACCAAAAAACACAAATGTCAACCTCTGTGAAATCAGATATCAGATTTCCACAGATGTCAGATTTTTTAACAACAGAGAAGTTAAAAGTGTGCGTTCTAGTCATAATTCAGCACGTATGTGGTAGTCTCGTCTGTCAGGATTTTAGCATGTCCAACAACATGTTAACATGCTACCCTAAAACGGCAAGCAGGGCTTAGCACCAGTAACGTGCCAATTAAATGCAAATTTAAAAACAAGAATCCCGCGAATTACTGTTACGAATGTAACCTCTTAATTACTAGATGAAACTTAAAATGAGCTCAGCTAAAAACAGAGGCAAACAAACACATAAAATGTTTTCACACAGGCAATGCTGGGTGGCCAAATAGCTGTAAAGACTGTAACTGAAAGTTCCTGTAAGGGTCTAAATTACACCAGCCAGCAACAAGGAGCGATCCGACAAACCATGATTGCATCATCTGCCCTTTATCCATTGGCTCTCTACGCACACGGATTTGACTAAGAACTGACAAACCACAGCAATGAACTGCAATGCCTTCACGACTGGGCAACTGAGATGCAACCTAAAACAAACCATAATTATCTATTTGTGCTCCTGCTTAGGGCAAATATGAACATAATACAAAAGCACACACACGATGTTTGGAGTTCCAGTAAGTTCCATAACCACAGTTTAGTCTCCAGGGAATACTGGGTTCCTTTTAGCTGAACTTCTTTGCTTTCTTTCCTGAATGACACATGCACACACACACACACACACACACACTCACATACTAAATGTAACTCTAGCTCACTCCAGACCACACTGTCACTGGGGCAGTTTGCCTCGCCTGCCTGCTGCGAACCTGGCCGGAGTCTTTTTTTTCCTAGACATTGTTTTAGACTTATACTATCTGTTTCCACAGCCGTGCGCCTGCTGACCCAAGAATGTGGACAGCACTCCAGTACATTGTTTTACAAGGCTAAACAGCATATTTAAGATATGAAATGAAGACTCTTGCTTGTTTTGTGGGAGAAATGTATATGTGTGTGTGTGTGTGTGTGCTAAATTTGTTTTTAAGTTCAAAATCTACGATAGTCTTGTTTTGGCAACTTTGATGAAATCTAGTCATATGTGATATGCATTAGGTTTTGAGGGATCCACCCTTAGACATCAGTTTTTTACAGTGATTTTTCATTAAATCTGTTAACAGGCCTTGCTGTTGTACAAAGCATTTTGTTTCTCATTTAAAACTCTGTTATTTTGTTTATGCAAATCCTAAATAAAATGTACTGCACTAGTACGACTGCATTAGTATATATTCCCCCTTACTTTGTTTACATGCACCTCACTGTGTATTTGCAAATAAACTTAAAAAAGAACAATAAATCCTCCTTAACTGTAACACTTCCAATTTGTTCACAATAGAAATGAATGTCAAATTTCTGTCTTCAATCACCGAGTGTGTCATCAAGAGGCTCTTTAGCGCTCTGCAGACGTATTCTCCACATTTGACTTGAGTGAGGCATTTGCTCTGCTCGTAGTTTACATCCCACCCCTTCCCAAATGCTCTCTGCTGTTGCTCCAACCCCGTGGCCTGTCTGTCAACCCTTGTTCCCATGGCAATTAGTTAGAAGCCTTGGCCAATTATCTGCCGATCTTGAACACCCACCTGACAAACCACTCAGAGCAACGACGTGCCACCACTCTCTGAAAACCACCTCAATAGCTGGGAGAGATTTGTGTGATGGGTTAATAGTATGATAGTTAAAGTGCTACAGAGGCAACATTGTTGAGTTCATGTTGGTTTATAGTGCGCTCTGACCCTATTGAATGTTTTATAGTGATGGGTGTCTATCTACATATTCAGCCGAATGGGACAAGGGCCACAAAAAGAGGACTTAACAAAGAGCCATAAAAGCCTGGTGCAGACTTGAGAGCCTGCTTCTGAAAAGACAGACGTAGGGAGCAAGTTTGCGTTTGAAATGAAATGTCACAGTGATGTAAACACTGATTCATGCCCAAACTAAACTTAAAAGCTAACAGCTATGCTGCACAACCTGCTACATACTTTGCCAGGCAAAGTAACAGATATTGAGTGTCTCTCTATTCTGTGTGTAGGTGACGCGTCCCCTCAAGAATGTGGTTCTCTTCCTCTCGCCGTTCGCTTCAATTTCCCCTCTGGTTGCTTACTTCACTCACACAGCCGAGAAGCTGTCGCTTGAGGAATCTGGAAAACACCAGCGGGGAATGAGAGGAATTTCTGCTTTTCGTTTTTCCTTAACCACCCCATCACTCTCTTTACTTTGGATGCCTGTGCACAGCCGGCCTCTTGAGTTTTCTCTTGTTTCTGAATACTGCCCAACAATAACAACCTCTCATAAACAATGGACCTTGTTGATTGTGGGGCTGAGAGGGAGAGTGGCCGCTCCTGGCCCGTGCTGTCGGTTTTGCTGGCAGTAGGCCTCACGAACAGCCCTAAATGTCCGAAAGTACAGGTTACATCGGGGGACTGTGAAAGATTTAAGGGAAACTTTAAAAATGCACCATCTCTGAAGGACCATAAACACATGCTTTAGTTCTTTCTTAATCTATCTTTCCACCAAAAGGACTTTGATGGACCAAACTCTGAAAAGGGATGCTGGTCAATGTCAGGAAACCACAAAAGTACAGGGAGAAAAAAATTTAGTTTTGGAATTCACTGCTTTTACAGCACCCATGGACTCGTAAAGGGAGTCTGGATCACATTGAGTAGGATTTTGAACAAGACGACCATGGAGCTCTGCCCCGTCTTTTCAGCCTATGGGCAAAACACAGCGAGAGTAACATTCCATTTAAACAGCGGAGAAACAGTTAAACCCTGTCTGCGACAGTGAGAGGATAATACAGAGCGATGTGTCCTGGAATAACTCACTCTCTCTACTTTTTCCATTTTGGAAGATGATACTGCACATTACTGGACATTGTCCCTCATCTGCTGAACCGTTTTTATGACTTTTATATCAACTAAAACAAAATAAAATGTCAAAAGTGATTCTTGTGAATAGAATGGGTAAACAAACCACTGTATTCAATTATAATCTCCTACAGGCTGAATACCAGAGCAAGGCTTTTGAAAATAAAAAAGAAAAGGTTTTCCAAAATATCTATAATGCACAAACAAAACCTTACACAGTCCAGTGACCAACCAGGGGAACAGATAGGCATGGGCCCCCCCCTTGTGGACAAAAAAAAAACTAGCAGCACCTTGTTATGCATTTTCTGATAGTGAACTGTAGTAGAGAGTAGTCCTTACGCTACTTGTGTTGTCTCCATCAGACAGAGTTTTGTTTTCTGTCTGTCATCACAACACATTACCCATTAAAGCAAATATCATGTTAACAAGTCATTCAAGGAATAAACATTTAGTTATAAGAGTTTTAAACTTTATTCACAAGATTTAAGGAATCACTTAACATCCAAAAACATTCACTCACGCGCACATCAAGCACTCATCAAACAGGCGTTCTCCGTTCAAAGTCTTCATCAGCATCAGAGGAATAAGTGAAAGGTTAGCAGTCATTGGTCGTCATTTGCCTGCAGGTTTGAATGGATCAGACCATATCTTCACTCCTTTAGATAAAGAAATAAATAAAAATGGAACACAATAAACAGTGTCAGCACGTATGTAACTGCAACACTACACCACTGTTAAGCCACTGAATTACACATAATAGAGTGGTCAGTCCTCTTTTCTACACTTCAACTATATGTGCAACTAAATCAAATTTAAATTCACCATACTTGAAGTGCTGTAGCTGATTATTAATATTGCCTTAATATTGTAAACTACTTCATCTGGTGCTCCCTAAGTAAAAAAAACAAACAAGATATCAAGATATGTTGGCAATTACTGCACTAGACAAACAATAAAAAGGAAATTTAGCACTGCATTGAGCCAGTCAACCTGTGCATGACAGACAAGATAAATCGTTTATTGTTTGAATTATACCAGTAACTGAAAGTTAGTACCTAAATCTACTACGTGCTCTTACCTACGGGTTGAACATCTGCCTGGTTCACACCTGCCCGGTTCATCTTCTGGACGTCTCCTAGCAAAGAGAGGAGAGTACAGTGTATTGTCAGAAGATGTAAGTGGTAAAATCACTGTCATGAAGAAGATTATTTTTCACATTAAAGCATTTTCGATTTTTTTCTTGGTCTGCAATGTTAGTAACATTGGAAGAAGTGTATCCACATTATTCTACTGCATGTCCGGGCTGTAGCTTTCCATCTGTGTTGGCCAGAACTGGCTCAGATTAAAGACTGTCCAATAAGTGGATCGGCTGTACATAGAAACACTGTGAACCACAACTATTTAACTGAATGAATTTTCCTGGCACCGCTCTATTTTTGTCTTAGCTGGTTTAACTACATGTTCATGGTTTTGGAAAAGTTGAAGGGAAACCTCTGGGTGTCCAGTTAAAACTCCTATTGCTTGCTTGCAAGTCGAGGTGGATGGCACTTTTAACAATGGCCACGTTTAGCTTAACAGTTCATGTAGATTCAAGTATATTGCCCCTTTGCCAAGTGAAGCAACAATTAGCCTAGCTGCAAGAGGAAAGAATTAGCACTAAAATATTTTAACGCAGCAACATACTAGACGACATTAGTAAACTGTCTGATAGTGTAACTAAAATGTTAGGAAAGCTGTTACTTACTGTACTCGTCTTTATGCGTCAGCGGGTAGAAAAATATGGGGTAAAACGCAGCGGCAACAGCCGTTACAAAGCCTCCAAATACCAACGCTATTCTCTTGTTTTTTGACATTTTATTTCTGCATCGACTCACCTCCAAGAGAACGCGGTGTTTACATAAAATGTTTCCGGTGTAAAAGGTCACCAAACACACGCGTCAACAAAAGCGGCTGGCGGTGTCAAGGTAGTTTGGTTCTTCTGAGATTCCGTACTGAAGTATAGTCACGTGCTGCAGCACAACAATAATAAGGAAGTCTGGGTGAAGATTTGAGAAGTTGTTTAACGCGTCTCTTCTTTGATGGGCTAAAAAAAAAAAAAAAGATGCGATTTTTTGTCGTGTTTTTTCTTTGCTGCTGTTACTCAGCAGAAGAAAACAAGCCAATTCAAACATTTGTAATTCCTCACAGTCACATGGATGTTGGCTGGGTTTACACTATTCAGGTAGGTTCTGTCACCATGTTCTTTATAAGGTTTCAAACTTTACAAGCATATAGTGTACAGCCTGTTGTTTGACAGTTCCCTGTCACCGAATTACTGAGTGTGTGTATTTTTCATTTTACGTCATGCAAATGAGTTTGTATATTCTTCCTAGGAGAGCATGCACGCCTATGCAGCCAACGTGTACACCACTGTGACTGAGGAGCTGTCAAAGGCGGCAGACCGCAGGTTCATCGCTGTGGAGCAGGAGTTCTTTCGACTGTGGTGGGATACTGTGGCCACAGACTCCCATAAGAAACAAGTAAGGACACATGATGGGTCAATACTCCGTGCTGACATCAAATAATGCAAGATAGTTTCGATAAATGACCTACAAGGTACATTCTCTTAAAGGAATACTCCTGTAGTGCACTTTCATAAAGTTTGGCCACTTGCAAGAAACATATTACAAAAAGAGTACATCAGAGGCCAAGATATCCAGATTTTAGTTTCTGTTTTCCCATGACCAAATTGTTGGAGTGACCCTTTAAATACACAGTAACTATAATTTAACATTTTATATGGCTTGGTTGACTTTCTAGGTAAGGCAGCTTGTAAAAGAGGGTCGACTTGAGTTCATCATTGGGGGCCAAGTGATGCACGACGAGGCTGTAACTGATCTAGACGATGAGATACTACAAATGACAGGTAGCACATTTCCTGCCCCTGTAAATGTCAGTTTGAGAGAATGATGTATGTAGTAGACTTTGTTTTTCCTCTGTGCTTTCTCAGAGGGTCATGGTTTCTCTACGAGACGTTCGGGGTGCGTCCTCAGTTTTCATGGCACGTGGATCCATTTGGAGCCTCCGCTACCACACCAGTCCTCTTTGCCCTGGCTGGGTTCAACGCCCACCTCATCTCCCGCATTGACTATGACCTCAAAGACGCCATGCAGAAAAACAAGGTTGATGCTTCAGTCCAAATACTACTGCCATCAGTAAAGGGAATAGTGTTTCAAAATTCCCAAATTGTACAAACGTCACCACAGATCACGTTGACAAGCCAAAGAACACATTTCTTTAGGAGCTGTTCTTACACACTTTCATCAGAAAAAGAAATTGGCATTGTCACTCTAACCTAAAATGGTACATGATAGTCACAGCATGTTGTTTATCTATTTTTTTGTTACAGAAACTACAGTTTGTATGGAGAGGTTCTCCCTCTCTAAAAGAGAAGCAGCAGATCTTCACTCACACTATGGACCAGTTTAGCTATTGCACCCCATCCCATCTGCCATTCTCCAACAGGTAGTCCATGTTTAGACTCTTTAAGTGGTAACAGACAGAAATACATTGAAGTCTTGACCTACTCAGTTTAATATCAGCATTATTCCATATCCATATTTGTAGAAGAATTTTTTTCATCAAATTGAAACATTTTCTTATGTCTCAGCTCTGGTTTCTATTGGAATGGAGTTGCCATGTTTCCTGATCCTCCTAAAAACGGAGTTTACCCTAACATGAGCCTGCCCGTCACCAAGGAGACAGTACAAGCCTATGCCAAGACTATGGTAGAGAACATCAAACAGAGAGCTGCGTGGTATAGAACAAATCATGTGCTCTGGCCATGGGTGAGTAAATAGAAACTTGTGATCCTTTTTTATTTGTCAAAGCATCAGTTTTTAAAGTTAATGTAATTACTTGACAAACCCTTGCTTTTTTGTTCTTAGCAAAAAACCGTAACTGAAATGTCCTCGTGTTTCAGGGCTGTGACAAACAGTTCTACAACTCATCTGTCCAGTTCAACAACATGGATCCTCTAATGAAGTACCTCAACCAGAACAGCCAAGAGTTTGGGGTGACAGTCCAGTACGCTACTCTTAGTGAATACTTCCAAGCCATCTACCAATCAGATCTTGTCTGGGAGCTCCGTGGGACTGAAGATTTTTTGCCATATTCCACTGGTGAGAATCTGTATTCTAAAACATAAAACAAAGCATCACCTACATCATGTGAAAGGACAAAGAAACACAATTTTCTTGTTGAAATCATCTACTGTGGCCAATTCATTTCTTAGAACCGCACCAAGCGTGGACAGGGTTTTACGCCTCCAGAAATGTTCTGAAAGGAGTGGCACGGCAGGCCAGCTCCCAGCTTCAGGCAGCAGAGACTCTTTTCACCCGGTACCGAATCAGCTTCCCTGACGGACCTGTAGCTAAAGACTGGGCCCTGGATAAACTGAGGGCGCTTCGCTGGGCTGTCTCAGAGGTAATTTGTCAAAATATAAATCTACGTGCTCTTACCTACGGGTTGAACATCTGCCTGGTTCACACCTGCCCAGTTCATCTTCTGGACGTCTCCTAGCAAAGAGAGGAGAGTACAGTGTATTGTCAGAAGATGTAAGTGGTAAAATTCATTAATCAGAAAATAATGCAGATAGTTTCTGCCAATGTTCAAACACATGATAAAGATTACATAATTAAACTGGTTTATGATCAAGCCATGATAATTTAACACCTGAAATGCACTGTGTGGTTTTAGGTCCAGCACCATGATGGCATCACTGGCACAGAGTCTCCCAAGGTGGCAGACATGTACCTGCAGCATCTCATGCAGGCCGCGATGGGAGTGAATGAGCTTCTGGCTGCACTCATCCTGCTGCCCCACAACCTCAACATACCCAGCATCCATGGTGTCCGCTACCATAGAAAAGGTGTTTGCAAGGGGACTGCAGCTTACATTAGCAGGCTATCTAATACTAATTTGCAGTTTAGTCAACAAGGTGTGTGTGTGTTTTATTTATATACACAGTGTATATATATTAACAAGTTTTTAATTTCTCATGCCAGGTGTTCATCAGACTTTGGAGCAACACATCATCGCTTACAACCCATTAGCTTGGAACACCACCACTATCATTAACGTCACTGTAACCTTCCCCACTGCGGCCGTCTTTGATGATGATGGACAACCTGTGCCTTCACAGGTGGTTGTTGTTATTTTCTGAAAACTGATGGTAACAAATTATGTTTTTAAAGAAGAACTATGTCACTTTTGCTGAACTGTGGTTACGTGAGGCAGTTACAGGAAATGTGACAAATGGTTAATCCTATTGTCATGGTAGCATTAAGAAGAGACATGAGAAAATCTATATAATATACCGTAATGATACCTTCTTCTGTCTGTTACAGATCCAGAAGTCCGCACATTCCAGTGTGACCTACGATCTTTTCATCATGGTAGAACTTGGAGGCCTTCAGCACAGGAAATACCTGATTAAGTTGTCTGAGAAGCTTTGCTCTGGGAGGTCCAAATGTGGCCGGACTTATAAAGCTAAAGGGGTTTTGTTCGAGAGACGGAAAATCCGTGACTGGTTGAAAACAGGGAGGAGGCTCCTGCCTGTTCTGAATGAATGTTACAAGCTGATGTTTGACCAGGATACAAATCTACTGCACAGCATCACTAATCTGTAAGATTATACGGATTATGTTGCACCCAATGCAGATATATTTAGATAGTATTTCATTAAACATAGGGAGTAGTTAAAGTATTGTTTACAGACAAGTCATATTTAAGCAAAAATCACTGGTTCAAGCTTCTTAAATGTCTCTAGACACTAAACATTTCAAAACAAGCATTTTGAAAATCCACCTTTTTAGAAATTGCGATGGACATTATTTAACATTTTTGGACACTTTAAAGATCATAAGATTAACGAGTTAATCAATAAAATAATCATCAGATAATTCCATAGTGAAAATATTTTTTAGATCTATTTATCACTTGTCAATCCAACTTGTGGCTTGAAAAAAAGAAATGCTTTTCCCTCATGCCAGTGTAACCCTTTGATCTCTATGTCATTCTTGACAGTCAGGAAAAAAGGACCGTGAGGATGACTCAGGATTTTTGGGAATACCACGCTAACGGAGATGTAAAAGCAGGGCCCATCTCTGATAACTACATCTTCAGCGCTAAGGGGTCTGCTGTGCGGGCCTACAAGGCTGTGGAAATGGAGATTATCCCCGGGAAGATTGTGACTGAGATCAGACAGCACTTCTACAGGTTGGTAAAATGAACCTGTTGTAGTGCAGAAAAATTAACCCTTAATGTGACATTCACTCTTACAATTTGATATATTGAATCTTTTAGAGAGGAAAGTGATAAAGACTACACCTACTCCATCACCACTCGAGTCCCAGAATGTTTTGGGAGCAGACTGCAGTGTCATAGACTGGAGCAGACCTATTCGCTGGGTCCCCTCCATCTCAACACAGAAGTCATCCTCAGAACCAGCTCCTCCTTAAAGAACAACCGGACCCTGTACACAGATGACAATGGCTATCAAATGATGGAGAGGAAATACAGGAATTTCACTAATAACACTTTAGCAAGAGTAAGTCAAAAGAAAACTGGTATTATTAAAATACTGGAGAATGTAGAATAATCCATATATAATGTGCATTTTGCAGAACTACTTCCCCATGGTTCGGGCAGCCTACATTGAGGATGACTTGAGCAGACTGGTGCTCGTCAGCGACCGAGCCCACGGTGTGTCCAGCCAAGCCAACGGCCAACTAGAGGTAATATATACAGTGAAGAAAATAAGTATTTGAACACCCTGCTATTTTGCAAGTTCTCCCACTTAGAAATCATGGAGGGATCTGAAATTGTCATTGTAGGTGCATGTCCACTGTGAGAGACATAATCTAAAAAAAGAGAAAAGAAATCCAGAAATCACAATGTATGATTTAACTCTGTATTGTTCAAATACTTATTTTCCTCACTGTATATAAAAACTCCTTTTCAGTTGGTGTTCAATCACAAACAGAAACATGTTAACACCCTGTGTCCCCCCTCAAAGGTCATGCTCCACCGTCGTCTTTGGAACAACTTACCCTGGAACCTCGGCTACAACCTGACCCTCAACGACAGCTCGGTCATAAAGCCCACCCTGTGGATGATGCTGGGCTCCATCAGAGCCACCTCCAAGCTCTACCAGAGGGAGGCAATAGAGCTTCAGCACAGACCAGTCATCATGCCCATAGACCAACCACGTGAGGGCTGCATGACATTAGAAACTATTGTTTTTTCTTTCATTTGTAGCTGTTCCAATTTTTTTTCTCCCTCTTGCACACTTAGAGAAGCCCTTGCAGGTGGAGAAACCTAGAGGAATGTCTCCTGTGCGGTCGGTGGTGCTGCCACCCAACCTCCACCTGCTCAGCCTCAGTATTCCTGGATGGAACTACAGCTCCGATCATGATGTTCACCTCAGCCACATTCACTCAGGTCAGAAAAACTGGTGGTTATATTGGGAAGTTTTTAAAGTCCTTGCTGATTCTTCTCAAGCAAATTGACAGACCTTTTTGTTTGTCCTGGGAATTAAATTCTTTTTTTGTATGACTTGCATCTAGGTAAGGACTTGCACTCAGAGCCAGACTACGATCGGGTCCTGTTGAGAATCATGCATCTCTTTGAGGAGGGAGAAGACCCCGAGTTTTCGAAGCCAGTCACCATAAACGTGAAGGTGCAACCAAAATACTTAATTTCTACATAATAATGTCACTGAATTGCAAGAGGAAAGCCTTGCATTGCGATAATTTCAAAAAATAATTGAAATCATCTTTTTTAATGGTCAATGGTCCTGTGCGAACAGGATGTTCTGCAGGGAATAGGGGAAGTACAAGTGCTGGAGGAGCGTTCTCTCACAGGAACCTGGAATATCACCAGTCTGCAGAGGTGGAAGTGGAGAACTGCAGATACCTTAGAAACAAGTGAGAAATACTTTGTTTTTGGCACTGGCAAACATTCTGATGTACATTTTATGAAATATCCATTTCCTTTTTACATACCTTGTTGTGTTTTCTGTCAGACAACAAAAGGTGTAGGAGTTGTGGAGATGAAGCTTTCACTGTGACCATCTCACCCAAAGAGATCAGGACCTTCTTCATTCACTTTGCCTCCAGGAACCTTTAGGTTGAACTGTCTTCTGTGAAGACAGCCAATCTTTAGAAATAGCGCTTTTAATTTTTGAGACACTGTTAATTAATGCTCTGTTTTCACATTATCAATTTTTTGAGAAGCACTGATGTGTTGATTAGGTGTATGCATTCTCTTTTTGACTCCCCGTTGACTTGCACTAAATAAAGTGATTATTTCTGTCATGTTTGTTCAAATGTCTGACTTCACTAACACTGGCCAACCAACACTACATTAAACGTTTTTTGAAATTGGGGAATTGTATTAAATTGTGGATGAGAAATCCAAAACGCATTGTAGAACAGAATGGATAGTCTACAGAGTTAACTGTCTCAATTTTCCCTAAATATTTTCTGCCGAAGAAATTATTTCTATTAAAAACCTCCTTAGCCAGGTTTGCAAGAATTTTCACCTCCATGTATTGTATTGCATTGCTTAGCTTAGCATAAAAATTGGAAGCAAGGGAAAACTGGTAGCCTGGCTTTGTCCAAAGTAAAAAAGACTTCTTAAGTTGGCGGGTTACAGCGCTTTACTCAGTTAAAATACTATTACTATTACTTAATACTATATTTTAGATAATATATGGTATATTGGTGAAGTTGCATTGATCACTTTGAGATGATAAAAATAATTCAGCAGAGGCAGGGATATAGACCGTGGGAAATCCCACGCATCTCCGTTCTGAATACGGGTGTGTTATTTCTCTGTGGATTGAACCTGGTACTGTAACAGTATTTCGATGTGCTCTATAATTATAAAAGACATGGAAATGTCACTTTTTACAATATGGGACATTTAAATGGTAAATAATATTTTGCTGCTCTGCCACAAAGTAAAACTATCATTTTTGATGTCAGATTGTGTAGTTGGCTTGGTAGTCCTCCAACATGGCCGCTAGGGGCTTCACATCCCCATAACCAAACCTATGCATGCTGCGACAGTGAACGTTATAAAGACAACGCCCGAGGAGAAAGCCGCGACTCGATCTGTCTGTGTATCACCATAGCAGCTGGCCAGGAAAATAATTCAGCACAATGTAAGGTTTTGGTATTTGCATATAGCACGCCATGATTCCAAGTGAAGGAGACGACGTCGTTTGCAATTTGGTACAAGATGAGCAGCGGTAGTGTGAGTTCTCTTTCCTTCATAATGTGCTCTTTTATCAGCTGCAGGATTTCGAATTAGGATCAGACTCGAAAGATTATATTTAAAGCGAGTCAGCCTGATGCATTTTGTTGCATGTAATGTCACCTATTTACACTCAATTTCTGCATTGTCCATATTGTGCATCGTTTGATATTACGACTTATGTTAGGATGCTGGATGCTGTGAGGAGGTGTTGCATGTGTTGCCAGGATACTAGACTGGGAGGGGCTGATGGAAGAATTTTTTTATATCAGAATTGAGAAAAACGAAGCTTTAATATAATTAGCTCATTTGTATCTTGCCTTTTACATCCTCTGTGACTGTGTCATGTGTAAATAGAAACGAGAGAGGGAGCAGAGGAGGAAACTGCAGCACTTTCTAAGTGACCTGGCATTACTTGGATCATTACAGGTTAGTGAATGCACAGAGATGATCACACGCACGCACGCACACGCACACGCACACACACACAGGTAACGTGGTCAAACTATTTCTTGCAAATAATCTTGTTTGTGTTGCAGGGATTTAAATACTTCCAGCCTTGGCTAAGAGGGAAAGAGGAGTTGCTGTTGACAGTTGTTAATGAGGATCTGGTTAGTTTCTGTAAAAAACACACATACAGTATATCACACTTGCATATAGTCCTCATGGGTTTATCATCATCAGTGATGGCAGGAGTGACCCTGTTCCCCTTACCTTTCCTGTCCTGCAGGGTTGGCGTTCCCCAGGCTTTGTGGTCTCCAGAGCCTCCTCCCACTCCTCCACCAGCAGCTGTAACAGCAGCGATGTCTCCTCCAGCAGCAGCTCCCCCCAGCCTGGACAGCCAGAGCAGCTCTCCCCTGCCCGGGGAGCCTCCAGGCCCACAAGATCCTCCATTGCACACACACGCCAAGGCACAGCCACAGACTGTCAGGTGACTGATGCCATGTTGTGTGTCTGGAAATAGAAACATGTATATGTGTTTAGTTTTAGGGAAAGCTCATGGTGATTTGACATATTTGTAATGTTTTCTATTCTAAAATTGGTAAACAGTTTAATAAAGTAGCATGTTGACATCCATTGGTGCATCACTTCCTGTTAGTTTTGTACAAATCCAAATACTCATTATAATGATGCTTTGATACAGCAATTATGAAGCCTGGAATTGGCTAATGTTGCCCATCTTGCATGACAAGCAGAATGGTTCCACTTTGAATAAATATGTCACTTAAGGGCTGAAAATCAGTGGGTTGATCAGCAAAAAGCGGGAAACAAAGTGATTACAGCTTCTTAAATGTCAGGATTTGCTGACATTTTTCTCAATTTTATAATGTAGATGATTGTAAATTTATTTGAGATTGAAGAAACTGCAGTGTTTTTAATGTCCATCTAAAGTCTTGCTGGCAGACTTTAGACACAAACACATTGGTTGACCTCTCTTCTCAGGGACCCCAGCAGTGAGGAGCATCTCCTCCCAGCCTCTCCCAGTGAAAGAGAAATAGCTGTACCTGTAAGTGCTCCCTTCGGCCAGTCTCACTCTTCCAACCACTAACTTGCTCACTCAAGTCTCATGGCCTCGACTTTGTCCCTCAACAGGAGGTGAATTGCACTCTGTTTTTACTGGCCGGCTACGTCAAGTACGGACGCCCCTACGCCTGGATACGCTCTAATCACGAGCGCCTGGTCAACATCGGAGGCAGCGATTCGATGGTTAAGGACACGCCCATGAAACTCAAGTCTATTGCAGACTGGCAGACACGAGGTATGGAAACAATGTGAGGAATCCAAACATGAAAGAGCTATTGTTTCACCGCACAGATTTAATAATTACACTTTCCATGAGTTAAATCAGACACAGATGTCTTTACTTGAGTTTAATCTTCATAGAGACTGTTTGTTGGATTAGGCATGTAGAAAAAACTCCAGGTGATTTAACATTACTATAGTCTGCTTGACTTTTACAAATGTTACAATTAAATGTACAAAAAAAAAACATGTCTGTAATGTGGTTTCTTTTAGGGATTCACGTGTGGGACATCATCAGTGAGCTGGTGTGTCTATGCACCGTTCCGTCTCCCTCCAACCCCTTCGCTCTGGACATGCGTTACATCAAAGGTCTTCCCCTCCCTGACCGCTTCCTCGTCACAGGCGCTCTCCTGAACTTCCTGGAGATGTACGTGGTTTACGGAAACCGGGACGAGTTGCACTATGACAAAGGTAGGAAATCTTGGAAAGTCATAGAGAAGTACAGTACATCACTATTATGATTATTATTGAGACCAGCAGGTGATGCTGTTTAGCTACATTACAAAGAAATCCAACTTACAGCCCTTCCACATTTGAATTTTTAAGTATCAGTGACTGTTTTCTACATTCGGTTTCTCCTTTCAGTGGTGGAGGAGGTAAAGCCTCTGAGGCGTCTTCACGTCCAGTCCCTGCTGGAGTTACAGCGACACAGGGAGAGCTCGGGTTTGGCCCGGGAGTCCCACAATGCAGGACTCTTCTGGAGAGGAGTGACTTTAATTGTTTGCATTTGATCCACATCCAGATGAGACATACTCTTACTGACTTCTTGTAGAAAATAAAAAGACAGAAAATAAGTTTAAATGTGTAAAATAACATCAGAATGACTGTATTTAGTAATTATTTTTCTGGTCACCTTCATCTTGCATACAGTACAAACCTATTTCAAGGCTATACAGTCCAGTTGGAGATGGATCTGTATATCTATTACAGTTAATAGTGGTCACCTGTATGGGTTTTTAAAAAGTTGAAAACACTGGAGAAATAACCCTGGGAAATGACTCACATGACTGAGATTAAACATCCCAGGACCTCTCTGAATGTTTTGCCCTGCCACCCCCCAAACTCAATCCTGCTCTCCCACACTCCCAAACAGCTTCAAGCCAAATATAACATGTTCATAAGTGAAACAATTTTTATCAGGGGCGCCCAGATTGTTCAGTTGGTAGAGCAAGCGCCCATATATAGAGGTTTACTCAACGCAGAGGCCCCAGGATCGACTACAACCTGTAGCCCTTTGCTGCATGTCATTCCCCTCTCTGTTAAAAATCTTTTAAAAATTTATAATTTAATTTATCAGGTTCAAAACTGTTAAAGCTGGTAAAATGTGTCTTTTAGAAAATTACAGCAGAATAAAAAAGTGTGTAGACAAACAAGTGTTGTATAAAAGGTTTTAATATTTCATAAAATACATAATTAAATATGTACAATAAAATAAAGCAGGCACTTAGACCCCTTTTGAGATTGGGGCTGCACCATTTGTAATTATAATACATCACAAGTACAAAATGTTAAAATTAACTGATAAAAACCTTGTGGCACATCAGTCAAAAACGTCTTTCCGGTTAAAAGAAAAAAAAAAAAATTAAGCAACATTGCTAGCTTAGTTTTGGTCAGAAAACAAAATGAAGGTAGCCTCAGGGTGTACCACTAATCCTCAAGTCTCATTTGTAAACCATAAGACAGAAATCACCATCATGAGAGCAGGTTATGCAATACGACACACATTAATGCCTATAATCCTCACTTTAACTTAGGTAGTTAAGGCACCTTTTATGGCTTTGGTAATGTGAACAAGTTCTAGGGCTCAGCATTAAAAGCACATTGTAGCATCTACTGACTAGGCTGCTCCATATGCAAAGTCATAGTTGGATATTTTACAAACCCCCCTCCCCCACCCCCCCCTGAAATGCAGGTGCATGGCTTCGCATTCCACACGGAGGCTTCACATGGGAACACAACGTTCCCAGTGTTCGGACACAAACAAACCCACAAGTCATGGCTGAGTCTGCTTTACCCCGCATAAATGCAACTAATTAATCGCAGTGGACAGATAGGATTTGGTTTTTGCAGGATGAGAGGAGGATTTTGTTGACCCTGCACGTTCTGCTAAGGTCTATTTTCCCCACTTACAATCCAGGTGCTGCAGCTGCTGAACTCTTAAAATGTAAGACATTT
This sequence comes from Etheostoma perlongum, assembly GCA_026937815.1. Lineage (NCBI taxonomy): Eukaryota > Metazoa > Chordata > Actinopteri > Perciformes > Percidae > Etheostoma > Etheostoma perlongum. The sequence goes on from CM049389.1 coordinate 14,239,636, forward strand.
GGAATTAAACCGATAAAAATCAGATCTCAAATTTGACAAAGTGCTCTGAAATTACTAACTGCCTTTATGTTCATTACAGACTAATCATTTATACAGCATATATATATATAGCATTTTTCCTCTGTATCTTGACATCTATATAATCTTGGCCAAAACTTGCACAACAGATTAAAATGGTGGTTTTGTCCATTCAATAGTAGTGCCACAGGGTTAAAAACAAAATGAGATAATCACAACCTGTCACAAATGCCGGTAAATAAAAGTCAGCCGTAAAAAAAAAAACCTAACTCTTCGGTGGCTTACTTAGAAACAAGATAGCACAAAAAAAAAAAATTATAAATAAAAAAATAAGGCACTGAAATGATCCAGTCTGGTCCACAAATGGCTTGCAGCCAGTCACAAGTGCTACCATAGCTGTTGGCAGGTGAACAAAGGTGGCCGTCAACAGCATTTGGTGCTACATTAGACGCCACAATTGCAAAAGTCAACAGAACTTTTGCTGTGTCAATGACCATAAGTCAAAACGCTCACTGATTCATCATCATCTCACAAGTCCTCATACATCTAAATATGGACCTTCCCACTTCCTGTTTTCATCCCCTTTGTCCTGTCTTGTAAACACCCCATCCCTCCGATAAGTGCTGTCATCTTCAAAGGTTGTCATCAGGTTAATGTGGTCCATGTTTAAAGGGTAAAATCAAGGTTTCAGTTCCAGCTGTCAGAGGCAGATCCTCTTCTCGTGATGGCTCTGAGAGGGCTGTGGGACACAGAGCCCCTCTTCTTCCAGCGAACTGAAAAGAAAAGACGAGTCAGTGATGAGTCAGGGGTGTTAGCTTGGCAGCTGCCAATGAAAAGTGAACACTAGTGTTTAATAAGTAGCATCCAAGCAGTCTGACTAGTTGGTCAACCGATACTCTAAAGTGTCCTGGTGAGGTAATTCATTTACTACTACAACATTTTCATTACTTTCACTAAGTATTCTTGCTGCAATGGCGCCTTTAGCCATCTCATTATATATGTACATATATATTACGGCAGACTGTGTGTTAAGGACAATGAATCAGGGAAATGGTTCTTTAATTGTAATCAAACTATTTTGCCTTACAAAACCAAAATTCAACAACCACATTTTCCATTCAAATTAAGCCAAATCAACTTGACATCTGTTAATATTACATTTATTTTGCTTTAAAAAAATAAATAATTTGAGGGTGAAAAATCATAGTCTAGTAGAAAACCAAGACATATAATTTAGTGCATCTTCTAAATGAAAAATGCCCAAACATCTTAGTAATTGAGTTCATTATGCCACATAAATAAAGGAGTAAATCTAATAAAGTAACACTATGTTAACTAGCTAAAAGGTAATTAGCCTAGCTTAGCAGAGTAGCAACAAGTGCCATCCCTGCAGTCTCTTGACTCTAGTGGTATTCACATGATTTGATGTGGTGAAGCCATCTTTAATGAAATCACCTTTAGATGTAAACTAACTCATTGATTAAAATGGACAAGAAAGTTGAAGTATTTAAATGTTTTGTAAAGTCTCACCTTTTCGCAGGCTGGATGGCAGCGTGGAGCTCTTTAAGATGGTGGCAGATTTGGGCGACTCCTCTCTGCGTTTCCCTTTCACCTCTCCTGGCTGCAGCGTGGCCGAGCCGTCCTGCAAGTCACTCAGTGCTCGCTGGAAAGAATGTGCCAGACAAGTCGTCATGTCTAGTGCCCGCTCTGCACGACTGCACCAGAACACGCGACACTGCAGCTGCTGACCCTGATGTTTGCAGATGTACAAAAAGACATTGGGCCGGTTGGCATCCGCGGCACAGTACGCAATGTCCTGCAGGTAGGTCTTAGTTAGTTGCCGACCTGTACTCAGTTCCTTGACCTCAACATACCTTGGGCGTACCACCAGGGCGTGATCTTTGCTCAGCTTTTTCCCATTTGCAATACCTCCCAGCAGGCGGCTAATAGCGTCCTGGGCCTGCTCTCGATCCAGAGAGAAGATTTTCTCTGTGCCCAGATAGTGGACCTTAAAAAGAGGGTCGCCGTGGGATAATGATTCTGTGCGGTCGCGGCGAAAGCGGCGACGTAGCGCAGCTGGAGAGTTCTTAAGAGTCTGCATGAGGTGAAATGTGTTAAGAGACATTGTACGTTTCAGGGTGGGTTTGGAGGAAATTTTAGCTGAGGCGTATCTGCCGGTGGTCAGCTGGTCCTCTTCAGAGCCTCTGCCACACTTCCACTTTTCTTCTACAAATGGAGCAAAGTTGCATCCACTGCTTTTATCTGAAATGAAAAAAAGACAGTGAAGTTAGAATAATTAAGCGAGACAGATGCCTAAGCTTTGTTCTGATTTAAATAAGGTCAAGGACAAGGTTTCTATCAAAATGGGTTGTTTTGACATTGAGTTATCTCCTCAATATAAAGTAACTCTTCATTTTTATAGTTTTTGTGCAATCTTGTGCTTTCAACACCTTGATGTGAAAAAAAACACAAAAAAAAAAAACACATGCAGTCAGCACAACTTTTACCGCAGCATGGAAAACCAAAAGGCCACTAAACCGGACCAGTTATGGAGGTGACGCATGTGAGGAATATTCATTCACCACAGACACCAGTCATTAAATATTTACAGGCTGGTTTGGGCTTTGTCCTACAGCAGTGATGCCTTAAGAGGCATACAAACACACTGATGAATGGAAACATGTCTAAATAAGGTTACTGTAACACAAACAAGTGACACAGGTTATCCCAGATACCTAGCCATGTTCAAAGTATTAGCCTACAAACACTCGTATCACCATGCTTACTGGACAATTCTGTGACATTGCCAACTCCAGTCTTATACAACGTCCAGGTCTAGCCTCCCATTGTCTACCATCCGACTAACCCACAGAACTGCCTGTTCTCCATTGTGTTAAACTTTATTTTTTCCCCTTTTCTTGGCCATTCTTTCAACATCCTAGCTCCTCAGAAGTGAGTTGCAGAGAGAACCACCGACTGTTCCAAGTGGGCGGCCATTGTTAGTCAACCCCCTGTGCAGGAAACAGCTTTGCATTCCCCTCCTAAATATTTCTCCTACAAACAATGGCATGCTTCTGTAAGTTGGTCACACAGGGATGCGAGGTGACCTAGAGCCCCGCGGCCAACCCAGGGCGTGCACATATACAGTTACACGTGTCTGTTACATAACATGTTACCCCCCCAATACACACGTCTCTTCCCCCCTCCCACCCCCACAAAACATGTTACCCCCCCCCACACACACACACAAATCATGTTACACATACAAATCATGTTACCCCCCCCCCACACACACACACACACACACACAAATCATGTTACACATAGAAATCATGTACACACACACACACAAAATTGTAAGCACCCTTTGGAAGTGGACAGAACATTTCTGCTTATATTTACCTTAAACATTTTTTTCTGTAGAACAAACATGGAGAGATTCTTGCCCCATACTTAATATGATGCAAATATAGTACAGGCAAATGTCAGCTAACAGGTTATACAGATCTATTCTTAATTTTAGGATGCACCACACAAGATAAAACAATTTTTAAACACATATTGTTCACGTCATGTTCTCCTTCCTTGTATGCCGAATTAACCAACATATAAGTGATTTCTTAAGCGGAAAGAAATGTGCGGTGTTCAGAAATGAGCGAGATAACTTTAAATTGGCAGATTTAAGTGTTGTTCGACGGGTCACGTTAAGCTGTCAAAGTTAAAAACCATATAGCCTACATTTCTGAGTAGCCTAGATATTACCAATTATGACCGAAATGATGATGCCAACTTTTCAAAAAGGTGTCTTACCTGGCCACAGTTTCATGCAAACGATGTCCTCGTGCGCCTCAGGTGAACCGCAGAGTTCCGTGATGTTTTTTAACACCGGGCAGGTGGAAGTCTCCTGTCCTGCACGTTCACACAAAAGCCGTTTGACTGTCAATTAATAGGCCTATATAAAAAGTAATCGATTAAGCGAACTGTCCGTAACTGGTTTTCCGTAAGTTCGGTGTTCGTCGTGCGCAAATAAACAAGACGTGTAAAGACGGAGACAGTTTATGTGCTGACTGAATCTCGCCCGCCATTCCACCCCTGCTCGACGTGAATGAGTTGAGTGATTCAGAGCTCGCGGGACAACTGTTTTAAAACAGCGTAGGCGCGAGCTCGTCACGCACGTGGACGAGCAACTGTGTCAGAGCAGTGAGGGGGCTAGTTAATGTATAAGCAGAGGGAGGTCTGAGGGGAAAATAAGTGACGATTTACAATAGAAGAGAGATTTGCAGTACATGGCAGGATGGATAACAATAATATAACAATTATTCTGTTTTATACAGGCATTGGTGTTTTAGGGGAAATGTAGGCCTATGGCATAGGCTACCTTGTTTATTTAGGCTACATACACTCCCCCCTTATCATAGTTTAAAATATACTAATTTCCAACTGTATGACATTATGGCATACTGTTAATGCTGTATTTGCTCTTCATTGAAGCAATTATGATGTTTAAACGGAGTAAAATATTCAAACCCAAGACTCTTGGCATTTTCGGTTCCTTAAAATTAAAATGTTCTAGATGTCTTCTGCAGCTTTTACACATTTTCCCAAAATATTCAGCCTGACATGTTTGGCATTTTTTGGGCTATCCATTAGAACACATGTGGTCTTATTTAGCCCATTTTAAATAATGTGTTAAATAATGTATGTACAACATATTGTCTGACTTATCCCCCTTTATTTAACGAAAGCTGCAACACAGCCTGATTTTGACTTCTGAGAGCTCATACTTAATACTAATACTTATACTTAAACCATTTAGCTTGTAAAAACAAACACTGGTAAAGGCATACATGGTAACATACACATAATCCCCAGGAGCTCATGGAGTCCAAAAAAATGCAATTAAAATACCTAAATGAAAGAAGTAAGGCAATGAATCCATCAATACAGTTATTACGGTCTATCAAAACAACTGAATATATTGAAAAATAGCCATCAAAATTTTTTCAAGCCGACATCTTCAAACATCTGGTTTTGTCCATCAACATTTCAAAACCCAATAAGTATATCTATACAGTGATATAAGTATGAGAGAAGATGATTTGTTGATTTCTTTTGTTTAGATAACTTGAATGATTAACAGATTATCAACCAACTGATAAGTTGACTAATCATTCAGCACTAATTTAAAAGCTTTATTTAAATGAATTTTGATAACATTTTATATTTTTGCATTTACATGACTAAATGTAGGCTACTACAACTAGTTGTCCACATGTCACAAACCCATGGCATGATGCTCTACCAACTGAAAGTTTCACATGACTTACTAGGAGTATATGCCACACAAAGCTTAGAGGGAAACATCTGAAACCCACTACCTTTCATTGCCTTCACATTGCGTCACAGCCTGTCTCTAATGGGGATCACTGGCCTCACTGGATCAGATCTGCTTTAAGTGTTTGTTCTGGGGGCATTTTGAACAGTGGCAGAGGGAAAATCTTAAACGGTTCCATGTGTACGTGTCTGTGTGCGTGTGTGTGTGTGCGTGTGTGTGTGCGTGTGTGTGTGCGGGTGTGCCTGGCTGGGTGTGCCTGATGTGGGGAAACAGTACGGCCCCTGTTTCTCCTGGGTTTGGCCCAACAACAGTTAAGTTCTGAACGTCACACTCGCCTCATGCCTAGCAGTACACACTGGAACTATTCTTGGGGCACCGGTGACATAATGGACCATCTCATACAGGCATCCACCCTTTGTACGTGTCTCACAACAAGCAGCAAGAACAGAGTCAGCATCCAAACTGTGGCACAGGCAGGAGTGTAGATGCAGCTCTAAGACTCTTTTTGTTTTTTTAGCAATATTGCATCTTGCTAAAGACCATCTGAATGGAAATGTTGGTCGACAACTATTAGATAAATTGATGTGAAATATTGTACATACTTGATTCTCCCTAGAGGATGAATCCAATTGACTTTGATGATTCCCTGATTTTTTTCCTCTAGCGACACCATTTGGATGGATTGACATTCAATTTTCCTTTCCCTACCCCCATGAAATTTGCACCAAATTGTGTACATATATTTATGGTTCCCAGGCAATATATCCTAAAAACTTTAGTGATCCTTTAAATTTTCCTACCATGTCACCGTGAGGTTTGTTTTTCAGTGTAATTTCTCAAAAACGATCACGCCATGACATTTAGGACAGATATTAATGTTCCCATCAAGATGAAATTAAATTGTTCTGCTAAAAACATCAGCATTTTTGCAATGTCATTGTGAGCATGTGAGCTTGCTACCACAATGCCTAAGTACAGAATTTGCAGTTATTTAAACCATTATTTTTAAATGTCAATCCTTCAGAATCAGAGAAAAAAAGTCTTTTTTTAGACTTGACAACTAGCTACAAAACATTAGTATCAGTGGGTGTGAGCGCTATTACAGACACACCCAATTGTTCAGAAACTATTTGGCAGCCATTAATTAAAATGTCTCGCATGCTACTTGGGTATGAAAACAACCAAGTTTCTAATCAGGAGGTAATTCAGTGTGCCGATGTGCAATCGGCACAATGACTATTATTGCCCATACTTATTCAGTGTGCCGATGTGCAATCGGCACAATGACTATTATTGCCCATACTTATTATTTCTTATTCTTAATCTTCCGCCAAATTTCGTCCCGCTACTAGTCCCAAAGCGTTGCCAACACGCGCACCACATTTCACCGACATGTGGGTAATGATCGGGAATGGTGTGCTATGACTTTTCAAAGAGATTTGCCGCGTGGTTTTACCGAAATCGGCAAAAATACGGCAAAAATCTCTCATTGACTTGAATGGGAAATGTTCGGGAAATCACTCAACATCGCTCAAAACTGCCCCCTCTTTGGGACCGTGCTGTATCGCCATACTTTAACGTAGAAACATGATTAAAAGTTTAAACCGAACACAAGACTTTGGCGTTTATTGGGCTGAATGGGCGTTCAGATATCAAGCACGGTTTCTCCCAAATCACAGTTGACGTTTCGTCCCGTTTTCAGACCGTCTCAGATTTTCCAATGTGTGTGTATGTGGCGGAATGTTCAGAGTTAGAGTGGACGACAGAGTGGGAGGCT